>JAFREQ010000016.1:0-1347083 GCA_025331565.1 Holacanthus passer
TGCAGCGCCTCCATCTGGACGAGAGGAGCAATGACCGTCAATCACACCAGATCCAGTAAACTGACAGCTTTTTATTTTACCGACTCTATGAACGATTCATATCATATCATAATCAGACAAACAGAGAATCAAAGCTGCAAACATACAACACTGTCTGTTTTCTGCCTTGATGGAAAGTTGTTGTTGTTGTGTGAGTGTGTCTGTAACATCAGCACTTTAACTTCATATCTTCAGGTGTGTTTTACCTTCAGATTGTAAAGACGTTGATGCAGATGAACCTGAAGATGTTTCAGAGCTTGACAGCAGATAAACAATGACACTGAAGTCTCATGTAACATAAGAACAGACTTGATCTGACTTTTTCCACAGAAGACAGTTTGAGGTGTAAATAATAAAATGGATGGTGGCTCACTGTCACACTGTCACAGCTTTCTGGGACACTTGAAGACAACACAGTCTTAATGTTGTCAGTAACACCTGTGCTTTTCCTTCTGTGACAAGTCAAAAGCCAGCATGTCTGCACATATAAATGTTAGTAAATCATTTAAGGAGTCTTCCACTAAAATAATTCATCAAGTCAGGTGTGTATCTGCTCTCATGAAGGTCCATATGTGCTTGTTATGCTACAGCTGGGAAAATGTAGTTTTCATCACAACAGAGTCCCCTGATGTAACAGGAAACAGCAACTTGTGTATGTACACATTAAGGATGTTGATAGACATGCAAACAAAAGCACACACACAAACACTTCATGCTGTTACACAAATTTTCCTTTTTCAACTCCTCAATTCAGATTCCTCTCCCTGGCATGTTCCTGCTGCGCCCTCAGGTGGTGGAGGACTGCTATGACACCTTGAAGGAGCACAACTTCTCCAGATATGGACCAGAATTGTCGAAAGGAATTTGGGCCTTCCTGACTGATTTTACCTGGTCAAGTGTCATTAACACAAGATTAGATGTATGCAGAATGTCCACTTTGCTCCATTTCTATCAGATAAATACAATTTACCTAATTCGATCTTTTTTATATTGTATAAAACACGTGCAGTTGTGGTCAGATTAGCTTTTTGGAGGCCCCAGAACAAATGTTTACTGGTGGGCATCAATTGATTGCCTCCACCTTCTGACCTCTCTGCATGACCACCTGCTGTCCCTGAGTTCACATCAAGTACAAACACACAGCAGACGTTACGTGGTAGCTTCATTATTTGCCCTCATACCCCAAAACCAACCAGCACTCCTGGACTAATACATCTGGCTTAAAGTTCTCATCTGTTAAAGTAAAAGCAACTCTGATTCAGAACTATCCTCCCCCCTTTTTTTATCACGAATGCAGCTTCTGTCATCAAACTCTTTAATCCACCCTTAACCACAACCAAAATCACCTGCCAGGAGACAAACAGCCTCTGCAGACCAGCTGAAGTACCATGTCCTCCACCTACAGCCTCTTCCAGACACACTGCCTCATCTATCATCCACCTGCAAAACAAACATCCACCTCTGTCAACCTTCAGCCTCTGCCAACAGCCATCACCTATAAACTATTTCCCTCAGCTGTAGATCCAACTTCTGCCTCCAGTCTCTACCAGCAGATTTTACCACCCAGCTGCTGCACCCTCCTCCACCTGGAGATTCCTGCAGACAACTGCAGCCCAAAAGTCCACCTACAACATCTACCAGCAACCTGCTGCCACCTCCACCTGCAGAGTCCAGCAATCAGCAACCGAGTTATACTTACATCTTACATCTCTCTCTCTCTCTCTCTGTGGATGTCAGGGGTTTCAGGAAGTGTACCTTCTCCAAACTGATTTTTGAGGGGTCAGGTTACTGAAATTGATCTCTCTAATTTGATTTTTTTTTTCATTTTTATTAAGCATCTGAGCCCATTTCAATGTTAAGTACATAATTTACATTATATGTCTCTATTAGATTTGTACCAGTTTTACCACCTGTGTCTCGTGCTCCCTCTGCTCCATGTTATTGGTCAGCCACACGTCAGCTCTGATTGGTCGGACCAGCTGTCACTCAGCAGTTGCCGGGGTCATTTCAGTCCAGCTGACAGTTGTGTTTCAGGTCTGTCTCGGCACCTGAAAGTGAGAGTAGCATGGCGGGACGTCTTCTTCTCCTCCGAGCCTGTACAACAGCAACACTGCAGCTGAGGAGCAATGTGGTGTGCAGGCCGATACTCCGGGCTATGTCCACGCTGAAGGGTGAGTTTACAGCCTGCTAACTTCAGACTGTAGACCGTGAGATAAACACAGACTGCTGTCATCCGCCATTAATGTAGGAGTTTAAACTGAGGAAGTCAGGCGGTGTAATGGCGATATTTTGGATTATTGCGCAGTTTGGTGACACATCAAACAGGATGTCTGTTATATGGGTTATTACTGATGTCGTATGATATATAGAGAATATATAACATTGAATGTTGACATGCAGTGTTTATTTACAGTAATTAAATGTTTGTGGTCACTTTCTTGAGCTTGCTGTGTACAAGTCACTGTGTTGTATATAACTTCAACCACATACATTATAGTGAATCAAATAATGAAGGTCATCCGGGCTGTAGCTCGTGCACAGGCCTCTGATAGACCCACCTCCTCTGGCAGCCGCCTGCTGGGTCAGTGCCAGTTTCCTGATAGGGGCAGGAGCAGGTTGGTGTGTAGGAGGCGTCAAGTGTGGACGTGCAGGCTCACTGGTATTCAAGCAGACTGACAGCACAACCTGGCCATAGGTTGAACATGGCTTCTAATTTAAGATCATCTGACACATATTTTTTCAGGGATACCAACAGATGAAGAACAGGCCACTGGACTGGAGCGACGCGCCCTGCAGGCCCTCAAACGTGGAAAGGTGGGCTCCTAATACACAAAAATACACATTGCTTAAACTTTACATGTGCTGATTTTCTTTAAATTCACATTACAGGATCCCTACAGTATGCTGAAGCCCAAAACATATGCTGGCACTAAGGAGGACCCTAACATCGTGCCTTGCATTGGAACCAAGAGGCTGGTGGGCTGTCTTTGTAAGTGATGCACATTAAAGACAAAGATCCAGCGGTCTGTGTGAATGTGCGCATTACAAACCAGGTGAACTGTAATATAATTCTCTGCAGGTGAGGAAGACAACACTGCTATTGTGTGGTTCTGGCTTCATGAGGGAGAGGCCCAGCGTTGTCCTTCCTGTGGTTCCCACTATAAGCTGGTCCACCATGAGCTGCCCCATTGAAACTAAATTCAACACAAGCTGTGTACAAACAGGACAACACAGACATCTGTTTTTGCCTCCTTCATGGCCTTATCATCCAGTGTGTGCATATCATTTAACATGTACAGTTTGTCATTAAAATGTAAAACTGAACTGTGTTGTCTTGATAGATATCTGCTGTTGTCTGGTTTTTAATTAAGGAACAGATCAACATCCATGATGCTGTGACAATAGCGAAGTTAAATTATTTTACTTTTAACGGTTACACACTCACTGATATGTCAGACAATGAAACACCGGAGATGCTTGAATTTCAGTGATCATGCCATAGCAGAACAAAATTGTGACTTGGCCTTGAACTGGAGAGTACACACCGCTTCAAAAGGGCCATTTTGCTATGTTATAAGTTGTACTACATTTCATCAAAAAATGTTTCATGTTAAAATTACTTTTAGCCATAATTCTAAAAGGCAAGATGTTGCAATAAATTGAGTATTACTACCACACGTCCAATCATCCAGAAGACAGTACCTAAAAATGCCTTCCACAACAGGACAGTATTTTATCCCCAAAATAACTCATGTTTATTTCAGTGGCTGTACTTTGTTTTTATTTGTGGATTGTTTAAGGCTTACAGCCAAGAAAATCCACTCAGGATCTAAAGCAAATGCTTCACACTGCTCTCAATCAAATGTTACAACAGAACTTATGTCAAACATAAAAAAGCTAGTTTACATTGTCTGGATTGAAACATTTAATGCACAGGGGGTGAACACAACATCATTAACTCCTGTAAAATACAGCTGGATTCATTACAGTAGCCATGCAGTAACTACAACCACAGTGCAGCTTAAAATGTAATATTTTTGTTGAGACCCTGTCAGAGAGGTGTTGATTTAAATGTGGTCATTTTGAGGCCACAGTGTTTGGATTATATTTTGAGGTGTTTGATAAAATTTTCCCCCAGTATAGCAATAAGAGAAATATCTCACTATGACATTACACTATAAGCTACAGAAAGGTAATGTTACTGCATTTCATTATATTTTACAGGTGTTTATATTGCTGTATGCATGCCCTGTGTTGTATATACCAGTAGTTTGCTTCATCATACTTGTCTTATCCAAACATGAATAAAAGCATATCTACAAGAACTATATCAAATGAAAATGGGCTTGTAATAGGGCATCAAATACTGTGATGGCATGGAAAAGCTGGAAAATCAAAGTCAAGATTAGTCAAGTGAAAGTCTAGACATCCAACTCTTAATCATTTCTAGTGTAATGTGGCCACCTCCTCTTTCCACCCAGTGTTCAATTCTCACAACATTTGGGAATGTGGTCATCACCAACAGTTCGGACATGGAGTTCGAGGCATTTCTGTGTATTTTCAGGCAAGATTAAATCCTTGATTGTGATCTATAGCTTGTAGAAGCTTCTCACGCAGTGTTTCTAGACTCGTGTACTTGGGCAAGTCCAGCAGGTTGAAGCAGGTGTGGGCGACAGGTAAGTAATGCTCCCCTCCACCGGTGGGCTGGATCACCAGCTTCAGACTTTTCATGCCCAAGATGGGTATGCGGTCACTTCCTGTGAGGAACACTAGAGACAAGAGACACCATTTTACTTTTCTGGCAGAACATAAAACATACAAGTTAATAATTCACCTTTCGAAAACAACGTCTCTAATATTTTTAAAAGAAGCCATTCGTGGTTGGCAGCACTTACACAAAAACTGTTTTTTCTTCTCTAAGGGAAGATCGTGGAACACCTCCCAGAAGAGCCTGATGGTGGGATGGTCTGCCCAGTATTCTCCTTTGTATTCAGTACTCTGAAGGGTGAAGACAAAGTTTGTACTATTTAAAATTACTCTGACAAATTTGGTGATACTCAATATTTTTCCTTTAATATGCATATAAAAATATTTTTTAGATTTAGGGTTAACAACGTTATTTTCCTTTTTTTACACAGGTAAGAGTGGACACATTTATTTATCTAGTCATACATACTTCATTTTGTCATGTTTTGTGATGCTGGTTTCACACAAATCCCAAAAAAGTCCAAAAATGAGTTGGTGAGATGACATATTTCCATTAATCACTATTTGAAACAAGACCTTTTGGAGCTCCGTCCAATCGTAGTTGGTGTTGCCGATGACCATGGCCTGCAGTTCATTTGGCTGGAACAGATCAAGAACCTTTCCACCGCACACCTTGTGGAAGCCTGCATAGAAGCACTCAAACAGTGGGGCCACTGATGTGTTGAAAACGTAGTCTACGTATGCATTGACGAAGTCCTGCCTAGAGGAAGAAAAAATGAATTCAAATAAAAGTAAAGTGATATTTGTAAACATTGTAAATGTAAATTACAGTGGGATAACACCAATACGACCAGATTTGAACTGAAAATGAGTTGAGCCAACGATAAAGGAGCTGAGAGAGAGCTTTTCAGCATGGGTTAAAACGGTTTACTGGTTAAAGATTTGGAACACAAACATGAAGTCTTAAAGGAATAGTTTGACATTCTGGAAAAATGTCCAGATTTCAGAAAACGCGTAGTTTTTACACTTTACACTTCAAATTTCTTTGAACAAATTGAGCAAATGGCATGAATGTTAGAATTGGTGAGCTATAGATGTGATAGGTGGATGTTGTTACCTTTAGACAGAGCCATGCTAGCTGTTTCCTTCCCATTTACTGTCTTTATCCTAAGCTAAGCTAACCGGCTGCTGGCTCCTGATACATATTTGCTGTACAAACATGTGGATGGTACTGATCCTCTGATCTTACTCTTGGTAGGAAAGTGAATTAGTGAAGATTTTACCTGTTTGATTTATTTACGCTGATGTCTTCACCGTTAGGTACTAGTTCCAAGACCTCTGTGGCACCATAGTTTTCCTCTGTAATCTGAAAAAATATAGTGTTTAGATTTTGCTAACATCACATACAGATATCACAATTATTTATTTTACATTTCATGCATCACAGAGATTGCTGTTTGATAATCATCTTACTGTGAAGTTCAAGCAGAAGGTTTCCTCAAGGTCGTCTTCTGTGTAGTCCAGTAACAGCTGCAGACTCCTAGTTTAAGAGGATGCAGAAATAGACATATTTTACAATGATCTTTTCTTGAGCAGACATTTGTCGAACACTTTTGATATCTTTCAATTAGCACTCTGTTTGGTAATATAGTAACTGCAACATTAAAAGATTAAATTCTAGATGCAGTTAAGAAAATACCAAGGCAAACTGACATTCATAAACATGTTAAATGGGAACCTCAGATGACTGTTCCTTGATCTGACCTTCCCACATCTGGCATTAGCTCTTTCAGGTCATCTAGTGTTGGCTTCCTCTTCAGAAGCTTCTTATAAAGGGCCACAGGGAAGTGAAGCTCCACTATAGTGAGATTGTAGATGGCCAGACCACAGATGACCCCGATGAGGTTGAACAGGTCTATGTCCTCAAAAGTCTGCAAGCGACAGTCTATGCTTGTCATCCAAACTTTTTAAAGAAGGAAGAGCCAATGTGTCTCACATTAAATTTATATACAAGCAAACCATCAACCAGAGCTGGTTAACTGTAAACAGGATAGGGCATTAACATGTACCAATTCATAATACAACCACTTCAGTGTCCTCATTATTGAGGTTGTTTTAGAGTGTGCTTAAATATAGCTGGTGATATTTCAGCAGCGTGACCAAACAAAGGTCAACTACACAGTAAGTACCTTGTTTGAAAACCAGATGAGCCTGGATTCCTCATAGTAACGAAACATTCCGTATTTGGGATCCAGCAGCTCTTTCATGATCAGGAGGAAGAACTCCTTTCTCACGCCTCCTGCGTCAACTGCCTCCTCTCCCACGAAAATCACCTGCCATGAATGTCGAGAAACATTGGAACAACATATGTTCAAGCTAGATGAATGAAGATGAATCCATCCATCCATGACAGATTTTTTGACTATTTCATTAATGATATAAGCTCTTTGATTAGACAAGCTGTGTATAATCATTCCAATTTTTTCCAATTTTAGCATGAGTCAGTGTTATGATATAGCTTATAACATAAACCTATGAAACTGTTAACACTGACATATTAAATATCACCCTATAAAGTTAATATGGCAAATGTCTATAAGTCCAATAATGATTCATTTTTTAAGCCTCAATTCCAACCAACTCCTGAGGGCAATATCTGTCCTTTTAGCAGCCAAATGCTCCTCTATGTATGTTCACCAGGTACTCACTAACTTTGTCTGTGTGCTGGATGGTGCTGCGCAGGTACAGTTAGTTTTTAGAGTTTTTTGCTGGAAACGACTGTCTGCTGCAGAGAGACTGAACTAAACAAAAATAACAAGCTGAAAGACCCTAAAAAGCTCTGTAGAGCTGAGGCTGACTGCAGAGTCACAGAGTAATTTCTGTGGGTTTGTCACTGTGAGACACCCCTTTCACAGCCCTTCAGTCATTTGACCCATTGTTAATATAAAAATGTAATTAATTACAGCTTTTACCTTGAGCGGTTTCTTGTAGTCAACATTCTTGGACTTCCTGAGGACTTCCATGGTGTCTCCGACAATGTTTTCCCTCCGAACAATGAGGATGAGGCACGGGTTGACAGATTCCACTGCTGGCAGGAACATTGAGCTGAAGTTTTGCATCTGTGCCTGGTCCACTGCCATCTGTCAACATAAGAAGGAAAAGATGAGTGATAGCACATTTATATTCAAGATTCAAAGATGCAACACTGTAGTTGGTATGATCCCGAATCATTTGACAGCACCTTTCCATGGGGTGAAACCGATCAAATGGAGGGAAAAAAAGCAACAAACAGGGAAAGAAACCTTCATTAAGTGATTTACTGTATATTACCTGCATCTGTATGACAGCATCAGTCTGGAGCAGCGTGGTTTTTGCTGGGGCATCAAATACAAAGGGATACCTGCACAGAGTCACCACACCATCATGACCCTGAGGATACAGAGGCAAATGAACAAATGGTTCATACTGACGTCTAAACACAGAAAAATGTACCAAAGTGAATTGTGGATCTGACATCAATAGCAGACTCACCATTGGGTACATCTGCCTCTGAATCCACGTGACGTAGTCATTTCTGATGTCTATCAGGTCATCCAACTCATGGATGTAGAATTTATCGTACTGAATGATGTGTCCTGCTCTCTCGCTCACCTGAAGCGACAAAAAGTATGTTATCAACAGTTCTCCAAGGTACTGTATGCATTTGACAGCTGGGGTAACACATGTAACAAATACATCATTTCTTACTGTGTGCAGGATCTCCAGGAGTCTGAGGGACGTGTCCAGGAAACAGGTGAAAATTCTCTGCTCTACTGAAGGTATGCCAACCTTGTGCATCTGAAGCAGGTACACCACCACTTCCTTGTACAACTCCACCAGCCGCTGGAAGACTCTGGGCTCAAACGTGGACCACCAGTTTCCTAAAGCAAATACAACATCAAACATTTTGTGAAAAAAGATTAAACTAAAAAATGTCATAGAAATGTTGTGTCATGTGTGGCATAAAAATCATTCTTCATTCTTCCTACCTAGCACCTTCAGTGGAGCCTCTTTCATGCTGACGAGTGATTTGGCAAAGGGGATGGTGATAGTCACATAATTATTTCGGTCACTGAAGAGGGGGCATTCTGGAAGAGTGAGGTAGAGTCTCAGGGCTTCAATGTCTGGAGGAGAGTTGCTTAGTCTGGGAAGTAGGTTCTTCTCCAGACTGGCAGCAATCTGAGGGAGATGGAAGAAAGTATATAGGTCAGTTGTAATCAATGTAAAAATCCCTAATTGATGCATCTCTTGACCAAACACCATGCGCAACAATGATACATTCGGGTGGGCCAGAGGCTGGAGCTGGACTTGAGACATCAATTAATGCTGACACAGAAATAATGTGTAATTGAGGACAGTTATCAGGTGCATCGTAATCAAGAGAATATTGGAACAGTCTGCCCAGGGCCCATCATGGGAGCGCCCTCAACAAGCCTGGAATTTGAAATTGGTGAGCTGATAAAGTGTCGAGTAAAAGTTACTTTAAGCTGTCATTTGCAACATCTGATTTATTGCATATTAGAAGCATTATACAATATTACATAATTTTAATGGGTTTGTAATTTCCAGGTTTTTGTCAAGTGATAATCTTTGACATGTGATTAGTGTTTACTGTGGTATTACAGGTCGAACAAAACACATCAAAACATAACACATCATTTAATGAAACTTATTACTTATCATCCCTCCTTGTATGAAGACCAGTCAAAAGTCTGAGAATGATAGCAGGTTCTAATCAAGTGTTTAAGTTTTAAGACAGTCTACGTATTGTGGCTTTAGGTTTCTTAAGATTTATCACACTACTTCTGTGTTGCAACAGATTAGGCAGGCACATGTTGGAAAGTAACTGAGCTTAATTCTACAAATAAAACATGATTACAGTCAAGTCTTATTCAGTTGTCTTTTATTATGAACTACAGTAATCTATGTGTGTTGGGTCCAGAGTAAGATGGCTTTCCACCTTTGTCTTATACCTGGGGTAAAATGATGACCCAGAAAACTATGGAGGGAATAATGTTCTATAATGTTGTTAATCCTCATAGGGAAACTATCTGTGCAGACTGTGCACTTTCTTTAATGTGTTATAAACCCTATTAACCACCAATAAATGCACCTGTTTACTTTTTAATTCAGTTATATGTACAGGTGAAACAATGGATTTATTAGAAAGGGAAGGGAGCCCACTGAGGCTGATTATATACGTTGCACAGGTTTTTGTGATGACAGTTATATGTTATATCCCAATCTAAACTATATCCAACTGTTTCCAAGCACCAAATCAAAATTATATAAGCATCATACAAAAGGAAAACAGTGACACGATCAGGCAAGTCCAGTTCAGCCTTACTGTTAAAAAGACTGTTAGGAATATTGGTTTGCAGAATCTGAAACCCACGATTTTCTTTATGCAAAATGAATGGAAGTGTAAAAGAAATTTAGGCAGAGGGGCTGCTGTTATGTGTATTTACAAATATAGACTATATGAAACAATGTCAGTATGATTCCATGTAATTGTTGCGGTAAACTAGTAGGGAAAACAGAAATATAATACATGGATATGGTCCACCAACAACATGGGTTTTTTGTGACCACTGACCTGCTGAGCGATCTCAGGGTGATCTTGTTGGACTAATCTGTGAAACAGGATGCGAGCCATGTTCATATCCACCCCTGAACATTTGCTGCTGGTACTGTAGTGATCTGGATGACTGCATAAAAGAAATAAGACTGTGAATATAAGCTCACCGTATATGCGGCCATCCAAAAAGTCAAGTCGCAAGCACATTATGGCCTCTTTAAAGAATATGCATCAAAAACACCTGTGCTTATTATAGACTCAAAACAATGCATTTTTAGGATTTGAAAGATTGCACCCTCCAACCTATCCAGTAGGAGAACAGGAAGACAACACAGAGGGAGAACGGGCACACAACAAAGAACAAGGTAGGGTGGTAGAGAAGGTGGCCCTAGCTGAATTTTGCTTTGTATTTTGCAGCCAAATTTGTTCATTTACAATTGTAACCAGACTGCATTTTGTTCACTCACTTCATTTTGCTAGCTGGCTAACATATGCTAGCTACTGTAATATTAACCAGTATGCAGCTGTTTGAATTCAAGCCATTAACAGAAGCTAGCAATTCTGATTACATAGCCCACCTTTGGTGTCCCTTTCAGGAATTGCTCTAGAGAAATTTTTATGTTTACTGTCCCCCTCCTCCCACAATAAAATGAAATATCCGCCCTTGGCCAGAAAGTCAAACAATGATTTACAAAGAAATCAAATAAGCAGAGCCCAACCTGGGAACAGGTCTGACACTTCTAGGTTACTAACTGGTGCTCAAGATTTCTTAATTTTGACGTATTTCATCTGTAAATAGCATGTGACTAATAACTTTTGGATCATCATCTAAAATTGATTACCTTGTTGACAGAAAAGATCCATTGAGGCAGCTTGCTGAGGAGAACACGAGGTCAATCTCACTAAAGGAATCATAAAAGGCAAGTAATTAGTATGACTAGTGTCACAAGCAAATCTCCATAAAGAATCGTGACAACTTTTCCAATTGTGTCTACAATGAACTAATACTAGGAATAAAACCAATAACATGTGGTCAGCCAAGGTTCTTATGTAGAGAGGACTTTACTTGGAGACGTCTTGTGGGAGTCTTCCTGGTGAGTGATTCAACCATCTTTGTATGATGTTCTCATTTAAGGTGCAAATCTTTCTGTGGGGCTCGTGTATCCTCACCTCATCTGTGTTGTGAAGCTTCTACGACAACAAAAAGGGGGGAAAAAAGGATTCAATGACAAGCATGAATTTATGTGAACTAAAGTTAAGAAGAGGGCAAAGTGCAGAATTTGTGGTTTTTAATGTGCACAATCAAAACAAGTGGTGTTCACTTTAACCATGTAACCTTAAGTAATTTCAGGTCGTCCATGTTTAAAAAAAAACGCATGCATTTATATGCATGACTACATGATTAAAAACATGTATCGACTGTGCATGGTCAGGTGAGGCCGTCTTTCTCAGTGTGTATGTAGAATTTCTTTCTCTCTCCAATATGAAAAAGAGATGCAATTCTTGCAAAACCGAAAGTTTGTAAGCATCTCTAAGGAACCTCAATATGTAAGAATCCCTTTCTGTATGAAAACTTACATTGGCAGTGTAGTAGTGAGCAAAACTCTGGTCTCCTCCAGCATAAATCCTCTTGACACAACAGTCCTGCTGCTCCAAGTCTGCAATGTAAAGTTATTAAAAGCAAAATAGATGAATGAATAAACGAAGAGGTTGGAATGAGCTCAGTATACACAGAAAAAAAGTGTCTCACCTGTGTCTGTTGGAGAATTGGAGGGTACGAAGTGGCCTTTGACAGGGGCGGGGCTTTTTCTGTTACAGGTCGAACGAGTGCCAAGCTGCCCGTTACCACCAAGCCCAAATGAGTACATCTTTCCAGAGGAGGGTGTGAAAGCCATCGTGTGTTGTCTTATAATTGTTAAGTAATTTGAAAAAAAATGACATTTCAATAAAATTCAATTATACTTTTAAAATGATTATTAAGGTATGTACATTCATGACAGTACACAAAAAAATGTAGTATGAATTCCAGGTCTGAGATAAAAAGTGTAAAAATAGAAATGGTAAATTTTACCTTCCACATGAAATCTGTGTAACTACATTTCCCATGAGCTCAAACACTTTCCTAGGGTTGATTTCATGGTTTGTAGAGTTATGTCCAAGTTGTCCATATCCTCCTGCTCCAAACGTAAACACACCTCCTTCCTGTAAAATCAGCGACACCAGTTATTCTGACATTCCTAAAGACGAGAGTACTGCAAGGTCAAATGTTAGGAGACACCACAGGTATACAGGGCTGGTAAAGACTAAGAGAGCATGCAGGATAATATCCTGTTAGTGATTTCAAATCCGTTATTTATTAAGAGGAAACAGCCAGCCCTGTCATAGGATATATTTTAACCTGCAAGTCTTAAAACAGGGATCCTTCTCTACAGCATCAGCCCACAACTGAAACTTACTGCGCTTTGGGCACCTAGACACAAAATAAGCCTTTTCATCCACCAGCCATGGAAATTTTTAAAATGCACAAACAAAGAATGTTTCAGTTGGTGATTTTTTTTTTGTTTTTGTACAACTTGGGTCTTAGATGTTAACATTATGCCCATCATTCATATTAATTATAACAGCATTACTTACGAGATTATTGCTGAGATATGGGGTCATTTGTAAGAGAAGATTACGCTGGATGTTAAGGCAAATACCTAAATGGTCCCTTAAAAAAATATTTAGAAGAGCTACTTCAACACTTACCATAACTATTCCACACAAAGTTAAACAATGCAACTTGGAGCGCCTTGTTAGCCAACTGGTTACAGCACATGGCCACACAGTTGCAATTGTCCAGCCGTTCTTGCATGTCATACCCTTCATTTCTCCCCATTTACTGTCTGCCTCTTCACCTGGCACTATTAAATAAAAAGGCAAAAACTGCAAAACCCTCTATATCCAAAAAAATGCAATCAATGCAATGCTGATGAGATATTCACATTCATGTGTTCAAATTTATCTTTTCTTCTAAACTAGTGGTTTAGATATCTCAGTAAAATTGCAAAGCTTTAAAAACCTGTCAGAATGGCCTGGTATGTAGAATCTGCAAAGCCCTGAAGACTCCGTCGTAAGGCTGTGTTAGGTGGAGTCCTTGTGACCCCAGATCTCAGCAATGAAGCGGACCAGTAAAATATAATCAGAAAAACAAGGAATGGTGGTCAAAATGATAAAAATAAGGCCAATGCTATAAAAACAATTAATTCACTCCTCCACTAATCATACACCACTCTGATTTAAGGTAACCACAGATTCAAATCAAGGTCTTCCACGTGTAACATTGCAGATTTATCAAATGACCAAAAAGTATATAACTTAACTTAGTTAGTGCTGCTGTGTGATCTTCTCCACAGGAGACGTAAATCACTCTCTGCGATCTAAGGGACTTCAGCAGGGCTGGGAAAGAACGATCTGAAAAAGACCTTCTGACAATTAGGCTGAGTTGAGGGCTTCCATGCTCACAAGTACTTTCGGATTTTGACCACCCACCATTGCTATCATTGAGACCCAGCTGGCCAAACTTGTTTCGCCCCCAACCAAACACTGCTCCTGAGAGAGTGAGGGCAAAACTGTGAGCACCACCTGCTGATATCTGGGCAAAAGGAATGCCCTGCAGAGACTGAATGATTTGAGGTGTGGAAATGCTCTGTCCGTTTATCCCCAGCCCAAGTTGTCCATATCGATTGTGGCCCCAGAGAAGACTTGGCCTCCTGTGAAAAGAAATAGACATAACATGGAAAGCCTTAACACGAGGAAATCATAACAAAGCTGATGAATAAATGCACACTATGTGGGTACAAATAATCCTCACCTCTTGAAAGTGCATGGGAGTGCCAATACCCACAGGCTACCTGAGCAATTTGTACATCTGACAAACTCTTGATGTTTCTGGCATTTTTACATGGAGAAAGAAAATACAATTGTTGGCGTTTTTTTAAAAAGAAATTCACGTGTTTCAATAAACCTCATCATGTGCACTGGAATTTAATTAAAAACGTTACTTTGATATTTAGACAACGAACATATAGTGAAAATTTTAGATGTTGTAACTACATAAAGAATGAGCAAATTGTGTATTAAGCAGAACAAACAATGAAGGTTTCATGCAAACCAGTATCAAGATAATGTTGATTTTACCTAGGCACACGAACACATTCTTCAAAGTTATTTAGGCCCAACTGCCCATCTGAGCCCAGACCCCATGAGAAAACCTGCCCTTTGTCATTCAGGGCGAGCGTGTGGGACTCTCCACATGACACCGCCACAATGATCTGTGCATCCAGAGCCACAACCTGTTCTGATGGAAGACAAAGAGAAATGTTTACATGATGAGCAACTTTACAATGTGCATATATAATGTTATATAAAAAGATCATCAACCTGGTTTCTTTCTGGACTTCTCATGTCCCAGCTGTCCTAGGTCATTGCAGCCACAGGTGTACACTGTCCCATCCTCCAGCAGGAAGGCTGTGTGTCTGTTGCCACACCCCACATCACACACTCTCTTCCCGTGAAAGAACTCACATTTTCGTGGCTCCACCACAATCTCCTCATCAATCCCACCCAAGCCCAGCTGTCCGTAGGAAGCATTTCCCCAGCACAGCATTGTAGCTCTCCCCTTCACACGCCAGCAGGATCCTCTGTGAAAACGAGAGACACACCTCGGCTAATAAAACCTGGCAGAGCACATTCAGACATCCATAGTTTTGGCTGCGAGGTTCACTTCAGCTGGTGTCACCTAGCAAGGTAGCCAACTAACGTTATGGCTAAATAACATCACAAACGCTACATGGAAGAGACGCGTACGTGTGGTTAGCTTAATTATTGTGTTTAGGATTGAATGATGTATGTAAGCTAGCACAAACACAATGAACTCGTGTCTGGTCAGGTAACATGTAAACAGATTAGCCAAGTAAGCTACAGGTAAATTAACGGTGGTAGATGAGACATGTTAGCTAAAATCAAATAGCACAACTTCCGTTTTGGGCGTCCGGAATTCCAAATTAAAGCTCGCGTGTAAACATGTTGTAATAAGTGTACAGTTAATGTTTGTATTTAACCATATTTAACCCGCAACCAAGCGCTCAAAAAGAATGAGCAATGTCATAAAAATAATAACGTTTATGTTTCTAGTAAGATTTATATGAGTAATAGAAAACGGAAGTGTTACTCTTGTTCTGATGGCGGAGCGAGGATAAAGACAGCTAGCATGCCCCTTGACGTTACTAACTCTACCATGATGATTACACAAGCCAGGCGGATCAGTCATTACTAATACAACTTGGCCAAGTTCATCTGACATTACTTAACGTACTGCTATCACAATTAGTGATGACGGTTAATGATTGAAGAGATTCATTAGAAAAGCCTTCGACACGTGGCTACATTAATATAGCATAGCTTTGCTCAAACAGTGCTGTAATGTTAGCAAGCTAACGTTAAACAGTTAGCTAAGAGTTTATTTAGTAAGGTGGCTGCAAAGCTCAGTATGGCAATTTAAAGATCTGTTACTCTATTACATTTTGTGAAAGCTGTTAGCAAGTTACAACCATGTCTAAGTCTTCTATAAAGTCAGCATAGCAAATCTTACCAAACCCACCAGATGTGAGCGTTACTGTCCTCCAGTGTTTTGCTCGCTAGCTGCTCCGACTGTTAAAAATGCACATACCAGCACATTTTCAGTGTTTAATATAGCCAACTACCAGGTAGTTGTAGAAATTCCTGATCAGTCCCTCCACCTCTCTGGGCTCTGTCAACAACTGTACGCTGCTGCTCAACGCCGTCAAGCTAGCGGTACTGTACTGCGAGTGTCCGGTTTTTCTGTAATAAAATAAAAGTAGTTTTGTGGCAGTATAGCGGCAAGACGGTACAACTATGCATTCCATTACACTAGATACTAGTGTAATGACAGAATAATTTGAACACCTTATTTATAAAGTCTGTAGTAAATGTAGTGTTGCTGAAGTTTAAAAGTGGTGACCTTTAATTTGAAGGCAGGTTCATTTAACCGGAAGTATTACTGCTTTTACATGGGCTGTTCTTCATGGAAGTGCAGAAATGTCGCGACGCATCCACAATGTTCTAGATGGAGCGCACACACGCATGCGTCTCCCTGCAGCTATATGTGTATACACACACACACACTGCATGTACAACAACACACCCCAACCACGCACACAAACATGCAGACATTTTATGTAAATGTAAATTGTTGTGTGTAGCTCAAAGGAAAGGTGAAAGTGAGAGTACAAGTCATGGCATAACTCTACATTAAGTGTATGCCTACATACATAAGCTTGGTAATGTAATAAAAAAATGTAATAACTATGCCATAGGCAACATATGAATATATCCCTTAATAACCTGGTAAAGGTCAAGACTGAGCCTCTGTTGAATCAGTTTAAAGCAGCTATTGAAAGATAGGCCCTCCTTTTCTTATCACTGTGGAGGAAAGCCAATGTTTTGGAAATGACCTGTGGACCCAAGTTCAATTATATTCTCCAGGTAATCACAGTCAGAATCCATTTAAATATTTCAAACAGTTTCATAAGCTTTCTAACAGCTACAAAACCTACAACACCAAGATGGCCTGGGTATTCCAAATGTATTCTTATACTATCATGCCCTTAACCTTTTAACCTTTAGCTGCACTCTGTGATGCTCACAATCCCCACCATTTTATAACGGGAGTATTATACTTGCAAACATGCAGTGGATTTGGAAATGAACTTTCAACCAAGCTTAAATTCAATCTGCACTTGAATTTGTTAGCAGATGTCTGGTTGGATCCCAAGTTAAATACAGAAAAAAAGCATTCCTTTGGAAGCAGTCGGTGGAAAAAGGTTTTCTTGAACAATGGTCACATACTGAAATCATTCATGACACTGGTACAGCAGTTCAGCCTCAAAACAGCATTTTTGGATCTCCTATCAAAAACCTTATCCACAAAGCTTGTGGATACCTCAACTGGACCTTTGTGAAAACGGCCACGAAATCCAGGAAGAGTATCAATGCCACAGGGGAAGAGGAGAGGAAGAACAGACGCAACAACATTGTCATACCATATGTGTCTGGAGTATCCAAGAAACTCCGGAGGATTTTCAACGAACATCGCATCACGGTTTTCTTCAAACCAAGCAACACACTCAGACAGAAACTGGTCCACCCCAAAAACCCTACGCCAAAACACAAGAAAAGCAACCTGGTGTACGCAGTCCAATGCAGCGAGGACTGCACAGATTTATACATAGGAGAAACCAAACAACCACTTAACAAACTGATGGCTCAACACAGGAGGCCCAACACCACAGGTCAAGATTCAGCAGTTTTCCTCCACCTCAAGGAAAATGGACACTCTTTCGACGACAACAATGTACGCATTTTGGACAGGGAAGACAGGTGGTTTGAAAGAGGAGTAAAAGAGGCCATCTACGCCAGAGTAGAGAAGCCATCACTCAACAGAGGAGGAGGCCTCAGACGTCACCTGTCTTCCACCTACAATGCTGTCCTTTCATCTCTTCCCAGGAGAGTAAACAACCACTTGACCTCATGTGACAGTGTTAATGGTCATTCACACTTGGTATCAGGTGACTCAAAAAACGACTCTCAACAACTGTTGTTTAACACACAGGAGCACCTGCATACTAAGTGGTATCAATGACGCAGTTAACGACTCCACAGAGGTATAAGTACCTGGGTCTCCATGCCAGTCAGCCAGAACTAAAGAAGCTTCTCGGATGAGAAGTGAAACGTCTTCAAGAATCTACACCAAGTCCAGTTGCCTTCGATTCAACTTGCACTTGTATACCATGACCTGGATGACTGAGAACCTTCACAGACATATCAAAAACCTTAATTTCCACTACAACAGCCCCACCAAGTTCTGATGTTCTCTTTTATGTAGTCGAGGTGTATGGTACAGGCCATGAGGCCTCAAAATATTACTCCCTATTACTTAAATAATCCAATATCTAATTTGAAGTCATCCCGGGAGACTGATCTGTCTGCATTCATATGTTTATAGAGACGAGCTGTTTTGTATAGTCTATGGATTGACCTAATATGTGTCAAGTAAAGTAATATAGTCTATGAAACATTTGGCGCCCTCTGGTGGAATGTATACAGAAACAAAACCACTCACACTCTCCAGTGCTCTTATTTTATGGAAAAAAGACTAAGGACATCATAGCGTTTACTCACATTTCAGACCATCCATACTTACTAGTTTGACTACAAAGGAATATCTAGAAGAATATGTTTGTGGTACCTCAGGACAATGACAAAAACATCTTTGCCCTCCTCTGGTGGGATGATAAACAAAATAATAGTGCTGCATACCCCTGCAACAATATCACTGGGTACTTCTACTTCCACAGTGGTGGAAAAAGTCATTCACATCTTTCATTTAAGTAGAAATGGCAAAAAAAAAAGTGAAGTATGGTTACTATCTTGTCTTCCTGAGTTATAGCATATGAAGAATGGCCAGAAAAGTAATAATTATTATTATATTATTATTTTAATAATCATTGCTTTAAAAATAAGAACAGTTGTATTGCATAGGGTCTACATGTCATAATCTGATTTTTGCAAACTACATCAATACTACAAACTATGTTAGGTGTAAATGGAATTCAAATGGAAGTTGGTGGCAACACTTTTCAGAGTGCCTCTGAAAGCTGCATATTGTGAAATCACAGATCATGAGCCGGTCATAACTCTTCTCTTTTATTGCAACTTGCAGGTTACAGACGGATACATTTTAAACTGGAAACTGCGTTAGCACTGAAAGGCAATGATAGCCCTTGTTCCAAAACAACAGCCCGTTTTACGCAAGCATTTACATAACAGTATGTTTGTCTGATGATGCTGATGGGCTTCTTGTAATGCAGTCTGTCTTGTACAGCTGGTTTTTCATGGGTGTTTCTCCTTGTGACTTACGCACTCTGGTCATATGTCTCAGAGCAGGAGGAACTTATTCTACTAATACTAGGTTATAGATCAGAGCACATGTAGGACAAGACCAAGAGAAAGACACATGTTGCACTTGCTGGGAGTAAGTAAGAACTTCTTTATATATTATGCACATTTCTTTCAACTGTGACTGTGTAAAGTTTTTGTGTAATGATGACTGTGACCTAGAGTATGTAATATTGACTGGTGTCTTATCTAATATGCTCAGATCGTTGTTGGCCTTCTCTTCATCATAATGTGCTTTTCAAAAGGACTGAAAGAGGTGAGTAAAGGTTTAGTGTTTCTCTTATGCATGATGGAACTTTATCTGTTTTAAAATGTATTTTGGATAGAGAATAACATATAATTCAACCATTAAAAGCCAAATACAAACAAAAGCTGCACTGCAACTGCTAGAGGAAGTGACTAGTGTAGGAAAGAAGGAAATAATGCATGATTTTCTGTAATGATTATTATCTTTGACAGGGAAATAAACCTCAAAAATCACAACTACCTGAATCATCTGCCAACAACAAGAAGGTGAGTAACTATCCAAAGTGAAATGCTGTCGTTATTTATAAGAATTGAGATGAAATATTTGACACTCTTGATCTCTTCAACAGATGGATCTGAGTGAGGAAGATGTGCATTTATTAGCCAGGATCCTCTCAGCTGGACTGGTGGATGCAGATCCAGACTATCTGCACCATCTTAAAGGCTACAGAGACTTGCGTGGTGCATGAAAAAAAAAAAGCATCCCACTTACAGTAGTTAATGGACGAAACACAGCTGTACCTGGATATATCGTTGGATTTATGATGACATCAAATCGAGGTTCTACAGCATCATGTTTCGGATTACCACAAGTCAAGCTATTCTTCCAAGCCCTCCAGATGTTCCATGATTAACAGAAGAATATGAACTTTATTCAGGTCAAAGATGGTACTGGAATTAGGAACCATGGTGCTTAATATGGATGTGATAGTTTTGAGGGTGGATCCTTTGGTTATTTATTGCCTGACAGTGTAATTTGAAATCTGTATTTATGTGGAAAAACATGCTTTGCTAAATTAGTAGTACTAATGTAAAAATGGCATTTGTGGAAAAGAATCATACAGTCAGTGAAGTGAATCACTGTGAGCTACTGGTCATACCAGACCAACAAGGCTGTAACAGCAAAACCCCTGAGTATATTTAATTGAGCAATGGTGCATTTTATTGCTTATAAATTCAACTTTTCATTTGTAAAAGGAAAAATGTATTGGCTCTTCTTTCAAAAATTACATCGTCTCACTTGAAGGATTACTGTTTGACCATTCAGGTTGAACTACTTTCCTTTGGCTGTCAGTTTGTTCATGTCCTTACCTAAAGGAGACAAGAGAGTGACATGTAGACAGACAAAGAGAGAGATTAGAGACAAATGAGCATGTGATCCTTTGTTTATCTTCAGCGGTAAACCTAGGCTACTTGTCTCTTACTCCAGACGTGGCTGTTGAGCTTGTCCCCGAGCACGTAGAGCAAGGTCACCACTGACATGTTGAAAAAGAAGAAACACACCAGACCAGTAGTGCTGAAGTGGCCAAGGAGGGGATACACCCAGATCCCGACCGACAAGTACACCCATACAATCCTGCAGAACAGAGAGAGAAAGGAAAGAAACTCACTCTCACTGTATCTGTCAGATCATCTTGTACTGTCTGGTCTTGTGCAAATATTCACTGCTTTCCACACATTGAAAATGAGGACACTGAGACTCAACTCATCCTCAACAAACAGTATTTATTTTCTTTGTTTAGACACATGAGAATCTGACGGCACCATTAGAGTATGAGAGCCAGAACTGTTGAAGGTTCAAATGAAGCTTTTACCCCTCAAGCTCTCTCCATTATGAACTGATAAACGCTGCTGCACTGGACTAGTCTGAACTAGTCACAGTAGGAACATAGACACGTGTAGATACTGCTATGCTTTTGCCACATTGACATGTAAAAAGATTCAATCAACTTCAAATGAATGATATAAAATCAAGGATGATGAATTGTTTTAAATTGCTATGGTATTTGTGTGTAAACTATATGCATATATGATTGTATGTTTATTATATATCATAATAATCATGATTCTACAGAATATGCTGACTCAACACTTACCAAGATAAGTAAGACAAGCCCACAATTCCTAATGCTGCCAGTGCATGTTTAGTCTGTGGGTAGACGTGAGGCTGCACCAGCACTTCTCCAAGTAATACAGGAAGGACAAAGGTGTGCTGAGAAAACAGTGTAGGAATCACTCATTATGTGTGTATTCTTTAAACTGTGTCAAACAGTTGTTGAAAATGCAGATTTACTAACCATAGAATGGTTCATCCAGGGGGGGAAGAAGGTGTCAATAGTAGCCGGGTAGACTAATTCTCTGTCATAGGCAAAGATCGTCCAGAAAAGTAGAACAACAAACTAAATAAAATGCATAGAACACAGAGTTAATGTGTGGCACGATGCTTATTTTGTGATTAAAAACAATGTGGGATTTTCAAAGATGTGTTTCTCACCATGCCCACCGGGAAGGCAAACACAGAGAAGAGAAGGTCTTTATATTTGCTCAGAGTACTCTGTGATTTTCCACCAACTTGTAGATCATTCAATGCCGCCAGTCCAAAGAATGTCATTTGTAATAACTGAAATATTAAAACAACATTACTGATTCCTGTATACTTTACATATCTGCAATAGGTATTATTGTGCACTGATGTACAATAATTACTACTGTTATAATATCTGTAATGCACTCACCAAATTCAAAAAAGTAAGGTACTTCCAGGGTCCTCCGTAAATAAAGATTCCTTGTGGTAACTCTTCTCCATCCTTCGCAGCAAGATTCTTCAGAATGAAAGCATACCAGCTGAAGGCTGTGATGTGGTACACTCTCCTCAGAGTTGAAGTCATTCTAAAGTAAACTTAAATTGATCCCCAGCACACCACAAAAATAAACTAAACACTAGCAAAAACTACCCCTCAAAGTGGAAGTTTTCCCTTCAAACTGAGGTACTTCAGGCAGTGAAGGCTCTTTAAAGATTAGTGTAATACAGCAGAGATTATCAAGACATTCGCAAGAGGTGGAGGTAAAGCGACGCTTGCAGACAAGAGGCCCACTGTTTCCTATGAAGCATAGGAGGTATTCTTTCATAACCAAAGCACTGTAGCATGTGACAATTTCATTCACAGTGATGGCTTAATCAGTTTCATAGCGTTTTGCCACCAACTTAAGTAAATCAGTTCAAGTTAAGTGACTAGTACCATTTGAAAAATAGTTGATTCCTGTAGTGTCCTTGACCAAGACACTAAATGCCAGCCAGCATCAGGTATGCTCTTTAGAAGTTGACCTATGACCTCCCCATGGAGAGGTAGACATACTTTTTTTGTCTTTTTCTTTTTTTTGACCCAAATGTTTGTTGTGAAATGAAAAAAATGACAATGCCTTATTTTGTTCCTTGCAATTTAAATTATATAAGGTAGTAATAAGGTAGAAATACACCCTTCAGACACACAGATGGAAACCTAAATTAATTCTTCACTATTCTGCTGGGGAGATCACAGTCTTCAAGAAATAATTTAGCTAATTATTATGACTTAATGGATGTTTGAAGGTCAAAATAGCCCTCAATGCCTAAATGCATCATAATCAAACAAGACAAGCAGTCTGCAGCACATGAGCAACCTTGTGAAGCTGTAATGTTCATTTCACTTCAAAAAAGTTGTTTGACAGATGAAAACAACAACATTTTGCCTGTATTAGGTTGTGATTTTGATTTTGTGTCCTAAAGAGTACGAACATGTTCAGGGATTTGGATGGTGGCAGCGAGTGATACTTTTGGCCTGAGGGTGGTGCTAGAAGAAAGGTCATTGTGGTGAGACACATGAGTATTTGGATGTTGTGTGAAGGCCTGGCAATCACAGGGTAAGTCATAACTTTATACCACCATGATATGTTGACCAAGATGTTGTCAAGTTACAGATGATTCTAGAATAGGTAGTTATTGCGGAAAAAAACAAGTCGGTCACATGCTGTTCAATAGATAACCTTCTTAAGGCGAAGAAGACAAAGGTGTGTTCATTCATTCATTCATTCATTCAATCATGACATAAATCAAGAACCTTGTTTTTGCAAGTTTTTAACATGATTACTCATTTCTTTTGCAGGATAAAATGACATATCCCCTTCAGACCCGCACTTTTTCTGCTGGGCAAAACATTTTTTAAAACTGATTCTGACTCCTCCCCGATATAAAAACAAAGTGGAAAAAACACATTTTTGCTAACTCATGTTTTTAACAGTATTTTTTCATGTCCATTCCAATGGACGCCAAAACATGATGGGCGTAAAATGTCATAAAAACTTAAGGAAGAAAAATAAGGCTGAGTTTTTCCACATAGTAATCAATCAGGTATGACCTAAACATCTGGAACTGGATGTTTGCATGTGTTTGAGTCTGTGTACAGTTCTGAACATGCACATGAACTTGATAGGTGTATCACAGCATGGGTAGGGAACAGCAGTGAGGTCATCACCAGGAAAACCCGGAGCCTGCAAGAAGAGAGGGAAATAAGGCAATCTGAACATGCACATGAACACAAGATGTATGATTGTAGATAAGATTACCTGAAATCAGTTTTGCCTTCAGTAAACTATCATGGAACTTCCAACACATAACCATACTTTTTATAGTAGGATAATGAACAGGGTCCACTTTTTTGACCGAATTTCTGTACGGTACAGACTGACAAGTTGATCAAGCAGGTCAACGCCGCCCATTGCTTCATTGTACAGCTTAACCACCTCTGGACGGGACACCATCACAAATTGGGCCTTCTTTTTGTCCCACCGCTGCACTTCATCCGTTCTGCCAACACCAACAAAGTTGGAGGCCATGAGAACTGGTCTGTTGTCATACCATTTGACCAGTGCCACCTTACCATCATGGCTTACAACTTCATCACAGCTTCCTCGAGGCTTTTTGGCCATCTCTCTGCAGAGGAGGCCTGGCAAAGCGAGAGACCCTTGCTGTCCCAGTGGCCTGAATTTTCCTCTCAGCCAGCAGCTCCAGCAGATAGTACGTTGTGAAATAGTTGTCAAAATACAACTTGTGGTTGGCCTCAGTGATTCGCTGGCTAAGATGGTACACCACTCCAGCTCCAAGGCCCAGCTGCTTCCTGTGCTGTTGTGATAGCTCCATTGTAGTGCCTTGGTACAACAGGAGGTCGTAGGCCATGCCACTTTTCCCACACAGGAAGTATATTTTCAACCCCCATGGGTGTGGCTTGCCTTTGATGAATTGCATGACAGACAGAGTTCCGCGAAATGGCACCATTTGTTCATCAACGCAAAGGTTCTCCTCTGGTGGAAGCTCCAAGCATCTACTGCATATGGCATCATAGAGAGGACGTGCCTTGAAAAACACATAATTGTTCTCAGCTGGCTTCTCCAAATTGTTGACCAAATGCAAATATGACCGGAGCTGGAAGAATCTGTCACGGGGCATGGTGTTGCCAAAAATACCAATGTCCATCCCAGCTTCCCAGTACATGGAGACTCTTGGCATTTTCATCACTCCCATAGCAAGACTGATTAGGGTTCTGATCTCTCCTGAACTTGTTGGTTTAAAACTTATTGTACCACTTTGCAAGGCATAAACATTTGTGTTGTCGGCTATCAAATTGAAGATCTCATCTGGTATATACCATTTGAAGTATTCATAGTACTCAATAATACTCTACAAGAACATTATGTACAAAAAAATATATATCTAAAAATGTATAATCATGAATAAATAAACTGTGACACCATACTTTACCTATGGAAAGCCGAAGGGTCCGAAGGGGATATTTTTAGGGAAGGATTAAAAAAAGGTCTTTTATACATACTGCTCACAGCAGGAAAAGCACAGATGTAAGTAATAAAATGAATGTTGGCTGAATCCATTTACCTGCTTCAGTTTCAGGATCCTGGTATTATACATGTTGGCTATCATACTGCCGTGGCTTACTAGTTGAAAAGACTGGAATCATTATTAATGTTTTCAGCAACACTCGTGATTTTCCCATCATGACAAATCAAAATGTCTGTGGTTAAAAAAAGGGAACATTTTGCTTAATCTAATTAACTGAGCCGGTTTAACTTTGACTCTCAGTAACTTTCCTTTGCAACATCAGAAAAAAGAGTCGGAAAAACACAGCAAAATACATTTTTAAATAGTTTTATTTACAAATGGCAAGTGTGGCTGTATCACAAATCCATTATAAAAGCTTAACGTTCAGAGCACAATTCCAAATACATTTGTGTAAATTCTTTGCACTTACAGAAATTCTTGTTTCAATGTATAAGTATGACGAGTTTTGATTTTAAAAGGCACATTTTCAGAGATAATTAAGGGTTGGTTTCGGCAAATTACAAAAAAATAACCATATTTTGTCACTTACTCCTGGTGGAATCTTGCCATTGCCAACATTTTAACACTTAAAAAGCGACATATCTTTCCTTATGTGTGTTTGTTTCACAAAGCACTACGTGAAATAAATTGGGTGATTCTGGTAATTTGGGTGAACTGACCCTTTAAGGCAACCAGGTGAAGCTTGAAAAATTGACCAACAACTTCTATTGGATAACGTTCAATAGAAAGAGAATAGAAAGAAAAGTATGACATACTATATGGTGTAAAACGCTTTACACATTAATATTGTAGATACATCATGTTTAAGCTGCAATTCTGTTTCAATTTTAGGTTTGTTCATCATTTCAGTTCCATGTTTGATTCAAATTACAATGAATTAAAGATACAATCTATTTACACCAGAACAATAACGGTCCTGCATGGATATGAATTTTTATATCCACTTGTTTCATAACCACCATGAGTGTGAAATACTACAATATAAACCACAGTATATTACAGTTTTACAAACTCAGACTACTTTCGATTATCTATTACGCTTAAACATCAGATTGCAGTAAAAAAGTGCTACAAGGACAGACCCCATCATAGACACAACCTGATGCAAACATTGCACTTGACCCATGCAGTCGGTAATAAAATATTTGATCACACACAGTCTCAGTCCATGTACTTTTCACACTTGTAGCAACTTGGTGATTCATCTACAGTAAAAAGCCCTTTGTTGGTCTTGGCACATGTAATTCAGACACCAGGTTTGTATGCAATTGTATTACACATACTTTTAACATTTAAAATTTGATGCTACTGATAAAGGTCCCCTGCCTCTTCTTTGCCTTGTTTGCAGAGAACCTGTGGTAAAATCCCATTTCTATTAAATGTCTTTGCTGAGCAAATGTCTTGCTCATCATTTCAGCTTTTGCTTGATTTCACTTCTTTTTAAACATACTGTAGGCACTTTTCTATCTTCTCAACTTTCTTTGGATCTCATTTAAGGTGCCATCTGTGAAAGTAATAGAGACACAAAATGATTTAGTACACATTGCAACAAAATGTACATTTAAATAGGTAAAAGTAACAATGGTGTTGATGCTTTCATACCTCAAATCGGCTGTAAACTTTCCTCTCCTTCCTCATGCTCTGAATCCTCTCCAGCAGCTTCTCGCGCTCCTGATTTGACTTAGGCTGCCCTCTGCTGAGCGACCTCATTCCTCTTTCTTTCTGCCTTTTGGCATCTTTGTCAGCTATGTCTTCTTTCTCATCATCGGTGACAGGCGACTCCTTGGTGGCTTCATTCCTGCTTTGGTTGTTGGCAGAAATTTGCTCTAGAAACAGCTTTGTATCGTCTCTGAGGTTGCTGCTTGAGAGCACGTTGGCTGTTGATGAGTTGTAGCGAGACTGGCTGGATTTGGGCTGCTTGGACTGTGGTGACAGAGGAACAACCTCATCTGATGTGATCTCTGGCTGTTCTGAGCGGTTATTTTGACTTACTTGATCATTTGATTTCTCACTGCAGGCTGATTCTTGTGGAGCAGTTTTATTAACCATATTTGTGGCCTCAGTATCATCAGTTGTTTTCTCACCAGGTTCAGGCATTTCAGGCTCTTGGCTTATTTCATTGTGACTGTCTGTCTTACTATTTTCAGCAGGTACAGGTGGCTCTGAGGGGGTTTCAGACGCTACAGATTCAGGTGTTTTGCATGGCAGATCAGACTCTGTTGGGATTTTCGAGGTAGGTTCAGTTGGACAACAAGTTTCTGGTGATGGGAGCATTGGAGTTTTGTCTGAGTCTGTTGAAACCTGCTCTGGAAATGAGGGACTGTGCAATGCAGATAATGTTTTTTCTGCCTTGGGGGACAAAACTGACTCAGTTAGAGGAGAACATGATACCATTTCAGCAGGAGACGGGGTGGCAGGTCCTGTCAAGTTAAGTTTGGAGGGAGGGGTCGCTTGTGTTGGTTCATCTTGAGGAGATACAGTTGTTTCTGACTGGGAAGTATTAGGAGTTAAGTCTGGGTGGACAGGAGAGCTTGGGTCTGCTGGAGAATGCTCAGGTGGAGGCTCAGATGGGGAGGGAGTAGGAATAATAATGTCATTTTTTTCAGATTTGGATTGACTTTCCAAATCAGCTGCATTTGGTAAACGTGACTCAGGAGATGAAGGGATAAGATTAGGAGTTGTGGTATCAGCTTTTACATCCTTTGATCCAAGAACCTCAGATTCCTCTCCAGCAACCTGTGGAACAGAGTTGTTGTCTTTTTCTGAAGGCGTCACAGCACAAGATTCTTCAGAGACTGTCTTTGTTGAGGACTGTAATGATAATGTGTTTGGCTCTGAATCAGCAGCACGTGTGTCTAGAGAAACATCAGATTTCACATGTGCAGAGTCAACTGCTGAAGGGGTCTCGGATGATGCCAATTGGGAAACAGAATCTAGATGAGCTTGGGTAGACTCAGATTCTGTTTGGCTGACAGAAGAAGCTGTAGATTTTTGTGAGGTTTCCTCAATCGGGCTGACAGTTTCCTGTGCATTTAGGGACAATATGCTGGAGGTCTGGGTTGAGCTTGAGTGTTCTGGAGTAACATTAGAAGATATGGTCTCTGTTGGAGTGGAAAGAGGAGTTGAGCTAGAGGGGGAAGGACTTGGACTGATTTGTGAACCAGAATCTGGCAGAATTTGATCAGAGGAAGGGCTTTTTACTGACGGGTCAGAAGAGCTGGATTCTGATCCAGTGTGCTGTTCAGGCAACAGTGAAGGAGAGGAGACACTGGTTTCTAACTCAACTGATTCAGGATCTTGGGTGTTAGAATCCAATGCAACAGCTGTAGAAGATGGTGGTGCTTCCACTGAACTGGGACTGAGTGTACTAGACTCAGTTGAGGTAGAATCAATGCATGAGTTTTCACTTTGATCAGTACCTTGTGCAAGAGAAGGAACATTAGCAGGAGTAGCACTCGTAGGTGTAGGTGGATGACTGGAGCTAATCTTTTCTACAGCAGAATCTGACAGCTTTGGTTGTCCTGGTGGTTTGTTCTGAGGTGCTTCTGGTTCTGCAGAAACAGGTGAAGTTGCTGCTGTTTGGCTGTTCTTCAACTCTATCTTCTCTGAATCAGTTGAAACTCTGGCTTGTTCTATTTTACAGCTTTGGGTGGTATTGGGATCATCCTTGACCTGACTGTCCCCCTTGATAGTTTTAGCACTTGCATCTAAAGATTGACTGACTGACTTGCATGCTTTTGTGGATACTGTTTTCCCTGCATCCTCTGTAGTAACATTTTTTTCTGTAGTTTCCTTTGGTGCAGGTTCCTCCTTTTTAACAGTAGTATTGTTTTTTAGTTCAGTGGGTGGTTTCATCGGAGCCTTCTCTTTGCTCTTTTCAGCTTCTGCAGCCTTAGCAGCTTTTCGTTTTGCTGCCAACTCTTTGAAAAACATTAGTCTTGTATCAGGATCATTCATATCTACATATAATGGATTGGTGAGCAAAGATTTGGGTGGTTTTATTGGTTGATCAGTTTTAGGCAGCTCAGCTTCAGAAGGCTGGGATCGGGGCATTGATGGTGAAGAAATTGCTTGCTCTACATTTGGTGGTTTTAATGACTGTTGGACAGCACCTTTTTCTGAAAGGCCCTTTGAATTTTCATCCTTTGATGAATCTGTATCATCTGCTTTACTGTTTCCATCATCTGGTTTGGATGAGTCTGTGGCAGAATTATCAAAAGTGGCTGACTTCATGAAACGGCTCCATTCAAAAGGTCCCCTTCCAGTAGACCTCCTTTGTCCCAAGACCTGAGAAACAAAAGGCTGTTTTGTCTGTTCAGCCTCGTTTTTATCACTTTCCTCATCCTGTTGGCCTGGAGCAGTTTTGGTATCATGAGAAGTTTGCTGCTGCTCCAGAGAGCTGAATAACAGAGAGGATCGTAATCTAGAGCTTCTTGGTACTGCTGCATTGTATTTCCTGCGGAACGACTCCTCCCTATGAACAACTGCAGTTTTTGGTTCCTTTTGCTCTGCCTCCTCTGTCTTTTCCCCTTCATTTGTAGATGACGATTCTGAAGGTGTTGGTGTTGTTTTGGTTTCTGCTGCCACTGCTGTAGGTTCATCTGTCAATTTCTTTGGCTGCTCTTGTGCAGCAGTTTTGGCATAACTTGGCATCTGACTTGCCCTGGGTAATGAAGGAACCTTAAATTCTCTGACATTAGGGATTTTAGGGACTGGTAAGTCTAAGCCTGGCATTGTTTGCTGTATGAGGTTAGGGGGCTCTTCAAAAGGATCTGGTGCATTAGGTGGTGCCAATGGGTGGCCTTCATCTCCTGGATTATCATATGTACTGAGGTATGAGCTGATCCTCCAGTCTCTTAGCCCCCGTTTCACCATAGGATCCTTGCGGTCTGTGTTAGGTTCCTGGAAAAACTGCTTCTGCTCAGTAGGATTTGAGGGGGTGGGAGACGTTTGACAGGCATACAGCTGGCCTAAACTTGATCTTCTAGGGTGAGATGAACTAAAAGGTAAGTCTGCTGCAGGTGGTAATTTCTCTGAGCCCTGGTCAAAGTCCACATTTCTGGTAGATGATAAATAGCTAAGCACAGGGTCAAAGTTATCAGGTGGTACCATCTCTTGTGGTAAACCAGATTTAGAATGGTGATCTGCTAAATGGTCTTGGCTCCAGAATTTTTCATGGGCACTGTGATCTGCTTCTCTTCCTGGTCCCGGTCCTGGATAAGGCTGCCCCCCCCTGTGAAACCGCCTTCCATGGTTCTCAGGCTCTAGCATTCCCTGTTGTGGCAGGAATGGGTGAGAGTATCGACCGTGAACACCTTCAGCGTAACTGTGACGTTTGAAGGCAGGATCTTCCAACATGGGCATCCTGGAAGGGCCCTGATCAAAAGACGGATCCATGCGTGATTGCTGGAATTGAAACCTGCCATATATATCAGCAGGGCCCTGCACAGGCTCCTTCATTTTAAGGGGCATCAATCTCCAATCCACATCCGTACGTTCATCATGGGAATGTCTCGCCCATTCCTCTGAATGAGCAGTATCTGTTGGTAGAAATTTCCTTGGCTGTCTGTAAAGTGGAGTTCTTTCACTTGGATACTGCCTCTTCTGTAAAAGGCTTAAATCTTCCATTGGAGCCAGCACATTTTCAATCACCAGCGGTTGAGACTGAGCAAACAAGATACGAAACTCTTCATCAAAAGTCGTTACGAGCTGTCCAAGGAAGAGGTGTGCCATACAGCGGTGGAGCTTCTCAAAAGACCACATGAAGCTGGACAAAGACATGACATAAGTAGAATTAATAGAAGCTCTTAATTCATGGAAAGCATTTTTAACAGATACAAACTGAATACATTCATAAAAACATAAATGAAACCCTCAAATCTTTGTGTGATATGAAGTGAAGAGGTTTCGTGTGGCAGTTTTAAATAGGCTCACCTGTAGTTCCCGCTCAGCACAGCCCTGCAGTCCGTCAACAAGAAGCGATCCATCATCTGACCTTCGAAGGATTTCCCTGAGCGGCAGTGATACGTGATGCCAGACACTGTTCTCACACGTAAAAACTGCAAGACACACATCAAATCACGCAAAAAATAATATTAAGCTGAAGTAGTACATACAGTGGTGTTTATGTTTTAACTGCAATTCAAACTAGGTGGCAGCATTGCGTTAACACTACCACTTTGAAAATGAGATAGAAAATGGCTGCATGTCAAGTTCCCTTTTACAGTCATATGCAGTGACTGTGATTCCTATCAAAGGGAAAATAATTTACTTTCTTTATTTACTGTCTATATCAGGAACAAGACTTATTCATTAACATCATTGTGATGTAAATGGGCTGGATTTGTTTACAGGGCTTAGCAGGCACATAAAAACAAACATAACAGAAAGAACTGATAACAAAGGATGAGCATAATGTTATAAGCATACACAAGAAGCACAAAGCACACATACTGTAAAAGCAAACATGTAACACTCGGCATATAAAGTATATGACAAACAAGATAAAGCAACACACAAGGAAATGAACAGGCAGCCTAGAAGCTTGACAATATTACTAATGATACATAATAAATGAGACTTATGTTGCAGGACAAAGCCCGTTTCTTTCTTTCTAATAATATTATATATATAGTTCTATCATGTAGTCACCTCTAGCAACAGCTGTAATGTTCCAACTGTACCTGTGCTTTTCTTCTCAAGTTTTGTTAATATGGATGAAGTAAGGTTGTTTAAGGATAAGTATATTCTATATATTTGTTATTGTCAACAAACCGACCATGTGTTAGTTGTTCTCTCAGTACTTTGTGACTTCCCTTCTTTGTCTGTGGCTCTCAGCCCAAAGCACATTCCTTCCTACTGCTACTACTACTTATACATCTTTAAAATAGGTCACAAACACAGTGTATGACTGGATAACATCAACACATCAATCAGGAGTAAATGGGGCATTTTGATGGGAACTATCACTCTGCTGTGGATTAATACACATTGGGTGCTCTAGTGAGTTTTTACAGCAGCAGACAGTGACTCAGAATAAACTACAGTGCTCATGTTAGTCATGAAAAAGCAGAACATGAAACCTGGCAACAGTGTGCCTCAAAAATATGTTTACAACAGTTTTTCACGGCACAGAGAAACAAACTACGTCAAACGCTAGACAGTTCTTGTTAGTAGAATCAATTCATTGTTGTTGATCATTCTGGTGACATTAGGAAGAATACAGAATATCACAAGACTGATCCTCTAAGTATTTAAAAACCTAATTGGCATATTTCATATTTTTCAGCTTCTCTAGTCAAACTGTAGTCAGTCAAATGAGATGAATATTAAAGTAGTTAGTTAAATGTTACTGCATTTACAACTTTCTTAACCTGTTTTATTTAAATATTTAAAATACTTTTAAACTATAACTATACTATGTATTTACTGCTTCATTACTTGAGACCTTTTTGTGTGTGCTGATTGGGATGTGTAAATGTGTGAGCAGCTTGGTCATTGAATTGAAAATATGGCACAGCTGTACTCACTTGAATGCTCTGTAGGTTGACTCTGCAGTTAGACACCATGTTGATGAAGTGCTGTACGTTCTGCTTGTCTAGCAGGATGTAGACGGCAACATTCCTCATGGCAGCATTGAGGATATCATGAAGAATGTCAACATCAGTAAACATGTCCATCACTATAGCAATCACCTGAGGAGATGAAAGACACAAACCAGACGAACGGAAAAGCAACACTGTCAGAACAATGGCACTTCAAAGACAGGTTTGGCTCCCTCCGTAAGGAAAGTGAAAGATCTACCTGCTGAGCATTCTTGATAAGTCGTCGGGCCTGCTCCTTGATGCTCGGCATGTCAGGCTCAGGCGGGTTGACCAGAGTGGTGACCTCCGTGGGCCCGATGAAGTGATGCATTTGAGGCCAGCCGAGGTCCAAACCCGGGGCGTCCAGGTCAGAGTGAATGGGCCAGTAAGTGTCCGAGGAGCCATCTCCGCCAGTCTCCAGGAAACGTTGTTCGGGGTGGTGGCTCTGTTGAGGGACCTGAACGGACTCCTGAATATACTGAATCTCAGATGTGGACAGGAAGTTCACCACATCTGCTTTTTCCAGGAAACGATAGTATCCCTCCAAGTCCTCCTCGATCAGTGCGTCAATAGCCAAGCGGTACTCCTCCCGATAGTGAGGAGGGAGGTAGTTGGGGTGCAAGGGGTTATCCCCAGCAGAGGAACACTGAGAGCGACGTGCCATACTGTAATCTAAAGAGAGGGCGAGGGCAAAAACACACATGGCATGAATTTACTGCATATAGTATAATAATGGTGTACCATAGTAATAGTATAATTTTGTGTTTTGTGTATAACATGTTATTATATTAATGTATGTACACTCCTAATTATGTCACTACACTATTTTTAGATCATTCTGTGCAATAGTTCATTTAATTTCATTGCACTTCATTTCATCTTAATTCATCCTTTTCATCCTGTCTATAGCGTATATGTTGTTTTCACATTCTCATAGTTCATATATCTCTTGTTAATCTATTAATACCATCTTGCCTGGTTTGCAATGTTAATACTTGTATATTTCTTGTACTACTTTTATTATAGCTAAAGAGTTAATAATTTCTACTCTAGTTAAATTGTTGATACTTTTTTATACTTCTCTTGTTTATACAGCGTTTTTTTTAACCTACTATTTATCTTGCTGCTGTAATGCTGTAAATGTCCCCGTCGTTGGACTAATAAAGGAATATCTTATCTTATCTTATTGTGTCACAAAGTAACACAATAACAATACCTGCTAAACAGTTGTGAACCACATTCAATTAGAGCTGAAACACTTGATTGAAAAAAATTAATCTGCAACAATTTTTATAATCAATTAACTGTTAAAGAAACAATTTTCAAGCATAAATATTATAAATATTTGCTGTGTTTCTTATATAATATTAAGAGGAATTATGATCACATCCAGTTCTCGAATTATTACAAGCAATAAGTGATTATAAACTAATAAAATGAGCCTGCAATTTTTGCATATTTGAAGCGTTTTATAACATGTAGTAAATAATAGTGGTGCAAATTTCCCTGCATTGATTGTCTCAACTCTCTCATATCAATGTCATAACATTTATTCCCTACAGCTCACTTTAGCCTTGAATGAAGTGGTTCAGCTCCTTCTGCTCAGATGTGCAGTTTCTATAAGAGCTCTGACCTCAGGGATCCTCTCACATATAATACTACACCAGAGAAAGCACAATGAATGAGGGCAGATGGATTCCAACCACAGGATAGATGGGTTATGGGTGTGGCTTCTCCCTGTGGCCAAAAAGTCTCCATTTGCAAGCTCATGTGAAGCCACAGATATGAGAAGAAAACATCCAAAACATCCAAAGAAGACACACACAGGAAAACTTAAGACAGAAGAAGAAACTCGTGAAAACAAATTAAACATTAAACAGCTGTTGCTCGGTGCTGAAAGTCCAACCAAGACTTAATCTACAAACTTTTTCTCCACTGTTTTTCCATGTCAGGAAACTCTAACAAAACCAGGCAACACTGTAACCAAACTTCACACAACACCACATGAAGCCAAACCGGATGAAAACGTTATTTAGTGAACTCACCTCGCTGATTTTCACCCGTCAGGCTTCTCTCCGGTTAAACTTTAATCCGCTCATGTCGCCTCCTCCTTCACCGCCTTGTTTCCTCTCCACTTGTGTCTGTCTGCGAGTCCAGGTGGGACTTGTCCAGAGCTTTTCTGCTACATGTCGTTTCCACCCAGCTCAACCAGTTTATTGTCATGCTGCAGGCATGTTGGGGAGAATGTTTGCGACAGAGGGAAAAAAGACTGCAGTCGACTGACTTGGCTCCGCCTCGACTCTCTCTGGGCTGCTGACAGCTGAGAGTTAGTCCTGAACTCTGCACATCTGTTATCAGACCCTCTGCCTGCTGCTCCTTTCAAACTGTGACCCAGTGGCTCATTAACATTAGAGCAATCAATGGCTGCTGCTCCTTGAAGGTCTCACTCATATGCATTCATTTATTTTTCTTCATTACATCCACACGTTCTCATTTGCCCCCTTCCTTTAAATGTATGACCTTCATCCCTTAACTGAACTTTAAAATCTGAGAAACATTAATATTAATATAACAGAGCATTTACTCATGTTTTTAGAGCAGTTGTGGGCTATTAATAAGAAAAACTTGTATTGCCAGGCTGGAAAAGTCAATAATAGAGCCACTATTACCAACAGGTTATACCTGTCTATTGGCCCGGGGCCCCAGATACTTAGGGCCCCCGAAGGCTCCAAGTTAACTATGTGGCAGTAGCTTTGTGGTGAGTAATTAAGTGTAATTTTGTTCTGTAATACACACCACTAAAGGACAATAGAAACTAAAACATGGCACATATTCCTAAAGAAGGTTTTGCTTAGTCAAACTAACACAAATGAATCACTAACTTCTGTATAGATAAATTTTTTTAAAAAGCAAGAGGTCAGCAGGGGCCCACAGCTCATTTTTCCCCTTAGCAGAATAATGAGATAATCAGACACTACTATGACAAAGGGTGGCAACTAATTATAGGTGTTATGAAATGGCGTCTAATCATAATTATGTTTGCTGAAGGAAGATGAATGAAATTTAATTGTTAAAGGCTATTATAGGATCTTTCTCTGTAATTGTAGCACTGGAGATTAAATTGTGAATGCAGTTACTTAAACTGAATTAGTCTCTTGAGTCTTGTTTATTTATTGTTCATTACACAGCCGTGAACTGATGACACCACAGGGCCCATGGACTTGGAGGACATCTATCATTGCATGGGTGCATGGCGTTGGCCAGAAAATGATCAGACCCGTAAAATATTTTGAGTGACTAACAGAACAGCACTTTAAAATGTCAATTATACCTGACAACCAACATTGAGTAAAGAGTGTGGTGTGGCATTTGTGTTAGTGAAGAGAAGACCGGTTCTTTTAGGTAATCCAGTTCCTTCTGTTCACCCGCCACCGGTGAACCAGGTCATGAACGACTCTGGATGGTAACAAAGATAATCTCTTAATTTGTCAACCTCAAAACTTTAATGCACCGAGCATAGCAGCAAACAATGGAGGTACAGGGTGAGGATGATTATTATAAAGACATCCTTTGATGAGGGTGCAGTCTAGTAGCACAGACAAAAGAAGGCAGCTGCGACAAAACTTCAAAGCCTGCACGAAAGACTTCTTCTTCCAACGTGGTGCCAGCACGCGTTCTTTTGTTTATTTACATGGTTAATTAACAATCTCTCTTGCGCCATTTACCATAATGGCCACAGACTGAAATGATATGACCTCACCAGACAGGCTGTACTGTATCTTTGCTCTGTGGTTTATGAGAGTAGTCATGTGGAAACCTGGCTTTGAAGTTGGAGGAAGGTCATCTGTGTTTCCAAGACAGGACCTTGTAGCACATGTTTTGTTAAACCCTGAAAGGAGAGAGGGAGAGACTGAATACACTTTCCCTTTAATGGCTGTTCCACACTAAGACCTGTAATAGCCTTGTCAGGATGAAATCTCTCCTAACTCAAGTAGAGGAAGTGATGCAACGTAGCTGCTCAAGTGAAGACTTGAAGACAATCCCTCATTGTTCCCTTCAGGCGCCACCCAATGCACACAGAGGAGGAGCTGAGAAAAGAAACATCAAAATGAACATTCGCTGAGTTCATAGATAGTTGCTACACTACATACCACAGGCCAGCATTCACCGCTGCTCTCCTTTAACCCCCGTGGCTCTCGGAAAAACATGCATTTGGTGGCCTGCCATTTTGGTTTTGTGATTGACAGCTTTGATTACGAAACATGAACATGGTGAAACACTGAATCAGCGCCGGAACCCTCCCCCATCATACAACATCTCCAGGAATATGAATCAAACCCACAAAATGTAACTGATATGATTCATGTGATAACGCAACGTCCCACAGAATGAACTGTTATTGTTAAAGCTGAACAAAGACGCAGTATCTCTTGTTGTAGACAACACGGCTGATTAGATTATACTGATAACCATGTTCACATAGAGACCTTGTAGAATGAGTCTGGTTTACTCAAAGTATTAAGAGATACAGTTCATAATGTGTATTGTGTTGGACCCACTCTTTTTCACCTGGGGTCAGATTTACGACATTTCACTGCAGAATGTACATCTTATCAAACTGAGGGCTGTGTTTCTATTCTGCCACATGTACTGTAATACAGACTACGAGTCTGAATAACTGTCTTTCACACCAATCCAGATGTGACAGATGCCAATCGGAGAAGCTTGGGCTTCAACTACTTTTAAACTTTTCACACTGCAAGGAAATATTCACTTTCACCTTTTCAAAGCAGTAGAGGAAACACAATGATAACTGAATGACTTGTTTTACTGGTGAACCTAAAGCAAAACTTCAATTGTAAGGTGGGGCTGGACTGGTGTTAGACCATCTTGTTAATGTGGACACTCACATACCTAAACATGTGCCAATAAATATGGCTTTCAGCCACACTAGCTGCCTGACTGCCAGAATGAAATATCACGACAATTATTGGATGGATTGTCATGAAGATTTCATTGTCCTCAGAAGATGAACCTGACTGCCATGATACACTAGCACCACCATGGGCTTGTGGTTTTGAGTGAAATGTCTCAACAACAATTGGATGGATTGCCATGACATTTGCATGTCCCCCTCAGGATGAATTGTAATAACTTTGTTGATCCCCTGACATTGCATCTGTCACCATCATCAGGTTTAATTTGTCCAATACTTTGCTTTATGACTTGCAAAACTAATCTACTACACTACAAATTGTCATTGTGCAGCTTCTAAAAATGTAATACAGGTCAGTAGAATTACTTGAAGAGCTGCTGTTAAAGAACTTTTATTCTGCAGGAAAAACACTTTTTTGTTCACATAGGAAAGTATGCGTTCCTCTTTTGTTTACAATATGTCTCAAGTGTGCTGATAAGGAGAGAGCAGGAGGAGGAAGATTGCCAAAGGATAGGGAAGAGGATGGGGAAAAAAAGGAAAAGGGAAGAGCAGCAGCTGCAGAATCCATTTCTAGATGCATCATTTGATGGACCAAACAGGAAGTCTTGGCACTTCTCGAGGAGGTGAGATCATGCTCGCCAACAGAAATGATGAAGGCCGCATTAAGAGGATGATGAATTAGCACAAGTATTACTTGTGAGGCGGTGACTGCTTATCATGATACATAATCCATAAATACATAATCTACCAGTAATTCAGTCGAGGTGAGAAAATTCTTGGACATGATTTAAAAAGTAGAGGAGAACTCATCAAATTTGAATATGTAAGTATAAATGAGAGACCACCCTATCACCCCTATCATTGGAGGACAGACAGGCTCCTCTATATTTGTCACTTGGAGAGGCCATGGCGAATTCCACACATGATTGTATTCCCACAACATTCTGTGTCTCTCAGAGATACTATGCACCTTGCAGCCGCCCTGTCGTGGGGTTTGACGGCAGCGATCGCTCTACAGCTTTGTCAGACAAGGCTGGGGGGAGATTGTCACCTCGCTGGTGGAGAAAGGAGCAGACATAAACACACAGGTGAGATGAAACCACAGCAGCAGAAACAACTGGCTCCTGTCGTTGTGGAATGTATCGACACACAGCAGCGTGGAGGTGTGGAACGGTTCCAAGTTGTGTTTAAGGATGGGCGCCTCTGTTTTAAGCTGCATTTGCAGGTCACGTTGGGGTGACTGCTACTGGGGGCTGACCTCGGTGCACACAATGGGTGTAGTGCTCAGCTGCAAGTGTGTATTTGTATCTGATTTGACTGTCATTTTGCTTGTTGAAAGTGTTTGCATATTTATGTAGGAGTGCATTCTGCTCTGTACATCTGTGGGTTAATAGGAGAAATTTACACAGAAGGATTGATGATCTCCTTTTCAAGAATCCTCTCCAGCCACATTTTGTTTCTGTTCATGCATGTACTGCATGCATGCATGCTTGCGTGCACCTACAAGTGTGTGTATCAGGTCGCTACAGGAGTGTCAGTGGCTGCTCTTCGAAACAGTTGTAATCTGAGTTGCACTAAAAAAAGGAGAAAGAAAATACTCTGAGAACAAAAGGAGAAAAAGAAAAATAAGGCCTTTTGTGACCTGTGAGATACACACCCAGTCCTAACCTCACCCACACTCTTGTTGGCTGAGGCGTTACATAAGACACTGTTTACAGTTTCATCTATTCAAAGAGTAAATTTACACAGACAGGAGGAGAATAGCTACAATGATGTCACAACTGCTGCCTGACAATAGCAAAGACAGGGAGCAGCAACTGTGCTTTACATTTTGCAATGTTGTCTTCTGTCCATCAGGTTTTTTTCCCACTTGCCTAATTTCTTTCCAGTTCTATTGTATTGTATCCTGTGGCACATCCTGTAGCGACAGCACGTACTGGAAGGTTCTGCATTGAGTCACGGACACACTTCTTAGGACGGACATCATATCCCCTGAAATACATCCTAGATGCAAAGACAACACAAGTCAACACAATGGCCGGCGTTTCGTCAAGGCCTAAAGGGAGAGGTGGAGCAACTTAAATGAGAATGTTACCAATGCCAGAGTCATATAGCACACATCTGGATTTAATGATAGCATAGTTAATATAGGAAAATGTGCTTGACATCATCATGATGTCACTCCTGACTTTGTGGGTGAACCCTGTGGTTCAGCTGCAGAAAGAGACGACACAGAGCTGAATGAGCAGATCGCTGAATGGAGCAACTGTACAAAGTAGGACATGGGTTTATCACTTTTCTGCTGTCATGTTTGCCAGTTCTGAGGCGACTTCCTTTCATATTTCCAGTGATCTTTCGGGTTGCATTGTTTGCTTTTGTCTGCCTGTAGTTAGTTAGTTCGTGGCACTGAAGTTGTGTTGGCACAGGCTCAAAGAACAGCACATCAAGCTGCTGAACTACTAAACTGGGCCAAGTTAGCTCTCAGGGCAGTCTAGCACAGACTTATACTTTTGTGTAAAATGTGGTACAGGTTACACAGAAACACCCACTGTTATGTAGCTGAGTTCCCTTGTTCAGATGCTGTCTTGAAATGTAGAGGCACTTGCAAAAGGACAATCAGATTAGAGAGTATCATGACAGCACATTTACCTTTTACCCTCACAATATCTATACCTCCCTACAATCTTTTCTATGTGCAGAGTAAAGGAGGACCATGGAGTCAAATCAAGTCAAATCACCATGGTTTTCTTAAATGTGCATAATAAATGTTTATTCATTATCAAACAATTATTCATTGTTTCATTCTTTATTATGAATTATATTCATTCAAATATCAAATTGAAAATGTAGGCTTTCAAATATAGACTGTAGAAACTGAAGCCTGATTTAGTTTTCATCACCTGTCCTCATTTCATCTGTTTTGTTCAGGCAGGTATTTGAAGATAGTTTGTTCCTCTGATGACCTCATTATGCTAGAACCAAGTTCAGGTTGGACTGCATTGAGAAGCCTGGACATGACATTCAAACAGCGCCACTCCTGGATGGATGAATTACGGCATTTTATTCTGCTGAGGTCATTGTGCCTGAGGCCAAAGTTTAGCAGCCTAGCAACATAATTTTGGCATCTGCTGTAGCAATCACAGAGGATAAGCATAGTGTAGATTAGTTTTCATTTAAAAGGCCATGATCATCCTTGAGAACCTTTCTATTTTTACAGATTTTGGACCACCACAGTTCCGCTAACAGAAAATCCCCCCAAAAAGACGTGTGGCTCAATGAGGAATGCAGACAAATAAGTCGTCCGGCCAACTACGTGCACAGTTGAAGATTACAGTGAATCCCTAATAAATGAATGTGCAGGGGAAGGCAATGTAGAACAACTGCATAACCACTTAATTAATAATATTATTAAATAATATTTTTCATGTCAAAAGATCAGTTTTTGTAGTCAGTTTTTTTCTGCCCATATTTACGTGAGATAGTAAACAATGAGGATTTGCAGGAATGGGTTAAATTTTCTGGTGGGAGTGAATCCATACAAAGGATTTGGTTAGAATGTTATGCATATAGATTAATAGATCTGGAATTTGAGCTTTGTGTGACTGTTTAACACTAAATTCATCAATAGCTTACAATTGAAAGAGACACTAAAACCATGATGATAATTGGACAATTTTGTAACTATTGCTAGACATAGTTGTTAGAAGTATTGATCTGTAATTGATTCTGACCTCTGACCTGTTTTTATCACACCAAGCAAAAGATATTGACTTTATCTTATTACTTATTTACTTACTTATCTTATTACTACTCAGGCTGAAGAAGCCACTTTAAAGTGGTGCATTCCAGAGTCGAACACACACACACTAATCAGTGTGTCTGTGAATTATCAGTGCTAAAAGATAAGAGACAAAATAAAATTCAGTGGTAAACTATCATGCGTTATAAGGGATGAAACAAATTTAAGATATGATTGTTTATTATTCCACGACAGAAAGTGGAAGCTTATGATTTTAATATTATCATGTAAAGACTGCAAAATTTCCCCACTGTGGGACAAATAAAGGTTTATCTTATCTCTTATCTTAAACAGAAAGGTGCATACAGAGAACATACTGATAGAAATGACTTTTTATTCTTTATGGAAAAAGGGTGTGTGTGGTATCCTGTGTAAAGATGCCCTGTCTCAAAGAAAAACAGGATGAAGCCATTGTTGGGAGGCGCTGTGCAAATTTCGAAGCTACACTGTTCCAAAATTTGTACCAGAGAAGAAGACTCTCAGCGAATGACGTCCTCCTCATACGTTTTCATCCCGCGCGGTATTATCGAAGATTGTGTATATTTGAGAAGATGAGTCACTTGGTCGCGAGAAAAGGCTAGCTGAAACACACATTGTTTTACCAATAGTTACGCAGTGAAAATGCTAAACTTGGTGTGATTTCAGCTTTTTTGTGGAGTATTTAAGAAATATAACTTTCACAGTAACGCCCATACAGCGAATATTGGAGGAGTTGAGTGAATGAGATGAGTCTATGCTGTGACACCTAAAGAGAGAGTGAGACCTCCTTAATTTTTTACGTCTCTGGTCCCATGCTTGCTCTGTTTCTTGTACAACTTGTGATGCTACATTTCTGGCCCTAAATACATAACTTTTTATCCACATATATGTGTATTCACAACTGTTACCTGCTGTTTAACTCCTGTGAATCTGAGCCAGCAGCGCTGTAAACATGGCGGCCGTCATCCGGAGGCTCGACGAGACTGTTGTCAACCGCATCGCTGCAGGAGAAGTTATCCAGCGTCCTGCTAACGGCGTCAAAGAGCTGATTGAAAACTGGTAACTGACCTGCTACATGATGCAGTTAAAGTTAATAACGTGAGCTGGTGTTTAGTGTTTGACTGGTGGCTTTAAAAACTAGCAGTGAGGCCAGTAAAGATGACAGGAGCCACCTTTGTTTACATCCTGTCTGTAGCAAAGCAACACCTGCAACATAGTCCTGTGATACTGTCAGTTGTTCCTAACATGTAACATGACTCTATAATCGTTTATATTTGGAAATGTTACAGTTTGGATGCCAAGTCCACCAGCATTCAGGTGACGGTGAAAGACGGCGGACTGAAGCTGCTCCAGATTCAGGACAACGGCACTGGCATCAGGGTGGGTGACAGGTGGAGCAGGGCTGAAGATCCACACCTGGAAAAGGCTCTTTTTCAAATTGAAACTCATGCCATGAATTCACTATATGATAACTATAAATGTTATTAACCAAAAAGTGACATAACAGAAAGAATCATTAGGGAAGGTGTTGCTTGTGCCCCCCCCAGTATTCAGTCTAATGGAGAGTCTGGGTTTTGTGTTGGTAGGTGGGAGACGCTGAAGAACTGTGTCACTGCCACTGTCTTTTCATTCTGTAATTTTCTCTTACCAACCTGTCTATTTGATTTGGGAAACAGAAAGAAGATATGGAAATCGTTTGTGAAAGATTCACCACCAGCAAACTCCAGACTTTTGAGGACCTCTCAGCTATTGCAACCTATGGATTCAGAGGAGAGGTGAGCTCACAACTCTGAGCCCTGGAGCAGTATCATCCCTCAGGTTATTAAATGTTGACACACATTTTATTGCTCATCCAATTGCTGTTTTTGTTCTTGTTTGCAGGCCCTTGCTAGTATAAGCCATGTTGCACATGTGACCATAACAACCAAAACAGCTGATGCCAAATGCGCCTACAGGTATGGTAACATTTTAAATCATTGGTCGCTCATTTACTTCTATTATCTCCTTCATGTCATGTACATTATAATAGAGAGAAAGTGACCAGAATGGCTGAGCTCTTGTGATGTATCGATTGTCTTATTCTCTTATCGTGCAGAGCCAGCTACTGCGATGGCAAACTTAAAGCCCCTCCCAAACCATGTGCTGGCAACCAGGGAACTCAGATTCTTGTGAGTTCATTGAGAACATCAACTATCACAGAATGGAGTTTACAAATGCTCAGGTGCCTACAATAGTTTTCTCTCCCTGTGTGCAGGTAGAGGACCTCTTCTACAATGTGTCCACCAGGAGGAAAGCTTTAAAGAGCCCCAGTGATGAGTACTCCAGGATTGTAGATGTGGTCAGCAGGTCTGTCGTCTTGGCTTTACTCCTGATTCTTGCTTATTTGATGAACAGCTCTGTGTTCGGATAACTCACATATTAATGTTATTTTGAAGGTACGCCATCCACAATTCAGGAAAAAGTTTTTCTGTCAAAAAGGTAAGTTGCGATTTTTTTTTTTTTTTTGTAAAAGCTGACTCACTAGCAGGATATTTTTGGAAAGTTTCTCATTGACCTGGATTGGCCTCACAATCCCAATTGACAAAAATGAATCACTGTATTGCTACATTTTTAGGCATGCTTCTCTTGTGTGTGCACCTGTGAGTGCTCTGACAGAAAACTCGGATAAAGCCACAAAGAATTTTTCAATATTATTTATGGTCTGTTTTTCCAGCAAGGAGAGACTGTGGCAGATGTGAGGACTCTACCCAATGCATCTGTAGTGGATAATATTCGAGGAGTTTTTGGCAATGCTGTCAGCAGGTATTAGTCAACCAAGAAAGAAAAAAATCATGCTTTGATGTTCTCTGCAGTTATGTGACCTGTTATCACCTTAAGGCTGACTGCATGACTGGCTCTGTGGCATGTTCCCAGGGAGCTGATTGAAGTTGGCTGTGAGGATCAGAAGCTCGCTTATAAGATGAAAGGCTACATCTCTAATGCAAATTACTCAGTCAAGAAGTGCATCCTGATCCTCTTCATCAACCGTGTGTATCACAGAAGTGTTACTGGAAATGTAGCTCGCTGGTGAAGATAATTTAATCCTATTAGTGCTTTGCTGAATGAAGATTGTGATCTATAATGTTTCAGATCGCCTGGTGGAGTCAAGTGCTTTGAAGAAAGCAATCGAGACAGTTTATGCTGCATACCTTCCCAAGAACACGCACCCTTTTCTATACCTCAGGTAACTTAATGTGCATTTGTCTGTTTTCTACTGATTCTATTATGGTTAAATCAATGTGATGTTCACTGGTGCTTTTTAATCACCGCAGCTTAGAGATTGCTCCACAGAACGTAGACGTTAATGTCCATCCCACAAAACACGAGGTGCATTTCTTGCACGAAGACAGCGTCATCGAGAGCGTGCAGAAGCACATCGAGAGCAAACTTCTGGGCTCCAACTCGTCACGCACATATTTCACTCAGGTAAGATACGGCTGGATTACTATCTCTGTAAATAAGTTGGCATTGTGACAGCAGTAATTAATCTGATCTCCATATTTTATTATGGTACAGTATATTTTAATAAACACCCACTCTTCCCACAGATCATCTGTCAGTTTTAGAGTGTGTCCATTTGCCCTAGAGGTACAAAAAACTTGGAAGTGTGTATGATGACACATACGCTGTGTGTTTGTGCAGACTTTGCTTCCAGGGCTGTCAGCCTCAGGTTGCAGTGAGGTCAAGTCCTCCAGCGCTGCATCAGAGTCCAGTGAGAGAGTGTATGCACATCAGATGGTGAGGACTGACTGTCGCGCGCAGAAGCTGGATGCCTTCCTTCAGCCGAAAGAGAAGCTGCCTCCTGATCCTGAACCAGCTGGTCCCAGCAGCAGGGAGGCTGCGTCCAAAACCGCCCAGCCAGACAGCGTAGAGATGGATGAGACGGATGATGCAGACATGCTGGAGGCCCTGACTGAGCTGGAGGCAGAGGCGCCAAAAGGCGACGAAGATGATGCTAATGGCGTTCAAAGGTGACTGACTTCACTTCATTAATGAATGATGCCAGGAGTACATTGGTCAGTACATCATGATTAATCCACACACAATTTTTGCAAATCTGAACATTTGCTGGCAGCAGATGAGTTGAAGAAGAGAGCAGGAATAAGAATGCAAAAGTAAACATGTACAGTATCATCCCAATAAAACAACATCATCATCCTCTGGGCCAATCAGAAACAAATGTCAACTTTTATTTGCCTGATACTGATTTTTAATGAATTTGCATGTTATAGTAGTACAGTATGAGTTTGTATTGTTGGCAGATTGGAAGGGTTGCAAAGAGTGACCACTCTTTGATCACTTGAAAAACTGAATTATCATCGTCCACAGCTGTGTGAAGCTTTTTTTAGCTTATTGTTTTGGTTTACAGCCAGCAAATGTACACTCTGGTTCAGTCTCACTGCTGTCATTAATCCAATTTTCTCAAAGTGGTTTTGATAAATCTACTGTACATTACCTGCTTAGCACTAAACAGCAGAGAGACAAAGCTATGGAAAAGTGCGACACCCAGCAGCCAGATATTTCTCTCAGTAGTTGATAGCTAAACAGCTAAAGAGAGGGTTAATATTGGAGTTACAGTCATCAGATGTCCAGAAACATGACCCCAAATTAATGCTAATGTTGCTCTTTGTCTGCTGGTAAACTGGAAATGTTTTGCTAACTTAGTCACTACAACTTGATAAAATGACCATGTGGCAAGGTTATAGTCATTGAATTGTGGATTTCCTCTGCCCCCATGTGGCCAAAAAAGTAATTCATGCACTCTTAACTTGTCAAGTACGTGTTGCTTTTATTACTGCAAGACAAGTATCTGCCTCCTATTAAATGTGTGATAAAATGTGTAAACACTTTCACGGCCTGTTGAGTCTAATAGTTTGTCCTCTGTAAGCCGGTGTGAGTTAGTGTTTGGAAGTGTCATGCAGAGCGTAGTGTGTAGACGTGTGACAGCAGCGTGTGTGTTTGTGTGGATATTGTGATCCAGGAAGAGACCCAGGAAAGAGCAACAGCAAGAGGAGGAGGACGAGGACCTGACAGCTGCAGCCACGCCCAAGAGACGAACCATAAAACTGAACAGTGTCAAACAGCTCAGAGCTGAGATTGATGAGAACACACACAAAGGTAAACAAAACCTGTGGTTTTTCACGAGAAACGTCAGGTTTTTTTTCTCCTACACCTCTAAACTTCCCAGTGATTTTACTTTCTGTTGCAGGCCACAACTCATCTTTACTACCGCCTCATGTTCACACATCCACTTGTATCGATCATACCTCTCTCTTCTGTAGTTGTTTAAACCGTCTACAACTCAAAATAGATCAAATAGGCTTATTTTCTTAACTTGTCTACACAATTTTCATGTGTTTTCAAATGCACATATTTTCCCCAGGTCTTCAAGAAATGCTGCAGAACCACTCGTTTGTGGGCTGCGTCAACCCCCAGTGGACTCTGATCCAGCATCACACTAAATTGTACCTGCTCAACACCACCAACCTCAGGTCAGAACCACAGCAAACACACATACATTCAGTTGTTTCAACCTGCTGCTTTTTGTCATATTTCACTCTTTGTTTCTGTTGCAGCCAGGAGCTTTTTTACCAAATACTGATCTACGACTTTGGGAACTTTGGTGTACTAAGACTTTCTGTAAGTAAAGCTGAGATTGTGGATGATTAGAATATAGTGTACAGATTCTGATTCTTATGGCTGATCATGTGAATTCAGACTCCAGCTCCACTTTATGACCTGGCCATGTTGGCTCTGGACTCTGAGGGGAGCGGCTGGACAGAAGAGGACGGTCCTAAAGAAGGCCTGGCCCAGTACATAGTGGACTTCCTGAAGAAGAAAGCTGAGATGCTTGAGGACTACTTCTCCATGGAGATTGACCAGGTCAGTTGGAACAGGGTGGTGTATGTCAGCCAGATAAATATTTGTAAACCCTAAAATCTGAGGGAAAAAAATATTTCAAATTAATTTTTGCTGGTAGTATTTTTCATGTTTTGGCAAAACATGACTCATCCAATCACTCATGCTAAGCTTTTGAAATTGTAGGAAGGAAATCTAATAGGGCTGCCGTTACTGCTCGACAAGTACACCCCCGTCATGGAGGGTCTCCCCCTGTTCATCCTGCGGCTGGCCACTGAGGTAAATGTCTTACAGGTCTCTAATCTATGACAAGATTCTGGAAACACAAACAGCATCTAAAGGCTTCCTCTTGGTGCTGTTGTGCAGGTGAACTGGGACGATGAAAAGGAGTGCTTCAGAGACTTCAGTAAGGAGTGCAGCATGTTCTACTCCATCAGGAAGCAGTTCATCCTGGAGGCCGAACCGGGAGAGGAGCAGGTATGAAGGAACACCAAACTCACTTCCTTTGCTTTGCAGCAATGACAAAAGAACTGAACTAACAAGTGTGACATGAAATGCTTGTTTCAGGATGCTGAGGTGAACTCGTGGCGTTGGAAAGTTGAGCACGTCATCTTCAAAGCTTTCCGAACCCTTTTCAGTCCTCCAAAGAAGTTCAGTGAGGACGGCACTGTGCTGCAGATCGCCAACTTACCTGATCTCTATAAAGTGTTTGAGAGGTGCTAAATCTGACTGAAAAATAAAATCACACATGCTGCTCTTTTATTCTCAATGTAATTTTTCTGCTGTAAATAAATAGTTTGTATGAAACAAAACTTGAGAGGTTTGTCTTTGTGAAAAACCACATTCCATGATGTATGAAAGGGTGTCTGACACAGGAAATCCTTGTTCTGAATAGCCCATTTAAACGTGCCAAGCCTTCACATGGTTTTCTAAAAGTAAGACGTTGGACATGCAGCCAGGAAAAATAGAATCGGGTCATGAGTCCCATAACGATACTGAAATGTGCCAGCACACGGGCTCGACTTTTATTACAGGCTGTCAGTCAGAGACAGCCTGTGCAGTGTGGAGCAATCAGAGCTCAGTGTGAAGGAAATTAACATCACCACCAATGTTTCCAGATACCTTACGGATGATTACAAGTTTATAACCAGGGAACTGAATGAATGACAGAAACATAACTGTATTTCCATGATTCAAGCTGTAGCATTTAAGTTCCTGACTGTACTTCTATATTCCCCTGCTTTGGAAACCAAACAGTAAAGAATAAAAAGGGAACTGCAGATTTGAAATTGTGACAATACGGATTCGAAAAACTATGAAATACCAAAACTGCAGCATGAAAAAGCAAATAAAAGATTGTGTACACAGTTTTGTAAATTACACATTTATTTTCAAGAAATCTTTTAAATATTTGAAAAATTTCAATGAAACCGCAGCAGACACAGTTGGTTCTACATATTTTCAAATAACGACTGCACCTTTTTAAATACATCATTCTGTACCTGTTAAAATGATTATTGTTTCATTGAGCGGTGCAGACCCCTCCAGTCTCCTAGTGTGAAAAGGCACTTCACTGTGTGAGGGGAAGCTGGGATGGTGCGGGACCGGAGCAGCCGTGAGGGTTGAATAGTTTTAAAAGCAACATTATACTCATTCATGCAACTTATCCCAAAAAAAAAAGTACAGCCAAGCACCCAGCCAGAGAGAAATAAAATCTCGTGGATAACATGATGTAGTAACAAAGCTCTGAAAAATTAAGTAGTGACTAGAGAAATTTCCTCAGACGTATCTCCCAGCAACTTTATTGTTTTATTAGTTAAGTTTCTGAGTCATTCCTCCTTTAACACTGGCAACTTGCCAGACAAACCCAATGTTTCTGGTTTTAGAAAAAAAGACACAGTTGAGCTTTTTGCCTGTGCTACAAGTTTTTTTTAAGTGTTTTTGGTTAGCTACAAATCTCAAAGTGTTACAGCTAAAAATGGAAATGTGCTCCAGACACAATATGGCAGTCAGAGGTCTGAGGTGCGAGTTTAAGGGCTTCCGTGGTGATGCTGCCTTGCCTCACTGCTGTGACAGAAGGGCGTTCCTGTTGGCCTTCATTTTCTCAAGGCGCTTTACTAGGTGGTTGTTGGTCATCTCCATCTCCTCGATCTTATCTAGAGCTGTGCGCAGCTGTGGGGCAACAGAGGGGAGAGTTAACACTCAGCCTGCTGATGTTTCATATTTGTAAATGCGAGTCTGTGTCTTTACCTCTCTTTGAAGTTTCCGTTTTTCTGCTTTAAGTTCGTCTTCTACTTTCTCTGAGTTGTCTGCTGATGCCTTGTACCTGGACACTTGCCCTTCAAGTCTGTTAATCTGGAAAACAGACAACAGAGTACAATTTGCTGACTGAGAGCCATAAAACTTACAACTCAGTGAATATTTTTATAATTTAATGGTAACTTATTTACTTTGACAAGACATTTCTTTTTGACTTACATTTTGTTCCATTGTACCCATTTCCTGTTCTGCCTTTGAAAGCTTGAATTTGTATTCACTAATCTGTCTGTTGGCATCTCCTACAAAGAAAAACCAGTGAGTTTTACATAAAATGTTCATAAGATCCTTCAAGTGTGTGGTGATACCTAATTATAAGGCCAACTTACTCTGCATCTCAATAAAGTGTAGGTCTGTACCGTTCTCCATCCTCTCTCCATCTGTGTACACACTGTCCACCTTTGAGTGTTTCTGTCTCTCCTCCTCCAGCTGATTCTTCAGCTTCCTGATCTGAGCCAACAGTTCATCTTTCTCCTCTGCCAACTTCCGTAGCCTGACATCTACAAAACAGAAGGAAAATACATTAAACATGCAGAAGAATTTTACGTGTTACAATATGCAGGAGGGATACACTTTCTGCTGCAACTGCTGCTTGGACAGAGGTGAACGTGTGCAACGTGCTGGCATGCTAAAATACAGGATCAACACAGGATTGTTTTTATTATGAGAAGTGTTGGTGGTTGTAAATAACACACCTCATCAGAGCAGTTCATTTATCATCTGTGTAAACAGCTCTTTTACAGTCTTCAATCAAATCATATTCTTTTGAACTGAGTAATTATTCTTTAGTGTAACCAGTTCTGTTCTCTGGAATAGAGATAATATCCCTGACTCACCGAGCGGGCCCTCTCCTGCAGACTCCAGCACCTGGGCGGCCTCCTGGGAGACCACAGTGATCCCTGAGGACTGAGGCTCATGGTTGACATCTCCATTTGGTGTGCCGTCTGGGATGATGACTAGCCCGTGTTTCTGTGGTGAGAGAATACGCATTACTTGGGACTGGCTCCACTAGCATGGAGGGTATGCACTGATGTCACTTTTACATGATACCAACCCCCTCACCACCACTTCGTGACCACACAAAACAACAGAAGGCTGAATAGATGGAGGCTTGATACCAAAAGTTAAACAAAAATCTTGAAAAGTCTGAAAATGAAAACGATCTGTTTGACATTCTAAACAGTCAGTGGTCTGTAGATGATGAAATGTAGGGATGCATGATATAATGGTGGCCGACATGTTATTGCCCAGTGAGCAAGAAAATGTGATTAATATTGTTCTGATAAGGGAATTTCAGCTGATAATTACGTCCAACAACTGCTTCTCTGCTCTGCTCTCAATTTTTCAAACACCTGTTGAACAAGTAAAACATGATCTTGCAGGTATTCAGCGTCTTCGACTGCTCTGCTCTTAATCAACTCCAAGTCCCCTCTTCATCCACAGCCGGCGTGTTTTACACAGCCATATGGCGCTCGTTATAGTGATAGTGAGTCATTATAATCAAGATAAAAAAGACTGTATGTAATGGTTGAACCAAATTAGCTGTGCTGCCAGCAGAGTGTCTTCACACAGCAGCAGAGGGAGGAGGACAGAGGATGAATGATGTCACAGGACTGTTAATGATTACGTTCTTCTAATTCATTTTATAGCCTATACATGGTTGTCAATAAGGAGATTAAATAGTCTACATAAAAAAAAAAAAATACTTCAACTCATTACTCTAGGGATGGTGAAGGCTCTCAAAATATTGGTGTTGTATTAGAAAAATAAAGTTGTCCATCCAAAAATATATAATTATTTTCCTCTTCATATTTTTGCATTTGTTAGTTTCATTGGTTGTTGTTATCAGCCCTGAAATTCCATATCGGGTCTAATGTTGCATTAATCAAAGCCTGAAGGCACGAACTAAAGTCCCCTTGTCCTATTCTAAAACTGGATGTCTAACAAAATAATAAGAACTTTGGACAAGTTTGTAAACATATACATATAGCCTTTGGCAGACTATAAAAACCTAAATTCTTTTTCACTCTCTTTTACAGTCTTTTGCGCAACAACTCTGCCAATTTCTGTTTTTTTACACAATAGTTAGTCTTTTATGCAACAGTAGAAGCTGACTGTTGTGTGTTTGCCCCTGCGGAAACTTACCATGGTGACATCTGCCTACAGTGACAGTATTTGCATACCCTTGTTAGACCACAAATTCACCAGTATTTTGATAAAGTACACTGTAGTCATGGTCAAATACAGATTAACATGTACAAAAATGAGTAATGCAAAACCAACAAGTAGTGAAAAGACTGATGAGAAAATAAAATGGAAAGGAAAACAAAGTGGTAGAAGTACAAAGTACAACATGGCAGAAGGTTTGATCTGGCTTAGTTCCAACCAAAAGTAAAAGTATGAAAAGTAGTTTTGTGCCAGCAATTCATTCCTCTAAACTTTGGTTGTTCTTCTGGAACTTTAGGAAGACCTACCTCTCCAGCTTTGGCCTTTCCCTTGATGTCAGCAAGCTCATCTCTGAGCTCATCTCTCTCATTCCTAATGCAATCAAAGTACTCTTTCTGCCTCTCTAGGGCCTGGCCACATGGACGAGAGAACACAAGAGAGAGGAGAAGAGGCAGAGGAGAAGTTGGATAGACTCTGGACAGACATGCGACACTACATGCTACGGCAAAACACAAACATGCATGTGCACATCAAGCCAACAACAAGGACTTAGAAACAAACGATACACAGAGACAAGAACAAGACTACATGCTCACAGAAGATGTTATTAGGAGAAGTTAAGAGGTGTGGTAGAGCACAGGGACTGATGATACAGAGTCTGTAGGGATCTTTTTGAGTTTGCAAAAACTACATATGAGTATGATGCTTTCATCATCAAGAGTCTGACTTCATGACCTAATAAATGAACTGATGCACAGGTGGAACCATGCATGTCATGCTACAATACATGGATTTCTCTTCATGCTTATGACAATCCAAAACAAAAATCTCTTTATTCCACAGGCTGTCCACTGCAGGCTTTAACACAGTGCCAGTGCACTTGCATTGTTAGCTGAGGTTATGGGATCCAAACAAAAAAAAAAAACCCTGTTATTTCGACATGCAAAAATCCAAACTGTGAAAGCTGATGGGTCTAGGTATGTGCTACTGCCTAAGGGTCTCCATCATGCAGGGACAGCATGAGAGGCAAAAGAGGTGGATGGACACTATGTCTACCCATCTAGTGCCTCTCACGTTCTGTCAGAGCACCCACGTGGGACCTCCTACCCCAATCTTTTTGTCCTTCCAGTTTATCGTTTCCTGCAGGTCAAACACCTCTCTGGTGAGGTCATCTAACTTAGTCTGCATTCGCTGGCTCTCCTGCAGTGGTGTTGACCCATGCCAAGATGACACAGAACAAGAACAGAGTAGGAAAAATTGAATGGAACAAAGAAGTGAAAATGCACATAAATGATACAGACACAAAAAAGAGAGAACAGGTGAAACAGGGTGAGGAAGGGACTTGAGGAGATAATGCTGAGGAAGGAATGAATGATAGTATTCAAAGATAGGACAATGAAACAGAGCTATAAGGGACACAACAGAGGGAGAGGACTTAGAGGCAGGCCGGTGCCAATCAATCCTTATCATGTTCCTGGAGAACAAAGCCTCTGCTGCAGCCTGCACAGAGGCACTAACACCTTTCAAGGTGTTGGCAGAATAGCCGTCAGATGTGGTCACGCTGACAGAAAGTTTTTTCTAATGCAAGGGCAGCCTTACCTCTATAAGCTCATCTCTCTGGCGAATTCCCTCTTTCAGTTCTTCTTGTTTGTGCTGCAGGACTGTACATGTGTGCTTTTGTCTTTCTAGTTCCTGAAACCACAGACAGAACATCTTAGCCACAAACCTTCGTAAATATTTTGTAACTTAACCTACATGAAATTGATTTCTGACTGGTGATTTTACATGATAATAAACTTCAGCTTTCTTTTATTTGAGTGACATATTTCACCTTTGACTTTTCTTCCAGCTCCCTCTTCATCTCAGCCATCTGTTCCTCCATCTCCTCGATGACGTCCTTTAGTGTGTCCACTTGATAGATGAGGTTGGCTTTGTCGTTGTCCAGCTGTGCGTTCGATACCATGGCTTTCTTATACTTCTCCTCCACCTCTGCAAGTGACTCCTGATAGAGGTGGGAGCATGTTCATAAACTGAGTACAGTGATTTAAAGCAAAGCTCACCTACATGCACCAGGTGGGTTGTCTAGTATAAAAAGAACTGTTTTTTGCAACACATTTAACACACATTGGCCAAACATAGTACACTCATGTTTTTATTTCTAAACATTAGATTAAAAAGCATAATTCTCTGCCACCTTTTGTGGTATTTTTGATTTTAAACAAGTCATTTGGGACTAATACGTGATGAGCAAGTGGTGACACTGATCACACAAAATTTAGACGCGTTGAATCACTTTCAGGAGTGAAACAAGGCAATGGTGTGAAAAGGGGATCTGAAAGAGAGAACTACAAGTGAACCAGGAAACGAGATGATGGAAAGTAATCTAGCTAAAGTGCATCAGCTGCATCAAACTCTACCAAGACCAAGCCAGGAGTCAGGTTTGTTAGTAAACTACTCTTATCAATAAAACATACAGTGTCCTTTCAAAAAGAACAGGAAGCTGCTGAAGGTGACTGCAGAAGCCAGTCAGCCAGAAGGCCATCCAACCCTGAATGAATGAAAGCCTGGGTGGAAGAAGAGCCTCAAAACTGAAAGCGTGACTGTTATCTGTCAGCAGGTAGAGCGGTCAGCTCTTCTTCTTAAAACTTTGAACCCAGCTGAATTGTGGTAGTGTCTTCATTTCAGGCCACAACTAGTGAGTTGGATCAAAACAGGAAGTGAAGGGAAGATCATGCAAACAGGAGGATCATTACGCAATAGAGACTGGGAGCACGCAAAGACACGGCTGTGGTGTTAGGAGCTACAGGAGGGGGGTACAGAGGGGTATGAGTGGGGAGGCTAGGGGAGGGTTAGTGAGGCCATACTGCTCCCAGAGAACAAGAGAAGGCATGCTGTGAGCTCAAGCCCCTCTACCTTCAGCTCTTTAAGCCCTTGCATGTACCGCCCTTCTACATCCTGAATCTGGTCCTTTAGTTCATAGATATCCTGTAGAGCAGATGGAAGGAATGGTTGGGGTGAACTGGGGCATCAGAGAGGGTGGGGGGAGTATCAGGGAGAGATAACAAAGCGCCCACGCTGCCATCTCAAAGACAGTCCAGCTGGCATACACATGACCAGCCCACCCAGATATAAGGAACAGCTTCACAGGACACATGTCACATCCAGTCCTCCCGTGCATACATAAAGAAAAAACAGCAGACACTTAGAACAGCAGGGAGGGCACAACAGAGGAAATGCTGTGGGAGGTTCAAACGCAGAGGGAACAGATGTATACACAAATTGCTCAAACACAGAACATGTGGATTAGCATTTAAGCTCTATGATAATGTGATGATGAACATCTTGAGCTAAAACAACTACAGTTTAATTCATAAGCTAACATTTTCCATCACTCTATTCAGTCGCATGTATAGAAGAGTGACACTGTGTGTATTGTACACCTTACCCTAAGTTCACTCAGACTGGTGTCTGGGTCATAGACGCTACCCGTGTCTGTGCTGCCTCGTCGTGACGAGGTGCCGCCCAGTGATGCCAACGTAGCTGCCGAGAGGCCCGGGGTGGCACAGCGGGACGATGGCTGAGAAGACACAAAATGCCACGGTCAGAAAAACACAGAAAGGAGCACAGCACAATGCAACACAACTCCGACTTGTTATTCAACACCATCATCTGATACTACAGGGATCTAAAGTGATCCTGCCCAATTCAAATCCTCCTGAGGAAAGTATTGTCACTGTCAGTGTATTTTATGAACTTGACAAACTAGCTTATTGTCTCCACAGGCTGTGTGTATAAAAATCAGATAATGCTTCTTTGCTGATGTGTAGTGGTCACATGGTAGCGGCCTAACATGGCATTAAAATCAATTAACAGCTCAGTGTGACATTTTACTCACTGACAACATTGCCACACATTATTGTGCATTTTTTCACTATGTGACAGAGACATTTACAGTGAACAGAAGAAATAACGCTGCTAGACCACATGACAGAAAATTCATCTTGCTTTAGTGTGGTCTCAAAATAGCCCTGGTGTGTAGTTACATGAGGAAGTCTGCTTCAGCGGTCCCTATATGTAGCTGCTGAGTTCTGAAACAAAGGCACCACGACTCCTTGACAAAAAGCTATTTGGTGCTCGGTGAAGATTTTAAATGAATTAAGTAAAATGCAAAACAAAGGTGCACTCACCCTACTATAATCTGAATACTGCTTGTCACATTTTTCATCCAGCTGAAAGAAAGAGAAGAAAGATTATTAATACATTATATATGTTTACATATTGCTGAGGGATGGGAATCGAAAGTCGGAACCACTTCCAATTGTTGATCCATCTGAACCGTTGATTCTGACAGTAAATCGTATGTTACAATAACACTAGCAGGAAGACTTGGCAAATCTTTATAACTGTGCATAATTGATAATGGAATTGGTATCAATAAAATCTAAAATCAACAGCGGCAACCTTGTGCAACAGTAGCTACAATTAGAAAAAAAATGGAGTGTACGAACAAACAACCAGCACCCACCACTACCAAAATCAAAGCTAATATTACTGCAAAGCAAGTGAAGTACATTGTGATATTTTGGTTTTAGCTGGCTGAATATCGGAACCAATAATCAGCCAGGCCGATAATTGGTCGACTCCTAATCTAGACATACAGACTATTCTGAGAACATTGTCCTGTGTGGTCATGCTTGAAGTCATGTCCTCATCTGTAAATCAGGGAGTTAGTCCAGAAGTTAGTATGAGTCTGGGGTAAGTGCTGCACATTCACAGATCATTAGAGAGTTGACAACCAAACAAGCAAATGAAACACTGAGTGAATCATCAGTCAATCATCTCCGTTAAAGAAGATCCCTTTTCCAAGCCCATGCTGCTGCAGCACTGCAGCCACATCCACTTCAGCTAACCTTATTCCACTCTACTCACTTAAAAGCTTGTCGATAAAAAACACTGTGGGATGAGTTTTGAAAACCAAATGTTATTTTTAAATCATGCACCAGTTCTAAAATAAATTCATCCATCATTAGTGTGGCACTGCACTTCCCAGCACACAGTTGTGAACTCAGCTTAGCCACTTACAGCGTCCAGATCTGGAATGCTCAAATCATCGAGGTCAGACACAATGCTGCCTCTTCGGTTGGAGCGGCTGAAATAATCAGCAGCCGACTCATTAATGTCTGAGAAGTCAGACGACTGCTTGCACCACACATAGGAAGGGGATAGAAATAGAGGCAGAGAAATAAAGAATAACAGAGGGCCAAAGAGAAAAAATCATCAAAGAGGAAAATGACAGAAGGAAAACATTTACATAAACAGAGATTTCTCTTCAAAGTCAAAACATATAAAATTCATTATAGCTATTAAGCTGAACACTCTTACACATTACAATAAACAAAACAAATCTCTTGAAAAAGCTTTGATTACTAGATCATCAACAATTGTGACTACTGTGACAGACGAGCATCAGTCTAGATTTTGTACAGCCCAGTCCCTACAGCTCACCACACTGTCCCTGCGGCCTCTGCCGACACGTTCCTGGGACACGCTGCTGACGGTGTCGTCATCTGAGGAAGACTGAGAGGAATACGCACACATACACATAAACACACACGCACATGGTGAGGAGCCAAAGTAATGTACTATGACTGCATGCCCAAGACTTTATCTGACACACACACACACACACTTGTTCAAACAGCAATCGGTAAACATCCAGTAGCAGCCTCTGCCTCTGCATTAAATAGATTATTGGATTACTCCAAAGGCTGAAACCACGTAAGAAATGCCAATTCATGCAATTAAGATAATTTTGTCAAATGCACCAACTGGAGTGAAGTCAGATAAGACAACCTTGCTACAACATCTCAGCCTACACAGCACTGCAGAAGAAAGTCTTAATTCACACACTTTAATGTCAATCAACGAGACTGTTCCCTAAAGTAAGATGCCGCCAGTTTGGTACGGGTGATCAACATTGTCCCTAGGAGGATGGAGGCCTGGTGCCGAGAGGGGGCGAGGGGAAGCTTGTTAGTTGTTGGCATCTGTGTGGTGTTAGCTGACATCATGCGGGGTGGCGGTGGTTTTAAAGTGCTCACCAAAGGGCTGCTGCGGGTGGAGCTGGCTCCAGAGGAGTACCAGCTGTATTCAGAGGGCTGTGGATTGAGGAGGGGGAGGAGGACAGGACAGGGGATCAGCATGAAGACAGATGTCAGGCCACAGGCACAACAGTAAGCTGCTGCGGTGGTGACATTGCTAAAACGCTGTTTGACAAACACTGAGAAGACTTACGGCTCTTGAACTGTACCCCGAGCCGTAAAGACCGGTGTCGTCGTAAATAGAGGCCTGAGGGCACACGTGGGAGACAATGCAGGACTCAGCAAAACACAAGAGGGAGCATAAATCTTTAACGCACTAGCTAAATAGGTTAAGTAGAATGACTTTCTCTGGGTCATGCAATAAAAAGAAACACTCTGCATTAACAACAACAAGTAGGGGATTTGTTTCAGTGGTCTACAACAAAAGCCCTGGCTACACACAAACTGCCTTATCTGACTGAAGCACAAATGTCTGGCCACAGCCAAGTGCTCAAGAGGGTCCAGGAGCTAAATATAAGCAGTCCCAGCCACCATGGGCATCCTATCAGATGTATGTGACCACAAGAGAGGGGGAAGGTTTACTTCTGAAGGTAACAAGAGGCATGCGAAAAGATGCTGGCCACTCAGTGGACAGAAACTGACCATGCTGTAGCTGCGAGACAGCCCCGTGCCAGTGGTGGAGGACGAGGAAGTGGTGGCCTGTCAGAGACGAGGGGAGCAGGGAAATGTCAGTTTAGAGGAGAGAGGAAAAGCCGGGAATGTGAGGTGGAGGGAGACTAAAGAGCTTCAGCAAGTGGAAACAGGATGAATGTTTTGCTGACTCTCTAACATTTATGGCCAAAACTCTTGTGAGGAGGAGTGAGGTCAGGTGACAGTATGTCGTCGACTGTTTTAATACTGGTGGAGCACCACCTTTGTCGGTCAGCAAGTAATTTACATACATTCAAATGATCAAAAGAACTGTTTTAGAAGGGAGAGAGATCTCAATCTAAAATTCAACCTTTGGATTTCTGTAACATTCTTGCAGCTACAATAGCTACAAAACCACGATCCTCTTTTTGCTTTGATGCTTTTATGACACAAACAATATCCCTGATTGCAGTTACACAACAAGTTTGATAGGCAAATAAATGTCTAAAAAACTAGACCATGCAGACAGAAACACACTGCTTGAACTGGCTCTGGTTTCACTGACTGTCTGACTTTGTATAAAAGGGTTGAAAGTTGGACAGCACTGCCAGGAGGACCGACCCGAGGCTGATAGGTGGAAGTGGAGGGAGGAGGCGGTTTGGTCTTCGTTAGGCTGGTGTAGTTCCTTTGATCATGGTACAGCCCAGTCTGGAAGGGTAGTAACATAATATAACCTCAAATAAACAACATCATAACACATTTTATCCTCAAGAGTGATATCTATTTCAGACACATTCAACACGGCTTGGCCAACATCTACATGTACGTGACACCTCACAAGACAATGAATAGTCAATCTTATCAGAGGTTAAGTCGATCCACAGTAAATCTCAACCACAAGCCACTCTTGATTAGTCAACAATGCCTCCATGCTTGAGACTGCAGCAAAGACACCAACACTAAAGGAGAACACTGACCAGCAGGTCCTTCTTCGACGAGCTGGATGAAGCCCTTTTATGACCATGCAGGTCATTGTACACAGAACTCTGTCCAGCCCCGGAAAAAAGTGTGAAAAAATAAATAAAACAAGAAGCTAAAATGAGACAAAAGGCAAAAAGCGTAGAGACAGTGATAAATGATGGGCACAAAGGTACATACAGTGGAGCGGGAACTCTTGAGGGTGGAGCCAGTGGAGAGGCCGTCAGACTGACGAGAGAACAGGAGTCACAAGAATTACGATCAGAAGATCAAACATCTGAGGAGCGGTTGGGTTGCTGTTAGGTGAGCACCGGCAGAAGGACACATTTCATGTGTCTCACTAACGCTAGCTCACTAGCTTAACTGTTAAACATGTTAAGTAATTCAACACAGCAACTGATCAAGCAAGCCGTTCATTTTTCTACACTTAGCCAAGGCCACAGTGAGGGAACAAAAACATTTCTCTGCCCATCATGGTTGTGTGCTGTTAGTAAGTAAAGTAAATATGATGAGGAAAACAGAGTCAGCCTAAACTTGAACATTCTTGGACCAACACGTACAAATGCAGACAGTCCCTATATAATCCCGTTCAAAAAGCTATTAGCTATTAGAGTTGGTTTGGCTTCTTGTTTGCCAGCTTGGTCAGGTCTACCGGCTTTGACCAGTTTGATTTTATGCAAACCGACTGAACCGGCATTTGCCATTAGGCTTGGGAGGTATCAAGGCATTATGGTACATCGGGGTAGAAATCCTGCAGATGTGACTTTAAAAACTGTCCTCTTTCTATTCAACTGATACAGTTTACGTGCCACCAGAGGTCAGTCTCTATGGTGGAACAGACAGCTGAGCTGAGAAAGTTGGTGAATACAAGCTGTGGGGATAAAGTTACAGGACTGGTGTAAAAGTATCTAGGAGTATTTTGGGTTAAGTCCTGATGGTAAAGGTGAATGAGGCAAACGCAGCAAAACTTGTCTAAGTAGGCTAATTGTATAATAGACACAGAGCATTGTAGGCTAGACATATCATGTCAATGGCATGACTTCTATAACCAGCAGCTAAGCTTGTACTTTTTTTCCCACAAATACGTCATATACTGCTACACTCTCATTCATGCAACGCCCACTGCTAAAATTCAGTACTACAGAAATCAAACTGGGTTGAACATTTTCAAATCAGCCCAACCCTACTGGCAATGTCCTCTGTGTTTCTTTGTCCAGACAGTTTGATGGTTTTGTCAAGGCACCAAATTGTCCATCAAAATCACAAAGCAACAATCTAATCTAAATTAGTTCTGCTTAGCACAATAACATTTGCCTAAACTCTGGTTACATGCTGAGAGTCAAGTTATTCAATCAGCTGCCAAACTCCACACAAATATACATTATTCTCTCACACACATGCACACACAACGCACCAAGGCATCTTTTCTACGGGAACTGGATCGACTTCCCAAGTCACGTATTGCTGATGTGGTTGACTTCAAATTAAAAAGAAAGACAAAAGCAAACATCAAGAGAAATCTTCTCTTGGAAAAGAATTTTATGCCATGGCCCAAATGAACACAACCAAATAAAAGTATTTTACCCAAATGTATGAATTTAACAAGTCCTCTCCTAATAAGAACAATGGCCTTCACACATCAGTGTGCCCCTATTAGAGCACAATCTTAATAAAACCGGCAGGCATGTATTATGTACGCACCCTGTAGCTGCGGACTGACATGACATCATCATCCAGCCCCTGTTGATGTGGAAAGATGGAGTCACAGCAGAAAAGCAGACAGAGAGGAACATGGGTGATGAGAGATTAACTGCAGGATTAAAGGGGAAAGAAGAAAGGAAATAGAGGCAGACAAAGAGGAAGTGTGTGGGGGAGATACAGACCCGGCGATGACGGCTGCTGGATCTACTACTACTAGAGGATCTGGCTTTTTCTGTGTCAGCCTGGAGTAGGAAAGGAAAGTTGGTAAAGATTATAGAGTGAAAGTAGAGAGGCTCAATCACAGGAATGAGTAAGGTCTCTGCAATACTCAACAGTTGCTATGCAAAAACCCAAACCATGCAAAACAACTTCTCTCATCATGTTTATGTTGTCACAAACATTCTCAAATGTTATCCTCTTTAAGCACCACAGCAAGATTAATGATATACAAACAGCTAATACATTGCACATTTCCGTCTCATCTGTGCTTTTAAAAAGTCAACATAACAAAACGTGCACACAAAATCTCTGCTTCTCTTTACTGTGTCAATAGCCCAACACACATCCAGATTAACTCCATGCAAAAGTTGGTTATTAACATCCAAATGCACCCATCATTTCTGAAGTAGCAGGAGGTTGGAGGAGTACAACTAAACCTCTAAACCACGCTCTTGCATGCACCCACCCTAAATAAAGTCAAAGGCCAGTGCTTGCTCTACAAATACACACAGTCACAGATTACGGTGTCTCCAAAGCAAATACACTGTTGAGGCATATTTCCACAGTGAGGCACAGTGCAGTCTCTGAGTCAAGTGTAGCTGAATGGTCAGGGTTGACCGGGGCTCAATCCCACACAACAGGCTGTTAGTGCAGTGAGAGGCTGCAACACTCTCTCCCGTGCTCGCCTACCATCCACTGGTGGATCTGACCCCATTTTCTGTTGCTACTGCTGGATGAGTGGTAAGAAAGCTGGACAGAGGGAGGAAGTGCCAGGAAAAACATACAATCATACTTCACTAGAAACTGCTGAAATATAAAAACTGGGTGACATTTACTTCAGGAATAGAACTTTTGGTTACATCTGTAGACATGAAGCACTTTGGTTTTTCCTTCTGTGGATATATTTTTGTGTATGAACTGTCAGATTAATCTTTAAGAAATTCTTTCAAGGCAGAAAGCTGAACAGCTCCTCCACCCCATTGAACATTTATGCAGATGAGCAGCTAGTGATCACTATTAGTGTAGACAAGTTACCGTACTAACAGACCAGTTAGTTTGTTGTTTGTTTATCTATCAGCAGGGATATGGGAAACTACAAGTCTGATTTTCATGAAACCTGGTGGCATGGGCCAAGGAAGTACCCATTAAATTTAGGAGTGGATCTGAATCATTAGGTGGATAGACTAATAGATTTTTTACTTTCATTAACAATGCAATTTAGGGCATTTGGTCTTGGCAGAATAAATGCCATACATCTAAAAATCAAGCCAATGATAGTAAAGTTCAGTAGTGATGAAACATAGCCAATTGTAGAATTACAATGACTCCATATCACAATCTAAATCCACAGGTACCAGTAATCCTCTGGGGTAGCTTACAAATGTAGCTGCTCAAACATCATACAGGAAGCAGTCGTGACAGAGCACTCAGGGACAATGGTTTCACAGGAGAACTGGTACTGATAACATCGCCACAACTGTAACAACACTATCTCCACCTATGGAATGGTAATGGTAAGTTCTGGTTTTCACAAATGTGTGTTCAAAATGTGAAATTTAGAAGTACATAATAAATGCACAGCTGAGATGATGAGGCTTCAGCCAGGCACAACCATGAGTCATCCAGCCATCATAGAAGAGTGGACTATAGGTCTTGGCGGAGGTCTGTACTTTCCAAGTATACTTCTAGCAGAGTTATATACCTCTTTCTGCTGCCGTTCAAGTTCCCTCATTCGAATATCCCTGGCCTCCGCCCGAGCCGCCCTCTTCGCTGCCAGCCTCGCCTCCGCCTGTGAGACACAACATGAGCACATTGGTTAGCAATGAATGGAAACTTGTAAAGATCACACAGTTCAATTCACAAGGATATATTTGGGTACCAAAGTCATCTGTTTCCTGTAAGAGAGAGACAGTGGGAAACGTACACATGGGTTGATTTCACTTGTTCGCAGATGTTTCAGTACGGTGGTTAAGGCCTATGAGAACGCAACTTATTTCACGAGCTCGAACCTAATTAATCAACGTTCTGATGATGAGGTTGACTTCATGGTAGCACTGCATAGTTTAATAGAATAGAATAAACTACAGTGTTGTCATTTTTTAGATATGTTAAACAAATAAAATAAAAAAGTGCTAGAATTGCAGAGTTGCTTTAGGGGACAGTTATGTACAGCATCAGAATAATGTGTCATGGCTGAAAATGAATTTACTTGCAATCGTTAACACTGCTTTTCTAAAAACAACTGTATTCAAAACAACAGACCAGCAAGTTTTAGAGGCTCACATTAGGAACAATGCAGTTCACCAAAACAACTAGAACGCAAATGATAAATTAAACAGGGTGTCCTGCACAGTTGTACAGGTGTCCCTGTACATTCTGGTCAATAAATAGCAGGAAACTGCAGGACAGAAATGCCAAAGATATATTTGAAGTAACTTAGAAACACTGACTCAGTCACTTAGTTTATCCACAAGAAAGCACCTAAAGGTTTATTTTTCAACTGTAAAATGTTTAATAAATACATTTAAGGGTTCCTTAAAAGAAAAAGTTTATTCTTTGAATGCATGGAAAAAAATATTAATATCAGCTGATATATTGTTTCATCTCTCCTCCCAATATTCAAAAAATCTGGAGCTGTTGTCAAAGTCCTTAAGCCATTGTTATATTGTACAGCTTTTTAAAACTCTTAAATATCTCAATCTCAGGCTAATAAATCCACTACATATTGGCTTAAAATATGGACGGTGTGCCCTAGCTGACCAGTTTAACCCATGAGCCACAGCTCTGTAGTCCTGTCCACAGTGAGTGCTTGGGATGCCTCATCACCACCAACATGTGCTAACCATCAGCTTCAGGAGGAATGATTTAAAGGCCTCACGGGGGTCATGCCAATAGTGCACAAACAACCTCACAGAGAAGCACAGTATCAACGGCAAACAAAGTGAGTCACAATAGTGTGATTCTACTCAATCTGTTAACATGGAAGCTATTTCACAATATCTAACTAGCTGAACCTTATGAAGCACCAAGAAGCTTAAGTCAAAGCCAAACTAAGTCCAATAAACTCTCCTCTGGGGGGAAAGTGAAGAGAGTCATCGCACAATCTGCCCCCAACTGAGTCAGAATATGAAGTTGTGGCTAATTTTACAGACTACTTCTGCAGAAGGAGCTAATTTAGGCGAGCCTGTACACAGCCCCGAGGAGTCACACAGGTGACTATGTAGACTGTCCTTCTTCCATTACGTCCATAATACCAATTACATTCCCTACATGCTCTGAAACTGAACATCCTACCAACAAAGAATGGTACATGTGCTCATGGAGCCTAGCCCTTTATCTCTAACTAAAAGACAGTCCATAAATACAGTGCGTGGTGTGGACAGTATCTCACTGCAGACAAACACTGTCAGCATTCCAGCAATTTCTTATCTGCACTGCCAGAATAGTCGGCCCGTGGGTATAGTCTATTCCTGTTTCAATAATAGCCTGAAGTGAACAAACTGTTTTATAGCAATGCTGAACAACCACCCAAATCCAGGTTCTTTGTACCTGTAAAGCTAATATTGTTTAAAAGGAAGCTCTTAGTCTTAGTTATAAACATTTTAAAAACAGAAAAAGATACTTGTGACTGAGATTGATGTAACAGTTCGATTGTAGGAGGAAGTGACCTGTATTCAGTTGGACAGCCCATAGTTTTAGTTGAACAGGGGTATAACAACAATCATGTTTTACAGTGATAACAGAAATCAAATAATTAATTTTTAAGAAGGCAAGAAGCGAAAACCATGATCCGGAATGATACAGTCTAGGGGAAATTGGGGTGATGAATGAGATACAGTTATGACCATGACGTCAAAATGTGTATTTTCAAGTAGCTAATACACAAATCTGAAATTTAATCATCACTGATAAATGTGAAAAAAATGTGATTCTTTTTGTGTGTGAACATTTGTTTTCCAAAACTGCATGACAACCAAACCACAACCCAAGAACACTTATGGTTAGAGGCCATGTGGGACATTTCTGTAACCATTTCCTGTGGCCGCTCTGTGTGATTTTGGAGTCTAACTGATGGTCATACAATGACACAAGCTTTGTACAAGGTGAAAAAGGAAGTAAAGTTGCAAATGTGCGCAGAGAGAGAGCAAAGAGAGACGGCTGGCCCTGTGCTCTGCACCTGTTGAGCTGTCTGACAGTCTGACCTGCTCTGCACAGAAGCACAGCTGAGCTCTCTGTCTCTGTCCTATCTATAGCCTGGCCCATCCGGCCCCAGCTCTCTGACAGCCATATCATGAGGCTGGGAGGGTAACCTGAGCAGCAAAGGTTCACCATCAAACACACCTCCAGCAATTTGGGCAATAAAAGTCCAGCAATGCACCAGAAGACCACCTGGAGCACTCCAACACTGAACTGTGTACTCACTGAGATTATGATAGACCAGTTAGGGTAGTTCTAATCAAATGTAGAAATGTACTACTTTTCTTGTTCTATTTATTACTTTTCTTGTGTGAATGATGTCAAAAAATTCTATTTTGGGGTTTTGGAAGTCTGGGCTCTGGGAAATTCTGACTAACTGCAAAAAAGCTGAAATAGCAATCAAAACAGATCACTCAATTATGAAAATAATCATCACAATATTCCAATATTAAAACTGAGACAGAACATGTTCAACAAATGAAGAAATAAAATAAAATGACAAATAGAACGTGGAGGCATCTGCAGCATCGTTACTGTGGTCAATATTGTTGGGTTTATATTCTCAATACTCAAATGAATTTTTTAAATAAATAGGCTTACAATTGGAATATTAAATTGAAGGTGCTGATATGTACTTAAACATCCTCAATAATGAACAAATGTTTGAATGCAGAATTTTATCTAGCAATAATTACTGGCAGTTTATGCAACAAATAATCAGCTTATTGCCAAACCAAACCAACAATTCTTGTCAATATCATCATCAAAAAGCCAAGGCAGCATATGACATATGTTAAATCAAAGAATAAAAAAGCTCCTATAACCTTTGTTTGTCTGTTGTCGTCAGCTTTAGAAATAGGCCAGTAGTGTCACTCTGGGTGCATTAAACTTGTCAATGTTACGTAAATGGATAACCTTTGGTTCTCTTTTGCAACATTAAAATTATATCATACTAGTCACTGAAAATGTTGATTGCTTTCTTCTAATACATAAGAAAACATGAAATTTTAGCTGTACCATAAAATGCAAAAAGTGTTAAAAAGCTTGCACAATTAGGGGATGAAGTTCAAATTGACAGGCCTTGTCATTAGTTGCCGACACAGTAATATGTGCTTTGATCTCTGCAGATGAAACAGTCTCCTAACCCTATACAGAAAGAGAAAATGTGACTTTCGATTGCAATAATGACTGGCTGGTATCACAAATGAAATCATATGGACTATGAACCACAGCTTTCATACAAAACACACACCCTCCGTATACTCAGGAAAGTCAATGATTGCTATGCTTGAACACCATTAGCTCCCTTAGATCCTAATCTGAGGGACAACGGGTATGAGATGATCATCTAATTCTAACACTTGGCCACTGTCAGATTTGTAAGCAAGCTGTTGGTATTCAAAAAGACTGACTGGCCAGTAATGTAAGAGGCCTCAGAACTGGGCTGGTGACGGTGCAGGCTCAAATTCACAGTCATTCTCAGCAGTGATCCGTGCCAAGCGCAGGCAGGCTGTAACTTTTCTTAATCAGGCACAGACAACATGAGGCAGAAGCTGCAGTGTTTTGAAGATTTGTTTGGGAGGGCTGTGATGTGCAACAAGTTAGACACTGACCCCTTGAACTCCCTGCATAGCTGATCTAATCTCTGGTTTGCTCCACAAAGAGATTCAGATTTAGGACCTGACTGGGAGGGTCAGATGACTCATGTTTCTATGATCGGCCTGCATGACTATAAAGAGAGCAAATGGAGCCTTGTGCTTAGTGCCCAAGAATGAGAACAGCATTCAAACAGCACAGATAAAGTATTCTTAAAATGGGCCATGGCAAAAGCTGATTTATTCAGTGTTACATTTCTACCTGTTAAAGCAAGAAATCATTTGACTCGACCAGAAGTTTTCAGAGAAAATCTGCAGACAATGTAGCTATTTCACCTATGCCTACCAATCATAAAAGACCTTTAAACTCAGAAAAATAATCTTCGTATTTCATGCTGTTAGCCACCCTTCTCTGAAAAGAGGCAAAGGAATGACAGCCCTGCTGCGGAACAAAATGGAATAATCCCAGGGCATGTCGTTACAGGCTAGGCAGCTTCCCTCCTCTGCCGTGTTTTTCCCCCCAAACGAAAACACTACACGTCAAGTCAATCTCCCTGTGGTCCAAACCAGCTGTCTCCACTCGCCTGGGCTCAAACACATGTGGATATTCAGGTTCTGCTGGTTAATTTGTAAGTATGTGCTTCAGAGGCGTATGTGCTGACACAACTTTGACCACCATGTATCAAATTAACATAATTTATTGGGTAATAGATGCAAGTTGCTGTCTCCGCTTGACTTAACTACTGGTTGTTTAACAGTGAATTTTGTAGGGGAGCCTAAAGTTTGACACATGACACATTATCTGCATTATCACCAGGCTGCACTCTGTGTTAAATTCTGAATCAATCCCAATATTAAAAAAAAATCTGTCCAAAGCTATTGTCAAAGCAACAAGTCCTGAAGCCAAAACATCAGATTATCATCAGAACTACTAATGTATACGCCATCTGTAAAATCACTTCAATGTATTTCTGCTCCTTTTGTTAGTGGTATCAATATATCACTGCTGAATATAATAATAATAAATAGCTTGGTTTAAAAAAACAAACCCTATCAAGATCTACTGGGGTTTGAAAGATACAAGTATGGTTGAATAGTTTCTACAATCTTTAGAAACCTTGCAACCATGTCTGGTACAAATTGTTGAGTCCAAATTGAATACATTTAGATTATTCCAAATATCATAGATGACAGGAAATCACATTTAATTTCGTAAAAAACTTCAGTTTTCTATAGGTGTATCACACAATTGAAAAGTATAACACTTTGAAGATGATCAAAGCATTTTCTCTGTACTCAGTACTGAAAATGGATCCAACTGTCTACTCATGTTCCCTTTTTCTTAAACCATGCTGCTGCTGCTGCTGCCCAAATTAACAACATCTGTGATGGACAAATCAATCTTCTGCCTATGCATGAGGAGCCCATTATCTGGATGAGGATAAACAAGAAAATTTGAACTGGATAAAATCATATATAGTAGTAGTGATTAAATGATACGTGAATGAAACAATGTAGTAAGAATAAAGTCTTGATCAATCCCAGTTTGCTCCAACATGGAGAGACCTGTGTGATGGAGTATGACCTTACCTCTCGGGCAATACTACTCAAGGCCTCATCCTCTGCTGAGAACCGATCTTTCAGAGGGGCGCGCTTTCTTCCAGAGCCTTGTGTCCCCATGTTGCCTCTGCAACTGAAGCTCCACCAGTGATTTGTAAGGCCAGAGAATACACAAAACTGTATGCAAATGCCTAGAGAAAAGGAAAAGAAACCCATTTTAACAGGTCTGTAAACAAAGACGTGTTAGAACAATCTGACATATGCGTTGTCTCCAGTTTCAACTACATTTCATTTTGTAGGCTTTATGCACTCTTATCTCACTAACAACCCACACACTCCCCATCTCTTACTTCCATTCCTGCAAACAGACAGACATGTATGGCATCTACAAAGGCTTCGGATAAACAGTTGTGGCTGACATGAACCAGCTTTAATGTGACATGCAGGACCACTGCAACCTTATAAATCAGCATTTGAACATAGCATTCCCATAAACAACAGCTAATGAGGATAACATGGGGCATGATAATATGAAATTATACATTTGAAAAAGATCTGAACCCGTGTCTTTTCACTGATAAGTCTTGCATTAACAGCTGCTAGATGAGTATTTCTCAACATCATCATGATGGCATGTGTTGATGGACATCCAGGCAATATCAAAGTTACAGAGCACACAGACAAAAGAGCCCTCTGGCTGGCAGAGACGGGGAAAACGCCTAGTTTAGGACCCCAGCGAGGCATGAGCACTGCTTTAAGACGTTTCATGACATAAGCCCCGTGGATCCGACATTCAAAATGACCAGTGTGACCGCCCCAGAAAGGCTGGCTAACAATTCAATGAATTCAGACAATCCTTGATCAACTGGCTGGATAAGTTACTGTTAGCTAACGTCAATCAACCAACTTCAGCTAACTTGTTGAGACATTAAGGTTTACTCGGGCAGTTTTCCACCCACTAAGAGAGCTAACATTACTGTCTCTATCACTGTTACTGTGCCCATTAGGGAAAAGAGATAGTAATTACCTTAGCTAGGTTAAAGCTAAAGTTACGCCAATGTAGTGCCCTGTTAGCGTTAGCTAGCTAATTATACTCTGACTAAGGTTAGCCAGCTCATTGGTAAGCTAACTAGGTGTGCTAACTAGCATTTCACCTTCCCGAAATTCTCATTCAAAAGTTATCTTTTTAGATTCTTACTCCTCTAAAGCTAGCGCTTTACAAACACGAGAACTGTCCACACATGTCCTTTCCACAGCAATGACCCCCAGCACGGACGACAACCCCTGGGAGCCCAGGCTCGCTGATCAGTTTAGCTGGGTGAGTTAGCTTGGATAGCCAGTGGGGCTAACCTCGACTCTCCTGAGAGGCAGACAGGGCAGACTGGCATTGATCCTCCCGTCAGATCTCACACCACAATATTACAACGTTACCTTCAAGTCACCTTTAAATAACCCGCGAAACCGCCGAGGTGTTGTCCCTTTTCTCCAGCAGGTTTAGCGGAGAGCCATCCGGCTTCTGTTCACAGATCGGGAGTGTTTTTGTCCGCACTGACAGCTGTCATTAGTCCGCCTCTCCACCGCTCTCCACTGGCCTCCTCACCCACTTTCCACACACACACTGGGAGATTCAAGGTCCCGGATGTTGGGAAAAATTAGGGTGTGATGCTGCCTTCACGGGGCGTCAGACACATCAAATGTCAACTGCTGTAACCGACTGGAGAGAGCGGTTTTCCATCCACTGATACTTAATAGTTCTTGTATAACTACAGACGAAGAGACTTTCCAGCATTCGGCTTTTAGGGGCTGACAGCATGGAAACTGTTTAAACGAGTCATTACGCAAACTGCTGGTATTATTGTTACTACATAAATATTCTACCATAATACACAATTTCTGGCTTCTCGGTTCCAATCTGACTCCATCTACAGCCTCCAGGACTCTCATTGCAAAAATATCTATAAAACAGAGTATTTTGAGTAAGAAAAATAATTTCTACTTAAATAGTTTTCAGTCGTGATAACTTCAGAATCAAATATATAACAGTGTACAGTGAATTGAGCCAACCAATCACCAATTATAAACACTGAAGTTTTTCTTAAAGGTGATTTTTTCAATTAAGTGAATTATGTAGCCTCATCATAACCTCAGATCCTTGTTGTTTTTGAAGAACAGCCTAATGTTACACTGTATTAACAATTAAGCCAATTCTTTATTTTTACTTTACTTTTTACCTTTTCACTTCAGAAAACCTGGTATAAGTATACAGCATATAACAGTGCAGTAACAACTGTTTTCACCAATTCAATTTTTTAAAATTATTTATATATTAGATAATATATAAACATATAAATATTAGTGATGATAATAATGATAATAATAATAATAATAATAATGTAGATAGATTATGTATATATTAGATAACTTTGCTACCAGCACTGCTCCCAATAGACCATACACCTCTATGTCAGTACATCGATGCGACACTTTTTTCATCAGTATCAGTTTTATCATTTTGTCAGTATATTCATTCCAGATTCCATCCACTGTGCAATATCTCATTTCATTCAATTCAAGTGCAATATTTCATATTTCATATTTAGTATTTAAATCACTATGCAAGATCTCATTTCTTTTCTCAATTCAATGTCCTGTCCATAGCGTATACACTGGCCATGTATTTCATATTCATATTCTCTTTTATATTTGTAAATAATCTCGTGTAAACTTGTTAATACTTTTTTTAAGCTTGTTTATATTGTTCATTTTTACTATTTAACTGCTTCTGTCCTCTTTGTTGCTGTGCGATGCGAATTTCCCCACTGAGGGACGAATAAAAGTGTCTTATCTTACTTCATCTTTTTTACATAATTTCCAATTGAATGCAATTACAAAACAGCACAACTTTTTATAAGAACAGGTCGTAAAATAGGCCTAGTTAATTTAATATTTGATCGCCTTTAATAAATAATAAATCATAATGCATCTATTCTTTTGATACTAGATCACCAGGGGAGAGAAAAGTCACAGTAGTCTAACATAATTTATATTTTGTCCACAGGGGGGCAGTAGCGGATAATATATTCTTTATGTGTGCTCGTGAGAAATGTCATTCATTATGTAGTTACACCACATTTAATGGATATGCTTACAGATAGACTTGCATTTCAACCATCAAAATAAAGCACCTAATCCAGTATGGACCGCAGGTTCTCTGAAAATGTGGTTGCAAAGATTTTATTGTTCTGCTTATTGTAATTAAGTTGAAACATCCAAAGTAATGTTATATAGAGTATGGTAGCAAATTAAGAAATTAGAGTCTGACAGTTAAACATAATGACGAGATCAAAAATAGCAAATGAATAGCAAACTTTTTCATGGTACAACCGCATTTATACAGCACAGTGGAATCACTTGTATTGCCAACAGTATGAGTAATGCAATCAGTACAAGCATAACAGTACATGCATATATCATCTGTTTTACATTTAGTTTTTAGGTTATAGAGCATCTGCAAGGGAGATTTTCATTCAGAAGCCCTCCAGGACCTGTATGGGACTCCCCTGATTGACATCCATAACACAGGTTCCATGCAAGTAAATACACACACATACACACACACACACACAGAGTGAGAGAGACACACACACGGATACTGTATTATTCTCCCTCATTCCAGGAGGCTAATGACTGTTTTGTCTCTGATCAGCCCTCTCTGTTCGCTGCCGTGCAGACAGGGTTTACTTGAGTCTTAACCCAAAGACACCATCAGCCATACAGTCTCCACACTCCCACTCCTGGTAAACTTTCCATGTAGTCATCATTTTCTGCACTAATTAACCACCGTTCAAAGTCATCATGATAAAGGTTCACATCTGAATAGACAACAGATGCATAAAACTGGATTCAGTTGTGCCGCTCTTGATCAAAGTATAATAACAGTAATTACGACTCTATTGCCTTTTCAATTGCAGTGCTGACAGAACAGATAGTTTGCATATGAGAATAGAAAAGAAAAAAAAATCTATTATCATCCATAACATTATGAAGTCTGCTCTTTAGAAAACTGGTACTGCTGGCTTTGTTCAGACCTGTAACATTGCGGTTCACTGTAACAAAATAAAGAACCGTGTGATTCGGGACTTGAATTGCCTAAAGTAAAGCCTGCCTGCTTGAAGAAAACAAAACATGTGTGATTGTTGGACAAGCTGTAGGTGGAAGTGGTGGAGAAAAACAGAAGGCTTAAAGGCGGCCAGACAGTGCTTAAGTGTGTTTGTCTAGTTATATGGCCCTTTTAACTCATAAACACTCAAACCCTGGGCTTGTTTTCCTGGGACAGACAGACATGCACTCAGCTGCACTAAAATTGAAAATGTCTTTCCCTTTAGTGTCTTTTTTTCCCCTTTGTCAGTGCTCTCTTCATCTGTTACTCTCGCCATGTAAACATTGTGATGCAGCATGTGTTTTTGTGTGTGCTTGAGGGTGGATTTGTATAATTTTGGATGGCATGCACCACCAGTCGGTGATCAGCGGTTGGAGGCACCTCCCACTGCGCTAACAGGGCTGGCTGAATTGTTAACTGGTCTGTCTTTAAGCCTGACTCTCCACAGAAAAAGAGTAGAAACCATGGAGCCCCAACTTGTAATTACCCCATGGAGGGCAATGCTGCTCCCTCACTCCATCTCCTCTGGAGCCCTTTGAAGATGCCCCTTAGGGAGTTGGTTGTAATCAGGACACATGACTCATTGATTACTCCTTTGCAGTCTTCCAGGAACACAGCACAAGGAGAGGACGCAGCAGGGGGAGGGTAGTCCCCTCAGACTGTGCAGATAGACCGGAGGTGCAGATGCAGGATGGACAGCACGGCCTGGGTCTAAGACACAAATTAGATGCTATAAACAATCGGATGTGCATTGTTTTTCTGGTGGTTAGCTCAGTTGGTCTGTTAAAGTGGCTATTCATTACTGTCTGGAGCAAGGATGAGCAACCATATGCTGAGGAAGGCCATGAGTCTGTGGGTTTTAAATCCAGCCAAACTCATTAGTACACCTATTAGTGCAATCTCAGCCAGGGAGAGGAGGAACTAATCAGTGACTGCATCTGGTTTAGTGGCTTGTTTAAATAAAACCCATATATTATCCAATATGAACAAAACCCGCAGTCATATATAGTGTAAAACGCCTCAATTCATATACAGTATGTTGTACATGATCATGCAATGTTTGTGTATTTTGTCTTACATAATTAAGGCTTGCATGATATACATTTAATACAAAATACTTATGTTATAATTTGTGCATGCCACTTTAATACCACATAATTATAGGCTGAACACGCAGAAGGTAGTTTTGCAAATAATCTGTTTAAAACTGGCCATACTACACAAAATGAGTTCTCATAGCTTTCCATGGGAAATGGTTGCTTGTACCTGAAACATGCAATTAGTCACATAACCTGTACTTTTGCTGCCATCTCTTCTAGTATATTATTTTCCCCTATTGTACTCAGTTAAGTGTCCTAAAAGAGCGTGACTGAATGCTTTAACTGGCAAAAACAGTTGTGAAGAAGAAAGAGTTATGGTGTATGATGACAGCAACACAGTTATCTTGTGTGAAACAAAAGCCTGTACAAAGTTTTATCTCCATAGCCAGACAGGCAATAGATTCTTAGAGGATGCTTCGTTTAGCATTGAGAAAGACATCTCTGGTAAACAGAATGGGCACAGCAAGTAGACCATAAAAAAGATCATAAAAGATGTCTTTTGATGTTTCTGGGCTTGCACTCTGGACACCTGTGGGGTTGAACCCAGTGACTGGCTGTCCTATGTGAACATGTTGACTAGAGGTAATTGGGTCATTACTTGTCAAGAAGCTGAATTAAAGCCTGAAGCAATGCTTAAAGCAGTGAAAATGTGAATTAATTGCACTGTGCAGGAATAAAAACACATGTACAGATTTAACAATTTCTCACATAACCGCCAGTTTTTAGATAAAATAAAAACACTCATGGCACGTTTTGATCCATTGAGATTTTGTTTGTGCAATGTTGTCTCTTGGAAAATATTTGCTTCTGCCTCCGCTCTCACAAATAGAATAATACAACTTTTATCTGTTATCTGTCATGAATGTCATGAAACACTGTAGGCTGGTTTCTATTTGTATTGAATTGTTATTTGGCAGTCAAGCGTTGCGGATGTCTTGGTTTTCTCCCACAGGTCTGCGGCTGATGCCTCCTGTCTTCAATGGGAGAGTATTAGGGATGTGGGGTGTGTCGTCCAGGCCTGTTCAGATGGCAAAACAAGAATCAGAGGAGCGTGGAGCTCCATACACACCCAAGTCGTTGTTGATGACCACACCGGAACAACAGTAGTCCTGGAGCAGCAGAAAAGGCCTGCAGCAGAGAAAGTTCAAAAGCCAATGAAGGAATGTTGTCCACTTACCAGAGGCTTGTAAAGAGTCTCATCGGTCACATTGTGTCTTTATCTTGTCAGAGACGAGGACCTTTTGTACTGCAGATGATATGTTAGCATATTTCCTCTACTTGTTTGTCTCCATTCGTATTGTGATCGCTGGATGATAACATTGCAAGCATTCACAGTTTTTGTGTAAAAAGCAAACCATAAATAAGACAACTGTCATGCAGATAGCGGCTGTGTGCGTTTGCCTTGTGTATCTGTGTGTCTTCGTCTGCACCTGTGTGTTTGCGGGATTTTAAATGATTAGTATTGTTGAGCACAGCAGCCTTTTAAAGGTCTATAATTCTTTATTTGCCTACATTTAGCATCTTCTCCTGCCCGTTATAAAGAGAATGGTAAGCCTAATCAGGGTCTTCTTTGGGGGTGGGCTGGGCTTATTTGCCAATTGACATTTGGTGAAAGGGTGTTAGATGAAAAAGGCACCTCACACCATGAGGTAGGGGCCTCACACCCAAGCTCATTTCAGACATGTTGTGTTTGTGTGTAAAGAGGAACTTGTGTTTGAGTGTAAAGAGGGCCTCGTTTTACCGCTGTCTACTCAGAGCAGAGCACACTCTCTCTGAGCTGTGTGAAGTGTGTTGATCCGTGACCATGCACTTTTGCTAAACAAAAAATATTTTTACATAAATAAATGAAGCCTGGATAAATTGGCTTATTTGCTTCTTTTTCCCTTGTTTCAACGGCATAATGGATCTAATTACATGTTGATAACCTGTATTTGGTACCTGTTATCTTAGCATTATCATTAGAATAGATCAGGCTGATTGCCTTGCTCACCCTGTAATTACTTTAGTGGGTCAACAAGAGGAGAGCAGTTGTGCATTATTGATAAGTACAGGTCATTTAGCTTAAGCATTGAATATGCATATGAACTATGTGGATCCATAATAAACGTCTGCAATAAAACTAAAAAGCTTTCTTCAGCCGATTTAATCATCATTATTCTGAGTTATGGTTTTTAATAAAGATGGTGCAAATATCAGTTTCCTTTTTAAATTCATTTTGAGGATGATATATAGAAACAGGCTATGGTCACTGGTCCTCCTATTCCAGCACATTTACACTGACAGCAAATCAAGTTAAATTCACTGGTATTGTTGTGTAGCCTGAGGCCGATAAAGCTCAATCCCCTCTTGCATCACGCTATAAAGCCTCGACAATACTCATACACTTTATAATGACTAGGCATTTCTGAGGTGACTCCAATTTGAAGCGCTTGCTTTTCAGATCACTTTGTAAAGTAAAGTAGAAAGAAAGCCAGAGCAGAAAGGCTGAACAACATGATGAGAAAGACAGGCCCTGGACAGTGGAGAAGTTAATGGGTCTGAATCTAAGCCCCTCATTAGACAACAGACTCATCCAGGGAGGGAGGATGGGACTCTGCAGGAGGCTGCAATGTCAGATTTGCTATGAGGAAATGGCAGAGCACTAGGAATGTGTGGTGAACTAAAAGTCAGCTGACTCTTTGAACTGATTTTCTCTCCCTTCAGTGAACACTCTTTTTATTTTCCTCTTCTGGCTTAGCTTTTTTCCCCCACAAGTATGTAATGAACATTGCTTTTCAGGGTATATTTTCAATTGTATTTATACCTATAAATACACTGGGAAAAGTAAGGCATTGTTGAGTCTGACACATTACTCTCCATGGGTTGGAAAATACTTCTCATTTACATTTGAGTTTCATTGAAACTGATGCACTTTGTGCCAATCAATCCAAAGCTGACAGGATTTATCCTCTGGAGAACATGAAGGTTACAAATCCAATAGTTGTTGAAACTGAACAAACAGCAGAACCGACCAACGTTGCTGTTGCATGATTGCTGATGCCAGTGGAAGGTATATCAGTGTAATACCAGTAATCAAAATCCAAACCACTCTCACAATTACGCAATAATACTAATAACACTAAACAGATAAACTGAAGGCTTTGTCTTTTTAGGCTACCACCCAAAGTTTAAATGAGTGAAGAGTATTTTATCAAAATGGTAACATTAAAATCCTTTACAGTCAGGAACTGGGAGAGATGATCATTTCCTACATGGTAAGAATTTCTTCTCCAGTGAGAGCTAACAACCCACCATACTGGCTCATGTGATAATTAAGAAACAGTGAAGATCCTTTCATCAACAGGGGAGCAGGCTTCCCCTTTCATTATGCTAAACACCGGCACATATCACTTCTTAATTGAGCTACTGTTTACAATAGGTGATTGATGGCAATTATTCCCCTGGTGCCACTCCAGAAAGCTTATATTACATTGGTACATTAAACATTTACAGTGGTCCATTACTGGTGCATGTGTGTGCTTGGTGGGAAGGAACAATGTTTGGGAATTGATCTCACAGCTGGAAAAGCCACTTACACTCCCAACCCAGATTGCACTCAGCTGTAATCACTGATGTCAGGCTAAAACGGGTCAGATCGCTGTCCTCCGACTCTTACTTAGATCCTTCTATAAATACAGCCTGGTTTCCTGGTTTACAAATCCACTTATGGCACAGAGGAGATGTCCTAACCTCTGCGTAAGAATGTGCCAAATGTTGAGTCCTGTCCACTGATGCGATGGGTGAGGTAAGAAGGGAGGAAGGGTGAGAGTGGAGAGGATGTCTGTCATTAGCATTCTAGCCAGTATGATGGAAAAGTGACATAACGGCTCAGTCCTTGTGCACTGTTGTCATCTCAGATTAGCTTTCCTTCTCTGGCTGTGTGAGTTGTTCCTCCATAGAGGATCCAAAGTCTTCACTGCTGCCATTGTGGAGACCAGCATCCTGTGCCTCACTGCAGGATTGCCCAAGACGCTTGGTAAACACAGGCAAAACAAAGCCCCTAAATACATCCCTGCTGTGTTTGGAGGACTGCCATGACAACACATAGTGGATCTCCTGGAGAGCCGGAGTGTTTGTTAGGTGGATACACACTGAGATATGCCCAAGTGGTGCCCTTCTGCGTGAGGGCGTGCAGCTTTAGCTTATGCACTGTCTGTCACACCACCAAAAATAAGAAGCCTCTCACTGCAGGGACACAGAATTTGTTTGAGACAGGAATCCACTCTTGGCTCTCACAGCATGCCTGGTTCTGAAGGAATGTAAGGATAAAAATCTCAACTGAATGTAAACACTCTAATCTGCTCCACGGATCTTTACACTGGAGTCTTGAGATAAGGCTCGGAGAACTGCTCTGTGGGTTTTTCCTCCAGTGTACCTGCTCTGGTCTTTATGTCGCATGGCTGAGGATCTCCAGACAAGCTTTAGATTAGCCCCTCTCTCTCCAGAAACAACTGTCAAGACTAATCTGCTCTGTAAGCGCAGGTCATCTGGACGCCAGATCCACACAGAGCCGGCATCAAAGCTGGACTCTCTCCAAAACTGTCTACCTCATCTTTCTCATTCTTTTCATCCCTTTTGCTTTTGGCTTTAAAAGCTCCAATGACCAGAGAGGAGGAAATCCACATCCATATGCACATCCTGCAGAGGATGTCTTGGCTGTCATCGATCCCAGGGAGGCAGGATATGCTTTTGGTGGAGGTTGTAAAGAGCATTGAAAAGGGATGTGCATTGATCCAACTAAAGCACGCCCAGCACTGATCAATAGCATTGATCTGCTAAGGAGCCACGAGTGTCGTGGTGTCAAACTGTACTAAATGAGGGCCGACGGCTGCTGGGAGCAGCCTGACGGGAGCCTCCACGGCCTTTGTCACCCTATCTGTCATCTTTTGTTTTATTTATTTAATGATTATGGCTTTTGTTAAGTGGCGCCATGAGGTAGCGAGACTACATAATCCTAACAGAGGTCATATTGTACAGACTTCCCACGGAAAATATGATAATTATTGTTTTGAACCGTGACATCTCACTCACACTGTTTGCACTTTAGCTGAAAGTGCTCAGTCTCAGTTTGCTTAATATGTTTTAAATGTTCTGACTCCCACACTTGCAGCACTTTGTACTAACAAGTGTTTTATGGCTCTCCACCCTTTGCACTGCTTTTATCAATACCATATACTGTACTATACATTTTCTATTAATAAACCTGTCATGTAGAATGCTGATTCCATCGATAAACCCCTTTTCTGTGGACCGTGCAGATAGTCAACGCTATCACTGTGAACTGAGCATATGGTTAGCTGAAGTTAGATAGAGTTTCAGGCTTGCTTTGATGTTAAAACTTGACCTCATCAGGATACATGTAAAAACACACTCAAACACTCATATCTTCTTCTCTCCAAGGGAATCGTGTTTTGATACAAGTGAACCTCATCTGTTTTTATTTTAAACCCCCTCCCCCAAAAAAGAAAGATGATGGATCGGATCTCAGTTGCAGTCCTTCTCTGAGATTCTCTAAATCCTCTCTCCTTCATGTGCAAATCCCTCAACAAACTGGCCTAGAGTGTCACCCTGGGTTGTCCTGTTCAAAGGAACTCTGGGGTCAAACCTGCCAGGTCAACCTCTCTCAAAGTGACAGAGTTTACCCCCGAACTCTCCCCCTCTTTCTCTAAAAACACATGGGGCCCCAGATAGACTGTCATCCCTCCTTACACTGCAGGCCCGTGGTGATTTACTGCCTCGGTACACAGCCCATATAAACATATCATCCACATGTCATCATCCAGGCCTCTGGGGGGACTTTTCACAGAGCTGTGGTCCAGATTTGGAAGATTTATCCACATCTTTGTTGTTAACATGATGAAACATTATCCACGGCCAGCTTGTGATAGGATTTCTTCAGAAGTCCCTTCATCTTTGCCACCAGAACATAGATCAAAATACTAATCTCGGTTTATCTTGAAGCACATTCACTGTCAGGTGTTAATGTTTATCTTAAGAGCCGTAAAGGGAAGTTCAGTTGCCACCCTTTTAACATATTTATGCCAGGAAGCGGTGGTGCTAACAGTCAGGAGCAGATAAAGGAAGGCTTGCCATATGTTGCCTTTGGGTATCACTGTAAAAACACACCATCCATCCTTTGAAAATCAACATAATCAATGAAACAATACTATTTTGCATTGCCATCTACTGATAAATCCTTTCTTAATACCTCTCACCCCTGCTCACAACAAGATCCTTCTCTTGTCTGCAAGCCTTCCCCTTCAACTTTCCCTAATACCCCAGTACAAAGGGTTAAGGCCAGCCCTCCCCCATCAGTTGCTTTTGTGTCATGTTTCAAAGACCCATTCATCAGTATAACATACACAAATGACAATACCATGCATCATTTCAAACTTTTGCCCTCCTCAGCTTGAAATTATCAAGTTTCACATGACATATAACTCCAAGTATTTTGGTGTAGACTATCCCCCCCAGATCACTGTATTTGCATGCCAGTCCTCATTTTAATGTGTTGAATCACGCGTGCCTTATAAGCCATGCATGCTTTTATACCAATTATCATAAACTAAACCAGTTTTGGTTAGTCTGATGGTGACAGTAATTTGAACCTGTCCATTCTCAATGTGTTTCCTATAGGTGCAGAGACTTAATACTGCATGAAGGATCAGTCTGTTCCCTGCATGACCCCTGACCCCTGCCCAAATCAGTCCAGAGACAAGACCTCAGGGTGTCCCGCAACGTGTTAGTGGAACCGGCTGAAATTACATGTATCTGTTCCACAGTTTGTTTGCTTTTCTTCCTTGAGACATGCCCATAAAGAAAAAAAGTGAGGTCGAAACTCATGCAAAACAACATTATGGAAAAGAGATCTACTGTACTATAATTCTGAGACAGGGTGTGTTGAGGAAAGAGCCTTATTATCTTCCACAATTTCTCACTGTTGGAACCTTTCCATTGCACCTGCGAGCTGGGACCTGTCTCAGATGGGGGAGCGCAACCTAACCACTAACTATACCTGGGAGACAAAGGCAAACAAACCAAACAGCAAACTACTGACCCCAAGGAAATGCCACAGTTTGCCCCATAACAAGCAATTTCCCCCCAGCTGAATAACATTTAATTGGACTGTCTGGCATGCTTTGGAAAAATGAATGCGTACGTGTGTTTTTTCATGTTCATTTAGATAATTATTTCCTCATATCATGAAGAAGCAATTAAAATAATAGTTTAAAAAGGGAAATCGTGCAAGTGAAAGAGGAGGACGAAGGGCTGTAGAACTGCGAGCTCACCAAACGGGTTTTGAGGTAGTAAAATTAATAGAATATTGACTCTTTAAGACATGCCAGCTGAGGCCGTCTTTAACCACACTCACTGCAAAGAGACAAGAGTCTTTGCCAGTTTAAAGTTTAAAACATTTTTTATAGGCGTTAGACTGGAGTCCATTAGACTCGGAGCTGTAGGAAGCCCTGGCTTTCAAGTGGCCATTGTGGACACACACCCAACGGGTTTATGGCATCTTGTAGAAGGAGAGCAGTCACACGTGAAGGGCAGACAAATAGTGTGGAGTCAATAAGTAGAGATAGCTAGAAAACAAAGATAAAATGCTCATGTAGCTCTGTGGTTGAAGATACATGCATCTATAGACATAAATGCTGTGGACACTAAGGTTCGACTTTTAGGAGGCAAAAATGGGATGAAGAGTCAAAGGGGAATTGACATGTTAGGTAGGTGAGGGACTTGTAAGTGGCCATATGGGAGCAGCAAGGAGGGTGCTGGGGCGGGAGGGAGGTACCTGTGGGGTCCCATGTTCTCCTGTCACTCTAATCTTATCAGGGGGCCTGACCAAGAGGAGGACCAGCTGTCACTCTCGCCGCTCTTTTGATGTCCTCCCTCAGAGCCCACAGACACACACCACTTCAGAGGACTCGAGGCTTGTTTTTGTTCATAATGAGGATTGGTGGCTTTGTCACGGAGCCAGTTGACAAACCCCACAGTAGAAAAAAAGCAAGATAAAGCAAGATAGTTACAGCTCTCTGAGGATATGTGGGGCCAGGGCGGTTCAATTTAGTTGTTTAGAGCCCGAGGCTTGACAAAAGAGAGGCAGTCCTCTGAGCTGACACAGGACATCCTGCTCATAAAACAGCCAGGACGTCCTCACAGAGACACTGATAAAAGAGGAAACGCTGTGTATTCATTTGAAGCGTCTTCACAAATGCACTTGCCGCTGTTCCTCGCGAGCTCGTGCCTTCTTCTGAAAATTGCACACTTTGGGTGGAATCCCCGTAAGCTACACAGCGATTGTGGAGTAATTATTTTTGCCTACCCAAGCACGAAAGCTCATTCAAAGAGTCGACTAGACTGCTTCTGTGAAGTTAGAGGCTTAGAGGAAGCAGCACAAACATGTTTCAGCCAAATAGGAGTAAATTTACGTATTTGGAGGATTACTGGATTACTACTCTTATTTTTTCAGATCCCACTCATTTGTATAATCTTGTGGCTCGACTGTTTTTGGTTGAGAGGACACGTGTGCCTCCTGCTTTCTACACTCCCTGCTTTCTTAACCATATCTTCAAATCCATAGACACCCAGCACTTACATGAACAACACAATAGTGACTTTTAGCCATGTTAGTGATGCTTTAGGACAATATCTGTCTATCTATCTATCCCTATATGTGTGTGTGTGTGTGTGTGTGTGTGCAGGTATTCCTGGTCCCCAGAGGATGAGTCCTATCACTTAAGTAAGTGATCCACTGACCTTTCCTCAAGCACCACTTTGAGGTCAACATTTGAAGCTTTTTAGTGAAATATTTCAACAACTGATTGGATGGATTGACATGGAATTTTGTAAAGACATTCATTTTCCCCTCAGGAGTAATTGCAATGACTGTAATAACTTAAATGATCCCCCTGATTTAAATTGGGCAATACTTTGACCTATGACCAAATACCTGTAATGCCTGTGCTCTGCGTTAACTGTTAATTTGGAAATATTAGCAAAATGTTAGCATGCTAGCTCACATCCAAAATGTTTTAGTAACACATGCCAGTGGATTAAAATAAAAATGACTATCTTTATATTACTGTCATGAGTATTACAGGACAGTGTTCACGTCAAAGTAAGTAACTGAAGTTGGCCTCAAAAGCTAAAGGCCAAAGACTCCTTCACTTGCATGCACAGGGATTTCTCTGTGCCACAGACAATTGCTTGGCAGGGGCGAACACGCTCACAAAGCCCTCTGTTACTGTGAGTGCGTGCTCTCCATACACTGCGAACTTTTGAACCACCTCTTGACCACAGCTTGAAGGGACTTGAGACAATGGTTAGTAAACACACTGGAGTGAATGAAGGGATTAGGTATTAAATGACAGGATGTGCTTAAAGAGGAGCAGGTGGTGGTTGAGGAAGGACCAGCGAAGCCTCGCAGGAGTGGAACATCATGCATCTCCCTGTGGCTTTTTTTCTCCATTTTCTCCATCTTCATGCTCTGTCTCTGTCACTCGCGATCTTTCACACTTGTCTCCGGTATCTCATCTCTTCCTGTTCATTTCCCTCGCTTTCGATCTCCTCATCTCCCCGTTCTCTATCTCTATTGTCCTCTTCTACACAACCAGAGAAGCCTGCTCCTTAACTCAGGCCTCAGACAATTGACATTCATGAGGTTGGACATTCCGGTCCAGCCCCATTCATATGTACAGTAAGCAAAGGGACAAAAGCCACCTCACACACCCATCCCCCCATGCAAAGTTTCGCAGAGAAGCTGGGTGAATCTCAGTTGTTTCACTACAGATGAAGCTCCTGCATTGTTGGTGTATACAATGCAAGATTACACCTTGCAACATAGAATCCACAAAACTAGTCTGTAGTTGCTGACCTTTGGTACTGAGTCAGTACTGAAATTTAACCTATCCCTTTTCATATTTTTCAGCTTATATTACATCTAACAAAGTTCTGAACAAAACCTGCAATACAGCTTTCACAATTCCGTCCAGAAAAGTTTTTACATGTTTCGAGCTAAATGTGCCAACGACTGAATCTGTCTCTGTCTTCATATGTTTTTCATGGGCAGATCTGATTTGGTGCGGATATTTAACATGTCAAGCTAAAGATAATCCTTCTTGCTTCGCAGTACCCCAGAAAAGCATGACCTCCTCTGTGTTTCCAGGGGTGCATTGTGGGTAGGAGTGGAAAGCTCCTCTCATCGGGGTGGTAATGAGTTTCTGAGCTCCCACTTGTCAACAGAGTAAATCCACAGCTTATATCCGAGGCCCAGCGTCACCAAGAACATGCAGTGGAAAATATGTAAGACATAAAGATATACTGTAAGATGACTACACGGTTAAGCAAAAAAAACAACAACTGAGTATTACATGCTGCAACAGAAATATGCTGAAACAGCTATGATGGAGAGAGAAAACCCAGACAGCTTGATGGGGCATTATGAGTTTGAGTGTGGAGACAGACTGGGAAGGGCTGGTGCGCGTTGGGTTTTGGGATTACCTCACGCACATGTAAGAAGAGAGCCTCTCCTGCAACTGTGACCTAATGTGAACCAAGTCAAAGTTGAATAAACACCTGTCTGTGGCACACCCTTTGTCATTTTCACCCAATATATTTCTTGTTTCATTGACGTCACAGTGTCTCGACTGAACAATGCTGGATTTGATATTTGGATACATTTTGAAGATTCCTTTTGGCTTACTCTAGATATAGAGATCTGATTGAAATGTTAATCAAATAAGATGCGTGTTAACGGAAGAAAAGAGGAGTACCGTGACCTGATGTGTAATAAGATCACTGTCCAAAGCAGCTCAGAGGCATGTGTTCACTGCATTACCTCAGTGTTTACCTGTCCCAGTACTCAGCGTAGTTTGGCATGACATTTCCACCTATTTATAGCTCACTGGACGTTGACAATGTCCTACTCCAGTCTGATTTAGAAAGCACATGTGAAGAACGCTGGGTGTGAATGTGAAGTCAATAATGAGTTATTTTTATTTTGCTGCTTAAACCATGCACTTTAAGTACCTTTATTGCTTTGATATATGGCAAAAGTAAAAGCTAAAAAGAAAGTAAACTACAACTGTATTCATGGCTCTCTAACCATGTGAAAAAGTCATCAGGTTTCTGTCTTTGTGATGGTTAAAAGACCTCAGTCAAGACCTTTTATCAGCAGGTGTGCTGAAGGTGTATGATCTTGACTCGATGCAACCGTTTGCTCATGTGTTCCCATGTATATGATATCAAAGTCAGAGCACTTCTCTGTAATGAGATCCTGCATGACATCTGTAGTCCTTCAGTATGACTTGACAGCCACCCATAGGGAATATTTTATAACACACCCCCTGCACTTAACTTTAAACCCTATAAAATATCATGACTAAATCCTTTTTGCAGGTGCACCTGTACACCTGCTGCACAGGTCGCTGCTTTCAAATCGACCCCTTGAGGTTTCATTCCCAAGCCAAATTATCTTTATCCAGCATCCAATTACAGTATGTAGTGGTTAAAGCACTGATTCTGCAAAAAAACAAAAAAACATCCCATATATTGGTTTTGAAAACAACAAACTTTAACAGGATGGGGGCTTGCAGTGGACAGGTGGGCTTACCTTCTTAAAACAGACTCGAACAATGAGTCAAAAGAAAGTAAACGACAGACATGTTGAACACAAAAAAAGACAAGCCCAGAGACAGCGAGGGTACAAAAAGGCCCCTGACCTCTCTATTGTGGGGGGATGTGACCTCAGAGATGAGCTGGCTCTACAGCTGGAAAGGTCAGCAAGCGCACAAGGTCAAGCCGACACGGTCCTGCTATACGCAACATCAAAGACAAGTCCAGCGCCTGTCATGCTCCCTCTGAGCCGGCCTGAAAACAGCAGCACTAATCCCACTGACCACTCGCTCTCACTCCTGTGAACAGGACAGAGGTCAGCTGGATGTACAAATCCTAATAAGTTGATTCAATTGTAACAACTTGCTAGACTTCAAATGCTATCTTTGAAGTGCAGCGGGGTTTTTGCCCTTTAGACCTGTCCTGTGTTTGATGAATAGAAAAAAGAATGCTGCTGAATAAACATGTTCCCTTTAATGAGCACTTTTATTCAAAGAATGATGCCTTTTATTCTTTGGAAGAAAACCCAACATTTCTAGTTAAAGGAGAGAGAAAGAAAGAAATGAGTGATCCCCACGTCTGAAAAATAATGGTCTCTACAGTGATTAAATCTGCAGGGAACACAACTTCAAAGGAAAATTTGATGAAACGCTGAAAATGTTTGTCGGCCCTATAAGCTTCTTAGTCTGGAACTCTAAGGTCACAGTGGCTGCGTAATGGGAGAAAACATAATTACGTATGACCACGGGAGAGAGTGCCGATGTTTGGAAGGCCAGTCGCTGGACTACTTACCTTCTCGAGTGCCCTTTTGCTCACCTCGTCTTTGAAAGGATTTTAATGGAAAGATATCAAGGCAGATTTTGGAAATGAGATTATTGGGCAACTCTGTGCAGCTGCCCACTGTCTAATCTCCTCTTGACAGCTCAGAAATGAGGAGCCTCTTATCATCTGTCATTCCTTCTAAATCCCATGTGTCCCTTGACATATACACCAACTGTTTTAAAACCTCAGGTCTCTCCTCAGAAACCTGAGCTTCGACTACCGCCATCTTAACGTCTGTTTGTGAAATCGTAGGAGCGTGACTGTGTGTTTCAGTACTTCAGGGTAAGCGTGTTTGCTTACATTTAAATGACTGCGGCTGATAAGTTTCACCCTCTAATTAAACATGACTGTCTGGGTTGATTGTTGAAGCTGCAACTTATTAAACCAACAGCTGGGCAGAATCAAGAAACCAGATAAGGAGCTGTTAGCACTATCTGTGCTAAATTGGTCAGCCTCAGTGGGACGTTTGTAAGGATTAAGTGGAAATTTTTCCAGCATGTGTGATAAATAGTCACCAGAAGAAGACAGAAGTTGGCAGATAAGAAGTTGCAAATATGAAGGAAAGTTGGGCGCTATTAATATTAGAGCTTAATCAGCTAATGGACAATGATCCCAAAATATATTCAATAAGTTTATTCTAATAAGATAAATATGAATAGTTATAATCATTTAACACAAAATAAACAATCATTTTCAAAAAGAAGTGTAAAAAGATTGTTTTTATTATTCAGGTACATACAATTATGAGACAGAAATGCCCATGAAATTGTCAAATGCAGCCACATGCTATGAGAAACTTTAATTACAACATAAATATCTACAAATTAAGTGTAAGTGTAATAATTGTGTTATACATGTTTTATACAATCCACCATTTTATACAGTTTCAGGTTTAACCATTGTAAATTCTTAACTTTTTTTTGTTTTTACAAAATTATCAGTGCACAAATGCAGTCCAGTTTAATTGCTGCTGCTCAGTGATGATTAAGGGTGTTTTGCTGGATCATGCCAAACAGATTTGAAAGCATTTCCCACAGATCTCTGTGTTTTCTCAACAGTTCTCATTCTGCCTGGGGTAACTTTGCTACACCAGGGTCATGACCTTCAGGGAGGCAGGTTGGAACCGACGAATCTTCTTCTTCAGGGCTCGGGAAGCTTTGATGCGGCAGGCTGATGGCTCGGGGCGTGGGAGCTGCTGGAGGGGCAATCCAGCAGCGGTGGGCCCCAGAGCTGCCTCAGCCCACACCAGACCCCTGTCCTCCCCCTGGCTGTCCACCTGGTCCTCCTCGTCCAGGGACAGGCTGCTGTCAGAGTCTGAGAAAGACTGGAAGCTCTGGCTGGATTCGCTATCTCCAAAGCGATTGGTGGTGTTATCACTCATCTCTCCTTCGCTGCTTTCAGCGATGGTGGAGTGAAACAATGAGGCGCATTCGGCTGAATACTCAGACTCACATCTGGGTGGGTAGTGGCTGGACATGTGGAAGGGTGCTGGGGGGTATCGGGCATTAAGATTGTGGAGAAAAGAGTTAGAGGACATGGAGGTTGGGAAGGAGCGAGGAGCTCCTATCCACTGGCCTGGCTTGGCACTCACACTACGGACCATCTGCCTACTCCCTGGTGCCTGAACAAGGGGATCTTTTGACCTCTGACGCTGAGCACACGAGGCCTGGAACATCTCCACCTCGGACGGCCATTTGGCAGCTCCCTGCCTCCTCTTCCTCTGCTCTGCAGGCTGCTCATACTCCACGCTCTGCAGTCTGCGGCTTTTGCTGGACTTAACAGCAGGGATGGGATGTGGCTTAGGATGGACCTTGTGGGTGTACATGACTCCCGGGCTGTAGTGGCTGGAGTCTGAGCCTGAGCCCTGTCTGCGCTCCTCTGTGTGACAGGTGGTACATTTCTGGGTCACTTTTCCTTTCCCTGATCTTCTCTGTTCCCCCTTGGTTCCACCACTGGCCTCTCGGGTCCTTTCACCGGAGGAGTAGCCATGTTGCTGCCTCATCGCTCGAGGCTTATCGCCGCTTTTTCTTCTGAGTTTCACAGCTTTGGTTTTACGGTCTGCCTGTCTCACCTTGACCCTCTGTGATCCAGCAGGGACAAATTTGGCATGGACAAACTCAGGGGAGGCTGTGTGACCAGTGTGAACCTCAAAGCCTTGACTCTCCTCTGTGCTGGAGCTGTGGGCCATCACCGATCTCTGCCTTTGGCCGCTTCTCTCATGTGGCCTTGACTCTGCATTGTCCCCACATCTTTTCTCTGAACTGCTTCTTGCTACACTACCATACTCTCCTTGAAGCTTTTCATTCTTCCTCAGGGATGAAGTGGTAACCTCATCAGAGCTGTACTCCCTCATGGCAGTAGGATAGGAGTATCTGTATGGAACCTCCGGGGCTCTCACTGACTGTTTGTGGTTTGTGTTATCAGCTAGCTCTTGGCTGGAGTATGTCATGCAGTGTCTCTTCTGGTTGCTATCTAGTGGGATGATGTTTGTGGTCTGGTCTGGAAGAGGCTGCAGCACAGACACCTCTTTCTGTGACACTTCAGGAAACACAGTTACAGCTTCAGTGGGCTTCCTATGATAGTCAGTGTGTGTCTGCATAGTGTCAGTGCCTGTTTCATTCTGGATTTTGCTCAAGCTGCGCAGGAGGAGCTTGTCAATGTAACCCAGGGTCTTGGTCTCATAACCCATTTGTGCCCTCTGGAGGGTGTCAGAACCGTTCACTGGGTGTCCTTGGCCCTGTAGATGTCCGGGTGCGGCTGGGTCGCCCCCATGGGAAAAGATAGGACTCTGAAGAGCCACAGCATGCAGGGGGCTGGGGTAGTGGTACACTTCAGTCCCACTGCGGGACACCAGGTTGCTCTGGAACTTGGGGTCCACCGTGGAGGTCTTCAGGTTTGTGCACATTGTGGGTTTCCTTGCATCCACAGATTTGTAGTAGCCCAGCCCTTGAGCCATCATCCTATCAAGATCGCCTGATAAGCAACACAAAAATACTGATTAACCTTTCAAATCACTCATCACTGAAAAATTACATGTTATTATGCAGCAAAATACACGTTGAGTTGCTTAGTAAGAACCGTTGCATGGTTCCCATTACTACAGATTATTTTAAATTAGAGATGAAGAGATTTGGGTACCTGTTGACACAGGTCTCGGTCGTGCTTGTTCGGTGCCAGTAGCGCTTGCTCGGATCCTGCTGCTGCCCAGGTGGAGGCCTGTGGCCCGTGGAGGGTTGGGCTGGGTAGTGCTCTCATCAGCAGAACGCCGGCGGCATACATCAACTTGCAATGGAGGGCTAATGTGGGAACTAGCAGGGCTCATGGGAAGGAGAAGAAGGCTTGTCTGAGAGGATGACAGGCACTCACTATACACAGAGGTGCAGGAGTTGGACAACGAGCAGGAGCCACCATCGCTGAGCTCGTAGAAACCTGGAGAGAGCAGGAACAATCACGCACATGAGTATTTTTCTCACTATGTAACGTCAAGTTACGGCAGCTTGGGTGGATGATTTATTACTTGCTATAAAGTAGACAACTTGTTGGAGTGTTTGCTTACACACCTGAGCTTGGCCTGCTGTCGCTCTCCAGCTGCTCTGTGGAGGCCTTGCTCACGTCCAGCTTCAGCTCACTGATCTGCTGATCCAACTGCTGCAAGTGAGTCTTCAGGCCCACATCCTGTTTCCGAAGACGAGACTGTAAAACAGAAAAGTTTTTAGCCAAGATGCAAAAATATGAGAGACAAGAGCAAGATTTGTGAGATTTTCTCAGGAAAGGAGATTGAAAATGGGAAGTTATGCAACTAGCAACCCCTCATGTGCACACATGCATGTAATTACACAGAAATTCTCTGTACAGGTGTATTAAAGAAAATAAAGCAATAAAGTCAGGATGGTTGTTAACAATGCCAAAATCTGACTAAGACGAGGTCTGTTGTTCAGATAAAAGATGCTCTAATGTACAGCCATCAGGAAAACAAAAGCGACTCAGCTGTGGCTGATGATTAACCCCAGCAGGACATGGGGGAGCATGGAAGAAGCAGTGGTGGGTAACTCATTTCTCCCCCACAGCGAGGGCCTGGCCATTGTGTAAACTCCTAGAGGAGGAGAGCCTGGGGGTTGGGGTGGAAGACTGTTTGCTTTGCAGTTAGGCCACAGCATTTACTGTTACAGTTGTTCTGAAAATAAGGGCTGGGGCGTCAATGCTGCAAAATGCACCATTTAATTAATATTTCAGCCTCATGTAAGAACAAGTTAGTTCAGTTGCCTTCTGTTGAAACTAGGGTGAAAAAAAGACATCTTGGAAAGTGTTTTTGGACCATTAAATCTATATGTAGCAAGTGGTGGCTTTTAAATATAGGTTGTGGTTGGACTGCAGTCGATCCATTTCGCATGAATGTAAAACACGGTTTAAACTTTATGCTATAGTGGTGCTTTACAGTATTTCCTTTGCATTTGCCCAGTTCTACTATAAGTCAAGCATAGCACCTTAATCCCTGTACTTCCTGTAAGGGTTGTAACAGTAGAGTGCATGGAAAATGCTTGTCACGGAAAACTCCACAGAGCCAGTTGTCTCCAACACTCAGGGACCTCTCATGACAGAGACTCTCACCGAGTGTCACTCACTGCAACATATCCACCTTTAATATACACACCACCATTTTAAATAAAGAAAAAAAATCCTGGCATTAGTGGGTTGATGATTGAGGTTTGCCCCCCTGCAGTCCACACATGCACATACACAACTCAAAGTCCTCTGGGTCCTGCAGTGAACCTTGATTTATGACACCTATCCTACTTCCTACCCCCAGCTGAGATCCTGAAAGTGTGTCTGGTAATAATTGAAGGCAGAATGCACATGAGCATCAGCTGACTGCAACATTCAAATGGATGACTTTGCTTCAAGGACAATAAGTGTGCATTAAAAACAAAGTGAGCCCAGTGTTAATCTCATCCTTATAAATAGCAGCAATAATAAAAATGCAAATATCACGGTGACACTAAATTACTGATTGTGCATGATAGTATTGCAGCAGTAACCCAAAGAGGTATTTCAATGATTGTCTTGCGCCTTTTGATCTAAATGACTTCCTACCAGCTGTTGCTTCAGGGCTGTCAGGGTCGCCTCCAGCCGCTGCTCCTCGGCCCCGACCACCGCGGGACCCTCCGGGCCTGCGTGCACGGAGGTGACCGGCTCCTCCCGGTCCACCCTCAGCGCCCAGTTCACCATCTCACTCTGTCGCTCCTTCAGCAGATGCAGCTCCTGCAGCCCGGCCAGAGCCGCCTGCAGCCTCTCCCCGACCCTGCTGCGGTCCACCCCGGCTGCGGCGCTCATCATCCCCGCACACGACCCCTTCCTGCTCAGCATGCCGGGCACATCCACAAACCAGATCAGAGAAACGTCCCCCCCCCTCTTTTGCAGGATCTATGTGCTGCTGCTGCTGCTGCCTGCGCTGCTGACCTGTTTGGTTTTTTAAACTACCTGTTAGAATAAATGTGGAGCTCAAAGCAGAGACGAAGCTCCTCCCACACACCAAATGGCCCTCCTCCCCATTGGCTGGCCCCTGGCTCCCAGTCAACATCTGGGACTAATCCTCCCCATTCAGCTCCTCTGTGGAGCTGCCCAGGCATGCAGGCTACTGAGTTCATCTGCATAATACCACATGGCATGATCATCATATTATTATGCTATTTACACTGGTCTTTTGTTGTTATTATTCTCTCCAGCAGCAGGATATGTGCTCAACTTTGTGAAGGTCTGCAAGTGATTTGAGGGAATGTAAATGGGTGAATAAATGTGTCCTCTAATCATCATGAAACAAGCAGCCATCAAACCAAAAAACGATTTAATCACCTGGAATAGCATCTATTCTAGTAGCTTTGTGGCAATATGTTGTACAAGGACTGAACTATAGCTCTGTAAAACTCACAGCTTTAAATCACATTTACATTAAATTGATCTGCTCCATATAAATTACTTTTTGTCCTCTTCTATGCAACATAAAATTCTAGATTTAGATCTACCACCAAACAATCTCATTTAGGAGTAGTTTTTCTATTTTGCCCTGGAAATAGAGGCTTGAAAGAGAAAACAGAAAAATCAGTCATGTCAATACAGACCAGTAATGGATGAATGCCACCCCCTTGTGGAAGTAGAGAATACAACAGTTTGTTGGCTTGCACATGGACCCTGGAGGTCCCTTTTCCTCAGCTTGAGCCACATGTATGTGTCTCCTAGGCTGAGAAGTCAATCTGCACAAAGTGGGACAAAAAAACCCTTGAGTTATTGATACCCAACACAGAAACTCAACACAATTCCTTAAAAATGTGTTTCAAGACTTTTGAAATGAGATAAAAGAACAGTATTTCATTGTGGTACTAGAGCAAGACATACTAACTAAAAATCACAATTCATATCTCTCATATTCATATAATGCCTTTATCTGACTGACTGAGGTGAATATGAGAGAGAAAAGTGTAAATTAGAGCTGAATATAATTATTGTGGACAAGATGTGGAAAGATCTATGTGGCTAATCACAAAGATATCAGTTGTCATTCATTGTCACGTTCAATAAAGGCTTTTTAGCAGCTCTGTGCTGGAATGATGGATAATCCCAATTTTCTGAGATTCCATAATATTTTGGGGAATCTGACAAGAGTGCAAAAGAGGAAGTCCAGTGTGTGTATGAGTGCCTGAATAAAAGGACACTGACTGTGGTTTAGTTTGTTTGCATGTACTTGTTAACTATGTGAAAGCAGTTTGTTGTAAGTCTGTACTTTTTCATTTAATCATTAAATGCATGCCTCATGAAACCATATCACTGATCTCATCTTCTCATTATTTTATCTCTGTTGCTATTTCTTCCTCACACAACCATGACTCATAGGGCAAGTATTACTCTTGTTTTCTTTCCACCTGAGCTGCGCTTCATCTAACTGCGACGAATGAAGCACTTGTTCTCATTGTCAATAATCTGATAACAAATAAATGAGGGAGTGATTGGGCCCTCATCACAGGCTAAGACAACATGAGGTAGGCTGCAGACTATTCACCTACGCTGCTGCTGTTCGCACTGTGTCCCAGGTGGGGAAGATTCTTTCATGCTGATATCTGCAGCTATCTTGAAGCCTGAGTTCAAAGGAAATACCAAAATACCTGGAGGGGGTTACACCTGTGTGAGCATCTCACACACACACACACACACACACACACACACACACACACACACACTGTCTGAACAAAGATAAGGTGATTAAAGTGTTTTGAATATGAGCCAATGCAACTAATTTTCTTTTCACCAATATGTGGATTACATGCTGTTTGAAATGCATGTTGGTGCTTAATTCTCAACGATAAGACGCAATTGTACAATTCATTTAAAACTATTAAGCTTGAGACACTAGAGGGCAGTGTCACACTACTTCTCAATCTTGTGAGATTAGTTTTGTACTTTGAGATATTGTTACTGGAAAGTCTGTACATTTTATGGATAATGCAAATTTTGCTCATGTCAAAATATGAAATTAAGTGACACTGGGTGCAAAACAAAGCTGTTTTGTCCCTTCGCCTAGCTGATTTTACAGATTCATTTTGGAGATATGGAGCTAAATCCCTTGTTTACCCACAGCCAAGCTGATTGCAAAAACACATCCCCATCACTTTGATGGTAGGCCCCTCATCAAGATGCTCATATTATATTGTGAAGCCCACTCCTCACAAGGATAGCGTCACGTCCTTGTAATGCTGCTGACATACAACGTTGCATTGTGATGCCTGGATGTCCCTCTGCCCCCATCCCCTTCAAAGCACTTCCTTCAGGGTGACATCAGCTGGGGTGTTTCTCCAAAAGGTGCCCTCTTTTTGGCAATCAAGTGTGGGCTTTGTACTGGAGTCAGCAAGACTCTCTTAACCTGATCCACCCTGACTTCACAAAAAAAAACTTTTTACCTACCACTTTGCAAAGCTACATCCAAACAGTTTTGTCTCACTGGAGGTTTCTCTTTGTGTGGCTTCTTCTTTGTGTTCTGCATTTATCAGAAGATTTTCCACCCTCCCTCCCTTTTTTCCCCTTCCACTTAAGAAATGATAAAGCAGCCAAATGTTGATAACAAAACAAAAGCACATGGGCAGGGATCCCTTTTACGGTATCCATGATACTCCTTAAAAACAGCCACAGTGAAAAGAGTGTTATAAAGAGCTTGTACCTGCTCAGGTAGATACACGCAGGAACAATGGAAGATGCTGCCACAAACAGGATGCGTGGGGGGTAAACACGGGGTGTTGTCATATGTGGGACTGAGCTGTGCGTATGTGCGAGAGGAAAAGCCGGGAAGTGAATCTGTTGTCAGCTCTGTGTACATGGAAAATAAAACAACCTTTTCACATGTAGGCATTATGAGCTTATGACTTCAAAGGAGGCAAATCTGATATCATACATAAGACACTCCGATGCACGCTTAAAAAGAAGCAGGATTCCTATGATGGGTGTTGTTGATTTTGAGCCGTTTCCGGGGGTTAGTGTATTTTCACATATTTCTCTCTGTGTGTGTTTTGTTCTCGTTGCGTGTCAGGGGATTCCCACGCAGGTCCTCTGATTGAGAATCCCTTTCCCAGGTATTCTGTCGTCAACAAAGGCAATGATAGGGAATTTCAGAGATCAAAGCGGCCTCTTGTGTCTGCCAACAGAGCCTCCCTCGCTCTGCCACCTCTGACCACTGCACAACTACATCCCACAAAACGATTATCACACGCTAGAATGAGCGAATGAATGAACCTCACACACAGAAACCTACTTTTTGATGTGGCCGCTCACCAGATGATCGCTTAGATCTCTGCTCCTGAGTTACTGAGGGAGATTATGGAATTAGAGTTTATTTCCAAGTGAGTTTTACTGGCAATGAAATGCATCTGTTCTTTATCTGCAGTATCTTAAATAGATATATCCTTTTAAAAGGAAGGCTTCCAGTGTCTCCATAGTTTTGGGTGTTTTGAAATCTTAGACTTATCGCCAATACCCCAAGTGATTTCCAACCTAAAAAGCTCCAACTCTATCTCACATGTCAGGGATTGTAGTAGACTGTTTGGGGAGTCATTGGTCTTAAGGTCTTAGCATAATTCACATATGTTGTTCCAGATTCTTCCAACAAAATACATAGTCAAAGGTGCATCCAAGAAACATAACTCATCACTGCTTTTGACACTGACTGATAGTGATGTTGTGCATAACAGTTCCCAGGGTTCTGCTGGCTATTTGATATATGTTCTGCTTCATACCTGGTAGCGCCCACAGTAACTGTCAAACCTACTTGAGAGCAGAAGCTCAGACAGTCAGTGCACAATCCACCATGTCAGTTTCCAATTCATTGTCAGTGGAGCAGCTCCAGGATTTATCTCCTGATGAAATCTCAGATTAGAGGCTTGTTTCTGTGGGTTTTAGCTTTGATTGAGAGTCGTTCATGCCAAGAAATGCTGAATGAACTGTCTAATGTTGTTGGAATTTCTTTAAGGTTACTTTACTTAATCCAAGACATTTGATGAAATAATACAGCGGGATATTCATCAAACCACTCATGAAATTAGTTCCTTCAGGTATACCAGTCAGATTAGGAGGAGCTCACGAGGCATTTTGAGTCATGCAAATTAGCCCCATTGGATCGTTTTTGAAGGTACAAAAAGGACTTTTGACTGCTTTGCGGACACGTGGAGGCCTGTCCCCAGTGGTGGACCGGATCAGCCATATCTCCCTCTATCATCTTGTCCGTCGTGTGCTGAACTACTTCTTCAGACTTTCAGTTGATTTGCCCTCAGAGTCCAGAGCCCCTGCACATGAGAGAGACCTTTATGCCGTACGCTCGCAAAATTATCTCCTCATCAAATTTTATTTGAGCTGAACAAATTTTTGTTTATTCAGCAAGTGAGGGAGACTGGCTTCCATGCTGTACTCCTGCAAATCATAAAGACATCAGTCTCAATTAGCTGATTTAGCATTGCCTTACCTATGAATGTAGTGTGCTACTTTCAGCCAAATTCCCATGAAGAATTTAAAGCAGTGGATGGTCTATACCTCTTGTGTGACAAGCTGGGGGAGCTGAGTGGAAAATGTCTTTTCCCCCCCATGTATCCTCGAGGGGATTTGTAAAGGGCCACAGTGTGCCACGCACAATTGCCGTGAATGTCATGTGAAGTTTTTTATCATATTTATGTGTTTACACCTGCTTCACCCACAAGTATTTTATAGAGGTTGGAGATAACTTATGTGTGTACAGTATATGTGTCTGTTTGGAGAAAAACAGAATTAACAAGGTTCAAGTCTGAAAGACATCATTTACTTGGGGAGGGCTACATTTCAGGAATGGATGTAAAAGTGTCAAAGCCCATACAAGAGAGACCTATCATGGCGAGCCTCAAATGGCTTGTATCTTTTCATAGACATCGAGACACACGTCTGAGTTGTTTAAGACTTGGACATTGTACTTAACTGACCCTGTCGACAGGAGCCTGGAGACCAGAGCTACAGTACTTCCATTGAATAAGGGCTAAACTGAATTCTGAATCTGTGAATAAAAGGAAAATCTGATTTAACTGATTTAGAAGTTTAGAAGTTTAAATGAAGTAGTTTAGGTTGTCCAGACAATATCTCTGTATCACTGTATCACTGTTTCTGCCCAAACAGAACAGACAGTTGTTTTTTCATACAGAGGTTTTTATTGCAGCTCTAAAGGTGCCACTTTATTTTGGAGAACAAAGTTGAGCAACAGTCTCGGCGTGTGCACAAGGAACGCACTGAAGGGTACTGACGTTTCTTCTTTTAGTCAAAGATGCTCATTGTGTGACAGTAGTTGAGTCAGCAAATCTTTGGGTAACACAACTGTGGTTCAATGGAGCTGCCCAAAGAGATGTTTTGTGAAATTGTGCATAAAGACCTGCAGTTGTGAAGACAGGATTGTTTCTGTTTTTAGCCACCGGAGCTACGTGGCTCTAGGGATGGCAATTTTGGTCAGTCGGTCAGTCAGACTGAGATGTCTCAACAGCTATTGGGTGGATTGCTGTTAAATTTGGTACAGACACCCGTGGTGCCCAGAGGATGAATTCTGGTGATCTCATGGCTTTCTTTTCACACCACCATGACGTTGACATTTGTGATTTTGAGGGAAATGTCTAAACAACTATTGGATATGGGAAATTTGGGACAGACATTGCTGTTCCCCTCAGGATGAATTGTAATTTTTGTGTCTTGTGATGACTGTTTCAAAAAATGAATCTGTCCAATAGTACCTGGAAAATCAAATGAGAGAGAAGACAACCATGCTATACTATTGCTGTGATGACAAAGGCGCCTGATAGCTTGCCCCTGCAGATGACAGGGCCACTGAAATCTCACATGTTCTCTTTTAGAGGGCAGGCCATAGGGACCTAGGAGTTTCCACAGTGTTTTCCTGTCCAGGCAGTCAAAGTCTTTTCCAAAGTTCACAAAATTAACATTAAAGGTGGCTTGCTTTTCTGAACAACTGTTCCACAATGATTCTAATTGTGCATGATTTATCCTTCCTGAATCCGGTTTGCTCTTTCCTTAACTGCTTGTCCAGGGCTGATTGTATCCTGTCTAAAATGATTCTATGGAAAACTTTGCTGGGGATAGTACAGCAGGATTGTGCCTCTCCAGCTGTTGAATCCACTAAGGTTTTGTCTTTTGGGAATGATGATCTTTAAGCCCATCGTCCATTCTGTTGGGATTACTTCTGTATCCCAGATCTTGTTAAGGAAGTGGTACAGAACCTCAGTGGTTGCTTTTGTGTTATTGTTGTTGGTTGTTGTCGGTAGCATTGGATGATGGTGTTATCTTGACCTTTGGCGGCAAATCTGGCAGTAATGATACTTTCTGAAACTGGTTCCCGCTCAAGTGGCTTCTGGCAGTGACTGGAGAGAATGAAGCCAACACCATGCACATGTGGATCGTTTGCTCTCTCTTTTGCTGAGTACAAAACCTGAATTCACCTGTGGCTATGGTGACTTCACCAAAGATGTTCCACCTACATTGGCTAACTCCTATTACACTGACATTGAATATTCTCATCTCCTTGGATAGTTGCACTAACTTTCCTGCCTCGTATGGATTTCTTGCATTCCAGCATCCCAGTCTGGTCTTGGACTTGAACTGGAACACCTTTTCCTCCCTTGGGCTTCACAATGGGTTTCGCCTAAGGATCTAATCCATCCATTACTAGGGTGGTCTGCTTGATTCAAAAGAGAATAATTGCTTCTGGTTTCAGTTTCAGCTCTCTTTGTTTATAGCTGGGCGGGTGATTAGCCCAAGTAGTCAGGGGCTGAGTTGACCTGTCAGTCCCCTTCCCATGCCTCGGTCTTTCATGCAAAGGATTACAGTCCCACACAACACGGGGCCAGACATTACAGCATTGGGTTGTGTACAAGTCGCCCCATACGCCAACTCCTGCTATTGTATGATGAAAGCACAGGTGCTGACATCAGAAACTGTGCGGGATGGAGAGAAGATAGATGTATGCCACAATAAATGTATGCCTTACAAACACTGTCATATGTCTTTTCTGCATTACTGCTGAACTTTTTTAGATATACTGTAGTCACGTAGGCAGTGTTTACCTCAAATGCTTGTGTTTGTGCTTCATGCAAATTATGTTTGTTATGTTTATAGTGTATTGTGTATTTTGTCTTTTCATATACATATCCCATAGTCTGTTGAATCTGCATCCTTTGTTTGGATATATGTGTTTTTTTGTTTTGTGTATTTTTGCCAGTAATGTATATATCGCATTATGACAGAATAAAACCCAAATGAAACCCGAAATATGTTGATAGTCTGCCATAACAAAATCTCTAGAACGGAACCGAACCTTTTAAAGACAAAAATTTAAAGGAAAGAATTTTAAATAAACAGTCCCTTATCCGCCCTCTCTCTCACGCACAAACCGGTGCACACGTAGGGAGGAAGTTTGTTGTCCAACCCAGCATCTGTGGACACCATCAGTCAAGGGAAGCTCTGCTGTCATGGAGAACAACAACACAATGCCAGTTGTTGTGTCCTTTGTCCTGTGTGCGCTGTTTACGTATGTTTATCAAGATGGTGGCAGAGACATAAAAGCCTGGTTTGGCTGCGACAACTAAATCTCCTCTCCTCCTTTAGAAGGGCAGCTATTTTGATGGAGCAAGTTTCTTCTTGTACACAGGAACACCAGCAGACATGGCTTTAGACATCCACTAAGCTATCACAATGCAGTTGCAACACAAAGTCAGACTCGGGAGAAGCAAACTCTCTTGTCTAAACTTCCCTCATGTCTGATCAGCATCTGATTCCGGCATCAAATCTTCATCAGATGAGTTTGTGCTGAGATATTTAACCTTGAGGTTTGGGTTCATAGGAATATAACCACAGGCTATACAGGTTGAGTTCTGAAATGCTGCAGCCGCAGTCTTCACGCAGGTGTGCAATTTTAAGAGGCCTCTTTATTTGCAGAATCACCTGAAGTTTTTCCACCTGTGCACAGTGTGACAGAGCTGCCAGTGCCCTCAGGGTGGCATTACCATCCATCTGTCCACACAGAATTGTTATTCATCAAATGTGCACACAACTCCCCTTTCCCTTGTTCAGAAATAGAAAAAGGTGAGTTCTGCGCTTCAGCTGTCTGTTTTCAAGACATAAGAGCATTACTGCTGAACACTGATGACAACTCAATGTGCTGTGTGGTTTGTGACCAGCCCAACCCCCATCCATCAACCTAAACCAAAACAACCTGCAGCTCAACAGAAAAACACCAGACTCAGGTGATCTCAGACAAGCCGAATCCCCAGTGAACCTGGGTGTGAGTAAATTACACTTGATAGGTCGACGAACTAAGGCTTATATCAGCGTAAGCCGGTTCAATCAATATAACACATCAGAGCACATTAATTTGTACTTGAGAGGAGATCAAATGTAAAACCCCAGGCTGACCCCTGAACACTTGCTCCTGAACCCTTCATCCCCTCCTCTGGTGTGCTAATCCTCCTGGAGCCCTCCATGGGAGCTCATGTGGCCCAGGGGAGATGGACTGGAGGAGGATGAGGCTGACAGCACCAACACAGCTGGCCTGTGTAGACCTGATCTGGGACTGAAAGCCTCCCTAGCACCCACGTTCACAGATGTGCCGGTCCCTGATGAGGAGGAAAACCCAATTGTTCTGCACCGTGCCCACCATGTGCTCGCCCCTTCAGAAACCACACTCCATGGTGAACATTGTGTGCTGGCCACTGATCTGATGGCTAGGAGAGGCGTACGTGAGTGTGTTTCATTAGACACGGGACCACACAAGACTGTTGTTGGGTATTTCCATAAACATTTGAAATAAAAGGCTACATCTATCAAAAGCACCAGATTAAAGTTTGATTTTGCACAAACAAAGACTTGGGGGCCGTTTTCCCAGAAGCCATCATGGGGCGAAAGTCCACTGAAAAATGTACCTTTTGTTTTTGAGGTGTTTCCCCACAACCTTTGTAACTTGCACGTCATTAAAATTATGAGCAGACATTTTACGGGGGCCCACACAGGGAATGCTCTGGAGCATTTCATTTTTCCAAGACTTTGATTTTATTGCATTTTCGTCTCAGAAGCCAACTCGCAAACATCAAATCAACGGGTTGATCTGTCATTTAAGGTACGATGAATCTGGCAAACAGGCGCAATAGGAGAAACAATTGCTATGAATCTCTCCCTGAGGAGGAGCAATTACAATATCTTTCCCTTCTATCAGGGAGAGAGTGAGGATTAGGAGTGTTTGTAACAAGATAATGTGCAGCAAATGTTTGCAAATTCCTCTGCATCACTCACATATTTGAAGGAGGAGAGCTCTAAACTGTACTTTCAGGCTGTTAAACTCTTGTTTTATCCTGAATGATATCCTCCTTTGACCAGGACATGACACCTTATACAGAGAAAGCCAAAGGTCAAGTTGTGGGGGCACATGCAGCCATATGTAAAATGTCAGGGAGTGGTTGGTGGAGGCGGTGGGAGAGTTTTATCTGTTGGATGTCTTAAATCCTCTATCCCTGCTTGTCCTTTGTGCTCTGTAGGCTCAGCTTGTATCATGTTTATGGATGTCAGATAAAAAGTCAGGGCCATTCCAGTGTGGCAGGAGAACATAAGAGATGCTGGTTGATGTCATGTGCAGGGGTGGTAAGAGGTCTCTGCAGCCTTTATTGGTCATATTTCTCCTGACAAGGCCTACAAAGCACTTATGTAAATCCTCCCAGTATCACATATCAGGGCAGGTATTTGAAAAGGTACAGCCAGACGACTATTTAAATCAGCATCCCAGCTCTGAATTAATTTATCGCCGTGTTTGGATGGCAAATAGATTTTGATGGAGTGGCTGATAGCACAGACGTGTTTCTGGACACGACTAGGTGGTGAGTTTCCCGGCTGCCGGAGCCAAGAGCTGAGACGCATGATTAGAAAGGGAAATTTTGGGGTGAAATAAAAAACTCCATCCCTGACATTTTCTTGCGGTGAAAAAGTTGTGAACTACAGGGAAGAGGCAGGGGCCAAGGCCCCATAATATAGCCCTTCTCTCCAAGGCCAGGTCTGACGCAGGGAGCCCGACGCTCCGCGGGTCGGGACAGAGCAGGTCTGTGTGGTGAGCCAACCATAGAAACTCTGTCACCTCTGTGCGCTGCGTGGAAACCCCTGTGCACTGTCGCTACCAGAGTCCCACAACAGCCACATGTTGACTCTGTTAATTTGTGAAGCATCACCTGCATTTTGTTTCACGCATAAAGCTGTTTACAGATTATAACAGCTCCTGACTGAATAAACTGTTGGAGAGAATTTATTCATTTGTAAAACATGTTTTCATATTTGTCCTGCAGATGAACACAGTCATGTCAATCATGAAAACTTATCATTAGTCCAAATAAATCATCTTTTGTGCATATTGTCATAATCATTAAAGGAATAGTTTGACATTTTGGGAAATGCTCGTACTTGCTCTCTTGCCAAGAGAAAGATAAAAAGATTGATAGCACTCTCATGTGTGTCCAAATGTAACAATATTTGCAAACTAACACCACTAAAGTTTACGTGCTTCTTAAAATCTAATATCTAATCTGCTTAATCTGTACAAAAGTGTAACAATGTTACGTTGTGGTTTTACGGAGGAAGTCACTGTTTCACATGACCCCTCCATTTTTGCACAGATTAAACATAGGCTATAACATGTTAATTAAGGAGATGATGAGAGGTGATGGTAACCTTTGGACAAAGTTAGGAAAGCTGTTTCCACCTGTTTTAAATCTTTGTGATAAGTTACGCTAACTATCTGCTAACTGCTGGCAGTAGATTCATATGAAGTGTACGGACATGATAATGGTATTGATTCTCTGGTCTAACTCTTGGCAAGAAACTTATTTCACAAAATGTCAAGCAATTTCTTAAATGATGTTCCAGGCTGAAAAATACAGCAACAATCATTCAATATATCGAAGTTGGGAAGCTCTATGAATTAACTGCCAGAAACCTATTGGCCCATGGAAAGTGAAAATAACTGAGAGGAAATTTTTGGAAAGTTTTTGGATTGTTTTCTGTGTCAGAAAGTTGAAGGATTGCACAACGTCTGGTAGCCAGCTGTTTGAGCAACACACGTTTCGTATTTAAACAGAATATTTTTTGTTGATTTCCTGAACTAATAACACTCATTACAGTTGACGTCTATCTCAAACTGTCAAAAGCCATGTGTTGAGGCCTGTGTTGGAATTTTTGCATCTCTGCGTATTTGGTACTTTTATGTTATGTCCTGATCTGCAATACTGTCTTAACTTGGTTTTGTGGGGAAAAAATCGAACCAAAAAATGTTTGCTCTTGTATTTGTGCTTAAGAGCTAAATTCAATTAAAATCAACATTGGATGGAATGAAATTTGCATTAAAACAAATAAATCATTTATTCCCATATCAGTTAGTTAGTTATACATTTGCATCTTGATTAACCATTACATCTTCAACACTATTCCTTTATTCAAGCCACAGTTAGCAGTATGGGTCTACGGATGGAAATGAGGGTCTCTTGGTTGGTCGGACAACTTTGTTCCATACTGAAAAATCTCAGCATATTGAATGGATTACAATGAAGTTTTGTACAAACATTGATGGTCCCCAGAGAATAAATCCTGCCAACTTGTGATCCACTGACTTTCCCTCCAGCACCATCCTGACGTTCTTATGTATAGTTTCTAGTGAAATGTCTCAACAACTATTGGATGGATTGCTGGGGAATTTGGTCCAGACATTCATGCCCCCATCAGAATGAATTGGCAAAACTTTGGTGATCTGACTTTTCACCTAGACCTAGTAAAATTTGTACAAAATGTGTTTATGACTGAATACCTGCAAAATTAATGACATTCCCATCTGCCTCAGTTGAACTATGTGTTTAGTGCTAATTAGCAAATACTGTCAAACTAATATAGTGAAAATGGCAAACATCCTACCTTCTAAACATCAGCATAAGCATTGCCTTTATGAGCATTTACCTCAAAGCAATACATAAGTAGAGGCTCACAGAGCTGTTAACGTGGCTGCAGGCCCACTTTGTGCTCAGGGATAGTAACATTTTTAACTTACATGAATGTCAATTGTTTGCAAAACTGTACCATAAAAAGTTATTGTTACACTCAGTCTTCACACGGTCAAAGAAAGTGATAGAATCTGTCCCACATTCAGACAACATGCTGGAGATCCTGTGAGGTCCAGCTCACGTCAGATCTCCCTGTCAGTTAAAACCGCTATTTACTGATTAGTTCCTATCAGTTCTCTGTGTGATGGGGATGTGCACAGCCAGAGGCCTGGGTATCTCTTTGGGTATCTGAGCTATGTAAACTCACCGCTGTGGGTCATGGCGGAACAACTCCTTCCCCCCCGCTCTGCACATGAGACGGTGGCATAGGTGAAGAATAACAGATTGCTCTACCGGTCCTGGTCTGCAGGATGAGTCACAGATAGTGTCATCGCCGTGATGAGACAAAGATGAAAGTGCCAGGGTGCCATCTCTTTATCATGACTGCTCATCTCTCTTCCAACTGCAAGAAGATGCAAGACAGGTTGGAGATATTTGGTGTAATAAAAATGTGGGTATTGATCACATTATAATCCTTCTGTAACGTCATTAAAAACACTGGTGATCGCCAGTGCCAGGAAAGTCATGTTACAACTCATCAAAAGTTATTTACCCTGCTTTTGTGTCAGGTGAGAGATTTCCTGCTTTTCATGACAAGCTGTGTTGTTTCAGCCCTAAATAACTAACACATGTCCAGCTCAGAGCACTTAACATTTGCACTAAACTCAGATGATTTGCACCACATTTTAAAGTCTAGTTATGTGTTTGTGTTTAAGGTTTGTTAAGCTGCTCAGAGAGTTCTTGTTGACTGTGTATCACTGGTCAGGCTCCAAGTCGCCGACCTGCCACACAGTCCGTCACCTGTGGCACTGAATGATTATGTCACCTATCTACACTGACTTGTCTCAAACAGACAGATGCTACAGCATTTTTAAAAAAGTGAGTTTTATGTGCATGGAAGAGATATTCTACAATCAAGAGCAGGGAATAGACTCTACAAGGTAGGTCTCAGGTAGGTTAAATGAAGAGTTAAATTTGGATTCTCTCGACAAATTTAAATTCTAATGAAAAAGTATTAATGATATGCAAAGAAAAATATGAGGATTCGAAGCGGGGTGGGGAGCCACACATAACTAAATCACGTATAAAAAGCCAATAAAAACTTAGCAAAATGAGGCATGAATGCTTTCTTGTGCCACCAAATATTAGATTATGCAAGTAATCCTTTCAGTCAGTGATGGCTTGGAATTCGAGGAGGCACCGAAGGCCAAGTCGTGTCAAGCCGTCAACTCCTTTCGCCAGCTCGTCGCTACGCAGTCCCCGCTGTTTGTGATTGATGACCGTGGCTTGTACATGACCTAGCCCTGTGAGGAGTCTTCCCAGCACTGTCCAACGCTGAACACTACAGGGTTTTACTCAGCTTACATCATGGTAAAAAGAGCCATAATGTAGCCCCATATTTCTTGAATGTTGATATTTTCTTGAGAGCAAAAAACAAGTACACACGTTGATATGGTGGGCTTAGACCCAGCGCACTGTCTGTGAGGACTCATAAAACTTGCATCTTGAACCGGATGGATTAAGTGGAGAGTTTGAACTTGAGCATGGAAAAACATACCTGGGTCGATGCCTCTTTCATGGTTTTGATTTCTGCTGGTGTTTGCCAGACATTCATCAGAGTTGCAACATAACCTACATTATGATGTTTTCATAAAGATAAGCCTTCATTCTGCTGGGTTCGATCCCAGCGTGGCAACATCGCAACTCCATCTCCAAGTGCCAAGTGTGAGCGTCACACCTGATTTTATTGACAACTGTAATGATTGCATCTCATATACTGTAATTACTACAGTCAAAATATTGTCTCAAAGCCTGAGAAACTGTATGGTGTAGGGTCGAAACGAAATGCACGCACAAGGAAGGGTTTGTGGAGGAAAATCCTGTTTGCTTGCACTGCAAATGTTGGCTTTAATAATTTCTGTAAAAAAACGGCGTCATGCAGTGTTTTTTCTGCCCGGAATTCTTTTTGTGGAATCATTTAAAGATGACAAATCACTGGCAGAGGATAGAGATGGAGACAGTGAGATAACAGAGAGGTACTGAGAGTGTGGGAAGGGAAGGCAAAGTGAGAGAGAGTGGGTAGTGCCTTTCTGTCTATCTGAGTGCGTGTAGACCTTTTGTGCAGTGGGGGAAGTTCAAGCTCTGAATTATCTACATTGTTTGAAATTCCCATCCCTCTTGTGTCTTGGCAGACGAGGCACAGGCCGGGGTGTCCATGTGGGTGACTGTAAATGAAACATTCCGCGCTGAGTTCAGGACGGGGTTCCTCTTGACTCATCGTCCGTCATTGCATAAAGCTCGCTCTCTGCTAGTGAAGCAGCCCATTCTTCTGTCCATGGTGAGCCAGGCAGTAAATTCTCAGGGCCCTCATTGTTGAAAGCTCCGTCACCTCCCTAGATGCCTCTATCTCCCTAATCCACCTCTTGTGAACATCTGCAGCGCTGGCCCACAGTGCACGACGCACATCTGTGGCTGGAGTCACCTCAGTGACGCTGCAGACAAACTCAAGTGGATTATCTTAAAAAATCATCAAAAGTAAACACCTGCATGAGTTTTGCTATTGGTTCAGAACAAGTCTCTTTGTGCTCTGCTGGAACTGAAGACAACCTGGGACAAAATCAAACCAAAGCCATTCTGACTCCTTTTTAAAAAACATTTATTTATCTAAGGAAATGTATTACTGAACATGCGTGCTGTTTTTCAGCAGCTTCACATTTTGTAGAATTACCCACATTCACACCTGAGAGCTTCACAATACAAACAGTTAGAGCAGCTGTACAGTAGCAATTTGGTTTCCAGTGCCTTGCTCAAGGGCACGCTAAAAGAGGAAAGAGTGAAAGTCATTGAGAGATATTCAACATTAAGGTGAAAAACAAATTTCTTGATGTTGTGTCTAGTGCGTGTCTAACTGAGTCTAACTCTTAATTTGCAGGTGTTTATGTGGCGAGTTCTTCATAATGCATTTTGGAGAGGAGTGAAAAATTCTCCTCGGGGAATGAACGGGCCCAGGTAGCCCTCACATCTGAAGAGAGGCCTAATGGGAAAGCAAACACGGTGATTACCAAGGCCCCTTTACAAGGAGCAGCCTGCAGTGAGAGTGCTGCACCTGAACAAGCATGCGTGTTCACGTATGTGTGTGTCTGCGTGTGTTTGCACATTCATGTTCATGAATAAAGTTTTGCCTCATCTTAGATACTCCACAGGACTCAGAAACAGAAAGGAAACAGAAAGTTTTCATCAGTTTTTATATCACAGAAAAATTGTTGTTGTAGCTACACTCTTTCTAGAGCAGAACATGTCACATTTCTCTCATGGGAAAGTTTTCAATGATTTAAAAAAAGAAAAAATACAAAAAAAAAAAAAAAAAAGTTGAAAAAAAAAAAGTTATACTACTTTCTGGAGTCTGCTTGGAGGAAGCGATACACACATGCACAGATGTATGTTGTATGTGGATGTTGGATGTCCACACACAGCCTAAAGCTGAAATGATGCTTTCTGCATTGACAAGTGCACAAAGGTCTGCTAGGGTCTGTGTGACATAGATGCAATCTGCACAAATACAATGATGCAAAGTGGTGAAGTGTAAGATAAAACTACTGAAAAAACCCCCAAAGCAGACTCACTAGCACCTACTACTGCACGTTGAGCTGAGGCCATTGAGGTCATTTTTGTGTAAAAGAAATGTAACCAGTAATTTGCTCATTTAATAAATTATCCCGAAGCTTAGACGAAGAAGCCTAAACTTGGCCTACTTGCAAGATATTTGCCATCTTGGAATTTTAAGGAACATTACATATAATTTATGTTAAACAACAACTTCTGAATGAACAAAAATGATCACACCTAGAAATGACCTCTTAACATTCTGTGATGACCGTTTAGTAAAATTATACTGCAAAGTGCAACACAACTTTGCACAACAGCTTCAGCTCATTGTGGACTACAGTTGATGGGTTGTGATTTTAAAGTGATTACCATCAAGGGTTTTCCACTGGCCTGCATGAGAATTTAAGATCCTGGCTATGTAGGTCTCTTATCATCTCTGTACTGTGCCTGTCAATGAATTGAAAACAAAGATGCCTGAAGGAAACCTTCAGTTTGTGCACATTAAAAGAGACATGCATGCATGTAATTAGTTCACAATAAGTGCTACTAGACCAAGGAAAACATTGGTCTGATGAAGAGCCTCAGAGTTTAGTGTGACGATGGTGAGATGCCTGTGGATTGATTATTGTACCCACACACTGTGTTCTTTCACTAAATTTACAGGTAGCAATAGCTCCTAATGTTAGTAGCATCCTGCCACTACAGGACAACATGATTGAGGGTATTGCATCAAATGTTTGATAAACTGTCCATTTGTGTGTATTAGGAAATATTTTAAACATTTAAATGACTATGTATTTATTATTTATTTCATCTGTATTTACATATACGTTTTATATTAATACTTTTATTCTTTTTTAAATGATTCCCAGCATGGCCGAGTGGTGCTGTGGTGTGCCATGTCTCCTCAGGGACCGTGGCTGTTGCATAGAGGGGCTTTCTTTGCAGCACACGGGCCCTCTTCACTCTGTGTTGACTTAGTAAATTACTTGGGATGTCAGGGCCCAACCACAGCTTATCCTCGGAGGGGGAGGCAGGGGGGACGCAGTGTGGCGATGAGAAAAAAAAAATGAGAGAGAGAGAGAGAGGGAAGGAGAGAAATCATTGTAGCGGGCTGGAGCGAAAAACTCAGAACACTGAAAGCTTCAGGTAGGAGTCAAGTGTAGGTTTAGGAACAGAACACCTGAGTCAAGGATGAAATATTGTAGTTTTGTCCACAGGAAAAGGTCAGCAACACATAGAGCAGTTCAGTCTCATGCTTTTTCCCTAAAGATGACATATTTCAGTTACTTTGCTGCCACCAATAGGAAAACAACACTCCTTAACAACAGAACTTTGTAATGTTGGGATGAACAAAAAATGTTATGGCCTTTTTCTGAGTTAGGGACTAAATAATACAAACATGAATACTGGTAGTCTTGTTGTTGAGTTGCAAGCATTTCAGTGTTAATGGAAAAAAGACCCCTCACAGTTTTTCCCTCTGTGTTGTAATGTGTCTCTGTCAAATTGCAGAACCTCACAACAAAGGTTTGTTGTTTTTTTCCTCGCTCGTGCAGCCGATCCAGGTGGATGGAGGAGGCCAGTCTGAGAGAGTCCTGCAGGGCACACGGCTCCATGGTATGCATGCTGGGCGCTTAGGGCTGTCTGTGCCGCAGCCTGTCTGCAGTCAGGCGAGCAGGCTGAACACCTGTGGCCCCTCTGCTTAGTCCTGTTTGCTTTGACACCTCGGATGCTGTCTCCTTCAACAACACATCTTTCATCCTCGCCATCAACCTCTCACCCGCCGCCTCTCCTTCCCCCCGAACCCACACTTTTTTTTGTGTGTTTCTCCTTGTCAGCTCGGACAACTTTAAAAATCCCTGTCTGTTTTTATCTTTGCTTTTTATTTTATGGCAGAGAAAAGTATAAGGAAGGGTCCAAAACTTCCTCTAGTAAAATGCAGCACTTTATTCTATGACAGTAGGTTTTCAGTTTTCTCAGCTTAGTGTGCTGTACCCCAAATGTGTTGAATTATGGGGTGAAACAGGCTTTTTGTTTGATTCATAATGGCCCAGTTCCATCAACGCTTGTGTCAGCGCTGTTCTCAGTTCCCTTACACTTCATTGGCTTCTTAGATTTTTTTCCTTCAAAATCACATCACCCCCTTCATCTGTCCACAGACCACGCTAAGCCTTTGATAGGGATGGTGGTGGGGCATGGGACCGATGGGAGAAGGGCTTGATGTGTAATTGTGGGTCGGGGTGTCAGTGGCTCCCTGGGACCTCCTTTGAAAAGATGTGACTGAATCCTTGGCCAAGTAGAAAAAAAAATGTTTTCAAAGAAGTGCTTTGTGTGCAGTCATCAAGCCGAATAGTACTACAATCGCCTTGTCTAATTTGTCATAACATGTTTTGCCATTTGTTGACATCCCCTGTCCACCTTTAAAGGGAGGTTTCATCACTTGGCCACACCTCTGCAGGTCTTTGAGTCTGACTGGTGGAGGTGGACAGGAGCCATATTTGTGGAGTAACGGATGAAATGAAAATTGTGAAATCCTTTTTTTCAAATATAACATCAAGACAAAATGAGTAAGTAAATGATTAACACTATAAGATATAAAAAGATATGAAGGCATGAATGAAAAGTACCAAATTTAATGAATAAAAGGGCAAAGTTTTAAGCCTCAATTTAAAAGAAATGAGAGCTGGAGCAGACCTCCAGTTTTCTGGGAGTTTGTTCCAGACATAAAACCTGAATGCTGCTTCTCCCTGTTCGTTTTTTTACTCTGGGGACAGTGAGTAGACCTGTCCAAGAGCATCTGAGAGGTCTGGACGATTCATAACAGAGCAGCAGATCAGGAAAGTATTTTGGCCCTAAGCGATTTAATGCTCTGTAAACCCATAGCTGTATTTTAAGATCAAATCCTTGACACACAGGAAGTCAGAGTAAAGATCTGAGCATCAGTTCTGAATCAGCTGCAGCTGTCTGATTGGTTTTTTATAGAGACTTGTAATGACAACATTGCACTAGTCCAGCCAACTAAACATAAATTTATGTACAAGCACTTCTAAGTCTGGTTAAGACATACAGTAAGTCATTCATTTCCTGTCAGTATTCTCTATTCAATTGAAGGTACTGTGACTTCAGGTACTGAAACAACAGTGTTTCTTCATCTAACCCCCGTCCCACTCTCAGGCCGACAGCACCCAGGTATGAGGCTGCTTCAGTCGAATGGCGGGTTTTGCTCTGATACAGACATTCAAAACTAATGCCATTTAAGCAGCCCTCTGACGCTGGACATTCACAGAACCTGACTTCTAACGTTTTCCAGCCGGTGGAGGGGGAGGGAGGGCGGCAACAAGAGCCTCTTTCAGGGGCATTTCAGCGCAGATTACAGCGGCTGACTGCTCCCCACGTTTGAACAATGTGACCACAAGGCCTTCGTGATTTGTAGCTTCACTGGATTTGGCAGATCTAATAAATCATTAAATCACCTTATTCACCGCTGAAAAACGAGGGAGGAAGATTAGAGCAGCATGAGAACATTATGCAGAGACAGAAAGGAAGGTAAGGGGCCAGAGGAGGAGATATGTTCATTGTCTGACTCTGGAATATTAGAGTTAGATGTAGAATTTGGGTGAATTTTGCTCTGGTAGAAGTTGAATAAAAATGCAACATTCATAAAGCAGTAGGACAATTGTCTTTCAGTAGAGGGCACCATACTCCAATTACAGATGTGGAGTCAGAGTACACCAGATTAATGAAGGAAAGAACCATGAGATGTGTTTACCATTGCCCTGTCCAGTTGCTTTCCTGTTGCATCTCGCCTGTTTGTGACTCATGTGATTTAGTGATCTATTAATCTGCCCCTCTGTTGCTCTGGTTATGTGCAGGGAGCCACTGGAGGAGAGTAATGTGATGAGTAGCTGCTTTGTCCCGGACTTGTTTAAAGCCGGAGCTCAGCAGTCAGACTCTTCCAGGGAAAGTACAAAGCCTTGCCTGGTGGTCTGCACACATGCCTGGATGATCTGCCCAAAACAGCCTGGATGGTGGGGTGGCAGAGACACACCTGCTTTGTCAACACCATCTTCCTCACTACTGCGGCCAACTGAAAATCCATCCTGTATAATTGCAAAGACTGCAAGGCACCATAGATTTGAAGTAGCCTCGGTTTCAGAGTACTGAATACTTAATCTGAATACTTAAGGGAAGGAACACTGAATTCGATCCAGGTGTGGAGATCTTTTCATTTCCTGTTGTTTGATGCATGACAAGAAAAGAATTTTACGTAACAATGAAATTAATTGAGGGAAGTTAGTTGCATCAAAAGCAATAGAATTAAGCATCGAAAAATGAAGACAAAACAAAAGAATTAAAAGAAAAGAAAAAATAAAATGAGCAAGTTAAAAGAATAAAGATATATACAGTATATCAGATATATACCAGATAACAATAAGAGTTGTGTTGGTGGCTCTGAACACTGACACATCTTATTTTAGAACACTAACATTTGATAATTAGTATAAAAACAAACTAGAGCTGAGGAACAAATGTCAACCTCATGACGGTGATAGAAGAAAAGACAGAGGCTCACCAAAGTCATTGGGATTTATCATCTGGGGAACATGAATGTCTGTCCAAACTTTCATAGTAAACCATGTGATAAATGATGAAATGTTTCAATGGTTGTGTGATAGCTTTGACCTCTGGCACTGGAGCAAAAGTCTGGGAATCACAAAAATCAAAATGATTCATCCTCCAGGAACCATAAATGTCTGTACAAAATGTGCCAAACCATCTTGTAGATATTGACATATTTCACAGGAGGGAATAATCAACAGCAGTAGGATTCATCCTCTGGGAACCATTTGAATGGTGATCTGTTCAATAGCTGCAATATATTTCAGTCTGGACCAAAGGGGTGGATCACATTCACATTAGAAAGTCATGTTCACTTTTAAATTTATTGCTTCAATTATTTGCAAGTTAAAGTCTTCCTCACCTCACCTGTTTTTTTTCCTTCTTTTTGCCGCTGGTAACTCAGAAACCAGAAGTCCATGACATTCCTCCAGAGCATCCACCTGGATGCCAGAATGACCCTAGTTTATCACCTTTGACCTCTCAGAGACTCGAGTCCCGCCACCTGAGCGCTGTGTTGTCCCGCGGTGTTCGCCTGATGTTTGGATAGACTACCTGCTTCTCAAAACAGGGGAGACATGGCAGGGCAGGTCACCAAAGAGAGAGCAAAACAAAGAGTCAGATTTCACAGACCCTCTATCAATCAAACATCTTAGAAGCACAATCACGCTCACACTACCTACAGGAATCCCAGCAGCTTCAAAGGCAAACGTGTGAGGGATTTTTTTTTTTCACTTCTGAACATGGGATTGTTGCAGATCAGCAGCACTATTGTCCTTTCTTACTACTCGACACAACCTGAGGATGTTACTAAAAGTGTGGTGCAGTTACCAATATGGAATTAATGCAACGTAGAAATAATAGTGTGGAAAATTAATCCTTTGTCTCCCATTTCTGCAAAGTAATACTTAACACAGCGCAGCAAGCATGGGCAAGCTCTCGTACATTCCCAAACATAAATTATGGCAGGACAAATGAATTCACAGACTGTTGTGTGTGTTACCAAATGCTGCCATGTCTGCTTTGTATACAGCACGCTGATTAAATGACTGGACTGAGATACGCTGCCATTGTTCTGCTGTGAAGTCGAACAGAGAGGTTTGTGTGCGAGGTTGATCTGTAACTTATTGCTTGCGTGTTGGTTTTCCTCATTCACCAGAGCACAGATTCGGCTCACTCTTAAATCTGCTGAGGGTGTTTGTGAGCATTTTCGCTCTAATTCATGGCTTCTTTTGTGAGGTGTGTAAACTCCCGGAGATGTTTTGAATTGTGTAATAATCTTTCTACAACCATTGCAACAGATTCCTGTTTACAGGTGGTGTAATCTCTCCACGCCACGGCTGAGGTTGATGGACCAGTTTGCTTTGAAACACTTCGGAGAGGATCTTTGGCTAAATTGTTTATTGATATGCTCGTGAGTTTGGGGCTACGTATGGAAGTCTGTTTTCCTCCTCACCACCTCAGCCACCCTGTCTCTCTCACCCATCCACCCACCGCCCGCCTCGCCTCGCCTCGGCAGTGCACCTGTCTGCGGCAGGCAGCTGTGGGTGGGCGGGTCTTGGCTGTCAGAGGAACATTCCAGAGGAGAAGTCACCCCGTTAATCCCTTGAGTTTAGACCCGACAGCCCCCCCCACCTCGTCCACTACCTCCAGTACCCCACATCGCCTCCTTCTCCCTCCCACCCCCTTCTTCACATCTCTCCCTCTCAGCCCTGGTCAGGCTCAAATGGGATACTGCTATGTCAAAGGTAGACACTGTGAGAATGAGATTAAAGGACGAGCACCCCCCTCCACATGCACACCCACCCTCCAGCTCCCAGGCCCAGAGGTTTTAATCCCCCCAAATATTCAAGAATGAAAGCAAATATTGTTATGTCCAGATCTGCAGGCTAAAAAGCTACGTGGACACATAATAATACATCACTGTAACTTTCTAAAGATGTGTGGTTGCTCGATGTGCTGCCTATTGTAACATTATCAATTTGAAATCAGCATAAGTCACATGTTGAATCCACATTTTCAGAAATCTGCTTCTTATTCTGTGTCTGTGTGTAATTACTGGGTGTTGGAGGTGTGAAGGCCATGCACACATACGCAACTCTGTCTCTTGTCTACTGGAAATTTCACTCCTCTAATTGCCCATATCACTCTCTCAGTATCACAGTTTTTTCTCTCTCCACTGTCTATTAACTGTGTTTCAAACAAGAGTCTCTTTATCACCCCGGGAAATTCTGATGTCAGGCCAGATCCTGAACTTGGCAGCCACCCCGTTCAGCTGGAACACATAAATGAGAAATCTGCACAATTCACCCTACGAGCACAGAAGATGACGTTCTCTTCAGTTTTCCCTCGACACTGCAGACACTCTATCTCCAGCGTAACATTTTATCTTGCTCGATTGGCTGTTTTGGCAGGGACAACTAATGCTGTTTGTGTCCGTCTCAAGCAAGGAAGGCTAATAAAGCTTTGCAACAGTCTGGGCAACAAAAGCACTTTCTATAAATTTCATGCACTGAGGAGGCAAATATCAGCTGTATGGCCTTACGCTGATGGCTGGTATAAGCAGAACGTACAGTATTCAAGATTTTTGACTATTCCAAACGAAACCGTTGATCACTTTGTGTGGTTTGCAAAACGGTCTAGTTGTGTAGTTCAACATTTTGAGAAATAGACTTATTTGCCCTCTTTCCAAGTTTTAAATGTAAAGATCAATAGCACTCTGATGTCTGTAGGATGACAGTCAAATCTGCCTACCAGCTCCTCGAAATCTCACTAAATGAATCATTATATCCCATTTGTTTCATCCATACAAAAACCAAAGTGTAAAAACATTTTTAAAAAGTTGTGTTTTTCTGCAGGGGTATGTGTAGAGCTATTTCTTAGGCTTCCTAGAGTTTCCCAGCCAAGAAGTGATCCTGCTCATAAACTGTAAACATAAACTTGTAAAAGCACAACCTGTCAATTGCACTCTGGCTTTGTATGGATGAACAAAAAACAAGATATATCATGTTAATGGGTGAAGAGATGCTGGTGGGTGAAGTTTGTTACCTTTGGGCAGAACCAGGCTGGTTGAGTGGCATCAATCTAACTGAACTAGGAAAATATGGCTGTTTCAAAAAATGCCTAAGTGCTGCTCACTCATAACAAATGAAATCATTTTGAGGGGAGATATAGTTTGTGAAAAGGCTCCTTGTGCAAGTGTACCTAGCCCCATACAACAACATTGCTTGTTTTTCTATTGCAAGTGGTCTATTAAAAAGTCACACCTTTTCTAGCAATTAATTTTCTTTAGTGTAATGACCGGCGGCGTCCTGCGGCGCTGGCTGGACTGCTGGGGTGTTTGGGCCACACCAGGGGAAGCAAGAGAGTAAGAGAGGGTCCCAGGGTGCAGGCCGTCCTCACGCTCTTTACCCAGAGACCAGAGCCCCTCCGAGGGCCGGGGGGAAGCCGCGACCGGGCCAGAGGCTATTAAAGCCCTGATGGCTTTTGACAGTAATTTCTTCATGAGTCCACAGCCCGTGGGGCCTGCCAGTGGTGAGATCGGGTGCCTCCTCTTGCCCATTAAAGCACACAAACTGTGCCCACAAATCCCGCTGAATGGTATCTCTGTGCTCGGGGAGTGTGTTTGTGCATGTGTGAGTGAGAGAAGTGAGGAAGCAGGACTGAGGAGCAGGAGAGGGGGGAAGGCCTCGCCAATCGTGAGACGGTCCCGGTAACCGGGCCAAAAGGTTTGGATGCTTTTCTTCAGCTACTCCATCAGTTCAGGCAAGAGTCCAAGCCATCAGGGGAACGTATTCGGAAAACCATGCCTTGACATCCAGCCAAATCGTAAAAGGTGTTTACGTGCATCTCAGCCCTGGGGAGTAGAAATCACACATGACAAGGCTTTAGCATTGTGTTGGGGGGGACGCTGGAGCCTCGGCACCATTTGAGGGGTTTGGCTCGAGGTTTAGATGAAGGTTGATGAGTTTGTTGGATGAGGAGAGCGGCAGTAAGGTGTAGCTTCTGCGTTGCTACACCTGTAAGCAGCATGGCCACATTAACAGATTACATGGCTGTTTGGGAAAAGCAAATGTTGTTCTGGGCAGGGTGCTAACATCACCTTCAGGGGGATTTAGGCCAGGAACATGGGTGGAAATTAGGGATGCTGCATAAAAAGTGAGTTGAATTGTGAGTTTGTTTAATTAGAGGACTGTGTTTTAACAAGCACGTAAGGAGCAGCAAATGATTTTAGATGCATAGAAAAGCTTGGTTAGCAGTTATGTGCTTATGAGCTGGGTTCTTCTGGGGGATGTAAACGTATACAGTATATCCCTCCTGCATGGGATTTAACTTTTCTTTGGCTGCGGATGGAGAAAGTGCTTAAGAAGGCCATAGGTCATCCACCTCTAATCCACCATCTTACAGCACGCAGTCATAATCTCTCCTCTGTGTTCCCCTGGGGTGTTAAAACCAGACCACTGGGCTGGATTATATCACAGAAAGGAGACCAATGTGTTAATCATAAATTAGAGGCTAAGCCTGAGTGAGCAGGTCAGTCGGGGGTCAGTCGCTCCACCCTATAGGGGACTTTCTGTGTGAAAAGCTACAGTCTAACACTTAGCAGCCCCAACATAATCAGGTAGGAACAATGTACAGTAGTGTAATGTGTCAAGGCTGCCCTGAGCCCAATGTTGTTCTTCAAGAAAGAATCCATTGAAACCTCACTGAGTGTTCAAGTGTACATTTACTGTATACATGTAAGTATACCTTATGCAAATACACACACTCTCTCTCTCACACACACACACACACACACACTGGGCCTTTTAATGGGCTTTCATACTACACACAGCCGAGATCGGTCCATTTATCTGTCTTCAGTCTATGTGGGAAATCCGTGACTAGAACAGAAATAAGTACCATCCGTTTTTCCAATTCTAAAATGTTGCCTCGGGGGAATTGGCAAGCTGTCTGAAAATGGGATGATACACGACCTTTGCTATGTATGACTAATACTTGGCTCCTAAAGACTGTGTCAACAAGGTGTTTTATGAAAGACGCAGCAAAGAAACACAAAATGGCAAAGACATTACAAGATTTATATAATGAGAAAGAAAATATTGAAGACTAATTGGATTAGGGAGAAACAAAGGAATCTGCTGACCCAATTAGCCGTCTTTGACGCATTAAGACTGGCAGAAGCACAGAGAAGAAAATGTATAAAAGAGTTCTTTATTTCTAATAAACATGAATACATGTGAACATGTAGGACGTTTTTATGATTTTTGTTTAAAACATTCTTGCAAACCGCTGTACAAAGCCCAAGAAGAGACACTATAAGTCAGTACATGAGAGACGGTATGGGTAAGTTATTGTAGCAAACCATCCATATGTCTGCTTCAACATCATCAAAATGAGAGGAAAAGCACGCTGAGAAGGGGAAGGGGCACAAAATGCAACATCAAACATGAAAACTTGTACAACTCTGAAAAGTATACTTTTTAGACACACAAAGACACACATACATTGTATGTGTTAAATAATTTTTGTTTGTCAGGACATAAAAAGCTAACTACATCATTCACAGATTCAGCAGTCTGTTTAAATACCTTATTTCTACAAAGTGAATTTACATTTCTTTTTTTTAAAGTACAAAGTGCAAATACTATGGTTTCCATTATTGCCGATTGGTGAGGGCAGATTCTCCATGCGGGAGGGGACATCTCAGCTGCTGGCTTAGCCTTGCTTCTTCGAGGGATTCTGAGGAGAGAAAAATGAAAAGTGTGGTCAGTTTGACACATTCCCTTGTTTCTGTGCGCTTAGTCTGACAGCTTTTTAATGACTGTAATTTCCTGCCTTAGTCAACACTAAAGATAAAACAATACTACACACAGACTGTAGATGCGTCACCAATTACCATTTATCCACTAGTATGGGAGGAGTAGTTTACTTACTAGTTTACTGGAAGATAAGCCTTCTCCTGGTTTGGCCCCTGTGAGACAAAAAAGTGATGAAAAATCTCAGCAACCACAAATGAGGAAAACTGCAGTTGAAGCTTCAAATCTTTGCCTTTACGAAGAATAACTAACCCCTCCAATCTAACATCGTATGCAAGTCATAACGATACTGGTGGCAGTTTTAGCCCTGGAAATTCTTAGTATTTCTGGAACAATGTGTCCTTGATTTCAAATGTGTAGACAAAAGCGTCCATTTTGTGGTTGTCTCTTCTCAGTGTTTCCAGCTGTCTCATATGAAGATGAAAAAAAACACGACTTGGTCTTATATATGCATCTGATGGTTATATATATATATGAGATCATGTTAATCCAGCTGCTGATGCAAAAATGACTAATGGCTATATTTGGTGATACAAAAGACTCCCTCCAAACTTTTACGAGGCTTGCTATGGCCCCATGTGCATCGTTTCAGCATGTGGACAAATCCATAAATTGACTGTGTCCAGTCGCATGTCTAAGCTATGATGGGACAATTGCTGTTTGGGGGAGAGGGTCAACAAAATATTATTTGTTAAAAACCATGTAGCACTAATCCTGCCATGATTATTCTATTTTATCCATCAATATTCTAGTTTGAAGGCTGATTTGTAGGAGAGTACATTTAGCCATCAGGTTGTGTTGTTGAGCTCACCCTCTTCTTTGGTCACCCCCAGGCAACCCATCAGCTCCTGCAGAGACAGCGCCTTGTCGTTGCTGATGTCGCAGTACTCCACAAACTTCTTCACGCACTTCTTTGGCTTGGATTTCTTGCGCAGGAAGCGTTTGAAAGGCTTGATCTCCTTCTTTCCGATGTCCCCACTGGAGTTTTTGTCCAGCTGGCTGAAATACCAGTGGACCACCCTCTCCTCCAGGGTGTGGCTGGGGTCCGGCTCGGCCATCCTTAAAGACAGATTTAAGTTCAGCAGCTAATAATTGTCCCTTCGTTGCTACAGCACAGAAAACTTTTACGCCTGTCTGGTAAATGACTGAACCCACTGATGTGCATCGAATATCGTAAAATGAACAAATCCACTTCCAAGTGTCATACCTTCCGGCAGATGCTGGATCCGTGACGGCGTGCACCATGTCTGTCGACAGCGCGTCAAGAACACTTGTCAGGAACTCTGTTTTCTTTGCCCCGGGACAGCCTGGAAAATAAGCCACAGATACCTGAATGTGTGTGTGAGCATTCATATGCAGCTCATACAGTCGTAAGTGTTACAAAGATGTCAGCAAACACAGAAAAATGATCCCCCAGTCAACAGCTTTACAACAATGTGGAATGCTGCCATCATAGGTGGCCTAATAAATGTTTGGGGAGGGACGTCATGTAACAGGCGGCGTAGTTTTAACATACAGTAAAGACGGCGGAGGGGAAAATAAACCCAAACAAGAGTCTCACAGTTGTCTTTTCCTCCCTCTCATAAAGTGTCAGACCTCCCCTCATCTGGAGGAGGAAGAGGGTACCTGCCAATCATCCTGGAGGCCCCTGAGTGGTTTTGACAGCTGGAGCACATAAGATGTTACTGAACAGACATCAGGGGACTGAATTCAGTTCTGACAGACACATTGTTACTCAGGATTTAGTCCAAGGGATGTCTGATTTAAAGGTATGCATCCAGGCACCAACGCTACTCAACACCTGATCTTCAGTGTTTGGTGGGATTACTATCTGAAATGTCAGCCAGAGAAGAGACTGATGTAATTAGCCCATAAACCTATAAGGTAAGCATTATTACATGCAGAATGATGGGAAAAAATTAAAATGAGGGACAACTGGGGTGGAATGACCCTAATGATAGTAATTGTGTGTAAGGCCATATAGTTTTAAGAGTGAGGAGGCCAAGGTTGTTCTGTAAGAGCTGAAGGCTACAGAGGCCTGAGAGATTCCTGGAATCCTCTCCCGGCTCACCTCTGCTTTCTCACAGTCCGGCTTCCCTCTGCTATTCTGCCTGTGGAGAAGAAGAAATTCTCCACAGTTTGCTACTCTTTTTATGGCCCAGGCCCGCGGGGCCAGATTCTCCTGCGCTGGAGATAATAGCATGCTTTGCTCGTCTCTAACAGGTGGCGACCAGCATCGGCATAAACACCCAGCCTCCACTCCACCTTTCCACTAGTGGCGCAGGGCTTTAGCAGTCTGCACCCAGGCGAGGGCTGAAACACTCACATGTCCAAACTGTTCCACAGTCTCCTTTACACGCTGAACAGACTTGCACTTAAGTTTTAGTAGGCCCTCCCTGGCTCTGGCCCAGTAAAATATCTGACCCACCTGTTAATGGCCAAACCGGTACCTTATGGAGCCTCTTGTGGTAAATTAGTCTAGACAGTCACACAATTTCAACCACAGAAGGCAAAGTGTTTTAATCTGGCTTCTGACTGAAGACAGATTTGTGGGATGCAGTTGGACTTGTTTGAGGCTCAGTGTTTTTCATGGAGAGCGCACGTCGTCTCCATAATGCTGCAGGAATCTGAGCGTGTCTGCAGCTCATTCAAATGGGAAGTCATCAGGTAAGGCTCCAGTCCCTTCTTCTCGGCAGCAGACTTTTTTTCATGTGGGGGCGGGACAGATCAGCTTCTGTCTGTCTGGACACCGTTTAGCTCAGGGGCAGGACATAAATGTTCCTGCTGTCATTCAAAGGAAATTGAGTCTGGCCATTTTCCGTTCGGTTCAAGGCTGCAGCAGTAAACGACCGCTGTCTCATTCTGTAATGATTATAATTATGTAATGCCCGAGTTTGACAGATGCAGGACGAAATCAAGCTGAGAAAGCCTCGAATGATTACATTTTTTTCATGTAGAAAAGCTAAGAGTTGCAGCGCTATTCATATGCCTCCAAATATCTGCTGCTTGTAAAAAGTTGGCCAGTAAGTGCATGTTTGCATGTGTGTGCCTGTGTGTTACTGTCAATAAGAAGCAGTGTTTGTCTACGGAGCCTCATGGGGCAGAGCCCTGTCAGCACTCACAGCCGCAGCTCCCAGTGGCTGCCCCAATGCTATCCCATGATCCCGCTCTGGGGAGAAAGCTAGCCAAATACTCCGCTTTCCTCTCCTGCTCCTTTCAGGGCAAAGTTCTCCGTTCTCGCATCTCGCCCCATAAACCTCTCAACACCAGCGCTTCAAGAGCAAATGGGCTGCAGCAATGTGAAGGCAACATTTATAATTATCCCTGCTTCGTACAGTAACAGGGTTTACAGCCGTTGACGCAATTGCTCTTAAAGAAAACAAGATGCTGTGTTTTTTGACTGTGTCCCGGTGTACTTTATAATTGGAGACCTGGCTGATATGGTGCAGGTTTTTTTTTTTTTGACAGGTTTAAAATGAAGCCTGTGTGCTCGTGTGAGCGTGTGCATTAGGTGATTGCATGGCTGAATAAGTATATTGTTTTCTGTCCTACCACTATGTGTTTAGGAGGTGTTTGGTTGGGCTTGAGGTCTTTCTCATGGGATAGCTGTGGCTGTTTTCCACCCCATCACCACCTCACACTTTCTGCTGACAGTCGCACACTGTAATTAATCTTGCTCAATATCTTAGCAATAATATACACCAGCAGTGCCACTGGAAGGCAAAGATGAGTAACATTTGTTGGTGTGAGGAGCATTCATACGTGACTGTCTATCCTCACTGTTTCATACAAGACTCCCTGATGCTGGAACAGAGACAGAGTGCTGCTCTGCTGCTAAATGCAGCACCTGCGAGCAGAGAGCACAGCTCTGGCCTGGCACACTGTTACATAAACAGTTGTGGATGGGACGGGAACAGTGGCAGCTCTGTTCATATGCTGCTGGATTATTAACATGTTTACCAAACCACCAAAAAAAAAAAAAAACCCAGCTAATTTGCCAAGCACCAGTCAGTGATTTGGTTGTATGCAGCACCTGAAAACCGTTACTCTACTTTGCCTATCATTGGTTTTATGATGAGGACAAGCCACGCAATTACTGATAAAACTAAATATGATTTATGATCTAGTATTTAGAAATGTAATAAAAACCAAGCCAAATGCACTCCATCCACTGCATTGTAAAACTGTCTGTGCACAACTATGGTAAGTCGAACTTGTGAAAGTTAATACTGGGAGCAGCTCAGCAAAATCAAGAGGACATTTATAGCCTTTTTAAAAAATTTTTTTCCCATTGCTTAAATAAATCATGTTTGTGATGCCATGTGGGCTTGCAAAACTGAATGCTTCTGACCGAGTATCTCAGCAATCAGATCAGTAGGTAGAATGAAGACCCCAAAAAACATGAAATTTCCCTTAAACCTTAAAGAACATTTTAACTTCTACTTTAGCATCAATATATCTCCTCGTTCTAAAATAACCTGATATCTTTGTTTGACCATCTGCTACATTTTAGGAAAACTTGATTCCAAACTCTCATAGGCCATGGTAGTCATCTCAAACATGTCCTCCATGTAATTGCCCTCCAAAATGACACATAAACGTTTTCTTATCTGACACCTAATAGAAGCAGGACAATATACCTTGTCAGTGCCACTGTGGTTACGGTTTAGGTTAGGTTTATGGTTAGGGTTAGGGAAAGATCATGGTTTTGCTTAAAATAAATACTAAATAAAGGTTAGGTTGAGTGGTTTGTTGACCCATCCATCCACCCTGAACTCCTCCTTTGTCAATCAAATGTAAAGATACAATATGTTGTTTTTGGGCATTTGCTCAAACAACTGATTCTGCTGTTTTTCCTGGAGGAGGGGTCTCCTGAAAGCTGCCTGTTATACCTGATCATTACACTTTTTTCCTATATCATTTCTTAAAATCTTCCTGAAAATAATGTCACACATGATCAATTCATCCATAGTTGCTCCTAGCAATTAGGAAATACCACTCAAACATATAAAAATGTACTTATTCACTTTTGAAGTCTCAAATCCTGACTGGCAAATATCCACCTAACAGAGCAAACACAGTCTCACCTGCAACTAAGCCCACACCATGACCACCACCCCAAACTTCTCCACCCTCAATTTACTTATCTCCACTGTTGTCAGTCTTTCTATCACTATCTGTCTCTGGCATCCTATTATCCATTATCCCTACCTCTCCTGCCTGCTGTTTCTCCTCCCTGTTATCATCACACTATCCTCCATCTCCCATGTCAGTTGAAGATTAATTCCACCCCCGATCCGTCACTGTCTTCTTGCTTATTGACCAGTGAGGGGCAGTATCTGGCAATCCTCAACTCTTTATCAAGCATTTCCTTGACCAACAGTGCTAATGATGTCAACAAACACACACACACACGCTCTGTTATCACAACCTTGGAAGCCCGGCAGCAGTTGGAGGCCGACTGCTGAAGAGCTTCACCATGTGGTCTGAACGTAGAGGAAAAACAGAGACCAGCCTTTAGAGACATACCTTGGAGATGTCTGCTTCTATAATGGTCCTTAGGTTTAGTTGGGTGGGCCCTTGCATTGCCATCACACTTTGGCTGTTCATACCTGTGACAGAGAATAAAGCATGGGAGAAAACGCTAGTTCATTCAAAGCGAAATGGGTAAAAACGATTGTTTATAGCAGTAAAACTATCCTCGTTGTAAAATCAGAGAGGAGTCCCATGTTTTCCAATTACCCCCGTACAGTTAAATCTCAGGGATTCAAATAATTGTTTTGTGGCAAACCAGAGGCTGTGAAACACATCCAAAAAGAGGGGAGGGATTTAGGGCTGGTATGAGGACAGAAAGGGGGAGGGAGGGGGAGAAAGAGAGAGATAGAGGGGGAGAGGCAGACAGGCAGACAGGGAGCGTGGGACACAAGGAAGCTTTCACGGCCTCCCTTGGAGAGCCGGCGGAGCCCCGATTGCTGCTGTGCGACTGGGCCAAAAGCTGGCCTGGGACGAGGAGAGAGAAGGGGGAAAATCCACGCTTCCATATGTGTGCTAATGTGCTGTCTGGCACTCTGCCTGAAGCCTTGTTAATCTGATACCCAGCCTCGCTGCTCAATGAGAGAGCACTAGTGCCCCACTCTGCCAGCCTGACTGACCTCTGACCCGCCGCTCACCAGACCACTGAGTCACTCTGTCTCATCTGCAATGGAGATGTCTGTCTGCCTGCTTATGTCAGACTTAGGTGCAGTCTCAAATACAGAAGCTTCTTTTTGTTGCTTTATTTCGAACAATTTCTTGTAAATAGAGAATATCTTATAAAGTTTGCATGGTCGCACACGAGCAGATGTTCAGACCTGAGGAAAGATAATGCTATTGTTTTAGTGCTGAGGATATTTGTGAAGCAGGGTCATCCAGTTGGACAACCTCTCTATCAGCTGACCTCTCTGCTGTGTTGGGCCAGTGAAGGTCGCTTACCTGCTTTGTGTAACAACTGTCTGGTTTGTTTGCTACACAGGACAGAGCAATAAATTCCAAAGATCTTTGTAAATTAGGGTGAAAGTACCATAGATAAGTCCCAAAATGTCCATATACCACATGACTTTTGTATAGGTGAAGTCTGTCCCACCTGGTGGAGGTGCCAGGTATGGGCCGTCCGGTGTCCACCAGCACACACCAGCAGTAGCCGGTGGAGGGGTGGCACTGGACCGGCTTGTACAGTCCGCCTTGGGCACAATCTGGTACGAATACGGCATCGTTCTTGTGTTGCCTCGCTTCTTCCTGGGCGGACTGCTGCTCTTGGTCACATGACGAGGCTGAAAAGAGGGGTCAGAGGTTATACGGGAATCGGCATTAGTGGATTGATCACACAAACACACACACACACACCGCCCGTAAAGACAGCCTTCGCTTAGGTGGTCTAGGCTGTGTGACTTGGCAAACACACAATGTGAAGAAGGGGGTCTGTTTAAAGTTTTAAGTCACTCCTTAGCAGATCTGGCGAACAGACAGATTTATACAACATACGGTGTGTTTAAATTAATTTCTATTTAAAAGTCAAATGCATGCATTGCTATTTCATTACACTCTAAGTATTGAGGAGGAGGTTGGAGCACTGGAGAAGACAAGGGTGGCGATGATGAGACAGTGTGTGTAGACTGCTATATCAGCCCCCCCGTGGCACTGTTTACGGACATTAACAGGCTAATGACTGAGTACAGCTCCCTATGCCCCAAGTTAAGTAAATATTTGGACACCCGGCTGCCCTCTGTGGATGTGTGCGACAGAGAGGGAAGACAAGACAAAAGCAGAAACTGGTCAGTCGGGCCTTCGCCTTCACACACCCACACGCCCTGACACACCACTGCAGGGTACTGTAAAGTACCAGGGATCTATATGTTTACATGTTCAAAAATTCCCAGGGAAAAACGCATTGCTTCGTGATCCTTTCTTTTATCCGTACGCACAGAGAGCGGACGGCCTCGATGAGAGAAAGATGGAGCCTCAGCAGGATCTAATCAGACTTGTTTCTGTGCGGCAGCCTCCGTCTGTGCCGTATAGCTCTCCAACAGAGATTTGAGCATTAAACTCAGGGATGAAAGTAGAGCTCTTCTGGCCATGAGGGCTTTCATCACCAATCTCTCCCTCTCCTCGCCGCTCGCCTCGGGGCTCGGAAGCTACTGCGGGATTATGGATATCCCTTTTCTTTGTTTATTTTCATTAGAGATCTTTACCCACACAAAAGAGACCAAATGAAATGCCTCCCCACTTTCTCAATCGACTCTCTTCGCTCCAGTTCCTCCGTATGGGCTCTCTTTGTTGGGGCGGGTGTTTTTTTTTTCACTCCAATACCCCAAAGAGCACATGGTAATCAAAACCATCAATGCTGCAATTCTCAGGCTTTTTTTATTGGTTGTAAATTATGATAATGGGATTCACACACACACATGCACACAGGGTTCTCATCTCAGCGCAGGCCTCAAAATAGCATTGTTTTATGCCGAAAGCAGCATATTTCCCCAAAGACTAAAGAGGCAACTGATCTGTACAATAAGATAAACGTGCATGTGTGTAAGTGGATATCAGAATGGACCAGCCAGAAGAATAGTAGACCCTGTGTTTGTGCCATGTGCTGATAATTACAGATGCTCTGCAACGCACAAGAACCACAGAGAAGCAGATCCTCAAAGCCTGACGCGCTCCAACACCAAGATGCATTGGTTTCACAACCCACCATCTGTCCTTAAAAGACAGGAACAGCCTCAAACCATGATTGCTCAAACAAGTAGGAAAAACACAGAGCGTGCTTTCAGTTGAGGTTTGCAAACACCCGATCGCTGTCATTAAAGAAAAAGTGGTCTTTGAAACTCACATGGTGCTCTGGTTCTATTGTTCTGTCGGCTGCGAACCTGCTCCGTCCACAGAGTGGGGTACTGGGAAATGATGTCTGAAATAAATCATCGAGACAGCTTTATTAGCTTCAATCGAAAACACACTCGTACATCATGTGAGCCAAACCTGGTGGTTCCAAAAATCACAGACTGTAAAATGCACATCAAGGTTATCGTATCTCAAAACTGCTGGAGTGGAGGTGGAAAGCAAATTGCATATGACAGCTGTGACCAGAAATATAGCAGCAAAAGAAGAGGTGGGTAAACTATGACTGAGTCTCCCCGTCGCATCAAATGATCACATTAACATGAAATCGTAAAGCGCTACTTCCTTCACAATATAAAGGGCTGATAAAAGTGGTCAAATGCAACTCTGTAAAATGTGATTGTCTGCTTCCCATTCAGAGTGATGAATTATCTTTATTGAACTAGAAATATAGGAAGTTTTCTCCGCAATTTGGATTTTAGAGGAAGTGAGCTTAGCAATATCACAATATATAAACACTCCATTATAAGGTGGGTGGAATTGCTGGGGGATGGGGGGATTACCCCTCTCTTTTGATTTTGCCCCCTGTGGCCATTTATTTTTTATACCCAGTGGGGTCATGTGTTATTTGGTCTGGTCAGACTGAATCAATTAAAAGCATTTCCTATGCCTGCCAGTAGGTGGTGCACGTTAATAGCCATACTAGCTATTGTAAAAACACATTATGGACTAGGTCATGAGTGGATCGAACTCTCATATGTTACAGTGGCGATGATGACCGCGCCTCAGTCTTAGAATGACACAATAAATCCAGGTCCGTAGTTTGTCTCTGCCATTGTCAAGTTAACTGTTGCTATAAACAATAATAACTAGCTTAGTATTGACGTTCGCTAGCTATCAAAAGTGAATACTGGTACAAAATAAAAAAATTAAATGAAGCATTTTGGCTTTATTTGTGCTGAAAAATGCACAGTAAATATAAAAATGCCTATATTATAACAATTAGAATTCTATTGAGGAAAATGTCTCCCCCTTGTTTTATGAATCACATACCTACAATTAAAAATACTGATACTTAAAGTATCAAAAGCAAAAGGACTTATCACTACTTCAGAGGTTCATATTAATATATATTATATTATTGGATTATCATTATTGACAGTGTAGTACAGAAGTATAAATTAGAATAAAAAGGAATGGCCTCATGTAAAGTACCTCAAAGTTGTACTTCAGTAAATGTAATTTTGACAAATGATTAAAAAAAAGCAAAGAAAAAACAATTCATGCAAAATTGTCTAGTTTTCCTTCACCGTATATTTACATCAAATCTTGTACATGTTTATAAATTTAAAAACGATTTACTGTCACATTTCCCCCAATGACCTTTTGGAAGCATGATGCTGTAACTGCTGTAGGCTCCTTTTTCCCTTTTAAGGATGTTTTGAAGCCGTGCTTTTGAGTCATTCAGTGGCGTCTCAGTAAACACAGGCACAGTATCAACCACTTCTTACTGACAGTCTGATGGGTAGAAGCTCACCTTCTTCGTCGGCAGCGGGCTGTGGATCCACCACTAGGCCAGTCTCATCTGCATTCAGAATGGAGAATATTTGCAAGGAGACTACAATTACGAGAGTAAGCTAGATTAGAGAACAACTGACTATGTGAGATTTGCACGTTGCCCGAGAAGGATGGAGGCAGAAGTAGAGGTGAGGAGAACAAAAAAGAGTGTGTGTGCGTTGAAAACTGAAAGAGGAGACTTACAGTAAGAGAAGAGAGAAAATGAGAAGTATAGTGGTCATATATTCCCGTGGTTTCACTTCATGCAACAAGGAAGATCATTATGCTATGGAGGACAGATTGAGGTCAGTTAAAATGAGAGAGGATGAGTTGCCCCTCATGTTCTTCTTCATCCTTCCATTGCCTGCATTTGAGTTACGAGAGCTGTGTGAAGGTGGGAGAGACACAAGAGGTGAACAATGCAGTAGCCAAGTCTGAGACAAACCAATTAACAGTGGGAGAATCCAGCTCAGTGTTTGTTTGGTCTCTGCTTGTTTGTTTGATTTGCGGTAGGAGGGAGACGGGGCTGGAGGTTTGGAGCTCCTTAGGGTGAAACCACAGCTGTAGGTGTGGTTTCCCTCAGTGTGGGTCACTCATTCTGCTCAAAGTAAAGCTCTGTTAATGCATGAGATGAGAACATCTCTAATGGGCGCCTCCGCAAAAAGGGATTAAGCCTGGACTCCTTTTCTTTAACAATGAATTCTCCATTGCAAAATCAGGATTTTACATTTAAAGCAAGTTTGTTGCGCCAGCCATTCATCTTCTCGAGCATGCTTGGTGGATAAAAATACATACAGTCTGTGTGACTGACTGAGGCAGACATGTTATTACTCTGCTCACTTAACGGATGGAAATGCCATTTCAAAAAGTGCATTTATGATTCACATTTACGATAAACCACTAATGACCTATCTTTACTTTGTGGCCTTTTACATGGCTGTAACACCTCTTTTAGCATCTGCCAGGAAACCCCCGCGCTATTTGTGGTCATACAGCATTAGTTTAACTGCTGTTTGTCAGTCATCAGCTGCATATGATTCCAGCATGTGAATGAATTTGTCAAGTCTAGCACCAGACATGGGTTTATGGTAAAGCATTTGGTGTTTAACATTACCAATATTCTGGTAATAAAAGTGCAGCGATGGCCGCTGTGGAATGCTCAGGCGCTGATGGGCTTTTGCTGAATCAAAATATTGATGCAATCACTGCTATTTTGAGTGCTGGCACACCACAAATCTACAGTTTATTCTGCTTTTCACCAACCTGTTTATCCAACCAGTTCAGATTGAACCACAACCCCCGCCCCCCACCTCCTTTCCTCCTTCTTTCCCTCTCCCACCATCCCTCCTCCTCTCTCAAATTTTGCATTCCCACTTGATCTATGTGTAATGAGTTGGCTGGGCTCAGACAGACACTATACCCAAGACTGTTTACAGAGAGAGAGAGGCGCAGACGTAAATGTCACACTGACAGGAATAACCCATGTGACAAACACAAGTGGACACATACGCACTTTCTCTCTCCAACACACATCCATGTATGCATGCGCGCACAAACACACACACACACACACACACACAATCACATAAGGAATCGATCGGAGTCAACCCAAATTATACTTTTTCTTTCTCCTTCAAATCACATCAGTTAAACAAATCGTCTCTTACAAGATGAGAGCAAGATATACAAGATCTGGAGCGGAGCCAGAGGGAAACTTAGTGGTTCTATATCTGGAAGAGGGTAGATGTTGATGAGAGACAGAGTGAAAGTAGGGTGGAGGATAAAGTGTGAACATTTCCTTGTATCTTATGACACTGTCGCTGAAAAAGAAACCAAGACCGAGCGAGAGAGGTTAGAGAAGAAGACATTGTGATAAGTCAGTTTTCCTCCGCTCTGGCTGCTCCCTGGCCGTTTGGCTGGCTGGTGAAGACAGCAGGCAGTTATAGGCGCTGTAGCTGCTGGCGGTGTGCATTGAAGCTCACCGCAGCCTCTCTCCTTAGACTTGTTACTCGGTAACAGACTGCTTTTATATAAGCCTTCAGGCTGCTCACACTCAAATTGACAAAATATTAGAAAGGCAAGCCTTAACAGGTGACCCACCCGGCACATCTCCGACACAGATGCAGGCAAACAGACAGAGATACAAATGAATACATGCCCACATGTACATGCATGCTGAGATAGGCACACACATGCACATGGACAAACATGAAAGTACACATGCACATATAAAAGGAGTCCATTTTTTTAATTAAAGTCTCACCTGCTTTACCTGGCTCTCTTGTAGTAGCTCTCTCTTGTTTTGAACCTGAAAAGCAACAGGTTCAAATTAATTAAAATTTCACCACCACACACCTTTTTCATGTTCTCCTCAATAATGAAAAGACTAATTTCGTGGCACAGGAATGCAGCCAACACACTTAATAAAGGAGTGAACCACAATGGAAAACTCTTTTATTTTCAGATGTTATTAAATCATTTGAAGTGGCTCAAATCACTGACACAATGCATGTTGATGGAGCTGTGATTAAAGTGCAGCTGGCAGTCACAATACAACTACTGTTGCTGCTACTGCTGCTTCTGGAGCTTTCTCACTATTGAGACACACACTTCTGAGGCAGCCCCATGGAGACGCACAGGGAGGACATGTGGCATTGGTTATTTGATTGTTTGGCAGACGCCATCCTCCAAGAACACTTACATTCCTTACAGTTTAACTTTGTTGCTCAACTCTGCAGCAGGGATTTTCTACTAGGCTTATTTACACTGCAGCCCCATGCCTTGAGCAACGCTCAGTCCTCTCAAACCCTGTGGCCGTCGGTCCAGTCGCTGACCACTTTCCCACAGGACTGACGATTACGCCCCCCACAAACATGGAATGTCATGCTTTGCTCTGTTGAATTCAATTTATCATTGTTGCTTCATTGTTGCTTCACGAAACCGCAGTCTAGTACAAATCAGCCATTTTAAATGTCATACAGTTGGCTAACTACAAAGTGAGATGCCTGCACTAATGTGCTGCAAATACTGCATAACTGCATACATTAAGATAAGATAAACCTTTATTCGTCCCAGGGTGGGGAAATTATTGAAAGTTGCCCATTAAAGGACAGGTTGCTGGGGTTTTACCGACCTTGGCATCGAGGTTTTTTATTGGCGACAGCAGAGCCGCTGATGGGTCGGCCATTGGGGGTGACACACCAACAGTATCCAGTGTAGCTGTGGCACTGAACCTGCAATCAAACAGCATGCAAACACAAAGTCAGCACAAAGTAAACCAGGAATGGCATCAGTGATAATGAAATGGGAAGACACAGTGATAAACTCATTAACAGTTAAATTCATTAACATTAAATGCAGGAGAAAAGAGGAAGTCTTCTGTCTCTTGGTACAAAAGAGTTGCTCTTTTCGACTGTGGCCTCCCTTGTCTAGCGCCTCAAATTCAAAACATATCGTATCATGCATGTTGTGTTTTTTGTTACCTCGCTATATGTGCCATCAGGGTTGCATACTGGCACAAAGACCTGCGGGAAGAGCTTCTTGGCCTGCTGCTCTGTGTACTTCTTCTCTGCTACACATCTGGATGTATCTGAGGAGCACCACAAATCACCAGAATCACTACACATCAGAGAGACCCACCATTCAGCCCACAGCTCAACTATTTTCTTATGCTGCACAACTTTGAAACCAACATATTTAAACAGTCGGTAGAAGATGTTGAATCTCACAGATGATGAAGGCTGAAAGAAAAATGCGGGGAGAGAGGAGAGACGCAGGGGAAACAATTCAAGACATTTCGGAAGCAGCAGATACTTGTGTGGCTGGGAATAGAACCAACACCCCCGTTCTTATTAGGAACAAGTTAGACAAGCCTGCACAGTGCCTGGTGGTAAAGCCATTACTGAGTCAGGCAGCTGGTGCTGCTCCTGTAGACATTCCAGTCACCCAAGAAAAGGGCTGATGCACAGGGAAAACCTGACCCTTCCTTAATGTCTCTGAGTCTGCCTCACTCTCCTCCTGAACCTCGACCGGCTCCTTAGTTCAGCCCGAGCCCTGTCTTCTAACTATTTCTCGATATAAATGTGGGTCAGCAACTTTTCACATATGTGCACCTCAAGTCTTTTCACATCTCTCTGTCAGAGCCATGGCTCATCGTGGCCGTCATTCCAAAGCTTCATCTCACCTGACCAACAGCACCAGCTGTGCAAACTCTGTTTGGTAAATGAAATGAAATGTTGGGCAGCGATGTGTTTGATGGTAACTAGGTGTGACACTTTAGCTGCCATGCAGTGCCTGTCTGGCTGGCAGGTACAAATCACATTAAAACAATGACTCATGCTCGGTTTAAAAACGTTTGCCACCAGTTTGGTCTGGAGGCTGCACGTCGCTGGCATGGCTTTCAGAAGATTGTCCATTAGACACACGCAGGGGAATGTGCGCTGGTTTGTCTCAGTCTAGTGTGTGTGTGTGTGTTACTGTCACTGGTGAGAAGAGGGGGCAAGACGCTGGATGTTCCGGATTGAGGAAAACAGCAAGTTGAGGAGCTCTAAAGTTAGCTCCAGTGGAAAAACCCAAAACCATCGTCCTTCTCCAGGGGGCTCCGACCAAAAAGCTGACTGGAAAAAATGACAGGACACTTGAATCATCTGAGCGCAGTGATAGAAAACAAATGTGGTGCCAGTCTCACCATCCTTAAAGACAATCCCATCTCTATGCTTTCAGGCCAGACCGACCCTCTGGTTTATTTCGGCTGCTGACTCGGCTGCTGCCGCTGTGTCTTTCACCCCGGCCGTCCAGAAGCAGAGGGGGGTCCGAACCCTTATAGACCCGATGTTATTGACGCATACAATACGACTTTCATGGACTCTCGTCCCTTTCAGCTTCCTAGCTGGAATCCTCTATTCTGTGTCCCGGCGCTGTCCGCCACATCCAGATGTCCGCTTAGAGACGTTGCCATAGAGACCCAGCACGGGCATAAAATCGTGGAATGCTTTTCCATCATGTGAGACTTCTTTTTAAGCAAACCCTTTCGCTCACGCTCCCTGCATTAGTGATCGAATATTGTAATGTGTAAGAATGGGGCATTGTCCCCAGTCTGTAGAGCGATGAACTAGCAGTATAGAGTTAGTGAGTGGGGCGGGGTGAAAGGGTTCGGGGCTGCAGCATCGGGGTGTATGGGTGCTTCCTTCCAACAACGACTAACAATGAGGGAGTCTGTGAGCCGCCTGACCTCGCTGGCTCTCCTTCCCCTTTCGCTTTTCATCTCCAGCCTTCCATTGGTCACATACGTACGGCTTTACATCTAGTATGATGAAAATGAGACCATTAATTCTTGTCAAGGTATTTCATGCAAATGCTCTCGCCTCTGCATGAATTTGATTTCAGAGAGCCGAGGCCATTTCAAATCAGCGGGAAAGTTGTCGGTCCCGTGATGCTGTTGTGCATTTCTCTTGTAACAAAGCATGAAATCCTTAAGTAAACATTTTTTCCCCACTGAAAACATAATAATAAATTATTTTGACAAATTAACGTACACTTCCTTCATTAGGATAAATGGTGTGAAATTATGAAACCAGCCAGGCAGCAGCAAACCCCCACCCACCCACTCTCACTGTGTCAACCCCACTCGTCCTCCCAGCACTCAAAGAATCAATTATGCTGAAATGAATTTAACCCACAAGTTTCTACTGTGACCCCCTCTGCGCATTTGAGAGTGTCAGGCGGCGATGAAGCGTGACTCATGACCTGACCTTTGCATGGCCCTCGGATGACCTCCAGCTGGGGGTCGCGGCACTTGGCTCGGAGGAACTCGCAGCGAGACGTGAAGGTCCTGCCGTCGGAGGCGCACAGGGGCTTGCGAGGAGTTCCGCTGCATTCCATGTTGCACTCCTTATCCTGATCCACCCGCAGGAACTGCAGAAGTGAGAAAGCAGGAGATAAGCAGAGAAAACATTTGCTAAATGAGCCTCTTTTTGGGTGAGCTTTGCAGCAAAACGTTTTAATCTGCAGCACAACAGGTGTGATTCTGGAGGGATTTATGAAGACTAGGGCTGGAGCTTGTGATGGGGCAAAAACAGGCTACTGCACCAAAAGGTCAGTCACAGAACAGGTGTCCATTTCCAAAGCCATACAAATTCATAATTCTATTTCAAACTTTTATCATAAGCAAGAGCAACATCTTTTCATAAATACACTGGAAAGCACTGATGAACAGTACAGACACAAAGATGAGGTAGTGTCACTACAAGCCTGTCAGGGTGCAGCCATACTTTGTCTTTGTCTAAACGGCTGGAGAGGACTTGACTGATGCTTCCTCTTCTCTTTGTCTGTGCCAACACCTGCACGGGTATTCACCTGGAATCACTCCTGAGGATGTTTTACTCAGCCATGAAAAGGGAAACAAGGACAGAGACTCCTGGCTGAACGCATCGGATCACCTGTGTCAATGCCACCATTGTATCTGCCACCGTGGTATGAAACCCCCTCGCCAGGCCACACAATGGGGCGGCGGCGGCGGTGAGGGGGGCTGGCAGCAAGCTGTGACTGCTACAATGAATGAAAAGACAGTGAATGATAGAGTGGCTGAATAAACTAGATGTCAGGGAGCTTTGTGCAGCTACAGTGTGAGTGTTGGGTGTTCATAAAGTTTGCGTGATTCATTCAGTTTGGTGGAATAATGACCTGGGTTGAGTGGAAAAAAAACAAACTCCATACCCATGTCTATGCAGGTGCCGTTTTCAGTCAGCCATATCCAAAGATAAATACCTCTCTGAACTCTTTTTGTCTTGTCTTATAGCGAAAATATTTGCACATATGGAACACTGTAATGTCTCATTCATTTCATTCAGTTTGTGACGTTCAGTTTTCAGTGGATGCACGAATATCCAAAATCTGTCTGAATGCCCTCTCTGTCAACTATTCACAGCAGACACAGAGAGAAACTTTCCCTCTTTCACTCACTCACAAACACACACTCTCTCTCTCGCTCTCTCTCTCATACACACACACACACACTTATCAATCTGTCACACAGAGCAGAGAATCAAAGCCCTCACTTAAAGGTAAGTCATACAAATCTGTTATGAGTTATCAAAAGGAAAAAGCTTGGCAAGATACTGAAAAAGAAGAAAAGGGTGGGATGATCACCTATAAAAAAAATTTGTTGTGTCTGACATCTTACAAATGAAGTGAGAGATGAGGTTTTGTGGCAGCCCCATACATTCAGACAAGCAGGGCTGCAGGGCTACATGCACCTGGAAGAGGGTTGGCAGGGAAGGCAGCGTCGCCCTGGGCCAGGGGGGAGAGATACAGCCCACTCTGTCAGCCCCTCTCATAAATCTTCGGTGAGGGGATCAGAGAGGAGAGGCCCGTTCAAACACATCGGAAGAGCAGCCGCGAGGGAGGGAAGCTGAGTCTTTTGGTCTGAATGAAATTTTTCAAAAACCAAATTTTTTTTTTTTTTACAAGCCCTTTCTTCCCACACTCTTAAAAATGATGTGTTGTCATGAGAAGAACACAAAAAGCATCCCGTCGCTGCCGAGCCGGAGAGCTGCTTGTGTCCTGGTCCCAACATTCATCCTTCATTTTTCTAGACAGAAATATGGAGAGTAATGCATCTTCCTCCTTTGGGAATAACAGCAGGAGTGAATCTTGTCTATTTCCAGTGGGTAACTAATGAAGTCTTGGACAAGGCAAGACTTATAGTGTAGCCTATAGCAGTGGGCTACATATTTATCTTGGTTGTTTTGATCCCTAAAAAGATCCCAAGATATATCTGAGGGGTCACAACATGATAAAAGAATAGACAAAAAAGGGGAAAAACATTTGTGCGTGACAAAATTATGTTTATTTTTCTCTCATTTTATCTGTTACTTGTGAAATACTGGATTGTATTTAATATTTCTGGCCATTTTATGCCTTTATTCGATGGCAACAGTCGAGAGATGACAGGAAATGGGGGAGAGAGATGAGGGAATTACATGCAAAAAAGAACCCTGACCTGACATTAAGAGGGGACGTTGCAGTTTATGGATGGTCCCTTTGGTGCCTTCAAACCTTCAAACTGAACAATCTTGGAGGGAAAAATTCCTTTCACATCCATAGGGTCATAATCTGTAACGACAGGTCATAAGAACTACCGTTCTTGTGAGTGGGATACTCTTACACTCTTACTTATAGCTGCTCTTTTCTTTGCCAATTCCTCTGTATAAACCGCGGGTCTAACATCTCCCTGCCCCTCCTTGTTAATGTCTCTGAGTTTCTTGGATTGTTTGCATCATTGCATCTAACTGACAGTCTCCCGTCGGTAGCCTCCCTCCCTCCCACACCAGTTAGGACAGCCCTCTGCGGCGGTGACCTCCTCTCACCCTCCGCTCCGTCTCCCACAGCTCACCCCGTCACACAAAGTCCAGCCAGCGTGACAGGCTGGTCTGAGGCTGGGTTTTCCAAAGCCAGTAACAGCTCTGATAGTGTCTGAGTGCGTCCAGCCATGCTTGGTGGTTCAGCTCATGCTGGCCACCCCAGCGCTTGCGCTACACCAGCATTATCAGCATCGGCCCTCGCAAGCCAATGGACTGACAACCCAAACAGAGTTATTGAGCAGCCCAGCATCCTGCTCGATGTCCACTGCACCACACGCAGAGCGCCAAATGCCTGCAAGTTTACAATAAAGCTCAAAGAACACAGCATGGTAAAACAGTTAGCCATGAAATCAGCCACCCATGAAATCAACCACCCAGATTCACTATCAGACGTCCAAGTGTATATTTCAAAGTCACAGTCGGCCACACTGAAGGAGGAGAACAAATAAGATGTGAGAGCCAGCGAGGGGAAGAAGCGTCAGAGACTAATGGTGTGTTGAGGACCTCTTCCTCCTGTGTACACCTAATGGTAGTTAGCTGTCTGCTGCAGATCTCTGTGTGTTTGGCCTGTGGTGATGGATGGGCAAGGCCGAGGCAGAGCCCTGACACTCCCCTGATGTCTCATTCCAGCCTCTCCGAGCCGGCACCATCGCCGTGCACTGCAACGCGGTGGAGAGTGATGGATGGCCTCTGCCTCGGCTACATGCTGCACGAGCTTCCAGCCCCGATTTCTCATAAAAGGAGACTAATACAAGACAGAACACATGATGTGACTCAAATCCATTTATTGCTCAAATCCTTTTCTTGTCTACTTCCAGACAGCTGGCTCTCACCATCTCTGTTTTCCTTTCACTTTATTTTGCTCTTTCCTTTCACCATCTCTTTTTTGTCTTCACGTGATCTCTCTTGGAAGATGCTTTTTGCATCTGCTCAAATAATACGAGGGGTTGGCAAAGGAAAAAGAGACAGGCGAGAGAGGGCGAGACGGGCGGGGTGTAAGGGAAATTTTTTTTTTCCAAGACCAACCAGCATACAAATCAAATCCTATTACCTCCCCCTGGCTCTGCGGCATTGTGGGATTGAATGGAGTACGGAGGAGGCGAGACTCCAGCAGGGAGCACATTGTAGGCTGATAAGGGCCTTCTGGGCTGGGAGGCCCCTGCTTCCAGCACCCCGAGAGGCCCCTCACACCACGGCCCTGCAGGGTCAATGGGGGCCCCAGCTGAGAGCCGTGGCAAACGTGTTAAATGGCCTTGGCGGGAGTTTCCTGCGTGGACGCGAGGATGCAAAGGGGATCATTAGTTTCCAGCATGGTGGAAAGGGAAGAAAGTGACAGCCTTTAACTAGGCTACTAACTCAATCAAAGGGAAAGGCATTTATGCCGTGAAAGATGTTTAAAAGAAAAAGAGGTGGTGTGAAAGGCCACTGATGGTGATAAGAAAAAATCTGTCTGGGCAGGTGCACAATATCATGAAAGCATAAGGGAGCCCATATGTTACACTAAAATTGCTTTCTTCAGGTTTGAAAAAGAGTCAGTCAGTGTTCTATGCTCTCTCATCTTTTCACACACTATTTCATACTTCCACAAACCATGGAAAAAGTCTGCCTCATGAATAACCTGGGCAAATATCCCATATATTTAACTGCCTGTTTGACCTCAAATATGCACAAAATATCACATGGAGACATTTTCTTCAAACCGACAATAACCTCTCCTGTGTCATTCAAACAAAAATCCATTAATCACTCGCAAACTCCTGCAAAAGTGCGAGTTCAGTGCTCCATGTGCTATTCCAATAAAGAGGGTCTAATGAGCCACAATGGGGGCGTATGACACAGAGAAGGTCACCACTGAACCATGCAATGAAATAGAGAAGTTTCTCATTCTTACAATTATATCCAGATCATAGTAGATGCTGTGTCACATCCAAACACACTACACAGCTGCATCTGTGAAACCTTTACATCAACTGCCAGGTAAATATTATCACTCATATCATCTGTGCTCATACTGTGTGTGTGTGTGTGTGTGTTAATGTATGTATCATGGTGAAAAGTCAGGGGGAGCATCTGCTCAGTGCCACACTTCCTCCCACATTCCACATCTCCACAGCGCTGTCAGGGAGAAAAGATCCCCCGACCCTTCACCTGCAGGTTAACAACTCATGGCCATTTGTTTCCAATTGGATATTCAGGCATCTTCGCACAGACCATACATAACAGTGCTGGGGGAGGCAGCTGTCACATCAACCTCTAAATCAAGGAGTGAAGCCTCTGACAGTGCACATTCCACTGTTATTCCCCTCCTTTAGCACCGTACCTGCACTTGATCGTGGCCATGAGATTCACTCACTGTCTCATGCAGTTGGAGGTAAAATGGACATGATGCACTTTGTCTGCTGCGGCTGTAAACAATGCCATGTGCTTTGGTGCGGCAGACCTGCTGACACTGGCAGAGTGGCCTCCACACAGCCACTGGCACAACAAGAGTGAACAGGACAGAGAGGCAGACGAGCCGGGAAGCAGGCAGGTAAAAGCTAAAACCAGAGTGGTGCTGCTCAGCTCCGCCACCTCAGACACTCTGAAACACAGGGACATGAAGTTCACACAACTCATGGAGAGCACACTCTTTTTCCAATGCAAACCTCTCAAGATGATGATCTATTGAGTTTTAAATTCAATTTTTAAATTCATCTTGAATCTTCCAGATATGAAACATATTAAGACAGTAATAAACACTTTTGGAGAGGCATTATCTAGAAATATTAGCCAGAGTCTGGCCCATAATATTGTTAAAATGCATTTAAAATGTATATTATTAATTATTTGCAAAAATGTTTGGTTAATGAAGGAAAAGCTCACCAGAAAGAGACAGAGGATGATGAACTAACTGATTTTAAAAAAAGGACCTGTCTCAGTTTTTCTCTGTCATAAATAATTTGTCAGATTGTTTGCCTTTCCAAATTGTACACACTCATATCCTCCACTCCAAAACCCATCTTTCACCCGTGGATATGAATGGGACATGTTGTGGGAGCTGGCTGTCTCTTCCTACCTACCGTGAGAGCGGAGAACTTCTGAGCGCGTCCGGCGCTCAGCACGCACAGGACGAGCGGCAGCAGCAGACAGACGCGCATCCTGACGCAGCGTGGCAATAAATAAAAAAAAACTCTCCAAAATCACGCACGGGCCAAAACTCACTGCGTGTCTCCTGGACTTGGAGCGAAAAGCGCCGAGAAGCAGAGAAAGTGACTCTGGAAGAAAGGTTTAAGAAATCCACAGTAGTCCTTGAGTGTGAGAGGTGGAGAAGGCGGTTGCTGGTTTATTTCTCTCCGTCTCCTTGGTTTCGTCTGCCAAAGCGTTTGTGTAGACTCTCCTTATTTCTGGCAGTGCGATAAACCCCCCCCCCGTGTCCCTGACCTTTTCCCCTCCCTCGGTGTCTCTTCTCCCTCTCTCCAGCTCCACTTCTTCTTCTCTCCACACCCCCTCCCTCCACACTTGATTCTGTCGACTAGATCCCTTATCGGATGCAGGCAGCTCCCCAGCCTGTAGGTAGGCAGGTAGGTTTGGAGGGACTCTCTCTCTCTGCTGGTAGCTGAGGCAAACACGTTAGGTTTTCTTTTCTTCTTCTCCAACTCCCCCAAAAACCCACAACAAGAAATCCCCCTTTTTTTGTCAGAGGATCTTGTTTGATTGGCAAAGAGAGGAGGGGATCAGGCTGTGTGCTGGGAGGGTCAGCAAGGAGAAGAAACTCAGGCTGAGATTAATTTATCACACTGCTGCACACACACACACACCAACTTCAATATACAATTTGGATTTTCTCCATCCTCGCTCCAAAGAAAGTCCTTCAAGTTCACACAACACACAAACAGAGACCACGCAATCTGGTCCAAAAAGGAAACTAATGTATCAGCCTGCCCTTTTGATTGATTTCAGTCACGTGACTCTCCTCAGTAGTGACGTTTGACTCGTGTGATCAACACTGAAGCCAGATCTCAGATGCATGGTCAATTAGGAGTTTATTCTTGCTGCTCTTCCAGACATCACTTTTGACAAGTCAGCTGCCATCTGAGCCTTTTTTATCCATCACCTTGCGACTATAACGCCACCTAACGGTATTTACAAGTAGTTACAAGTTATCGCTCACCAGGCATGTTGACCTAATCGGATCACTCATTTTCACTTTTTGTATTTACTTGATTTTGTGCTGCACTATATCACGACTTTTTTTTATAAATTCAATTTTATAATTATGCCTTTCAAACTAATTCCCGACCAATTGCGACACTTCTACCACATTTTATACAGTATATCATTTTAAAGGCTGCAAAGAAAGTAAGAATTTTGAATTTAAATAAAATAATACAATGGTAAAACCAAGCAATGATGTTATTAGGTCAAACAGCAATGAAACGTTCAAATTTCTGCTGTCAAAAAAACTCTATGAATCTGATTTAGAGCAAAACAACGTTAAGTGCAGACATGAAGAAAAGAAAAACAGGTGGCGCTCTTCAAGCAAACACATCAATCAAATCCAAAATATAAAAAGACCCAATTTTGCTCTGTTCTGCAGCATTATATTATGACTTTTGTGGCAGTTTGGAGAAAATGTAACTTACATTTTTCATTTGCACAAATTAAACAAAACAAAATACAAACTAAACATTAAAGGTTCATTAAAAGTAATTCATGTTCTCGATAATGTTCTTTCAACAAAATAAAAAAAACAAAAAAACAAAAACATTCTCGTGTTTTGGGTCATGAAAATTTGAGAACCAACTGTCGTCTACTTACAAGATACTCAATTTCCCATAATGCTTCCATGCTACCGTGTTTCCCTCTGACGTCACAGTTTCTTCCTTCCGCTTCCCGTCGTCTCTCCAGCGCCAGCTGCGTGGTTTAGCGGCGTCAGCTAGCCGAGCACACATTCTCCTTTTTCGCTCCATTATCCAACGAGCTTGGACTGATAACCAGCATCATGTCATACCACGACGACGAGGAAGTCAGTACACATTTTTTCTTCCAGACATTTGAACGCTTTTATGATAATAACAATGCGCTAGGTAGCTTTAGCCGATAAGCTAGCTAGCTGTACAGTTCCACCGGCATCACAGTAGCTTACGATGAGCTAGCATGATTGTAATGGTTGTTGTAGGCTTGTCTCTGAAGAGAATGCAGCCATAGCATCACAGTCTCTGTAATGTAACGTTATGTCATTTTGTGGGATAGAGGGTAATGATTTAGGCACAGTGAGCTAACATTAAAGATGACTACCTGATTGACAGATGTTAATTTTGCATCAATAGCTAATAAATGTCTGTCTGCCCTGTTTCCTTACAGTATGATCCTTACACCTACCCAAACGACTACGACCTGCACACTGGTTAGTATACACACATTTATTTATCTTTTTTAAATCTAAATGTGTGAGATCCCCTTGCATGTATGAACTTAACTTGTATACAGTCACTTTACAATCAGTCACTGTACTTCAATTATATTTGAAGTAATTCATGTAATGATATTACAGTGTGTATATGTCTCCTCCTCATTCTCCCATCTCCTTTCAGGTGACCCCAAAGCAGACCTGGCCTACGAGAGGCAGTATGAGCAGCAGACCTACCACGTCATACCAGAGGTAATCAAGAACTTCCTGCAGTACTTCCACAAAACCATCTCTGACCTGATCGACCAGAAGGTTTATGAGCTGCAGTCCAACCGTGTGTCCAGTGAGAGCATTGAGCAGAAGATCTATGAGATCCAGGACGTCTATGAGAACAGGTAAACTCAACTCTCTGTGTGCGAACTTCTCCCCATGGTGATGTTGTGTGATGAGTGTCTTACATTTCTTATTTTGTTTCTGTTCAGCTGGAATAAACTGACTGACCGTTTCTTCAAGACCTCTCCCTGGCCAGAGGCTGAGGCCATCGCATCACTCGTTGGCAACGGTGAGTGTATCATCCATCATCTGTTCTGTTTTTGCCTTTGCACAGACGCTATCATCAGTTTCTCATTGTAGAAATTCTTTCATTCTTGAGTTGGTTCTTAGAATGTGATGAATGCAATACGAATTTCCCTAACTAATTTCCCACTACTATTAGCTAATACTTGTCCATGTCATTGTACATGCAGCTCAAAAGGCAAAGTAATTATGTGATTATTAATTATCTTGACGTGTTTACAGTTGTTTTTTCTGACACACCTCTGTTATTCTTTTAAGTGGGTCTTACAGTCTACTGATAAATGAGCTCATGCCCATGTAGTTCAGCAGTGGCAATGTTTCATGCCATTGTTTACTTGTTACCTCCTGCAGATGCTGTGTTCCTCATTCTCTATAAGGAACTGTACTACAGACACATCTACGCCAAAGTCAGCGTGAGTAACTGCTCAATATAAACACTGTCCTGTCTTGATTACTGAGGAATCTGCACAAATAGGTGAAAACCTTTCCAGTATTTTGTTGTAAATATTGTTTTTTAATAATCAGGGTGGACCAACTTTGGACCAGAGATTTGAGTCTTACTACAATTACTGCAACCTCTTCAACTACATCCTCAGTAAGTTTCCAGAATGATTGTCACGTTTATCTCTCACCTGTAGTTAGCTTTGGAAAATTACAATTCATGAAAGATGAGCTATGTGAAAATGTTTGTGATTGTTAACAGATGCTGACGGCCCTGCCCCCTTGGAGCTGCCAAACCAGTGGCTCTGGGACATCATTGATGAGTTCATCTACCAGGTACAGTGCATTATATTACTTATGAAATGTTCTCTGTTAACAAGAGAGAGGGAGACAGCCATGAGTAAGATAAAATAAATATCCGGTCAAATAGTAGTGGCCAGGAATTTCTAGGGCTATATTACCCTAAGAGGTAGCAGATCGGTAGTATATTAAACTTGACTTTCACATATTTCTCTTTTTTTTAAGTGCCTTTTAATATAGCCCATGTATCAAACCTCACCTATCTAACAGCCCATAGAAAGTATGTTTAAATGCTCTTAATACATGGGAATTCCACTCTTCCCTCTCCAGTTCCAGTCCTTCAGTCAGTACCGCTGCAAGACGGCTAAAAAGTCAGAGGAGGAGATCGAATTCCTCAGGAACAACCCGAAGATCTGGAATGTCCACAGTGTCCTAAACGTTCTCCACTCCCTGGTGGACAAGAGCAACATTAACCGCCAGCTTGAAGTCTACACCAGTGGAGGTATAGGAGAATGTTTTAGAGATATTTGCCAATGGGGGCAAAATGAAGGGAACCTTAATGATTTTCAAATCTTGAATTATTTCAATTTAAAGCCTTAGAACTTGTTAAAGTTACCAAAATACATTGCAGTTTAGGTTCTCTGTGAATTTATAGTCCTGTAAAACTCTGCTTTTAATAGTCTGTTGCTTTTCTGGTGAGAAAGTAACCTCAGCATGTAGACTGCAATGTATTCAGTTAAGGTGTTATACGAGGCAGTCAACTTGTTGGCGTGTTGCAGGAGACCCAGAGAGTGTGGCTGGAGAATATGGGCGCCACTCCCTGTACAAGATGTTGGGTTACTTCAGCTTGGTGGGACTCCTGAGGCTTCACTCTCTGCTTGGCGATTATTACCAGGCCATCAAAGTCCTGGAGAACATTGAGCTCAACAAGAAGGTAAGGCTATATTTAGAGCACCTATTGTAGAGAGTGATGCATTTAAGTAATACTAATGATGGGACTGTTAATACTATTTATTTTCTCTATATTCACTTGGCTTCAGGCTGCATCTTCTTGCCTTTTCTTCTGTCTAGGCCACACCCTCATATCTATGTTGTCTCCTGTCTTTCAGAGTATGTACTCTCGTGTGCCCGAGTGCCAGATCACCACCTATTACTATGTGGGTTTCGCCTACTTGATGATGAGACGCTACCAGGATGCCATTCGAGTCTTTGCCAACATCCTGCTCTACATCCAGAGGACGAGAAACATGTTCCAGAGGTCAACGTATAAATATGAGATGGTCAGTTTGAGCAGCGCTTCTTCGACAACTTGGAAGGCTTTTTTTCTATCTCTAGCTTTGATATTAATGGGTATCATATGTTTTTTTTAGATTAACAAACAAAATGAGCAGATGCATGGCCTGCTGGCCATCGCTCTCACCATGTACCCGATGCGCATTGATGAGAGCATCCACACCCAGCTGAGGGAGAAGTACGGAGACAAGATGCTGCGAATGCAGAAAGGGTAAGAAAGAACTCATCTCATTTTGCTGGAACAACTGTATTTGAGGTTAAGGGTTTGTTTCACTGTATTGTCATTCTCTATTGCCTTTTTTTGTCTGTATTCCATTACCAATTAAAATACCTTTGATAACTTACTGTTGCATTATGATACTGTAATGTACAATAAAACACATGCATCTTTTTGCTTGTGGCTCTGAACACTGGGCCAACTATTGCTCCAGTAAGATGTTGGGAATTTATGCCCGTCTTGCATTTTAACAGGATGGATGTCTGTAGTGCACTGTCAGTAACTGTCGTGCCCAGCAGCAATCTTGTCTTAAATGGCACAAATGTTCCCTTGTCCATCTCAGAGACCTGCAGGTGTTTGAGGAGCTCTTCAGCTTTGCCTGTCCCAAGTTCCTGTCTCCTGTGGTGCCAAACTACGACAACGTGCATCCCAACTACCACAAAGAGCCTTTCCAGCAGCAGCTGAAGGTCTTTGCTGAGGAGGTGCAGCAGCAGGCCCAGCTCTCCACCATTCGCAGGTAGAGTATATCACCTTGTGTGCGGCATAGCTAAAGGGGCCCTTTGGAGTTTTCTGATATGTCTGAGTTTTCTGTTATGTTTACATTCAGTGTTGCTCATCAGAATGCATTGTGTGAGGTCTAACAAACATGTGCATGTCTGTCATAAAACATTTACAAAGCTGATTTTTAAAAAAAGTATTTTAAATCCAGCATTATTTCCACCTGTTGACTCAGATGATGTGTAATAGACACACTGCGACCGCACCTAAGTCACAATGTGTCCTTACAGCTTCCTGAAGCTGTACACTACCATGCCAGTAGCCAAGTTGGCAGGATTCCTCGACATGACTGAGCAGGAGTTCCGTATTCAGCTGCTTGTCTTCAAACACAAGATGAAGAACCTGGTGTGGACAAGCGGCATCTCAGCTCTGGATGGAGAGTTCCAGTCTGCTTCCGAGGTCGACTTTTACATTGACAAGGTGTGTTGATGTCTTTTAAATGAAAATGGTATCTTTGACTTTTCTATATGGTATAAATAATGTGTCACAGGGGTGGATGGACCATGGGGAAAATGCATTTCCAGCAGGTCCAAATTGATTCACATGTGCACACTGTATTTGAAAGCGTAGGTGATAAAGTAATGTTAGGGGGTGCTATGATTCACTGTTGCACATTGTTTTAAGTAGCTCTGTATTTTTGATGAGCTTTTTGCCTGTAACCCTCCTGCAGGACATGATCCACATCGCCGACACTAAAGTTGCTCGTCGATATGGAGACTTTTTCATCAGACAGATCCACAAGTTTGAGGAGGTGAGTAGTGATTCTTCATGCCTCTGGCAAGGAATGGGAAAAATACAGAATTTTAGAGTTGCTATTTTTTTGAGGCATCAGAAAGTGGTTTGTTAATGACATGGGACGACAGAAAAAAGTTTTCATTTCAGAGCCACTTTGGAATTAAAACTATTGTGATTAAAAACAACAAAACAAACATACTCAGTTCTAATTCTACTCTTGTCCTGAACAGATCTGTTTTAAACATAGGCCTTCCACTGATAACTTGTGTTTCAAAGACTGAAAAAATGTCTGTGTCCCTACAGTTGAATAGGACGCTGAAGAAGATGCCAGCCACTGGTACAACTGCGGCATCCGGGAGCGCCACAAGTCGATGAGCCCCTCTGACCCATCTTCAAGTTTTTTGACAGCAAATAGTGATGAAAGCTTTTCTATGTAACCTGGTAATAATAAAGAGATGGAGTGGTGTGCTAAAACTGTTTTTGTGATTTTTGTGTTACTTGTCAAGGGTTTACGCTCAATTACCACTAGATGGCAGTCTTTACCAAACTCATACTGCCTCAGAGTGCTGAGTTTTGAAAAAATTAATTATGTATATAGTAAAGGGAAATGACACATATACACATGCAAGGGGATACAAGCCACATTATTATTTCAGTTTTGTTTCTTTCGATTTGCCAGTTAAGCTTTTATCTGTTCAAATTGTAGCTGTGAGTACAGTAGAAGTAGAAGTCAACCTTGAGGTAGTCATCGGAGGACAAATATCTAATGTCATGAGTCATTAAGGTTTCTCAGATTCCCAGACTTTCCTTAGTGTCTGCCCGGCTCTTTTTAATATCCTGCTTGAGCTCAATCTGCCGCATTGGTTGCTGTGTTCTTGGCTGCTCTCCCATCATCCCACTGACCTGAGGTCAAAGGCCGTTGCATATTTCTTTTATTATCACAGATCATCCAACATTTCCCAACACAGATCTCAGGACTGGTGACAACAATGACAAAGAAATAAAAACTTACAAAATGGGAATATAAAAAATGAATCTTAAAAACACACCACTCATCAGAAACAGCGTCAGTTTGTCATATAAAGGAAAACAGAACAACGTGTCACCATAGCACAATATACACATACTCCAAACATCCAAAATGATCCCCGACCTATTTTGGTAAGCCAGCATTTTTCTTCAAAAATATTTTTTAATTCCATCACATTTTCTATAAAATAAAAAAATAAAGCAAACATCGCTCATTTTGAGCATAACTCTTTTAGTCCCTCGGGTGGCAGTGTAAAGTCTGTGGGCACAATGCCATCTTAACGTCTATAAAAAAATTGGATAATTCATCTTTTTTTAAATTTCTTCCATCTATAAGTCTTTAACAAGGCATTCTTGGACTGCCTTTAATATCAAATTTCTCACAAAAGATGCAAAGTTTTTTTCTTCATGTGGCTCCAGTCTTGTTCATCCTTCTTCATTCATCTTCATCATTTGAGAAGGCTTTCAGTATTAGTGAGTCTCCTTGTACATGACTGACTCAGTCCAGGCTTAAGATGAAGAGGTGGACCAGGGTCTGAATGTTCATTATTGCCCTGCCGACTGGGAGTGTATTGTCTTTTTGCAATTGATCCAAAAAAGCTCTTTTATCAAACTACTGCAGAACTTGAACAACAACCCCTTTTGCACTTGGTGTCAGGTGAAAACTTCACTCTATAAGCATCATCAGGGGAAATATTTGAAGTGCTCTCGTCTGCATCAAATGTCATAAATGTCTATAATCTCCCAACAACAAAGATTTACCTAATATCTGAAAGAGAAAAAATAAAAATTACTGCTCCATCCTAACTCTTTCAACACTGATTGCTTTGTCTTGCAAAAAAATAATGAGAACATGATAAGGAATTGCGTCATTTTCTCACTGTCCCACTGATGGCCATCCGCTGGTCTGAGTGTGTGTTGCTTCACTTTTTTGAGTGTGTGTATTTGTGTTTGTGTGAGTGTATGCAGTCCAGGTATGACTTCAAAAGGATTGGATAGAATGAGGCACCTTTGACAAGTATAAGGTCATGGTTCAACAAGCTTCTCCCACAGGGAGGCTTAGTTTCTGTTTTCAACTCAGCTCTTTGGATGAAAGTCGATGACACAAGCTGGTTTTGTCTTGCTGAAGACAAGTGCCCCGCTTCTGATTTTTCCATTTCCTAAAGGTCATTTGAATAAACCTTCTCTTGAAGCTCCTAACGTGAGACCTTCAACATAAGATCCACTCAAACCAACCCAATGGTGAGTAAGTCCTTTTGCAGGCTGTCTCACTGATGCACTGAGGTTGGCAGATGGGGTTCCCTAGACTACACACACTCCTTCTCCAGTCCTCCCCAACCTTGTCAGGGTGGCCGTGTGGAGGCACAAGGACACACACGAGTCATGGTTGTGCTCAGACCAGCGAGGCCTCGGCTAGTCATAACTCTGTGATCTCCAGGGGACTCTCCGACAGGGTGTCCCCGTCCTTGTGACGGTGCATCGGGGTGGACTTGGCCGACTCCGTGCGGGCGTTGCGCTCTGAATAAAGCCCCCCGTCGGCGTTCAGTGCCTCCAGAGAACGTGCCAGGGCCCGCTGGTCGTCCTCTGGCAGGCTGTTGAGGTCAGAGGTCAGGAGGGTGCCTGTGCTGCCATGAACCACATGCACGCCTTCAGGACCCTTCAACTCCACAGGAAGCTTGTGCTTGAAGCGCAGAGTGCCACGACCTCCGCCCATGCCCAGACGCTCGTCCTCGTCATCGTCCAGATCGCTCTGGATCAGCTGTTGAAGGAGGACAGGAGAGGAGAGGGAGCGAAGGATGAAAAGATGAGAATGAATAAAGCTGCTAATTACATTGTTGTTACATTGTAACAACATGTTTATACAACACATCAGGTTCGACAACAATATGGCAGCTTTGTAAGAGAGCTTTGAGGAAGAGCTGGAAAAAGGTTAAGCAGTGGAAGGACAAGTTTCAGAAGAGAAATTAGTAGATCACTTGAGGTAAAAGACAACAACTTGGAAATGTAGTGAGACAATAGATCAGCAGAGAATAACAGTTTTTGTAACAAAACTGGTTTAAACAATTGCAAACCATTCATTGTTAAGTTGTTTGGGAGGACTGTACGAATGGGGTTTCCACATCACAGCAATTCACAAGTGTAAGGAAGTGTAGAAATTGCACTCAATGTTCCATTTCCAGTGATTGTCTAAACCTTCTGGTAATTTCTGTGTGGTAAACTCCATCCTCAGCTGAACTTGCAAGCAAGTGCAAACTCTATTTGACCCAAAGTCTGGTTCAAGGCAGCAGAGATAGCAGAAGCAGAGTGGGAAATCAAAGGAATGCAAGATCACTGTCCAGTGGTGCGAGACAGGAAGAGCACAGCAGCAGGGGCAGACAGAGCATCAGTTTTTCCCGAGCCCACCTCAGTGACTGACGAGTGATCTCCCTGGCTGGTGGATACGGTGACGAGTCGAGCTGCAAAGAGTTTTTTCAGCCTCAGGTAGTCGTCCAGGACCACCTTGAGCAGGGAACCCTGACAGGACGGCAGTTAGGATCAAACAGAGTCTGTAACACCATCCACCTTACACACCCTCACTGTAATCATTAATGAGCACCCACAGCAGGAATGTCTAGCCCCTCATCTAAACTGCTGAGTCTCAACAGCCTATCTTCCATTCCTTGGGATCTTTGTTCTCTTCTCAGGACATACTGGAGGAGGTCTTAGGTCCAGTCCTCTGACCTTGTCCCCCAGTGCGTTTTGGGAAGGATGGAAGGAGAGAGTACACGACCAACGAAAAAGAGGCACATTGGACACGATTGTGTGTGTCTCTGTGGATAGTCATACATCTCACCTTGATAGGCCCCTCCCTCATGATCTGGCCCAGTTTAGCAATGTTGTCATACTCCTGAATGGCTGCTCTCAAGTAACGATCGTCCTCGGGCTTGGCTTGAGGCTCTCGACCAAATGTGCCCTGTGAAGACGACAATTGATTACTTATAAAGATAGATAGATAGATAGATTTAGTCTCTACGTCTCAGCATTGAAGCCTGGAGCAAAATAAAATCTATTAAGCTCCTGAGAGTACTGTTGTGAATTATAAATGAACTCTTAACGATTAATGTTGGTACTGACGTGGGTGCGTGCAGGGCTGTTCCACAGGTCAGTTATTTCACTGAGGTTCTCAGGCAGGTCGTCCTCGTGGTCGGCCTGAGTGGCCAGCTCCAGGTTGCGACAGAACGGGTCCAGCCACACCGGATTAGCCCTGCAGAGGTAAACAGCATTACACACATTATTGACAAAATGCAAAGCAAGTGTAAGGAGCTAGAAAAATAACAAAAATTTGACCTTTGACATTGACCTGCTTTTTCAGTTGTTTCCTGAGCTTAGTGAAAACGATACAAACAACACAAGTGATAGTTGGTGTAAATTCCCTGGAAGCAATGTGGGACACAGAGGTGTGAAAATGAGGCTATTATCTCACCCCTCAAATGAGTACTTGTTGGTGTTCGGCATGTCCAGGATATCCATTAGACCCTGGTTCCCTAGATGGTAGAGGACAGATCATTTTAAGAAAAACAGCCTCACTGTACTGCACATCAAATGGTAAAAGCCACATCCTGACATTAAGAACTAGTGGGACCGTCCCCTCAACAAAGCTGCTTCTCACCTGTTGATCCTGCAACAATAGCTTTCAGCTTCCTCTGGTGTCTGCAACACAGCAAAAAACACAAGTCATGAGGTGGTAAACATGTTGATGTCGCTTCTCAGACTGACAGCACAAAAACATGGTCCGTGACTGGATATATTTCAAATGCCTATTTTATAGAATGCCAAAAGATGCTTACACTCTGCGATAGTGCCAGTTCATTGTAACAAACAAAATCCCTGCCAAGCACAGCAGCACAGCCAGGATAATGATGACCAGCTGTGAAAGAGAATAAGAAAGTAAGTTTAAAAGTGTCACACAGAAACATGTGTAACAGTCTGAGTGTTTCTGGAGTTCGCAGCCTTGCAGACCTGCAGTGTGGTGATGTCGTCGGGCAGTTTGTCAATGACAGCAGGCTGAACATCCACAACATTGTATGTCCTGAACAGGTTTCTCAGCTGCTCCTTGTTCTCGTCGATCATCTGAATTACCCTGCAAGACATGAATCAGTGAGCTCACATATGGGAGTGTGAGAAGACAGATTACTACGCATACACTATGTAAATTACACTGTTATCATGCTGCTTTGGAGCAAGAGACTTATTTCATTGAGGAAGGTAGACCTTTCAACATCTAGGATGGTGTTGGTCTGATTATTGACAACGTGGATGAGCATGTCTGTCTGAGCATAATTCACCCTGCCCTTCTTGTCCACATGGAACTGGAATAAAGGAGACAAAGATGTCACAAACAAAAAAACACAAAGTTACAAAACAAACATTAGCATAAAAAAGCCAAACCTGTATGTCATCTAAGTTGACAATGGCTCCAGTAATGTTGGACAGCAGGTTGATGAAATCTTCCTGGTTTTCACGAACCAAATCAGGGATCTCATTGAAGACTATCTTGACCCTCTGGTCGTCTCGGAGGATGTAGATATTCACATTGGTGGTTGTGCTGTGTCCAGCAAAATCGCACGCTAAGATCTCTAGCTGAAAGTAGCCTGGGTTGAAGGCCGTGAAGAGGTCGTATGTTCGGATGATACCATCTGTCAAACCTGTGGAAATCGTGGGATAGAATATTGTTTCTCAATAAGAAAATTAATTTGACTCAAAGGCAAAACAAGCTCTCCAAATATAATATGCTACACATTTTTCTCATATCTATGGTCACATGTACAGTAAGTCAAATTGAAACCTTGTGGAGAGATCTGAAAGTAGGCACTGGTATAAGCTACCTGCCCTGTCTGAGAGAACTGGAACAGTGTGCAGGAGAATGTAGGGAGAAGTGTCTGCAGGAAGCAAATACATGTCTACAGGAAATGTGAGAATCATATTGAAAGTAAATTTTGTTGAAGCCACTGCAATTCACTTTTGCATTTAACAAGATGCATTAAATGGTGATTCAGAAACATTTCATATTACTGACTGTGGAATTGAAAAAAAGTCTGGTGAAATCCTATTTGTCTTAATGCCAATGAATCCAAAGAAAAAACAAAACTAACTACTATCTTAGTAATACTGAGCTTCTTTTAAAGTTTTGTTGTAAGAGGTAAAAATGTATCGAACATTAAACACAACACATGTAACAGGTACATCTGGGCACTGTTTTGACCTTAACAGGAAATGTTAAGGAAATAAGTTCACCGATGATGAAGATGCTGCCAACATCCTCGCTGCCGTTGCTCTGTGACTGGAAGTAGCGGATTGTAACAATGTGGTATTGGACCAAGCTGTTGTTGCCGATGTCGTTATCTACAGCCACGACCTTGATCAGCTCTGAGCCCACCTTGGCATTTGCTGCAACACCTGAAACGAGGCAGCAAAGAGGGAAGGTTATGGTGATTTTACATAGACCACCATACACACACATGAAAGAATGCAGATTACCTGCAGTGTACTCTGCCTTAGTGAAGCGTGGTTTCTGGTCATTGATGTCTTCCAGTTCAATGCGGACTTCCAGCAGGCTGGGGTCACGGGCAGGGTCCAGGGCTTTGGCTCGTGCTGCCCTCGGACCCCTGGGAGGAGTCCAGCTCCTGTTGCTGGAAGCCTTGATGATGATGGAGTAGACCGGGGTCTCCTCCCGGTCCAGATCCCTATGCAACTTCAGCTCTCCATCTAGGCTCAAGCCAAAGTTTCCTTCACTGTTTCCCCCTGCAGGAAGAGAGAGAAAGGATGTGTGTTCAGTTGTCTAAAGGAATAAAGGAATTAGCTTTAAATAGAAAAGAAAGACAGATGGATCTATACAAATGTCCTCATTATTCCTCGGCTTTTGAAGTAAGAAGACTTTCATCTGACCACACAAAGGATACAAGAGCTTCCAGACAAACTGCATGAATATAAATTAAGAGAAACTCCTCATCCTCTACTCTTGATCACCAGGAATTTACTTTGGGTGGGTTAACATACATAATTTACTGGTGAGGAAAAGCTTTGCATTCCACTTTTAACATGAACAGCAGTATCAAGCATCACCTGCAATAAAGTAGTAGACAACAGCATTGGAGCCCTCGTCTGCGTCCACGGCCCTGGTTACGTTCCCCACCACAGTACCTGGACGGGAGTGCTCAGGCACTGTCAGCTTCTGATAAGGCAAGCTGCCACGCTGAAGTGCACACACACAGAGTTTATTAGCAGTTCCTACGTGCAGATAACAACATTAGGGCATATTCAGAGAGCTTCATACTCACCGGTGGTTTGAGGAAGACGGGTTCATTGTCGTCAATGTCCAAAAGCGCCACCTGCAGAGGCTGTGTGGTCTCGTAAGGCACTGGCTGGCCCATGTCACGGGCCACAATGATAAGCTAAGAGAGTTTTTTGCACTCAGTTAGAGACACACATACATGCGCTCAAGCACATTAACTGCAACATACTGCACACACACAGTTGACTCACGCTGTGGAGGGCCTGCTTCTCTCGGTCCAGTTTCACAGTAGTTGTGATGACTCCGGACATGGCGTCAATGTGGAAATTCTCCCAGTCTCTGTTACCTGCTCCCGTCTGCAAGAAGCCGTAGCGGACCTCTCCGTTCACCCCCTCGTCAGAGTCTGTGGCATGCACCTCGTACACCGGCAGGCCTGGGGGCTGCTCCTACATGGAGGACAGAGAGTGTCAGTATGTGCTTGTGTGAACTTCTAAAACTGTATCGTAAAGGTCAACTGCAAAAGGAAGATTTACTGATGGTTTCTAGAAATGAAATCCAAATCTGGACCTTTTGCCCTGCAGACATTTTGACATGTCATAGCAGGAACAGCACAGGCGTAATTAATAACATTAAACCTGCAATAAGTGCATGCGTGGGAGGCAGCGAGGAAAGAGCTATAAATGCAACACTGACATATTATTATGCTGATACAGTGAACGTGTTCACAAACAGTCCTATTATCATCACATTGTTGTCGTGTTTGTGTCCATCTAATAAAGGTAGGTCAAATATTCACTCACCTGTTTGGTGCTGAAATAAACATCGGCATTACTTGAACGCTAAAACTTAGTAGTAGATATTTTTATTAAAGCCCCTTTGTATAGGGATCTAATATGCTGGATTGGCATCTGATACTGACCTTATGAAGCTGACTGGGTATTGGCCAGATATGACTGATCTGCATCAAATACAGTTTCATTATTAATCTCCATTTATTGTTCCTGGTTTCACTCAGCAAGTCACAGTGGGACACTGGCTTATTTTCTTAGCACCACAGTAAGTATCACATAGTGAGGCAGATGTTACATATGTAGTGATTTTGAGTTAAGGAAGTAACAGCAGATTGGTATGCAATACTGGCAGATACAGGCATTTTAGGTGTCGGAACAGAAAAATGAGGATTTGTGAATTCCTATTTTTGTGTAAAGTGTCTGTTTTTTTCGACAAAAACTGTTATCAAAAAAAGAAGAGCACACAGATGTACCAGTGAAGACATGCATAGAGACACATGAATGCAGCTACCTCTGAAATATGAATGATGGTTCCATTGGCGGGCCTGACAAACACTGGTCTGTTGTCATTGACATCTATGACGGTAATGATCAGGTCTGCAGTACCCCACAGGGGAGGACGCCCCTGGTCTGTAGCCACCACAGTCAGGTTGAAACGTTCAGAAGACTGAAGCAGACGGCGAGAACGAACCAACCCCGTGTTTGGATCTAGGGAAAATGCATCTGAAAAGACAGAGAAAGATCAGGGACTGAGTGTTGATATGAATCCTGGACCATTCTTTTCACTTACTAAATATGTAATAATAACTACAAAGGGGATATTGACTGGACAACTTTAAGAAATATTAAAATTTTTATTGTAATACGGTGAATAATTCAGGTAGGTCAGTTAGGTGACCCTTCTGAGGCTTTTATTAATATATTCATACCTGAATGGGGTCCCAGCATGCTGTACAGCACTGCTCCATTTTCTCCTTCATCCAGGTCAGTGGCTCTCACTGTGATCACAGACGTTCCACTGGGCTCATTTTCAAACACACTGGTGTTGAACACTCGCTCCGTAAACCGTGGCCGATAGTCGTTGACATCGAGAACTGTCACCAGGACCTGACATGCACCAACATTAAGTATGAGGAGGCTTTCAAACTCAGAATATTCCTGACACAAGGTTATAATCTAGATCATGTAGAGCCCAACTAATATATTGACATGGCCATGATCAGTGACTTTATTTTTCTCACTCAGTCGTGATCGTGATTACAATAAGCAAACCAACCAAATGTAGGGATTCCTTAAATTTAAGGTAAATTCAAGGGATGTTTATGTTGTGTATGTGTGTGTGTTGTGTGCTGTGTTAGAAAATGTGTACATGCAGATCATTATTTAGATACATGCTACATGTACCCTAATTCACAAGAGATTCTTGCGTCATCACATCCAGTGATCTCTACCTGGACAGAGTTCTCTCGTCTGTTGTTGGAGCTGCCGCCGGGGTTGTCACGGGCAACAGCGGTTAAAGTGTAGTGATCCTTGGTCTCTCTGTCCAGAGGGGAGAGGATGTAGATCTCTCCCTGATGCGGGGGAGAGGGAATAATTAGGAAGGAAGTACAGGCGCTGACTGGGAGTGGTGCTTGTATCAAAAGACAACAAGACATTTATTTGAGTATGTGACAGAAATGGAGCATGAAGGTCAAATATGTAGATTGTCTTTAGTATGCTCAAATGCTTTGTTTAGACTCTTGTTTCCAGGCATGACAACACTCAACACTTACACTCAGCACTGAGAGGGAGGAGCATGTAGTTGTGTTGGCTGATTAAGCTGATGAGTATAGGTTAACTCACGGTGGTTGGTTTGATGCCAAACTTGCCTTCCCCGTCTACCAGGCTGTACTCAATGACGGCAAAGAGGCCAGAGTCAGCGTCTGTAGCGCTGACACGAACTATGGTGGTGCCCAGGTTCACGTTCTCAAACACAGGCTCCTACAAACACAGATAAAGACACACACTGGCTCAGGGACACTTCAAGTTTAAAATTTCTGCATGTTGGAGAAGTGGGTTGATAAACCAAATTATGACACTTAATTATATGACACTTAATTTTATATATATCACTGAGCTCTAATGTTGACTTGTGGTTTTCATTACCAAGATGTGAGTCAACTCAATAATTTATATATATAAAAAAACATATTTGAGACAGAAAACTTGCCAAAAAATGAACTAGCAGCAATAAAGGAAACCATACTAACAATGTGCTTTGTTAATTTTTTCAATTATTCAAAATGTGGCCTTTCTCAATAAATAAAACAAGTACATAGTACACACTACATCCCCTTTGGTTTGCTCCTTGTCTTTAGTTAATACTGGCAGTTCATTTCATTCTGACTCTTCAAACACAGGTGTATCTAATTAACAAAGATGACATTCATGTAGTTATCATCAGTGCTGTTAGTTACACCTGTGATTTTCCTGTAATGACGAGCCAAAATGTCAGCCGTGAGTGAAATCTTGAACACCTCTTTTGATACAGCATATCTCGAGGTACAGAAGTAGCTTCAAAACAGAAAAATAAATACACCTTCTTTTTTTTTTTAGCAGCGCTCTTCAGTTCTGCCTTATTAGGTGCAATTTGTCTCTTAATATTCTGTTCAGTACCTGATATGAGGGCTGTAGGAAGACAGGGTTGTTATCATTCACGTCCACTATGCGCAGATAAACTGGCAGCTCAGCTATCCTGGGAGGAGTGCCATGGTCTCGGGCACGAATCGTGAAATTCAGCCACTGTACTTGCTCGAAATCCACTGTCTGGTTGGCTACGATCTTGCCTGAAAAAAGTGTAACACAGTAACAGTTATTGTTAGGATTCATCTGGCCATTACTATTACTATAAATTTGCATGACAACAAGCAAGGACTGACATTATAGTATTATATTACTTGTGAAACCTTAGAAACTTTGGAAGTCTCTTAAATGAAACAGAATTTACTTTACATTCACAGTGTTGGTGAACATTTGCTCACTGCTGTTAATGATTGAACCTGCAGCCTACAGCAGCTTGTTGAGGTGTGCTGGTGTTCATACCAGTGGAAGGGTCCTCCAGTCTAACGTATCCCCCTCGGGGCAGGTGGAGCAGCTGGTAGATGACCTGGCCGTTGGGACCTTTATCTGGGTCTACAGCTGACACTGATAGCAATGTTGTGCCTGGCTGAGCTCCTTCTAAAATCTTCTCGGTGAAGTTGGACACTCCGAAGGGCCGGAAACGAGGGGCATTGTCATTTACATCCAACACGTTTATGGTTAGTCTCGCTGTAGAGGAGAAGGTCATTAGGATCAGAGTGAAAATTAAAGACTAAGACCACTGAATGAAGACGAAACTGAAGGCAAGTTTCATGTTAGAAAATGGACATACCGTTGGGAACACTGCCTGAGTTGTCAATAACATCACTGGCATTGTCATGGACGGACACAATGATCTCAAATGTAGCTACCAGCTCTCGGTTGAGAGGGTTGCGTACAAACACTGCGCCTGAAAATTCACCAAAACACATCTAATTATTTTCCCAAATGTAAGACACAGTTTATTCTGTATATTCAAACATCATCTGACAAAATTAAACTTTGTGGATCAAGATACTGAATTTGGCTGAGATCCATGTCTCACCAGTGTGTAAATCAATGCCAAAGGACTCCTGCAGGCCATCCACTGGATTGTTCCCATCATCCTTTGCCTCCACTGAGATGATGTAATACTCCAGCCGGGGATGCAGATCAGGATCCTCAGCTGTCAGCGTGGCCACCACCACACCAGGCGGCGTGGACTCATTGACGTTTATCATGGTTACATGCTCTATAAAACGAGGCCGAGAGTCGTTCACATCATCCAGGATGACCGTCAGGGTGGCTGTGCCCGACATGGGGGGCGTGCCACGATCAGTTGCCATGACGACCAGGCGGTAGGACCCACGCTCTTCTCTGTCGAGGCTGGTGTTGCCCACCAGGACGGCCCCAGAGAGCGGGTCCACCACGAAGCGGTCCTGAGCGCCGCTTTCCAGCCGGTACATCAGCCAGCCATTAGAGCCAGAATCAGCGTCTGTGGCGGATAACTGAGTCACCACCACACCTGGAAAAGACAAAGTAAGGACATGGACACACACACATTTGTAGTCTTATGGCCAGTCATTGCCATTCCAACCCTATCCTTCACACACTATAAAAAGTAAGTGTAGAGTATCACAAGAAAGAACTTCAAATAGTTAATTCAATATACTATTCTGTCAGTGAATGTGGATTATATGCACGTCATATTCCTCCCAGTCTACTCATATACAAAGATCATGAGGCACAAGCCGATCCACACACCCACCAGTGGGGCTGTTCTCAGGGAGTCTAACACTGAAACTGGATGGACTGAAGACAGGAGGGTTGTCATTCTGGTCTAGGATGGTAACTGTGAGAGGGACGCTGCTGTTTAAACCTCCTATGTCCTCCCCAACCAGAAACAGCTCTACACGAGGCTCCTGAAATGCCTCGCGGTCCAACCTCGCCCCCTGACGTACATGTATCACACCTGGAGGGAGAAGAGAGACATTAACAATCGCAGTGCAGTTTTTTAATTTCTCTCTCTGTCTACTGGCTGAGGAGTCACAGGGTTACCAGTATCAGCATCCACAGTAAAGAGGTCCATCCTGGCTCCCAGCAGGCGGTACTTCACCACAGCATTGGGTCCAATGTCTTTATCCTCAGCCAGAACTGGCCCATTTAATACTGTTACAGTATTGCCTAAAGGATGGGCAGAGATAAAGAGAGAAGCAGGAGGAGAAGTAAAATGATCACTGTCCAGATTGAACTTTTTTTACATGTAGCCAGCAAACCCCCTGTTGATGTAGCTGCTACAAATTCGGTGAGTTTGACTGAGAGAAGTTTTCACAAATGCAAATTTTGGCTTTCTATCTGCAATAATGGTCAAGAGACACTGGTAAAATGTTGCTGATAACTATGATAAACTAGGAGTCAAATTCTGCATTCAAATAATCGATTGACTGCTGTTGGTTACAGATTGGTCCACACTGTGAACAAATCCATTTGAAAAAACAAACCTGTCTGTCTGTCTGTCTGTCTCATCTCTAACTATCAAAGTGAATTTTTTTTTACTGAATGCAAGTCTTGTGTAAACAAAGTCAGGAAGTGGGGGAGACAGTGTTACAGACAGTGTTTTGGCACGATGCTCTGTGCTGCAGGTACAGTTGCCCCCACTCAAGGGAAAAGAGAAAGATAGACACACCAGCTTGAGTGCTACCTGCTGCCGAGTTCTCTGTGATCTCAGCCCTGTAGCTGGTCCTGGTGAAAATGGGCCTGTTGTCATTCTCATCCAAAATGGTGATTACCAAGAGGTCTGAATCCTGGTGGTGTGGGACAGCAGAGGGGGTTGAAGAAACATTTATTTAAACAAAGGATGTGGCATACAGTAAATATGAGAATAAAAGTGTGAGTAAGAGAAAAATATGTCAATCAGATGTCAAAAAAGCCAATCACTACCAAACACTCCATTGTTAGGGACAAGTCAGAAAAGAAAGGCTTTGCAGTTGTAATTGTGCTGTGCACAAACCAACAGGTTGCTTTCACAGTGTTGGTGGTTGACTTTGTTGCAGCTCTGGTTTAGAACAGTTTCTCACCTTTCCCACAGAGCTACCTCTTAAAGTATGCCACAGTATTGTTTTTGCATAAGAAATGGTGCAGCTGCACCTTGGGTGGGTTTCATGCTTTCATACTTACTTCAAGTAAATAGTGTGCATGAGATTCTTGTTATTAGCAAGATACAAGACATGAATGCCATTAAAAATGAGCCCGCATAAAGACAGATGTCTTATATCTCTCTACGTGTCATAGATTTCCTGAAATGAATTACTGGTGCAGAAAATCAGCAGAAAATCCTACACATGTTATGACTACTTTGTATTGCTCAACCTAAAGCAATGACACATGGGCTATGTCTTGCTGATTCACATTACGGCAAACATTTTTTAGGAAATGAGGTCTTTGAGTTCCGAATTCTTGCATGTTTTTGTCATTTGGGGCTGTGATTGTGCAAAACTGCTAAGTGCGCCAAAATATTCATGATTGTCTGTAGTGATAAATTTACTCAAAAGCTGACTTCAAATGACACAAGGTTTGTGTGGCTGTGATTTATGATTGTTTCTGTGGTTTGTCTGTGAATCTGCCAGTGTGCAAACATGTGAACTCTTGTAGTGTGTTTGCAGAGTGTGAGAGAGTGAGATTACCCTGCGAGCAATGCGGGGGTTCTCTGGGTTGTCTTTGACAGTGATGGTGAGTCTGTACTCAGCCACTCGCTCTCGGTCCAGTGGTCTGTTCACCTGCACCACACCTGTCTGACAGATAGGAAGAGAGAGAGGAAGAGGTAAGTCATGTGTGTCTTTAGAGGTTAATTCTAATTATCACATATTTACCTAAACACTAGCCTAATGTGTGATCAGATCTGGGAGCTGCCAGTCACAAGACTTCATCCTTCCCTTTGTTCACCACCTGCTTTACCACATCAGTAAGTTGTTTTTTCTGTGTTTTCTACCTAAACAGTAAAGCTCTGGTTGAAAGTTTCAAGCTTGTTTCACCCAGCATCACTGTTGCATCAGGTCCTGGCATACAATTGTACAATTTGATACAATACAAGCAAAGATTTCCAGGGTTTGTGAAGTCACTCCACACCATCCCTTTATCTCACCGTGTCATTGATGTAGAAGGCTCCGTCCTGGTTGCCAGCGGTGATGTTGTAAGTGAGGAGCGCGTTGCGTCCGCTGTCTGCATCTCGTGCCCGGACTCTGGCCACAGAGGTGTGTATGGACGCACCTTCGCTCACGCTGGTGTTGTAAGGCAGGTTCAGGAGGACTGGGTCGTTGTCGTTGATGTCTCGGACCTGGACCCCCACCACCACCTGATGAAAACACGTCAAGTAGAAAAAAACCCTCCAAACTCAGGCCTGTTCACACCAAAATGTTGAAAAGACTTTGCAGTCGCTATTATTCAATGTTTGATTTTTTTTAAAAGCATGCTGAAATGTTAAAATGGGATACACTCTATTTGTAAAATTATAACGTCTCCCAAAACATGTACTTGGGATTTTAAACTGCCATAGCATGTATAGGCCAAGACTACCTTGTGATCATGTAGTATAGTTTTTGAGTGGTACTATTTTTGTAGTACAAAACTCACAAACCATATTTATTTGTTGGAAATTTAAAACATGAGTGATTAGAAGTGGTTACTGACCATGACGCCAAATTACAGCACAGAAGTGAAACTTGCAAGATCCTGATCCTCAAGAGGATATGGTGAGAGTGTGTGCCTGCTTGCATGCGTGTGTGTTTGTGTAATAAAGGCCCACCGAGCTGTTGCGAGATGGGGTTCCCAGGTCTCGGGCTGTGACGGTGATGTTATAGAAGGCCGTTGTCTCTCTGTCCAGCTCTACATCCTTCCTCACCCGAAGCTCGCCCTCCACAGGAGAAACCATGAACTCATCTGACAGAGGGACAGAGAAAAAGGCTCAAAGACACGTCGTAAGGCTTGAACAACATATCACTCTTTTGACAGAAGAGTCTGGTACTAACTCTGGTGATCTCCGCCGGTGATGATGTACTCTACTTTGCCGTTGAGCCCAGAGTCTTCATCGCTGGCTCTGAGAGTCCAGACCCGAGGTCCCGGCTGGCCTTCAGTCACCTCGAAGGGTCCCTCATACGCTCTGGGGAAAGTGGGTGTCACATCGTTCACATCTAGGACATTTACCAGCACCTGAGGAAGGAAGGACACATCTGTTATGACATGTACAGTATGTGTGGCTATGAATCATGATGTACAAGAAAAGCTCGCCAAGTGTGGTTTGCCACATGCAGATTACCTTGACCACAATATCATGACATAAATACACTTTACTCTGCATGCGTAGAAGTGACACTAGGATGTAGAAAGGACAACAGAACTGATATGCAAATATGAGAATGGATTTTCGTATTCTGGGTATTTTTTGATCATGTTTCTGCATTTTATCTAAAAATAGAAAGCTGTCAAGGCCATCTATCAATTTTCAAATGTTGACATCTTTTGTGTTTCTCAAATTCTACAATTTCACATGTGTATCATCATGTGTATGTACAACCCTGAGGATGGAGCGAGGTTCATCACTTTGTCAAACATGATTGTACAGGAGATTACTACATGGGCTCAGGGACACTTTGCAAAACTGTTGTCAGTAAACATGTTCATTTGTAAATGATTGAATGCTGTTATTATTCTACACAGCAACCAAACCCTTTTTTGAAATTGGGGTTGTAGATGTTGGAAGAAAGCATAATTACTGTTGTGCTAGATGTCAAGCGAAGAGCAGGATTTGGACACTGGTCTGTAGCTGTGACAACCAGTGCGTAGTGTCCATTGCTGATCTCGAAGTCCAGCTCCTTCACGGCTGTAATCCTCCCCTTAATGCACACACATTCACATCATACACAGAAAGTTAATGTATTTGTCTTTATGCAGTTGCTTGGAACACAACGATATAGTAGTAATTAAGCCTCACCGTGATGCTGTTTATATGAAAGGTCTGGATCAGGTTGCCATGAGTGATAGCGTATCGTAAGGTGCCGTTCAGACCCTCGTCGGGGTCGATGGCTGTTACCGTGGCGATGGTGGCCCCCACTGTGTCTGGTCCCTCGCTCAACACTGTGACGTATTCCTCCTCAGGAAACTCTGGGGCGTTATCGTTCTCATCCACAATGTGAACATAGATGGTGGTTGAGGTCTGCGTGAGAAATAGAGAGACATGGGAAAACTTTCACAGCTGTATTTAGTATTTATGCCTGATTGGGTTAAACTCTAGTGACAATATGTGAATCACTTCCAGAATACGGTGTCAGCTAAATTTGATCTTGTAGCCCATTCATCATTATAATGTTGAAAGATTCTGCAGTGATGTATCATCATATTAGACGGCAAAGATCACGAAGTGTACTTCAAGGCCAAACCTACAAAACAGCAAGATAGTCGGCTAACTGCGGTTTGTTATTCTAGAAAAAACTAAATAATATTGCCTTTTCTACACCTCAGCCACTCCTACACCTTTATACATTGTTCACTACAGTATGACTAATAAGGCTTTCTACAACAGTGATATATTTAGATTTCATTTATTATTGGAGAAGGGGACTGGAGAGTATTTTGTTTCAGACAGAAGGAAAAAATATCTCATGAGAAACAAAAGGAAATCAGAAGGGTAAGTGTGGTTAAGAGAAGATGCTGCAAGGGAGCAATAAATTCTGATTCTTTATTGTTTCATCTCCTCACTCTGGAAAGAACAAATTCTAAAATGTAAGTGAAGTGGAAGAAAGACAGCAGTGCATCCTAAAGGAAACCACTTCCTCTAACCAGTGAAAACCACTCTGATACACAAGAAACAGCATCATTGTGTGGAATAAAGGTTGAATGTCGAGTCAAAACTTGCTCCACCAGTCTGACCTCCCAGTTCTCCTCCCAATGCGACTGTAAATACGGACCGGCTGACCAGCACCCTCAGGCTGTGGCGGTTAAAGAGGCCGTTGGCGTTTCACAATATTGTGATTTCTGTTTTAAGTAGTGTGTGTGTATGTGTGTTAGATAGCAAGCGATGACGAATAATTACAACTAAAGACAAAAAAATCCAAAACAAAAACAAGTTATTCATACATGACGGCAACTTTATTCTATATCAAATAGGCTCTATTCATTTTATGTTAAAGGTGCAATACATAAGAATGTGAAGCAATTTACATGTATTAATTGCTTTGTATTGTCAATGTTTGAACGGACTGAAACGTAACTTCAAAAATGAAACTTTCTCACTTGCATGTAACAGCCTGATTTCTATGTAAAAAGACACAGGATAGTTTTTCTAGGAAAATCCAAAGGACGGTTATGCTCCAGATCACCTTGCCTCTCTCGTGCTTCCCTACAGCGCCAACAGTGTGCAACAGTAGCAAATGTTAGCTTAGAAAATTAGTCTGCTAATGTCAGCAAATGACCAAAAATCCACCTCAACATAGAGTTAAACACTAAGTCCAAAATCAAAGCTAAGCGTGTGAAATACAATGTGATATTTTGGTTTTAGCTGGCTGTTAGCTAATTTAGCTTGCTTGCTAACATGAATGAATTGCTGGCTAGTTATCACAGGAAAACACTGTCTTGAATGAATAATGTCAGCTTATTGATCCAGACTTCCGGGGCTGATCTGGCTGGTAAATTGGCAAGCTTGCCCTTTGCAAATTTATCAGCTAACATTGCATCATAACCGACACCGGGTCCATTCAGCATAGCTGAGTTACTGGTAGCTGGCTAGCCTTAGCGTGCTTCCTTGTTAATGTTATCGCTAGCAAAATAAAAGCAATATCTGTGTGGCTATGTTAGTTGGCTAGCTTGCCAAGTTACTTCATCGGCTAACATGGTCCATGATACTAACTTATGTATTATGACAAACAGTCTCGATTTTAGCCAACAATTAATGAAGTAACAAAGTTGTATGACTAACAATTGCTTTCTTCTAGCCAAGAGCAATGCACGGCTAACTAGCTAACTGTGAACTAAGCTAAGCCAGCTAGCTGTAAATTAGATACACTGCATGGATCTGGCGTCTATAACCAAGTGTGAGAAACAGGATGCTGACTGCAGTTCACTTAATGGCCACTGGTGTCATTAATAACAAGGATTTTCCAAAAATTCCACATGTACGTGCACGGATTTTGCCCATGAAGATCACTTTACTCAGCCTCTCAAACCACTTTTATAACGTCTTCTGTGTTTTCTCAGTTTGTATTTGAAAAATTTTAATCATAAAAGAAAAGACTTTGTTACAAATTGGTTGCTTGTTTGCAAGGTATGGACATTTTACCACACTGTGGGGGTCTAATGAAAGACACTATGGAGTTGCATTGTGGGATTAAAAGTCAGAACATCCGTAGCTTTGTTTAATCAATTTTGACCATCCTTTTTTAAATCTCTGGCATCTTTATGGAGGTACAGTACTAATTGCTGGAATATCACTAACATTTTGTGTAAAATTACATGCAGACAATTTTTTTTATAAAAGTGGGGGGGGAATGTTTTTTGTGCGTACTAGCGTAGATACAACTTTTGAAGAGGGTGGAGCACAGAGAGAGAGAGAGAGAGAGAGAGAGACTGAGACTGGCTCACAGTGGGGGGAGGAGCGTTTCACCTCCGTTGCTTTTGCGCTGCAAACTTCAGGGAGATCAAACTAACTTGGAAGCAAAGTGACAAGGATCTGTCAACCATCTCTCTGCGTTTGGGTGTCGTTTCTGGAGCATTTGTATGGTTTAAGGGTGAAAAGAAAAAGTTGAACAGAGGCTACTTGTAGAACTAGTTGATGACAGTCTGAGTGCACACTGTGCTGCGTTCACCACCCTGACAGACATGGAGCGGGGATTACCCTGTCGGACAGCGCTGAGGGGAAACGCGCCCATTCTGTGGCTCTGCTCCGTCCTGCTGTACATGGCTGCAGGTAAGCAGGAATAAACACATCCGTCTGCATGGCTGCTCTTTAACTGGCTCATCAGACGTGTGGGAACTTGTTGACAACTTTCTTTTACTGACAAATCGATGGACTGAACTCTGATGGGGAACAAGAGGTTTTATTTTCAGCACGCAACTAAAAGTCAGATAACTCAAGTCCTGCAGAAAGTTTGGACCTTTAAAGCATCAGATTATCAATAGGAAGTTAAAGTTTGCATCAAAAGACTTTTATATGACATGTATATATAACTTCAGTCTATTTGACAGCCTAAACACGTGTCATTTTTCCAAACTCAGGCAGCCCACAGCTTTTCTTTTTAATAATTACTGATTTCTATTTTACATGTTGTCTCTGTAAACACTGAACACAGTTTAAAGCTACATTCTTGGTTTGTTGCTGCTGTTTTGAGACTGAACATCTGGTGTGAAGCTGTTTTAAAGCCCCTCCCTTGGGATGTAGTGGGGCATAAAGCCCACTTATACTAACTCTTTACAACATAGCCGCAAATTGAACAGTGGTTGTTTTTAGCCTGAAATATGCAGAGATGTACACAACTTATAAAAACACTTAAAGGAGAACCTCCCTGGGCTGTGGGCGCCTGTGCAGGATGTGTTTGGTGAACTGTGCATCCACTAATTCATCCTCTTACTGAAACCAGTTATTGTTCCATTTTCAAATACATTTTCAGCTGTAATCAAAATAAGGGTTTCTTAAGGACTCTGGCATTGCTTGAAGTTTAGGCCACTGAGGCTGGAGAAGCAGCTGTTGCCTCCAGGGTGCAGGCTGCTTCACTTCAAACACCACTGAAGCCTTGCAGAGGTTATCAGTTTTCAGGATTTGGTCTATTTAGATAAGCTCACACGATAAGTCCACCAAAGGCAGCTAGTGATGTTTATTGAGCTTTTTAGGCTGATCCACAAAGAGAAAAAAATCTTTATATGCTTACATGTTTGCATTTCAGTGTTTGTAGATAAAGTACATTTTGTAGCCCATGTTTCTATCTATACTGTGTTTTGAATTACTTATGCAGGCCTATAAAACTCAAGAGGCTCCAATAAAAGACCTACAAGGCTTAAGTGTAACTTCAGGACTCCACTTCAGCCCTGTTGTGTCGTCTTTGCTTGGAAGTTTCCTTCCTTTCAGCCTGCGATGAAAACAGCTGTTTGTGCCACTGCCAATAATGGGTTTCTCCTCCACAAAACATGTCTTGAGATAAACAGAGCAATAATCAGTGCCTCTCTTCCTCTCGGTCTAGATAAGCATTTAGTTCCCTGTGCAGGACAATGGCACAGTCAAAAATGTCCAAAATGCTCCACAGGATGTGAGCATTCACTCTTTCTAGTACCCCATCTACTTTCTCCTCCTGTTGTGACAGACCTTGTGTCGTGCATTGATCCCCTGTCCTAAATGAATAAGTCATTATTAGGGTGCAGTGATAAAAAAAATGCTTTCCTGGGTCGATGGCATCGACAAGAACGGGCCTGACCAGGGAGAGTCAGCGAGTGCGTGCCACAGTTGTGTGGGTACATGCTGCATGTGCATGAGTAACATAAAGACAATGGAGGAGGGGGAGCTCCCATGTTGTTCTGTGATTTTTGTGGGTATCACAGAGGTCTGCCAGGCATTTATAACTCAAATCTTGGTGTCCCATAGTTAATATGCAGAGAGTATGACAAGTAAAAAAATCCCTAAACACTACACAACTTCTAGTAAAGATGTGTCTCCCACACTGGTGATTCTCGGAACAGCCCAAGGATACATCATTGACCGTCACTGATAGAGCCTTGACTCTGCTTCTAGTCACAACAAAAATAGCAGCCTAATGTGCTTTGTTTGGTAAAGATCTAACACATTTAACAACAATAGAAACAGTTAAACTATATAATCACACTCTGAAAAGCACTTTTAAGTGGAAAGCAGAAAGGACCAAAAAGAGAGAAATCAATCAACCTAGCTGATAATAATTACGTCACTTTGTGAAAAATATGTAATATTGGCACTTTTGTGTTTCAAAAGTACAAAAAGCCCCATTTACACTTTCAAAACGACATTTCAGCTGTGCGGTTTCTGCAGCTGAGTGAAGAAATGATGTTGTAATGATGTTGTAAATATGTTTACGAAACTGTCATTGCGCAACATTTTGGTAAAGTAGCTAAATGTGTGAAGTACATTTAGAGGAAGAACACTGTTTGAATAGCACTTGTACAAAAGAAGTTTATTGCAAATTGGCCATGGATCTCTGAACATAGTGACCTGCATCACTGATCCATAACTACTTCCTTTTATGACTAGGTAGAGACTGAAATACCACATTTTTCACTTCCTGTCGGTGAAAAGATGCTTAATGTATCTGTTTGCTGTGCTAGAAGCTTCAACTGAAACTTGTGTGTGTGTGTGGAGGGCCTAATCTGGGATCCTCCTGCTGGTTTCATTAACACCCTGTAATAGACCGGATAATCATTACCATTACAGTAGGTGTGAAAAAGGGTGGAGTTTGAGAGATGTGTGTATGTGTGGGGAGGAGAACAGTCACTGTACAAATTCAGGTCAAGAAATGCCAGTGAAATGATACCAGATTTACCAGTAGGGTATGTTCAGTAGCCAGTGTTGCATTAGCACCTGGAGAAATAAATTACAGTCTTACAGTTTTAGTCAGCTAAACTTGGGGTAATTTAAACAGAGATGAAGACATTTATTTAATTCGCACAGGCTATGCTGCATGTCTGTATGTAAGAAAGCTGTCAGAGGCAACATGTCCTAAACAGGTGGCATTCAGGCTTAAAACAAAGGAGGGCCTGTTTCTTGGCCCTGAGGGACTATCAGGATCCTGAGAAAAGAGATCAGAGAAGGAAACTTAGATCTATAATGGAGCCAAAACACAGATGTCTGGTGTGTACGAGTGACAGAAATCCTGTCTGTACTAGACACGAGGCAAAGCTTCGCATCTGTTTTTACCTGGTTGCAACCACATCAAGACAGCTCACATAGTGCTGACACTGTGGTAACACCACCCAGTTGGCACCTAACATGCTTTAAAATCTTATTCATTGTCTCTATGCGATGTCTGGTCTTGTCAGTAAGTCATACCTGAAACATATTAGATGTATATAATAGCATTTCCTACCTGGCAACCTTGTAATAATCCTGTTTTGGCCATATATCAGGTAAAAGTCAGACTTAAATGTACATTTTGTGTATATAAACACATTTTACAACAGAAATCCATCTCCACTAGTGTAAATGGGGTGAGAGCTGTCAAAAAAAAAGGAAGGCAGGGAGGAAGGCAGGGTGGGTGTGAAACAGGAGAGGAGAAGGGCTTCCCCTCCTATTGTCCCATCATGCAGGCAGGAACAGCCGTGGGGGCAACGGTTTCGCTTTAATTACCCTCCATGGTCTTCCTATTGCTTTTCCCAGCACACAATGACTAGTCCACAGTTCAGTCGGACACAGGAACCTGACACAAACCTCACACTCTGTGACGCTTACACAGGATGTGCACATACTGAATATACAAACGTGCACAGCTAATCAAAAAGCAAAGGTCGTCGGCTGGTCAGCTACTGTATTTCCACTTCAGCAGAGTGTAAACCAAACACTTAAAACTTGCATTGACATTTAGACTAAAACGATTCATGTGCTTCCTCATTTATGTTCTGACTGATCTAGAAGGCTCTTGCTTGTTGCATCTGCTGCCCTCTCAGGAAGGTAGTGGTAATGCATAAAAAGTCAATGGTTAATTTATGGCTAAATCACACAAAGCTGCTTCTCCACTACTGGTTTAAACTTTCATGCATGTTGCAGTCCAGTCTGTGATGTAACAGCATGTGTTTTGTCTTGATGGAGAACACCTGCAGAGACATCATTACTAATTGGGATGTGGGCAGAGGTGCACCCTGCTTTTCAGACCATAAAGAGCTGTGCAGCAGCAACTGAAGCCCTTTAAATTCAGTTTTAGGTACTAAGGAGCCAGACAGGAGGAGGAGTGGGAGTAGTGGGCGTAGTGTTCGCGTGCCTGGACAACTCAGGAAGGAAGTCCACTCCTCAAGTCCTGGCAGGGATCACTCACCCTCCAAACACTCACACACGCATGTGTTTGTGTGTAGCTGCCATCTCTGATCCATGGTACCACTGCAATAATACACACTTGCATGCATGCTTCTCTCTCACAACAGTCCGCCCCCACACACATATGTGCAATTCGCATGCACTCACACGCAGTCTTCCTGTCTGCTTTGCAGCGCTGAGCATTCTGGGATGCTAGATGCTAAACCACAACACACACTGTAAGAGACAAAAGGAGTGCAATGATCTCTTTAAGCAGAGAAAGCCAGAGAGCGGCAGAGTTGGCCTATTGTTTTACATGGTGGATATATGAGAATCATTCACTCTCTGTGTTAATGCTGCACTATGACTGTGCAGTGTGGGGGCATTGTATAGAGAGTGGTATTGTACAGCATGGTTAACAGAGTGGCTCCAGACTTCTTAGCCTGAGGATATGTTTGTTTTTGTTCAGTTATTGCAATGAAATAACCATTCAGAGCACACATTAAATAGTTTGTCTATTCGTGCATTCCACTGCTGCACTACAGAAGTTAGAACAGGATGTGGTTAAAGTCAGTATGTGAGAGGGAGAACGGTTCGTGCAGTATGTAAAGAGATGCTTCACAGCTGTCTATTTGGTTTCCTGAATGTACTGAAAAGGTATGTGCTGAATCTTCTGAGAAAGAAAGAGCTAATTCACCACAATCTCTTGGTAATGTCACCACACAGTAATAGTCAGTATCTAATAATAAAGGGAATCCAAGAGATTTCTACACTTTCTGTAGTTTGATGGAGAAAGAGATGTCAAATGAGGTCTTGTGTATATTGGCTACTATCTCTTTCTGTAGCTGTCTGAAAAGAACAGGCAATTTAATTCCCACAGGAAGTTAGTATATTTATTTTAGCCAGCAAGCGATGGACTCAAACCACATCTCTAACCACGGTACGAATATACAGAACAGGAAACAAATTGTGCTAACCTAAAATACACAAAAACCAGGAAGCATGTAGTGTGCAGAAATAGGGCATGGAAAATTGTGGGACTTTGGCTTTAAATCCATGTTGAGATTGGTAGTTGCTATAATTGGTTTTTGCACTGTGGTTATTTGTGTTATGACTGGTGGTACCAGGCAGGAACTTCATCCCACTCAACTTAAGCTATGAAATAATTTGAAGAGAACTGTGATTTAGCAAGCAATTTCCTGTTTGAATACATCATCATATGATATTAGGCCTATACTTTTACAAAACGTCACTCTCCCACATTGAAGCACATGAAAGAAAGCTTGAATTTTGCATGAACATCATGATGGACCTTCATTAGTATAAATTATCTATATTAATATTAAAATGTGGATGTAGGCTTTTATGTTTCACTCTGTTAAAATCTAACAAATTACTTAACTTATTCTGGTTAGATGTAGTTTGATGCAGTTTTTGAATATGGATTTTTCTTATTTTGAACTCTGGAAAAACTAGCTGTCATTGCCATCAAAGCAAACTTGTGACAAACATATGACTTCAATATTTATTTATTTTTTAAACTAAAAATACACCCTTCTTTCCTCTTTTTTTCTTTGTCATCACTAATACACACACACACACATATATATATACATGCACTCACATATATATATACACACACAGGCACACAGGGGATTTGTGTTCTCTGATTTAGCTTCTCAGACACTTCCTGTGATTTCTACCCCATGCAAATCCTGACCACAGGCATAACCCAAAGCTTCATCATCTCTAACCTAAAGCCTTTGATTGATAGAGCTTGCTCCATATTTGTCTTTTCTCCGTAGCTAAAGGCGAGATGTCCCACACCCACTCCACACTGAGTGTTTCAGCCCCCCGTCTGTACTACACCTGTCCCGAGGGTGCAACTGTCAAAATGGTGTGTGACCAAAGAGGTGCTGCCTTGCACCCCACTGATCTTCTGAAGCACAGCTGGCTTTTCACACCCCACAGTGACCAGCACTGTACGGGATGGGCGGGCCCACGCCATATTACCGTTGGTCATCGTTCCCATGGCAACCACACCTTGCCAGCAGGGCTGCATTTTGGAGCTTCAGAGCAGAACTTCTGGGTGACTCTGCAGAACGTGACCAAGGCTGACCAGGGTCGCTACTGCTGTATGGTCCTCGACCTCATCGTGGAACATAAACACGTTTCCATCTTGCAGAAACTCCACAGCCATGTTGTTCTCCAAGTTACACCACGTAAGGACATCAAATGTATGGGTGTGGATGTGTAGTTAGTTTTGCAAAGTAGAAAAAGGTTGTTACGTTAGTTTCCCAGCTTCTCTGTAATGTGGTCTATGACGTTGTGCATGAATGTCAAATGCTGAGGTAAATGGCGACATTTGCGTTGAATGTTTAACAGGAAGAAACCCACACCAATGCTACATTATGATATACTGTATGTGAGAAACATGTATTCATTCTCTCTTTCCAGGGAGAAATGGATCTCAAGATTGCACTGTCTGGGATCCCACGCCATCTGGAGGTTTGTCACCTTATTCAAGCCTTCATAGCCAATGGATGACTGGCCAGTTATTCAGTTTATTTAACTCACAGTCCCTCTGTTGCTTTCCCAGGCTCCGTGCCAGTGGCTTTGGCCGTAGCAGCCTGCATCTTGGCTCTGCTTTCTCTGCCTCTTATTCTGGTGCTTGTGTACAAACAGAGGCAGAACGGCCAGTCGAGCAGACGTATGTATTACTGATATGCATCAACAAGTGCGCACACACACACACATATGCACTCATTTTCATGCCCATGTCATGAGTCAAATATAAATCTCTCACCCTGGGTTCCCCATAGTGTTTTGTCCGACACATATTTCCTGTCAGTGAGGTGGATTAACTGTATTTCACACAGTAGGAAGCACATTCACACTCTATCTGTAGTGTTCCGCTCTGTTTCAATTCATTCACAATGGCCCATTTCCTGTTTCCTCTCTCCCAGGTGCACAAGAGCTGGTGAGGATGGACAGGTAAGTTTTCCCACAGTCTGTCAGGCAGCTGGTTACGTAGAGCAGCTTCAAAACACAGCTGCATTTTATAATAATAATAATAACACAGTGTATGTAGATATTCTATTGTGCAGTGGCCACAACATTTCTCAAACAGTAGACACTTTCAGTCAGACAACCTGATTAGATCAAAATGTGCTACAACTCTGAGGATAATTCATCTGAACGTTTGCTTGCTAAAGATCTATAGCTTTAAAACAACAAAAAACACTATGTTAGTTTGGAGATATAATTTTAACTATTGTACCACAAAAAGGACTTCTGCCCAGGACATTGGTGGTCTTTACTTGCATTTACACTGTATGCTATGTTGTGTACCACTGGAGTGTATTTTGTGGGAAATCTTAATGGTTTACTTTATGGCTCACAACAGGGGACTGCAAACCATTTTGGTGTAGTATTTAATGTTCATTAAAGTAATAAAGCCTAGATTACTGCTAGAAAACAAAAGTGACAGACATAACATGTCTTGAGCAACAGATGAGTGTTGAAATAGTTTATTGTTTCATATCGGCCACAACCTACTCATCTGGATTCTTCTCATTCTTATCTGTGTGTTCAGTGAGGCTCATGGCCACGAGAACCCTGTGTTTCTTGGGGGATCACCACAGACTAAGACCCGTACCGTGTCTCAGATCATGACCAGGCAATCCTCAGAGACAGGACGCCACCTGTTGTCTGAGCCAGGAACCCCTCTTTCTCCTCCTGCACACGGGGACGTTTTCTTCCCAATAGAAGGTAGGTCACACAAACGAAACTATACATCCTGAAACACACAGCAACTCATACCACAGGGCACACAATATTATGCTCTCTGCCTCTGCTGATTAAAGATGCTTATTAACAAGATGAAAGACACAAAATCACTCAGCACAGGCTGGGACATACCACTATCTAACTGCCAATTCTCCATTTTGCTCAGCTTTTGCCCCTTAGCCTGACTTAAACCTCTCTCTGACTGTTAATATTACACACAGAAAGCTGAGTATGAGTTCTCAGCCAAGTGGGTGCCTTTCAGTTCAGGAGTGACTGTGCACTGTGTGCATTGCTAGGTCATGCCTTATTAACTACATTCTGAATGCACACACCTGACTCCCTTCTTATTCACATTTGATCTTTAAATTATGTATAAAGGCACATAAGAAGTAGCATGTAACAGTATTGCACAAGAAAATAGTTCTGAGAATACCTATTTCAAAATGAGCAGTCTGTTTGCAGTAGTATGGTAAAAGACTGACGCAATTAAAGAACAACCAGCTTTTTGTACTTCTGCTGAAACATCCTGTATGTGGTGGAAGCGTTGGTGGAAAGATGCACACATTCTTGTGCAAAATTACACGTTCACACTCAAAAAACAGCTGGGTTTGGTCTGATGTGAGAAAAAAAAAATTGGTGTAAGGAGTTTAATATCTCTCCCCCACACAACCGAAACCAGCTCCTTATGCTGTCATCATCTGAATTCTTCTCTTGCCTCACTCGCAAGTCATTCTCCACCCATCAGCACTCCCATTTAACACTAATGGCCCCTTCAGCCGTTCTCTCCGACTCAACTTGAAATAATACTGAAACATTAGTTACGGTGAAAGGGTTCAATCCTGAGTGTTTTTCTACCGATTCCCGGGGCACCTGTGCAGACATTCCAGGCATACTGAGGTGAATTGCCCCGCTTCCTGGCAGCATGGTATATGATGGTACAAGGAGAAGGACACAACCAGACTCACTGAAAAGCCACCCTAAACATCTAGTGTGCAAACATAGGCAAGTCTCAGAAACGCGTGCTGTTCATTCATTGTTTGTGATAAGTGACACGCATAAACATGAGGTCAAACTGGAGCGCCCCCTCTAAGTTAGTCCTGATTTAGATGCTGCTGTTTTTGGGCTATGTGCCCAAATAGAATTCTGGTAATGGGTAAAAATGCTGATAGTGGGAAAACCTTTGCTAACAATAAGTGACAGATGGAAACTTCCACTGTTTGATTGCATCTCAGATTATTCTCAGATGTTTCTCTTCTAGAGAGAGCAACGAATATTGATCGAACTGTAAAAAAAACATTTTTCAAGGTGGATTTTCCCTGCCAGAGCTCATTTCCTTCAGTGGCGTACAAAAGTTATGCAGAGTACACAGCCTGGTTTGAGGTTTCGTGTTATGTGAATAAAAGCCACACTTCAGCTTTCTTCTTCATCTTTTTTGGCCCACTGACCTTCAGCTGAGCGGAATTTAACTAGCAGCAGTTCCCTGTTATCTTCAACATGTCGCAACTGAGACTTAGCCTTTTTGTTCCCCTTTTTAATGGATTTCCAGCGAAACTTATCTTATTCTGAGAAATCTATTAGTTTCTCTGTGTGCTTGTATGACTCTATGGAGTAGGAGGTTTGGAAAGAGAAACGCTGCTGTGTGTCTTTTGACAAGATCTATCTGCATTTTGGGCAGGAAGTGCGATTTTAAACTCCCTCATATATATATCTACATTTCCTCATGTCAACACAAAGTCATGAAACATGCCTTTGTGTAGGTTGATACGTGTAGATTATCTGCGGTGCTCTCACTGACCTGTACTGTTGTCTTTTTCAGACACCATCCTTGAGTCTCCAGAGTTCCTGCAGGTTTAAAGGGGGTTGAAACCTCACTCATCGCTCTAACTGCTGATCTGGGGACAGTCCTGCAACTCTCTTCTTCTTCTCTCTGCCTCTAGAGCGACGTTGCCATTATGATCTGTCTCACAAAAAACTCTGTCAGGATGGTTGTCTGTACATTGTCTGGACCGCAGGAGGGAATGGACTCTTTTTTATTCAAAAACTATTTCCACCTGCAACAACAGCTGGAGGCCAAAAGCAAAAATCTTGCTTGTGAGCTGGCAGTGGCTCGTGGACCAACAGGTGCCCGATGCTTGAAAAGAATCCAAAGTGTTGAGGGTGGGAGTCCCGCCATGTGCTGAGGTAGCATGTTAGAGTGACAGTTTCTGTGGTCTCTAAGGCTGCTTTCAAACAAACAGGTGGTGCATTTATTTGTTTGGTTTGATTCATCTGTATTTCAAACCCTGGTGCGGATCAAAGAGCTGCACTTACACCACCTGGTTTATGTCCACTTCCAGGCTAACTCTGATGTGGTTCATTTTCAGTGTGAAGGCAAAGCATACCAACCACAGCAGTTGATGGTTGTGGTTGGTATGCTTTGTGGTAGTTAATGGCATGGCAATATGATCTGACACCATCCATTTGCTGATTGTTGGAATTGTCAAATGGACATTACATTATACATCAGAAAGTGAAAAGGGATTTAAACATTAGTGTGTGTTGCTTGCATCCTGTTCTGTATAATTTGGCAGTTCATAGCATATTGGCCACAGTGACAGCAACATGCTCCCCTATTATATTACAATACAAGATGCATTGTTTTTGTTCTGTTTCCTGACGTTCCATCATTATTCATGACAGAAGTGATAAATAGCATTTATCACTTGCTGTCAGTTACTGGAATAAACTTGGTTTTTGTTTTTATCATTCAGAGTGTATCATTTTTTAAACCGAACCACAGGTGTGAAAGGTGTCTCTCTCACTCTCTCTCTCTCTCATCCCTGTCATTGTAATAAAGTGCTCAAATAGCTTCATACCAAAGGAGTCTCAATCGCTGGAGAAGTACCAATGTTCTTGTACAAGTTGACAGTAATTTGTTTTTATGGCATTACACTGTTTCTCTGTATTGTTTCCACTTGCTTAATTGCTTCATTTCTCTTCCGTCTTTCCTACCTCAGTTACGGTCAGCTCTGTTGCTCATATTCTTCTTCCTTCTTGTACTCAGAAAGAAACACAGCACTTCACAGTGGCCTTAAATATATTCTGAAAGTGCTGAAAACTGCAAGCCTCTTGGTTCTTTTTGATAATAGTTATTCAGGTATGGCATTCACGCTCAGTTTAATGATTAAGAATAAAGTGTTTATTGATTTTCTCTTGAATGTAGCAATGTAATAGAGTTGTAATTAAAAAAATGTCAGACTTGCCAACATTTTAATCACTGCCACTATTTTTATGGATCTTTTTCTGATTTATTTTTGTTTTCCTGTGTCTTGATTTAATTGTTGGGATGTGTATATTATTGTTCATTTATATTTTTGTGTGTGCAATGGGATGTTGATGAGTAATTACTATTTAGCACGGGTGTGGAAGAATGTCATTCAAATGTTCAAATCATATCAAGGTGGACTGAGAGAAAATGAGAAGGGATTGCAATGATAAATACTTAGTCTGTGTCTGTATATGACTTTGAGAAACCACTGGTGGTTTTTTATATTGAGGTAAAATGTGTACAGAAGGTGCTCAGCGGAAATCAGCTCCAAATGATGTGTAGCAGGTGTATAGGACAGGGTATTATATATGTTATGTGTGTTTCTTTGAATATCTTGGCAAATAGTCAAACCAAGATCTTGTGGTTTTATTTGATTTGTGTTCTCAAGTGTGTGTGTGTGTGTGTGTGTGTGTGTGTGTGTTCACAAATATCGGTTTATAATTTCAAGTGTGGTCTAGTTTTAATGTGTGCGCACACAATTTTGCATCTGTATGTATGTGTTTTATACTGGAAAAAAGATGTATCCGACATAGACACAGAGCAAAAGGTGCAAAAGCATGTTTGTTCTGTATATTGCATTTAAATTGTCCCGGTTGTAGCTTGTATAATAAAGTGGAGCTCTTAAACCCTAAAGCCAATGTGTCTAGTCTTTCATTGTTCCTTTGAACTGGCAGGTCTCCAAAACTATCAATACGCAAGGATGTGCTGCACTTGCTGCCTAGGGAGCCATTACAGACGGAACAAGGTTGTTCCACTTGTGTGCCTCTAAGATGGTGCACACCAGAGGGAGACTGGCATTGAGGAGAGAAAAATGATACAACAACCTCAGTATCTTGTTTTATGAGAAGAGACGGAGAGCTGGATGGGAGGAGGGGGATGCCTGTTGCTTGCCATTTCCTCTCTCCACTGCTTTTTCTGCAGCCACTTATATCTTGTATTAACAAGAGCTGCATTGTTATTGGTCTGTACTACTTACATCTTACTATGTGACACAGACAAGCGAAAAAAAAAATATAGGCCACATACATGTATATCTCCCATAATGCATGCATGTACAGTCCATGTCTCATTTTGTCTGTGCACATTAACACGTTTCAAAAAGCCCTTTAAATGTTACATATAACACACTCATCTTCCTCTTTTTGGAAATTGGGCTTGTGGCTTTCCTGTTTACAAAGGTGTTTCCTGTGCTTTCACAGCTGATCAGCTCAGACTGAACATCAACCAACCGCTGCATTTAATTTTGCAGGCCATGCAAAGACAGGTCTTATGTGTTTCATATCTGATTTGTTCAATATCTTGGCTTAAGGCAGGAAGAAAGAGGAAGTAAACAGATGCCCAAAATCCCCAGAATAAGCAGATCTCTCAGCCGTGACTGTTTGTAGTACAATGGCTGACCAAAAGAGGGCTCTGTCATAAGATGGGATGCTAAATCCCCCCCCCCCGACATGACCCTGCCAAGTTCAAATCACCATGAGCACATCAGATAAGATTTACACCCCATTGTAGAAGTTACACTGAAGATAAGAAGGATGTATAAAGATCCATTATTTTTCCTCATAATATGAAGCAATGATGTAATAATGTCACTTTTTATAACAACAAATCTCTCATCACTGGTTAAGAAAAGATTTTAGATTTAGACTTAAAAAACACTGGATATTTTTTCCAGTGCAGAAATAGTTTATCTGATATGTTGAGGTAGATTTTGAAGTGTTCTACTTGATGCAGCTGCTTTTCCTTGTATCTTACCGAAAGAGGGGGCGTGCCGTCATCCTCCACAGTGACAGTGAGTCGGTACTCCTGCTGGCGCTCTCTGTCGGGAGGAGCTGGCCGTGTCACCATCTCTCCGGTCACACGGTCCATACGGAAGGTCAAGTCCTGGTTCCCGGCAGTGATGTAGTAAAACAGCATGGCATTGGGACCGATGTCTTGGTCGGTAGCCATCACACGGAGGACTGACGTGCCACCTCCTACATTCTATAATTTACATTATAGAAGAAGCCTGGTTATTGATTACCAACAATAGAATAATCACAACCAATTATTGTGCAAACTGAATATCATCACTTATACCAGTACTTTGTTTAGCCTCAGTTCAAGAACGAGACACATGCAAAAATATAGACAAATTCAAAGATAAAATGAAGTATATGCTCCATGTGATGTGTGAGTGCGCCCCTACCTCACTTATGCTGACGTTGTAGCCCCTCTGGCTTTCAATAACAGGTGCATTGTCATTGACGTCCAGGATGTTGATGGTGAGGGAGTGATCTGTGTGTCTGGGAGGTGAGCCATTGTCGATGGCACGCACCTGTAACAACATACACATGCATGTGTATTAATATATGTCTGACCATACTTTTGGACATATGGCATAAAATCACATATGTAAAAATGCAGTATGCTTTCCTCTATATGAAATAAGTTCCATGAATAATATTTTGATGTGATTGGATCAGTTCTAAAGCAAAAAAATGTCACACGTTGTTTGCTGATACCCACGTGAATATGGTGCAACACGTGTGACACGTAATCAGTTTATTTTGTGCTGAGGCTAGAAATGGAGTCGGGGTTGTGGTGTAAAATAAGTGTGAAAGAGTCATATGGTCACATAGACATGTCGTGAAAGATGTCATAACTACATGTGGATTGCTGCCTGACCTTCAGTAAGTAGCGGTCTACTGACTCTCTGTCCAGAGGAGCATTGACATAAACCTCCCCATAGGTGTGGTTCACTGTCTTGATCTTGAACACATCCTCCATGTTGCCTGCCACCAGAGTGAAATTGACCTGAGAGAGAGAGTAATGAGCCAGAATGAGACAAGGAGAAGGGGGAAGAGAGAGACAGACAGTGAAAGAATATAATATCACACTACAACAACAGCTTAGGTTCAGTGACAAACTCTATTTACTCTATTTAAGTTACCCAAAATGAATAAATAGTTTAATAGCTGTGTTTGGCTGTGCAGGCTCTAAATCTTGAATAAATCACAGCACATAATAAAGGATCAATGATGGGGAACACAACTAAGTAACAGAGCCAAGAACAAACAAAGTGGCAAGAAATGCAACTGAATATATGATTAACAAAGAAAATTAAGAAATCAAAACTGAGAGACAAGAGGCTGGTGGAGAGAAAGTAGAACAAGCAGAATAAAAAAAAACTGTTAACAACAACAATGTGTAGCAATCTTCAACATGTATAGTATGTAGTAGTGAGGAGAAAAATGCGGTGCTAGCAACTTTAGCAGACCACTATGCTGAAACGTCAAAATCAGTGTCAGCTGATGTGAAACTGAGACACGCTTCATTTCACTCACTGTACTGTAATCTGCTGAAGTGAACATTTAAAGTACTCATATGAAAAGAGACACAAACCAAAATGAGTCAGACATAACTCGTACTGTTCTGATGCCTAATGAGACATAGGTGATAATGATCGGTTGTTTTTCCACCTTTCTTCTTTATTCTCACCAGTCCGTTCAATCCGGCATCTTTGTCCCTTCCCAGCACCACTGCCACTTTTTTCCCCATGGGTGTGTTTTCTGCGATGTCCACCGAAGTGTCAGATGTGATGTCAAACTCTGGACTGTTGTCATTCTCATCCAGAATGGTGATTGAAACCTGCCAAGAGACATGAAATGTAATCTGGCAATCCACAACTTTTCAGATTGATGCACTACTTACCTTTGAGATGAATCAGATGACCAAAACTTATACTGCAGATGAATATGTTTCATGTTGGCTTTAACAAGAACAGCAAGTCTTACCTTCTGCACTTCCAATGAAAGATGCATTGAATAAAAGAGGAATGCCATTAAGTTTCTACAATAAAACAGATACAACACATACTGTAATAAATAGAATGTTGTTCAGCAAAAGAAAGATAAATGAACACAATTAAGAAAGAAGCATACCACAGTAGAGTCCTTTTTAGGTCCTCCATCATCAGCTACAACAGTCAAGGTGTACATGTCCCCCTTCTCTCTGTCCAGCCTGCCTGTCACCGTGATACGGCCCTGAAAACACATGTCAGCATATATCATCACCTCCATTTCTTTTTAGATAGAAATCTCTGTAATCTGACAAGGAGCAACAGAGACAGAGAAAGAATGACGTATCATGAAAATCAACAACAACAAAAAAAAAAATCCCCATTTCTCATCTATCAGAGGAATCAAATGACTTCAAAGCAAACAAGCTCTTTGATCAGCTTACAGTCATGCAGCAACAGGAGTGCAAGCTTAAATCACAGAGGAAGAGGTGCTATTGAATCATACTGCGGTTAATGGAAGGAACATATCTGACAGAGGGTGGGTGAAGTCTTTGAAGTGTACAAAAAAGAGGCATGTACATTGTGCTCGTATCATCAGTGACCTTTCCTCCACTGCTCCCCAGCTCACCGTGACGCTGTCTATCTTGAAGAGGGCCAGAGCTGCTGGCGACGTGTCAGGGTCGAAGCGGTAAGTCAACTGGTTCAAGTTGTCGGCCGACTGGGCCTGCACCTGGACCACCTCCGTCCCCGTGGCGATGTTCTCACGCAGCGAAGCCTCGTAGCCGGCGGAAAAGAAGGCCACGGCCTCGTCCAGTTCATTAAGTAAAGTGACATAGACGGTGCAGAAGCCTCTGTGGAAAGGTGGAGCCTGGTCAGTGGCTGAGACGTTCATCAGATAGGTGGTCTTGGTCTCGTAGTCCAGGTAGTCCACAGTGGTTACCAGGCCAGTGCTCACATCCACCTCAAACTTGCGGTCAGAACCGGACACGAGGGCGTAAGCGACGGAGCCGCCATCACCTGAGCAGGAAGAAGAGGGGTGGGTGGTAGGAAAGGCTTTCAATAACAACTTCAATAATTCACTTGAAAACCTTGTAACATTGTTATTGAAACTATAGTAACAACTTTGCAAACAACTTCCTCCATCCTGTGTTTTATTTAACCCTGCTGTCGACACCCTGTTCTGTCGACTGTGTTTATTTCAGTTTCAGGCCTGCTCTAATGCTTTGGAAAATGTATGTCAGAGCAGCAGATGCGTCATAAGGTGTCTGACAAACACTTTACAACATGGGAAGTGAATAGAGGAAGTCTGTGCTGTGGAACAGAAGTAGAGGTTTAAATGCTAGTTACAGCAAACACCATTTCTTGTATAGTGTGACCTAAGAAGGTAAAAAAAAGTGTTGGTTAAGTGATGTTCCCCATTGGAGTGGCACCCACTAGCGTACGGGTTGGTGACCTGCAAACAACTGACTCAAGCCAGCACCAGCAGAAATGGTAAGTTTAAAGCCACAGTCAGCTAAATGTCGCTTTGGATAGGGAAGATAAAACCTGATACTGAAGCGTCGACAACAAGAGCTAACATCAAGCGACTGGACTCACCAGTGTCAGGGTCTGTGGCACGCACCACAATCACAGAAGTGCCAATGCCCGCGGTCTCCCTAAGCCCCAGGCGGTTGTATTGTTGCTGGGTAAACACTGGCACCTCGTCATTGGCGTCGTCCACATATATGATGACCTGCAGGGGAAGACATTTGTGCATCAGCTATACATATTTTCTTTGAGGAAAACAGTCTTCGGAAAAGGCTCTTGGTCATTTTGTCTTTTAGGGAATGAGACCACAGACATAAATAATACATATCTGCATATGTTGCACATGTTACAGCATCATCCCCCCTCCAGCTACCCTCCTCTTCCTCACCCTGACGGAGCTCCTCATGCTGCCCTCGTCACTGTTGTAGGCCTCCACTTCCAACACATGGGAGCTGCTGGTTTCTCTGTCCAGAGCCCTGAGGCCTCTTGTCACCAGCCCTGTCTGTCTGTCTATGCTGAACAGATTGTTGCTGTTCCCTGCATGCATGCATTCACAAGCACACACACGCACAGAGAGAGAGAATGATAGAGAGAGAGAGAGAGAGAGAGAGGGAGGAAAGAAGCAAGAGAGAGCAAGAGACTTCTAGAAAAATGCACATTTTAGCAAAACATCTCTGGGTCTAGATAATTTCAGTTGCTTCAAGTGCAAATTAATGTTTAACGAATGTGTCATTAGCGGCATTTTCACTGTTAAGAGCTGCTTTATAAACAAGATAACCTGCACTGGAAACATCATTGGAGTTATTATACCTGCCCATTGGCGGAATTTTAACACTAAAATTATAGAAACTGTTTTTTGGAGATCTTGTTTTTGTCACCCATTTAGAACAACTGGATTAACAACGCCAGCAAAATAAATTTAATGATTCAATTTAAAACATCTTGGGTGAACATGTGCAAAAGCCATCTGGGAGGAAAATCAATGTGGAACAGCACTTACCAGTGAGGATCCTGTACAGAACTCGTCCATTCTCCCCCTGGTCTGCATCCGTAGCTTGAACCTGTGGAGACAAACACAAGCCTATAGGTACAGAACATAACTTCACAGGGGCACTGAACACAACTAAATTTACAATATACAAACAAAAAAACATCTAACACTGTACCCAGTGCCATGAATCTCCCTTTGCAACGACTTTGTATCATTACAAAATTGGAATTGCAAAAATACTGAAGAGCCAATATAGCTCATTATATATCATGATGTGAGAACTGAGCAGTTGGATTTGATGACAGACAGTGAATTTCATACAGTTTTTTTTTCTACAAACAGATGGATAAATCAGTATTCTTCCTCATCCACAGCACATCCACTGGTGCCCAGTGTCCTGTTACCACAACAACCCCAACAGGGCTTGGCAGCGAGTCTGTAATGGCAGAACCTCTCTCGCTCTCTCAGTCGCAGGCAGATAGCCAAAAGCAGCCAAAAACCCAAACCCAGCACAGACAGCACGGCTCCACAGCGTACACAGATAAATAGTGGAGCACGCTGGGCTGCTGGTGAATGGGCCATGTCATAAGACTGACTTCTGAATCCAGAGAGGCACAGAGCTGCTGGCACTGGATGAGGCTGACTTCATGTCACACCCTGCTCCTCTGTGGATGTGTCAAAACCTGTGGAGGTGCCTACAAAGTGCATATTCAATAGCAATACAGAGACATGCACTCAAGACACTCGAGCACATGGACATAAGCACAAATACAGATACACACACGCTGACAGTCTCTCGCTCTCTCTCTCTCTCTCTCTCTTGCCCTGCGTGTCCTCCTTTGCTCTCTCTCGCTCCCCCTGTGAAGAGGGGCCCAACTTCAGTCTCATTAGCTTTATAAAGAGATGTGGAGAGAAGAGGAGAAAGAGGAGGAGAGGGGAGGGGGAGACGGGAGAAAAAAGAGGCTGGGGGGTCAGATTGGTGAGTGATGAATAGGGTATTACACAGTGGACTGCACCACTTAGGCCATAAAAGGGGTGTATAAAGTGTAAGACTACATTGCAGAGCCAGATGTTGTAAGTGTAAGCATGTGGAGTGTAAGCATTGAGAGATTATTCACTAAGCCTCTGCATGGCTCAGAAAACACACCATTGTCTTTGGCTCCCTAGGATTGAAACAGCAGTGAGATATTTTAATCGTAATGCTGGTCCCCACTTTTTTTTACCCCCTTTTCCTCCTTGTTCCCCTCTTCCTCCCCAGCATTTCCCCCTCTGTCTATGGGAAAGCCACAGTTTAAGGGGGGAAAAACAAGTGTGTGGAGCCAAGAAACAGGTCTGACCTCAGTTACTGGAATTAAGGTGCTGTTTGAAAGACTTGCTAAAGTGTCTGTGTGAGTATACATTTTTGAAGGGTTTTATTCCGAATCATTAAAGGTTCAGTCTGAAGAAGAAATGTTAATTGCTTAGCATTTTAGAGGTAAACATAGTTAAATTCTTTCAGATATTAAGTTCAGAAGATCCCCATTAATGTCTCTTATCACATGTGTTTTATGTGTGAGTCTCATTTTAGAATGAAACTCCTAAAAGGCATGTGAGCAGCTTGACATGTGCTTGAGTGACTGCACATTGTCTAAGGGAGTATGTGGAGACTGTTGCATGCATTTGTTTAGTATGACTGGGATTTATCTGGAAGGTAGATTTGAATCTTAGCCAACTGGCTGCACATTTGACATCGATAAGCTGTTACTGTACACCCCATTTATTTGTTCTTCCACTATGCAGGTTATATTACATATGGTGAAAAATACCATAAATCTGAGATCAATCAAAATGCTAAAAAAGTCTAACAAGCATTTGCAAGCATGCTACTAAGAAACTGGCAAACTCGCTAGCGCATAATTCATAAAACTTTTCAAATGTGAATAGGTTAGACAAAGTGTGCTTGTAAAGAACCTAAGACATGAGTTTGACTGTTTGAAAACTAGCTGAGCAGTCAGAAATGCAGGAGCAACAATGTGGGGTGATAGAGAGGGAGAGTACCTTACAACTAAGCTGCCAAGCTTAAGAGCAGCGTGCCTAATCACAAATATGTGCAGTAGAGTCTACAGTATGTGTGGGTGAAGAAGAAAGTTTGTGTTTGAATAGTTAGTGTGTATGTGTGTGTGTGTGTGTGTGCGTGCGCGTGTGGCATATGTGCTTGGAGGCACTGACTAATGAACTGACTCTCTAACGAGCCATCCTGCTCCACTGGCCTTTTCACAGCTTTCCTGGCATTTGGTCTTAAAAATAATTTCACGTCCCAATGTGTTTCCCTTAAACCGATAAGCCATGCTTTGTCTCCGCTGAATTAAGGATGATGACATTTACAAATGTTACTATGCTAAAGATGGGGGCGCGCAGAATGAGCGGGGGGGATAATTGGAGACCGGGGTAGAAGAGGTGGGTGCCTTGCATTTTACAAGGGGCATTTTAATAAACCCAATTTGTTTTACATTGAAGAAAGCCTGTCAAGCATTGACTGTTTTGTAGTCCTTGATTTAATAGCTACATAATTGCTGTAAATGCCAAACACTCACCGCATATGCATGTGCATGCAGGCGTCTCTGCGTATCTGAGCATGTGTGTGTATATGTGTGTGTACGTTTATCATAAGCCCTTGAGTGTATGATCCCAGCAAAGTGAAAATGAACCTACTCAGCTTGGTTAGGCTTGGTCAGTGAGGCAGGGAGCTGCTGTGGCACTTTGGCAGAGGCTGACTATACACACACACACACACACACACACACACACAAGCAGACAAATACCACACACGTCCTGACAAAGACCTTCAATCTAATCTTGTTTCCTCCGTCCAGGGCCGAGACAACATGAACACCACTGATCCAGACTCCAGTTCCACCTTTACCTCCATCACAGAAAATGCCACTCTGTCCAACCTGACGACCACCATCATTTCTCCCACCATCTCACAGCCTCCGTCCTATTCTTCAGACGACTACGACCCAGAATTCACCATCATGGTGGTGCTGGGCTTATCACTGCTGCTGGCAGGGTTAGCGGCCTTCCTGGCAGTGTGCCGGCCCTCGGAACAGGACGGGGAGTCAGAGGCGAGCTGCGGACCAGGGGAGAGCTTGACCCGTGGAAGGAGTCGGTCCAGTGAGCCCCAGCTCAAGGTGTGGAAGAGGCTGGGCTCGTATCGGCGTTCATACAACCTCTCCTTCAGACGGCCGCCCCATCGCAGACCACATGAGCGCGAGAGCACACATGCATCCCAGTCACCAGCCCGACAGACACCACAGCCAGAAGCCAGCATGGAGCCCCATCTCACTATGCCCTGTCTATTTGACTATGTCACTGAAATCTGACTCGAGGACAGGGCTGACTGACTGCTCCCCAAAACAAGTGATACACTGCATTTTTTACGGTTGGTGCTATGAACATCACTAATACCAGGAGTACATGAAAACATACTTTGAATGCTGAGTGGATTGGATTAGCAACAAAACAAGTGCTTAAAAAATTAGGCAATCAAAAGCCATTGTTGCTGGTTTTACACATTTCCTGTGACTGCTCATTTCACCCTCTATAGCAGGTAACATTGTTGTGCATGGATATTCTTATTCAGTACAGCTCTATACTCACTAGAGAGAAAAATGATTTAATCCAACAACAACTCAATTTGATTACAATTCTCTCAGTAAGGATTTGACGCATCATCAAATCTCACAGTCCGCACAGGAAAAAAAATTGGATCTGATTTACATTCAAATTTTTCTAAGGCGTATAAAAGCAACTCAACAGATGAAAAATTATTCAACTCACAAAAACCTTACAGCGAGGCACTAGTTCAAAGAAAGACTTCTATTCTTAAGACCAAACTTGGGTCTTAAAAATATTCTCCAATCCCATTTAAAGTGTGGGCGGAAGTATCATCCCTCTGCTTCACACTGCTAATTGTTCTGACACAGAAAACCCCATTCATCTGCTAAATCATGTGCGTTTAGACACCAGGAATTATTTTATAGTGCGAGTTCATGCAGGTCTCAAAACATGATGAGTCACCAATACTGATACAGACAAATACAACCAAAAAGAGACCACTCTGTAACTGATTCTTTGTGTTTTGTGACTGTGATAAGAAATAAAGTGGTGTTTTAAGTTTGAGCGCTGAGAGTGCAGTTTGTTGCTAGATGTGTTTAGCAGCGTGTGTGCTTTCACCTGAAGGATGCTGGTTCCTCGGGGCACGCTCTCCAGTATGCTGGTTTCATAGCTGTTTTGCAGGAAGATGGGTCTGTTGTCGTTAACATCCTGCACCTCAACAAATACAGTGGCCGTGCCTGTCCTCCGGCTGCCTGCTGGACCGTTGTCTATGTGCAAAACAGACACATTCACAAACACATCAGTGGCAATAGTTCAGGTTAATGCTAATTTTAGGGTTGACGCCAGGACAGCTGACACAGACGTAGGCTTGGCTCATCAAAACCTGGGTCATTTTCAGCTGCTTGTGAATTAGGACAATATGTGTAATTCTGTTCTCTTGCATTGTTTTTCATTATCTCTGCTTCTTCTCCCTTGTCTTGTGTCTCTGGTCCCCTCTGCAGATAAGCCTGCCTGACTCAGTGGTTTCCAAAACAGGAAAACCTCAGACTTTTTGTTCTTTCTTTTCAAACAGGAACAAAGGCAGTTGAGCAATAGTCTGAAATCACTGCAGATGTGCAGGCAATGCTTTTTTCCCCATCATTGTCGTACTAAAGCAGCAGCTTTGGAAATCACAAAACAAGTCATAAAACAAGTCATATTATAACAAACATAACACAGACTGTATAATGAGGATGATATGAGATGATATTTATAATTATAAATGGTGAATTCATGACACACCTATAGCTTCTACGACCAGAGTGTATGCTGCCTGGGTCTCTCTGTCTAGGCCAACCACCGTCCGTACAACCCCGTCTCTGAAGCCCACGCTGAATTTACCATCCTGATTACCACCTAAAAATACAAAACACAATCACATTTACAACATATTAGTTAAACATACCCATTCATATACACACAGTAATAATACTAAAAGGAGCATGCACGAAGAGCTCATACACAAAGTCACACAGAGATGGATGGATGGACTGTACATGCACATAGTCCCCATAACTGTACAACACTGTAGCCCACAGACACACAAAAACAAGCCCCACTGTGACCTCTGACCTGTGATGAAGTAGCTAAGTTCGGCGTTGAGGCCGGCGTCGTTGTCAGAGCAGCTGAGCCGCGCTACAATGTGGTCTCTAGGGACACTCTCCTTCAGGGAAACATTGTACACGCGAGGGTTGAAGGTGGGCGTCTCATCATTTACATCCAGAACTGACCCACGCACACAAACACACAGACAGAAAGACATGAGGACACACAGATAGATGTACATGTGGACAAATAAAGGCAGCAGGGTGGTGCAGTGAGTAGAATCAGAGTAAAATAAGATTGAGATTCTAGTAAAAATTTGTAGTTCAAGGCCGGGTGTGCTGCCTTCCCTGTGAAGTTACGGCCCGTGAAACAGTTCTCTAACAAACAGTTCAAAATATTTTGATGCCTCTGACTCATTTGATCCAATTGAGAAATGCCAGAAGACCTTATTCAGTTTTTCCATTCCTTATTTCACATTCACAGCAGTCAGACAATTTGTCTCCTTTTAGGGTTTTTTACGTCCCACCAGCAGGTGGTAGCATCCTTTTCAGCCAATTCCTGAGAAATCACTCACTATTTGCTGTAATGAAGTAACACTTTATGTCTCTCAGAATCCAATCATACTGTGGCTTTGCAGTTTCATATGTCGGGGTTATTTCAGAGAGTGCAAAGGGAAATCAAACTCATCAGTTTTCTCATCATCATCATCAGCCACATTTGCAGACGCTCACCTGTGACAGTGAGGGTTGAAGTGGAGGTGCGAGGGAACTTCCCCGCATCGTATGCAATAATTCTCAAGTGGTACTGTCCAATCTGCTCACGATCCAGGACTGCCGTGGAGGTGAGGACGCCAGTGGAGGTGTTCAAGTAGAAGTCAAGGCGAGGCATTCCCATCTGCAATGCCATGGTAATCAAACCATTCTTATCCTCGTCTGGGTCCTCCACCAGGACCTAGAGCAGAACCGGAGAGGGGACAACACAGAGGGAGGGAGAGAGGGAGACAGACCAAGAACACAGGGGTTTATTGAAAGGGTTAAGGGTGGCAGATGGTAAAGAGAGGTAAAGAGGAAAAAGATTTTGAATCCTTATCCTTTTGGTAAAAAATGCAATTATCCTTGAGTAGAGTCTTATAATTTACCCTAAAAACTGAGGATCCGATGGACAGTCCCTCTGGCACCTCAGCCACAAAGGGCAGGTTGAGGAAGGTTGGGTCATTGTCATTGAGATCCAGCAGGTTGACAAGCACTGTGGTGCTGGCTGATGCACGCAGTGGAGGTCTACCACCTAAAGAGGGCGCCAGAGGGACATATAAAGACACACACACGCATACACACACCCCACATCTCACGGTCAAAGGAGTTTATTAGCCACAGTAAAAAGTTTCATGGTCAACATAAAACTTGAGGAATGAGGCTTGAAGAAAGGGGCTAATCGCTCAGAATTGAAAGCTCTCTGCTGAGGATGATATAAAGCTATTTAAGCTTGCTTACAGATGGTTGAGGTGTTTCATGAGTCAGGCAAATTTACACAGCGGAAGGCAAATACAAGTGTCAACTGACATCTCATCACACACACACACACACATTACTCACGGTCGACAGCTGAGATGATAATGCTCCTCATGAGCGCAGCGTCCTTTGGGTTGGAGCTTTCCCTGTCCAGGGTTACCCCGCTGGTGCGGATCTTCCCTGTGCTGCTATTGATGGTGTAGAAGGGGTTTTCTGGACTGATACTGTACATCACTGTCCCATTTTCACCATTGTCAGGGTCCACTGCCAAGACCTGGAAAGGGGACAGACAGTGAATGTCTAAACTCTTTTAACAACCCCCCAACCTGAGGTATGCTTCCTGCACCCTCTATATAAGAATCCTCAAGTTAAACTGTGAGGTTTAATAAAAGTGTATTAAGCAGGACAATTTAAAGATGTGGAGACAGGAAGACACAGGAGAATCATGGAAGGAAAAAGTGTAACAGCAAATATGATAGTGACAATAATAGTAATAGTCATAAGAACATCCCTATCCCACCCCAAGAGCATCTTCACACACAAGCCCTTCCAACACATCAGTCAGCTAAATGAAAAATGGTAACGTCTCTTTTCTGACACAAACTGGCGATAGGTGATGAATGTGTGAAGCCGGGAGCCCGTTTAAAACTCCGGCTGATTTTTAAAGAGATGATCAATTATTCAGGAGGCTGACTAAAAACGCTAGAAACTGGTTAATTGGTCATTAGAGGAACAAAGGTTTTGCGGGTTTTTAATTATTAAGGGGACATGGTAGGCAGGCATCTCAGAGGCCCATTGATTAGCAACTGCACCGGCAAAGGTAGGTGATAGAAGAAGCGGGGAAGTGTCTAGTCGGGGCCAGGTGAACTAATCAATTCTGGCCTGAGCAATGCACATTAAAAGATGGTGAGCACATATATTAGCCTTGTCTACTGAACTGCAGCTCTGGTCTGGCTGCGTTGTCAGAAAAGAGAATACTGTTTTGAAATGAGATTAGAGGGGGCTCACTGTGTATGTATAGGTGCTGAATGTAAAAGGCTGCAGCAGTGATGGTGGGGTGCTCTGAGATTTGAGGGGGCTGATCGCTGCACTGGGCGCAGCAACCAAATTCATCGGCTCGCTGGACACCTCCGGGAGGACTCAGCAGGTGGCCTCTTGTCACCATGGAAACATTGGTTGGGCCAAGGCTACATTGGGGCCAATTACAGGAGTGTAAGCCTGGGTGGTCCGACTTATTGAAAAATGGTCAGGGGGTAACAGTGTCTGTCCACTGAACACAGAGCCACATACAGTATGCATTGCATTGCGGGATGCACCATGAATGAACTCAAGTGAGGAATCGCCACAAGAGAGCAGGAATACGTGGAAAACGTAGCAACATTTTAGCTGCGCAACGCTTCCTTATTATTTTTCCATTCCACTCTCTTACTCTGCAAGATGGGTTCTCGCTTCCTTTTCTGCCTAGCAGCTGAATAATTTGCTATGCATATGACTGCGGGCTACATTTTAATTAGCAATCGGACTCCCTTAATTACACTCACTGACGCCTCTTTAATTAATGGACAATCAGGACTTAATTAACAACAACACACTGCCAAAGACACCAGCAGGACAATGAGAGAGTTTGGGCTAAAATTAAGAGTGTTTACTTTGTGATGACCTACGCAGTGATGGCAATTTGTTCATCAATAGCTGAGGAATATGCATGCAGATGTATCCTTCAACATGTACTGTACTGCAGAAATTGTCAACCTTCACATTTTGATCTCTCTGTTCTGAAACCAAGTAGTTTTTATTAAGACACACTTTTTGCCGAATTCAAGATTGCAGATTAAACCACAGACTGAAATAATGAATCAAAACAGAAAAAAACACCACTCATGGATACTGGTCTTCTCTCTACCTCACATATGTGTATAAAAGGTATAGGTCAACATTTCAGTAAATGAATTCCTGATGCTTCCAACGCCACCGATCCTAACCATCAGCTAGTCGACCAGCTAAGTTGCCAAGCTAGACTAGGTTCACACTCACAGAGATAACATCGGTGTTTATTGGGCTCATCTCCACTACGTTAGCATGGTATGGCTCGTCTCTCCACACAGGGGCGTTGTCATTGATGTCCAGGATGGTGATGTTCACCTGAACAAAGTGGGAGTGTGGGAAATCAAAATAAATGAGCTATTTATGAAGTCAGTTATATAAGAGACCTATGACCATCATGGTTCACAGGGCAAAAAGTCAGAGTACAAAATATATATGCAAATAGAAAATAATTTTACCACAAGTGATTATTGATTAATCATTGATCAACAGCTGTAGGTAGGATCAGAAGGATGATGGCTGCAAAGTGTTTACCGTGGCGATGCCAGTCTTCTGCTGAGGGCCAACCCCTCCATCCACAGCTCTGACTATCAGGATGTACTCTGACTTCAGCTCTCGGTCCAGCAGGGCTGTGGTGGTGATCTCTCCTAAAGCACATACGGAATCAGATCAAACAGAGATTAAAAAGGAAACAGACAAACGTATTGCAGACAAAGATCTTAGTAAGCACAGACGCATAACAGTCATTTCCACACCAAATATGAACTGACAGCTGAATGATCTTGAACAATTCAAGTCTGAAATAAAGAAATTCGGCCTCAATTACAAATACATTTTCCCAAAATACACACACTTGAGCATGAGCGTGCACACACGCACACACACACGCGCACACACACACGCACACACACACACACACACACACACACACCTGAGCGTGAGTTCAGACGGAACTGAGAGGAGCCCTCCAGGGAGTAGATGAGCGAGGCCTGGCCAAACTCCCGTGAGGCGTCCAAATCAGTAGCATTCACAAGCAGCACAGTCGCCCCTGTGGAGGAGAGGGAGGGATGAAGGGAGTGAGACAGAAAGAAAGTTACAACTCATGGAGTGGGAGAAAGAGGGAAAAAAACGAACTGAGACACAGAGTTATGGGGAAAATATGTGAAGTCTAGTAAAGAGGAAACAGACATAGAGAGACAAGCAGCAGAGACAGACTGAAATGGCATTCAGAGAGCTAATTTCTTCACCGCCCCCATCCACAGCTCAACTGATGGCATGGCAGTGAGTGGGTTTATGGATTAGTGGATTATCAGCTTGTTTGGCACAGCCCATACTTGGCACAGGCCTGATCAATACCCTGGAAGGCAGGGGGATGGGGATGACAGGCTAGCCAGAGCCGCAGGGCTAGCCCTGAGCTCAGCCTCGCAGTCCAAGCCTTAGGCCCCAAGCTCAGGGCCAAGCACTTTAGCCATAGTCCCCTAAACCTCAGCCCCAGCCCAAGCCGCTCATCTGTGTGCTCCTTCAAAATCGGGTCCGAGACACAAAAAAGTGGCCAGCGTCTGCTGGAGCTCACAGAGAATTCACACAGAGAGAAAGGGGCGGTCAAACATCTCATTTCCCTCGAGCGACTGGAAACTAATCTATTGTCTGGGATAAAAGAGTCTTCTGAAAGCATGCATAAGAATGAATATAGCAGCCAGTGATTTTGCCTTGAATCGTCAATATCCCGCATTCTGGCTGAGCATTTAAAAACATTATGCAAAATCAAAACAAATAAGACAGCAGAGGCCAGAGGAAGCAAATGAAATAAAACATAAAAATCATACCCCCAAGAAAGCAAAGCTATTTGTTGAATATGCTAATAGTAAGGCAATTCAAGTAAGAGGTGACTGTATGTGCTACACCCAGTGTTTGAGCTGTTTGGAGTGTTTAAGTGCTGTGTTGGTTGTGCAGACCAGAAAATGCATTCGAGCAACTAAACTGTAACCCCAAATGTATAAAGTGACTCACCAGCAATAATGTTCTCTGGGATTTTGACAATGTAGGATGGCTTGCTGAACTCGGGTGGGTTGTCATTTTCATCCTGGAGGAGGTATAAACATCAACAACAGCTCAAATCAACGTGCTAAACAATGGGAAAATGCAAATGGAGCTTTAAAAAAAGAGCAACTAAAAAGGGTTTGAAGCTGTCATCACACATTAGCACTGAGATTAACATATTTGGGAATTAAAATGCTGAGGAGCATAAAATGTTTTTAATAGTAGAGCAGTAGTAGTACTATGTCTTTTGATGATGGCTAGTCATCTGATTAAAGTGAAATCTCCATGGAGCACTTTGTTTTTAGTCACACTGGCTTCTGTTTCTGTCATCTAATCATATAAATACATTTGTATAAACATCTATATAACATATATATATATAATAAATGTGATTAAGCTAAACTAACTATCCTAACCAGGCAGTGCAGTCTAATTAATTGCATTCATTGCTTTAGAACTGCAGGAGCGAGGAAAAACTAGACCTGGATGAGAAGTGGTGCAATGCAAAAGCGGAGGTAGATATTCAAAAGAAGACTGGTTTGCAATGATAGGCGAGAAAATCGTTCAAAACATTATTAATGGCATTACCTAATACAAAGGGTAATCAAGCCCTGTAATTTGACAGGAATGAATGACTACAACATGGAACAGCATCCACTGTCACATGGACTTTCCCACAGCATTTATATTTCTCACAACCTCCCACTCATTGAATTAGACCCTATTTCACACCAACACATCCAGTTGTGTGGCTATTCGCAGAGAGGCTCCCCACTGTGTGAGCTGCTGAGAAATGTTAACACTTTAACAACAGTCACTGGCACCATTATCTATCTGGGCTCTGTGTTACACTGGTACAAAGCACTGTGTGTGTGCGTGATGCTGCCAGCGACTGATAAACCCCTGTGGTGTGAGTCACGACACCATGGAGGACAGAGAGAGAGAGACGGAGAGACATAGGGAGAATAGAGCATTGTGCACACCTCTCCCTGTTGGTTTTTGCAACCCAGCATAGATTCGCTCTTTAACACAATATTTCTCCCTCGTGTAGGATGTGTATAGATATGCTTACTGTCCTTGCATATCCGAGAATATTCCAGCTGGACTCATCCATTCTATTCTGTCATTTCTTCTTTTATGATGGAAAGTGACATGTATAATGGATGCCTATCAGGGGAAATGAGCTTAAGAGCCAGTAGGGATATGAGGATATGAGTTCTGGTTGCTCATTATATTTTTACTGCTGTATTTATAGTATCATAGCAAATATTAACATTTGTGTTTACTATTTAAAAGTTGAGAGAAAAATACAGAAACAGGCAGATTTAAAAGATAACACCTGATAGAACAGTCAGCAACACATTTACATTATAAATGGTTTAAATTAGTCCCATCAGGACTTTCTCGAAAAAATGCAGAGTAAGATTCTCCAACTTCAACTGTATATGCAATAAATGATTTCTGATCTTGAGTGTAACAATTTTTTTATGCCTTAAAATTAAAGAGGCCTCAAGACTGACAGAGGGGGCAAAATCAGCAATACATGTTATTGCTAATAGTGATAAGATAGAAAACTGCATGCAATATTGTAGGCCAGTGGAAAAAAAAAAAAAAAAAAAAAAAAAAAAGCTGTAGTTGAAAATGTACCAAATGGTATTTTCAGTTCCTCATTGCATGCTAAGAACATATTCATAATCATTTGAAACATATTATATAACTTGCATCCAGTGAGAATTTGGACAAGTTATTACTACAAACAAAACTCAGGTCAGTAATGTTGAAGGCAGACATGATCTCTAACTCTCTAACTAAGCTATCTGACAAAAGCAACGCAGTCAGGATAGGATGGTACAGTGAGCACAGAAATCCTCCAAAAAACATGGAAAAGCATTATGTATCTAACAAATGAAACCATGTGACAGGAGACTGCTAGTGCATGACATGGTGACGTGGTCTTTTACACATGAGAAACATTAATTTCAATTGAATTCAGTCAGGTTTCAGGAGAAGATGCAACAGAAACAGCAGGGTTATCTGGTAGAATTAGCACCCAGAACCTTGTGCAGACTATCTTATTTTGTTGAGTCTCTGATCCATTGTGTGCGCGAGTAGACGGCTGTGACTTTCTCCAGTGCCTTAAAATAAGACATTTAGCGATAAGACTGACAAAGGCAACAGAACTGGAAGCTCAGATAGCTGCACAGACTGTGATAAAACTGCAAACAAAGCTGTAGTCAGACATGGATCAAAAGGTACTCAGAACAATTCAGACAGTGAGGAAATACTGAAATCCAATATGTAAGTGAAGTTGAAGAAACGATCCACCGCGAGCCGGCAGACACCTGTCACACACTGGATCAACATTTAGATAAATACAAGACGGCTTAGTCTTCATTCAGTGCACATGGTAAGTTCCTCTCTCAAATCTCGTGCCCACAAATTTTTCAGAGTCACATCTGAAGGGAACTTAAATGAAAAGATTTCTGTAAAAAGTTTGGAGATCGTGCCTTTGAACGTGAGGAGAAATTTGTCATAGGGTGTGTCTGCTGCAGTACCAGGAGAGCCATTGAATACTTCCTGAATACTACACTCGAAGATATATTAAAAAAGTACCTTTCTGGAACCAAACAACAAATACACTGTCACATAAAGAGGGAAGACACAAAGATTCTTTGCAGAAGGGCACTGACAGTGGTAATGATTGAACACAGAAACCTTATACTGAAGAGCAGTCTTGCTCACTGTGTTTTACAAGAAATCTAAATACAAAATAAATGAACAATAGAAAGTGGACATGAAAAAGACTTCATTAGGAGGAAATGGATTAATTTGCATGCTGTAGAATATTACTTGCAAGTAAGCAGCTCTGTTGGTCGCTTACTAATTTTCATGCTTATTATATACATTCCATTGATCAAAGATGCATTAACATTTATTCATGTTGAATAATGATGATGATGTCAGTGGCCTCTATGGAAGAACTTGACTGGCGAAGTCAGACTCTGAAACTGGTTTTGTTTCTGGGAACATTTATCCAACATCTTGATCCACGTCAGTGACATTAAACATCAAATAACAGCTGCTATTAGATTCACATCAGCATAAGGTAATGCCCATATGTTGGAAAGTGTACTGCAGATGACAGAGATGTCTAGGGAAAAAAACACTAAGGTGCTTGCAAGGTTTTGTGTCGTTAGTTGCTGACAGTCGCCACATTTGGAAGAGTGTGTATTTTGAGGGGTTGTACTTACAATCACCTCCACTGTGACAGGCACGGTGCTGTTGAGGGCTGGGTTTCCTGCATCTTTGGCCATCACTGTCAAGTAGATCATCCCATTGGGAACTTGCTCATAGTCCAGAGGCCTGGTCACACTGATCACTGATGGAAGGAGAGCAGGAAAGAGGAAGGTGAGGGTTTGGGGTGAGTGTGCTTTTATTTGGGATGGTGGCAACATCATGGCTTAGTAAAGTTGTGGGTCAAATAGCAAAACAACAAACCAAAAATTATACAAGCATAAACAGGTGTAGAAACTTTTCTACAACTTGAGTTATATTAGTATGTGAGTTATGCACATTATAGACTGTGGCTTCGTGGTCCTAAAGGTGAGCGTACCTGCGTAGCCCTCCACCATGACGATGCTGAAGTAATTGGGGAAGGCCGAGGCTGAAGTGATGGTGTATGTCAGGAAGTTGTTGGGAGGAGAATCCTCATCTGTAGCCTGTGGGTGGGCCGACAGTGGTGGGAGAGCAGAAGAAAGGAGTGCCTTTAACATATGCCTCAGTGACAGTCAACAGCCCACAGAGAGAAGAAGTTTTGAGTGAGTGAGACAAGGCGACAGACAGCGTAACAGGACAGATGCTGCAGTAGACAGTGCTAATATTTATATGTGTATGTTTGCACAGCATGGGTGCGTGTGAGTCTGTGCATATGTGTGCAGCCAGGAAGCTGTCACTCAGTGATGGCATGTCATTGGACAGATTAAAGCTGATTCTGGCTATTAGTGGTGCAGGCGTCAATACTGGATGAACACCAACCGAGCCAAGACAAGCCAATCAGGCAGAGGACAGATGAAACTATACTTTGGAGGGCTAATCCACAACAACATCAACAACAATGATGACACCCCCTCATTATTCTCAAGTTGGCAGGAACTTAAACATGAGTCCTCCGGCTGTGAGGAGAGTCTACTAGGCCTCACTGGCATCATTAGGGGCTGGACAGGTTGTCAAAAACACTCACTTGTATCTCTCCACAACACGCATATCTCTACTCTTTGATTTAACGCCAAAGTGTTGAGTAAGCAATACCTTTCTTCCCCCACAACTTCCTAAGCTGTGGCTTTTCTCTCCCAGACTCTTTTCCTATATCAAATTTCGACAAATAGTTTCATATTAGATTGTTTACCACTGAAAGGTAAGTGGAGTTGGGGGCAGCAAATCAAATAGTTGAGTGGCAAAGGAAGTACAGGAAGAAGAAGTGAAGAGAATTTTTTTTTAAAGAAAGGTTTGGCTGTTAGAAAGCATAAGCATGGTGGTGGGAGGGACAAAACCTCCCAGGCATTTTTTGGAAAAAGAAATAAGCAAACAGCAGAAAAGCTTAGTCTCTCAACACATCCTCTCCTTCCATCTATTTCAGTGTTTTTCCCCTTTCTTCCTTCTCTCCCTGTTTTCCAGAGCAGTGTCTGTGTGTGCATGTGTACAGTCAGTTTCTGGGCAAACCGCTGACACACACAATTGTGCGACTGGCTTCCCTGTTCCTCTCAGGCAGTGTATTAATATCAGCAGCGTTTAAGGTTAGCTCAGACTAATCAAACACAGTGAGCCAAGCGTTGAGACCAGTCATCAGCTCAAGTCCCACAATGTAAAGGCAAGCTGCCACACAGTGCACTACGGCGGGGTAAGTCGCTGCTGTACCCACTGCCACAAGGGACGTAATAGTCTTTCTCTCGAGGGCGCAATCAAAGGAAACGCTGAGCCATTAGTTACCATTGTGCCTGTGCACCTCTGCCTTTTGTGTGGCAGTGACTGATGGCCAACACACCGGGCCGACCTGTTCCTCTTGGATACAGCGCACACAAACACACAACTGCGTGATTATAGTAACACAGAGGAAACGAGGAAGAAAGAGGAGGAGGGCAGCAAAACCAAAGGCTTGTGAGTGGGATGACTGGTGGCATTTGTCACATGCTCTCTTGCAGGTGTAGTTCTTATGTGAATGTACTGTACATGTGCATGTAGAGGACATAACTGTTACAGAAGTCATTGAATTTCAAATGAATAATAGATAAATCCTTTTTTGGTCTACCGATGTAGTTCATGTGTTGCAGCTAAACAATTGCTAAGCAACTACAATATAATTATGAGTGTTGATTTTGGTTTGATGTATTAATATTTAAAATCAGTGACAGTCACAGGTGTAGGTGTAAACTCCATACATGCATGTTTTAAACATGTCTCACCCTGACTCGTGCCACCGGCTGGACAGCCTGTTCGTTCTCTCTCAGTGAGCCCACATACGCCTCCTTCTGGAACAGCGGCGCATTGTCGTTGACATCCAGCACATTGACCCGGATCCTCCCTGTTGTCTCCTCCCCGCCGCCGTCCCTGGCCAGCACGGTCAGCGTGAAGCGGCGCATCAACTCGTAGTCCAGACTGGCCCGCAGAATGACCCAGCCCGTCTCATCGTCCAATGAGAACCTGCAAGACACAAACAAGTGAAACTAAAGGCAACTCCAAAAGTTTGCGGAGGGTTATTGTGACAAGATCTTTTTCTCATTACAACAAGATAATTTAATGTTATGGGTCACAGTTTATTTGAAGCAGTGTGCTAAGGACTGACATGACACCTGTCAAGAACATGAAGGAGGCTTTATTAATGTTTATGACTGTTGTTATTAAGTGTCATTTGGTCAGTTATGTCATATCTAATGCAAAGTTGACGTTGTTGGAGATGTCTTTGTTATGACAACTTGACATTAACCAGACCATTAACCAAGGAAAATATTCATGACGCAATTAAAATGGTCTCATGACAGCCAATGTCAAAATCAACCACATACGACAGTTTAATGTAATGTTAACGCATAAAACTAAATAGTATGATCAGGCCTGCTGTGACATGTTTATGACAGGTTACGATGTCTTGGTTATTGTCAAGTTGTCAAACATCACTAACAAAGCCAACTTAACATTAAAAAGGACATAATTGAACAAATATCACTAAATGACAACAGTCATCAAGACTCCTTCATGTTCCTGACAGGTGTCATGTCAGTCTTGCGCCCACCCCTTTAAATAAAGTGTAACCATGTTATGCAATCACACCATACTATTTCTGCAAAATTTATTTCCAGAGCTCAAGAGCACGAGCAGATGGGTTCGTACATTATAATAACATATTCAAGTTTCATCTTAGAACAAGAAAAACGTTAAATTACATTGTGCAGACATCAGATAAAAAAGTGTGTGTGTGGTTGGGAGGCACACACTGATCTGCTTTTGTTCTACTGTTGAGTTTTTTTTCCTACCGTTTTTATCTGGCAATGAGATGTACTAAATAGTTAATGGTTTCTTAGAGCCTTAGTAAAAACACTTCTCATGATGACTGTGTCATTCTAGTTAACTGAAGATTAAAAACAGTTGAACTTAATGATTTGTTCTTATAATTAGGAATGATCCTTTAAACAAAATAGGTTAGTATGTTGTAATAATAAGAAAAAAAAATGTAGCATGAAAGTATATTGTTCTAATGAGAACTTTTTCTCAGTCTAGATGTTTTTCATGTTTGCAGTAATATGCAAAATAAATTCAACTAATGCAAGAACACACAAAAATGATTGTCAATCAGTGTAACAGAGAAACAAATAGAGGGAAGCCATGCTAATTGTGTTCTTCTGATAGTGAAGATAAAGAATGAATGGACGTGATGTGAATGTGTGGTTTTCTCTGTGTGATTCTGTAAATTTGTGGCCTGAAGAGAGCAGACGTAAAGAAAAGCGCCAGACATCACTGTAGCTCAGCTGTCTCTGGTGAGGCTGCGTGGCAGGAACAGTACAATCATCCACAAGTGACCAAATAAATGAAAAATGTATGTGATTGCTTGATTGTGTGGACTGTTTGAGAATGTGTGTGTGTGAGTGTGTGTAGCTGTGTCTTACTGGTCTGGCTCGTCACTAAAGTAGTAACGCACGATCCCAAATGTGCCTGCATCTCCGTCAGTAGCCTGAACAGAAAAGACAGGGAAAAGAAAAAAGCAGGGTAAAATTTACTCTTATAATCATGCTCACTTACATTGTGTTGTCCTTCAATATCGTTTCTCATTTGTATTTTGTTTTTTATTTCTCATCTACTTTAGGTTTTTCCTAACACGTAGCAGTTACATCTTTCATTCTCTTTCAGGATTAATTTGTCTCAACTCTTAATCAGTTTTTAGGTTTTTGATTATGTGTTTCAGCCTTTTTTAAATGCTGTTGTGAAAGCCGATGGGAGTGAATTTCATGGTGTACTGTTAGTTACCATAGGCACAAGTGCTGTGATGTCTTTCGCGATCAAAGAAATTAAACTGTGCTTTTGTTACGACCAGAAATTCCTGTGACATGTTCATTAAAGCAGAGTATTAGATAATGTTTTTTCAATTTCATGTTAGTGTAACTGTTATGTTATTCCTCAGTATACATTTGTGCCTGTGTGTGTGTGTGTGTGTGTGTATGCGTGTTTGTGTGAGGTTAACAACAGTGTTCTTAATAACACGATGCATAAAATCATCTGTCAGTGACTGATTTTGCTCAGTTTTCTAAATCTCTCACTCCAACAGCTGTCTATGACTGTATGACTTTATGTTAAAACATGCAAGACACGCTTCACTCAGAGGTGTTGATTGGATTAAATCTGGGAGAGCTGATGCATTTTACTCATCCACATGACCCACCGCTGCCATAACAGCAGAAACAACTGCTGTCATATGTTTTGCAGATAAAAGGTTGTCAAAGAAATGCAACATAAAGAGCAACACTTCAGGAATCTTGTACTTTATGAAATGCCACATTAACACAATCTGTCTTTGTAAGCACAGGCATGCGCATGTGCACACATGCACTGACGCGCAGGCTGTTGTGTCGGCGCTGATGGATCGTGGCTGGAGAGGCTGTTGTAATAGAGTTTCACTTCAGTGGCTCTGCAGTCAGTTGAAGGGCCAAACCCGAACGTGTCTGCAGCCTGCTCTGTCAACCACGATGCTGGTCACTGTGATTCAGTGATGCCCCGATACCGACCCTATTATGTCGAACTCTGTATGTGTGTGTGCGTGTGTCAGGCACATGCTTTTTTGCATGTGGCTGTGACTTATACTCTTACAAATTTGCGAGAGAGTGAGTGTGTCCGTGTGTTAAATGATATGAGATTGATGTGAGGGTATACACACAAGCAAATGGGCCAAAATGTGCGTTAGGTAATACTGAACTCTTTTTTTTGGCAGCAAATGCAGCTGTACGTGCACAAATTTGAATGTGGAAATATCAGTGCCTTTTAAATTGAACGCATTTATGGTTCTGTGTGCGTGTGTGTCAGTGTGTGTGAGTGCCCCGTCTATGATGCCTCTCACAGATGGAACAACGGCTGCAGCTATCAATGCGCTTTTTCTCCTTCTAAAAATTACACCATGCTGTTAAGCTGAAGCCCGTCATGTTACAGAGAGATTCCACCACATCGTCCCGGATGGGGAGCGGATGTTTCTTTGTCCGAACGGTCCTCGCTTTGTTGTCAAGTGCACCAAGGCACATCCTGCTGAATGAGCAGAGAGTCGGACACTAAATACACGTGAGACGTTTGGGACTCCAGTCAGGTTCTTATATTAACCTTTGAGTTTTCATCTGTCGTGTCTCAATGACCTCATCATTTAATGCCAGTCAACTGCTTCTCCTCCTCTCTCTTTTTGCATTCCTACCCATCCCTCCTCCTTTATCTTTCCCTTCTTCTTTTCTGTCTTTACCTCACTTTATTCCCTGCATCCCAAGCCCCGCCTCCATCTGCACTGTCTCCCCTCTCCTCTACATATCTCCCTTAGCACACTCTTCGCCCCTCGGTGCCTCCCTCCCTCCTCCTTTGCTCCCTCTCTCCCAGGTGAGTGACAGGCCCATAAGTGCTCCAATGATAGCGGTGGGGGTGTTAGCGTGACAGCTATCGCGGCGGTGACAGGAGCCGGGCTCAGTCTGGGAGCTGAAACTGCCTCTGCCTCTGAGGCCGAGCTTCTCTTGCCGTGACGACAGACAGGGAGGAAGAGAGAGAGACAGACAGACAGAGAGAAAGACGATATCCATCACCCAGCCCCCTCCCCCATTATTCACCGACCCGCTCCCTTTCTCCCACCAAACAATCATCATGACTGCAAGGCCCAGTCACTTTGCCAAATGCTTGCCAAAGACTTTCAACTTTAGACGCAGAAGGCCTGCAGCAGATGGACGGTAGAGATTGGCTTGTGCAGGGATTTGCTGTAACTTAACACCATGAGCCCGAATCCTTGACACCAGGGTATTATGCATTTGCCCCTCATTGCCATGGCAGCTTAAACTTTTTTTTTTGGTTGGGGAATTGGAGGTGATGGAAAAGTTGGTGAGGTGGGGTGCACAGGGAGAGAGTGAGTGTAAGATTTAATGAGGAAAGAAATGACATGGAAAGCTGGGCAAACTAATGTGCCTAATAACCTCAGTGCCAATTACAACAAGCATTTAAAGTACCGTGATGGTTCGCGGGGATAGTTTTCATGCTGATAGAGTCATAAGACATTTTTTCTCTTTCTCTAAAATGATGAGTGACAAAAACCTAAAGGAGTACGGAGGATGTACATTGCTGTAATTGCTTGCCATTGACTAAGACGGTATAAAGCTCTGTTAGTTGATTACCTGTTCTCTCACTGTCAAGTTGTCCAGAAACGAAACAACAGCAGTTTGTGTTGAAGATGAATACTGGGCCCACATTGCAGTGATAAAAACCTCCCCTGTGCTAAGGAGCTGGGCACTGAGGTATCAGAGTCAGCGTTCTGATCAAAATCCAAACTAAGTTGTTAAGGAGTTTCTGCACAAAGAGTCAGTGCGCTGCTGATTGCCAATATAAACTCTGCAAACCCTTGGGTCCTCAGGCAGTAACTACAAAAGAGAAATTAGTTCTCAGTTGACCAGTTTGGTTAAATGATGTGTTTCTTCCCTTCAGAGAGGCGAAGCCAGAAGGCAAACACAGCTCTGTGTGTGTGTGTTGGTATGTATGTGGGTGTACCTGTGTACTAGCGCGCTCATTTGTGTGTCTGCATGCCTGCTAATGCAGGTGTGACAGTATGTGTGTGATGATTGGATGCGTGTACTCAGTGTTTTTGAATGCAAAGTGCTGTGTGTATGTGTATGCATATTGTATGTTTGTGTGCATGTGGAAAGGATACACATGGACAGAGATGCACTGAGTTTCCAGGTTGATTCAGTCTTGGGTTAAATATGCACCCCAACCATTTACAGTATAAACTCCTATTATCACACTCAATTGCTTTCAAGAGAAAGCGGAAATGAGAGCCTCTCCTCATGGGCGACAGCAAGACAGGGGTAGTGTGTGTCTGTGTGTGTCTGTGTGTAAGCTGGGGTTGGGTTGGACGGGGTACCGGAGGAGATTATCAGCCCAGTTATCTCATGGACAGCAAGGGAGGTTAAAGCTGCACAGGCTTTTCTATCTTGAGTGAGCTGGAATTTGAATTGATTGGCTCCTAAAATTGCTTTTTCTGCAGGAGCTTTGAGAGGCATGGAAAAGGAAACCAATTACTGGCTGTCAAAGCCTGCTGTCAAAATAGAGATGACCCCCAGTCCAAACACAGACAACCTCTTCTGCCTCAGTGTTGCACACCTAAACACAACCACAAAGAATAGATAACAAACACACACCCACACATGCACACACACAGACCACTACAGTGAAGATGTCCACTTTCTGACAATCATTGTGAGGGAGACAATGATGAAGACACAGTTGTCAGGTTATCTTCCTCAGCTTTGGTTCCTCAGCTCTGGTTAGTTCCAATCATGCAGGGTGTTTTAAAGGCTCTGTGTCTCACTTTCTCACATGTTCTGTATACCATGACAAGACCATAGATTAGTCTTCACAAATGCTGTACAAGTAGGATAGGGAGAACAGATATTTTTAAATGAGCACCCACTGGTGTTAAAACTTTGCATATTGTACTGAATGTGTGTGTGAGAAGTACAAAGCAGACTCCTGGTCATGTGACACACTCCACACTGTATACTTGCTACAAATTTAAGAGGTATGTCATCTCGGCAAAAATTAAGTGGATCAGCAATGTGGATGTTTGTGGCTCCCACTGCCATACTGGTCCATACTGGTCACAACGAGATACCTTCCTAGTACAATTTCAACGCAAAGAGACATGGAATCAAATCCACAGTCCTTGTTCTGTGCTCTTTCTTGACAGAACCTGTCAGTTAGCTGTCATGCAGAAGAGAAAGTCTATCTTTTCTGGAGAGCTTCAGGAAGCTTATACCTTCCTTCATAACTGGCGATGTAAACACTAAGTTCATGATGTCCATGGGGTTGAAAGGTGCCCTTGGTATGTGTGCTAAGAGATGAAACCATGAATTTAAGTATTTTCTTTTGTTTGTATGTATTGGTATTGGCCTTCCTTCTCTTCTCAGTAACCTTCATGATCTTTGTTTCTATGTACAGAACCTGCCATGGGACTGTGTGCAGCCTGTTTGTATCTCTGATCAATACCACAGAGCGAGACTCAGAGCAGTAACCTGGAAAAAGCACACAAACTCTGTGGGGCTGGGGTGAGATGTGTCCAATTAATGATCGCATATCTTGAAAAGCTTCTCGCTCAACACTCCTGTGACTCAACTAATGAGGGAATTTATATACTCTCCTTAATTTTCATATCGGACACACGCACGTACACCTGAAGCCGTGTGAAATGACGCAAAGCTCAAACCTCTTCAGCGGAGACGAGATGCAAAATGCCTCACCTACCTACTTGGATCAAACGGGGACCAACCGCATTTCTCGCCAGTCCCCCAGCTGTGACCTAGTGCACCTGCGGGGGTTGATGGGAGCTGTGTGTGTTTTTACTGCGGACACTTTAGTGTAATGGCGATGGCGAGCGTACGTTTACGACTGCTTTATTTCTCTAAAACATTAACGAGCAGGTGGGGGTGCTCACAGCGACTGCTGCCTGCCGACAGGATTGAACAGTCTGTTTCTATTATCTCCTGACCACCCAGATAACGGTGAGACAGAGACAGACAGAGAGAGAGAAAGGGAGGGAGAGAGAGATACAACTAACACTTTTTTTTAAACAGTGTATACTTTTGTAAAAGAAGAGTCTGATAAAGTGGAGTGGATGTCTTCACAGCACACTGTGACAGCTTGCGAGATAAATTGTACCATTTGCATGCACACACAGCCACTATATAATGATTACAACCACATGTGAACCACTGGAAAAAACAGCTGTTACCTCTGGAATAAGAAGGAAGGAGGGGGAGAGGGATGGAGAGAGAGAAGGAGAGAGGACTGCATTGTGGGCATAAGCTGGAGACAGTTTGAGCTGCCAATGAAAAGGCTTAATGCAGAGCTCTGTGGCTGGCAGCTTCACTTTGCCGACAGGCCTTGGTACTCCCCCTCTCTTTCTCTCTCTCTCCGTCTCCGTCCTCGATGATGAAGGAATGAGATTAGCACAAGCAAAGGGAGGATGTAGAGGATGATAAAGACAGAAGAGTATACTACAGAGACACACTGAATATAAGCGGGAGGAAAAAGAGAGCACGTGTGGATGTACATGATAGCTGTAGCTATGTGTTGAAAGAGCAGGGATGAGGTCAAGAAATGACACCATCACAGTGGACATGAGAAAAATGCCAAAAACGTTTTCTCAGTTGTGACATTGTGATGATTTTCTGCTTTTCCGTGTTTTAATGTGAATTTATTTGCAGTTTTGAGCTTCTGTTCAGACAAAAGGAGCAGTTTGAAGACCTCATCTTGGAAACTGCGGCAGACATTTCCAGACATTTTATGGGCTAAACAATTTATTGATAAACTGAGAAAATTGATTTCAGTCTGCAATTAATAAGAGCGATGATAAAGTGAGAAACTATACAAAAAAGGCAATTACTGAAATAGCACAGGTGAAAACAATACAACACAAGAACATAATGTTGAGATCCCTGCGGTCCCAAAAAGGTGTAGGCTGAAGCTACGGATTACTGTGCCTACCCTTTTTAAAACACATAGATTCATTGAAAGAAAAAAAACATCATCAGTTGCAGTCCTAGTCGTTTTATCTGCAATCGTAGCACACCTTTTGACCATTCAGTGTAATTTTTTCAAATGTTGCAATACAGCGGAAAAGCACATTTTTTTAAATCAGTATTGTCTGGATGATATGGCTGAATGGATTAACAGATGACCAAACAAATGAGTCCATGGAGACCAGTCCTATAGCTCCACTATACTCCCCAACTCCCTTTTCATCTAAATTTGGCAATCTGATAGTGAACAACTCTGGGAAAGTTCAGACTTTTCACTCCCCTCAGCCCCCGCCTGCTCGTCCTCTGCCCTGCGCACCCATTCACACCCCGTCTCACAATGTCAGACATCCCATGATAAGCGCTCCTGTTATTAACAGTGGTGCTGTATGAGCTACCACATGCAGGAGAGAGTTGGGCCTCACCCCTTTTATTACAATAATGAATTATAATTACTGTTGTGACTATTACCCTATAAAGGCCTGTCTAAACAGTGGCTGTAGCGAAACATCCTCCAGTCTGTAATTTATAACCTTCTGCTGGAAGCATTTAATCATTGTGCCTTAGCCCTCAAACATACAGAATCTGCACAGAGCCCACACAGCATGGCATTGGTGGCGGACATAGAAGATCTTAACCCAAAGAGAATATTGCATCTGATATATATTTTATCAAAGCAAGGGCAACTATAAGAAGAAGGGGAGGTAGACCACACTTCTATATGCACATGCATATATCCCCATCAAATATATACATATACTTTAAGGTAGGGCCTAATGGCTAAGTAGAGCTAGAGAGAGTGCAATTCAAGCAGAAGCAGACAGGGAACTATAGAGTGAATCTATGCAACACCTGAAAACCATTAGCAATCTAATGGTAAAACAGAGAAAGGGGGGGGGGAAACAACAATAACTGAGAGCATACAATAAATATGAGAAAGAAAGAAGGCAAATTCTCTGAAACCCGTGGAGAGAAAATCAGAGTGATTCCACTGATACGAGCAGCTGCTGGTGTCTAAAGTCTCCAGGGTAAAGGAAGAGACAGAAAGAGAGAGTGAGAGAGAAAAGGACCCAGACAAAAGAGTAAATCACAATAAATATTTATAATGATAAGTAATGCTGCAGACCATAAATATTAAACAGCCTCTGTGTGTGTATATGTGTGTGGTCCCATGTTAAGCACAAGTGTCCACAGGGATGCAGGAGTGGCCACTGAGTAATGCATTGACTAACATTGTACATAAGCTTTGATCAGATGAGCTATGAATATTAACCAAAACAAAGCATTTCAATTACATTATCAGATCGCTTGTTTGGCACTTTTTAAAAAACAACTGGGAACAAGCATAATTTCAATTAGCATAGGTATAAAGTAAACATCATCCAGACTCCACCCTCTTTACATACAAAACCACATCCACCACATTATTGATATACCGCACAACTGCAGAAGCACTTTCATGCTCAGGAAAAAGCAATGAAACAAGCTCTTGAGCATAAGTATTTCGTCGTGAGGGAAACTATTATCAGTCTCATAGTTATTGTAATAGTGGGGAATAAAACTTAATTTGATGATCCTCTCTGCTATTGTTGGCACTAAAAACATGGAGGTCCAGATTGCCTTACAAGGGTAATTTACTCATTTGTTTGCACTTCGGCTACTTGATCTATGGGTACGTAGATGAGTTTTCATCAATGAAAATGTTCTCAAATTGAGCTGTGATGTGAAGAAACTCTGGAATACAGTGATGTACCAACTAAAAGGGGAAATTCAGCTCTAATACTACTTCACAGATGTCACCATTGTGCCCTAAAATTGCTCTTTTCAGGAGTGTTGACTTACTGGCCATGGTGATATTGTCTCATCATTTTCATCAATAATGACATCAGTAATGGCAAAAGCTATTCTGAGTGGTCAATCACTTAAAAATCTTAAAACATATATTTTGGCATACACATATTTACAACAATTACAAAGGTTATCCCCAACACTATTTATGGGAAATGCTCAAGATTTTAAGTTTAATTTTAATCTTTTCCTTTCTGAGAGTTAAATGAGACGATGAGAGAGGCAACATTCTTATAATCTAATTCTCAGCAAGAAAGCAAATAAGCATATTTCCCAAAATGTGTATTTCTTCAATGAATTAAATCGTGTGTGTGAGTGTTGTATTGACTTGAAAAGCTCATTGTTTGTTCTGCATGTTGAGGAATGCTGGCCGGGCCACCTTGAGAGATTAAGAATGAAAGAGATGTCCTCCCTTTTGGTGCTAAAACATAATTTGACCACCATCTGTTGCGCTTCTCAGGCATCTGACGAAGAGCACCAAGAGGCTAGTCTCAGCCTAACAATCTGGTTATATTGTAACGCCTTGAGTTGTTCCCTGCACTTAGGCAAGCAGAAAGTTTGAAGTGCTGGAAAGAATTGAGTGAGGCAGGTACACGGGGAATCAGGGAAATGAAAAGGTGGCTGCCATGTGAGCAAATCAAATGACACTTAAAAGTGCAGGTACAGAGAGCTGTAATATAAAGTTAAGAATAAAATGTTCCTGAGTGAAGTACAAACATAGTGTTCTGTAATAACAGAACCAGTTGTTAGGGGCCATGCATTCATTTTGTCACAATTAATACTTCAATTAATTCAACACGCTTTTCTGCAGTTGGTGAGCGACATAATTTGTCCTTAACAGTGAGGTGATGGACAGATTAAGTTATTATTTTACCTGGTACTGACTCATGGAGTGGGTTGAAAAGTGCTCTAGCACATGGCTGAATTTAATCAAGGCTCGTTTTCCATTCCTCTACTCTATATTTTAAAATATATAGCCATAACAGGTGATTCATTTGAAGAAATATGAACTACACGAATTACTTTTACAACATCATCCTCTTCATTTCTCCACTTCTGCCTTAACAATATGAGGCAGAGAACCAGCAGTTTGATGGATTTAACTTCTCTCTGTGCTTCACTTTAGACTTTATAACGTATTTCACACAATGCATGGATGCAATGTCCATTTCCAAAATAAATAACTCATTATTCACACAAACACGAGAGAGGCTTCGTGGTTTGTTTGATCAGATTGCAGCATATAAATAAACAGTCTCAGCTATTTTCATCGGATTACAGCTGTTGCAACATATTGTCTAAATTACTAATGAGCTAAATTATGATAGACCCACATATGTAAACAAGTCTGTGCAAACACATTACTGAACACACAAACACACACGTACATACATAGTAAATGGTAATCTTATGGGATAACAAATGGGAAAAGGCCTACAATGACCAATGACTTTGTCTGGTTTTAGCCAATGTGTTGACCTTGTGGGAGGGAGACCTTCAGGGAGATTGTTTTGTATATATATGGGGATGGGGATGTGTGTGTGTGTGTGTGTGTGCGCGTGTGTTTGTGTGTGTGTGTGTTCCTATTTCTCAGCCTTAGAGCAAAGTGAGCAGAGTGTTGGAAACATCTGTTTAATCTGTATGTGTGTTTTGTCTCCAGTGGCATCTCAGAGGGCTTGAATGCTACTGTGTGTGTGTGTGTGTGTGTGTGTGGGGGCAGGTCAGAATATCGAAAACCTCATCTAACAGTGTATATATACGAGTGCTGCCATCCATGCCAGTGCAGTCCTCACCGAGAGCCGTCACATCTCATTCTATTTACAGCCCATTCACTCTCTACAGCCTGCAATCAGGATTCCACGGCGGGTCGCGCGCTCAGCACAAGGCCAACATCAGCCAGACTTATCGGGTATTAGACTGCCCCTGCAATCTCCATTTCATGAGCACCCAGTCTATAAACACTATTGATTTTCACACTGTGCTTTTTGCACTTGTATCTCGTGGATTGTGGGCGTTCTGTCACAGGAATGACTGGTAATGAATAGTAATGCGGACTTTTGGAAGGATGGTCGCAGATCTTTTTGGGATCTGGGTAAAGTCGTGGCTGCTGGTCAGGTTAACGACTGAGAGTGAACTCTGCTGGATGGTGCTGCTCGGGGAAGATGAGGTCAAGCGGCCTCAAGGACACTGCAACTGTGAGAAACTAAACAAAGGCTCACAGACCTGGAGGGAAAGAATAACACAGCATCGTTTCTGAAAATAAATCTCAAACCGTGTTCTAATTGGATTAGTTTTAATGGAGGTGGTCCTGACATTATTATCGACATCTGTGATATTAATCCAATATGAAAAGTAAGACGTTTTAAGATCTTCTGATAATACTAATCAAGTTTGAACTGATATTTCAGTAATGCTATAATGTGTTTCATTCTTTGGGACTATTAAATAAGTTTGAGGGTAGAATAAGTATGTCTGAGCTATGAGCAGCAATTTGAGGATAATCACTGGAAGCCTGCCAAAATGATTCTCTAGACTTACATATAATACTTGCAATTACACTACTGGACTTACCTAAAAGGACTGTATAAGTGATTTAGCTTGAATTGAGGAATTTTTGACTATGTTGTGGTTAATTAAACCTTTATTACCTAAATGGAACAATTGTGTTGGCAGCAAATATTTAATTCTGTTTTTCAGTAAATTTGCATAATTATGTAATGAAACAGGGTTTAAGACCAAGCCACAGTCACAGATCATCTAAAAGACACCTTAGCCAATACAGGTGAGCGAGTTTTTCATTTGTGTTTACTTTTGCTTTTGTCTGAGGCAGCCTGGCTTGAGTCGCCATAAATAAGAGCTCGTGTGGTGAAGTCTCAGGAGAGTACTGAGCCACATGGGGTACACAAACAAGGCAAGATTTCATTCCCAATAAAACAAGCCCAATAAAAGTTACTAGTACAAGTCAGGTTTTACTGTAATCTATTTGGATTCCAGTTAAATTTCTCCACAGGAGTAAATCACAAGAATCTAGTGAGTAATCTGCCACATTCTCAGCTGCGCAGTGGTTTTCTATGATACTCACCAGGATGCGTAACAGCGAGGTGCCAGGCGGGGTGTTTTCAGGAAGGCTGATGTTGTACAGCGGTCTGCTGAAGATGGGCCGGTTATCATTCTCGTTGATTAGCTCAATGAAGACACGAGCAAAACCCACGTGGTCGGACATGGACTCGTTGGCATAAAGCTGAGGAGAGACAACAAGGAGTATATTTATACTGGAGATTTAAATATAGCCTTAGATATTACAACATATTAACATAGCTTAAATAATAATATAATTTTTAGGCGGCATCCTAAAAATTACAATCATAATTTGCTATTGCTCCAAAGTTACTGTTGTAAAAACTGATTTGTTTAAGATTTGGAGATGTTGGATTATCCACAGAGCAGGGCACCCTCTGGTTCAGTAAACGACTCAGGGGTAAATTGAGGTGATGAAATACCAATTTCACTGTTCAAACAAGTCTGCAGTGTTGAGAAAGTGATATAGCCCCAGTCCAACTGAGCCTTGTGTGCAAACAAATAAAAACAAGTTGGAAGAAACATAATGAAGCAACATTCAGTCTTGTTGCCTTGAAATCAGTCTTGTTGCTTTGAGATCAGTTTTGGTTCAGAGTTCAGTCAAGGGCACCCTAACAGGACAATGTAGCTGCTTTGTCTCTAACCGTTCAATGTGTGGTCATCAAAAGAAGATTGCTTTCTTTAATTCCACTTTGTATCTCTTAACAAACCTGATCTGTTGGACATTTACAATGATTGGAAATGTCTTCAGCGAGTTGAGCTGCTACAAAGGCATCCTACTTCTCAGAGTCTCCGTCCATCCCAGAATTCACTCTTCCATGTAAAGGTTCAGATGCACGTTGTAAGAATACTCATGATAAGTTTAAAACTCACCGAGAAGCTGTAGCTGCGAATGTGTTCGTAGTCCAGAGGCATGGCCACCCTCATTCTGATGTCGGCACGGCCCTGCACCGCCGTGGGGGAGATGGTGAAGTAGTCTGAATTGTTTCCTGTCAGAAACACCTGGAACATGCTGTTCACCCCCTGCCACAGGAAGGAGAAGGGAGAGGTGAGTATAGGAAAACAGAGAAATATAGGTTGTTGGGAGAGAGGGAGGGCGGGTGGTGATATACACTGTGTCCAGTACCAGTGACGAATGTAGACGATAAAATCTATGCTATGGTATATCTATCGGTTTTTATGAATAATTGTAGGACAAAGATACGATTTATAACAAAAGTACAGATACTGTATGGAGTAAATATACAGAAAGGCAGAACTGACGATTCACCCAAAACCCTGATTCCCAACAAATTTTAACATTCAATTCATGTTTACATTTCAAGCATTTAGATGACTGTCATACCTATTTACATTGACTGTGACAGTAGAATAATAATCACAAATTTCACAAGCAACCAATAGTAAGAGGTCAAAAGTCAGGATATTGTGTAACTGATCACATGACAGAGAAAAGTTTTAGTAGTTTTAGAGGGAACGATAACTATGTACATCTACGTATTAAGATATTCATTTTGTAAAAGAACACAACTGTATTTTGAACTCAGCCTGTTGATGACATTATGATATTGGTAATCTTGGTATTTAAATGTTTCTTTGTCATTGCTATTACATTTTTAAATGATAAGGCCACTAAAGATGAATACTTTTGTGACACGAACAGGCAAGATAACTGTACTAGTAAAATATCTGAATAACTACATGTGTCACACATTTTCTTCTCTGTTTTTATAATGCAGTCATAAATAATAAATGTTCTCCAATGATGTTGATCATAAAGCTTCACAAGCAGCATGAGCAGGGCCAGCTCCATTCACTCTTATCAGTTCTTTGCAAGATGTTTCTTTTTTATCTCTGAATCTTTTCGCAACACTTCCCCCATCATTCAGTATCTTTATATACAGTAACCTACTACTCTGTCTGTAATCTATCTGTTCTCTGCACAATCAATCTGTTCAGTATACGACACCTTGTATCCTGGGAGCCTTGGGGAAATGAGGAAAAAATGGAAGAAACCTCAGGAAGAGCAACAGAGGTCTGGATCTGTCTGTCATTAAGGCCAGACTTTGTGGGACACCTCAACTTTCTGAGCTCTATGCGCACATATTAGCTGATGGCATAGATCTTAAGTTCAATACATTATGAGCAGTGTAGATAGAAACAATTATAAAGACGCTGCTGCATGAAATAATTTGAAATAATAAATTGATGTGACAAGATTAAATCGCAAAGCAGATAAAATTCAAATTATAGTCCATAACTACCTGTTAATCTAATATCCTCATCTGCATTCTTCTTTATCTCCACCACATAAAACCTCCACTGTACTGTTTCACATTATGCAAATGGTCATTTGAGCAACATGGAGTAAATCCCCATATACTGCCCACAGAGCTGTATATGGTGTGTCCGACTGGGATGATTACCCAGCCCGTGAAGAAGGCTGAAACTATGAGCTTTAATCATCATTGTGTGCATTCAGATGTTAGATGGCGATCCCTCATGGCAACCATGACTACCTCAATACAGATACATGTGTCCTGGTTTGGTTTCTAGCTCACTATACTGTATGTTGGCAAGACTGTGACTGATTTAGAAATACTAAGTGCTGTATTACTAGGTGGGTCTGTGGAGCGAGGTTAGTATTTGATTAGTGGTTATACGAAATTCTGAATAACCTATAAACTTCATCTTTCTATTCTCATTCTCAGGTAAATCCTGAAGCACAGAGGCATCGTGGGTAAATATAAACCAAGTCGGGGTCAAAATGACATCACAGCCTCGAGAAGCCTGTCTTGAGCTGAGAAAACATCCCTAGATCCCTCCTGTCTTGATATATAAAGCTGCAGGGCGGCCAATCATGTAGCCATTGTGGCAGACAGAGGAAGATGGGTGCAGTGGTCGATTGGCATTATGCTGGCGGTTGAAATAGCCCCCTTGTTTTTGTTTTCATCTCTGGGAGAACCATTGTGGCTGATGACTCCTATTTAAAAGACCATCCAATATGCAGGGATGTCACCTCAAACTGCCCATAAACGTAATTGCCCGCCCATTTGCTTCTGCCTTTAGAAGCCCCCAATAAAAGCACCCTGTCAGATGCGACTGCCACAAAGTTTAGTGACAAGTTCCAGCAGCAAAAGTTTTATAGATGCTAACCGAGCAGAAGAGGATATGAAGGCAGCGACAGGCAGAGAGAGAGGTAACTACCACTTGTGTCATAGTCTAAGAAATGAAATGTCTGCCTATAATCCCTCACACTTGGAAAAAGTGAGATTACAGCACAGGTGTAGCGGAGTGTGAATGAGTGTGTGTATCGGCACTGACACGCAGGTTTAAAGGATCAAAACAGCAATACAAAACTGCAAGACAAAAAAAAACGTCTCATAGATTTTCCTCCTCGGAATGGATGTGTGTGTGGCACTGTGGCAGCAGGGTCACAATGCAAGACTGGTCGAGTGCAAGGCAATTTCTGTGTCGCGCCGAGAACACAACTGCGTTTTACATTTTTCTGTGAGACCCTGCTTCTTCGAGCTCCTGCCGATGCATTTTGTTTTGTTATATGACAACGAATGAGCAGTGAGCCATGGCTGCTAATGGACTGGTTCTGAGCGAGTGCTTTCTAATGCTACATCTTTGGCGAATTTGGTTAAAATCATCTCAGAATTATCATAGCACTTCCTCCATTTGCCGTTCTCAGTTTAGAGATACTGAAATGTTTTGGTGGTGGTAAAATGTTGGATGGTAACCTACAGAGGGACCTCTTATCACATGCCAGGTGTCTGGGTCATCACCCCACCTGTGTGCAGCAACACACTCACGGCACTTCCCTCTCTGCCTCGCAACACACATCCTCAGAATGAATAAACAGACTGCTGCTAAATAGTCCTGCTATCTCTCCTTCAAGTGATTTCTTTCTTTCTCTCCTGGCTGCTGTTCTCGCTGTCTCTTCCTGCTCCACCAATTATTCAGACTTCTGGTTTTGCTCCATTGCGGGCTACTTTCTGTTTAACCATTTTTCCTCCTCTCCTCTGCTGTCCTCGTGCGTATGCCTGTCTCTCTTTGCTCTCCACCTTTTTCTCTATCCACTTGACTTGCAGTTATCTGTCAAATTCCACCCTGGCGGCGGCTGTGCCTGAATCAATCAGAGTTGACTAGCTTTCGGCTTATCTGCACCCTAGGTGATTGATTTTCCTCGTTAGGTATAATTTGATGCTCTATCCCATCTCTTCCAGAGCAAATTAAATTGTAGTCGAGTCCAATGTGCTGGTGTGAGCGAGCATTTGCACATGTGAGAGAGGGGAGAGAAAGAGAGAGAGAGAGAAACGGAGCAGTAGAGCAAGTGTCAAGTGAAAAAGTGTTTGAGTTCTGCGTGTGTGTGTTGGTGTCTGAGTGTGTGGGAGACTGTGTGTCACCCCAGTACGTTGATAGATACAGTTAATGGGAAGTGGCGGACACACTAAAGCACGCTAAAGTGTGCTATTGTACACTGCTGCTGACAGTCCACACACACACACACACACACACACACACACACACACACACACACAGAGCTGCCGTGCAAGTAGTTTCATCGAGTGGCTGAGTGGCTTTTTGACTGCTGCATTTATAAACAAGATAAATCTGAACATAAAAACGAAATGACTGTTCACATGTCCTAGCTGTCTTTGTAGTAAGATCTGATCCAATCAAGAGTGGAAACTGTTTTGCAAATGAGACAGCTTTTACTAATGAATGCTTTATTGACACCTTGTGCCACAGCTGGTTGTTAGTCTCTGAATTACCTCCTTAGTCCCTACAAACATCAGATTGTTCATTAATAGTAATAATAATTTTATTTGTACATATAGTTAGGGATGTGATGGTTTTTGGGCACAAGCTGTGTCCTTTTATATTGGGTATCTACTTATAAAGAGTCCGATCTGATACTTATATTTACTTCAATAATAATGAACTATTTTTCTGACATTGCAATAATATCTCTAGCCTTGTTAATCTGATGCACCTTAGGTTTCATGTGCCACTTGATTCAAGTACTCGAGGTTCTGATTCAAACCTATTACGTTTATAAGGTAAATTTATAGATTTAATATGAATGAAAGATTAAGTGGAGAATGTGACTCTTGAGATTAACGTGAAGCGATCAGATAGAGAGAAGATGTCTCACTCTGTTGGAGTTGTTGGACCTACAGAAACAGTGCAGTCGTGGTTATAAAGTGGTGTTTAAGTGTGCATGTTCTTCCCTCACAAATGATCAGGTACAGACACCGTCTGCAGAGAGCACTTTAACCAGACATCAGACAAGTTTAATCTCGGTCTGTTGTCAAGCTACATGCAGACTTAATGATAATTAGCTGCTGATAATTAATAATAATTGACAGCTGGCATGGCCTCTTGCTGGTGACGTTTATCATTTTAACCTGTGAAAGCAAGGGTCATTGGTGGCTAAAAATGAGAAGCTGCTAGCTGGATGTTTTGTACCCTGCTGTTTGCTAAGGAGAAAGAGGGTGGAAAGATAACAGATTTGTGAGCAAGCTCAGTGAATCTGTGTGTTTTGCCAACCTCTGTGCCTGAATTCAGAGTTACTTGCACCAGTGCACCAGAGTAATTCATTCACACACTCTTAATTTTCACTTGCATATAGTGAGATGCTGGCTTAGGTGGACAGAACCACACTTGTAGTAACAATAGTTAGACACAGAGGTGTCATTGCAACCTTAGGGGGATAGGAGTATCAGCCTAATGTCGAGAGTGTTGCGACTGTACCAGCCATCAGGACGTGATCCACCCACCTCGTCTTTGTCTTCGGCCTGGATGAAGAGGGGAAGGGCAAAGCCCACCTGGGCCAGTTCGGTGATGCGGACCCGATACTCAGAGCTGTTGAACTTTGGGGCGTTGTCATTTTTGTCAATTAGCAGAATGGTAAAGGTGGTCATCACTGTTGCGTCTGATGGACTGCGATCATCTTTCAACTCTGTGGCCTTGTAGAGAGCAACAGAGGGAAGTGGTGAGAGAGAGAGAGAGAGAGAGAGAGAGAGAGAGAGAGAGAGAGAGAGAGACATGAGATGCATTTGATTGCACCGAAAATGTCATTTTGGATGGTGGCGGTCAGCACACAATCTCAGCCAGGTATTTACAGCTGTTCATTTATTGGATCAAAAGGTGAACGGATTCAAGGCAATCATAGAAATAGGCTCAAAGTGAGGCCAAGAGAGGGCCAGCACATGTACATCCACACATACACATACATACAGACGTGCACACAATGAGATTTAGGAGAAAGTAGTCCCATTGAGAAGACACAATTACACACTCTCTGTTTCTGGCTGCCTGAGTATTGAAGATGTGAGGGCTCTGAAATGAAAAAAAAAAAAACTGTTAGAAAGATAGGAATGGGCAGCCGTGGTCTTTTATTGATGGAAGAGTGTCAAAAGCAATAGGAGAAGAGGCAGGAACAACATGCTAGTCTCTGGGTAATCAAGGTAGTTTAGCCTCTCTCGTCCCAACGCCACTGAATCATTTGACCTCCACCTCCACACGCTCAGCACTATCTAAGCTGCCTGAAGTTGAGAAATTAGTTGTATTACTATGGCACACCGCAATCAATAGCAGCACCACCTAAGAAAGCACAAGTGGAGAGAGGCAGAGAAAATGTAGAGGGAAAAAAATCCATATCTTATAAATACATTTTTGGGCAACATTTTTTCATTTTCAGCACTTTCACTTATTCTACTTTTCTTCTACGTAATTATTGATTTCAATTAAATAGATAGATTGAGGCTGGACTATGTAAGCCTAAATCTTTTCTGTTGTATCTCAATGGTCTCGCCTATAAAAATATCAAACAATTATTATTTAATGAGCAATAATTGCACGAGTAAATACATGAGTGCGGTCATTAGGTGCACTAAAAGGCCATTTAATGTGTTATACAGGTGCAAACGATTTCACTTGACATGCCATCAAAATCCACAATATAACAGTGCAGTTACATGGGAAAAACTAGGTCTTTGATCACAAATCCTTCCACTTTCAGTAGCACTTGGAAATCCATTTCACGCACCCTCTCACACCCTGTGGGAGCCACTTGGTGTACAATACTGGAAGAGAAGAAATGACGACAAAAAGGAAGGTATTGGAGTGGACAAGGTGGGACGGCCGTGGGTGGGGAGGGGGTGGGGTGAGAGGGCAGGACTAACATTCTAAAAAGCAGAGTGTGATAGACGTTAGGCTCAGCGGAGGGACAGAGGGATTCAGAGACTACACCTGCTTCAAACAGAAGAAAAGGGAAAGGGAGGGAGGAACAAAGGAGCCCTCAGCATCGAGGACTCTAAATCCTGTTCCTTTATCTTGTCCTCCTCCGCTCCTCTGGTCCTCTGTGGCTACTGGCAGTTCACTGAACAAGCCTCTGAAGGGGGGACATTATCACAGAATCACAAACACAAATGCCTTCGCTGACAAGCCCAATGAAGGCACTTGAATTTGTCGGGGGTCACATCTGCACAGAGGCATATTACAAAGCATCTGTAAACACATATGGTGCGGGAGGATCTTGTATTTAGCTGTTAAGTGAAATACTGACCTTGAAACCTTTCTCAATTATAGCAGTGTGTATTTACTTCATGTGTACTCCAAGCCAGGGTGAAGTAGTGCATTTGGCAGGTCTTTTCAGCCTATCTGACACCCAGACACTGCATTGATTTAATACACTATCATATCAAAGCTTTGTCTTGATCCACCAGTCAAACAGTGTTTCGATTCCTCCTCTTGGCTGCGACCGTCCCCCCCCAGCCGCCTCCCGTTCAGCAGCTCACCTTGACAGTGAGTGTGAATCCTGCTGAGTAGAGTGGGTTTTCTCTGTCCAGCTGGCCATTCACTGTCAGGGACCCGCTGATGTAGTCCAGGGCAAAAACGCTGTTGGTGTTCCCTGGATGGATGGATGGCGAGAGAGAGAGACAGAGATAAGAAAGTCAGAGGGACAAACACGACTGGCGATGTGGATAATTCAACATAACCCCTGGGGTGCAGCGAGGAGCCTCTGGAAGGGAAGGCAGTGGATGAGCTATGTGTATGTCTCTTTTTCATGCAATATGGATACAGCTTGGGTCTCTCTTCCTGCTTTAGGCTGACCCACCACCTCCAACCTGTCCACAACCTGCATCCCTTTGTTTCATCTGTCACTGTCTGTCCTCCTTCCGCTGCTTCTGTTTCTTCGACAGTCTCCCCTTCCTCTTCACTTCTTTGCTGGATGTACTGTATGCTAGGGTTACTGGCAATTCAAGTTGCATTGTATATCAATTACAGTTCAATTGGAGTTCACGTCATGACAACACTGTTTGTGATTCTGATGAGAGCATGGAAAAAAAAAAATCACAAGAACTACACACATATCAGCTCATAACTTAAGGCACCCTGTGGGGTTTCTGACCACTAGTCAGAATTTTTCAAAGGACAGGTCTTGGTTGTGTTTATATTGTGTACATGTGTCCACTTGGACGATGTTAAACGCATTTCTGCCGATGGTTTCACGCTATTCTGCTGATTTAGTTAGTGCTGAAATAGCACACAGAAGCGTACCAATGTGCCAATAAAGGCAGTGAAGAAGACTGCTAGCAAGTAAATATGGATGTAAACAATGTAAGATATAAAATATTTTAAAATCAGCTTTAAAAAATCTAATGAAGAGGGGAACCTTCACAGAGTACTTTAACAAGATATTTAATCGTATCATAATATTAATCAAGTCTTGCAATTCTTTAAAAGATGTAAATTAAAGACAAAAGAGAAAATGAACAAATGTAAGTAGTTTCTTTAGGATTTTCTTTAAATTGTAAGATACAATAAATACATAAGAAATTTGACCTTATTCAATGAAAAGTGACACATTTACACAACAGTATGCTAAAGTGTGCAAGTGTGCTTTGCAACATCTGCAATCACCGCCAAGTCCATAATATGTCATTTTGAAATGTGATCAACAGGATGAGATGATTTAATTCTAATTCATTTTCACTTACAATATTGAAAATACTGTGTGCTTATTTAATTACTAAGCTGAGCTTCTCCATCCTATATTCTGAAACACTCACACTGCTGAAGAGCATTAACTTATAGTCATATAGTTATATGCACATGTTCAAAGAGGGACATTTCAAATTATGAACTGCACTGTTCTCATTAACAAGTTGAAGTTTGCCTGGTGTTCTCTACTCACGTCAATTACACAGGTTAAAATATTAGACTGAGACCCACTTGAGTCCTCCTCTCATATTTTCTTATTCCCTCTCTTCCTTTTCAAATTACCATCCTTCTCATTAACTTTCTCACCTCTCTTACAGTCTTCTTTGACACTCTCACTATCACTCTCTCTCAGGCATCTTGTGGTTGTGGCTGTTGCCTGCTAATTATACCCAGCAGATGGAGACAACAAACGAAAATACACCCAACAGGCCTCACCTCTCCACTGTCAGTGCTCTCTCTTTTACCCCCTGCATTGCCCAGTGTCTCCCTCCCAGTCACCCACCCACCAAGAATTTTCTTTTCTTCACTAGTAGTTGCAGAAGACCCGAGGAAGCCCCTGTGCAATCTTTAGATAGTGATAGTTCATACATGTGAATGTTATCAGAGGCTCAGACAAGTCCACCTGGAACTAATTCACTCATGCCCAGTTATCGACCGCTCTCACCAGCTGACAGCACAGAAACTTCTCTGTGCTGCCACACACTGTATGTTTAACAGGGTAATCTCTGGATGAAAAAGAGCAAACATGCTCAGTGAAATCATCCCGTGTTTAAGTAAAAGTCTGAAAATATGTCAATATATATGGGGTTATAAGGTTGAAAGCAGTGGCTGAATCTATAAGAAGAGGCGGAGAGTGATGTGTGTTGTTTTTTTTAAAAGAAAACCTTAAAATATATGAGAAAATTCCTGTAATATACAGAGAATAAAATGACTTAAAAATTACTAAAATAGAATAAAATAACAAAAACAGACACTGCACAAACAACACAGTTTGATACTGTGGCCCACACTACAAACAGTGGAGCCAAAGATTTGAAATTCCCTCTTTTTATACTACAGGTTTAAAAGTGAGTTCTATAAAGTAGCACCAATTATTACAGAACCGTGAGAAAAATGACATTGCCTCAGTTTGGATTTGGTTTGCTCTTGTAAATGACAGATCATTTGATATGAGAAGGTTAGCGATAAGCTGAGTTGTTAGTTGATTTGGCATATTTAACAACTGAGTACATTTTCTTCACAGCTTTTTGGGGCTGACCAAAAAATTATTTTACTTCTCTCGTCAACTGACAGCCAACATAATGGGAAATGTACAGCTTTACTTAAATAAAAGGTCTAATGTGAATATAAAGTGCATGCACCTTTTGAGATATGTGAGGCAGAATTAATTTTAGTTTGTTCACTTGCTTTGTGCAATTTCCTCTACTGTTATTTTGTTTGTAAAATTGTCAATATGGGACGATATTGACTGGCTTAAATATGAAAAGTTCAGTATGTCACTTATTAGTACATGTGACCATGTTGTGTGTTGAAAAAAACAACATGCCTCCAAGATGCATGTTGGCTGAATTCACATGTGTATTACTTTTTAAGTAGGGCACACTTTGAACCTTGAGCTGCACTTTGAGGGATTAAGAATCACTTGCTTTCAGATAATTTAAAGTAATAGTGGAGGTCTAGGCTCCAGAGAAACATGGTCAGATGGTAAGTCTACAGTGCACAACGGCCAGGGTCAACAGATTAACCCACGCCTGTGTTCACCACTCCCCACTCGCTGCTCTATTATTGCTCTGTACCTGGCCTGGAATGGAGAGGAGGGAAGCTACAGAACAAAGCTCACGGAGGGGGGTAGACGAAAGGAAGGAGGCCAGCAGAGAGAGCAGAGCCCTCGGGTAATTAGCCTGGATTGAGGCCAAAAGGTGGACGAAGTGAGGGAGGTAGGAGGGACAGAAGCTACTGCTGATTATATCCATTTTACCTAATCTACTTAATCGTGGGACTCGAGTCAAAGTGTAAATAGGAACGCACTGTGACTCCTGCATTACTCAAGTTGACTCAACATGATAAAACTGACTGAAAATGCACACACGCATTTACATTAAAACCATACATACAAAAAAGGACTTACATAGGGTTAGGGAAAAACCATAGTTTGGGATAAAATGACCACTTTGTTAAGTTTTGGGGACCTTTGTCAGCACAGTTGCAATAATAAACACCTTAAGTTGAGTTTTAGGGAACAACTGCAGTGATGGCTAAAAGAAAGCAATGCTGACCTTTGATAGGAAAAGTGAAACAAACAACAGTCCTCTGTGTTCAAGTCCAGCATTTTGTTGACTTTGTGGCTCTATTCTTATGGCCCCTAGAGGGCTTTGTCACTTGAACGTATGAAAGTATTACATATTGTTGTTATTGTTATTAGCCATTTGCTGAAACCACTGATGACTGCGTTTTTCGTCAGAGAACAGTCTCACAAATTGGGTAACAGAAAATGAACACTTCCAGAAAATAGGAAGATAATCAAACAGGGTATTAATAAAATTGAATGTGCCCTAACAAAAAGATGACCCCATGTAACAAATGTAATAATCCTACAGTAACTGCTTGGGCCAAGTTGTTATTAGGAATATCAGTTTGTCAAAAAGACTTTTTGCCTCAAAACAAAAGAAAATAAGCTGACACAACATTAACTGCAACATTTCTTTTTTCGTCTGGATGGGTGAGGCGGGCGTGATGTCGATGACGGTTGGTGGTAGTGGGGGGTAATGTGCATAAGGGACTCAGACCCTCTCAGTGCGGACATCATGCCTGTAAATTGGTTTGTCAGCTTCAGTGGCCTGACTAGCATGCCAATCTACTCCGACAGCCGCTCCTTACCCGGACGACTGGGCGCTCACCTGGCCAAGCAACGAGTGGGGTTTATACGCAAACAAACACACCTGCAAAAGCACATGAGTGATGTGCTACAATGTACATGTGTACGGCAACAGCACAACGCTGGTTCTACCTTCTGTATGCATCCGGCAAAGAGGCTTTGACTCACTGCTTCAGGTTCCACAGAACGGCCTTCCAGCTCAGCTCCGCTGTGTGTTGAGCTTGACCAGAGAGACAGACTGAAATTACACAGGGTGAGTCACGGGCCCCACTGAGAGGAAAATATAATCATATTCTAATTGCTGATAGAAAGTGTTCTCCAGTGATCTGCCAGGACACTGTGATTAGACCCCCAGGGGGTGGAAATGGCTGCACACAGACACACACACGCTCAAATTCAGCATAAATAAATGCGCACTTCCTATTCACATTTCACATTCATATTTAGTGATGGTGTTTGTGTTTCATGTGTGTGTTAATGTGTAGGTATTTCAGTGTGTGTGTGTGTGTGTGTGTGTGTGTGTGTGTGTGAGAAAGAGAGGGAGAGAGTGCATGTGGTGCTAACTGGCAGAGTTTGATTCTATGATGTGAGACTCCGGGGGATTAGCCATGCTCTCATATTACCGACAGTACTGGACTGGAAAATGAGAAACCATGCCATGATTTTGTCTAGTGTGGAGTACACACTCAAATGCACTCACACACGCACACCTAAATAAATGCCCACAAGCATGCACGCACACACAAACTCACACAAACAGCCATTATTTCCTTGTGGTGCAGATTTAGAATGAGCGAAGGGGCTTCAACAGCTAGTTCTACAATTACAAGATAAAAGTAATCCAAATAATTTGCCACTTTGAATAGTCTCGGCATTAACAAAGCATAAAGAAAAACATGGGTGCGGATTTCACATTATCTATTGACAAACACATTTGAATTCTTGTGTCATGAACAATGAAGTGAAGGCTCATTTGCTGAGAACAGTTTCCTCATTGAAATTCTTTCCTCTACTTTCAAAGAGCAAAAGGGTGAGCACAGAAGCAGAGAAGGAAAAAATAGGGAGGCTAGGAACGGGTGAGACAGAGTGCATTGACTTGCAAAAGTGGAAAAAATACATGTGTAGTTATTATGTGGGGATCGCCCAAGAGAACAGAGGATATAAGGCATTTGATCTGATGAGTTCAATCGGACGTGTGACAAGTGGATGACAATGACTTTCTCCGAGCAATGAGCTTTTGAGGACAGCCAAAGCAGGAGTTCTCCAAGTGTAATCGCCATGACTAAGCCAGTGACAACTGTTTTCTCTAGTTTGTGACAACACCATGGGGGCGCTGGAACATTCTAGTAATGTGATATGGCATGCAGCCAGTGCTCGGTGTCTTGGGGCTAAGATTTTGTGTACTTTGCTAAATGTACACAAATTAGTGTCACTTTTAAGGATTACGCCTACAGGCAAATCATGTTGATGATGAGGTTTAAGTTATTGTCTTCAAACTACACTCACTTCTAAATTGAAATGAACGGCTTCTCACACACACTGACTCGCTCGTGCATGCGCTCATGTGCGCATCTGTGACACACACCCCTCAGTGTGTGACAGCTACCAGTGCATATGTATGTGTTCTTTGTGTGTGTGTGATGCGGAGTGATAATGGCCCTGTGGGTGTCTTGCCATTGGCAGACAAGCTGCATTTCATGAATACTCAATGAACTAGTTTCATCAAAAGTTTTTCTTCAAAATAGGTTCAAGGACAAATATTCTAAGACAATGCATGGCGGATGAAAGCAACTTCCTTTTTTTGCCCAGGTATCACATTCTGTGTGGTTGACGTAGCTGGTAAGATGCACTTCCAATGTCATTGAGGAGGACCTGATGCCTCAGCTTTGACGAGCAGCTCCTCCTTGCTGAATTTAGAGGAGTTCCCATTGATCAGGTCTACCTACGTTTCTCTTGAGCTCGGAATGGAAAAGTCTGCTTCTGGTGTCTGCTTTTTCAGACTGTTCCAAAGGAGACTGTGGCCATAATGGCGCCAACTGATTTCCCAAACATTCATGGACACTTAAAAAAAAATACACTAACTTTAAAAACATGTGTCCTGTGAGATTCCAGCATTGACAGAAGGCTGGTGGTATTATGACAATAATTTGATTCTAAGAAAGGAGGCGAAAGTAACTGAAAATGTTTTGTAATCACTTGGATCCCGTTCGCATTCTTGTAGGGTGGGTGACACTTTTCTCAACGCTCTTAATCTGTGGCTCCACCTCATGTGTTGGTGTAATGTTTGGTGTTGTTTGTTTAAAAAAAGGTTTAGGAGATTCATGTGATCCCCAGCTCCCACCCTCCCTCCAAGCCCTATCCCCAATGAACAGTGGGAGTGTCCTGATCATGATCCCACAACTGCTTCTCACCAGCCAACATGACAAATTGTATTTAACAGAACACCAGACCAGGGGCCGCTACCTGCAAGTGAATATGGGTCTTTGCATTAATGAGCAGCGAAATGATTTCAAGGGTTTATGTTTGCAGCTTCATATCTCACCTCTTCTCTCTGAGTAATTGTTCACGTATTATCGTGCTTACTTAGAACAAACTGTACTGCAGATTTCTGAGTGCTTCCTCCATTGACTTTGGTTCCAGATGCCACTGCAAAAGCTAAACTGATTCTCAACCCGGTCACAGACGAAAGTATCGATCCACAGTCTTCAGGCCTCATGGAAAATAATCAAACTCAGAGCTATTGATTGCTGGCTTTGATCTGTCAGCTCAAGGTGTCACATTTTCTCTTTTCAACAGAGCATTGTGCTGGCAGTGTAGTCTTATCTCTTCACTGTGTGTGTGTGTGTGTGTTGTGTGTGAGTGTGAGAGAGAGAGCATAGTGTGAGAATTGTCTGTGTTTCTAAGAGTAGGCTACAGTACTTGGGATTTACCCTCCTCTCTGATATTTTTTGCAGTTTGCTAGATGATACAAAATCTGTTTCTGCACTCTCTGTACAAAAAAACAACAGCTGGCTAGAAGACAGCAGCAGAGGAAATTGGGTTTGACATCTGGAAATGTGCTTGTTCAGAAGCAGATAGCTTAGGATAACATTTCTCAAAGCCAGCAGCATCCCCTTTATCCCGTAGATAAATGAAAATAAAGGAGAACCTCTAACACCAATAAATAAAGCTGAAATATATATGTTAGGGATGTAATGTTGCTAAAAATATTTGCTTCCAATTTATGAGATCAAGGGGAGAATGGAGGATTCCGACTGAACCTTGGTAAATGAAATCTTTTCTTATTTTATTAATTGTTGTGCTCTTTAACACACATACCTTAATATCCCATTGGACATGGGACGATTGAAGAAACTGTTATTAGTTTGGATTAAATTTGAATGAAGGTAAGATCAAATGAGGAAACCTACTGTATGAGACCTTTATCACAGCCCAGTGAGGTCTGGACTTGTGTGAACACAACTGGCCCACTAGAGTCGACCAGGCTTTGGATTGTGTTGTGATCAGTGTCCCACAGACTATCTGCCTTCTCTAAGAGATGACATAGCAGCAGGCAGCGGGAAGCCTCAGAGCGTCTAATTGAAAACCAGGAGAAATCCCAGCGATGCAGCAGTCACAATAAAAGCTCCCCATAGAATAACAGGTATTAGCCTTGTCCATATTACAACATGACTGCTGATAGGAGTTGGAATCAGAGCATCGGGGTGCAGCAGTAGCAAAGGATAGAGGTACGTGTGGAAAGGCAGACGAGGGGAAATAATCTCCTTTACTACTTATCAGTCTGTCCAGGCGGGAAATGGTGTGGCCGTACCTGTCTGACCCATATGCGAGAGGGAGGCTGGAAGACGAAGCAAGCAGTCTCCCCCAGACCCACTGCACTGGACAGGGTTGTCTGTGGTGGGGCAGACAGGGTGTTCACATGCTGCCCCGGTCAAAGGTCGTTGAAGTCAGTCTACACCCGCGGCGACACTGCGTCTGAGTCTGTGCAATATGTGGTCTCACTCCACAGCTTCTGACGAACTTCAAAATAGTGCAAGATTTTTTAGCAAATAGAAAAATTGAGTTATCATCTTTTATCAATTTAGACAATTATTCTGCTTGGGTTGCTGCAAATTAAAATCCAATGCGGTCAGGCAAGAGAATGTGAGAACTAGGAGTTGGCTGGCAATGTGACAATTTCTTTGCCGCAGTTTCTCAACACGGAGACGACGCGACGAGAGAGGAGGAATCGTCCAAAAGGAAAGAAAAGGGTAGAGATGGAAAAGGGCTTAGGATGGGATTAGTTGTGCTTGCATGTGACAAAAGAGATAGCAACAAGCACACACAGATAAACAACAGGCTGATATGAAAGGCTTGGGGGATGTCCTTTCATTCTGTGAGACGCTAGGCTGATTTTTATTCTGCTTGTTCTTACACTATCATTACAGCACAGTGGAGAGGCTACACAAACTTTACATGAGGGCTTAGCTCTTATCCTAACAGACAGCAACACTCTTGGACAAGACTTGTTGGCCTCTAACTCTTTGTAATAGGAATCGCAGATAGCCAAGCTGGTTTTAGAGAAGTAAAGGTTACGTCTATTGGGCCAAATGTGGAGTATTTTCATATTTCTTAAGAATCACACTGTTTTTATCTCCATTTTTTCCTTCTTCCTCTGTCCTCCTGTCTGTGTCTGAGTGTGATGGTGGTCCATCCCTGTATTTTTGCATGCGCACATGATCGTGTATTGTGTGGACGTTGTGCCAGAGTGCATTCATCTGGGCTTTGGAGTGTCGGTCCCTCGGGTCGTTGGTGTCAGTGAGACTGACCGAGGCTGTCTGTGCTGCTGCCTCAGTCTTCCTTGGGGGCGGGTTTGAGTGAATAATGGCTGACGTTTTGGGACTGTTTGTTGCTAGAGCTGTTGGCCGGAAACTAAGGTGTAATACATTGTACATGTGAATAAAAGCTCATTGCAAAAAGCTCATTGCTGAAATTGCTTTTGTCAGAAAAACCACCAAGGGTCTAACACCTACTCTAACCTTTGTGCCAGTCAAGTCAGTATCAAACTGTTGATAGTCTGACTGCCGCATAGTGTGAGAAACATCACTCTTTGATAAATGACAATGACAAAATAAAGCTTTTACTGTGCTTGTAGTTTTTACTAAAATATTCACCAGTTTGACATATTTGTTCAAAAAAGGCAAATGATCATTTTGGTCACTAAAAAATTATTTGCCGTTTTTGTACCCTCAGGTGAGTGAGTACGTTTATTTCACACTGTGTTTATTGTTCAAAAACATGTAACAACTGGGGTCAAACTCATGCAGGTGTAAGACTGGAACTGTTACCGGAAAAGGCCATTTCATATTCCCGACAGTGACTGGAGTCATAGCAACTAGTGAAACAAGACTCAGCAAACAGATATTAGATTCCCTGAGCACATGGTTGCTGCTAAAAAGACATACCCGAACACCTGGTGAATTCTTCAGCTTTCCTCCCTGCATTACCTAATGGGCCAATTACCAGCATGAACCTAGAGTGAATTTATTTTTTAAACAGGACTAAAATGCCCATTTATATCACATGGAGCGAGTGTAAAAAGCATCACTTGATATGATATTGCAGTGGCCAATTTAGACCAACTCAGAACCCATTTTTGTTACACAGAAAATTTTAGAGTTTCATATCAGGGGAAGTGCGTTTGGATTTTATCACGTATCAAATATTTGGCTGAACATTAGTAGTACCAGGAGGGAGCTAGGTAATAATTATTATTGCCAGAGAACCTCCATAACTTTTGTCCGATCAATAATGATTTGTCAGTGACTCTGCACAGCTTTCTCAAATGAAAAGGCTTGCAGAAATTACAAAATTCATTCATCACAAAAATCTCTCAGACCCATGATTTAATTTCAGTCCAGTGTGCCTCTCAGCAATCTAAGGCATACTAACGTGATTACTCGTGGATTAGAACTAAAGAAAGTATTATTTTTTTATCTTGTTTGTTTCTGTGGTTTCGCAAACACACATCACATGGTTAATGCTGCTTTTAAGCTGGACTTTGATAATTATACTGTAAATCTAGACTAGCAGGGGTCTATGTCATTAAGTATTAAATGCACATTTGGATGCCACTGTTTCATGTAAAAATATAGGAAATACAAGGGGCAATTATAGCAGCATCTACAATGATGAGTAGGTCATTACATCAATATCACCTCTCCAGTGTGTGTTTGTTTAGGGCAACAACCACTAAGAGCACGGAATTAAATATTTATTTTCATTATCAATGGTGGAAGGATTTATTATCGTTGGGGCATTTTTGGTTAGAAAGTACAGTCTAAGCAGCAAGAAGCCAACGGAAATGTCTGTTCAGTAGTAGTGGGCTATAGTTTTAAAATATAATGAGACCAGTAGGTCAGAGGTCCAATAAGGCATACATCATAACCTGTGGGCCAGGGATTTACCATGAGAACTGCCCCCCTGAATCTCCACCATCATAAACAATAACAAGTGCAACATTGGCGGCAGAATGCTGCTGTGATGCTATCTCTTACTCACATCAAATCCCAGATTCGCCCTCTGATTGGAGGAGGGAGAGGAAATCCTCATCTTGAGTCCCACAATCATTAGCATAAATCACAGCTGCAATTAAAACCTCGTTTATCTTAATTACAGAACTAATGAGACGAGTCCCGCAGGAGTGAGCCGCACTCTCTGAGGACACTCGGGGCGAGGCGCGGGAAGGCAAGGGAAGCGTTGTGCGGAGTCGCGCTAAAGTCTGCAAACAAGCACGCCCTCGTGCTAATCTGACTGCAGCAGGGGTACACGAGTCTGGATAGACAGAGGCATATGCACAAGTACACATGTACAAGCACACGCGCACACACACACAAAAAAAATGCACACATGCTTAGAAAGTGCATCGTCTGACAACCTTACCCTCCCACCTTTATCTCCTGGCACTGCATCACCCTTCAACTTCCATTATCTAACAAACTTATAATGATTTTATCAAGCCTACAGGCTCCATCTCCATAAGGGCTTAGTGCGGTGCTATAACTCTTGATTTTGCAACGACTGGGAATACATCGCACCACCTAATTAATGTCTTTTTAATGCTCTTCTCCTCTAGAGCTTAACTCAGCCCTTCAACTTTGCAACAAACACAACACACACAACAATACAACATGTGGCAGCAGACGGTAACTAAGACTGAGTAGGTGTGTGCACTGAATGGGAGCCGAGTGTTTATGGAGAGCTCAGTAGAGAAGTGGGCTGGGCTGTGGACTGTGCACACATGCATTTGCAGCGCAGACACTCGCAAATAATACATGAGCGTGTACAAGCTCACATGCATGCACGCACACATGCGGGGTCAAATTCCTTCATTCAGCTGTGAGGTCAGGCAGTGACTCAGCAGATGGCAGAACAATTAATATCTTCATCACCCAAAATTCCCATGGTGTGCCAGGTTTATCAAGCAGGGCCAGCCCTTATCAGCCAGCTGGCAATACTGGAGGCCCCAATGCCCTTCCATCCTGACCATTCTGGGCTCGAGAGGGGGCATGCAGAGTTTAAAGGATACGGTCCGCACACGGCTGAAATCCTCCCAACTGGTGTTTATTTTCACCTCGCAGATCAATGTTTCAGACCTGAAGGATCTTAGAGGGATTGTTCGTCCTTCAGGATCGAAACGTTGATTGTGGTGAAAATAAACACCCTACGGGGGTATTAAAGCGGTATCAGTGCATGGGCCGCAGAGTCAAAAGTATTTGTGCGTTTTATCTTAATAGGAATATGGAGTTGACTATAGGAGAGGTAAGAAAAAAAGCTGCATCTTACAAAAACTCTTACATTTTTTGACCAGAACAAACAAGACATTTGGATCAAATAAGTCTCTGTCAGGTGACTGAGAGGTTCTTTTCCTGCAACACTAATATCAATGATAAAGACACATTCAGTAGCTTTAATACACACAAATAACTCAGTTACTACAAATACCCACATATGAGTAAGAATTCAATTTAGTTCACACGAGTTACTACAAGTTAATGGCCAGAGGCATGTGTGGTAAAAATCAAATATTAGCACCACAAAATCAAACAAGGAAAATAGAAGGTTTTAATTTACATTCAACATTTAACCTCCTGACCTTTGTGTGCCCAATTAAACCAACCCAAAAGAAGCCAGATGGTGCTACATAGATGCTACAGCAGAAGAAATATATTAGGCTGTTATCATATTATTGAGTGGTGTTAATTGATGTATGCTTACACCATTACAAACTTGCTGTGACTAAGATAACCTGGTTAAGGTGTTAACGAGACAGTTGCATTGATATAGTTATAATCACATCACCATAGTGTGTGTAAACTCAGTGTGTCCTTTTACATAGTAAGTCCATCTCTCGCTTTGCTTATTGTAGCCTCTCCCCATTGTAGCTTTAGTCACTTCAGTGTGGCCACATTCATCTGTTCATGTCAGTCCAACACAAGCTCCACAGGTTTGCAAATCAGGTTATAAAAAGTGACCATGGCCATTTGCAGTGGAGTGTACTGAAAGGTTATTAGTTCAATTTCAGGGGGAGAAGTTAATGAGGAATGTTCTCCAGGTAAGTGTCAGGAGCAAACACGCGAATGTTCAGCTAGTAATATTATTCAAAGGTTGAGAGTGAAACAGTATGGTTGTGTGTAAACATGAACAGTACAGAGCAGACAGGCTGTTACTCCCCAAAACATAATTTTTGTGATTAAAAGTTCATATTAAATGGATAACTCCTCCTCCTCATAACTTACCAAAGGGATTTGGAATCATTTCATGTCATTACATAGATAAGACTAAACAACAAGATACCTGTCTAATAGTGACAATCCTAGCTATGGACCAACACCAAAATCTAACTTAGAGCTCCTTGCCCCAAGGTAAATCTGTCCACCAAGTTTCATGGAAATCTGTTTGTGAGTTTTTGAGATATCCTCCTGGCAGACAGACAGACAAAGTAACTGGCAGGCACAAACATCACATCCTTGGCAGAGGTAAGAAAACTCAGTTCAGGAGTATTAAAGCAGGATCACTGCTATAGCCTTATCAGCACGGTGCAAACTGTAGCTTCCTCTCATCTTCTTTAAAGTAAAACTCTCAGGTATAGCAACACCAACACAAGTTATGGATTTTAGGAGGAGGCCCAATGTGGCGGTCATTACCACTGACACTTTATTACAGCGCATTTTACCCAAACTGCTTCTGTGACATATCTAATAAAGCAACGGTAACAACACAAGTAGGCAACAACAGAAAATCATGAGATCACCCTCTTCTGCCGAGGGTAAAATTTGTCACTCTGACAAACCGTAATCCTGTTTTGATGGCACGGGACGACATGTGAATGATAACACTAAATGAAGGCTGACTTCCGCACAACCGCACCAAACAGTGATTAATAAGTGCTTACGGGCAAACCCATTCTCCAATTCTGAGGCTGTGCTCTCTGCTGTTATTGACTGTTGTGCTTGATGAGACTTGTCTATTATTGCTGTGGGATTATGATAAGAAGTGATCGATTCCGCTCTCTGTGCTGTGGATGTCAGATTGATTATGTGACTCAGACCTGAGATGATGGTGTAGCCGATGCCTCTCGGTCGGCCAAGATCCTGGTCAATGGCCGTTATCTTGCGCACTTCGTATCCCTGCAGAGACACACACAAAACATACTGTATAAGCTGCATGTAATCTTTCACTGTCACGTCTTTGAGCTTTTTTTCCAGTGGTTTCCACTTTAATCTGACCTGTTATCAATGACACCAAGTATCACAGTAAACAGCTATTGACAAATGAAATAATCAGATTCCTATTTTATGGTCTTTGTCCTCTGCTATGTGTACAAAATTATGTTAATGGATTTATCATATTGTAAAAAAAATGTGTGGAAAAAGAAATCTGTAACTGGAGCATCAGCTTGGAGACACATTTTCCCACTCAGATTGTCCAGAAGACCATGACTGAGCACTTTTCTCCCACAAACACACCCCCACCAAATTTTGAAACATGAGAGCACTGAAAGGAAGAAACAGTAAAACCACAATGCAACAACAACAAAAAGCAAATAATTGTTTTTCATCATGGAGTGTGTTTTTAGCATTTCATTGGGGTTTATTTGTCCTTTCATTGTTTCAAACTCTCCAGCGGCGCCAATGAGTCCGCAACTAAACACAACCACAGTATGACAGTTGAAAAAAAATAAAAGAAAAAGAAAGAGAGAGAGAAAGCTGTTTGAAAAGTCTTTGATCCACTGAGCTTTCTTAGCCTTCATGCCTCAATCAGACACGGTGGTGATACTTAAAAACCCCTGTGCTGCAGTGAGAGACGGTGAGACCCTCCCTACTTTCCAATTTCCTTCCTACTCTCCTCCTCCCACCCTCCTTCCTTCCCCCACTTCCCCCCCCTCAGCTCTCTCGCTGATACCCAAGCAAGCTGCCTCCCATTGATCCTGCAAATTGTGTCCAAGGCGTGTTTATGCTCCATTTCTGCCAAAGCATCTCCTGTCATTGACCAATTACAGGAGAATCAATTACAAGCCTTTTAGAGAGACTGATTCACACCAATCACTTGCTGAGAGGGAAACACACACACACACACACACACACACACGAAAGATTTAGGGACAGGCTAAGAGAGAAATAAGGGACGGAAAGAAAGCGAGTAAGGAGACGAAGTGATGCTGAAGTAATGTGAGCAATATTCTCGAGCTGTCCACACAAGTGGAATATGTTCAATCAACCGTCAAAGATACAATCCCCCCCTCCTGCAAACACAAACACACACACACACACACACACACACACACACACACACACACACACACACCAGTATATCTCCCCAAACCCAAGCCAACCCCCCTCTCCCCCTCTTCATCCTTTCATTTCTAGCTATACAGTGCATTACCCCCCAACCCATTCTCCTTTTCTCTCTTTCTCCTCATTGATTTGACAGCCAAATTGTGTTTGTCCTAGAAGGGGCTTAAACGTCAGTCCAAGCAGCATGGATTCACAGCTATAACAGCTGAAAACCCTGCCCTGTGATTTCATCTGAAAAAAAAAATTTTTCTTCTACTCTTTTGTCAAAGTTTTCTACAGATGACGGGTTGATTGGCTGGAGAAAAAGAGAAAGACAGACACAGAGAAACAAACAGGAACTGAGAGAGACAGAGGCAGAAATGGGGGGGTGAGGGGGGGTTGTATGAGTGTGTGTGCACTCACACCTTTGAGAAATGACCTATGACAGGGATCCAAGTTTGATTTTCCTTTACGTGTAAATGTCATGGGCCTTGAGAACAGTTGACACTCGTTCTGTCACTGTACGCCCTCGGCTTATCACCGACAAACACTGCCTAATGGAAATGACACATGCCCGTTAGAATAGCACATGAGGGCATTGGAAGTGTGTGTGTGTGTGTGTGTGTGTGTGTGTGAGCACAGTGGCACTGTGGGGCTGTATTTCTTCGTCTCACTTTAAGCACTGTTGTTATCCTGTCTGTATCTGTTGTGGGGTCAAAGGGGCTCAGTAAGTGATTTTGGTTTGCACGCCCGCCGTGACCTCCTCCCACAACGATGCAGTAATAGGATTATACACCGCCCCCTACTGTTAGAGGCAAGAGCTACAGCACTCCGAGGCAGTATTACTAAGGCTTAACGCTGCTCAGCTGCTGTGAGAAATCTGGAATCCACTCACCAATATCAACTTTGTGATCCAACGTAATGCCGCTCTTTTTAACTCTCACCTCTTTTATTCCATCAACTAACTTTTCTTCTCTCCTTTCACCTTTTTTCATTTCACCCTAACCTCCTCATTCTCTTTCTACCCACCCTCATGCCTCCCCCTCCTCTTCCTCCTGTTGTGACCTTCCTGGTGACAGTTGATGAATCAGAGAGTCGGGGAGACACCGGGCGTCGACTCCGTCACGCCCCGTTAATATGCATGCAAATGTAGCACTTGACATTTCTACTACGGCGCGTGCAGGCCGGGGACGAGGGATGTGCGGGTGGGTGTTTGAGTGGGGGAAGGCTGGGTTGGGTGAGTCGAGGAAGAGACTTCGGGAGAGGCAGAATGAAAACTGATAGAGAGAGAGAGAGAACAGAAATAAGGACGGACAGCATTATACCCCTGTGTGTAATTCCCTCTCTACGAGTGGAAACATCAATAGCTGGATCATTAGCCACCTGGGAACCGAGTTTAGAGGGCTGAGTCAGGGGAGTGAACATAATGGTGTACAGGGAAACAGACACTCAGTGTATTAGATGCCCATTACAAACCTACTTGCAATAAAGACAAAGGTAAGGTCATGGAGAGACTCCACTGCTTTGCGCTTCATACAATACACAGATACGTCACACACATGCAGCACATGAGGTAGCATGGTGAGATAAATCCTATAGCCCTGATGACCTTTGCTAGAGGCCTCACATCCCTGAAGCTGGACTGTAAATCTCCCACCGTAATTACAGTCTCCAACACCTGCAGTACTATATGGAGGGGCCTGGGGCTGAGTTTGGGTGTGTGTGGGTTCCTCGGGGGGTGGAGGCTCAGGAGTGAAGATGAGAGGTGAGAAACTCTGTCCTGATAATAACTCAGGCCTGCGTTTCAAACCATATTTCTCTAGAACCTGCTCCAAACACCTCCTGAATAATCAAAGAGGAGGATGAACATGGGGCAAGAGGAGCTGGAGATGAGCAATACGGTGAAAGCAGTGTGATGTCAGGTGGGATTGTATTACTGACCAGGGGAACGTCCTCCTCTATGTTGGTACTGTAGGGCAGATTGGTGAAAATGGGATCCATGTCCTGGACGTCAGTGATGCTGATGGCTAAGTTGGCAAGCCGGGACAGAGGTCTCAGTTTGTCTTGATCCTGATAGAAACAGAAACAAAGGTTCACTATATGCATGTGCATTCATCTGACTGAGATGGGCTATGTGTGTGCTAATGTGTACAGAAATTGTCCACTGTGCGTGCTGACCGTGGCGTTGACAGTGAGCTGGTATGCTGAGGTTGTCTCGTAGTCCAGGGATCTGATAACGGTGACAGTGCCTCGAGCCCCATCGATGGCGAAGAAGGGAGAAGCTGGCTGGAAAGAGAAGAGGACGCTGCCTCCAGTGCCCTGGTCTGGATCTGTGGCGTTCACCATGAACACTGATCTGCCCACCGGTGTGTTCTGAAAGACAGACACACACGCACACAAATGTTGGCACTGAGGAGAGGCAAACAGCAAGATAAACATGATTCAAGCACATGGCCTGATTTACACTGTAGTAGAATGTGTTATTATGGTTATTAAATTTTTTGAGGATGAATTAAAATGCTACTGTTGAATCAGAGACTGAACTTATGATCTTCATGTGGTTTACACAGAAGCTTTTCCTAATGACATAGCCACAGAGGACAATTTAATTTAGTCATAATTTTTGGAACACAATGTCCTAGTTGTGACTGTGAATGTGTTTATTCTTCCCCTGCAGCGACTCCTCCACATCATGAGTGCAAATAACAATATATTCTTGGTCAAACTGGATAAATAAAGGCAATGATTTACAAACAGTAAGAGCACACAGGGTTTGGTCTTATTATTTACTATACTGGATACCCAGCGGACAAAAGAGGAAAAGATTAAACACAGATGAATCCAACTGCCTCTGGATGCTTGCTTACCAATATATAAAAACAAGCTCTATACTTTTCCTTTACTCCCTACTCACGTCAACAAATCCAGGGAGATTTTTAAGACTACAGTATATGTCAGAACAGCAAGCCACCTGCAGCCACCTGGGGACTATGTTACTACTAAACACTATTACCATGCTGCTTGATTTGTCAGAAATGGACATTTTACATTTGTTTTGCAGCTGTAGAAAGTCTAATTGACATTTCAAGTTCAAAAGAAGGCTGAGATGAACCAACGGTGCTATCTCGCTGTGTGGCGGGGTCCTACAAAGTTCACTGGAACCTCAACTGATAAGGGGGTGAGAAAAGATAATGACCTAAATTTTCATTTTGAGCTGAACTTTTCTCATCACGTCTGTGCACTGATACAGTTTCAGAACTGTGACCATACCCGGCTGGCGGCAGAGTTTAATTTGTTAGGCAGACTGAAATACTCATGTCTGTTGTCTGCTTCGCTTTGTGACTGCCTCTGATAAAACAGATTTTGCTCTTACAAAAGTACAACTTCAATGGCGTAGGGATATCCCATTGTCAGAAAATATTTGTTGCACTTTGTTGTCTGTAAAGATAAGCCTTGCATGTCTGTGTTGCCTCCCAAAATTGCCTTGGGCATCTAAAAACTGAGAGTTAAGAAAATATCAACTGGGCAGGAAGGCTGCACAATTCCATATCAGAGTACTGTTTGTCTTGGTCATGGTCATTGTCAAAACCTGGCAAAAAGAGGTGGTCATGTAAAGAAAGACAATCCCCAGGTATTGCAGAGCAGCTTGTCTGTAAGTTTGAGGAACATCCCCTATTAATTGGAATTTTATCTCAAAACAGCCACACACACACACAATTAATAAGAAATGAGAATGTCTACAGATAGAAGAAAAAAAGGTTGTGCTGGAGGACGGGAGGTATTCCAGGTATATTACTGGAAAGAAATGCTTGTAAATGCCCCTATTTTCTTCCTCTCTTTGTCACTCACATTCTCATCTGTGCGCACACACACAGTCCAGAGTGTGTGGCCTTGTTTACTGCAGGGGGAGAGTGTGAGCACATGGGGAGGTCATGGTGTTGAACTGAGCTGGGCCCAGAGCCAAAGCTAAAGTGACACAGTAAGAGAGCAGTTGACCCCGCAGTCTGTCTGCACTGGTGTCAGGGGAGTGAGGAGGTGTATTTGCATGTGTGGGTGTGTGTGTGTAAATACTAGCTTGTGCTATTATCTTTGTGTGTCAGAGTGTTTGTGTGAATGCTTGGGTTAGAACATGTGTACTTTTGTTGGGACAGTATGAACATGTAGGCTTAGATTGTGTCCGTGCGTAGGTATTTGTAATTTGTGTGGCAAAATGTGTGTGTGTGTGACTTACACCTGTTGACCCACTGTCTTACTCCCAAGGACAGTGGACCATCACCCAGGTACCACAACAACATAAGAGCGAGGTATGGCTAAGTGCCTCTGTCTACGTGACTTTACATTACAGCTGCTGCACATACATTTCCTCAGCCTCTCTGCTTCTGACATTCTCCTTGCTTGATTTCCTTCCATTAACTGTTTCCTATTGGTCTCTACATATGCATGAGCAGAGCTGGAAACGGGTCTGTCTAACCAGATTAAGCCAGATTGCCACATGGGAATTGAGGGACAGAAAGAGGAGAGTGATCCGAGAAGTGTAGCTGCAGGGGAAGAAGAGGAGAGCAACAGATGCCAGAGAGAGCAACAGATATCACAGGGCTCGGTTTCTCAGTTGGAAACTCCCCTGATGTATGCAGGCAGGGTCGCAGGTCATCTCTGAGACTGATGCATTAGAAGTTAATATATTTTAGATTAAAATATAGCATTATGTCTACTGTATTTCAGGATGTTTCCTGCCTGTTTAGATGGGTGGACCTCAAACCTTCCACACTCATTCTGTAAGTGACGTTTCTTTAGTGCAGTTGCTGCGACAATGAGGAAAAGCACTGTGGCCATCAGGGCGTGAGAAGACAAGCGAGTAGGAAGAATCTCTTACTGTCAAAGTAAAACATCTGTCTCAGGAAAAAAAGAGCAATAACCAGAACAACAAATAGACTTAACGGTCTCTTTGTTAAGTCAGTTGGTTTTCCATATTCTGCTCTTCTCTGATCACAGAAGCTCCACTGCAGCACTTAAAGTGTAGTTGAAGTAAACCTCATCGATAGTTACTGAGTGAAGGAGCGGAGTAACTAATCCACTCCCCCACAACAATAACTGCATTTGAATAAACATCTAAGCTGCATTTCTCTGATATATTTATTATGCTTGTCAAGTTGTCTGCTTACGAGAGGAGTGAAAACACCTGTAAAAGGTACCCCACAGCCTGCAGCACGACACTGGAGCACAGGCACAAATTAAATGGATAAAAATACACAAAATTAAACTCAAGGTGAATGAATTAAATATTCCTGTTTGTGCTTGTTTGTGTGTGTATACCTGTCTGTGTGTCTGGCAAGGGTGCTTTATCAACTTTGCTTTGATGTCAAGGAGGCAGTTTGACAGTTGAGCATTAGGTGTGTGTGTGTGTGTGTGTGTGAGTGCATGCGAGTATCTCTTTCAGGAGAGAGCAAGAGTGTGTGTGGATGAGATCTGGATGTGTGCGATGTGATGTATCCTTTTCCTCCCCTAAAGCATGCCAGTTTCTATCTCTCTCTACACAGCAGCCTGTGAAACAATGACTCATTAACACCGCCCAGTGTCAAATGCCACAAGGTTCGGTAAATAACGTCACACACTCAAACAAGTAAACACACACACACACACATACACACACGCACACAAACACCAGTTTTGATCTCCCAGATTTGACAGCGCCACGGTGTTCAAAGCGGTTCGAGCAACAACAGTTCAAAGCCTTGCTGAGAAGCACAGATGACCAACTCTCCACAGTGTGTGTCAGTGTGCCAGTGTGGTGCTTCAGAGGTGGGCAGGCTGGGCTGTGTGCAGGTGGAGATCATCTTTGAGCTACTATTAGACTCTGGAGGCTCTGATGCCTCCTAACAGAATCACAGCGTAACCATTACACATTCACCTCATTCATTCTTATCTTCTTGTTTTCCCTTTATCCCCGCTGGAAGGCTTTGAAGGTCAAAATGCTCCGTTTGCATAAGCGGTGCATTTCAATCCAAAGGGAAAAACAATAAAACAACCTACTTAAACGGTTGCCTTGTGATCATGAGCTACTCTTGATGAATTTCTCTGCATTCCTGCCGTCCACCACTGTAGAGAGCACTACAACTTCCCTGGTAATCGGCTCATTGCAGCTCACCAAGGAGCTCATTGTAGAGAGTAAAGAGCCATCAGACATATAGTCTTCTGCTTGGCCTTTTGTACCTTCCACTGGGTCTCAATAGCTTCGCCATCAGGCCATTGATTGGACCCGTGTCATGTCGATTACAACTCAATGTGGGTGACCAGGCGCAAAATGCTAGGCAGTGAATCCCTCTTCTTTATTACCCCATAAGACTGTCCAATTACGTCTTCATAAACAAGTCACGCAATAAACAATACTCAGCAAGGACTGGCAAGACCAGTGGCTGCTAAACTGGGAACCACGGCAAAGAGCTGAGAAGCACTGTATGCATCACAACCTATCCCTTCAAGAGCAAAAGCCAATTGGTTAGCCATGGCTCATATTGCTGCATATGTGCCTTGACAGTGCTTTGTAGCTTTTAAATAAATGGGGGCTATTTCCTATGGGAAGCAGAATGTTAAGTGGTGAGACAGTTGGAGAGGGATGAAGAGAGCTCCCTGCTGTGTCTTATCTGAAGTGCACTGCAGGAATCGCCCTCTTCTCCATCTAAGAGCTAGCACTTATGAAAGAAGAGGAGGAGTAGAGACATATTGTAGAGTATACAGAGAGTGAGAGAGTGTACAGCGATCTAAAAAGAAGAGCATACTGACTTTTCTGATCTCTTGTTGTGTTATAAACCTAACTGACAATTCATTTAAATTTCTGCATTAATTTGTTTCTAGATTCTTCATACCAATGATGCAATATACAATTTCGCAAACCTCATTAATTCTGAAATACAAAAGTACCCTGTACCTAAATTATGATTTTTTTGTTTGTTCGTTGTTGTTTTATTTGATCATACTTGAAATGTGCTCAGAACTTGATTAAATGCTACCTCAGATGACTAGTCTGGATTGGACATGAATTACGGGCACACACACCGTTGTAATCAAGGCACCATAGTTCACAGTCCATCCAGTACCAGAGCGAGAAAACCCTGAAAGTCCAAGGAATTCTCAGCAGAGTTCCAAGACAGAATTGTGCTGAGGCACAGATCCATGGACGAGTGTAAGATATTGCCAAATCAATGAAAGCTCCCAGGAGCATGGTGGGCATCATTGTGTAAAGGAAGGAGTGTGGAAATGCCATGATTCTTCCGAGAGCTGGCTCCGCAGCCAAAGTCAGTAAGTGGGCAACAAGGGCATTGGTCAGGCAAGTGACCAAGAACTCGCAGAGAACTCACAGTTTCTCTGCAAAGATGTCAGAGTCCATCAGAGGGACTGACATCACCGCAGCAATTCATCAATCAGACTTTTGCAGCAGCGTGGTGAGATGGATGTTATGTGTTATAACAGCCTCAAAGAAGTTTGGCAAACAGCACTTAAAAGACTGACGGCAGGAGAGAAAAGATTGTCCAGTCTAATGAAATGAAATATGTTACTTTTTGGCATCAATGCCACATCATCATGGTGAAAGCCAAACTAGAGTTAATCAGTTGGTCAATACAGCACTATTCCTATGAAGTATGGAGCTGTCTGTCGTATGTGACGGGGATGGATTCCTCTCACAGGCAGAGACACATGATTGGAAAAAACCTGCTCTAGAACGCACTCAATGAAAATTCCACAAAGACAAAGCTGGATTGGCTTCAGAAACTGAACGTCTGAATGTCCTTGAATGGTTCCTACAGTGAACCCCAATAAAAACAACTGGAGACACCTGAAGACCACTAATGCACTCAGCACTAACAGACAGAGCCTGATGGATTTGCAAGGAGGGATAGGGGGCACTAAAGGGATACCTCGGAAGACCAACACATGAGCTAGAATTGCTGCCAATTGTGGTTCTACAAAGTAATAAATAAAGGGTGTGAACACTTGGATGTAATATTTCATTTGTCCATGTTAACCTGGATAGGGTTTTGTGTGTAGTTTGATTGTGAGGAAGTAATATTTAAAAGGAGACTGATTTCTTCCCAAACTAACTGCAGGCACAAAAGGAGGAACAATAATGTCAAAAATGGGACAGAAAATGACAGACTACGAGTTGTAAGGAGATTGAGAAAAACAAAGAGAGAGGAAGACAGATGGTGAAAGAAGAGAAAGAAAGCAAGAGCACACATATGAGCATGTGAAAGTCAAAGCCTGTCACTAACAGCCATGAGACGCCTCTAATAAAGAAGGGAGACCCTGTTCGCTTTTAACTGTGTCTCTGCTGTATAATATAGTGGTGTTTGCACCGCCGTCTCTGCTGCCTCAGTTGAAGGCAGCAGCGGAGGACTTGTCTCCTGTGGGCTAAATTTCAGCTTCAACACGACAGCGAGACTTCAGGACCCTGGAGAGACAAGGCTGGCCAGACTTCAGGACTACATGGCCCAGCTTCTCTCTGGGACCTTGAGGGATGACAGGAGCTGAAGTCCACTGAGGGCCGGGGCTTTAAGTGTAATGGATTCCAGCAGTTAAATGTCAGTTCTCTCTCCTCCAGGGAGTCCTTGAGCGAGTAGTCACCATGTATGTATGATGATGCTCTGTCCAACAAGTCAGATGAATTCATTTATACATCAATCTACTGATGGAAGAACTGCAGCCAAATTCACTCAGACTGCAGTGTAAAGGCAAATTATGCTCTTCAGGTGCACAAGCTGAAAGCCCCAAATTAGTGCACAACTTGTGCCAAAAATTATGCACATCAACCAAATGCAACTCTTGCAGTGGAGGAGTTAGTCCTGTGCTACTGAAATCATTGTAAGAGGAGACGTAAGATATGAAAAATTGAAATTCCTAGAATTCTACATAAAAATAGAAATAGATGGAAAGAAATTATAAACATCTTCAATTGGTAGCACGTCACTGCTTCTCATTTTAAAAAAAAGGGACTCCAAAAGTAATACCTCTACTCTGCACTTTCCCTTCTCTCTAAGGAAATGTAGATTGTTCTCCATCAGCTATGGAATTTATACCATAATGTCTGTATTTTTTTTAACAGCGTGGAGGATAAACACGGTTCCATCCCAGCTGGTTAGTATTCTTCTATTCACCTGCTAAGTGCATATTGGATGCATTCATTACCGTTCTTGACGATCAAACTCTAAGTTAATTCGTCAACAAAAAAATGACCTGAAACAGCTCTAAGTACCATTTCGGATCAATGCCAGCATCCCCCTGCATGCTTAAGTACTTCATTTGCTCAGGATTTGCTTATCTATGATATGTATAATGACACACACTGCATTGATTTTGTGCTCAGAAAATGTCATGTGTTCAACCTGAGATTATCGAAACAAATGGGCTACAGATTGTTGACAATAAGCGAAAGATGCTGCTCTGATAAACACTGCAATGTTCTATTGATTGTCCCGATAACAGAGTGAGCTCATTTACCAATAAATGCAAATGAAACAATTTTGATTAGTGCAATGGACTTATTTGTATGTGGGATCAAATCTCACGGATCTCACTTACACGGATGGACATGGAGTTTGAATGAACCACACTCTTCACTCATACAACTTCTATAAAACAGTTGTCTCAGTGTTCAGGCTTGAATGTGTATGTTTGTGTTTCTGTGGCCCACCAGAATAACACACCCCCACCAGATTTATACAAGTCACTTGAAATGCCATCATGTCCAAGGAAAGTCTAAGCATACTCCATGTTGTTGATGAATAGTTTGATGAAAGGGATCTTGAAAAGTTTAGTATTTGTCACAGAATTTGCTATGAAAAATATCCACTGTGAACTGAAGAATGACAAATGCTATCACCACATCACCTCTTGAAAAACCTTAATCGGACAGATGGATTGATCGCCTGACCAACTAACTGACCCACTGGCCGACTGACCAACTGTTACTACCTTGCTACGAGTAGGCCAAAACTCCAGCTATGTTGATCCAGTAAGAAATGGCAGTCAAAAGTCAGTCTTTGGCATACTGTTTCTGTTATCTGAGTTGAGCTTTTTGTTGTACCTGGTAAAGGCCATGGCAAAACGCACAGACTTTTGAGTACAATGTTCTGCTCTTATATTGTCAGAAATGTTAAAGACATGGTGATTTGCAGGGGCAGTGCCCGGGCTTTGGCCCCCTGCTGTTCACAGCTCCAGAGGCCCAGCTGTTCACTACAATAGAGCCATGATTACACCTACACTGCTCACAAGGTTCTCAGTTCCTCCCCGGCTGTCTGCACTCTGCTTCCAACGCAGCAGGCATGTGATTGTACCAGCTCCGCTCACCCTTTCACTGCCTGCCTCTCACAACCCCTGTCCCTCCATCACTGCCTCCCACATGTGGCGCCTTGTCACACTGCCACGGGCATTATTCTGACCCATGTGAGAGAATGTATTGCAAATGAGGAGATAAAGGAGCAAAATAATTGAGATGTAACGGAAGAAATGGATGTTAACTACAAAAGGCTTGTTTGATTTTTAATCAGCAGGAGTTTGTTAACATCCTGTGAGAGGACACCTAAAGCAAGAGTCCAGTAAATGGTTTAATAGCTGTTTTAAATCAGCATTGAAGATCTGTAGATAACAATAGAAAAAGTGCTACTTCTATGTTACTAGCAACTGATCACCGGTGAATAAGACCTAACCATGGGTTTAACTGCTCTGTAACTGAGGGACCTGCAATGAACTGCAGCATTCCTTACTCTCACACGTATCAAAATATTCCTGACCATAACTATTACCATAACCCCGCACACAGCAGGTGCTCCTGGTTTTTTGCCCATCTTTGAGAGTCAGTGCACACTCCTGCCTAAATGTTTAAGCAAAGACTTGCATTGATCCTTTGAAAAGAAGAATGTTGATCACAAATATAATTCCAGAAGATGAAAAGACTTGAATCACAACTATACCCAAGGGTCATCTGAATCTATCAATACACAGTACATATTCATAAAATATATGAACTGCATGACTACTTGATGGATATGCAACAAAGACTCCAGTATAAAAATAGGTCAGGTCAGGGCACTGGTAATAATTTCACAGTGTGCAGCTTTGGCAGAGATGCTGAAGCAGGTGAATCATGAGAACACTTAAATTAATCATAGAGGTGACACACAAAGCCGTATTTCACATTTGAAATTAGCTTATCAATAATTCACTGGTATTGAAACAAGACTAAGTGTCCTTCATCTGTGCGGCTCCAACAGTAAATTGGCAAATTTATACAAAAATGATTTATACTCCATTTCAAAGGAAGCGAACCACATTCTGGCTTTTCAGCAGTTTGGATTCTCCGAGAAACATACATATAGTAGGTATAGAATTTGTGTTTCTGTATACTGTGTGTAACATATGAGGGCTTCTGTATGCATATTATGTCAGAGATTACAGATTAACAAGACCTCACCTCCAGAACACAATCTGAGTAACATCTAGACAGTTGAACCAGTCCAATGTGATGTACAGTCCCCGCAGAAGCCCAGCTTGTGGCCTAACATTGAGTACTTTTTGCAAAGAAACCTCAAGGAATTGTCTCTGATGCAGCCTTGTCCCTGGGAAAATGAGCCCTCAGGCCAACGGGGGGTAGTAACAACTTTAAAATATATGTCATAGCAATAACCTCCAACACCAATGAGACAGCCCTACCCATAAAAGGATATCTGTCATTGCAATTCCACTCATGGCAAAAGTTGTGACAGGGCTTCCTTTAAAGCTCGTGCTTTCCCAGCAGTCCTCTTGTATGTACCTGAGATGTCGCAATGGACACTGTGGTTGAGACTGAGGTGAAGGAATGAAACCCACCTCATAAAGCCCTTTAATCTCAGCAGCCCCAGTGGTAAAGCCTAGGTGGCTGATGCCATCATTGCAGCCTGAGTGTTGAGTGGTATCTTGAGCTCAGTTTGAGCTCAAAGACAGACTGCCTGAGTGACAACATGCAATCTGCTGATAGGTGTGCCTATCAGTAGTTTTAGTCCAATTTAAGGAATGATGCATTCTTGGAGAAGAGATTGCTTTTAAGGAGCTTTGTGCTGAGACTGAGGGATGACAGCTGTGTAAGCACGACTCATTGAATTTGTAAGACGGAAATGAAACTTGCATAAAATAAGTTAAACAGCTAGGAACATGGTACTGTAAAAACACATCTGTATACTCATTGCAAATTGAGCTCAATTAATGAAATCTCAAGCGAGATAGTAATAGAAGATAAAACCTGAAAATTGCAGGACTAACAAAAAGTGGAGAATCACTGTTTTTTCAGTTTCTACTTGTCTCAGTGCACATATTCTTGAATAATCTTATCAAGTCTACTCTCAAAAAACAGCACAAATTGAGATAAAGAGAGGAAATAGTGTACTGGGGTAAAAAAAAAAAAAAGAACCTATGCAAAAGGGAGTTGGACTTGATGAATTCAACTGTGGCAACGAAAGATACTGCTGCTTATAAGCTGTCTAGTCTCACAGGGGTGTCACAGCGATCGTGAACTCACCAAGTTAAAATTTACCTAAAGTTCCCTAAAATGGATGACAAAGTGGTAATACTGGTGATAACATGGAAACATGCAAACTTCATGTTCACATTCAACACATAATAAACAACAGGGTGTAGTGCACCAAGTTAACTCTGTGCACGTATCTTCTGTTTATTTATACTGGCCTGCAATTAATAGCAAGACTACATACAAGAACAGAGGAATTTAAGCATGAGTTCTCCAATTTACACCATGCATTACCTGGTAAATGCAATATGATCACATGATATTTCTTGACTCCACTAGTTAAGGATTCTCTATTGTTGTGATTTTCCCCACATTTTCTGGGTCGGTAATGAACATCAATCACAAAAAAGCCACAAAGTTCACCAAACCCTGATTTTGCTGTTCTCTTGCTTCCTTCATTTAAAGATTCCTGTGATGGCAACAAAGGAGAGCTGATCTTAAATGAGGTGAAAGGGCTACGCCCACTCTTTAAAGAGAGTAATAGAAGTGACCCGACAAATGACACTAGTGACAGTAGGTTAAGAACCATCTGTGTTTCCAATCTGATGTGTGTGTGTGTGTGTTTTATCCTAAGAAGTGTGCTTTCTATGGGATTATGATTGGTCTTGTCAGAAAATCAACTGCTCCACTGACTGGATTGGCACTATTGTCTGTACGTACTTCCCTCGGTGGCCATTCATTTCAGCCATTCCCTGCCAATTCACCGGACCTCCTGCACCCAATGAATTTCTGTTAAACTGGTCAGACACACATAATACAACACATAATATGGAGCAAGTCTTTGTGTACTGTACAAAAGCTGATGGCAAAAAATGTCTCACATTATAACCTGCCTGCATTCCATCATGTTCTCTCGCTGCTTTCCTCTCTGTCCACTCGGCGGCCGGGCTGAGCGATGGGCGATTTTATGGAGAAGCACTCAGCCGAACAAAATGATTCCACACCAACAGACAGCGAGAGGGGCCACTTTTGAAAAGCAAGGACAGGCTATGAATTTGTGTGTGTGCGTGCTTGTGTAGGTGTGTCGGGATGCGTGCATTCATTATGTGATGTGTTCATGGACTTTCAGTTTTAGCTCCTTAGACTTAGGACTTTTTGTCAAGAGCGGACATCTTGTCTGATATCCACTTCTTCAATGGCCTTAAGGCTTGGAGTCTGGGTTACTACCTTTAGAATTTCTTAGGTTGCAATTGGGATTTCTTACAAGGGTGTGTGTGTGTGTGTGTGTGTGTGTGTGTGTGTGTGTGTGTGTGTGTGTGTGTCTGTGTGTGTTTGTGTGCATGGACAGGGCATTTTATCAGTAGAGAAACGAAACAAATAACATCTTTATCTCCTCATCAGTCTTCTCTACCAACTGCCTAACCCCAACCTCCCTGTCAGAGCTCATGGCTGACTGCCTCCAAATAGCCAGGACTGTTTGTTTAAATGTAAAGGTAATCAGGTCTGGCATGCTGCAGGGATCTACAGGGCTGGAGAGAGACGAAGAGAGGCAGATGGGTTGATCCCAGGGGAAGGGTACAAGGACGGGCCACATCGATAAGTCCTGCACCTTCTTTCTACCTGTTGGGCAAAGTTATCCATTTCAATCACAAATACTAAAAGGGGAAGTAAACAATTTGTTTTCGACCTTTATTTATATGTAGCTCATGCTTGTATCTGTATTGGAACTTGTATCCTCTCGGTGCCATGAAGCCATGAAGATGAATATTTACTACACAAAACACAGGAACAGACTTTAAAACAGAATGAAAATATGGACAGAATGAAAAATGCATGTAGAGGCCGGTGGAGACTACCAGTCTCTGCCTTTTTTACAGTAAGCATACATGATTTTGTCTCCAAAAAGGTGGTTATGATTACAGTGACAGGGACATGTCGTACTGTACACTCACAACAGGGAGATGCACAATACTTCCACTGCTCTGGCTCCCCTCATTTGCTTTTCTCAGATAGTTCAATTCAACCTAGTCAGGGCCCTACAGTGCAAGCATTCACATATGCAATTAGTGTGTGCAAATGTGAAAAATTATTTGAAAACTATTAAAGTTCTGTCGCTCTTATTAGCAAAACAGTGGAAACTTACAAAATATATTCAGGTAGGCATATTCAGGTAGCAGCTTCTCAGTTTCAGCCAGTGTTAATTGTCACTTTCAATGGTTAAAACAGAAAACAGCAGGTCACACCAAATGTCAGTAATTAATGCTAATTCCAAGACTCACTTGATGACCAAAATGAAACTTTGCAGTTGTCTGTGTGCTCTCTGCGAACAGGTCAGGTGTTGAAGTCTGAACGAGGACCTTCAGTATTTGGAGCAAGATGCTTTTGGAAAATAAGGTGAGCCAAAGTCAGAAGGCTATTGTCATTTGTGTTAAAGCAAAGTGGGATTTATCGGTACAAGATATACATGTATGTTCTTATAATGAACTGGGTGGCCCTCGAGGAAAAGTCACATTGGCATAAACCAAAGAGAATTAACTACCTGATGAAAGACGGTGAAAGGTAAACGATAACAAAGCCTGTTTGCTTTACCTCCTACAGAATATCTTGTTCTCATACATAATTTCTTCCTGTTCTTCTCTACTTCTTTTTTAAGAAGCCTTTTTTTAAAATAGAATTAAATGCAAATTAGAGTAGAGCTGATTATCATATAAACGGCTGTTGCCTAGAGGGGCAAGACACTCTTGCTTTATTTATTTATTTTGTCATATTTTTCACAGTTCCCATAAAACTCTGACTTTAATCAGTCCACACTTTCTTTTAAAGACATAGGGGAATCAGGGACCAGTTGAAGCGATGCGTGTGTTTGTGTATGTGGGCAGCTTGTATTTGTGTTTGTGTGTGTGCACATGCGAGTTGCGTGATCAGGAGCAGAGCAAGAGGCAGAGAGATCGAGCTGCAGCATCTGTAGACCTGTACAGCTTTATTAGCATCATGTAAAGTGGTGGCACACGTTGTTCGATTAGTTGGGCGCTGCGTGCTCTTGTTGCTCCATGCTCATAATCTTTTACTATTCACACTGAGGGCAATCACCTGTAAAGGTACACATCTGGAACAGCATTGCAAAAGGCCCATAACCCAACACTGAGCGGTAGCAGTGGAGAGGCTTTTTATGTTATCTGGATTATGTTTGCAGTCACTCCCCAGTATGAGGGGTCTGATTTGAATTCAGTGGGAGTGGGGGAAACATTGTTCAGGCAATTACCCGGAGCTAACATGAGCGGGAGACATGAAGCGAAGTGGCGACAGATTTAGATAAAGACAAAGTAGAAAGTCTGAGCAACAGAAAATCAACAAAAGGATTGAAAAGCTAATTCCGAAAGAGCAGTTTTAGTTTGAGGCCGATACTTGAATGAAGGACTGATTATATTTTTATGAACCTGTGAGAGGTTGACATTTCACTTGAGACAAGTCACTGCAGCCAAAGCAGCTAATCTATGTAGGAAGATGCTCAAAATGTGACTTCTGGTCGTACTTTGAGGTTTGACAAACAGATTTTGTCAGATGTACTATTTCTGACATCAAGGCTTTTCTGTCCTTTGACATGGACAGTCATTGATACACTCTTTTATTACCATCTCAACTACTGTACAGAACACAGGGGCCAGACTACAAAACCCCCATGAACACATTCGGTTACATTTTGAGTGCTTTGTATTTTTTTTGTTTTGCTTTGTATCACACCAAGAAGGTTAGAAACCAGCAGTCTATGGAGTTTTTGCCTGATTGTTTTACTTTATTATTTAATGTGACATGGTGTACATATTTGTTGTTTACTGTTTGGGGGCATTTCGGATATTTTTCTGTATCATCTGTAGTGTGACTTGACATGTCCATCTCATGTTAGGGTCAGTCTCATTTTTGTCCATTTAAGTCAACTTCCATCAGCTTATATAGCAGCGCTGATCTCATCCACTCTTGTCGCTATTCACGGCCATTTTTCTGTCACCATCTTTCTGCCACAGGCACAGATATATGATATTCATATTCTCAATCCCACCTACAGCTGGGGTTGGCTCAACATTTGATCTTTTTGAATTGCTGGAAAAAAACTTAGATATGATTCTACGGTCTCTCGAACCTGGCTAGTTTCCCCTCACAGTTCAAAGATCAGGTTAGAACCATAGGACTGACTGGTTGTTCTTTATGTGTGATATCCCTGACACAGACTGGCAACCTGTTGTGTATTCAGAGTGTTCTTTACCTCACATCTCACTTTTGCTGGTTGGCGCTACACGGTGTACCTCTATTCATTCTTTAACGCACTGTTTAAACAAACATGACTTGACACGACTTGGCTTGACTGCGCTAACTATGGCACTTCTTTATGTAACAGCGCCAAGTGTTCGGGGGCCAATGACCAAGAGAAGCTGCACTTTACACAGCACATTCTCCAACGAAGTATGCAGCCAAAGTTGCTGTTGAGGCCATCTCATCTCTGCAACATCACATGGGATTCACTGCACTCTGCTGTTTTTCAATAGATACCCTGCTCTTCTTCTCCCACTCTCTCCCTTCCTCTCTTCTCTCTCCTTGTATCCCTGCGTGTGCTTGTTTTAAAGCCTTTTGTGTGTTTTCTCTTCATTGTGAACTCTGTACCTCTGAATCTCTCTGTTCTGCAGTCTGGTCCTATAGGTACACTGCACTCTATATCAGCATCTCTTTCTATCTGTAGCCTGGGGCATGGGGTATCATGAGGGCAGATGGGGCTCTGCTTCCATGAGTCTTAATGTCTCAGGTGTCTCTCCTCAGACATTCACACGCGCACGCAAACACATCACACACACACACACACACACACACACACACACACACACACACACACACACACACACACACACAATTATGCATTCCCATCCAATGCATAATTCACAGACTTCAAGCAATGGCAGACATATCTTTCTACATATATCCAGGCTGCCTACACTATGCACTATGACCCAAGGTGCCTTTAATTTCCCATGCATTATTCCAGTACTTTAAGAGTTCCAGTGGTAACTCCCAAACAGTGTGTGTGTGGTTAAACTCATCACAAGACTTTCAGCAGGGACCACACAGCCAGAACATTAAAATGCCTCAGTCTACTTACCAGCTACGGAGCTCTAATAGGACCATGGTGTTTGATGGGCAAAATAACATGGAACACTGAGATATGCATCAGTATGCAGGCTCTTTATTTTCAATAACTGCAAGCGTGAGAGAGAGCAATGTGGAGAGGGAGAGGTGATATGCAAACAGATCAGCCTGGTAGAAATTATGAGCAATTAGAATAAAAATTTCCAATTTCAATCCCCACATAACAATCTGCCAAAAACATTGAATCTACTCTTGAAGAAGTATGACTTTACAGTATTAAGACTTTACCAGCCATCTGTTCTGGATTCTAAATACAGCTACTTCAAAGCGTCATAATAATCAACTGAGGTAAGTTGAGGTAATACTTACCTCAGTTGATTATTATGACGCTTTGGTGACACAGAAGCTTTTTGTCATGCCAGTAAAGCATATTTGTCCCTCTCTGTACTGTCCTAAACTGGAATACATAGAATAGATATTTTTTATTTTATTTCATGACACAAAAGCAAGTGAAGCACTAATGCAAGAAAATCTCCTCATTCATTTCAGCTTGACAATTAGGTCCAAAGTATTGACACCAGTCTGGGAAGTGATGAATCTAGGAGACAATGAACTAAATGTGAAAGTCACATACAGAAAGACAAACAGATCTGAACAGACTGAGAGCTGATACAGAGAAACCACGGCACCACTGGGGTCCGTTTGCAATCACTTCATGTAGCTCTGCAGCAGAGAAGAGTGGGGACAGAGAGACAAGCAAGCAAAGTACTGCATGAAGGAAGAAGATGGACGTGAACAAGACAAAACACTTGCACTTTCAGTTGATTACAGCAAAATGTACCCAAGGTTTACAAGGATTAGGCTGGTTGCATATTGTATGATGACAGATCTCTAAAAAATAGTGGCAGCACTAATGACTCGAATACAGAATGGCAATGTGTACAATCTTCCCCTGTATGAAGCGATCATTACATGACAATTGGTACTGCCTACAACAAAGCAAATATCCCAACCTGTTATTTCCATCATTTCATTCCCTTTCATCTCTCCCTTTATCTCAATTAGTAGAATGCGACGTTGTCAAATGAACCTACATCTTGTTGATGAGACATGACACCAGTTGTGGAGCTCTCAGTAAAAGGATTGTCTGTGTCAATGATGTCTCAATCCCCTTTGCCCATGCAACAACATTTTGTAATAGCATTTTATTGATTCATTTGGAGCAAATCCTGAAATTTCACCTAAGGTTTGTATTAGTAGTGGCTCTTAGCTGCTTCACACTTTTCTTATAAAGTAGCTGTATTACAATCCAATAGCCTCTCCCCTGTCAAAATCTCTCTTATAAGCAATGTCTCAATTTCTTTTCCTCTCTTGCTTGCTTTCTTTTCTCCCCTTTTAACCTATCTTTTCTATAAGCCGGTTCCTGAGCAAAGGGGGGGAGGGGGGGCATATGACTCAATTATACATCAAAGAACTTATGGAGGGGACACCACAGGAGGGGGAGGCAAGAGAGAGGTGGAGGGGAAGACGGTTGAGGACAAAGGGGTTTCACTTGGATGCGAGGGGACCTCGGTGGCAGATGCTGGTACTAGTGTTAGTAGGTGCCCATAGGGAAAACAGACCTTGCTTACCCAAGAGAAAGAACAGACATGGAATATTGATGGTTCTGTTTCGTTGTGACACATGTCCAATAAAATGGAAGACTAAAACAGTCAAAAGAATCTCATCTCACCAAAGAAAATCTCTATCTCTAACTATCTGTCAATCCATAGGCTTAGTAATTGACAAAGTTAAAAACCTACAAAGCACCTGCAGTCCAACTTAGAATTACAAGCTCAGTATGATCTGCTGTACTCCCTGATGAAAAGACATACTTTTTTGTGTGTTATTCCTTTTTCATTAAGACCAAGACAATAGATTAAACGGTTTTCATCTTTTTTCATTAAGAATGCAATGAACTTGCTTTCATTGCTAATGCAGGACCTTCTAAACAAAGGACACATTCTTTGGGTACTCGGTTATTGTTAGGTACCACACTTTATACTGATTTCTTCTTCTTCTTTTCTCACTTTGCTCATTCATAGTTTCAAAACAATCATTAACCACCTACAGACATGAACAGATGTTGCTTTGCACGATTTCTTACTGTAAGCATTATAATAAAATTCTTTCTGAAAATTGACACAATTGCACATTAAACACACTGCCATAGTGCAAAATATACTTGTAGACCAAGAAAACACCAAGAAAAGACATCATAAAAATCACATTTCATTTCAAATATAAAAAATACATAAATCATGAAATGTCATTTTCTTGTCAAAAATAAGGAAATATCAAGACGTAAAATTTTGGACACTGTTCTTTCCAGGAAGACAGAGAATCTCAAAGTCTTTGCAATGAAAGAAGATTTCTTGGTATGTTGTACTCTGTTCAAAGAGTTAGGTGGAAAATTCTACAGAGGAAACTATACTGAAAGTTGAAAGCCCTGCTTGGAGTCACCATAGTGCTGGATCACATACTGAATTTATGATATATGATGAACATGAATATGATGAATTGCTTTTCTAGCCTTACCAGGAGTAGTGTCAAAATGTACTATTTATACAAAATACTTTATTACAAATATTATTTATACCTTTATACAAATGGCAGTATTTAACTCAATCTGGTTCAGTCCCTGAGGAGCATAGATGCACAGGGTAAATCTCTTTGTAATCAGCCTGTTAAACTATTAGATATGTGTCTTATGCAAAGTTGACATTTTGGGCTTCGAGGAGGAGAAAAGTCCACAAGTGTTCAAAATGCAAAGGGTTAAAGCTCTGGAGGGATGTGAATGTCTCAAAAACAATCTACCCATTCAATTTTGATTCCTGTATATGCATATGGTCTTTTGGTGGTAAGAGTGAAAAGTTTATTAAAGCTGATGTCTTCCTGTGAACCATACAGACCAACCAATATCCTTCCCATCCTCAGTCCCTTCAGCTCGTGCGACAGGAAGGCTGGTTTGTTCTATAAGAGTGCCAACCAAGACACTGCGAGACAACATCATACCAGACTAGAATGACACCCTGAAAATGCGACAGAGATTTGACAAAGATGGGCTGTAAGCTGGAGCTTAAACATCTGTTTGTCATCTTAATTAGTTTGAGAGGTGATTGTTGTGGTTGTCATTTATGCCTGCTGTAACATGGCTCTATAAAACCTGGGATCTGAGGTGTAAACTGAACAGTAAAAGTAGTGGCAAAAACTTCAGATTTCAACAGGAAGCATTTCTTTTAAGTGTCGGATGAGACCAAATCGCTCACACTTTCTATAGAACGAGAACAAGGCACGAGTCAAGTTAATAATATTTTACTCTACATGAAGGTTTTGTCTATGTATGACTCACTGCATATAGTTAAAAAATGAACAATGAGCCCTAATACTACGTTATTATTATGCTGGAAGAATACCAAAGAGGGGAAACTGTACGTAGGCAAATGTTTTTCTCTTCACCCTTCTTCCATACATTTTTCTATAATGCATAATTTTTCTTTAATGCTTCTCTTCCTACCACCTCTTTTGTGGAAGTGACAGCCAAAACAGATTTGAGCAAATTGGAAAGGCTATAAAGCTCTATTAAGGAAAATCTAGCCACGGTCGGGGGAACAGTGAGGGGGAAAAAAACCAGACGAATGGGGAGGGAGGTGCATATTGAGACAAGGAGGAAGACAGAGGGAAAGGATCGTTGAGGAATTTGCATAATGCCAAACGGAGCCCTGGTGAGGTTGAAGGCACGACTTGGAGCTGAGCATTGTTCCTATAACTATGGTATCACACACACCGTGAGAAGCCATGACATCTGGCATTCTGTCTTTCTCCCACACAAACAAACTTAAACACAAACACACAAGCAGCTGCAAAATATGGAGGAACTGACAGGATGCGCAACTGTCTTCCATGTTAGCAAAACCTTGTCGGAATTCACAATTCTGCCAAGTGAGTGTTAGAGGGAAGGAGAGCGCCAAAGGCAGGCTGGGGGTGGGGATGGAGGGGTGGGACCCACACACTTGAAAGAAAGGGAGAGAGGGAACGACAGGTTGATTTATTCAAAGAGTGAGGAGTGGGTGAATCAAACTTTAATGGCTTTTGGGAGTGCAAGCCGTTCTCTCTCCCCCTTCAATCTTGCCCCTCTCACTCAGTCTTTCCTTGTGTGCTCCCACCTTACTTCCCTCACTTCTCTCTCTCTCTCTCTCTCTCTCTCTCTCTCAGAAATACACTTTTCGATGGTCACTCACAAACACAAGCCTTCCCTTTTTTTGACAGACAAATCTGCGCCCATCGTTGCATAGCACGCAAATCAAGGTGCTCTTCATGCTCAGCGGGATAAAGTAAATGACAGCAAGATAAAGAGAGGAAGAGGAGGTGATTTACCGTCACGAGTGGCAGCGTATGTGATGCCCAGGCAGTATTTGTTGCGTTAACCCCTGGACTGGAAAGGATGCGCGGAAAAATTGTTCTACAGGCCCGACATCCTCTCTGACAACTCACTTAAGCGGCCATTTGTTCTGAAAGGCTTACGGAAGTCTACAAATGAATCATCATTCATGGAAGTGAATGACTGCACTCACTCCTTTAAGAATGTGCTATCCACACATGAACACAGGCTTGCATAGAGCGAATATCTGCAGATGGAAAATTACACCCCCAGACAGACACTAAACAAACCCCATCAGTGAAATGCAGACTGAAATTAGGGGACTCTTTCTGCATGAAATATGTGAACAAACAGCTGGTAAAACATCCTGGGCCTGTAGATAAACTGGCCATATGTACTGTATTTGTGCTGTATAAAAAATTGAGGCGTTAGTGTAGGAGTTAGATTAGTTTGTAGAGGATGATCATGTGCTATGGTCTAATCAGTGCTGTCAGACATAATCATATGGGCAGATGGAGAAAGATCTAAAAAATAAACAGAAGAATATCCAACAGAACAGAACAGTTTACTGTGTCAACACTTCCTAAAACACTTTCTTTTCAACCGCATTCATGATTGCATTATTTAATACAACAGATAGGATGCAGAGGAAGAGCAGAATAAGGATTTGAGAAACTCCAACTTCTGCTTAGAATTGGGTCCTAAGCACCAGTTCTATGTAGGTGAAAGTTATAAATGGAGCCTGAGGTGAGTAAAATATTGACTGCTTCCCATTTAACCTTCTCACTTTATCCATTTTTTTCTCTCTTTCTCCCTAAATCCCTCCATCCCTCCCTATGGGGCTCAGGGTCTTAGTGTCAGGCAGAATTCTCTTTGAGGCCTGCGCCTGTCAACCAGCCACCACTCAGCTCAGAAACCACTAGATTCAATTACACTACAGGAGAGACCAGGAGCGATGATACTGAAATCATTATGGGCTAAATCCAACTTCTAGGAGGCAGCGTGTGTGTTTGTTGGCTTGTCTGCATTCTATGTATGTGCAGGACGAATATGTGGAAATTCACAAATATTTTATGACTAAATAATGAAACTAAGACTAATTTTTTCCCAGAGAGCCTTGCAACTGCACAGACATCCTCCATGCACTGTAGATGCTGCTTGAAAAACCGAAATATTCGTTTGTAACCTGGTAAACAAATTACTTTTGGATGCTGTGACCTGCTGATGTACAGGGCAGGAGGCGATAAAAGATTAGGGACTAAATTTCAGCTTTCAGAAGTGAACAAAGGCAAAGAAGAAAGGAATATAAGAGATTCATCTATGTTCTACCTGACAGCGACAGAGGGCACATCAAATAACAGGTGCCTCTGTTTTGCTGCCAGAGCCCACATCAAGCACTAAACAGCTCATTCACAGGCGTAATAGGAGCTCTCAAACACCCTCTGCCAATATTATCTAAAATATGAGTGCATTTGTGTGTGTGTGTGTGTGTGTGTGTGTTTGTGTGTGACATGCTGTCATGCTATTCAAGTCAAAATTGTTTGGAGGAAGTTGCAGCCAAAAGTTGGGGGCTAAAATGACGCTGGTGTGAGTTCCTCTCCTCTACATCACTGTTATCATAATGCCTTTGAGCAGTGGACATGCTTCCCAAACACACAATTATCTAAGTGACTGAAGCCACTGATTAATCAAAAATACACCAAAACAGAGGCTAAGAGCCAGATTTTTGTTCTGGGCATTTTCTTGAACATTGGTTTCTTATAAATTAGAAACAAATGACCTCAGTTTTCTGATGAGAGCTCCTGTCACCATGCTGCTATTGAGGAATTGTCTTAAAAAAACAAAGTGAATACAGAAACCAGACTGAAGGGCTTTTCCTTCTTTAGATGTCTGACTTTCACCTGAAGGGTTTCCACCTTGGGCAGCCAGGTTCTAAGACATCAGCCGTAGTTCATCAGAGCTTACTGTAGGTTAGAGAGGGACATTGAGATATGGCTGATAGAAAATAGAGGCTGAGGAGGGATTTGCTCACCTGCCTGACATACCTGAGAGACAGTAAACAGATAAAGTTTGGATATCTATCACCTGGAGCCTCTTGCTTGTCTGCCTGTTTGCCAATACATTTAATCCATCTGTGCACCGCATTACTGCGCTCATCTGAAGTTGGCTATACAATCTTGTGTACATCATTACTGTGTTATCGAAGGCAGGATTCCACCGCACTGCACATCTACTGTGGGCAGGGATGAATGTGAGTATTGGCAAGAGGATGAAAAAGAAATGGTATTTAAATTCTGCAACGCTATAAGTGGAGGGGCTTAACCAAAAGATAATCCTAACTTTGACAAAGTTTTACTTTGCTAAGGTCATTGGAAACTAAGTATGAATAATATCTATACACTAAATGCATGTGATGTGAATTTGTATGATCCAATAATGGCATACAGAAAATGTGTTTTGTGCATTTATATATATGTGTGAAGGGCAGACTTGCACCTGAGAAACAGAGGAAGACTGCAGAGGAAGAGGTGCAGAAAAGTACAAGTGACTAAAAGAACAAGAGAAAACTGTGTTTGTGGTCAGGGGCAGCTTATGAAACTGCAGGAGATGGCACACACTGGGCACAGTGTGAAAAGTTGTTAGTGTTGGCATTTGATATTATCACAGTGGCCCTGACAGAGAGACCCACTCCCAGTGGGGGAGTGTGAGGGTCAGGAAGCTGGGAGGGAGATGTGTGTGTGTGTGTGTGAGTGTTTTTGGGTAGGGCTGCTCTTTAAGACATGGATGGTCCCACAGTTGCTCAGACGGCAGCTCTGTACTCCACAGATGCACACTTGGCAAAACATTCTGAGTTTGTCAATAGAGGGCTTGCTATATAGAGGACTACCTGTCGCGCTTAGGGAATGTGAAAAACACTTCTCAGTATGTTGTGGGCTCACTCCATCATCTCATCCAATAATGGATTTGGGTTGTGGCCCATCTGCTGTTCTATCAAAACATTATTTCTGGTGATAGTCGCCGCTCCTTGTATCCAGTCTCTGCTGCTGGCTGCCTGAGTGTGTGGATGCTGTAAATCTGGCCAGCTCATTAGCACTGACAGAGGGAATGCTAGCAGCCCACCTGCTCCCCTTCACCCTCTTTATGGCTCTACAAATTAAAACGACATTTACGCACACTCTCCCCCACTCTCTCTACTGCACTGCTCACCTTGCCACTCACATTGCTTCATCTGCTCACCGCTGAGCTGCGTCAGGCCAACCTCATTACACCTCCTCCCTAACTATTCTTCTGTTTCAACAATCCTGAAACACTTGTGCTGTTTTCTTTTGGCTTCTGTCAGTCTGTTTCATATTCTGTCACTTTGCCTGTGTTAAATCTCATCATGTGAATCCTTTGTCTTTCTGTCTTCACCTCTTTTACCTCCACTACTACTACTACTGCCATCCTTCAGATCCATCACCTTTTCTCATCTTTCTCTCTGTGTACTGAAGTCCAGCAGCACTATCTAGTAGTGCTGATGGGACTCTAACCCTGAGTTACTCTGGCATGTCCAGTGAGTGACAGCATGATGAAGTGATGTCGCAGCGTGTTTGTTTCGCCCGCTAGAGGTCAGTTAGGGTCACAGAGGTAATGAGGCCATAAAAATGCAGGTAACTAAAGTTGAGGGGAAACAAAATACGATGGAGAAAAGGGCAGAGGAAGGGGAAACAGGGTGCACAGAGGAAGAAACTGGCTCCTGAATAACACAACTCCCAAAAGTCCCAGGTGAAAGAGGTGGAAGGCTTTACTGAAGAGCTCTCAGTGTACAGAATGGACTCTGGGATGCACCATTATTGTAAGACACAAGTCATTAAAAAAAATGCATGTACTTGCATAAAAATATTTTTTTATGTATTTATTTATTATTATTCACTAATTTGTGATAAAACATATTACACCTGCACTAGTCTCACACTGTGCTCACATACCCGCAAATTTTATTTTGACTAAGTTACGTCTCATTATTACAGGCTCTAGCTATTTTCCATGTAAAGAAATGCCAGCGAATTAGACTCACTGCTGTGTTTTAAGGAATCTGATCTATTACCACATCCCATTGCCTCAAATAAAATAAGCTTAAATTTTATAAGCACCAGCACGGCAGGAATGGCATAAGCAGTAATTCACTGAGTGATGCATGGGAACGAACAATATGTGAGTGACTGAGGGTCAAACACAGCTCTGTTTAATGGCTTTCCGGAGGCTAAACTGAAGCCTATTGTTTGCAGAGCTTGGAAAGTCTGGATGTCGACTATAAGTGGGTCCCACACAACTGAGCAGTGGTTGCACTGGCCTGAGAGAACCTTCCCTGGTGGGTGGTCTAAACAGCCTCGTCTAAACAGTCCTTCTTTCTCCCATTTATTTGCCTGACTTTATGGATTGGGGAGAGAAAATGCCAGTGGCTTTGAAGATTTGGTGAAGACTCAGAAAGGGGTATGTGCTCAATATCAACACAACAAGATATGTGGGTGTATGTGTGTGTGTGTGTGTTTGCGTGTGTGGATTTCAGCCCCTGTTTGAAGTCCTCCACTCCACTCTGGCAATTACTTCTATCAAGGATTAGATGAGGGAGAGGGCAAAGAGGAGAAAGATGGAAAGAAGTGAGAGCTGAGAAGGGAGGTAGCAGATTCAGAGGGAGGACAGAGAAGCGAGAGAAACAGAGAGGAGAAAAGAGATTGAGGTCTCCGCTGCAGTGAGTGTTTTTCTTCCCTATAAAGGAGGCTGTACGCACTCTCTAAACATGAGCTAGAGGACAACTCCTCAAATCTTGGGAAGATCACAGGTGCAGCAAAACATAGCTATTTCCAGGGCAGTAGAGACCGAAAAGCACTATGAATAGTTGATGATCACCATAGGTTGGATGTGGCCACCATGCAGTTACTACTGTTACAACAGTCACTACAGTCATTACACTGTGGTGAATTTCATACATGTTTTCTTAGCTTTTCTTAAATTTCAGAAGGAAACCTTAGTAGAGAGGAAACCTTTCTTTGGAAGTTTTCCCATTGGCATCATTGTTTTGATGTTCATCAAACAACAAATCAGAGAGCAATTGTCCTACATACATTTTTATTAATATATTTTCATTTTATTTAAATCTTTTGCAGGAAAAGCTTTACTAAAAGTGCATCACAACCTCCGATTCATATCTTATTTTACTGCCACCTCAGATGCAATAAGTTAATAAATGAAATGACTTTCTGTCAGCCTTACCTCTGGGATATGGACGGTGTAAGGCTGCCCATGGAAGATTGGCGCATTATCGTTCACGTCTCCAATCTGGATGTTTACTGTGTCTTTGACCACCTGAGGGAGGAAACACCTTGGTAAAACCGTTCCAAAGCCTCCTCCACACGTTACTTGTCAGAGAACTGTAGTCACTGAAAATGCGTATTAGCCACACCAAGCCAAGATTCAGAGTGAAAGAAAACAGGACAAGTGTGTGATAGATTACCCGCGGGGGAGAGTAGGTTGAACGTCAGTATGTTTCAGCAACTAAACTGCGTTGAGTAAGACAGGTGTCAGAATGATTACATGTGAGAAAGGGAGAAATAAGGGTGAGAGTGAAAGCTAGAGACTGAAAGGGAGACAGATTGAGAGAGAAGGTCTCTATGTGACATGTGGTCAGGCTATATCCAGGTGTCAGTGTGTGACGGGAGGTGTCATAACTGTGATCACAGTGCAAATCTGTCTCTTACCTCTTGAATGTCACTCACGTAAAATTCGACCTGCATCTCTGACTTGGTCTGGTGGAGACAGAAACAGCCATCAGCATAAACTCTGCATGGACATGTAGTGCAAAAGAGCAACGCAGAAAAGCAAAACAAGACACAGAAATGCCACTCTGAACTCACAACCCTTCCTTTTTCATCTCTCCCCACTGAAGAGTATTGCATTTTTCACTGCTCTTTCATCATTTGATAATTTACATTCCATCTCCTATTTTCTAAATTGTCCTGAGTGTCTTTTCTTGTATATATAGTGCATTTGCTTGCGTGTGCAGCATTTAGGTGGTATGTGCCTTTGTTTGGTGTTCATACCTCACGGTCGAGCTGCTGACGAAGCCATACAACACCGGTGTCTTTGTTCACAGAAAAATACCTCATGGCCTCTTCTCCTGAAACCCCATAGATGAGGGGTTCCCCCTCAGGATCAGTTGCCTTCAGCTGGGCCACTGATGAACCTGCCAGACAGAGTCAAAGGTCAGAAGTCCAACGGGGTGAAAGGCCAGCGTGTCTAACAAGATAATTTTTATTGCTTATGTGACCTTGTATTCACTAATTTAAAGAGCAAGTAAACAATATTTTCCCTAGATGTCCCATTACGTCTACTGAGCCACATAAAAGGATGTGTTACACATATAAAAAAATTCACATTTCATTTCATTGTATTTATTATCCTTATGGGTTTGTATATTAACATTACTGTTACCTTTCTGAATGTCACTGCTAGATTGTTTGTGCCAGCATTTAGTTTTTATTCTTATTTAAATGTTTGAAGATTACCCATTAAATGCACAAAAACAACTTGACCTGTTGGATAAGGGAAAGACTTATGATATGATGATGGATTAACATCATACTCACATATACACACACACACTAGCATGTGTAAGTGTCAAAGAGCAAAGGGTTTTTAATTGGAGCTGCAGTGGTTCACAAGCTTCATTCATCACAGACACCAGAACTCAGACAGGCTGGCTAATCAAACCCAGAGGTGGAGCACCATCAGGCCAGGTAATCCACTATGCTGGACAGATGTGTCAAGAAGGGCAAGGCTGAGGTTAGGAGGAGCATATCAGGACCCCTTGACCCAGAGGGACAAGGCTCATTACTGTTGCAGTAAAACTGCATAGGTAGGGTATTGTAATGGGCTGAAGGGGAGGGTGTGCTGTAATCAGTCCATACAATGGATCCCAGTGGTTATGAATATGTATTATGTTCTCTTTCCATTCACAAAACACAAACATTCACATGTAGGGTATGCACAGCTCAAATGTAGACACACATTTAAAAGTGAATCCAAGTTGACATGAACTGTTCTGAGGACATTCAATTGAGTTGCATTTAACCCCAAACCCTGACCCTTTGTTGTGGATTCAGACAGAATCAGATGTTCTTGCACTTGGCTGTACATTATTCGGAAACAGGGAAACTCCAGTAGGGATTGGTTGCTGTCCATGGTGCTGAACTGTGGTCCTGGAGAGGTGGGCTCAAAAACTCTCACACACTCTTACAACTAAATAGCTTCACTTGTCCCAACACCAACGCAACTCTGTCATACCCTCATTCTCTCTTGTTCCATTATTTCACACAATGAACCCGAGATGTACTTTACAAAATGTTTGTCTCTGTGTTTGCCCTGCGACACTGACCTCACACAGTGCATGCTGGGATAGGCTTCAGTTCCTTCACCCCAAAGAGGGTATTAAATGAGTGCATGGCTGGGAGAGTAATTACATAGATTTTCCACACATGCAATGAGTGCATATATCCACACACACACACCCACACTCATCCTCTCTCCATCCTTACAGGTACTTGGTCAGACAATAGAGGTGAAGCCAAACTAAATCAAGCCTGTCACTTGTGCACCAAAATGCTTAACACAACGACCAATTAGGCTTCACAATCACACACCCCTCTCGTTTTATTAATACACCCCATTTTCCTATGAAAGGGTGGCAAAAATGACTAATTAATATAACGATTTATGAACCCCTCTCATTGCGTCTAATGAGATTTATGCAAATTCAGCTGCTTTCAATATGAGTTATAATTTGGTTGAAGACGGTGCAAATTAAGCATTTTACCTCATAGTCATCAATAATAACAGATTTTTTTTCTCCTCCTTCCAGCCCTCTCGACTGTGGAGAAATTGTCTGCTCCATGTGGGTAGACATACACTCGACTGACGGATAACAAATGAATGATAACAAATCATTTGAGACCAAGACTATGTATGAAAGTCATAGTCTCGTGGAAGATTAACTCCTACTCTGGAAAAAAGAGGCAAACTAGGACCAACTCATTAAGCATATGGATTAGATTCTCTGCTCAGATTAAGAACAAGTATGGAGAGCTGGCACATGTGCTGAACTAGAGGCTGGAATATGTCCATATCGACTGAATCAGTGTGCATGTATATCTTTAGATAAGGTTTTTACTGCACTACATGTATGATTTCTCTATTCAATTTCTCAGACTGTGTTTCACTGCATGCATCGGTTTTGAAGCTTGCCCTGAGTAAGATACACTGTAAAGGCAAAATGATATTTGAATGCCATGGTAAAAATGAGGGTTTGAATCCGAAATAAAACAGAAATCTGTGTGACTTTATTTGTTTTTGACTGAGTTTGCATAAATGACATTGATTCAATTTCCTCAAATGAATGATGAAAAGATGAAGAATCTAACATTCTATTGCCTCTTACTGAGATTTATTATCATTATAGTTCGGATTAGGTTTGGTCAAAGTAAATTTTAGTTTTAGGTTTTGGGTTCAGGGAAGATTTAGGATAAGAATAAAGGTAAGGACACAAAGTGCTGAGGGTCAAGGTTTGGTTAGCGCATCGCTGTGATCACAAACATTCTTTGCAACTATAGTATAAAGTATCGTACGTGTGTGTATAGCGTAGGTATCCTTCTAGTGCTTATCTGTAACACTGTGGCACCAAGCCCTTTCCCTGACAAATGATGCTATTTAGCAGCAAGTGATGCCAGTATTACTGTTATGAATGATACAGTGCACATTAACATTGCCCCTCCCCTTCTCCTCTACTCTGCAACACTGCTCTAATGACAAGAGCGATGGGCTGGAGGAATCGTCTCTCTACCTCACCTTTCTCTCTCCCATTGTCCCCTGAACCTCTCACTCTCTCCGCAAATTCGATATTACATCCCCAGTTTTTCTTTTGTGTTTAGACAGTAAGGTCAAAGCAGAACAACCAAAGTAGAGCTAAAGGCAACAAACCATTTGCGGGCTGAATCATAACACTTTCTTATCACACTGACCTGGTAGATTTAAAGATATGTGTGTCCTGCTTATGGGTTAATACACAAGTGAGAGAAAGCCTGCAAGACTCACTCTGTGGTAAGTAGGATACCAGAATTCATGCACAGTTTTCTTTTAAAACCCAAGACTCAAGTTGTGTTGTGCTAATATGTCAAAATTAATTGAATGCATCATTAATACTAAAAATAAGTGGACTACAATATCACACATATCAATAAAAGAAGCAAATATAGAATACATACTGCATTTTAGCAATATGGCTTACTTCAGTGGAAATTCTATGGATTTTTTTTATGATTAACTTTAAAATATTGGAAACAATAACAAGTTTAGAGGTGGAGAACATAGAATGTGTGAGTCAAAAACGATTTGTTGAAGAAAGTAACACTCTATTACCATACTTCTCCCAAAGTTACGGTAACACTTTCTGCATTTAGACAAAGCATCATTGCATCATTGCATCATTGTGGCAGAGCACATGAAAACACACTGCCATAAAACATACAAAATTACAAAGAGTGGAGAGGCACGAGACTGAAAGTGAGGAGAAGGAGAAAAGTAGGAAGACTTGCTAACCCATACACAGCAGCAGCGGTATGTTTTACTCAGCCCAACCTTTTAGGAAAGGCAAGGGGGCCAATGGGGGCGCTAAATCAGCTGCTGGAGAACATCAATCCCTGCTGGATCAATAGGAGTCGTGTGTGTTAGACAGGGACTAAGGCTTGGCCCTGCCCTGGGGCCTCAGGCTTGTGAAAGAAAAGGGGCTATAGGCCAAAGCCCTGTTTATTATGTTGGTGACATCTCTAGACCTCTCGTTCATCCGAGCACTGATTCAGTGGGACAGGCACTGTCAGGACTGCAATTTCAGGCATGTTGTGAATTATGGCTTTGAATTTTGTGGTGCACAGAGGCTTAATGGGTATATGGGCAATGTTCAGTACGCTATCTAGCAAAGCAGCGGCAAACAACAGAAGATGAAACCACCTCAAGACAAAGCGGAGGGATGAGTGACTGTGGCGGACAGGGCAGAGAGAATCTTGATCTTTACCTGCTGTATAAATACTTGATGAATTGTCTTGAGGCAGGGCAAGTGAGTCTCGGGGTTGAAGTCATACAATCAGTAGGCTGATGAGTCAGTATGATGCCACTCATGTTACCACACTGTCTATCCACTGACAAAGAGAGCCGTCAAACACATCAGCAACACCAAGCTGAAGCCACGCTGCCTCACATCAATCAAACGCATCAAAAATTCACGCAGGCAAATACTGTCTTCAACTAACTGGCAGCATGAGCTCATTCACTACAGCGTTTGTATTTTGTTCAGGACTTTATAGTCCAGCATTTGCCACATTATGGATGTAAAGGAGAGAAGCAGTATTATGAGATTGTGACTGATCCACAGTGTACTACACTTTTCAGCGGCATCAGATCAATCAGGCCTGGATAACAGGCAGAGTGCTAAAGAGGGAGCACGCAAAACCACGTCCTGCTAATTGACTGTGTGCCATTATAACAAAAGGGCCTGTTTCTTGCCCGACACTATCACAGAAAGTGTGTGTTGCATCTGTTTGAATCCCCTCACTGAGAAATCTATACAGTCATATGCTGGTTGTGAATTAGGCAGAATCAGACAGAAATACCACTTTTGTTTCAGGATAAATGGCAGGCCAGACCTTAAAATCACGACACTGAGCGATCAACGTCAGAAGGAAGTTCAGTCCAATGGGTAAACAAATCCGGCAGGGAGCAGGCAGGGGATAGAATCAGGCAAAAGTCCAAACAGGTAGGTCAGGTTGAACAGAATACAGGAATCTCCACTCCAGATAATCTGACAGGAAATACATGAAACTGGACCGGTGTTTATACACTGAGCGACAAAAGAGGGAATGAGCTGCAGGTGAGGAAATGGGCAGGGAAAGTCTGAAACCCTGAATCCAAGGCATCCACCTCCACATGAACTGGTGGGAAGGATCTGAAGGAAGATAAGAATGGGGCAGAAGTGAAACGAGTCTTTATCTAACAAAACACCTTCTCCAACTCTAGGGACCACCAGAATGGGATGTTCAGGGAGGCAGTGAGGGGAGTCTCTACTGAGCTGTTGTTCTGGATAAAGTGACGGTAGAAGTGAGCCAGGTTAACCTTGGCAGGATCCATCTGGATACTCCCAGTGACACTGACAATGAACCACAGGAATGATACCTCTCTGACATGGAAACTATTGATTCTCCATGAGTCTCTGGAGAACACAACAGGCATGCTGCACATGTTCCTGCTCAGACTTGAAGAAGATAAATGTATAGTAGCCTCTAGATATACTAAACACAGACACTGAGCACATTCTGGATCAAATTGCTGACAAACCCCTGGAAAATACTGGGAGAGTTAGTGAGGCTAAAGGGCATGACAAGGTACATATAGTGTCCACTGGGACTATTTAAGGCAGTTTTCCACTAATCTCCATCCCTGATGCGTACAAGGTGTTAAGTGTTCTCGAGATCAAGCTTGAAAAAGATAGGGCCTCTGTGTGTAGTGCAAAGGCAGAAGAGGTGAGTGGTAGAAAATACAATTTTTTGACGTTGGTGACGGTGACGTCGTTGAGTATTCAATGTGGGGCCAAAGAGTCTTGTCCCTCTTTGCCACAAAGAGGAACACCATCCCCGCAGGAGAGGAGGAAGGATGAATAATGCCCACCAACAGGGACTTGTTAATGTATTTCTTCATGGCCTTAGTTTCTGGGGTGGACAAGTACAACAGACGACCTCTGGAAGGAGAGGTGCCTAGGCGAAGGTTGATGGCACAGTGATATTTGCAGTGCGGAGACAAGGATGTGGTTTTGGTCTTGTTCAAGACCAAGATACTCCTGTGGCACTCCCGAGAGGTCAGGAAACTCTGAGGGGACAGAGGGGCTAGGACAGCTTGACAATGACTACTTCACTACAATATGGTTCCTGTAGCCCAATCTATGTGGGGATTGTGGCTCTTCAGCCAAGGGTAACACAATATGGCTGGCTAATGAGCTGCATTAATAAGGTGAAAGGTAATGCATTCAAAATGATTACCCAACATGCCTAGGCAGAGAAGAGTCATCTGGTTACTCTGTAGATAAGTCAACCATTTAAAGCAGTGGCTTTGATGGGTTTAACGAAGGGCTCTCAGCCAAAACCTTGTTGGGTGGTGAGAGTAATGTCCGTCAGCACCAGAGTTAATGAGGACAGTTTGGGTTTTTCCAGAACAGAGGAGTTGGGCATGGAGAAGAAGCCAAGAAGACATACCAGAGTTCATTGTTCTATACTAGTTGTATACTAGTGCCTATGGATTACTGGCGATCGATTGTTTTTAATGGACAGGAGGAGACAAAATGGCTGCACTGACCACAGTACATGCTACAGTTCTCCTGCAGGCAGTGCTGTTGATCTGCAGCAGAGAGGCACAAGCAGGTTCCACGGTGCCCATGGAGATGCCAGGAACTACCTTTGGAGATGATGTAGAAGAGTGGGAGGGTCCTCTGGGAATGGGTAGACCAAGTTCTCTCCCTCCTGCATTCGTGGAGATGGCCGTCAATGCAGATGGTGAAAGCAATAAGGGCATTCAGACCCTCTGGAAGCACCCAAATCACCAGCTCATCTTTAATGGGGTCAGACAGTCCATTGTAGAACACATAAAACAATGAGGCTTTCCACTTACTTTCCGCAGCAACATAGCAGAACTCAATGGAGTAATCTGCCATGGCTTTTCCTCTTTGGCTAAGTTTAAGAAGACCCCAAGCCGCTTGTCTTTCAGGAGTGGAGTGGTCAAAGACATTATGGAGAGGGCTGGAGCTGAAAGGTAAGGAAACACGGGAAGAGGAAGCCATGGCTGGACTTCAAGCTGTGCTCAAAGTGGATGGACATCTCCTGTACATACTCCATGATGGAGCTTGTGATGTTGAATGCTGTTGGCTTGAGCCATCATCTCTTGCTTGAGTGGTTCCAAGTTGGGTTCACACTGGTCAGATTATACTGTAAAGGCTCAAGATTAATTGCAGACTAGAACCCAAAACCACAATAAGAAGGAAGTTCCGTTGAAAATGCAGGCAGGGGTTAAGACCAGGTAAGATAAGAGATAAGCCTTTATTCGTCCCACAGTGGGGAAATTTGCAAAGTAAGTGGTTCAACAGGTTAACAAAACAAATGGATTACAAAACGAAGAGCCAGCAGGGGTTGTTCACTTATTTTTGTTAAAATGAGAAACAGGAATATAGCGTTAAACTGTGCGCATCACAGTGCAAAAAAAAAAAGAGCACTGCATTTAACTTAACCTATTAAAAAACAAGGGGGTGTGATCTTTACACTGCAGTTAATGGCTGAAGAGGGGAACTATATGCTGCATATTTGTGACAATCAGGCAGAAGTCAAAGAGTCAAAACCCTCTGCAGTCCTTCCAATGTGTGACTCCAACTGTTTCAGTCAATCTGGCTGATATGAAGCACCCTCAGGGTAATTTACAAGTCTGATCCTATCAGGGGATTTAAGTCCTTGTTTCAGGCTCATCCTTTTAAGAGACCTCTTATGGGCACGTGCATTAACTTGCATCCTCACCTCCAAGTCAAACACACGATAAATTAAACTCCCCTTTTTATTCTGACATAAGATGGAAATTAGTTGAAATGAAGTCATTGCTGCGTTCTATGCCCATGGTGCAGCGTGATGAGTTAATGCCTCTAGGAAGCCAGTTGGATGTGTAAATAAACTGAGTAGATCTACCTGGAATGACAATACTGTGGTGGCCAGAAACTGGGTGCTTGGACCTCTATTTCCATGCAAAGATAGGCGGATGTGTTCAGGGGGCATCTTTAATAGCAGAAAAGGGGATGTGCATGCATATAGTTTATTTCCCTGTAGAATAAAGACAGCCATGGAGAGTGACAGTAAAGCCTTTCCCCCAGGGAGGTCAATTAGACAGCTAGCAATAAAAAAGATGGAAAGAAAGAAAGAGCTCACTGATTATGTTTGCAAGCCTTTGTGCCACAAATAAACAAATGCAACACATTCTCAAATTGACACAACTGCTGCAGATGAGTACAATTTACATATGAAATAATGGGTATGAATTACAACTGGAGTTCTTCAAAGGAGGTTAGATTTGTCTGTTGGAAAAAGCTAATTTATCACCCAGAAATCCTTACATTTTAATAGCTCCTTTGAAACAAGACATTTACCAAATTCTATCTCATTTTCTCTCATTTACCCCTTCTCCATTTTTCACTGGCCTTCTCTCTTTTGTGTGTGCGTATGTGTGTGTACACGAGCATGTGTGTATCTGTGACATCAATAACCGTGATGGGGAAGAGAGCTGAAGACAAATAGTGCCGGGAGTCTGGCTTTAAGTGACTCCTGTGTTTCAACAACACACACCACGAGAGTCCTTGGGAGGCTGTGTATTAATCCAACAGATTTATGACTAAATCTGTCACGGATGGGAGGAGAACACCCTCTGCCTTTCCTTTAGCCATTCCTGAGAGAAATACACACCGTCCAGACCACACATCCTAAATGTGCGTGTATACGCAGCTTTTAAGTGAACAGACTGTATATACATGCATTCATTTATTTATAAAGGTGTAAAAACACTATATATACACAAACATAGACGCACACACTTAGATGCAATCACATGAGCATACACCAACATATTCTGAAGGTCATTTGTTATTACTGTTAAGTTAAAACAACTTAGAGGAAACCAAAGAGAATAGTAAATCTTTTGTTCAGTAGGATTTTTTTTACTGTATGTACAAGATAGTCTATGTACTATATGTGTGCATGTGTAAATGTGTGCATGGCTGTCTTCTGTAGAGAGTAGGCTATGGCTCATGGTATGAGTTAAAATGACCAAAGTGGAAGAGCAAAACATTGACAGCAAATGGCTTATGTATCTGTGTCTTAAAATTAGGACTGTCAAAATTGACACGTTAACGGGGATTAATCCATCATCATGATTAATCTGATTAAAAATTTTAACGCAATTAACCCATCTGCAGCGCCAAACGACTCAAAATCTCTGAAACGTCTCTGGCAACGCATTTCGGGCAGTTTGTCCAAGTAGAGATACCATCGCCCATGCCACCGTGCATGCATAAATGGGAAGTTGATCCGGTACTGACAATGTCAGCAAATTAGTTTGTCCTAGTAGCTGGCTGAAAAAGGAGTAACAGAGTCACATTAACGTGGATAAATGTTTGTTTTGAAAAAGAGTCAAGTTTTTTGTTAACACGAACTGTTAAAGGTGTTTAATAAACACATTAAGTGCACATATATTCCCTTCTTTCTTGAGTCTGTTTGCTCATGCAAAATGAAATGCGATTAATATAGATTAAAAAATGTAATCGTTTGACAGCACTATCTTAAAATCAAAAACCTTACTGTGGTTTAACCTTGTGAAAAAAAGACTGCTTTGTTTTGTTCTCTTAAGCTTGCAGAAATGAAGCATCAAAGGATTTAGTCAAAGATGTATGCGATCAGAAAATATGCTTAGAATACCTTAAGTGAATGTATGTTTAAAAGGTAAAGCATCAAGTAAGACTATGAGGCACTTATGGAAATAGTTCATGATAAATGTTAGTTTTTGCATGAAATACATCATCACATTTGGTTATCAGAGTGTATTTGAAGTTGACACTGCTGTCCAGATATGAATCATTCATTTGCTCCGCATACAATGAGAGCGACTCAGCTCAGCCGACAGTGAACTGAGGAGGACAAGGCATATGATTGGATGTCCAGGATTGGCTTTCTAATACACCCAAATGGTGAAATGATGAAAACACTGAGTGACAAGGCTGTGACTAACCAATCACATTGCGAAAGTCGGAGGACAGTGAAGGACATTAGTGGACAGTCATCCCACGCATTGGTGAGGAGAGGCAGACCTGTCACTGCAAATTCACACGCAGCTCCGTTCGCTCTCCGATCACACGGGAAAGCTCTTTGCTCTTGCTATTTTCTATTCCATCCCATCACAGTCTTGCTGCTCCCCCACTCGCTCTCTTTCGTTTTTGTCATCCTCTCATCACACTCTGTCCTGCCTGCGGAGGCCAGACAGAGGGACACAGGCAGCGCTGATAGGAGTGGACAGGTGGCTGTGTGCTACTCAGGCTTCTGGAGTGACGGCTGAGCCAGTCTGGCCTGTCGTTGTCACAAAAGCAAACGCCCGCCCCAAACACACGCGCATCCACCCCAAACCGCACCACTCCTGCCAACATGCCAAAACGTCCATCAACACTGGCACTTCGTAACGCCTGCCCAATTCTTTCCTTTTCTTTCTGTCTTGCTCTTTTCATCCAGTTTTGCTGCTCACCTCAGTTTTTAATCCCATTCTTATTCTGTGATTTGCCTCTTTCTTTCACCCTCCCTACGCTCCCTCTCTCCTCCGCTGGCCCTCTGCTGACCTCACAAGGGCTGACTATTACCTGAGAGTGAGCTAAATCATGGTCGGGTAATGGAACATGCCACCTTCATTGTGAAGCCACACACACACACACCCACACCTACACACACACACGAACACACTCACACTGAAACAAAAGCCTCTCACTTTTGGCCTTTCCCCTTTTTCTTTCCCGTTTACATGTTTATCATTTGGCCCGTGTGTTACTGAAATATAAAGGCTGATGTTGTTTCTGCCAGCCCTGCGGATGTAGATGGGGATGTCGGGGAATGGTAGGAGAGGGGGGTCAAGAATGAGGCCGTGACAACTCAGAGTTGACCTCCAGCCCAGGCTGTCATTGGAAAGGAGTGTGTGGAGTATTGCCTCAGAAAACAAGGGCTCCTTTTCTTGACAAATACAGCTATAACAAAGACGTCAAAGCTTGGAGAATCAGCAGTGGTTTCCCCATTTTGGAAGAAGAATCCATAAAGAAGAGAAGGGCAGGGATGTTTCTGCAAGGCAAAGCGGGAATTTAATGTGACTTTACCTTAATATTATATAATATCTTGTATTTAAGTGTTTGTCAGTTTATTGGCAAGCACTCTTTTTTTCCATTGCGTCTCCTTGTGTCACACCAACCCCTTGGCAGCTACCAGTGGGGTTACATCAAAATAAACTCAAAAGCACAAGTGCTTTGAAAATTAATTTTTTAATTAATTAATAAAATGTTAGCCACTCCACTGAAGCAGTGGCTAAATGTACAGTAATTTCATTCTCAGTGATAATACCACCACCTAATTAGAGAAAAGTTGTCATCCACACTGAATACCGGCGAAAAGACACACATTCAGTTTATTAGCCAAGGATTACAGCTGGTGGCTCATTTTAATATACCTATAAAACAAAAACAAAGTGCTGACTAGTCTGTACATTGAACCACCAATAAGAAAAAAATTACCGTCATGCATTTAAAGAATCGTAAAATATGAATGCAAAATATGGAAACAATAAGAATTGTCTGCCAAGTAAAATCTCTGGTCCGGCACAGCCACTCTGATGTAGCTACTGATCTACCAAATGACTACTGATCCAACATCACAGTGTGTCCTATTCTGTTCTTTTTAGGTGTATAAACCAGCAGGTATAATATCGGGGCCCTGTTACTAGCACATGTACTTTGAATGCAGTCATTATTGATGTTATTAGTTCCAGCTGTGTTTGACAAAATGTCTACTGTGAGAAAGGTCGACATGCTATGTGGCCTTTTCAGGGCTACACCTAAAACTTTCTGAAATCATACGACATTGTCACAAAAATTTACAATCCCAGGTTCTCAGCACTACATGCCTAATGGTACTAGTGGTAGTAGTAATTGTAGTAGTACTGGTAATATTAATAGCTGTACTGCTTGTCACTATACGCTGATGAGCCGGAAAACTAACTAAAAGTTTGTGAAGTCAACTAATAATTAGGAAGGAAGGAGAATAATTAACTAAACATAACTTTTAGGCCAGCTTAACATTTATAGTTACAAGAACTATTCAAAGTTTATATGACGTGAAACTGTGTGACTTGAAATATTGAATGGCTACAGAGAAGTCACTAAACTCTCTTTGGGTTTTTGATTTTTCCAGAAAGCCTTCTTACTTCTAGTTTGATGAAAAGCTGCTTCATGGAGATTTGTATGTCTCTTTATACCAGTTGAGATAAGACGTGATTGTTTTCTCTGCTAATATTGAAAAGGTGATCAAGTGTCCACTTCAGTCCTTATCAGCTGGTCATAGTGTGGGCTGAACTTAACAGACACTGTGAGTAGCATAATACTGCCTTGTCCAGGCACTACTTCTGCAGCAAATGTCAAGATCAGGACTTCCGACAACCCTGTGTAATAAGTAAAACAGAATGTGATAATTTGCTCATCCTTTTTGATATATACACAATTGAAAACAGTACAAAGACAATATATCTAATGTTTGACCTCATCAACTTCATAGATTTTTGTAAATATCTGCTTATTCTGAATTTGATGGGACAGGAGCAGCAAAAGACTGTGAAAGTTGTGGACTGATCCAAAAACACCTGTTTGGATCATTCCACAGGTAAACAGGTTCATTGGTAACAGGTGATAGTATCATGATTGGGTATGAAAGGTTCATCCTGGAAAGGCACAGTTGTTCACAAGCAAGGATGGAGCTTTGTCAAACATTTATACAACCATGTGTTGTATAAATGATATTACTGCATGGACTAAGGAACACACATAGTTACTAGATTCTTAGATTGTCCTAAATTTGCACTAAAGCATGCTTACACTAAAAAGTCTTTTTTTTTTTTTTAAAAAAATCTCTCACTCTCATTGTCAAGTGCATTGTTCTCTTCAGTTCCATGCTGTTTAGGCAAGTGGAAAAAAAAACACTGTCCAGCTTTGATTTATTTGAAGTGAAAGGGAAAAGCCCTGTTGTTGCAGCAGCCAGTCCTCAAGGAGCAGATGTTGCAACTTTAAAGCAGCACACAACTGGCTCATACCACACCACATGGTTGGTACAATCTATTTTCAGTGGTAAAATGGTGAATCTTGTTACCTTGTTAAATTTCCCTAAAACGTGATTCAGAGTTAGCACTAAAATTTAATTTTCACCTTGGCCAAGTGAGAAGCAAAGTTCAGGAGCCCAAAAGCAAGATGCACTTGCCACTGACAAGTGGGTGTAGATTAGCATCAAGCTGTTGCCGCTACTTTGTTTCCCATTTACTTTTTATAGATAACTTAGTGGTGGCATGCAGGCTTGGTGATCTCCACTGGAACATATCCGTAATAGTGTTTTCTCACCAGTCCATATGGTGTAGCAGTTGTAGAATTGCGCTGTGCTCCAGATGTCACACAGGCATGTCTGATCCTGGTGTGGTCCAGCTCAGCTCAGTATAGCTGACAGACTGGCCGCACCAGGCCAAGGCCAGCTGGACTTTATCTACTGTATATGGGCAGAGTCACTAGTGCATCTCTATCTTCCTCATCTCTCGCTCTCTTATGTCCATCTGCTGTGAAGCCCCTCTCACCCTCATCTCCCCCTCTGCCAATAACTATTCCCAACTCTCCATGTGTGTATCTCTTCTACTTTCACGTCCACAGTTCTGCCAGCTCCCCATCCGTTTATCCTGCCTCTTTCCTAGCATCCACCCTCCTCTTCCTCTCTCCTTTAACCCTTTTTTTCTGCTATATCCCCTGCACCCCTTCCTCCTACCTTTTCTACTTTCTTCCTTTCATTTATCCCTACCTTTCTTTTTCTCCCTCTTCCCATTCCTTGTCCCATCTCCCTCCCTGTCTTTTGCATTTTCACTACTACACCTCTTTCTTCTGCTGTTATCAAGAGTGATCTACTTTTTCCCCCATGAGACAGACGTATGACAGCAGGGAGAGAAAGAGAAAGTGAGACAATGAGATACAGGGGTAAAGAGAGCGAGAGAGCGAGATTAAAAAAAAAAAGACAGGGCTGAGTTACATAAAGGGGGGTAGGATGGTCACTGTCAGAACTGCTCCAGTGAAAATGTGCTCAAGCTGACCAGCAGAGGACTGCAATGCAGACAAGCCAGGGTCTACAGTGTGTGTGTGTGTGTGTGTGTGTGTGTGTGTGTGTGTGTGTGTGTGTGTATCTAAAGGCGTGTGTCCAGACTGTTTGCTACGCTGCTGCCTAAATCTGATGTCCGGCTGCCGCCATTACAGCTTTTTTCATCCCATAACACGCCACACTTGTTTTATGGACTATAAATGAACTCATTATCTGTAGCGCTCATTAGCTCCAGGTCCTAATTAGGGAAAATTAATATTGTTTCCTGACAAAGACATTGGCACTGGCAAATTGGCAATTGACCTCCTTGGTCAATCTGGAGAGAGGGACAGAGTGACGAGGGGAAGCATAAAAAACTGGGGAGGTGAGTAGGAGAGCTGGGCAATGACAGCTGCTCTGGTTGATCAGTTTTGGACTCATCTCTCCCTCCCTCTCTCACACTGTCCTGCACAAACTCTCTCTCCTCCCACCGAGAAGCAGCTCATCAAGCAGACATGCTGCGCTCTCATCACTATCACCAAAGAACCATGACAAGTTTGGGTAAGAAATGAACAGTCTAGGTACAATACAAGTATTTAGGTGTTTTGTATGTTAAGTGTATGAGCATGCAGGAATCAGTGGAAAATGAACAGTTAGAAAAACCACAGTAGCTCTCACACACACAATGGCTGACAGCAGGATTTGTTAGCAACTGGAACTTCTCACTGGAGACAAACTGCGGCACACAGAAACAAATAGGAGAGAGAAAGAGACAAAGAACGAGACTGTGTGCAAGGCAGGGAGAGAGAGGCAGAGACAACAGACAAGCCTGCCTTGTGCCTTAAAAAAAAGATCCATGCTTCTAAGGAGGCCTGTTAAATGTCAAACACCTTCTCGGCTGTGAGATAAGAGGGGAGTTCAATTATGCTGCAGTCTCTCCATCTCACACATATAAACACATATGAACGTGCACATGACACACATGGGCGCGCACTGCTCCTACGGCTAACATGCACAGATTTAGAAGACTGACATGTACTGTATGTATCTATGCTGAAGAGGCTGTAGTTGCATCACCTCACAGTGAACGGTGACATACCAAGAGGATAATGAGTGCGAAAACCAGGGTGAGAGAGAGTAAATAAGTGAGTGAGATCATTTCCTAGCAGTGGAGAATACAAAGAGATGGAGACACCAGTAAACAAAAGCAAGCAGATTTGAGCCACAGACTGGTCTGTAAATGGGGGGCATAGAGTGCAGGCACCCCACTTGTCAATTAATCCTATCTGGCACCAGCACGCTGGCCTTTATGAGAACAAATGTCAGCTTTCAAGACAAGGACAATATAACCTTTCTTCATAGAATGCACACCAGCCTCAGACAACCAACACTGATATTACACTGCAGGCGTCTAATATAAGCTGATCCAGCATGCCATTCCAACAATAACTCAAAGGGTTTAGCAAATTTCCTGTTTTGGAACTGAAACATACTAAAGTCACAAGTTACATCCCAACACTTGCTAATGCAAAATAAAAGACCAACATATTGAGCTAGTCTGACCAGTGGTCCTACATAAATCATAAAATGGGTTGCATGTGAAGTGGAATTGGCTGGCAACAACAGGGCAGTGTGAAATATGGTGATTTAAGTGCTCTAAACACAGGTTCCTTCTCTCAGCAGGAACTCATTTTCCAAGTAATATTCAGAGCATTATGCACGCCCCAGTAAGAGATTTTTTTTATTTGAAATCATCTCTAGTGGTCTTTGAGACCTGTAACCTTCTGATTTTCAAAGACCATTAGCAGTTTTCCATGACATTTCATTTCTCTTCATTTTTTTCTAATTTTTTACATCCGTCTGTGTAATTGGAAAAGTGGACTTTTTTGTGTGGATAAAAACACTTTCTGAGGAATCAAAACCTGTATAACATACAAACAGCAACAATATATATGCACTTGAGTCACAACACCAACTGCCACATGCGTGTACATCTCCAAAAGGGCACAGAGAAAGAAAAGAGAAAAAAACCCAACAGGTACATTCGTACAAACACATGCAGACAAACACACACACAAGCATTTCCCTCCTCACTCCTACAGCTTCCCTGCAATGGAGCAGGGAGAGGTGGTCGCTGATGTGAAACATCAATTTCCAGGATAGCTGCTCTGCAAGGCTCAGGCAGGTATCAGCCGTGACCCACCTGGGCCAGATAAGCAGCTGCAAGAAGCTGATCTGCCACCCAGAAATGCACCTCTCAGTACTGGAGAATGGAGTAATGGGGGTGCACGCACGCACGCACGCACGCACGCACGCACGCACACACACACACACACACACACACACGAACATAAGTAAACAAATACTAAAACCTGAAACAATTGAATTAAATGTGAGGAAAAAATGGAAAAACAACAGCAAGACAAAAATGGCCATATCATTGTGGTGTTTGAAAATCACCAGTTTCTCCAAAATGAGGGGGAAAATATGCATCCCTGCATAAACACACACATACACAATGCATGAGCACTGCTTAGGTTGAGGGTTCACCCTCTTGATACTTTGATCATTTGACTTGCTGGGACTGCTGGGATTAAACTGGGTTTAAACCCGAGGCGTTCCAGATAGGATTCTACACACATACACACACCAACTCTCTCTCACACACACGAACAAACTGAACTCTCTGATGATATTGGTAATTTGGGGAAAGGGAAAAATATATACAAGAATATAGCTAGAATTATAATCACAAATATTGCGGTGTTCTCTCTGATGATTCTTCATGTCTCTCTCTCTCTCTTTGTCTCTCCCTCATACACACACACACACACACAGACACACACCCAGTGACACAGGATGGTGTGTCTAAATGCACTACAGATAGTGTGTGGGAGCCCAACCTCGGTTGGTCAGGTAATCTCACCACTGCCACCGTCACATCGACGCCTGTCAGCTCAGTGCTGGGTGCCTTGGCAGCGCTGCTCAACCTGGTGTCGCGCCACATTCCCACAGACAATTTCAATTAACTTTTACAAGGCAGAGAAATATCGCACACACAGCCTGCAGCCATTCAACACGCTTTCCCCATCTTTGTCTCTCTCTCTGTATTCTCACTCCGTCTGGTCATAACACAGGAAACCTTGAACAGGATAGGCAACACCACATAAGCTGTATGTCTTTGTAAAGGACATGGAGAGATCACTACAGTGTGAAGTGTCTAAGATAGTGTCTCTGAAGAAACACTAAACAAGTCTTACATAAGACGTTGGATCATACAGCTGAAACCGAAGACCACACTGATACATCACCTCCTCGAGGTGTTGTTTGAAAGGTGGACCTACAATGACTATGAGCACCCAAAAATGACTACTATCAATGGTAAATTGCATCAGTCAGTCAAATGTCAAGATGTGAGGTCAGGGTTGGATGTGCCCTGCTCTTTTTTTCTAACCTGTAATTTACACCAAAGTGACACGTCAGAGGAATGTGAGCCCAACTCAAGTGTCCATTTGTGCAACCCATGCCAAATCCACTCTCTGTCACCGTTCAGCTCCTTTGCCCATAGTGAAAAGGGGAATTTAAAGTGAAACTGATTTTTATAACTATAGAATAAAAGTTTAAAATGTAAAGAACATTTAAGCGTTTCTGTGATTTTAATGACTACAACAAGAGCCAAAACGAGATTGCATAAAGAATGATGGGGGGCTCAGATAGACTCACAACACAAAAGGAGTCTGGAGTGCATTCCTAAATAGAAGTATATGTAATTGTATAAGTATGAATAGATGTTGAAATGAACAACTGACAAACATGTCTGAAATGATAAGGAAACACTTATGTGGATTGTTTTTTGGTTCAAAAGAGAAGTGAAGTTTTCAATTACCAAAACCTTTTATTTGAGTTGACTCTATCTAACAGCATGGGCTAAATCAGAGTGTAGCTTCAGGATAAAAACATTTTTGAAAAGACAATCAACTAGTGCTGTGGGTTTTACTGTGACACACCTGCAGAAACTGTTTGGATTCAGTAGTGAAGAGAAACACTGGAGAAAAAAAAAGGACCATACTTACATACAATGTTTAGGTTATTGTGATATAAGCACTTAAGTATTTCCATTTTCGACTACTTTATTGTACTTTTAACTATATTTACTTTATTAGACAGCTTTTTTACTATCTACAGTTCAAATTAAAATTTCAATCAAAATGTATTATCTAAATATTATTCAAATGTACCACACCAAATTTGATACATTGTCATTGGTTTAACTAAAGATACTTGCTCACATATTTTACATACTCATAGACTCATGTCTGAAAGGGTTCACCTTTCATAAGGGAGTACTTTTACTTTTAATACCGTTGTTCTTTTTGGCTGCCATACATCTGTAATTTTACTTAAGTACCATTTTTAACGCAATGCACTTTAACTATAGGTTATTTTTGCACTGTAGTATATATACTTTTATAAGGATCTATGACCTGACTTGTTCTGCCCATTTTGTTTAGAATATTCCTGCGACATTGTGAAGCTGCAGCGGAAATACGCACCATTTTCTTACACCGCTCCCGGATTTGTAGAAAATTTAAGACTGCATATGGGACAGAAATATTTGTTAAAATAAACATTTCCCACAGTGCCAGCAGAAAATCAGATAGCTCAAAAAAAAAGGGAAAAGGGAGCAAATTAAAATTATGTATGAGCGGGATGCTTAGCATTTGTGAAAACTCAGAGGCAGTGTTGCAATGAGAGGCCAGAGTGTTCTGAGTGTTTGCATGGACCATAATAACACTAACACATCACGTGCTGGGTAAGTGCAGACAATATTGCGCAGCACAGCGTCATGATGGATGGTGTGTTTGCAGACACCGCTGAACCGTGGACCCCATTATTTCCTGGGGGAGGAAGGGGGGGAGCAAGGCACCACGGGGGAGAGATAAGGGATGATTGACTAAACCAAAACAGAGGTCCCTCATGGATGGAAGTGTACTGGCATTATTGGGAAGCCATTGTGGGAGTCAATGCAACAGCTCAATGACAGCACAGAGCTGTCACAGGAAGTAAGAAGATCAAGTGTATCCCCTTCCTAAAGCGAGGTAGGGGAGGAATCTTCATGTGGAGAGAAAAACTTCCAGTCATTAAGAATATCTCCCGGACATGTTGGGACTCATCTCCCGCTGAGATCAGGTGGTTCAAACCTCAACAGGGAGGAATACTTCACTTCTGCAGCTGGTAGATAGGATTTATAAAACTAAGACACACATGTGCGAGCAGACACACAGTCACGCTCACTCTCATCCGCACAGCGCAGCCGCCAACTCAAACTCACAAACAGTGACAGATACAACGACAGTTGCCAGAGACGCAGAAAGGACACACACATTGCATTCCAATTTTGCTAAATGAGGGCTGAAAGCAGGAGCAAAACCAGACCTCGGCACTGCCCTGCTCGCAGTCAGACAGTAACAAATATCCAGAGCGCATATCCTGCAAGTGGAGACAGTTCAGGATACCAGCCAGCATCCCCAACACACTGAATCAACTCTCAGAGCTACTGCCCCCTTCTTCTTCCCCTGACAATATGCTGATTACCCTTTTATTTCACCACTGCTCATTTTTCTTTATTTCCCTTTTTATGCTTCTGTTTCAGCTCCAGATTATATGGTCTGTAGAGGCAGAGGACAGGCTAAATATTCTTGGAAGTCTTCTAGCCTTCTGCGAAACAATCTGCCGGTCTGATGAGGTAATTTCTGATATTTCAAATGTCAAAAAGGAAATTAAGGGTTCACACTTATTCAAAAGGTTTTGGACCAAGTTTCCTGATGAAGAAAACATAAGACATGTAGGGGAAGGACAGAGACGCTTCAGCTTTAAGCCCTTGGAAGCAGAGCATTTCTCCTCCTCTGCTGCAGTTTTTTCTGTTTGTTTTTCTTCTGTTTACATGTCAAAGATGGGATAGATGAGGACCCTTTATTCCTTTTTTGAATTTTTTTTTCTTTAGTTAATGAACCACTTCTGAACACCACCTTGTCACTAGACTGTAGATATTTCTCGATGCAAATTAACCTTATTAAAGAAATTTCTCCCTTAAGTGACATGATCTTCTGTTCAGCTTTATTTGATGATATTTTTTTCATTTGTTATGGAGCTGATATAACTGGTTTGTTGGAAAGTTTACATTGGTAAAGTAGCACAATGAGATCAAGAGCAAAAATCAACTACAAAGAGTTTTTCAAGAGCATTTCTGATCAGAGATGCAACGATTAGTCGATTAATCGAAAAGAATCAAAAGAAAATTTATTGCCAACAATTTTGATAATCGATGTGGTTTCAGTCATTGACTGTTTCAATTATTTTTGGAGAAAAAATATTCATGTTAAATGTAGGGATTTTCAGTTTTTCCTTGTCATTTATGACAGTAAATGTAGGCTTTTTTAAAAAAAAAAAAAAAAAAAATTGTTTTAAGTCATTAATTGTGAAAATAATCGGCAGATTAGTCAACAATGAAAATAACTGTTGCAGCTCTATTTCTGAGGAACTGTATATTGTTATACTGATACATTCAGTGCATTATCACTGTGCATGGATATTCTTTTGGAGGAGCAGCCTGTTCACATGGATAAATCAGCTGATCGGTCAGTGATGTGCATCGGGAGAGTCAGCCAGGTAAGGAGGTTGTTCTCTTCACCAGGTAGTGGTCTGGCCATCATTTGATCAGAGGCAGAAAAAAACAGAGCTCTTATCTCCAGTCAAGTGTCACTAGCGGGGACCCAAATATGGATTTCCCATTCCAAAACACAAAACCCTCTTGAGCAGTAAAAAAAGCCTAAGTCTCAAAGCAGAAAGCATGTTCTCCTGTAGTCTTTAACATGACATTAAAAAACATCAATGTCTGTTTCTAAGAAATTTTTCACAGAAATAGAAATAACAGTTCATTCATGGCACAATATATACACTATATTTTCATACATATTAAATTAGAAAAGGCAACTCATAATTTTACAATACCTAGAACCAGAGAGCAAAGAAGCAGAATAAAAGAAAGAAATATTATGTATAAATATATAAAAAAAATTAAAATATTAAATAGAGAGACAGGTCAGCTTTCAGATGCTCTAATCAAGATAAAGGATCATTCAAACTACAATATCATCAATCTACAATAGCTAGCAATAGTTAATGAATACTGCTCTGTTTATGACTGCAGCTAACACAGTCAATATACTGAATCAGACAGCTGCGAGAGAGAGAAGAGAGACAGTGTCCGGAGGAGGGAGCCTTGACAAGCCATAGTTAATGTAGAGTACACTAGGCAGCTGACACTGGGGAATTGGCCGGGGAGAAAGTACACAGGCATTATCAACACGTTTAGGGGAAGGCTTTAATAAGTTGTTCCTCAAGGCGTCTTCCTGCTCCTTAATTATTATTGAATTAGGAATGCCACGGAGCTAATTAAAAGTGCAAGGTATTTACTGTGGCAGTAAAGAATGTGAGTGAGCAGAAGAGGGCGAGTGAAAAAGAAAAGGTGTCCTGGTACTGGTACATGCAGCTGAGATTCTTTGATGCACAGGACTGAAACATAAAAAAAAATGGCCTAAAAACTTTGGCTGAAGAATGTTGCCTCTGGAGCAATATTTCCCTTCTGGCATTATAAGAGAAAAGAAAATATATAGCCAAGAAAATATACTGTAAGAAAAAGGTCTATTTGGGCTGAAATAAGAGCTGGTTCTGCCTCCTCATGCTGGAACTGGTGAGAGTGCTGGTTTGGCTGTCTAATTTGTCCACTGTGTGATGTAAGGGGAAATAGAAAAGGAATATAATATTGTTTTTATAGTCCTTTTCTATTGGAAATTTCATGCTCTTTTGTTTAATGACAATGGATACACGTGTGCTGATAGATATGAATGACTCACAATGACTGAAATGGCTGTTTGAAAAAGAGACCTTCAGTTCATTCGCTCACGTAATGAATAGTGCCAGAAGCTTCTCTCCTGTTTAACTCCCTGCCCTCTGAGGCTTCTAACTTCCTCAGTAAAAATAATTGAATTTGAATGTATACAATAACTCATCCCGTATAAATGAGCATGTCTTTTAATAATGTTAGCCTAAGCCAAATTCGAAGCCTTATGCTCACTTGGCATAAACTACAAGACGTGCACAAGCCATCCCAGCAGAGTGTGGAAGTTTCTTATTTTGAACAAATGTTGTGTTCTTTCCACAAGTTAATTACTCAGTAGAGAGCTTAATCTGCCGAATCAGGGCAAAGTGGATTAGGAGATGAGAGCGTTTAATCAAAGTGTTCTCTCAGTCTAATTACACATCCCATTTCCTGACACAACACACACTGCTATCTGCCACTGCATTTAAACATCAGATCCTCTGTTTAGCTGCCTCCCCCCCTTAAGAGTGAACGATCCCAGTGCCTGGATGTGACAAAAATGCATGAAGCATAAACACATGCATGCGTACTCACACTAAATGGACATACATGCACAGAGTGAACACAGAGACATGAACATGAACAGAGGGAGGATTTTGTTCTAAAAACCATGAAATATTCCTCTGGTAAATGTTTAAATAAATCATCTGATGCATCGTATCGCTGCAGTGTACAGCAAACCACTAATGCAACCTAATCACGCATCACAGGCATCATTCATACCAGTGGGGACTAAAGATTCCTCCTGAGTTCAGTCCCAGCCATGTATCAAACTGAGGGTTTTGTGTTTGCCTACATGAAAGACAATGAAACCTGGACTGCACTCAGGGGTGAGTACAGTCAGATGTGTGAGTTCACACTAAGCAAGGGCCGTTTCCCATTGAGCTACACGTGCCTCCACAGCACACACCGGCACACCGTCGTTCAAACACCTCGTGCTGCTTCCTGAACTAAACCCCTTGCTCATGAGAGGGGGAGAGGAGCGGGTGTAGTCTCAGATCAAATATCCATGGTGTTTGGATGTGTTCCCTCATCTCTCTGATAAATAATCATGTGCTCCTGCCTGCCATACGGAGCTGAGGCTACTGGCCATGAGCTGAAGTCACTGATCTGCTGCCTAGACAAGGCCGGATAGTGTTGGGAGTGTGTGCACATGCATGTAAACCAGTTTGAACTGAAGAAAGTCTGCTCTGCTAATACAACAATACAGTGTAGTTAATGGTGCTGCTGTGCATGTGGTCGTCAAAACACAAACTACTCATATTCACCCCTTACATCATCACCGAGACTATGCCCTGACAACCTCTTTGGTAACTGAATGCGACCAGTTGGAGTGGCTGTGGAAACCTGATCACCGGGCTCAAGTCATGCAGTTTGGCTTCAGTCAGACAGGTGCTCATTTATGTTCATCAAATTTGTGGTAAAATGATGGCCTAATGAAGTATAGAGGAATGTATGAAGGTGTGAATATGATTAAACCGCCTCCATTGTGCCCTGAAAGTCCAATTTAACAATTCTTTATTCTTTGCACAATCTTTCCACTGAACCTTGAGATGAGAAAATATGTATTTTCAATCTACCCTTTATTCAAATCAAGAGTAAGAGCGATGTCAGCATTGAAATTGCTGCCGGGCTACTCTATTAAGCCACTGTGCTGGATGATAAGTAATCTTGGGTTTGTGTGCGAGGAAACGTGGGTGTTTGTGGTGAAAAGGATCTTATGCTATTCTCCAGCATGTCACAACCTCTACTCAGAGCGCACACACACACATACACACAAACAGACACACGCACAAACACACACACACATTTGACTCAGTGGCTTGTGTGTGTGCCGCACAGACACACAGTGTGCTCATGTGTTTATGAATTGGAGGGCCTCCTAGACGAGGACATCTGCTGAGCTAATAAACAATAATCTTGACAAATTGTCACTGTCCGATCACTCAGCCCGCCCTCATAATCACACCACTGAAGAAGCCATCACAGGCTGAGCCAGAAACATGACTGACAGCTCTCTGGACCAGTGGAAGGCGCTGCTGGACCGAAGCCTAGCTGCCTGAGGAGAGGACACAATGATTCATGGCCAGAGGGCAACCTGGACAGAGCGGTTAGAGAAATTAGCAGTGCCACCCACCAGCACATCCATACCCTTCACTGGTGAGAACACAATCTGACTGAGGGAAGAGATGGCCTTCTGCCAGAAACTGCTTAGTGCTGGACAAAGATGCCATACCAGGCATAACTGTGAGGGTAATGGTGTTTGGGGTCATGATGATGATGATTTGCTGTAGGCTCAGTGGGATACTGTAACCTTTCCTGGCTGCAGCACAAAACAGGCAACTAATATGATTATGATGGAGATGACGCTGAAGCCGCTGTGACTGCGATAGTGATGATGATGGAGGCTTAGTTATCTATTTCAACGTTGGCGACCACAAGAAAAAAATGTGAAAAAGGAATAACGCTGTGCGACACTTAACCACACATATAAAACAACCATGAGGGTGTAGACATGGATAAGCGAACACTCCGTGACTCAGACTGGGAGTGTTGACAGACTGGCAGAGTGTAAAGGTCATGTGATAAAAAAAACAAACTTCTGGAAAATCAATCCAATATAAAGGATTTTAATTCCAAGCCACTGACACCCTCAGAGATGATGAAAAGCCAGACATCTCCAAATTGCCCTGTCAATCACTGCAACCAACAAAAATGACAAAAAAAATAAATAAGAGGGGGAATATAATATATATCCAGGAGGAATCGGACTCAACCGTGTCTAGTGTTCATACCGTCACCCCCAACAGCAGCAGGACACAACATATAAGCAAGCTTATAATAACATGGAGATATCAAATCTGGACAAACTTGTTTATCAAGACATGAACACCAGGACGTGAAATGTCCAAAGCATCCCAGTGCCAGCTATGTATTATAGAGAATCGCTCAGACGACCAGGCTGTGGAGTTTCCTTCTCATCACACAGACCAACACACCACACACATACAAACACATCCACGCATCCTCACAGAGGACATCCATTGTCATCACTGTCAATGTCTTTTATGACATCTCTCTTGTTGTTTTCTCTTTCTCAGTTTATATTCAAGGGGTACAGAGGACAGACCATTTCTGTGCAGTAAACAAGTTGACAAAGCAATCCTCAAAGACAGCTTTTCTGTATTTCTTTAGACAATGTAGATACAGTACAACAAAATACAACATGCCGGCTCTTCCAGAGACTCACCAACAGGCATATCTTCATAGATGAGAAGGTAGGTTGAGAAGAAGTAGTTCAGGAAGCGTGGTGGCTGGTTGGAGCCTGTGACGAAAGAGAGGAGGAAGAATGGTCATTCAGATTATATCCAAAAACTGAGGTTAGCGTTTTGATTATGTTGTTAAAGGGATAAACTGTTAGACTTTCATATAAATAATCACCATAATGCAAATTTGCGTAATTGATTTTGACAGTTAATAGTATAGACTGACAGCTTACTTACTACTTACAGTACTAGTAGCTTGAACGCTTTTAGAAATGTTCTTGGTATCTGGCCTATCACGCTTTTGTGCCCAGGAAGCGATGCATTTAACATCAGCATTTGTCGGGTGATCTTTAAGAAGTATTTATGCACCAAATTGGTGCAACTGATGCCAGTGCACACAGCCTTGTTCTTCTGTTTAATTCATGGGCTGTTTTCACACTGCTTCCCAACCATAGCTTTGCCCCTTGCTCCAAAAGGGGGCTGTAGCAAATATATTCTGTGTGTAAAAATGTATAAATGGCTGTAGAAAATATATTCATGTATGATGTTGTGTGATTAGTTGGAACAAATATATTCAGTGTAAGATGGTGTATGACATATGTACATACACAACACAGAACACAGCTGCTTTTGTCAAAAAGCAAAAAAAGCCAGCAACACATTTGGAAGCTTTCAAAGGCAAATATATCCACACTTCAGTAAAAAGTCAGAGGTTCATAAAGGGAAATTCACATCAACCTGTTTAGTTTCAGTCCCCCGAATCATCCCTGAATGCCCTGCATAGCTTCCCAAATATTTAAATCACAGATATACATCCAGGCTCTAAATCAGAGTTTACGAGAGCTGCGGATCTGCTCAAGAGATAACATTAGGCTTGATGAGTCTTGCTTGGAGTAGCAAATGTGAGCTGGGTAAACTTTACATGATAGGAATACCTAGTTTAGTATATTTTTCCACATGGTGCTATTGATCTTGGCCTTTTGGCAACGCAGTTAATCCTTTAATTCCACTACTGTCGACTGTTCGAGCTGGCATGTGTACCTCTGAATGTAATACAGACATTGTATTGCAAAATGGGTCAATGGCTCCGTCTTTGTCTGAGGAAACTGGCTAAATCCTAGGTTAAGAAGCAGCTGATTGTTCTCTTCTATAAATCCTATATACAGTAAAATCTGTCCTAACTTTCTCTTTAATCTGTTGGTTTGGAAGCCTTAGTTTCAAATACAAAAATGGACCAAATGGGAACAAGCATCAACAAGAGTAGGAAGATTATAGGATCAGGCAGAGCAGCCTGTCCAATATACATCTACTCATAGCAGGTGGTGATGGTGGGGATCGTCTCCCTCCCCTCAAGGTTAAATTACTGACGTCTGGCTTTTGAAGTCCCCTGCCATTCAGTAAAGACATTCCTTGATTCATCCAGGGTTATTGTTTTTGTGTAGCAGCTATTTACCTGACGGCCAGTTTGTAGACTGGTGTCTTTTACTGTAATTTTATTCTGCAACTTTTCTCTTGTTCCTACTTTGTAGTCTTCTACCCATTTTAGATATTTTGGCAGTTTTTTATCTGTTCACTTTTGTATGTGTACTGACTGCCTCTATGTCAGACATGCTTCTGCAGCACATCAATCACTCAGCAGAGGGACAAATACATAAACTTGACCTTGAACAACAACCCTAACAACCCCACTGCAGGTATATTCTCATCAAATTCAGCTATGGAACAGTAAACATTTTATACAGTGCCTTTTATTTATACATTTTTAAAAAAAGGTTTTTACAAATATCCACTCTCAAAAGCACTTAGCAGTCAATATAAAACAGTGTAAGCAGAGAACATCAATTACACGCAGAGCATTATACTGCTGTCAGTTTTGGTCATTATTTTCATGCTTTAACTTGAATAAAACGTTTACATGGTCTGTCTGTAGGTAGAGTCATTCATGCCTCCAGGGTCTATGAAAACCATTTAACACCATGGTCAATTTGTAACACCGCATCACTCTGGAAATTAATGTTAGAATATGTTTTTTCTGTTTGTGAAAAGCTCACTTCTCACAAATTAAAGCTTTAAATCTGAGTGCTGTGATAGAAAAGGCATAAACGCAACGTTTAAAATGTTGAATACTCATTACTTGCGCGTTGGAGTGCGAGTGTATATTCAAACATAACAACTATGGACGTTGTATATTCAGGCCAAAATTACATTTACCTCATATTGATTTCTCTGTATAGGAGGGAATATTGCTCCATTACAGCACACTTTCGAGGGTTAATAGTCTGCCGTGTTTGGGCAGGGTTCTGTGGTGTCAGAAGGCAGTGAGATACAAGCTGTTTTGTTGGGAAGATCAGGGAACAAAGCTGATGGTCTTTGATCAGCTGAGCTGGGCAGCAGACCACAGAGACACTGAAGCGAGAGAAGGGGAGGCCAGCTTGTTTGAAGTGAGAGTGCTTGATAGAGTGCTTCGGTGCTTTGAGAGTGGGAGCTTTACGTTCAGTCATGTGCCCGCCTGGGCGGAAGGAGATGCTTATCTCTGGCTTGCCAGTGTGGCTCTTCGTGGGTGCCAAGAACATGGAGCGCGCTTCGTGGGAAAGGTGGCGATGAGGAGGAGGGTTAACAAGCTCCCGTCCACACCTGTGGCTTAATTACTACGAGGCACTGCGTCAGGCTTGGATATTGAGATGCAGATAGATTACAGCCACAGAATAATCACAGCAGTGATCATCAATCCAATTTGCTGGATTGGGGAGGTAATGCTCAAGAGAAGCACAGGGTCAGTGTGCTAATGGGTTAGTTAGAGAAAGCGAGGGAGAGAGAGGAAGAAAGAGATAACACAGAAAGCAAATACAGCCTCTCACACTCACCTCACGAGTGTGAGAGGTTAGAGGCTGGGGGAGATACAGGAAAAAAAGGCCTTGATAAACTCATTGTGCTTGATGGAAAGAGGTTGTGGCATTCGCTTAATAACTTTCCCCCGCTGCGTCAACGTGTGGGTGATTGGAGGTGTCTCCTGCCTGTCACTGTAAAACAGTTACTGTGACTTTCCCCAACATTCTCTTACTATATCTGTGTCACAGAGATACACTCAGAGAGGAGGTAAATATTTTAAAGTAGTTCTTAAGATGAACAGTAATGTGAGACATTATGAAAGGAAAAGGAGAGCATGAGGGAAGTAAAGACATGGGAAAAAATGGGAAAAAATAAATAGATCATGTGCAGAGCATAAAAAAGGTGCACATGTCAAGAAAAGGTAAGGGAATACGTCATGTGTAGAAGGTAAGCAACAGACAATCCTTTCAGGGAGTTAATGAAGAGCTCAGAAGTGCAAAAGGTATCGTAAAACTCCTAAAATTAAAATTCTGCTATCAAATCCTCTTTACTGTAGCCTGGAATATATCCACATTTTACTAAGTCACTGAAAAACACAAATCCATATTTATTCATAACCCTGTATTTGACTTAAAAAGGTAGATCTATAGTTAAGTGTTTATGCTACAGTGATATTTTTAAACCTCCATTCCTTTATCTAGGAAACACTGACTGAATATACTCCTTTTCAATTATTCAGCTTCAAATTCACACTGTTGCTCATATTCACAAAAATAGCTACCAAGTAAAACCACTGTGCTCTTCTTTTTGCCACTGAAAAGGTATACTACATTAAATTGAAATGTATGCAGTGTGTCAGGAATTTGGGGTTATTGTATAATTGATGCAGCATAAATAAGTTTCCCTCGCAATCACCACTTATAAAATAAGTCCAGTTTTTACAGATTTATGCATATTCATCATTTGTAGTAAAGAGCACTCACCTTCACAGAAAGAGTGGAGAATGAGGAAGGGAAGAAGGAGCTTGGCAAATGTCATCCTGCCGCCTAAACCCACACTCCACGACATCACCTGCACCTGATGGAGCACAGACAAACATAAAACACTGTACAGTTACTATTGTTTGGTTAGCTGGTTATCCACATTGCAGTTTCAGTCAAGCCACATCTTATCTCATATATATTAATATATTCAGCTCCTTTATGTTAGGTGATTACCAAATAGGAGCAGTAATCAGTGCAATTAGAGGACAGAAAAAAAGCCTCACTGCATGGCATATTTGAAGCAGGTGTTTTCGTGTGTGTGTGTGTGTGTGTGTGTGTGTGTGTGTGTGTGTGTGTGTGTGTGTGTCTGGTCTGGTGGAGTTGGGTGTTGATGAAGGCAAATTCACAGCAACAGTTCATTTACAATACACACTGTTAAATAGCCATAATTAGAATGTCACACCATTAATTGAAACAAAACACTGTCTTGTGCGAAAAGAAAAGGTGCAAATTTCATATTTAAGATGGGAGTCAAAGAGTGATGAATAATGTAACCTAACATGTGGAAAGTAGAGAGCATAGATAGATAGATAGACTTTATTGTCCCAAAGTAGGATATTAAACTTGCAGATTCTGATAAAGGTTTGCTTATGTATGCTTTAATAAGTTGCCTCCGAGACCACATGCTGTAAACCTTATATTGGTCTTCTGTGGCGTGAGGCTTCCTGTCAGGCGGCAATGTGGAAGCCCTCACCATCTTCCCTCCTTCTCCCTCCCTCCCCACGTCTGCCTCTCTTTCCCCTCCTTCCCATTTGTTCCCTCTCTTTATACTGTCATCACTTGTCCCAGCATGGCCTCCCTGGTCGGCAAACTCATTCAGTGACAATTTAATTTTGAAGGGTTATCTTTCTAAATTCTCCCTCTCCCCAAAGCCCACTGTGCTGCAGCTCACAGTAAAACTTATGTTCAGAGACAGCGCTGCTTGTCCCTTCAGGTATCTGATGGCAAAAAAAAAAAGCTAGATAAACTACAGAAACCAGTGTGAGAAGCAATAAAATACAATACACATGCTGCTTTGTGTTGCTGCTTGCCGTCCTGTCGCTGTGGTGCTGTTAGAGATATACAGCATGTGGTGGATTCAATTCAGACAAAGCAGCTAAATATTTACAGGTGAGTGAGAAAGAGACAGAAGGTAAAGAATTGGCTGTCATTGCTTATTGTGTATATAACATATATATATATGTGTGTGTATGTATGCGTGCGTGCTTATAATAGCAGTGCATGTGTGCCAGTTTGAATAGGCACATTTGTTTTCATTTGGATTCTTGTTTCCTCAGCATCATTGCATTTCATTTTCTGTAACAATGCAACCTGCATGGTTATGTCTGCTACTTTTTTTTTTTTTACTCCATTCCTTTCTCATTTCCTTTTTCCTTCCTTCTTTGCTCACGCAAATTCATTCATCTCTCTCACTGGGCCCCGAAGACCTCATCTCCCCCCTTGTACCCTTTCCTCCCTCCTCATCCTCTCCGATATGGTTGTGGTCCTGTGCTGGAGGATATTATCTCGACTCTGTGGGAAGCTCTGATAGAAAGCTGACAACAGCCTAAATAGATTACACATTTACCCAACTTGTCCTTTTCTGGACAAAAAAATGTCTTACATCATTTCCTACTGTTTGTATCATAAACACACCTGAGGTTGCACAACTTGGACACCCTGGAGCACTTTAAGTAGCCTCATGTACTGACACGCACAGTTTATCAAACCCAGTAACTACGACACAGCAAGCTACAAGACCTGAGGGCAAAAAGCTCAGTGTTTCCTGTGTTCCCCTTTGATGCTTGGTTTGGGTTGATCAGTCTGGATGAAGACAATCAATAAAGCCCATTCCAGGCTCTTCACACTGAAAAAAAAAATTATTATAAAGAGAGCAAGGAACAAGCTTTGAATCTCTTTTTTTGTCCTGTTTTTTTCAATCCCCTTTGGTGAATGAAAACATTTAATTGAAAAAGTTGTTTTCTCTGTATCATTTCTACATGCTATCTGCTTTTCTAAATAGAATCCGAACATGCTCTATTGATTTTCTTAGCATAAACAGAAATGCTCACAAATTGACTGAAAATATCAGACGTCATTGTAAAAGATCTGGTATAATCTGATGTCTATACAACAATCTGTTGTATACTAAACCATCATTTTTCATTTTGCTGTTCTGCATGATCTTTACTTTGTTGTCTGCCATGCACCTGATTCCGGTGTGTCTCCACATCTCCCCCCACACACCTTATCCAGCCTCTTCACGAATCCTTCAGCCAAATGCTAAAGGACATTTCTGAGATGACGAATGGATGAATATGAGTGATGGATACTGGTTGAGACAGACATGTTTGGTTTGTGAGAGCTGAGGTAGCCACGGAATATACAAGCAGTCCTCCTGCAGCTGTATCCGGCTCTCGGCTCTCACTGGGATCCGGGAGGATTCAAAATCAAACAACCATTCTCACAAAAGAAGGCACCCCCACAAAATTACAGGTGCACTGTGCTATACCTGAGCATTAGATGGTCACACTGACCGGCCTATCTTTAGTCTTATGTGTAACCTCAGTTGTGCGTATTAGGCCGGGCTGCAGTCATAGCTTGTCCGAGGCAAATTTAACAGCTGCTAAGGAGTCTGGTCTGAGCAAATTACAACAGTTATTGATAGTTACTTATGTATTAATGTGGTTCATACCTTATGCATTTTGTATTGTTTTATTATCAACCTTTAAGAGTTCACCCAAATCACAGTCATTTCCCAACTGAGCCCTGGGTTTTTCACTGTGCAGATAAACATAGTTTTGCCAGGCTTTCACACAGCTGCTGCAATTTTCTGCCACCACACAAATACTACTTAGGTTAATTGACGTTTGAAAAATTCCAAAAGAACGTATCTTTCCAGATAGACTTCACATAATTCTTGGTAAACAGTTTTTACTGAAAACTATTTTCAGCACCACAAAAAGGTTCCATTCCAGTTTAACTCAGCTATATTAGTGGATGGTGGCAGAAATCACTGTTTCAGACATTATATGTCAGAATGTCAGCAGATACCCTGAAGGCCAGGTGGAAAAAAAATATTCTTTGTGACTTGGGTGAACTTTTAAACGCCTTAGATGGCAGACAATATTCCTAATTTTACTATTGTTATGTTTTAGCACCACTTGAAATAATATTATTCAAAATGGTACCATAAATAGTTTCTTAATTGTTTCATTATTTCACTATTTCACAGCTAACTCCAGCTATTGTGTGCCCATACAATAGTTTTTGGGTCATACACTGTGGGTCACTGCAATCACTTCAGTAACAATATGAGGGAGGGATAGTGGGAATGTGGGGAGTCGCAATCAAACCTTCCTTAGCACCCTAAGAACGCTGGGCGTGGCCCTGACCTCCATACTAAATTATTAAAACCCAATTTGTTGATGATGGACTTAAACTGTGGCAAATTTCTCAAAATTTTCAAGTCATTTTTGACCACATAAATTGAGGATAGAGTCAAACATATAATTGAAGACACAGAGATTAATGGTGAGCATTTTATGTGTTGCTCAAAGGATCATAATTGAAAATAAAGGCCTGTTAACTAGTTTAGAAAATCCACTAATGTAAACAAACCTTTTGTAGCATCAGTGAACAATAATTAACATTTTGGTTTTATCCAGTTTTAGTCCATAAATAAAAAAAAAACCCCATCTATTTAGGAGTGAAACAGGGTCTAAATCTGATCTTCTAAGTTAGTAATTAGTGGAAAAGCACGATCTAGCTTTAGATTTAGCAGAGCACCAGTAGGACAGAGTAACCTGTTCCAGTCCGTTATGCGCGGGGCAATTACACTGCAGAGGACAGGGCTAAAGCAGCGGCGTGGTCCTCGATGCAAGCTGGGCCTCGCTGCGGCACTGTCCCACTCCATTGGCTATACTGTCACCATCTATCAATCCCTCACTTTCTTCACTCCCTCCTTCACTCTGTCAGAATCACTGCTCATCTTGTGCTCGCCCCCCTCACCCATAAAAACATCTCGTACCAGTCTCTCGCTCTCCCCCAGCTTGCCTTTTTCTGTCTGTTTTCCTTCGTTTTTCACTCTTTTTAGTCATCCCTCTCTTTCCATTTTCTCTTCTCAGTCTAATCTACATTGACTCATGTCTCTTCCTTTTTTGATTTACCACGCAACTTGGCTTGTCCAATTATATATGTATTCTGTAGTCATTTCAAATTGTTTTTCCTTTGTGCTAAGCTTTGGCAGATAATTGTGTCTCCTGTGTCCTGATGTAAAATGTCAACAGAACAAATACATGTCTTCTGTGGGCCATGTATTTGTTGTGTTGTCATGTTGAGTGTAGGTCCAAGACGACCGTTTCTCTGCACCCAAAGAGTAATAAAAAGCACATCTTATGATCTAAAGTATTTTTCTTTACAAAGCGCAGGACAACCTTTGACTGTTCTTGAGGCATTTTTTAAAAATTTGGTTACACATTATTATTCACTTGTGATGAATGAATCCTCCGTTTCTCATAGTTATGCAGCAAGCATTGGAAAGCCGAAACTATTTTCAGTCCATTAAATCACATCCAATGTTTACACCTGTAATACTTGCCAACATGCCCAAGATCCTGCCCTGAATCCCGATTTAAAGGCAGACTATTTTAAGGCCTAAAATGACTATTAGGAACACACACAGCTCCCACTGGGCAAAGCTTAGGGTGGCTGAGATCCAGGTCTATTTAATGAGTTGTGGTCCTATAGCTTATCTGACAGCATTGTGTGATTAAGGCAGTGTAAAGTGAAGAGTAATATCTGGACGCACTGTGCTCTCTCCAGAGAGGCCTGCCTGCCCACATGGCTGTATCTCCTAGCTTACAGCACTCGATATTATTGATTACATGGCAATTGTGTCTGACTTGCTTTAACCTCAAAGGCACCCTTCTCAGTGGGAGTGGTGGGCCTCAGCCAGCGGCCAAATCTGGATTATCACAGCAAATCAATGACAGATTTCTGCTGGCCCTCAGTCCTCATGAAAAAGCCATCACTCATTAGCGTAGTGATCAGAGACAGATTAGCAGACATTTGGCCTCATCAAGGAGGAGGGACGGACAGCAGTGCTCTGATGAGCTGAGTAATGTCTTCCTTCCCGCCCTCCTGATCTCTTCATCTCCAACATGACATGACGTTCTGAAAGCCTTACTCAGCAATCCTCACTCACATGACAAGAGCGTAATGTAAACGGGATGGCATTTGGACCGCAGAGTGCTTCCTGGGTAGAAATGATAATCAAACAGGCAAGGCACGTTGAGGCTGAGTGAACCATTCACTTTGGATGTCAAATGTGAATCTGCTGGTGCTGATGTTCCACTTTCTTAACATATTAGTTGCCAAAGTCTTTGGAAAACATGTTCAAGACAACAGGCAAATAATGATATGTCTTGGACATCAACACATAAGTTCAGCTACCATAGTGGTTAGCACATTTTTATTTTGACCGACCTTTTCAGACAGAGGGCTACATTGCACGGCATATTGTAAGTATAAGCACCAGTGGAGATTTACTTCCACATCAGTGACCAAATCTAAATACATAGAGGAAAGGACCGTATGAGTTGTCCTCTATCTTTACACACATTTTAGCAAACCTAGCCAAAATCACTAAATGAATCAGATGTTAATGAATTGTGAAACATGACATGAACAGCTCCCAGAGTGCAGCTGGGCTATTCTGTACACATCACATCAACTGCATGTGTGTCCATCCTGAAAGAGGGCTGCCTCATATGTTTTTCCTTATCTGAAACAAGGGTCTAATGATAGAGGGTGTCATGCTATACAGATTTTAAAGACACCTGAGGCAAATTGGTGATTTGGGGCTATATAAATAAAATTGACTTTACTTGACTGGAGCCTCCTCTCAATAAAAGATCACTAACTCCCTGCCAGGCAAACAGAAGACAGGGCATATGCCAAGCCAGGCTCCGTTCTTCCTCTGGAGATGCTGCCTGCAACTTCTTTGATCCTGTATGGACTGACAGTAAAGCTAAACACTGTGGGAGAGACGAGGGAAGCTTACACAGGACCTAGGGAGATGGTAATTACCAGGAACAGGATGGGAGCGCTGCAAGGCGCCGCATTACAGCACCCTGTCACAGAACGCTTGAGTAGGCACAACTCATACACACACTGTCCTGTGTTGACCAACACCACAATGTGTGCGCATGCACGTGTGTGAGTGACACGAGGCCTGAAGGGGGGGGGGGGTTGATTGGTGTTCACTTGAAGTGAATAGTGGGGGAGAAGCCTCCTCCTGTGGCGCACACTGACACACAGCTGGGTGATCGAGTGTACTGCATTTGTCAAGTGAATGCTGAGGAGCTGTGTCTGCAAAAGCAGCATTAAAAACTGATTAAAGACTGATGGTGCAGTGATGGAGGTTACATGTTGATGATGACACTCCATCTTGTAGACAAGTACTTGTAGACACTGTACTATAGTGTGTGTGCATATAGGTCAGGTGACATGGTGAGATAGCGACTGCATAAATAAGACTGATAAATTTCTCTTCAGAAACTCAATACTTCCATGATGGGCAAAACAGCTTTAAAAAGATGCCATAATAATACTGTAAATTCAGTCTTGGCCTTGATGTCATTTGTGCCATCCATAGCCAATGTTCACTTGATCTCCTTCTGCACATATAAAAAACAACAGGAAGAAGATGTGATTAATGTAGTACTCAACACCAAATTGTCTTAACATCAATCCAGAGTTTGCAATAGTCACTGAATAAAAACCCAAATTCATGTTCAAATGATTATAGTTTAGATAACAACTTAATTATCTCATTACGTGACAGATGCCAGTATTCCTTTAGAGATGAGAATTGTGGGCCATAAAATCTCAGTTACAGGGTTGAGAATCATATGGACAGACAGTAAGTAATAACAATGACTTATTGTTCAATCCTGCCTGGCTTCACTTCTACTGTTCTACTACAGCTGCTCACCTGCTGGCCTATGGCTGTTTGTATCTATGTATGTCTTATCCATGTTGTCTTGTCATACTTCACTCTGTAGCACCATTCTGCTTTTTGACCCGCTCAACTCTTTTTACTGATTTATTAGGCCAGAATTTGCTATATTAGTAAACTGTGACCAGAATTGTTTTGACAAATTGTTTTATATTAATTTGCAAGAGAACTGAGAGAACAAATTACGTCAGCTTTATTCATTCATCATATGAATACTAAATATGAAATGGTGTACAGAAAAAACTCGAACAGATTTCTGTGAAAAGCAATAAAGCCAATTGTCTCATAAGATACAAGATTTAAAAACCAAAGAAACATGCTAAGAAAGGTGTGTAGGAAGCGAACGACCATGTCTGCTGCTGCCACCTCCTTTTTGCCTGAGTGCTTACTGACATAACAATCTTAGCTCTCTGATTTTAGGCTTTTAGTGTTTTTGTGGACAAATTGTAGTGAGAACATAATGATACACTCCGTGACTTTTTCCTCTCATCCGTCCACTGATAAAAACAGCACAGATCGATACGCTGTCATGCCCCTCTTTTCCTCTACTCTACTTTTATTCTACTGAATCACAATGTTTTCAGTTTCACCTGTTTCAACATGTAGACAGCCTGAAACTGTTTTTATGAGACAATGAGATGTAATGTTAATGGATTTTCATTGCTTTACACTGTAATCGCAGCATTAACAAGCTATTCATCTCAATATATATTTGCCTCAACTCTCCACTCGCCTGTGATTTTTTATTCTTCCTCACTCAAACGTTATGCCGCTAAACAAATTCAACGCCTCCATAATGTGAACAGATCGCCTCTTCCTCAAATTTTGATGTCAGTCTTAAAATGCCTGTTTCTTAGCCAGGCTTTCTTTTCACTTGGCCATTATTCGCTGCAATGAGCTTGGCAAAGCTGTCCCGGCAGAGGCCTGTGTGTATATCAGACAACATAAACACAGACAGCTGTGTCAGAGGGCAGCCGATAGCCTGTAGAGACTCATTCATCTCCTTTTGTCTCTCTCTTTGTTACAGCGCAGTCATTCCATCCCGCCAACAGCTGACTGTTCCTATCCCGGTTGAAAGATCAAAACACACCATTTAGTAGCTCCTCTCCAGCACAGATGACCTTGCATCTTAACACTTCACCTCTCTCTTCATTCAGCCCTGCCTCCCGTCTTACTTCACCCCCATTGTCTCTCCTCTCGTCTCGTCTCTCTCGCCGTTTCAGCTCCACTTCAGGGCAGCATTCCATGCGTAAATACCAACAACAAGGATTTGTCACACAACAAAGCTGCCATTAAATTGCTGTTTTGTTTGTTTTACATGGCACGGTTTAGTTTCAGGGGAGAATATGACTCGATATGGTAAATGCTACCGGCTTAGATGTAAATCCCAAATGTTTCAACTGTGAGAAATGAAATGCCTCCGTCCCCTTTCTTCAGGAAATTTCATTTTCCGAATTCATTCATAATGGTTTCAAACTTACACAATAATGAATCAATACAGGGATACATGATAGACAATAGACTGCAACAAGATTACTGTGGATGGTTGAGTTTATAACCAACTATTTAAGCACTCGCCCCCTTTAAAAAAGCCCTGTCAATGATGAGATCTACTGTGAGTCTTTTGTCCACCATTACAAATTTAGAAAAGCATGGCTTCACATCCATAAGGACAACAGCATGCAGGAACTGACAATTCACCTGTAATACAACTGGCTGAGCAAAATCATCTTCTCAGCCCTCCCCTCCTCTCCAACCTGTTTTCTTCAGTTCTGCCCGACTGCCTTGGCTGATTTAATGACCACACACAGCTGAACCAGGAGAGGGGAGGGCGGAGACATGGGAAAAAGTGGGAAGCGTACAATGATCATAATTGCAAGTACCAGGTTGCGTAGGCACCAAAGCGACTGGGGAAAGGTGGAAAGTTGACATTTAAGGCCTGTGAGATGTGTCATATAAAGACCATCGTGGACAAACCACAAACAGTGCATTATTCTGTTAGCAAAATTGTATAAATATGGCTGCAATAAAAATCAGTTTCTGTCAACTGCAATCCTATGATCTCATTGTGCTGAAGCAAATTATGCTGATACACTGAATATATGTAAGTAAGGGTATAAATGAATAAACCAGAATTTAAAAATAACTTTAAAAATTACATTCACAAGCCATCATCCAATAGAGCACGTACAGACTGTTCAGATGCTTTCACGCCTGGCAATCATTGCCAAACCTTTCCTAATGGTTCCACTCACAATTTCCACATATTGGCTAAACTACAAGAATTATATCAACACCATGGGAAAAAATATGAGATGCTTGATTTTAATATCTACCATTTTTCTATATTCTACATTGTCTTCTCTCCCTGTCCTCTTCCACTAGCTTACCATTCTTCAATTTTACAAGACTCTCATCCTTTCTTGTCCCCATACCTGACTGTGCTCCCTGTCTGAGACCTCATAGGATAGTCCAGTAGAGTCACTGTATCTGCAATTCATTCCTCCATTCCTCATATTGGGTTTCATTTGAGCCTGTCAGTCATGGTGTCTGTCAGATATGGACTCTCAAGTTAACTGCTTTTTTTTCTTCCTTCTCATATTCTGAATGAATTCAGGGAGAGTGAGAGACACTCAGAGAGGGAAACTGTCAGAGGCATGCTTTCCCCACATAATGCGTGAAAAACAGTGCCAGTTTCTCTCCAGTTTATCGCACACATAATATAACATATCCAATTCTTTGATGCTATAGTTATATATGTATAAAATGCTCATTTTTATGGTATACTTTGGTGACAACAGTAGCACATCAGTACTAATACACTGGTGGCCCACAATGAGGATGAGAGTGAACCTACAACCAAGATTACTGAGATCAAAACTTCATATTTCAGCAGGAGTGGAGACAGAATATCCTCAGAGACAGAACAAGCCTGGTGACCCCTTTAATGTCCTGTAATTAGGATTTAGTATAACCCACCTGGAGCACATCATTGTGGGCACTGTGTAATCTGACAGGTTGGAGGCAACATAATATTAGCGTTAGTCTGGGCCAAAAAATTTAATTAGGCCCATTAGTGAATTTGTATTCACAGTTCAGATGGTGATGAATAGAGTGTCATATGTTGCATTACTGGTGCATATAAAAAGTAAAAAAAAAAAAAAAAAAGGTTTCAGATAAAATTACAGATTTGCAATGGTTTATTGTTGATTTGCATGTTTGCAAAGTTTTGACATACTTTAAAGCAGCGGTTGCCACATCATGCCGCAGAATAACTCAGAAAATGTGCGCATCTGCTCACCAGTGGAAGAGGCCTAGTCTGTCCTGAGAGTGATCATAGATTAGTTTGCCAACCCATAATTCATAGTTGACCTGTTCAACTGAATCAGATTATTCTCCAGCTCCATCCTCTTTACTTTGATGGAGCCACTACCAGACTCGGATTCCAGCCTGGTCTTACCCCGGAGCACAGCTGCGCGCCCGGCAGACTGAAGGAGGAAACTCCGAAGTGTCCGTGAACCACTCAGCTTGTCTATTGAATACAAGAGGTGTCACTTGGGTTTGTTTTCTTTGGCCAACTGTTGTATTGAGTCTCAAAGTGAGCATTTTTTTCTTCCTGGGATCCAGAGGAGGAGTTTTTGTTGAGATAAGGACTCATTCACTGGTAGTTGAACTGGTTTTGTATGGAGCTGTGAATGCAGGTCAATAATACACTGTGGTGAACTTCATTCTTATGTGTTTTCTTTTCTTGTTGTCTGCTGGTGCCTTTTGAATTTGTGAGTGATTATTAATTATCCTTTGTAGGGTTGACTGGTACCTAACTAAAAATATCATCTTTGTCAGACTTGCACCCTGAAAGACACCCCAGGCCTCTCTCTCTCTCATCAGGACTGCATTCTGCAATCATGTTTCTTGAATTACAAATTTTAACCGTCACTCCTCAGTGAAATGCCTCCTTGTTGGGGCTCAGAGCATTTTCTAGTTAAATTTCTGGTTTCATTTTTCATTTCCCATGTCCACACTGTTATGGGCTAATAAAAATAACATTAATTCTGTAAGAAAGTAAAGTACAATGATAGACTAATTAGGCTAAATTAGAAAAAAAAAATTAAAGTTTAGTCCGCACAGTGTCTGATTAGAAAAATCCTGGCCCTTGGAAAATGTGGTGGAAAATGAGGAGCCCTGCTTTAAAGCTGTTATAAGTCAATAAGCAGTGGTCCAAATACATAAATCTACCTTGCTGGGAAAAATATGACAAACATTACGATACATAAACAAACATAATATCATAAAGACTTACTAATGTGGCACTTTAAATAATAAACCAATTTTGTATTAAATTGTGAGTAAAGTACACACAACACTAATAATATTAATAATAATAATAATAATAATAATAATAATAATAAAGTGGCTGAAAAGAATGAGCACTCAGGCCAGTAAGTTAAAAAAAAAAATAAGACGAAAATCTGCACTGCATTACTCTGCATTACTAAGTCATTGTTGCATCAGCTGTCTATGAAGCAATTCTGAATGAAGACTAAAGAGACATTAAATAAAATGACCTAACCACTACAGATCGAAGACGGATCAATATATTGGAAAACAAACAGACAGACTCAGGATTTACAGTCGGACTCTCAGACTGGCCGGTGTTCCCCTTTAACCCGGTGCTGCGTCGCTGCTGCGTTCAGGTGACACATGAATAAATAAGTGGGCACCAGGCGCTTCCCAGCCGCCACTTGGGGACTCTCCAGGGCTACCTGAGATAACACAGTGCACCTGACACCTCTGCAGGCATGCACACTGCCTCACATCCACTGACCGCTTCATTACCCTGATGAAACAAGCCGCCATGAAACAGCAGCAACAGTTGGAGAGGAGCAGAAACACAACACAACTTGAATGAAGAGACATTACTATGATGCCCAGAATCTACCGGGTCCTATCACTGAACTGACAGCTCATCACATCACTTATCAATCAACTACTTCTACAACTCCTCAAAAGACAGCGCACATGCCAAAGTGAGACAACTATCACTGTGCGTAAAAGTCGCCAAATTACGCACGACTCCAGTGGGTAGGACATGTTTCAGCCCATAATGAAAACACATGGTCCTGTGTGTGAAAGCCTCCTCTCTGCCGCAGTCAGAGCCTCTAACACTGATCGTGACTATCAACTTCTAACAGGATCATCATCGTGTCATTATCATGTTGTCCTACCTTCCTCGTCCGTGTCCGTCGCTGGCTGTGCGCCTTTAGAGTCGATTGCCTGTCCTGCTGTGATGCGTTACCAAGTATCTGCTCCTCTCTCTCTCTCTCTCCCTCTCTCTCTCTCTCTCCCTCTCTCCTCTCTCTTGCTTTACTCCATCACCACCAACGCCCTGGTCATTGCAAATTTCACTTCACTACCACTGCAAAACCCACCAAGCCCCCAACAAAATCAGCCCCCACTTGTTTGGAGCTCCTGCATAATGTCCCACATCACACCCACTCCTCCTGAACCAGGGTGACACTCCAGCACTTACAGGTGCAGGTTTTAAAAATAAAATCCTGAGCAACATCATCCCATTTTCCTCAATTAATATCTCACTATCAATACATGCAATCGAAAACGATTTCTGCATTTTACATTTGATGGGGTTGAGTTTGTTACCGCCTTGTTTTGCAGATATGAGACGTGGCCCTGGTGCGTTTATGTCAGTGAAAAATGTAAAATAATTACGTTTACATGTGTTCACAAATCATCGGCAGGCTTCACGGAAGAGGGCTGAATTCCCTGAGATTAAAGAGATCTATTTGTGAGCCTCCTAAATAAGCTCATGAGCTTATATTACACAGATTCAATTTGAAATCCATTATTTAACCACAGAGGTCATGGATCTGAAGAGCGATAGCCAGTGTGATAGCACCACCTAGTGTCTGAAATAAGAGTTACAAATAAAAGCAGCTGCCACAGCATCCAAATGAGAAAACTTTTTAAAGATATATGTAGGGAAATGCCCCTGCATAGGTCTGCTCTAATTTACACAACTTTAAGATCCTATTATATAATTTTAACAGGCTCAATAAAATAGCCACTTTAAAAACACTAAAACATAAATAGTACTATACATAACAATATACATAAGAAATTATCTTAGATTTTACATTTGACTAAAAAATATCTAAGACAGGATTTACAAAGATTTTCCCTGCAGTAATAATTATTTAACATCCCAGTGGTCTTTGTCAAAATGTGTATGCTCATACTGTTGTTCACCAGCAGGTCTAATCAGAGAGATACAACTTGGCCTGCTCATCTGTGAGATTCATTTCTGTCTGTCTGTCTGCCCTCTGATCTAAGCTGAGTCTAAAAATCAGTTATTTGAATTCATTTTAGGAATGTGATAATAACCAGGCTTTGCTTCTTTTGACATAGTTGTTCATGTGTACTTATGAGTCTTGGGGAGAAATGATTGAGATCTGTCTTACAGAGAAAGTGTTAGAAAATGTTAGAAGGGGCAAAAGGTGCAGGAAACCACTACAAGATACCCTGTTTTAGTGGAAATACTTAGTGGTCACAGAGCACCTAGCATCTGCAATACTACTACTATATTACTTTAGTACAATCAGATTTTTTATTCAATATTTGCAAGTGGTGTCATGCCAGTATTCCACAATAACAGTGTCAATGTGAACATTTTTCAGCCGAGTATTTTTTTAGTATTTTTTTTTACCTTTTGAAAAAAGGTTTGCTTTGTCACATTATGTTTGTAGTGTATGTGACCACCAAGATCTAACCTTGCTCTCACTTTCAGGCCTTGATAACACTCTGTTGTCTTGTCTTCAGTTTTCATTCACACATGTGAATGGCATTCCATCCTTTGTCAATGGTCTGAGGTGCAACTCCTGTGTTTCTGAGGAACCAGAAACAGCTCCTTAAAATTCCTACAACAGATGAATACTTTAACTTCATCAAATGCAGTTATGCCTGGATCACAGGTGGCTGCCAAACAAAGTGAAATTTGGTTCTACATAAGACAAAATTATTGAAAAGGCGTAAAAAAAAAAAAACTTGCTTCCAGTATGACTTTACATCCCAAGATTCACTGCAAAGCAAGATTGTAATTGCATATGTGCCATGACAAGGAACCTGATATACATATGTAGGTTGACATTCAAATTTAAAAAGTTGAGTTCTTGTCAGACAATCTGAAGCAGTTTTTTTTTTTTATAAGAAAAAAAACATGTCCTTTAATTGCTTGTGAAGACCATCCAATTTCAGATAATTCATCCCCTGCCACTGATCTCTTACTGAGGACGGCCCACTTCTAGTATGTTACAAATTTCATCACTAAGAGAGAGATTCACTGAAAGGAGATATCAAAGAAAGACAATGTGCTAATGCGGAATTGAATGTGGTACTGTGATGGAGTGAGAGAGCAGAAGTGTTGTCAAATAAAACCAGCTTGAACAATGACCATGTAGGATTTCTTTTGCTTACAGGTAAACACAAATTCTGACATTATCATAGCTCCAGGTCTACATAACAGAATTACATTTCCTCCCATCTTGGTCCCTTAGCATATTAATTCTGTCGTCCAGTCATGTTTTGCTGCCAACCAAGAAAAAAATAAAAAATCAACTCATTCTTAAGTCTTACACTCTTTTCATATTGGTTAGATTACTGCAATGCACTCATTTCTTTCCTCACACAACAAAACCTCAATAAACTTCAGCTGGCCTCAGGTGGGGGTGTATTCACTCCCCCTGCTGGTTGTGATGTGTATGATGATGCCTTGTGTTGTTCCCTCAGGTGTATCTGGTCTGGTCTGATTGATGGAAAACCAATAGAGGAGACAGAAACCTTGGCTCATTCTCTTTCACCTTCTGGCCTTGACAGCAGCAGTTTGTCTGTGACCAACTGGATATGATTTTTTTGCGTTGGTTGTTTTTTTGTTGCTTGGTGGTTTGGGTTGTTATTGTTTGGTTTATGCTCATTTACCGTTTATTTAATAATCTTAATGTTTTCTTTTCTGCAACTAGTTGACTCTTGTGATCATGTTAGACCTCTTTTATGGAGAGAATTTCCGGGGGTCACAACAAAATTACCTTTGTAATTACATTGCAAAATTACAAAATGCTGCAGCCACACTCATTACAGGTTGAACAGAAGAGAATACATCTCATCAGTATTAAAATCACTTTACTGGCTCCCGGTCCGGTAGATTTTAAGGCTTGTAAAGGGTTAGCTCCAGAATATAAAGATGACCACCTCCTATAAGCCTAAATGCAACCGGGGATCCTCTGGTAGGTCATTCCTTAGTCAAACCCTGTTTGGGCCACTCAGTTGTGGAATGACCTGCCAGGGAAGCTAACAAATTGTCTTCTGAGTCACTTTTACTTTTACTATTTTAAACTTTTTTTTATTGATTATTGATTGATTATTTACTGTTTATTCTATTGATTTACTGTTTGGTTTGTTGTCATTATTATTATTATTATATTATTGTCTTTATATCTTATAATATTTTTAACTGTCTTTTTAAACTGTATGTGTTTTGTAACTGGTTTTGAAAAGTGCAATGTAAATTAAATGTATAATTATTATAATAACAGAAAATAATATTTTACTCACAGTGCTGCTGTTCTGATGACTTTTCTTCCAGGGCACAAATGGTACAGCAAAAAGCCTAAAAGCACAAACAAAAAGGTGTCATGCTACAGAAGCAACAGAACTGTATGGCTTTCTTCGAGATTCTCTTGCCTTTGTTATGGAGAGCATGAATTTCAATTATCAGAAACTGTATTTTTTGACAGACTATAAATACAGCTACCACTATCACCAATTTAGTTGAAGTAACAGCAATATAATTCACTGTGATAAATATAGTATCTTAATATACATGTTGTACAACACTTATTTATTGACAGAAAATCTGGTTACTTCTGATTACTTAACATTAGCCCCAAGTGAAACCAAGTTGTCCACTCTTATCTACACCTTGGTCCTTACATTTATGATGCATATGGTATGATGACGATTCAAAGTGATATTTTGCTGCTCTCTGGTGGATTTTTCACTCAACTGCAGCTTTGGACTGAGGTGCTTCTCAAAAAGCATTCAGGTTGGAAGCTGTTCTGTTTTAAGGCCCAAGAAAAGCGTCATAGAGGACAACAGTTTCCATCATAAATTCAAGAATAAGAAAATGTGGATGCAAGGATTGCCATATACAGTAGTGGCAGGTAGGAGGAGGTGTTATGACTTTTAACCTAGCTCTCTGCAAAATATACCATGTGTATTTTATATATAGTTACAGGAGAGTGGTATTTGTACTTTTGAGCCTTATATTATCTAATATTTTATAAAGAGTATGATCTAGACCAGCTCTATATGAAAAGTGTTGTTTGTTGTCATTTGGCACTATATAAATAAAACTGCACTGAGATATATGATAGATTGATCAATAGATATATAAATAGATAATATGCAGTAACTATAGGCCATACTTTGTGATAATGTAAAACCACAACCTCCCTTAGCTACTTTTCACTGTCACCATTAACATAAAGGTTACTAAATTTAATTTTAAGTCTAAGTTTTACTCTACGTAAACTCACCCCTTCAATATAACCAACCTATTGTGTAAATGTCTATTAAGCTAAAGAACAGTAACTTATCCATTTCAAACTATAAGCTACATCTCAGACTCAGACAAACTTTATCATGTGAAGAATATTGGCTAAATGTTTGAAGCATTAGCCAACAAAGCTAAATCATAAATGTAACTTTGCTAGTCGACACTTCATGTAGCCACTAGCTGTTAGCTAATTGCTTAGCTTCACAAACCAACATTTCCTACTTTTAACATCTTTCCCTTCACCAAGATTATAACATACCTTTTTGTTCTGCAGTTGTAAACATGTGACTGCTCCATATCACTGTTGTAACTTTAGAAAGCTGTGAACTAACATTAAAGCCCTCTTCATGGCAGCCATTTTGACTTGTAATAGCAGGATATGCCCAGGTGTAATCAATTACATTAATGAGGGCTGTGTTTAGTTCAGGTGTCTCAGTAAATCACAGCAATGAGCCATCACTCTCAGTACAGAGCTACTGGAACTAACTAGCATAAATGGGATGTAGCCATTATAAAGGCTATCAGTTAGCTACACCTGTGGTTTGACTGTGTAATTTAGATGACGTGTGCACTTCTTCTCTGACCCTGTAAAACCTGTAACATTTCACTTATAGTTATTCCTACAGCACCACAATACATTTAAATAGCCGTAATGGCCAGAAGTGTGACTCATTTGAAATTGCATGAATCTGTAATCTATGAAAACAAAGCATGTCCATGTAAATATAAATTATGACATTTTGTTTTTTGTCCCTGTAATATGTGTAATGCTTGTTTATTTCCTCATTTGCATTGTGGCGAAACAGTGCTCATTTGCTTTCATACTCCTGGTTCCCATGTCTGCAATACCTTTTTATGAAACTCAATGGCCGTGCCAGAATCCTTGTGTAATGCCACTTGGCAGTAGCCACACAAGCCATGAAAGTGAAGACTTGGACTAAATACTAGTGTATGTCTGGGGGATTGTTTTTAGTTGTTTTGACTGTAAGGAATATTTAATCATGACAATTTTTCCATAAACATGTTGTCACGTTTTTGGCTTTGTGAGACAGTTGCACATGTGCACAAATAATATTTAGATTATGAGAAAAATCATTAAAAATAAATACAAATTTTTTGCATCATCCTTTAAACTGATCAGCATCGTTCTAGATAATAAGAGTTAGACTTGACGTGCAGAAATACCTCATCGTTTTTCACAGTTTAGAGGCAAGTATTTGTCCCCTGAAACCCATCCCGACATTGAGCAGTTGTGTCTCTACACACCGAGTGAGAGTGGTCCTTCTGTGTTTTGAGCAATGTGGTAGTTTGCTAATGACTTCCCAGCTGTCATCTGGAAGAAGCTGGTGCCAAAATGGGCAGGAGGATGAAGAAAGCTCAGCTTATTACACTGGCACTGCGACGGCAGCTTCCCTTGGCAGTCGTGAATACCTAGACAATTGCTGGCCTAGGTTAATGCGGACCCCTATTAGTGACAGTTACCTAACACCTTTGGAAGGACGCACCACTGGTCCACGCCAAGCCGGGGTTCCAGTATTGCTCCCAGTGTCCCATTATATTCTAAAGCATGTCTTGTGTCTGCTCCACAGAGCTGCTCATGCACTTCAGAGGCACTGCTGCGCCCCTTTCGGTGCCAGACATAGGATAAAGGCTTATTGGTGAGAGACAATGAAAGTATTTCTGATGGCAGGAGATGATACAGAGTGTGAAAAAAGAGCAGGAGAGAATAGAGAGCTGACTTGTTGACGGAGAGAGAAGACTCCTGCATTGGGAATCAAATTCATGATGAAAAAGGGAAGAAGTTCAATGAGTTATTAACATGGTCAGAATATTGATTTTAGCATAATAGGCCCTTTTCATTGAAGACATTTTGACAGGTCACAGCAGGAAATTAATAAAAATAATGATGGTTGAATTTCATTTAGCTGCTTCACTTTCAGGCTCCTAGTATTGTGCATGCTGCCTCACTGTTATGGCTTACTGAGATTTAAATAGAATATGATTAATATTATCAGTGACATACAGCTGGGTGAGAAATTTAAAGGAAAAACCTGAATGAGTGGAGACACGAATGCAGATGTTCCACACAGGTTTTATTAAGCAGTTCACAACCAATAATGCTCTGTGGCATGTATGAAAATGCTGAGCAGGCCCAGTTGATTCTGATTTTGTAAGAGGAAAAGATCTAAGCGGCCTTGAAAGAGGGTTCATTGTTGGGTCAGCAGGAGCTTCGGTCACATAGGCCGCTCAACCGGCTAGTGTTTCACTCCAGTGACTAAAGTGACATCTGCATTTAGATCTATGGGAAAAACATCAGCTAGTAGGGCCGGATACTAATGATGCTTGTGCATTAGTGTGATATGTAAAGAAAAGAGCAACTCTTCATCAGGTGACTGAGAACGTCAATGCATGACGTGAGCAAACTGTGTCAGCATGAATGAATGCACATTTGAGAGTTCAGTGGTGCTAAAACCAGGCACTGGTCTACAGAGATGTGGGAAAAAAGTGTTATAGTCAGATGAGTCATCCTTCTCTGAGAGAGTTGCTCTGAGTGATCACCTTTATCCTATGATAACACATTTATCCTGGTCTCTTCCTGGATGACAATGCCCCCATCCATAGAGCACAAGGGGCATATGATATGATGTGAATCCTGTGTTATGGCCTTCGCAGTCACCATATCTCAACCCAATTGAACACCTATGGGAGATTTTGGATCGATGTGTTAGACAGCTCTCTCCACCACCATCATCAAAACACCAAATGAGGGAACATCTTTAGGAAGAATTTTTCCAGAGACTTGTAAAATCAATACAAGGTATGTCCAGGCAGCACATGGTGGCCCAACACCTTACTAAGACACTATCTGTTGGTTTTTCCTTTCATTTGTCACCTGCCTATGCTTTTCCTATGACAAGTCAAAATTGCCGCCAATGCGTCAGCTATACCTTATAGAGTAAGTTTGTGGATCATGGCCATTTATTTTCTGAGAAGAAAATCATAGGATAGTCTATAGTGGAAATATTGTTTTTCTGATACTTTAAATGAGGTTTGTTTAATTTTCACCAGATAAAACACCCCATCATTATTGTATTTTTTGTTAGAATGTCCTATTTAGTTTTTATTTTCTCAGTTAGTGGTAAAATGGTTGTAAAATGACTATCTGAGGATTTTTTTTAATAGAATTTTAGAGAGAAAGGTTGAAGGGGGATAACTAGCTGATGGAGTGACTGACTGTGAAAAGGAGAGAAAGATGAAGCTGCCTCTGGCTTTCACAGTCAGTGGCCAGGCAGACTGGGCTGCACAGTTGGATAGAGCTGGAAAACTTTTTGTCTCGAAGGCAGCTTCGGCAATGAACCATGACAATGACCCTTGCAAAAGCACCGTGATGCACAATGACACAGTGGAAGTGTGTCATGTAGCATGACTGAGGCTGAGAGGACTGGGATTTAACAAAGTTATACTAAACTTTATACTCTTATGAGCATGTCAGCATATCGCTGTCTAAAGTCACACACACACACCTATATATATACTTTAACAATGGCAAATGATAAATACATGATGCAATATTGAGCTGCATTATTTTCACTTCTGTGTCTTCCATTTGCATCTCTAGTTATGCTAAAATATGTGCACACAGTTTAGATATTGGACAAGGATTTAACCAGAGGCAATAAAACCAAAGCGCTCTTTAATGCACAAAATTCAAAAGCCTTCTTTACGATGACATGTGTGAGCAAAGCTGCCTTTAATGATGAAACGTACCTCAAACGCTCTTACCTCTGATCCCAGTGAGTCACTTTTTGGCAAGAAGCTGTAAAAACTAGCAGGATGGCACCACATGGAAGGAACAAATATGCATCAGTATGGACAGCTCATTTCTGACATTAAAGGCCTCATAATAGAAATAATCAAAAGACTTGTCATATTTTATTTAATTGCACTTGTACTGTCTGATGTCATGCATCCTGTAAAGCAATCCAGATTTTTAAGCATCTATGACATGTGTAATTGATGATGCTTGTGTGTGCATGTAAGCCATTAATCTCTCGAAAACGCCTAAAGAGCATGTACACAATGCTGTTTACAGTGACTATGTGTTTGAATTCAGAAGAGTGTGCCACCATGCAGCCGGGAGAATAATACATCTCGGCTTTGCTGCGATAACAGATGGCAGGTTGAGCTCACATGAAAAACAAGGAGCACGGTACGGCCCCGGCTTGTTTCTCTTAGAATCGTATTAAAATGAAATTACGGGAAGCAGTTTGGCATGAAAGGAGAGAGCGTAATTTGCTCAGAGGAGAGAAGACGCACAGGCACGGTAGCTGCCTGCGTTTGATACTCATCCTGCTTCTCTTTCTTTTTTACTTAATTACACATGCTCAGGCGTGCCGCTCTTAATGCAGTTCCACTTTCACCAGGGAGTTCAAATCAGAAATGCACTTCTCTAACAGCATCTCCTCTAACATGAGACTGTTTTTATTTGCTTTTTGTTTTGCTCTCTTTTTTTTTTTTTTTGTCTGTCCCTGAATTCATTTGGTTGTTTATCAGTTTAAATGATTGTTTTCAGTGTTTTTATTACACAGTCAAAAGCAGCAAGTGAGAGGAAATATAGGGAAAAAGAGGAGTGTGATGCAGGATGCAGAGGCCCCTGATGAAACTAAAGACATGCACACGAGACCACCAAGCACAGCACTTTTTTATTCCTACTACACCATGTAATAGCTTTATCTTCTTGATAAAGTTCACACTGGTTTCACTAGTTACCCATAGGCGTCTGCAGTATGTGCGACATGAGGCACAAATCCGTGCAGATAATATAGCATTTTAAGTCCCGGTACAGAATGTGTAAGACATTGCTGCATACAGATAAATTCACAAATTAAAGGAGCAATCTGGTGGGCTGAAGGTAGCTTCATCAGTAACCTTTACCAAAGGAGCTGAGATAGGATTTAGTGCTCGCGTTGTTCAGTTAATTAGAGAATCATATCTTTTTTTTTTTCTCCTCCACAACAGCACTCCTCCTATGCATTTCGCAGTGAATAACCAAATGTGAGAACAGGAGACAATGGCCCAGTTTGAGCAATTGTAATCACTCATTTCTCAAAGCACTTCACACAAGTGTTCTTCATTTATGCCCCTCTTGTTCCGATGCCCCAAATCTTTTTTTTGTGATCTTTGTCATATTTTTTGTCTCTCCCAGCTCTTGGAAGTATCACAATCTCTTCTCATTAATGGGAATTTAGTTTTTTTTCCCCTTGAAATGGGGCAAAATTATGCATTCAGACAAAGAAAAGTGACAAAAATATCACATAAGTCAGACTGTTTCTTTCCAGAACTTCTGCCCAGGTTTGGCTGTGAGGCTACACATGTGTCATATTGTGAGTATATTGTACAACTATTTACATTTTACATATATCAGTTTGATGTTCAGTAGTGGAGATTCAAATGTGTTTGAGAGCACATTTTAAAGGCCCTGCACACTGGTGTTTGTGCTATTCTGTATAATTAGACCTCTACAAGTTGATGTTAGATCAGTGCACCAATGATAATGGTTTCGATTTCCATGTACTTTTTAATAATAAATGTAAATTTTTCTAATGTAGGAAACGTATTTATGTACTGCATACACATCTGATGCACTCAGGATAAATGGTGGGTGCCCAAAGCACTCTGAGTTGTGTGGTTGGGTGTAGTTTTTTTTTAGGGAAGCTAATAAAAGTTTATAAATGAAATATGCTTTAAGACGCTTTTGACATTTTCAATATTCAACATAACATTCACTCTAAAAAAAAACCCATTGTCTTTGAACATTTCAAGGTAGAGATTATGTGTCACCACAATGTAATTGGGAAAATGATTAAGTAATATATAAATGTAAGTTCTAGGAGACAGGGATAGCGAGGGACAATCACAGCCAAACACTCTGAGACAAGCACTCATTAAGAAAAACCATGAGTCCAGTCCCGGTGTGTGGGTGGACCATGACAGAGACAGTCAGAGACACTTAGGTAGGACTTGACCATTTATAGCAAGCACTAAAGAAGAGTTGGAATAAAAGGCTTTGTTCTCTGAGCAACAACAGTCCTGCTATATGTAAGAACGAATCCCCCTTTAATAAACACACAAGGACATAAATCTCAGTTAAATTAAAAAAACAAAACAAAAACGACAAAAACATTGTACATCAGCTGGTCATTGGGCATTACTAGTCAGCTGGTAGCCGAGCATCTGGTGAATGAGCCAATGATGGAGAATCATAAAGCAGCTGATGCCAATTAACTAATGCAAACCGACTTCATTGCTCTTGCTTTTATTTGAACATTATCTCCATTGGATTGTCTTCAAAGTTTTTAATTTGGTGTATTTCATGTTGTTCTATCGTCACACTTGAAATTTAGCCAGTTTAGGTGACAATAAGACATTTCCCTGTTGTCCTCACATATAAAGAACTGTGGTCCTGATGTTCACTGAATGTGGGTGTTTACCACAATGAGACATATAGTTGCGGCAGGTCCCATAAGGAGTGGCAGCGGGGTGAAATGGAGTCATGGAGAAGAGGTGTGGAATCACCAGCAAACAGGAGCCTGTGTACGCAACAACAAAAAACAGCCCTGGTTAAATCAATACATTTTCTTACTCAACGAGAAAATACATCTCAGAGGTGAATCAATATTTCTATTTTTCTTGCTCTTGTTTAAAGAAAAAAAATTTGGATCCATTTAAATTCCCAATGATTTTTTGCTTTAGGTGTTTAAGAGAATAATCAATGAAATCTGTGAAGGTGCAGGATCTGATAGAATTACACACAGAGACGATGGAGTAGTTCATAGTCACGCTCTGTATGTGTGCACACAGTATACATGATGCATATAAATAGCCTATAAATAACTACATGGAACACTGAATATATACAGTATACATATACATTATTGACATTTTTCATAAACATGGCACTCTGCCTATTTCTTTTCTCCAATAGCTATCCAAGAACTTGAATTGCAAAAAGGCAAATGGATGACAGTGTGACAGAGTTACAAATCAAATAAACCCACAGCAGGCCCCGACCAGACAAAAAGAGCTCCATGAATATTCCTATTCTTGTCGCAGTTAAATATTTCATCACTGTGTGTCATTGTCAAAGGCAGAACTAATTGCTGACATTAATTACTAATTTCACTGATGGCATTAGCACTGATAAGTGCGATGATGATCGGATTAGTCAAGCTGTATTATGCTTAAAGACCCAGAGCAAGATCGTGATTATACAAAAAATGGGGGACGGCGATAGGAAAGAGACTTTTCACTAGATTCCCTCCTCTCCCCATTCTCAGCATCCCACCTCTACTGAATACACAGATTCAATACAAACTGAACACTTGCAGCTTCAACACCATTCACTTATCCTAAGCTGTTTTGTATCCATCCTGAGGAACTGAATTTGACATATACAGCACATTTAACCTAAAGACATTAAACCAAATTATTATCCATTTTATTACATACTACTGATTACACACATGCTTTGACAAGTGTAGAAGCAACTGTTCGCCTTGCATTCAGACTAAAATTGCCATGCAGTCTGAGCATCACTGATCCAGGGCCTATAGTTCTGGGAAAAACACAGCCAACCATAACAACAGGTTTCCACTGAAAGATTTTTAAAATGACTTTCCCTGTTCCCTTGGTGACTTTCCTATAGTTGCTTTAGCGGCTAAGCCTGAAACCACGTGCATGACGAGATACCATTAGGGGTACGTGAGAAAGGGATTTTTGTGTGACTTGAACTGATTCATTCAGACCGAAATCCACAACTATCTGCATGTTGTCACCCTCTCCAGCCACTAGAGGTAATAGATATGCTGTGCAACAAAGACGGCACAGTTGTTGTGGAAGCTTGTTTCGTTTGAGCCGAGCAATTCAATTTTAACAGGCCTGTGCTGTTGATCTTTATGCATTAAGCAACATGGGACATACGCCATCTGCTTTGGTTTGAACAGACTTTGTTGCTCCACAATTTGACATAAATACATAAAAGAGGTCCATGATGAAGCTGCAGAAAAGAAAGCAAACATATTCCCATAGCCTCAATGTGATATCCTCACATAATTGACTATATACACTTTACTCAGCTAACAGTTTCTCTTAGGTGTCCAGGTAATTTGGAAAATTTGGTAATGGCACAATAGGTCAAATAGATGTTTGATTGGCAATAATATCCTGATACATTCCCTTTAGAAATATGGTCTAACATGCAGTGAGCAGGAAGCAATCAGAGCTAAGTCGACTCATGTCAAGACCTCTACAGGTTTTTAGTCTTACCGCTGCCAATCTATTAACCTGAGTGTTGGACACCGAGAAAAGTCTGGCTCGCTTCACAATTTATGAGGAGTCTGTTTGAATTCTGACAGCTGATGTTTTAATATCAACACGGTCTGGTCCACTGAAGCTGTTTCTCATCTGGTATTAAATCCTCTGCTCGCATTACAAGCTATCAAAGTTTTGGTCAGATAAAAGGGAGGGAAATGATGAGCAGAACGGGCCACCGCTTTCATTCTTATCAACAGATGCATGCAAGTAAAGAATAATGTGTTTTAAAATTATGGGAATTTGTAAGAAATATAGAAGCTCTTTCAAGCCACACTACCTGTGTGTGTGTTAAATATGAAGTTTGATGTATTGAATGTCTCGAGCACAGGATGTTATTGAACTTTTTCTTGCGTGTCAACCAGGATCCTAAAGCAATAACTCACCTACCTCACCCACATGTATAATTCTGATCCAACCAAACTGTTAATATCAACAGTTTGCTGGAAGTAAACTTGGACTCAAGTTGTTGTGAAGCAGTGCAGTCCCAGTGAAATGGACTATTGATCTCTCTCTCTCTACTCTTTGCTTTGGGCGGCTCCAAAAATTCCGCTCACAGGCAGTGATTAAATCAGAGGCCGATGCCAAAATAAATTGTTAACATACACTCTGGCTGAAATTAGCTGGCACAGCTCCTTGTCAGCCCACCTCAAAACAACTTCATTGGCTCAGCACTCTTCCATTCAGAGCAGCGATTCCCCAGCTGTGATCTCTCAATATAAAACAATACTCATCGTCTCAGAACGCACGACGGTGAGCTGCGAGTGGTTTATCTGAGGAGTGATTTCCCCCTCCCTTACTGCCTTGTTGGAATAGTTTTTAGAGGCCTCAAGAGATAAAACTACGGTATTTAAAAAAGATTAGAAAAGATGAAAGAAACTATTTTGTTTAGCAGAATTATTCAGTGTATTTATTATTAACAATGTTTTCTGTGTGTATGTCACACTTACTCTAAGGTCACAAACTTATGACTTACACCCCCTACTGCTAATTTAAAGCCAGACCATATAGCTTTTGACAGAAAAGTCACTTCGCAGACTTAATGACAGGAGAAGTTTGTTGTTACAGACTTTCACATTGGAAAAATATATGTTAAAGGTGTAGTTGTCTGCCCATTACTTCAGTTTAAATATGCATACAATATGGAAATGTGTACAGCACACATTATACTGCAGGCAGACAGTAGGGAGGGACATTTTTTAAAAAGAATGGCTTAATACTGGTGCAAACATGACTTGAACTCAGCAGAATTTGTTTGGCTCATAGCATTTGCATTATGCTGCTTTTTGAAGTCATTTCAGTTTTTGCCTCATTAGCTCAAGGTGCCAAGAACACAAAGCACCAAGTTCATGAAGGTTAGATAACAACAAAAACATATCTGCATGACTAACTCTGCCATTGGGGGAAAGCCACACTGTCGCTGATAGAGGAAGCCAAACATTCTGTGGCGAGTGATGAAATGTCTCTCTCCACTTAAGGGACCAGCTGAATCGACTGACATGGTTGGCAGTTCTGTCTTAAGAGCTGATTCACATTTTCTTGGGGGGGAAAAAATAGAACCCCAAGAATATAACTTGGCTGTTTTCCCCTTCAAGTAGCCTGCCACAACTTCATTTTCCATGTTCTCATACATCACTTTCTTTTTCAGACGTGCGTCTTATTTATCCATGGATGCAGTGCTCGGCAAAGGAGCATCACATAGTAGCGTTATACAAGAGCATCAAACTTTACACCCCCTTAGGTGGAGCAGCGTGTAAAAATGCTGCCTACATACTGATATAACTCTGTATATAAACCACGAATGAGGGATGTTTTGCAATAAAAGCTCGCCCAGAGTGTAATGAGCAGAGATGTCCAATAAAGCCTAGAACCCAGGGAGCAATGGAGCAATCCCTATGTCGCAAGATGAGTCACAGCATGCTGTCGCAGAGACTATCCTAAACAGAGAAGAGTACATTCGCCCATACCCATGGAGGTGATTAGGAGCACTTTGTAATGATGCATTCAACTTTGATTCACTGAAGTACGGCCTATTTTAGAGTTTGCCATATGTCTAACCTCGCAGTGTATCCACAACCTCGGGGAATGTGACTCACCTGGTGAGGCAGAGAAAAAGAACTCGAGAGGTCGGTCAAGGAAAGAGAAATTAAAATGTTGATTGCAATTAAATGATAAAAAAAAAATAAAGATAATAAGGAAAGACTCTATCTCTTCTTTTTTGCAACAAAGAATAGGTCAGCATAGCATTAACCGGAAAGAGCAAAGCAGTATTTGCATGCAGTCCTGCGCTGATGCTCGAAAAGGTCTGCAAAGCCCTCCTGACCGGAGTGAATCATCTGAATCGCGAATGCTGTGATGCTCTGAAGTAAAACCGTGTTGATGGCTCGTAATAAACATGCCACGCTCTCTAAAAGCTGAAAAGTCTGACGGCTGCTGGAAAGCTTTGAAGTTACCGCAGACCTCACCTCCTAACCTACCACCATTTTACGTCTCCTCTTGTTTTGTTTTGTTCTTATTAGCTGACTGACAAAGACTTCAGGCACATCACTTAAACTCTACTGTATGAAAGGAGTAGGAATGAAAGGGAGAGATCAAAACCTCCGCTGTGTACCTGAGTGTGTGTTTGTGAGGGTGCATGTACATGTTCATTTATCTTAGTCGTATGTAGCAGGAAGTCTTGTTAACTGGGTAGAATGCAGAATTATTAAATTGCATCTGCAGCGTTAGTTTCCAGCTTGTGACCTAGAAAGGCGGCAGAATTTTTTTTTTGGGTCAGGGGCTTTCTCCACGATGGTCTCTCCCTCTCCCTCACACATGCATTCATATCCACACGGACTCACATCCACAACTGGCAGGTAATGCAGGAGGGCCGGTTTTAGAAGGCATCAAATATTCATGTGTGTCTATGAAGTGCTGGCCAGGTTTTCTGGCTCACAGGTACGCTGCTGCCTGTGCTCCTTTATCACTGTCTGGCTGCGTGGACCCCGAGGAGCTGGATTCTTCATAGTGGTGTAACTGGAAAGTATGAGGGAGAGCCAGCAGAGAGCAGGGCTGCCCTGCACTGGCCTTCTTATGGCACGCTAATGCAATATCATATGTCAGGCTGGGCGCTGGGCCTAATGCCTTCCACCGGCCGCTGTGACAATGTTCCGGTCGTGAACACCTACCTGGACGGTGCCACCTGAGCGGTGCTCCGCTTTGTCACATTTACAGAGAGGGCTTCATTATTTATGAGATGTGAAGCCATGACACTTGGCTTCAGACCAGATGAGAAGACGTTCAGTTCATCGCCAGTGTAACGTTACTGGACAGGAGCGCTGAACTTATTCATCAGGCCTCCTGAGAGCTCCTGAGTGCTGTTCCAGTAACTTCTAGTCATCTGATTCTCCAGAGTGAAGCCAAGGGATAAGAGAGGGAGGGAGAGAGACAGAGAGAGGAGAGGGAGAGAGAGTGAGAGGAGAGAGACAGAGAGAGAGAGGAGAGGGAGTGAGTGAGTGTGTGTGAGAGAGAGACAGAGAGAGAGAGAGGAGAGGGAGTGAGTGAGTGTGTGTGAGAGAGAGACAGAGAGAGAGAGAGGAGAGGGAGTGAGTGAGACAAAGAGAGAGAGATAGTGAGAGACAGTGAGAGAGAGGGAGACTGAGAGAGAGAGACAGAGGAGAGGGAGGGAGTGAGAGACAAAGAGAGAGAGACAGTGAGAGAGAGAGAGACAGAGAGAGAGGAGAGGGAGTGAGTGAGTGAGTGTGTGAGAGAGAGACAGAGAGAGGAGAGGGAGAGAGAGTGAGAGGAGAGAGACAGACAAAGAGAGAGAGGGGGAGTGAGAGACAAAGAGAGAGAGACAGTGAGAGAGAGAGAGAGAGGAGAGGGAGTGAGTGAGAGACAAAGAGAGAGAGAGAGAGAGAGACAGAGAGGGAGAGAGACTGAGAGAGACAGACAGACAGACACACACACAGACTCTCTGTGACTGTACTCACTGAGCTCTTCTCCCTCTCTCTCTCTCTCTCTCTCACTTTGCTGTCTCCCGTCTCTCTCCCCCTCAGCCCCTCAGCACAGACCCACACCTCTCATGTCTCCACAGATCTGCCGATGTCTCCTGCTCCCAAAACTCCGGCCCAGTTGAAGTAATTGACGGAGTGGAGGAAGGAGACTTTGACTCGATAGACGAGCAGCTGTCAGCTACAGAGTTGCCATAAAGACAAACCGCCCGAGGGGACTGAAACAGGCTGAGACAGGCGAGGAAGGAGAGGAGGAGGAGGAGGAGGGGGAGGCTGCTTCAGGTGACCGAGCCGCGATGGAGGCGCTCGGCGTGTGTGATTAGGGAGCACCGCTCGCTCTGTTAAGGTGGATTTCAAAAAAAAAAAAGTGAGCAACCTTAAGAAGTGGCCGCCTTTGTTCGTCTCACCGGACCGGATTATCTCACAACCATGAACGTGTCGCCTCCAGATCGCAGGAAAAACATGAGAGAGCTGGCTTTGGAGATCGGCATCCGAGTTCTGCTTTTCGGAGTTTTCGTGTGAGTAAAGCTTCAGTTTTCTGCTCTCTGAACAATCAGACCTGGCAACCTGTCATCTGTGTGTGTTTTACGTGCCTCAGTGAAGTGCTGTGATCAGGTTCATCTGCAGGACAGAGATGCTGCGTTAACAGGTTGCAGAAAAACAAGTTGAATATCTGGCAACATTTCAGTGAGCCGCCATTCTCTCTGATCACACTTGGGAAATAAACTAGTGTTATTCTTTTATTAGAGTTGTTCAGGATGAATGAACGCATGTATGAATGAATTGAGTTTGACTCCCCTTTTCTTTGACCACTTCACTCCACAAGAAGAGAGCTGCAAGGGAAGCTGTGTCAGAATCACATCTGTGCCAGGAGGTTGCATCTCTCAGGCTTAAAAGCTAACACAAATATGAATTATTCATTGTTTGTCTAGCCTGTGAGGACTATGCCTTGTTTGCATCATGATTGTGTCATTTGTTGATTTTCTGCTTGATATGATCTGGAGGGGGGGAAAAAGCCCCAGGTTATGTTATCTGAAATGACTTTGCTGCAGCTTTTATTCCATCTTTGTAAAAAAAAAAAAAGTCAAAAAGCAGCTCTTCTGATCTGGAGTACACTTGCCTGCATAGCCTGTGTACATTATCATTAATATCTGTCTTTGGGCTAAGTGGTCTGGCTGGATATGTGCTGCCACCCTAAAAGGATTATATAGCCAAGCAGAGCCCGACGCTGCACCGTCCACAGTGTTTGACATGGGAAATATCCACTGAGTACAAAGAACGGAACATGTCAGAGAGGAGGCGACGGACTGTTACGCCGACAGTCGCCCGATGTAGTCTCCTTTGTGTGTGTGCGAGTCTGGATCTGTGGCTGATTTGTTTTTGTGTATCAGCGCTCAAGGCCACATGAAAAAACAATTGCACACAATATCGTTATCATCATCAACTAACTGCTGTATTCCACCACGAAAAGCCCCAGTCACAAAGTCCATGATTGCTCTAATCAGTTGAGTTTCGCTCCCCGTATTCCCTCTACGCCACACAAAACAAGCCAAGGCGAATATACTCATTGTAATGGGACAACATCACTAACTTGATCTGCTTTGTGCTTAAAGCATATAACTCACTTTAGTCCTCCTATGTGATCATGCACGAGCACAGATGTGCAACATCAAACCCATAAACACATCCCTGCACCGTGCACTGTGCACCTTTGGAAGAGCGAAAGAAGTTTCAATCATATATTCTGACAGAGGGAGCATTCAGTCTAATGCATTTCTCTGGGACCGGCAGTAATTGTTGTATTGAACTAGCTTTTTGCTTGGCAGATCAGAGAGAGCTGCCCTCTGGCCATGTAGAGCAGCAGTTCCCGGTTCCTGTTTCACCTCGGAGAAGGCAGGATAATTGGGGTCAACCAGAATCTGTTGTTTTCATCAGAGCAGGTGTAAAGGACGTTTTTTAGCCACCGTCTTTTGTGTCTTTCTTCAGTCGGTGTGGTTTTGTCTTGGGAGGAAAATGGCATCCGTTTACCAATAAGAGTCAGTCACGTATTTCCTCGCTTCATTGCTTAGTTAAAATCTCCCATTAGAATTTCGCTTTATTATTTTCTATCTGCAGCTTGGTATTAAATTTGGGCCACTGGAAGAAAAAAAAATTCTCATTTTCTCTTTATATTACTTCCTAAGTGTGATCATGTACCAAGGGATGCTGAAAAAGGAATGAATTAATCCTTTAGTTCGGGCTCATAAACAGACATGAATGCATCAGATGGCTTTAATCCCAGATCACACACACAAGTTATGTCTTTCGTTTTGTCTTTGATTCTGATCAAATAATGCTGACTGTAACACTAATATACATACAGTATAACTTCTCTGTGCTTGGCCGGTCACCCACACACACTGTGTTAGTTTTTCTCCACCACACAGTAAACCAAATTTCTGTACTCTCTGAGGACTGCTTCTGAATCCCCTGCATTATTCACGCACAAATTTTGTCAAAGATGAAATGCCTTTAAGGGGAAATCACTTTTTATTTGCCCTTGCTTGCCAAGCTGCTTGTCTGTTCCAGGCCTCGGGAGGTGAGCTGACCTCAGCGGCGGGGCCAAGTGTGTGACGTTGACCCTGTGCTATCAAACTGCTAATGCCGTGCAGTCATCATAGCACGGCGAGCACCCCAGGAGTCACACACTTCCCCAGTGTAAAGCAAAAAAGTTCAATCTAAATGGAAATGGATCTTTGACATTTAATAAAGTGGAAAAAACAAAATGTGAAAACTGAATCAGAAAAAGATAAAGTTCTTTTTTTTTTCTTCTTCCGTGGTTAGCCCCTCAACATAGAAAGAGAGGATAATGAGATCGGTGCTATTTCACTTTCCTTGTAATCTGGAGCAAAAACAAGCAGGAGCTTAGACAAATACCAAGAAGTCATTTCTTCCTTGAGTGGTTGTGTGCTGGAGCTCATGTCCTCAATCAATCACCACAAGCTCAGAGTTAAAGTTTTTATGTTTGTTCCTTGGCTCATAGTTAGACGCTGGGATAAGCAGATAGATTCTAGTAAATGTCAGGATGCTGGCTCAAAGGAGAACAGGAGGCAAAGCAGGAAGGACACAGAGACAAAAAAAGAAAGAGAGGAGATAAGATGGAGGAGATGGAGGTAGGAAGATGGAGATGGTTTGAAGATTTTACAGATTAAGACCTGAGGCGCACCAAGTGGAGAGAGGCAACAAAACCCGCTCGGTGAGCTCCTATCAGCGCCATCTAAAAGCTTGGTGATGGAGCGATTGGCCAGAGAAGAGGGCAATTTTATGGGCTAATGTTCACAACAAAACACAATAGATTTGTTAGTGCCACGGGGGAACAATTTGGATTCAGGCTGAATTGACTCTTTTATTGCAGACAATTATGGTGATTGAGGAGGATTTTTGTTTATTACGTGTATTTGCATCGAGGCATGACAGAACGTCCATTATGAAATGAGTAAATATCATTTGTAATTGATCCTGAAATTTGAAGAATTATAATATTGTTGTTGTCAGATGATGCTCTGAAATGACACCAGTCATCCTTCAGTGTTCGGCGCCGCACGTCATCCTCTCCTCTCAGAGGAAGGCTTAGGAGCAGCCCTGGGATACAGCCCAGAGCCTTGGCAAGTCTCAGAAAGCCTTGTGAGATTGGGAAGAGTAGAATGTCAGGCCTTAGACTGTTTAAGAATAAGCGGATTGTTTGGTTTGCATGTTAAGGATGGGGGGGCTCTTGTGCTCTGGTTTTGAGGAGAGAATCTCTTTGTAGAGGATTTGGTGCAGCGTCATCAGGGCAAATTATCTGTGCGAAGCAATATAAACAGCAAAGTATTTTTAATCTGGGAGAATTTTAAGGTGACATCTGTTGTGGTTATTGGAGTAATGATGAGAAACTCCTTCAGATTTTATTCCTGGCAGATTTGGCACAAATGGTTGCTGTGGTAGTTTAATAGTACAGGAAACATTTGTTGGGCTGATACTGAGAAATACACCAGAAGAGCAACTGGTACATCTGTTTACAGTGCAGCCAAACAGACTCATGTTGTATTGATAAAGAAAGCTGAAAATAATTGCTGAAAAAGAACTGATTTCACGGTGCATGAGACACAAGTAGTTTTCCACACAACAGGGCACAGTGGGCTTGGTTGCCTTGTCGAGGAGTTGGAGGTGTCGCCTGCAGCTCTTCATCTAACAGCTCAGTGTTGCTGCTCCTTCTTGTTCCATTAACTACAGTTTTGCAAAAATTGAAAATGATCTGCAGACAAAAATGTTTATGTATTTTTGAGAACGTCAGCGTGAACCACCGTGACAAATACACTGGTTTTCTGTGAATGCTTGTAATGTGAAGCAGCAGCAGGATGTTGTGTTTGCATTAGCAGTAATTTAATACAGCTCCATTAGGGTGTAAGGAGAGTTCTCTAGTGGTTAGGTAGGCAATCTAAATTCTCTAATCTCCATATATCTCCATCACTACCAATAAAACTGTATACTATTAAGAAAAAATTACAGAATGTAAATGCATACACTGTGACTATTGCAGAAACATGCCAAATCATGAATAGAATCAAAATGGGCTTTGATTTCATGAAACTATTAAGGATTACAACTTAAAAAGGAACAATTATATGGTGATGTTCTGACACTAAAATATTAAATATAAAATGATAAAAACTTAATATAGGATGCAGACTTCCTGATAGAAAATGTTTAGCCAGTGGCCACAGGTGTGTGCCACTTTAAAGCTCCATTAAATGGTGTTTAGTATTAATCCTGTAAACTGAAATGGTTTATTCAGTCCACTCTGCAGCTCTGAAGCTTTCAGCTCTTTGATCTTTTTCACCGATCTATACCCAGCAAACACTGAGATGTTTAACGACCGTTTAAATGTCCAATCAAGACGTCCTGGTATGGTTCTAAAATAGTTCTCATCCAGGGCAAGGTTGAAATACGACGTTACCATGAATGGGCCTATTCAGCTGTTCTGCTAAAGTGTATGCACACAGTGTGCATTCAGCAGCTGGATACATCCTACAACCTACAACATCCTACGATGTCGATAAGTCAGCTAAGTTAAAAAATAATAAATCAACATTGACTTACATGGGACACAAATCCCATTCTCCTGTGTGAAAGTCCTGGGTTTCACCCTGTCCATACCTAATACCTCCTGCCCGATCGGTACTGCACATGTGTCTAGGTCAGATGTTAACGCCTGAAAGATGGGTTATTCTAGCCCTCAGTGCTCCCCAAACAATTACATTGTTGGGTCGCTTGTCCATACGGTACAGATCAGGAAGGAGGTATGGATCAGGTAGCAACACACACATTTATCAACCACGACCTTCTTCCCATGTGTGACTTTGTTGCTCTTCACACTGCATCACATGACTTCCTGTCAGAAAGCCCTGCATGCAAACCTCTCCCATGAGCGACAGCTTGGGTGAAGACTCTTGCAAACACCACAGGCGATGACGAAACGATGAGACAGGAATATAATTTACATGTTGATGTACATAAATGGCACAAAAAATGGACGTCAAGTCACATTAGTGATTATTAATTTCTTGATGGAGTGGATGTCACAGTGTCCAGTCTGATCACAACCATTTTCTAACCAGATGAATTGTCAATAAAATGTTGTACTAAAAAAACAAAGACACACACATTTACTTTTTCATAGCAATAACGCAATCAATAACCATGATGCAGTTAAAGGAGTCCGACCACAACCATTTTTGGCAAGGGACACAACATTAACGTCTGACCAGTGTTTGCTGGGATACGGTTCTTCCCATGGGCGAAATCTCCAAGCAAACAAGTCCACTCAAGCTGATTTTATGATATGTGCACAATGGGAAATAGCAGAGAGCTGAGGTAAAAGAGTTGCTGACGAAGAAAAGTCCAACGTCGAGCATTTAACCAGGCATTTTCCTCAGAAGCTGGTTGACTTATAAAGTATATTATGTTCATCAGGTGGTGAGAAAAAGGACTCCGATGAGATACTCTTGTTGCTCTGTTTTTGACACACAGTATATTGAGGAAATGTTTGCCAGCTCTTGTTGCTTTTAGTTTGCTTTGGGACTTTGTGCTATATTGTGGTCAAAAATAACTGTCAAGAACGTGACACATCTCAAGCCAGAGGAATCCGCTCTTACCACTAGTTTTCACTGCCTGCATCCTTATTACAGTGTACTCTCCTGCTGCGTTTCTTAATTTTGGCAGCCGACATCTGAGGCGCTGAATCACAGGTCATCCAATCTGTAACCCTCATTATCTTGGAGAAGAAGCCAAAATTGAGATCGCAGGCTTGACGACTGCCCGTGGTGGGAGGGACATGGAAACACTTCACACTTGAGGCTGCTGACACAGATTGACCAGAAACAGTGGGAAAACAATGACCTCTAGGAGTGTTCGTTATTGATCTTTGTCTGAAATAGAAGAGAACACCCGTCGCCGTACTTGATCATGTAACATCAAGCTAATTAATTATGTAGTTCTTAAAGGTGTAACTTTTAAGTGACTGTCTATTCAGGGACATCTAATTAAACAAAACAAAAGACAGGTGATCTGACAAGAACGTGTGAAAATAGAAAGATAGGACACGAAACCATGGGGAAAAGATATATAATATTGGAGTCTAGATGGATGGAAGAGTGGTTCAAGGCAGGCGGAAGATTTATGAGTTCGGACGGACAGAATGGAGCTGTTTGTGTTTAGCAGAAGGACGGAGGAGGGGGAGACAGAAAAGAGAGACACGTGTGGATCGGCAAACTCCGCAGGTGCTGTGGCAGAAATTAACTGTGATTCCAATGAGAACAGAGGCAGCTGACTATCACACCAAGACCAGGAATTCCCTGACAGCTCAGTCTGTCACCGCTCTAAGCTACTCTGGCATTTCATTCTCCACAATCGTTTGATCACCTCATTATGCTTGCTGTCCCTGCTGTCATCTATCCAAGCCCATCTCTTTATCCCTCCATGGGCATCAGATCCCTCGCTTGCTCTCTGTGGGGCCCTTTCATTATTTCTTCTTAAAGGAATATACCGAGAGATTGCCCTGTGGGTCGACTCATCCATTAGATGATGAAAACTTACTGTAGGCACAAAGGTAATAGGATAGGAGAAACAAATAATGAAATACGTCAACGACTATAGGATGGACTGCCATGAAATCTTGTACAGACGTTCATGGTTCCCAGATGATGAATCCTATCGACTGACTCTTCTTCTAGTGCTACCACGATGTTGACATTTGTCTTTTTTGGTGAGCTGTCTCAACAAGTGTTTTTTGTCATTTTGTCAAGACATTCATGTCCATTACAAATGCAAAATGTGTTCAGACTTTGGTTTGTGACCGAATACCTGCAAAACTCCCCTCAACGTCTACTGTACCACATGTTTAGTGCTATATAAATATTAACATATCAACATGCTAAACTAAGACGGTGAACATGGTAAACATTATTCCTGCTGAACATCACAATGTTAGATTATGATGAAGATTATAATTTTCAGTTTTTGCTGAAACAGTTTTAAAAAGCTTGACAAAATAATTTCAATTCAGGATCCATTTACTTGGAGCTTTGAACCACACGTTGCGGTTAATTTTATAATATTTCTATTGTTCTATTTTTCCACCTCATAATATCAGTGAGGACAGACACACGCTGTATCAGGCGGAGCCTTCAGTCTAATGCAATACAATCCAACAACACTGCAACAAACGTAAGCCTCTGAAATGACTATAAAGCTGAATCAACACTTCTCTAAAAGTGTTTCAACTAAAACTAAACTTTTTAACCTTTATGACAGTATAGAGTGCATTACCTAGGCGTGCCTAATAAACAGGCAAGGGAGTGTGTAGAAGCACACAAAATAGCACATGTTCTCAGTAGACGGATCCAGGTCAACGTGAAGTTAATCAAAGCAGACAGTTTTGCATAATTTTGCCGTGAGTTCATTACATCATATGTGAAGAGATGTTAAGTGTTTTCTCTTCTGTTGCATCCAGCCTGGACTCGTATCAGAAAGTGTTTCTGGGGAAATCATTACCAATTTTTTAACTTAATGGCATAGTCATTAGTGGCATGTATTTAAAAACGTAGAATTAATAATTTATTCATATTTTGTCGAGTTTCAGTCTTCATCCTCAATCCAACTTAATTCAGCCCACCCCTATAGTTCTCATTACAGAGTGAAATTAAGAAAATAAATCAGACGCCACAATGTTTACAGGGGGCATTTAATCAAAAATCCAGTCATTAGACTGCAGTCGCAGCAGGGGTTGTGCTTATGCTGGTGGGCCTTTCCTAAATGGCATTTTCAGCTGGAAATTTATATGCTGGAATTTAACTGCTACTATAAAACAATAAAATTTGACATTGCTGATCCTCAGAAAGAGGTTCCTACTGCAATATGATATTCTGTTCAAAGGTTATTCAGTGTATGTGGACAGGCTTTATGATTCACTTCCTTCATCATGATTCATGGTCATGTTGGATCAAGCAAACCCATTTTTTTTTTTTTTAAATTCCTGAAGTCGAAGATGAAAATCATCAAGTACATGAAATAAATGATCATTTAAATATGATTGTCTGTTTTAGCTGTTTTCAGCAAGCTTGACATTCAGGTGGTAAGAGAACTGCTCTATGATGATGAGATCTGTCATTTTAACAAAAGTGGAAGGAAATCTACAGTTTCACAAGCTCAATAAATTTGAAAGAACAAAGCACTCAAGTATAAAATAACGATTCACGATGACATTAATGTACATAATTCGAATGATCTACTGTCCGATATTATATGCATGGTAGTCATTCCATTTGTATAGAAATGCACTGTAAAAACTTTTCCCATTAGTCTGGTAGATGAAGTATTTGAACCATGACTGGTGCTCGGTAGGAGGAACGCTGTAGACCACAGAAGTGTGGACCAAGTGTGCAAGTGACAGTTTCTGTCTCAGCAGAGAGAAAGATCCCAGCACTGCTTTACACTTCCTCCCATTGTGATATTTCTATTCTTGTACTGTACATTCTCTGTCTCTCTCACCTCCTCTCTCCGTCACTTCTTCCTTGCATTGCCCCCTTTCTCAGGTATTTTTTCAGATCTGCACCATTACTGTCATTTCTAGCTTTATACTCTTATCTGTACAAAGACAGATGAGGGGCTGAGGAGATGAAAGAGCCTTCCTCCAACACACACACTCACACATGCACCACTCTACCGGCCCAAATCTCAAAATATATAACAAGCAAGCCCCTCTCCTTCTGGAGAAGCTTTCATCACATCTGTGTGTGTGTGTGTGTGTGTGTGTGTGTGTCCCTCTCAGGCCCCTGTGTTTTGCTGTCAGTCCAGACTCCTTCCTTGATGACTCCTCAGTGGTTTCCTTTAGACAATGCACCGCAGAGCGACAGCTCACTTTTTACCACAGCGAGGTGAATCACACTCAGCATCAGTGTCATAGTCGAAGGGAGGAGAGCGGTAGAGGCACGTCTCTGACAACTTTTATAACTTTCAGGTAAACTTGTGTTACTGAAAAAAAAAAAAATTGTCAAAGGAAAAAAAACTTTTTGTGACCAGCATTAAATGTATATCGTCTTTACAAGTTTGCTGAAGCTGCGAGCAGACGTGAGAAAAAGATGAGACCCTCCACATGCAATAACTCATTATATTTCCACCCACATGCGCAGAGTTTTAGTCTTGACAGCAGGAAGAAGCAGACATTGAACATCAGGCAGAAAATATAAATAAAAATAATGAAATAAGAATATATCAAAATCTGTTCAGCTTTCTCATTTATGCTGCCAGACTAGTGGAGACACAAACGAAAAAGCCAAATTTGGATGACATTGTTGAAGGAGACACACAGAGACATGAACTGTAAAATGCTCAGAGAAAGTTGGGGTTGCATGAAGTTTGAGTTAAACGTAACCCTCCACTAAAATCTGATGAAGTGGATTATATAATAATACTCATGGTGTCAGCAGTCCACATTTTTGTTGTGCAGAATAAACAAACAGTGATCATAATGGAACTGACTGATAGTGACTGGATTGGGTTTACAGATCGTTAAACACCACACACTTCCTGATTTTATCTTCCAACTGTCAACAGACACTGATCCAGACTGAAGTGAACTTTTTTTATTCTGCAGATGCAAATGTAGTTTAAAACATCAACATACTTTTATGCTTTTTCACTGGACAGACCCAGTATTTATTAGTGTTACTGTAATTAGATCTGTACTGTACAACAAATTGCAAACAAATACCTCTGATGTGACAGCGTGTCAGGCAAAACCAGTCGTGCTGAAGATTTTCATTCATAAGGCATTTTGAGAAATTATAATTAATAAGATAAATATGATCACTAAGCATGTAGAGCCATTCATAGTGAATTTAATAGTGTCACTTTGCTGTAAGGCAGTCGTGAAAAGCCCTGCACGCCCAAGTAAACCCACACAGGTGATATCAATTATTTCGGCTGATTAGCTCTTCTCAAGACTGTGTGGGCTTGACTGACGTCTCACGTTGTTGCCTTTATCATCATTACTGCATGGAGTTTGGTGACCTCAGGTAATTTCAGCATATCTTCACCGACGTCCAACCTGAGCGGCTGTCTAGTCGGAGAATATCTGAAAACCTGTGGGGGTTTCATGTGAAGCGTCGGGTTTTCAAAGTCTGACCCTGCCCGCCCCTGACAACTTGAGCACCATTAAAAGTATGCTGCATTAACTGTTAGCAGTTTCCATTCGTAGTGTACTTTAATACTGAAGATAACTTAAAAACCTGAAATGCTCAAGTAAGTTCTTTGGTCACCAGGAGCATCTTTTTTTCTGATTTCAAAGTGTGTTTATAGTTCAACTAGGAGAGACGAGTACGTGAAGGAAGATAATTTATTACAACCTGTGACATTGATGATGATATTGATATTGAAACTTGACAGAGAGTCCTTGGCGTTTTGGACCCTGGGGGGAGACGTCTTGATTGAAGATTTACTATCCAAGCCGTCGCTGGATAAACCCCCTGGAGTCCTGACACTGGTGGTGGTGGTGGTGACTGGAGACTGTGAAACCAGATGGGTGAAGAAGTGGATGATGGTTCTGCAAAGGCGAAGTGGAGGTGGAGGAGCGCGCAAATCACCGGCATGAAAGAGCTAGGGCAGAGAAAGATCGTATTTTAAAAGGAGAGCACGAAGACAATTGGCTAGCGATGAAGGGGTGTGACACCGTGCTATTGGATGGAAGCGATCAGCTGATGAGACAGCTGATTACCAATGGCAGCCCCAAACACTCACAGCGGGAAATGTGCGTGAGCATGCGCAGTAGGAGAGATGAGAAATAGTTTGAGATCGAGAAGCATTGTTGTCTTCCTGGCTGAACTTGCGCTAGAGCTTCATTACATTTATTGGTGATGATGACATCCTTGTGAAGTGTAAGTCACCCTGAATCTTTCCAGAAGGACTAAATTTCTTTTTGACTCAAATTGGGCAAATTGGGCACTAAGGGTCTTAAAGTATCTTAAGAGCTTTCAGGAGCTGTGTGTCACAGCATCTGCTGCAACTCTGTAATACAACTACAGCGACTAACCTCCTCTTGTTTTTAGGAACACTGCATGCTGTTCCCTGGAGAGTTTGAAAGTCTGTGGTTAGAACTGATTCCCCATTGGTCATTTCCAGCCTATCCAGTCAAGTAGTCTATTATGTGTTTGTGTAGGAGGCAATATTTTGCACCATATGACTGAGATATGAGAATGAAATTCAGGGGCACCTGAGGTGGCTCCACCCAGCTTTCCCCTAAAAGAACTTAATCAGCCAGAATCAAATAAAACACCTGTTTGATTGAACAGGGCTTTAACTGGGATTTATCCTCACATCCCTGTATGTTAGTTGCAAGTGCGCCGGGTATTCTACCATCCACAGGTGTTGTTTATTTGCACATGTGGGCTTGTGGACACTAAAAAAAAGGGAGAAGTAATTTAATTTTACTTGCAGCTGAAACAAACAAAGCCCTTAAGGCCCTCTGAGACACCATCACCTTCCTCAAGAAAAAAAAAAAAAAAAATCAAGCTGACAAAGGTTGATTTTGTGGAAAGAAAATCCAAATGATATCAAAACTCATCCCGGAGAAGAGTGGCAGGCTGAAAACAAAACAATAACCAGGAAGGGAAATGAAATAAATTCAAGCCGCAGCCATGAAACTTAAATAGCCTGGAGCGGGGAAAGTGTCACAGTGAGAGAACATTCAGTGTGTGCACTTTCCAGATCAGCAGATGTTATTAAGCGATTATAGATCTATGAAAGTGTAGCATCACTGCGTGTGTTTGTTGATGTTTGCAAGAAAAAGCAATCGTATTTATGCTTTAAAATCTCTGTATTTTAGTGTTTGCATGCTCAGTACGCATCTGTGTGTGTGTGTGTGTGTGTGTCTGCCAGCCAGCATACATGATTAAGTGTGTCTGTGGGCATCTATTAGTGCACCTTGGCTTCTGATGCTGCTAATGACCAGCTTTAACAGTGTGTGGGTGCAGGGCATGCATCTTCACCCTTCCCTTTAGACGAACAAAGAGACAAGGCTGAAATCTCTCTCCCGTTGCTGTCGAATTTGACATTTGCCGGGATGAACAGTGAGCATGACAACACTGATAAATGTCAGCCTTGCGTCCCAGTCCCATATCTGTGTCCACCATCACAGAACAGCGTGAGTGATCAGGATGTCTCTGTCTAATGCTTTCCACCTCCCTGCCTTCCCCTCCCTTCCTCTGTCTTTTTCTCTTCAAGCATGGTTACCCTCGTGCCTAACCTAATAAACCACACACAAGCAAAATTGCACATACACACCCGCCCGAGTGTCTTTATAATCCTTCTGCTGAGATCTGAAACACTGGGCGCTCGCTTTGAGCCGACAAAAGATTCCTTAACCTCTAAGATGACCACAGATGTCAGATATACTGCCAGCAGAATTCATTATCTGTGCCCCTGAGCAGCCCAGTTTTTATATTTTGACAATCACCTTTTTCGAAACACAGGAATGTGGTGAGACTGAGATTTGACCTCTGTATTATAGATTAAGATATTTCAAAGTTAACTAATGCCGTAGCCATGGAGTCAACATTGGGAGGGACCAAATCTGTCATGCACGTATGGAAGCCAACAGGAGTCTGTACATTAGGATTAGACTATTGTGATGTCATTGTGTTTGGTCAAAATACTGCAGAGGCTTCAATTTTACTGATTCACTTTGAGCAGGAACTTGGACTCGGAACTTGGAAAAGAGACAAAAGTAATGATCCATGATCTTTTACAAACCCATCAAACTCACTTGACATTGATTTTTAACTGGAAAAGTCGTTTTTTGATTGCTGTAACCATCAATATTTGCTCCTCTTCTCCCTCACCTCCATGTCACCTGCTCTCCCCGCCTGCTGTCAGCCTCCTCATGCTCTCCCTCCCTCCCACCATCTTATTAGTCTGAATGCACCAGAGTGAACATGAAAGAAATCCTATCAGCAAAGTAAGTAAGTGGTGTCTCTTGCCATGATGCTCAGGAATGGATTACTAACCATATGTGATCTGAATGCCAATGATGCCAAGAAACATTGACTCATCTCTTGTACAACTGTACACTTCCATCATCTGACTGCTACTCATTTTCTCTCTGCTCTCAACTTACATTCTGAGGCCATTCAAAAAACTGACAAATGTCACAGCCACCCTCCCTCTTGGTCGTGATGACACTCACAGTGAATGAAAGCAATAAAACTGCTTGCACTTTAATCAAACACTAATAATGTGATTTATCATAAGCAAGTACAGCTATACAGTGTACTGTATGAATATGCTGCTACTGTTTGCATAAACTACACACTCAAACATAAGTGTCTGACTCATATTTTCTGACAAAACCTGCAATAAAGACTTAAATGTTAGGTAAGTACACCTGTTAGCACCATTGTTTGTTGGTTGCTGGGTGAATCTTTCCATGATTTCCATTTGGCTGCCTCAGTCTCAGTGCATGCTGGCTGCCTCACTGTTACACTGTCATGACTTGAATGCACACTTGACACTGAGCTGCCATTAGATTATTAACGCTTTTCCTACTATGCCAAGTCAAAATGTCTGCTGTGAAAAAGGCTTATAAGATAACTTTGGAATTGGAGGAAGCATGTTTCTAGTTACCTGGAGTTGCATTTTTTTCACCTCCAGCTCCTGGAAAGGAGGAAAAAAGTTGATTAACAAATTGTTGAAGAAAGTGAGAAATACTGTGAATAATAATTTTGATGTCATTGTATATTCACAATGTAATCCCTTATGCGAGTCATTACTGAAAAAGTAATCACATTACTTTTATCCTGGTAAAAATATGCCTAACAAAAAAAGCCTGTTTAGAGAGGCACATTGTATCTTTTTTGTTTAATCTGTAAACTCAAAATGACTTGAAGTTCACCTGAACCACATGCGTTTTTCCATTTCCATTTATGTATGAGTTAAACAAATACTCATTGTTTTGATTAGTGAGGTGTTAGTAGGTGTATTGGAGACAGCAAGGCGAGCTGTGTGCCTGTGTTCCAAGCCTTTATGCTAAACTGAGCTAATTGCCTCCCTACTCAGACTCTACTTAACATTCACAGAGATGAGAATGGTATCTACTGTCTATGCAAATAAGTATATTTCTCAACTATGCCCTTAAATGAAGTGAAGTTCATGTAGATGAGAGGCAAAGTCAGCTGCACCAGAACAGTGAACTACAACACTTCATTACAGAATAATTTATTTGCTATACAGTGCTATATACATTAGGTGCGTCCAAGGGTGACAGATTCTTCTATACGGTGCAAAAGAGAGAGAGAGAGCTCAACAAATCTCATGAGCCGACTTCAATGGCCCGCTAAAGTCGATGCATTTACTCAGCAAGCTCAATGAATATCAGCCTTGGACCTGTGGAGCATTTGCAAAGCCTCCTGGCAAATCATCTGTGCGTAGCAGCCTGGCTCCGTTCTTTCCTGCAGTGGCTTGGAAACTTATCTCGCCATGCCCCCCCCCCCACCATGCTTCCTTGATTCCCCAATCCCTCTGTGTCCCGTTGGCCATGTCCTGCCAGCTTCAGACCACTGCATTTCCTAATGCCTGTCTCAAATACAGGCCTCTGACCTTTCTCAAAGTGTCTCCGGGGCTTTTATCGCGAACAGACACCTGTAGTCCGACCAAGCCAGCCCTCATTTTGCTTCTCATTATATTGTGGCTTCTTTAATACACCTTCTTGAATTAGACGGCGTGAATGGGTAATTAAAATGAAAAGAATGACCCTGCATTTCCACTGTATCCTCCACCGGGTTTTTTGCGTGACAAGCGAAGGATGGTGTTTTCTTTTTTCCCCCTCAGTCGACTGGAGAAGGCATATCTCCAGGGAAGCCAGAGCGAGCTGAGTGTCACTCAGCATCTATCCCGCGCCCCTCCTCTCTCCCCTGCCTGTGACAGGGCCGGTGCTGTGCATTCCTGACACGTTCGGTCAAGACCCTGACTGTAACCACTAACACAAACAGAGAAAGAGAGACAGCATGTGACATTTATTGCACTCGCAGAATTCTGACTCGCACACAACGAGCCTCTAGGAAAATACAAAATGTCTGTTTTTAACACATTCCAGTAATTATGTCGATTAAATGTGATTATATTAGCTATGCAGATTGCTGAATGGGAAATTCAGATGAGGTTATTAATATTATGAGTGCAGTTTTCCCCAGAGCTGGGGCATGACTTCATTTGTTGGCGAACAATATAGTTTACCCATCTGCTTCTATTTTTTAGCTCAGGTTGTGACTATAGTGTAAACAATTGATAATAGTCCCTCAGCTCAGTTCTGTGTCCACACTTCAGCCTTTAAACCCATTGCCATAACCAGCCACACACCCCCACCTCCAGGCGTAATGGCTTCACATTCCCCTGCAGTCCGGCCGATAAAACGCACCCTCAAATGTCATTATTTCAGGTTTCTGGATTCCACTGTGAATCTACCAGGTAGCTTGTTACTAACCTGATTGAAACTTTTGTTCCTACAAAGCACAGTTATCCTCCGAACCTCGACAATCAGCATCGCACATAAGCAGACGTTAGTTGTCAAGGCAGCGGCGCTGTGCTCTGGTCTACGGGTCCAATAATGAATGAAATAAAGCGGCATAATTAAATCAAGAATGTATCCGCAGTGTGTCAGTCGGCTCCCCTCTTCCTCCACCCCTAATCGAATTTAAGCAGCGGTGCTTTATTAAATCATAGATACCCAGTCGTCTTAATTTTAATCCGGCCGTGCCAGAGGAGTAAGATTTGATTTTGGTGGAATAGCAAACGCAGGAATTTTTTTTTTTTGCAGTAAGAAATGAAAACTTAAGCAAAACCTGTGCTTTACTTTTGCCTTCCAGCAGTGTTCAGTGTGTAAGTTGTGGATTTGTGATAAACCTGCTCACCTGCTGTGACTCTCATCCACCAATGATTGGAAGTTTCTCTATATTGGTTGACAGCGCATTTCATACATGCACAAGTCTAGAAAAGCTGATGTCACCTAAAAATATCTATTTAATATGTGCTTAATATACTTGGGTAAAAATGTATTTCTGAACCACTTTACCAATTTATTAGGTACACTTATACGTTATAATAGAACCCAATACAGTAATCTAGCAATTAATATTCTCTTTGCTTATAAAGGTCAGTTTTTGTTGATACTGCAAGATTTAGCAAATAGCGCAACATGCCACAAAGTATATTCAGAGGAATAGTTCATTCTGGGGAATATGTTTATTTGCTTTCTGCCTGTGAGTTCGTTAAGAAAATCAATACCACCCTCATGTCTGTACAGTAACGGAAATGCAAAAACTTTCCACACATTACTTCTTAAATAGTCAAGAGTGGTGATCTCTGTGGGTGCATTGATTTTTTTTTTCCATATTACAAAACTGATATTGTAACATGAGAGGATAATGATAGCACATTCAGATTGTGATTCAGAAAACTTAAGTGTTCAGCAGACGTGACATAAGAAGGGCAAAAACATTAACCATCACATTTATTAAAAACATTTTTAAAATACACATCTGAATAATATTTTTTTTTACTATTTAATTTATATTCCTGACTCCCAAAACTAGTAAATATGAAGCTCCAGCCAGCAGCTTATCATTTTAGCATGATAATAATGGCAACTTACAATATCTTGTCCTTCTCCTAATGTGCATCCCGTCTCTCTGGTTCTTCATGTAAATTAAGAAAATAATATATGCACTCATATGCACCCTTTACACCAAACCCATTCAAGAAGATTACAGAAGCTTAACAGACTGAGACCAAACACTTGATGATTAATCACACCAGCCGCTGAAATGCTTAAAGAAAAAAGTGCATTTTAAACATATTCTTGCAATGTTTGATGTATGTAATGTATTCTCCAGTCTGAGCATGATCGCCCTTTTAGTTTGAAACTGTTCTGTGCAAAGAGCTTAGAGGTGTTGAATGACCATCCAAGCAGCATGTTGGTGATTTGTCCACTTCAGACCAGCCTGTCTGTGTGCCAGCCGCCACTGGGACACAGCTCGGCCAGGAATCAGAGAGCCAGCAAATAGTCTGCTCCGACATTCTCTCTCGTCATACTGTCTCCTATTATTTCTCCCTCGCTCTCTCTGCCTCGCTTTCAGTTTCTACCAATACATATTTTTAGATATAAACTATATTGAGGCCAAAGCTCTCCACATTCACCACTGACCGTTTAGCTTTATTGAGCGGCCCAATTCTCCAGTTGGATGTGATGGCGAGTAGGAAGCAGAATGGGAATTTACCAGTGGTAAATGAACCAGAAGATGCACTGAACAGAGAAGGATGGGAATTTCCCTCAGGGCTCTACACAATCTCTGATCCTAATAGCTTGTAAATCTCATAAGTCACTTTCCAATAGCTTCCTGCTATATGATTAAATGATTGAAGTAATAGCCTAAGTGGGGGTGACGTGTGGGTGTCATCAGACTGAGAGAAAGGCGGTGATGATTGGCCACCTCTGATTTGGTGGGGAAAGTAATTTTAAATTCTGTCCCAGATCTGGCAGATGGTCAGCTCCACTTTTTATTCCCCTCGGTCCCTTCGTTGCACACACAGCTTGCTCCTAGCTCAGCTGATTGCCAAATGGGTGCCTTGGGAGAGTGCAAATGCAATCAAATGCGAACAGACACAATGCCCTGAATCCTCTTGAATGTGTCTCTGGGTTGCATCAGGTACTCTAGCAGTCGTACCTGTGAGTGGCGTTGGCACAAAGTGCGACCGAGTTAGGAAAACGGTTCAACCCTCGTCGCTTAGGAAGGGCGAGACTCGCCCCGAGCGATCTCTAAAATGTCCGAGCGGACCTCTGTGTAGGGCTCTGCACCTCTGCGCCGTGGACATTGTAATGCTCCCTGATATTTTTCATTTCTCTTGAGAGGCGAAGGTCACACAGTCTGTCTGCTGAGTGGGCTATGCAGTGTTACAGCTGCTCTGTGGCCTCCTGCACCGCTGCCACTGTAGTCTAATAATGGCTCTTGGCATTTGGCATGTGAACGATATTGATGAAGTCCTGTGATAGGCTGATACAGGAAAAACACTCAGACAGCAACACACAATCAGCCGAGAGTACTTTCAAACTTTTGTGAAAGTGGTAGCCTGCCTGAAGTTAATGCAACAAAGTTATTCATTCTGTGTGCCTCATTGCTTCACAGCCTATTGAACTAATTAAGGAGGAATTTCTTGACTTTTTTTTTTTTTTATTACTGTCTGTCAAGGTGGCTAAGTAGAAGATATGTATTCCCGAGGCCATAGCCACTGATTCTGCTCACAATGCATTGTAAATCAAGAGCTTTCAAATTAGCTCCTGGTATTGTTCTTGATGCTGTTGTGTGCTAAATCTCCCAGGCGCTTCAGCAGGGGAAGGAAGAGAGAGAGGAGATCTCGAGAAATAATTCAGTTTTATTTCTTTGGCTGTGGCTTGTCAGATTTAGAATATGCACCTAACAGAGACGGATAGGAATTGGTGATGATGAATTGACCCAATTGCAGAGCTTTAATGAAGAGGAACAGGGAAGAGGCGGAAAGCTAAAAAGTTCCTGAGTTGGAAAAGGTCAGACGTAAAGATTTAAGGCCGAGGCTATAGAGCACTTATGATCTGCTCTTTGTGGAAATGAATGTGGATGTATATTTTATCCACTGAGCATGAATGTACAATTAAACTATTTGCAGAAAAATTCAGCATCCCACCATCTAGTTTTTCAAAAGTTGGATGCAGACATTGGTTATCTGAACTTCACATATTCACCTCAAGACTTCCCAGCTTGTCAGTTAATCTATAATACAGTAGTTTGGCCTCTATAGAAGCCATTATACCGTTCACTCAATAAAGTCACGCCGTGCAAACAGCAGCTGATTAAACAGAATGAGGTACTCCCCAGGCAGCCAGCAGGCGGTGCTGAGTTCAGGGCCTTTTGTGTGTCTCGCTTTTATGGCCACTTAGAGAGCTCATCTATTCAGGCCAGAGATCGTGTCAGAGGGCCTTGGGTCTCATTGGAGGATTGATGAGAGTTCGCCTTTGTAGAAAAACTGTTTAGGCTTCTTCTGCATTCCGGAGAGACTTTTCTAGGCGGCCGGTCTTTTGAACTGTTTGGCTATTTCCTTATCTTTGTCTCCTCTCAATGTCTCTGTCGCTCCTGCTCTCACGGTCGTTTATACGAGAGCCATCTTCTCTCAGGTCTTTAAGCTTGGAAATGAACAGAAAGAGGAGCAAACATAACAGGCAATGAGCCACAAACAAAAGCCATAAAATACAAAATAGAAATAGAACTCTTTTGGCTGTTAACCAGACATTTGCCTGTGTGAATGTGCCGGTTTTGCATCCCACCGCTACCTTTCACCCCCTCCGTCTCCCTCTTTGAATCAGTGTAATTACAATTACATCCCAGCAGGATAAATTGGGGTGCACGCTGTTTATGTCATTACCTCTCCGAGCTCTGACATTAGCTCTACTTATGTGACTCTAATCCACATTGTCCTTCCTTCCCCTCGCAGACAAATAGCGTCCTCTGTCACCAGCCTGTAAATGATGCGCTTCCTGCTGCTTTCATCTCAGCCCGTAAATTACAGTAAAAGTGAAATTAATTTCCACCCAGGCTAGGCTCTTCTGTCCACGGAATCAAGGATGAAGTCTTGATTAATTCCAACTGTGTTTGACGTTCAGTGCCTGGAGCCCTCAAAATGCGCCCAAACCATATTGGAGCCATTCTTTTAATAAAGTTTATCACTGGAAAAGAGAAGATGAGGCAAAAACTTAATCTGAATCTCGAGCCGAGGGAAATCCTTCGAGGGCGGTATTGATTCGTTCGAGGAGGTTGGATACAAATTCTCCAAAAGAAGGAGGAATATTAGTACATGTCCAAAAGGCGTTTTAATTTTGAGCTTATGAAAGCGATCATCCCCAGCAAACAAGGTAAGGCTGAAAACATAGTACCATATGAAATTTGCTACCATCCATAGCAGCAGCATTTTATTATGTTTCTCTTTCCTGCCCAAAGTATTTTCCTGTGCTGTTTTTGAGATACATTTTCACCATGATGAACAGTTACAGATGAATTCCTAACGTTTATGGTCATATGAGTGGAGGTAAATCTGAACCCAGCACGGGGTTGGCAGACTCAGAGAGGTAGTAATTACACAATGTACATACATACACTGAATCCATACTGAATCCATAAATGGTATCAAAAATGTTTTTTCTGCTCATGAAAATCATAAATTTTAACATCTGACAGAATGACCCATGTTTTGATTCAACATGTTTCTCTTCCTACTGCAGCAAAGTCGTGTGCATGCTTTGTGCATTCTAATGTGAACCCACGAAAGCAAATATTGTGAGATGAATTTTATCTATGTAGTTACCTTGGGGGACTGTGTGCCTGAAACTCATTAAGACGTTAGGGGTTGGATGCAAGATAAGCCTTGCGGAGCAATACGTCAACCACTGCAGTATTTAATGTGTGTGTGTGTGTGTGTGTGTTCATAAGAGAGGAGGTGGGGGGAGTGTCTGTGTGTATATATGTGGTCCATGTATTGCTCATGTTGTAGAGACATATATCTGTTAACACAGTCACATCTCGACTCACCTTCCTTATAAGGACAAAACATAGACTGTATAAAACATGGACATAGTCTTTGTAAAGTCACCCACAGGTTTCTGAGGAGCCATTGTGAAGCTCAGTGTGGTGGCTCATCCATCTTGGCAGTGCCTGACTCTGCCTGCCGGTTTAATCAGTGCGGCTAGCATATGGCAATTATCCACCAACACCACAAATACGACTGAGAGATCAAGGTCAGTGACTCAAATTAGCTGAGGTTACACTGAGCAGACAGCCGGCAGACAGTTGTCACTCAAAGTGGCCACACCTTTAATAATGCATAACGAGTTGTATAAAAATTCACCCCCTGTACAGTTGTTTGATTGATTCACTTTTGGAACCAGCCTCAAGTGGCCATTCAAGGAACAGTAGTTTTTGGCACTGTGTTCATTTTTCAGCCCTGGTTTCCCATAACAGTTCCCACAACATAAATCATAAAATTTTCTCTTTACCTCCAAAGTGATGAAAACATGACTCTCTGTGTGTGTGAATGTGTGTGTATTGAGGTGGGGGTCTGCCTTGGCTGACTCTGTCTATGATTGATCTCTCTGCTTTTAATCCCCGGGGGCCAGAACAACACTGATTTCGAGACAAGGGAACCGAAGAGAGAGACAAGCTGGGAAAACAGTAATTCATGAAGCATATTGTGTGTCATTAGCACGGTGTAATTCATTGTGTGCCACATACCGTAAATGTAATGCAGCTGAAGAGAATCATGCTCAGCAAGGTGCGAAATGAGCCAGTACTGATTAGGCTCCTCTCTTGCAAAAGCACCATGACACGTAGTTATCAGCGGACCAACAAATAGACTTTGCACAGTGTGTAATACACTGCTTGTTTTTTAGAGAAATCAAAACATATAATTGATTTTCCTGTAGCTTGGAGAGAGGGAAATGAGAATTTTTTTTTTTAAAGAAAGGGTTTGCATGTGCCTTTTAGCCAACATTTCCACAGTCAGACACTGGCGAGTTGCTCAGGATCCAGGACATCCTTGCGCTCCTGCCGCTGGCCAGTGAGCAGCTCTGGTGGAGCAGATGCGTGATAAATGCCTTGCTGAAGGGCATGTAGTTGTTTGGAAGAGCATAACACAATCACTTTTTTTCCACTTAGACTGAAGCAGTTCGTGTGGAGAATGAACTGCTGGTCCAAATAATCCTTCCACAAACTTCAAAAGTCAACTGTCTCGCCTCCTATAATTTATTTCTGTTTATTTAAGACTTGTTCAGTAACTCAGATTCATTGTAACCTTGACTAATAAGACAAGTAGCCTAATAATTCTGCATTTACAGAAAATGTAAATCATTTGAGCTCGTGTATTATTTCATCAACACCACCTGTCATGTTCATAATATATCTTCTTTTGACTGGATGTGATTGAACATTATTGATATAAACACTAAAATGGTGAATATTGCTATAGTATTTTTACAGTATTTTTTTTCTACTATTCAATTGTCAATGTTTAGGTTGACACACTGTGACACACACACACACACACACACACACACACACACACACACAGCAAGACCAGAGGACTGGTAATGCCTTTCTTATTCCTTTACTTTAATACCAAATTTCTCCAATGACAATTTCTGTTATCGTTTTTGATGTTTTTTGCCAGAAGGCAACATCCCAGCAACACTGTTCCAAAAGTTTGGCTGTGTTTAGTGTTTTAAATATTTGGAGCTGTCTGCGGCTCTAGTAGATACAGTATCTCAAAACCCAAGTGTGTAACAGAGCAGCCTATTGAATTGTTCCCGAGCGCAGTGACAAAAAGACTTTGTTGAGACGACAGAGAACAAGGTCGTGTCTGACAGATCGCTGGGTGGCCAGGGAGGGCTGGAGGAAGCAGGAGCATGCTAATTTGTTCCAGCTCAGCGAGAGTGTGAAACGGCATGAAACAGCACAGCTCTTCGGTGGAGGTGACGTTGGGTGAGATCGCCCTGTTTGCACGGCCTCAGTTATGTTTATCCTTATGGAAGAACCAACGGGTCCTCTTTTCTTGTACCCTGCAAATGAATAAGCATCATCAGACTAAAGGTCATGTGATATGGTAATAATAATCACACGGTGCTGCTCTATGTAAAAGCCTGAAAACAGGTAACTGATCAGTGTACTTTTGTTCTTTGCTGCAGATTCACAGAGTTTCTGGAGCCTTTTGAGAGAGTGATTCAACCAGAGGAGCTTTGGCTCTACAAGAATCCTCTAGTTGAGTCAGACCACATTCCCAAGAGGGTCATGTTCGTAAGTACCTGCTGTCTTAATTCCTCTTATTGCAGACTGAATATGTGGTCATTACTGCAATCTGCTTGAACTCCATTCTCTCCTACTTCTTAGTAATCTTTGTGGTGCAGAAATCCTTCATTCATAACGATCAATACTGCAAAGCCATTTCTTTCCACTATTGAGGTGCGGCCTGAATTGTGTTGACAGATATGAGAAGAGGTTTAATGGAACAGTGCTGATTAGTGCCTCCAATGGAAATATCTGCTATTGGACAGAAATGTGATGCAGGTTTAAGATGAATTTCTAACCAGTACAGCAAGGATTGAAAACATTTTTTTCCCTCAGGCTCATGCTGTAAACATTGAACAAATAACCTGAGGAATCACTTGGCAAACACTTCTATCCAGCACATATTGGAGCGTCTGCTGAATTTGTTCTCAGTGCAGTTCTCGGCAACAATCACTGGAGTCAATACACTTAGAAATACATCATACTTGTCATTACCGAGCTCAGTCTAATGCAGTCGTGAGTCATACGTTGCTTCCAGACTCAGATGGACGAGAGTGATTATGGTAAAATATGACAACAGTGATGCCAAAACAAATAAGCTGTTAAACCTGAGACTACTATACTTCCACTTTTTCCATCTGCCACTAACATCAACCATCTGATGACAATGAAATGTTTAGAAGACAATTTTAATGAAACATTTTACAAGATTGTAAAGAAACATTTTGGCAAATATGATTATTTGTGTCTGTGCATACAATATGATGCTAGAGCCAGAAGGCTTAGTTTAACATAAAGCTAAGAAGCAGGGGGAACAGCTGGTGTGTCTCTGTCCAAAGTTTACATGCACATACAACATACACCTACCAGCAAATCTACATCTCACAAATTAACACATTCTATCGCCTTTGTTCAATCAGGCCTGCCAACATTCGACTTCAGCTTTGAGTGAGATATGATCCTGCTTGCCACTGACCCTAACCCTGAGGAACACTAATTCATAAAATTTGAAAGGTATTCAATTGTCAATTTTAAAAATGGCCATTGAAGACCTGTCAAGTATAACAATCTCTCAATCATAAAATCTGTCAGGAGCATTTGATCGATTTAATCATTATTATACCAGAAAGACTTTGGCCGTAATATGTTCAGCTGTTCATCTCTTTTGCTGTCACATGGTTTTGATGTGTTTGGGCGGCGTGAGAGCGTGAGGCTGAAGGTGACAGCGTGTGTCACATGTCAGACACGGTGACACACCAACAGAGATGTATAAACAGCAAGTTGTGTTTTTCTGGTGAGGTAACTATTTCTGACTTGTTTGTCACCGTGAGGTTTCCACACAACCGGCAGAGACTCCAGGAGGTCACAGCACCCGGCCAAGAAAATACATCAAACATTTGCAGTGGATCCGTAAAGAGAAAAACCTGAATATCCAGGCCGACTTTTTAGAGCTGATCTAATATGAACACCATCTAGATGTATTTTCCATACTGATGATCAAGGGCAGGAAATGGGCCCTCATGATGATTGCATTATGTGCCCTATTCTCTTATATAATAAACTCTTTTTCAAGCACATTAAACAGGCATCAAGCCATCTTTCACAAGTTTAATACCAAGTTGTTGTTGTATTAGTTAATCATTTCTCTGATAGACTGATATGTTAAACGCATGCCAACATGTCTGGTAGGTAATCACTGTTTGATCAAAATATCAAACCAACTTAACAGGCAAAGACTCGCCTGCTCATTGCTTGTTTAGCTCTCCTCTGCGCGAACTGACAGCGTTTGACTGACTGGCGCTCCGCTCTGTCCTGTGCGTTTCCACACACATCAATCATGCCATCAGTGTGGAAACAGCTGCAGAGTAGGTGGAGAGCACTAACTGTCAATCATTTCAAGCTGGAAATAATGGCAGTAGTAAACTTCACTGTTATGTAAACTGTACTATATGTAATAACTCGCCTCTCATCTAAACAAATGGCTGAATAGATTGAATATACTGTATGTTGAGGCTTAGCTTGGCTCCACTTAATGATGTCGAGAAGACTTTGTGTCAGACCAATATAACCAGTGATTAAAATAAAGGAGTTAACACATTAACAGAAGTGTTTTTGCTGATAAATAGAAACACCAGCTTTAAATTACGCATCAACAAATCATTTTCTGAGTATTTATTATAAGCACTTAAAAGTGCATTAGTCATTGAAAGCTTCCACCAATCAGGCACAAAAAACACACAAACACACTCACACACAAACGCCTACATTTAAACTTCCTCTGCCATTCATCTGTGGTGCTGAACGTCCAGCAAAGAGCAACAGATAAACCCTTGAGCTTGTCTACAGCTTATCTGCACTCTATTATTTCTATTTCCTTTTATAACATGAGTTATAAGAAATGTTGACAGTTTATATTAACTTCAAAGTCCATGGATCTTAGCTCATGGCAGGTCACTAAATAACAACAGAAAGCCCCCCCGCCCACATGGGAAAAACTCCCAGTGCCGACACCCAGCAGTCAAGCTTCTTCAATGTCATTGTGCTGACAGTAGCCTTGAAGGTGCAGAGAATTTATCTGGCCATTAAAAATAGTCCACGGAGGGGATTTACATGACGCTACATTATGACTCACTGCGACCTTCATTTAGACATATATTGTATTAGTCAGCATGCAAGCCTGGGGGCTCTCTCATTATGGGAGGGGGCAGGGATGTTATTTATTGTTGGCCCAATGATCTTAGAGTAGAGACCTCCTGATCAGCATGGCCAAAGGTCACATTTATGTCCAGAGAATATGTAAACAGGCTATATATTACATCCCTCAAATCAGTGCCTGAAAATCACATCTCATCTTCGAGGAAATGTTTGCTGTTCCAATTAAAGGTAAAACAAATAGCATTTCCAAAAGAGACATACAGAATGCAATGTTGGCATTGAGATAACTGAACATTGATTGAGAATTATTTATGCTCAACTGTGCATTATTGACAGTGGGAATCTCCCCGAGAGCTGTAAATGCAAGTATAGTCCACCCTCTAGGCAGGACCTTGGTGAAAGCTACAGATCAATTGCTTAATGAGACTGACACAAGCAAAGATGTCTACTTAGTTTTTTCACCCACAAGAAAGAGACATTATTCACAGCTATTCACAAACCAAGAGACACATGACCTAAAATGTGTTTAAACTAACACATAATCTTTCACTGTTAAACAGATGCACAACCGGCATGTAGCCTTCACTGAGGTGTATCAAGTGAACATGCAAGTGTACAAATGAACATAAAGAGTATAATGAACCTTGATTAAGGCCATGTGCCAATATGCATGTCTTAATTAAAGATGGTTGCTCTTTTATAACTGTCTTTAAGTTGTCGCAAAATGTTATGAGACAAGATCATTTTTAGGCTGTCAAACCTTTAGGATGTTTTTGGAAGCTTTAATGTGTTAACTCAAATCGTGCTTGTCTCATCTACATATCCCTTCACATCTTTGACAACTGTATTAGACTCCCAGGATTGCCACTGTGTAATTTTTCGGTTATGTAGAGTCGCTGTAAGTGAAATACTGTCAGGAATTGTAAAAGAAAATGTCAAAAGCTGTCAACTCAACCACCAATGTCGGGCCACCTTTGGCACCGGTGCTGTTCCAGGATAGTTGTCTCACCCTGCATAAATTGTAAGGAGATGGAGACCTAACAGAGAAATAGGTGTTATTTTCCCCACTGGATTCGCTCAAAACCTCTGTGATAAAGTGATGGGAGCTGCTGTGACAGGAAGGGCGCTGATGTGCAGGGTGCATGTTTGGCAAACATGATGGATGCCACTGGCTGATAGGTCACCACAGTTGTGTTGCTCCAATCCATTTTTGCCAGGAAACAGTTTTTGATTTTGTCTCTTACTTTTTTTGGTTGTTTCTTGTGCATGATAAAAGCTGCTCATTCTACTCCCTGGAGCAAGATGATGTTTAATATTCCATCTGCAGGTACAACCACACTTTATGCCACAGACATTAAATCTTAATGTGACACTATCTATGATACAGTATATCTTGCATTGCTGTTTTGCACTGAATGTAAAGTTGTAAAGTGACATTTTGACTTCTACCTATGTACCCATGTATCCATGTCCAATTCAGGCAATAACTGTTGGTGCACTTATAACTGTGAACCCAAGTGCGATTACAAGTTTGAATCCAGCTACTTCAAAGGGGATAGCGAGGTGCGAAATTAGTTCATAATTGGCAGAGTTACACAGATGTACACACAGCTGAATGGATGAACGGCACTCAAGGGGAATTCAATATGTGCATTATGATAATGGAACCGAAAGTCTCCCTTTGTTTTTACTACCTCTGTTGCAAAGAAAATATATTGAATTTGGCCAGAAAGTACTGAATACAGTCTGAGGAATGATACTGCGGAGGCCCAAATCTCTTATCAAGCGAGAAGGAAAAAAATCATCTCTGCGCAAGCGAGAAACCCCACTGAACAATAAAGAATCTTGTTTGGCTCCTCCAGTTTGTCTTGTTAAAATTAACTCTGAATAATGGATGGGTTCATGTCATTCCCCGAGGCAAAAGTCATTTTATGATTAACCTGAAAAACGGACCTTGTGGAATTCTGCCGAGCATCTCTAACAATAACTGTACGTTATTTCTCTTTGTTTCCTCCCAGGCAATTTCATTCCTTACCCCGCTGGCGGTGATATTTGTGGTGAAGATCATTCAGAGGACGGACAAGACGGAGATCAAAGAAGCATGTTTAGGTACGGGGAGCCAATTACTTGAAATGCCACAAATGTGTTAGTCACAATCAAGCCTTTGAGAGATCTTAAAATGACGGCATTCAGAATATTTTATAGTTGCATGGGCTGACCTAGACGTACTTCATCGTGCTTAATGTTGCAGATCTTTGATCTGTGACCTAGTGTTACAGTCAGCATGCTACCACACAAGTTAATCTTAATCACAGAAGCCACAAGTATTTACACCCGCTTAAAAATGTCACGCTATTTGTTAAATTTTTAAACATCTGGGCATTTCTCTGATGCTGATTTTGCCGTCCCCCCCCTCCCCGGGGTCGACAGGCCCGCGGAGGCTTTGGCACATCAGAGAGCATTGAGAAAGTTGAACTCAAATCCAATTAAAGAGACACACGGAGATGAATTGGGTGGAAAGAGGGCGGCTCGTTGCATCAGTATAGAGATTACGCTGCTGTGTAGAACTTAACAGGCCCATTACCGCCTGCAGTGAAGCACTTCTACGAGCGTTATAGCTGTACAGGAAAACAAGATCATTCAGAAGAACAAAGAATAAAAAGGAGCACATTATTCTGACAAGTTTCTACACGATCATTTTGAACATGTCTTTGAACCAGTGTTACCTCTACACCTAATGAGAAAAAAGATCAAAAAAGTGTTTTTCAGCTGGGTGCAGAGTCTGAAAGTAGCTTCTTTTTTAACTACCTACCTGGGATGTATTTTTCATCCCAGAAAAGCAGCTGTCCCTGTATTCCTAATTTAGTGAGTTCAAAGTTGTCCCTGAGGGTCCTCTAATTCTGAGATCATTAATCAAAATTTCAAACAGATATAATTGAGCTGGCATTAATGAAGGGTGTGAGTTCGATTTTCACCCTTGGAATATCAATGGGCTTTGGTTTTTACCTATATCGTGCGTTTATTGTTTGATGCAGTGCATGGTGGCATCACGTCGCCTCTTTACTTTTCTTTGGCGTAAAAAGAACAAAATCATCCCTTTGAACAGTAGTCTAACAACCCTTTATTATTCCCTAACCCCCTGCAGCTTAATTGTGTAACTACCTATCAGTCAAGGTATAATGCCGTGATTTTAAAAGTTTGATTATATTTTCCAAAAAGACTACTCTGTGAGAATGACGGCGATGATTCTTCAGTGATTACTTTTTATTTCTTGTTACAAAGCATGAAGGATGTTATTCATCCTCTGAATGTGAGATCTCGTAGCGCATAGAGGCATTGTTGTTTGGTGTGTGTAGAGGGAGTAATCTTCCAGTTAGTGAGACAATGAGCGGAGGTTCAATAATAGGAGTTTGTGTAGTTCTTGCTAATTTGGTCTAATGAGTTTAACTATCCCAGTATGTTCAGCTCTACACCACTGGGCCGTCTTGCTGCTGAATGAGAGGGACTTTGGTAAAGTGAGCAACGATGTCTTTACTCAGTAGGCGTCTCGTTTTTCCTGAAACTGTGCCCTCGTGCAAACTCTGGGATAAGTGCGTGGGAATGTGACCAAATTGGGTGACCGGAGGCAGAAGCACAGTCCTAATGCAGCACAGGCCCAGCACAACCAAGGATGCACAGAATACACTATTAGGAGGAGGAATGCAGTATCAGCAGGTGCACTTGTGGCGAGCTTCAAGAAAGTTCCTCTCATACCCTTTAAAAGTTGCAGCAGAGGCAAGTCCAGGCTACACTGGAGCTGCAAATTTGCAAGGCACAAATATACAGTATGCCACATTACTCTATAACACCCCACACAGAATATGCTCCAAGGTCAGAGGATGTCTCTTTTATGAGTTACGATTATCAACTATTCTGCTCCAGCTAACTGGCAGAAACTGGCTCATCTGATGCCAAGAGTTTCACAAACAGCCATAAGAGCAAATAAATGGACTGCCAAAGCTATGTCAATGCTGCTGTTGGCTGCAGGCCAGCACAAAAATTAATTAATGCTTTAATCACCATCGGTAAACGTCCCAAGGCTAGGCTATATGAGATAATGGTTTTATACAGTAAGTGCCCAGCCTCCTCATACCAACAGGGATCTGAGACAGGGAGCACATTGCACTTTAATGTCTCATTTTTCAACTGGTCAAACGGAACATGTCTCATTTTGGGCCTTCATCTGATCCGCACACAGTTTGCCCAAATTAACAAGCTGTTAAATAACATTGACACTTTGCTCCTCTCAGCAGCTCGGGAAGATAATACATTTGAGCTCTGGCGACATGGGGTGAATTCAATTGACCCGCAGACTACTGGGATTAACTTATGCAGGCAGGAACTCCGGCTAATGATGAGCCCCAGTGGTTTGCTTCATGGCCAATCAAACAAATGTACAGTTACAGTGCAATGTCTACCTGTCAACTAACGGCAGTCCTCCTGTTTCCCATTACCAAAGTTGAGCTGAGGCGGTAATTGCTTCACAGTCAGATAGACTCTAAGTACCACTACTGTTGGGATACTTTCTGGACTTTTTTCTCCCGATTAGATATCTATCAGATATTTAAGTGGGAGAAAACAAGGAGCTTTATTCAGTCCACCACTTTGGTCCAAAATGAAACCTGAACAACTAGACATGGGATGGGATTTTGTAAAGACATTCATGATGCCCAGCAGGTAAATTTTAATGACTTCGGTGATATCCTGACTTTTGCTCTAGTGCCACCATGAGGTTCACATTTGTGGCTTTGAGTGAAATGTCTCAATATCTAAGACATGAAATTTGGTGCAAACATGGATGTCTCCCTCAGGAGGAATTGTAATAACTTATTTTCCTCTTGACTGACTTTTCCTCGTGGCCATGCAAGTACTTTTGCTCAGTACTATGGTTAATGACCAAACAGCTCAAAAGTTCATTCCCATCCCCATCAGGCTCAGCTTTACTTTTGTTTACGTTTGGCATTTTGCCCGTTGGAATCTTGTTTTTTTTGGAGTCAGAACCATATTTGGATGAGAGCCACAACCTAAAGCAGACCCTGCTTTATCTGTGAAGGTTCTCAGTCCTCCAGGTCACTGTACTCAAATAAGGGTTGAATTGACCAAAGCTTCATGGGTCGACTGAAGCTTCTTTATTTCTTTAATGAGAAGTGCAACGTCTTCAAGCACCTACAGTCGAATCCAGTCGCTGTCGATTCAACCTTCATTTGAAAACCCTCCTTGATTGTCTATTTTAGTCTTAATAGGATTTTTCCATAGTGAGTATGTTAGCATTTAGCTCAGAGCACCACTGTGCCTCAGTAGCCTCACAGCCTGAGCCTTGTTGAATCATGATTCACATTAAACTGGATCCATTACTGGGAAGGAATGGAGTGTGTGCACTACAGAAGCAGTAATACAGAATTAGAGTTTGATTTCATTTGGCTGTACAAAGGACTTCCCCTGCATTAATGTGCATATGTGTTGTTTTGTCTCTCTCTCTCTCTCTCGTGTGTGTGTGTGTGTGTGTGTGTGTGTGTTTGCGAAGCTTGCACTGTGTTTAAAACCTGCTTGCTACTGTTGGTGTTTAGGAATTATGAGAGGTTGCACATAAATCCTGACAACCATCTGTCCAGCTGCAAGGGAAATCCCCATGAACCTAATTGGCTGTTTTATTGTGCGTTGTGTCAGAAGAGTGGGCCACCTGCCAGAACCTGTATTGCATTATTAGTAAATTAATTGTTTTACCACAGCATTGCTGTTTCTATGAATGTTACTTACACTGAAAATGCTGTCAACCTAGTTTAACCTTACAACAACAAAAAACTCTGTATGATGCTTATTTGACTGTATGTGTCCATCTTCCTTCTCCAGCTGTGTCCCTGGCTCTTGCCCTGAATGGAGTCTTCACAAATACTATCAAGTTGATTGTTGGCAGGTATGCAAAACAAACTGAAGCATTTTACAGAAAGTACTATATAAACAATGCTCTGAAGATCACACTTTTCAGCTTTGACTTACACGATTTAAGGCCAACAAATTGTTTGACATCTCAATGGAATTCCTTCTACTGGTGATATCTCTTGGGTTATGTTTGATTTTCAGACCTAGGCCCGATTATTTCCAGCGTTGTTTCCCAGATGGACAAGTAAACGTGAAGATGCTGTGCACTGGGGAGCCAGATCTAGTCTCCGAGGGACGCAAGAGCTTCCCCAGCAGCCATTCGTCCTGTGAGTGCCAGTTATCAATCCAAGCAGATCGGCTGCCAACGCTTGCAACACAATGCCAAAAAGATATCAGAACTCACACACTAACTCATTAAAACTGCATACAACTGTGGCTATTTACTGAGCTTGATCTTGACGCTCTGAGCAACATTTCACCTAGTAGAAAATGTCCGTGTCTGCTGCCCGGGTGTGTTCTGTACAAGATGTTCACATCACATTTCAAAGTGTTGATTTTGTTGCTGCCTCTCTTCAAGGGAAATTACACCATGTAGCAATGAGTTATCATTCAGTTTACACGTCCCGAAGCAGCTTGTCAAGATGTTTGGTTGATTGAATCAAACATTCAACCTTCTTCAGCTGGTGTGTATATACAAATAGGTGCTGAATGCACGTCTACTGTTTCAGCTTCGTCTGACTTCCTGCTGTGCTCAGCTGTGCAGACCGATGTGGGACACTCGACATCTTTTGGACCATATTGCTTTCCAAGCTGTTTTCACTTCGGCAGCGTGTTAAATAATTCACATGTTTTTCTGTTGTCCAGCAGATGAGCGTTCAGTGGTATGCAAAGAGTGTTTGCTGTGGGCCACACAGATGTTGGCTAAACCTTCTGCATTATATGGTGCATCAGGCATGTAAAGACTGCATTTACAAAGATACATCTTTGAAAGCATCACCTAATTACCATGCCGTCATTGAGCATAAAACGTACTTGACTGAATGGCTTTCTCTCTTGCTCTAGCGACTGTGTGCCTCAGAAAAGTCCACTAAGTGTAAAATTCCTGCACTGTAATTACACTGAACCTCCTGCTATCTGTTATGCAAAATGAAAAAACATATCTGCATATCTTCCAGTGAGCTGTAACCCCGACTGCGGCATGCTTGATATTTATATTGTGTGCTTTTGTTCGCAATTCTTATTACATTTCCACTCTAGATGCACATTCAAACAAGGTGATTGTAAAAAGCACTGTGTAAATAAGCAGATGGTTGCGTCCGACTGAAGCATTTAATTTGACAAAGAAAGGAACTCGTATATATTTTTTATTTCATCTTCTAATTAAACTGTTGCATGTGAGTTCAGGTAAGCACTGGAGGGCGTGTGCAAGAAACAAAATGCTTGTGAAACGGTCTGTGAATGCGTTTAATTGCCATCCTGCTGTGAGTTTGACTGCCTCAAACTACTCTATAAAAGGCTTCAAATCAAACATGGGATTAACTGGTCTTTGTGTGTTACAATAACACAGCAAGATACCATAGTGGATAAGCTGGTGTAGGATGTGAAGAAAAATATTTGATGTTAAACTTGGCTGTAATTTCATGGTCCGGTCTGATTTCTAATTGATGTCTTAGCATAATATTAAAGTTGCGTGCTTAGTGCTTCTCAGACACCTGCTTAAAGAAAGAAATGCTTTGAAGTGCTGGCTGTGTCCCATTAGAAATGGCAGAGAGGGACATTGCTGTGTAATTCACTGCAGCACTGTGTATGGATTACATTCATCTGCGCGACAGCTCTAATAGCCTTATGTTGTTGCGCCGCGAGTGAGAAAGTGATTGAGAGAACCATGCGACGGGGACACAGGGAGCACCCATATGCCAGCACGTCTAGAGAGCAGAAGAAATCCAATTTCCTGTCTGTGTCCCTTTTCACCAGGACAATGCTTGTTGGACCACGCATAAGTTACAGAGCTTTTACTCAGACGAATGTGGCAATGGACGGGCGATAGGGCCGGGCAGATGCCAAGAGTGGATGTAAGCCGTATTTAAAGTGGCATCGGGACGTAACGCAACATCACTTCTGGCTGGTGTGCAGCCTCAGACACAGGCTAATAGGTAAAAGACGCCGCTTGGCACTCAGAAACTCTTTCCTCTCCCAAAAGGACGCTCTATAATCTGCATGGTAAAAATAAAACCGAAACGAATCCATCAGAATCAGTCAGGACAAAAATATAAATATACACTGGGCGTCAGTGTTTGATGACAGCTATTTTTTAAAGCACATAAACTATTATTGCATTTCAAAGTTTTTAAAGCTGCTCGGGTTCTCTGTGATTTCATTTTATTTTCTTCACCTCAAAGCAAAGGAACGGGGTAACAGAAATTGAAGGAGACAGGTCCCAGAAAGAAAAAAACAAACATAAATACTAACTCCCCTGAACCCACTGCACCAATATACACAGCGGTAAAGTGAGCAGGCCCTAAAACATTAGCTGCATTTGTCTAACCATCTTCCCCTGCGCATATGAAGCCATTAGATACGATCAATTAATATGCACTTTTAAAAAAAATAATGAATCCTGTGAGACGGACCTAATCGTATCTTTCAATCTCTGTGTAGCTTCTTTCACTTACAACTATCTGTGTTAAATTACCCACAGCTTTGAATGTCCATCATGTTAGTTCAATTCGAGAGGACTACGCCTCCACAAAATGGGCTGTCTTGTGTTTACTGTAACCCACTCAGTCTGCCCGGACCGTCCGGAGAGGTGGAGGAACAGCTTGTGTAGGAGTGCGCCAGCAATTATACAGAGCTAATAATGAGTTCCTGTTGGGCTTTTGTATGTTAATGATGGGAACTCGTTCAGTGCCTAAGTGGACGGTTAATATGCATAGTGGCTTCTGATAAGAGGCAGAGGGGTGTCGCGGCGGTCCCTGCAGGGGTCAAAGGTCAAAACAGAAATTAGAGAGAAGGAAGATAGCTGGGAGATAGAGAACCGCTACTCTCAGTGAATAGTTTGTGTCTGTGTGCGGTCAGATAGTATAATCATAGATATTTCAACAGAAATAAATGGGAGAGCGGTAAAGAGGCTGGTATTAACAAATTCACTAGACTGTGCAGAGGCTTTGACTCCACTCTTTGGATCCACAGCCAAACCCTGTTGTTTGAGAGAACACTTATCTGCTCTCAAACGTGTCCTCCATGGGTTCACCATACCAGGCCTTAATAGAACAATCTTAATTTACTGTGGCTCCCTTTTTCAACATGCAATCTGCACTACTTCTCCTTCATACCTCATCTGGAACTCCTGGTACTAGATCTGCCCAGTTGTTGCACAGCCAGCCTCCCTCACCACTGACCCCTGCCACCCCCATCATACTCACACACATAATCATATGGTGCTCAGATATGTACTTTCAAGGTGGAAAAATGACTAAATGTTGTTGTTCCACAAAGTAACACATGATTGTGATGCTACCAACAACTTGAAAATGGTGAAAATTTTGGATAGTTTAAAAATGGCTGAGAAAAAAACAACTAATTAGCAGCAAGCACAAAGTAGCTGAGGTTGATGGGAATGTCATTAGTTTTGCAAGCATTTCTACATAAACCAAATTATTGGACAAATTTTCACCTGATAATTGCAGACGAAAATTCAGAGGATCACCAAAGTGTAATTTATCCTGAGGGGAGCACAAATGTCTGTACCAAAAGGGGTGCAGGGATATTAGTTGGCTCTAAATGAGTTGTGCAAAAGTTAGAAAGACTCCAGATGACTAAGTTCAGCCCATTTCAATTCATCATGCTGCTCCACCCAAGAAAGATCGACATCCATCTTCCTTTTTTTTCCACCATCTTTCCGTTTGTTTTTGTCACGACTGTGTCTCATTTCTGCTGCGTTTACAGAAATCAACACTTACTTCTGAAAAGTGCATTCAGACCTGGTTCGTCTTTGCTTGCACCGTCTGAACAAACCTTGTGCTTGTTTGAAGATGAAAAAAACAAAAACACAATCGCACTGTGCTCATCAGTCTCGTTAGGCATCTTTGTTTTGTCTTTGGGGAGTTACTCGTCAAGGCTTTTTAAATGCATGAAGCGGATTCATTACCGACATGTTTTTCCCTTTGTCGGACTCCTCTCTGTCCTCTCGCCTTATGGGGACTCCTGCCGCCTCTTAGGGAGCATCCTTCAGTGGTTATTGGCTACACCTAGTATTCGTGGTATCGCCCTGCTACAGCACATATATTGGCTTAGTTAATTATGCTAATTTAACATGTAGAAATGTGTTTGTGTGTCTCTCTGCCCCCACTCATGTATTATGCATATAGAGCATTTTTATTAGTGTAATCTTCAGGATGTTGACTCACTGTGTCTGCAAACATATCGTCTATATGCAGTATGGAAATACTATAATAGTATGCATGTTTACTGCTACAATAAACCACTTTTCCTTATGATACCTTTAGCAATTCAAAGAAAACTTTGCTTATTTAAACTGGCAAATCTCATCACCTACATTTCTAAAACAGATCCAACAGAGAAGCTTACAGAATATTGTTTAGCATCCATTTACAGTTGCTTCATATTTTTCTGTCTTGATTTACACCTGAAAGCCCCAAACTCAGAAAAATGTAGGTTAAACATATAAATTGAACATTAGAGGAGCAGTAAGAGAGAGAGACCTATTTTTAAGCTTTAGTCTTTTCTGCTTCTTGGGTTTCCTGCAGACTTACAATTTATGGGGACTGCCCTGTAGATTTTAAACTGTCTACCTTGAAACTGTGGGTGAATGAATGTGTTCACCCTCTGAGGGTTTGCTGACCTGTCCGCGGTGTTTCCCTGCTCGACTCTCAAAGAAGCTTGGATGAGCTCCAGCCCTCTCTGCTCTGAATGAATAATGATAACAAGTAGTAATGATAAACTGGGTCCCTGCTGCACTGTCCTCACAAAGAAATGGAATTTGGGAGGTGAACAAGGCAGGATGAAAGGAAAAACTAAGAAAACTCCCAGTGAGCAATGTATTCATATGTATTTATCTCTGTGTTACAAATAGATGGATCAGCTCAAGTGAAGCTGTAAGAAGGTGTTTCAGGAGTGTGTGATTTTGTTATGTAAAACTTCCGTGAGTTCTTCCAAGTTAAAATGTTCAGTCAGCAGACTGAGTCGCTGGTTCATGGATAATTTAGCTCTGTCTATCCAAATGAGTAATGTAATCATCTTAGCCATGGTCTAAGCTATTAAAATGAATGGTGTGAGTCGCCGTGTGATTGGAAGTGCAGAGAGGGCGTCCAGAAGTGAGATGGATGGGCATTGAGGGATGCTGAGGAACTCGGATGGCTTGTTCGTGACCTCCGAACAGAAGGACCGGACTGATGAACTGAGCCGGAAAGTAGTGTGTTGTTTTCTGTACCTGCCATGTGGTACACTTTGTGGGTGGTGATGATCACTATGTGCAGGACTTTATACATCACAGGGTGTCAATTAAATCTTCAGCATATTTCACATTTTCCCTGCTCTCCATATGGATGGATTTAACTGGCTGAATTTATTAGCTTGAATAATCTAACCCGTGGTGAATTCACTTTCAAAAAGACTGTCTACTAAAGCTCGAGCTATTAGAAGGGACCCACAGGCTGAATTTAATCTCTCAAACTAAACCACCATATGGTCCAGGTGAGGTTGTATAGACCACCCAAGAGGCCCATACAGTCAGCAATGTGAGCTCGCCATATGGTTTCCATTTGATTATCGTCAGATGTACTGCCATGTTAACTGTGTCTTTCATAGACATTGGCGTACTGTTTTTAGCTGCTGTCACTGTTTTGGCTGTATTTACGGCCCAGAGAAAAAACGTCTCATCAATTGTTGGATGGATTACCATGAACCAACATGACATTTTTGGTTTTGAGTGAAATGTCTTAACAACTATTGGATGGATTTCTTTGAAATTTTCTACAACTTGATCAAAGTCCTTAGAGGATACATTCAAATGATCCAGTGCATTTTAATCTAGTGATGTCATCAGGTCAAAACTTCAATTTGCACAAAACCTTGTTTTTTGACCACATACCTGCAATACTAATGAAATTACCTCAGTTGCTTTTTGGTTTCAGTGTTGAATAGCAAAGTGTTTTATTTTGACTCCACCAGTCAGCTTGATTAAGGTGCAGAGCTCTGAGGAGTTTTTCACATTTGGCAGGTGTGCACTTCACTTCCCCTGCAAACTTTGGCAACTTACTGTATAGCTACTCAAACCACCATTCTTTGTGTAGATAAGCAGAAAGCAGAAACCCACATGAGCTTACATGACTATGTTGGCTTGGTACCAACTACAAGAAAACAAACAGCACACGCATACATACTTTTGTGGAATCCAGCCAAAATCCCATATTAGATTCAGTCCTGCTAAAGTGCTGGAGTCAATTTTAAAGTGCAATCAAGCAAACTAGATTATGTCCATAATTTCTGGTTATTTCCATAATCATTTTTTAAATAAAAACCCAATATCAGCATACACCAGCCATCCAATATATTGGTCTAAATGACCTAATGGAAAATGCTGAGTTCTTAACGGAGTCAATTCCTTCTCCCCGAACGCAGGACAGCTACTGAGACAGCTGGACTTTCTGCCGCTGCCCTTCCTTCCCATCACCCTTCCTCTCTCTCTACAGGCTACACACGTGTCCCGGCGTCCTTAGTATTCTCGGCCACTTTGCGGGTTGAGTGACAAATGGGCAGCTGATGGGTGCTGATGGGCGCTGTTTGGCCCAGTGCAGCACTAAACTAATGACCCTGTCTCGGCGCCACCTTTTAAAGCTCCATCACGCAACCTTTAATTTATACAATCAGACCGCCGCTGTTTCTCTTTCACGACCCACCATCAACTAAGACACAGACCCCCTGCGGCACAGCATGGCCTGCAGCTAAGTCACATTTGTTTCTCATACCAGGCTTTAGCATTCACTGTGACCTCAGTTTGAGGCCATAGGTGGGCCTGGGCAGAGGAGAGCTGCTGGACAATATGAATAATTTTCCATCAACTATGCATCAGTGTATCAGCTCTATACTAATCTCGACGTGTGGTACAATTTGGGACTGACATAGTCTCTCTCTCTTATCTCAGTTCGGCAGTGTTTGCACAGAAACCAGTCATTGAGAATCTAATTTTGTACTGTGTATTGGTGTATGCAAGAGTATGCACATCGCTAAATAAGTCTCCTCTGGCGTGTGGGTTGTGCTGAGTACAGCTGTGTAGATCTGGTGGTCTGTTTGCCTTCGCCTGCTCTCGGGCACCTGTCACACACAGTGATTTAGTATTAAAAGATTTGCCTAACAGACTGGTAGATCCTTCAGTGAGTTTTCCTGCAAGTGGGTGGCAGTGGACAAGCTGCAAATCTCCCATCTGCTTTCTTCATTCTGTTTTAAATGCTTTAGCACACTATAATTGTCCGGTTTATTGCTGATGTTATTATTTTGCATCTGTCACCTGTTGCCCCTGATGTAGTGTAATTGACTTTTACAAGACCGTCAGCGGGACACGGTCACAGTTTGACTCCACAGCCACAGACATGATGAGAGTTTATGATCTGAATGCTGTATGTAATCTTCTCTTCTTTCTCTTTGTCTGCCCACTTCTCTCCCTGCTAGTTGCATTCTCCGGTCTTGGCTTCACCTCCTTCTACCTGGCGGGCAAGCTGCAGTGTTTCACGGATCAGGGTCGAGGGCGCAGCTGGCGTCTCTGCGCCATGGTGCTGCCTCTCTACAGCGCCATGATGATCGCATTGTCCCGGACCTGCGACTACAAGCACCACTGGCAAGGTCCGACTAACAGCTCAGACGCAGGACACATGAATATGAATTTCCCAGATCAAATGAAATTACAGCCAACTAAATGAAGTCTCCTCTCAACTTGCATAGTGTTAAATCTGCCGGTGTCAGCCTTAAATGGATGGCTGTGCAGAAGTCTGTTTCAATCACACCTGGCTCAAGGCGCTTTTATAATTATTATACAGATAATTTATAAGGCAAAGTGGGGGGTGATGCTGATTTCAAACAGCTGTGCTTCTGTAATCACGTTATCTTAATCAACATAGCTGACAAATCAAAGAAAGTCAAAAAAAAAAACAGGCTGGACAGCTTTCTTATTTGCCCAACAGACTGGAAATTGTGTCTTATAAGGCTGTTTTCATCGCTATAGCTCGATGCCAGTGAGGTAGCCTTTAATTCAGCAGCCTGGGAAGAAAATTACAATTACAAGCCTCAGTTTTTCATATCTCTTCTGAAAGAGCTGCAGAGATATTTTGGAGGGACGGAGGGAAGGGAATGTATATGTGGGTGGGGTGTGGGAAAGAATATGTGGTAATATGATGACAGCTTTGTCATATGGTGTTAATTGGTTTTAGAGAGCCATATGTTCCTGGGGAGCAGGGCAACTACAAAACAGACAAGTCTTCTAACAACCAGGATTTATTTACAGCAAAAGCACAACACACACATAGTAGTTAGTCATAGTAGTTACATAGTAACAGACACTTTCTGACTCCTCTTGGCATTTCTAGCTCCACACATACTTTTTCTCCTCCCTCTCCCCGGCAGACTGTAAGTAAGCAGCAATGGTGCAGCCCATTAAACTCGAGGGTCCCCAATCTGCACTCTGTGTAAACACAAGCTGGGAGCCCCCATTAGCCCGGCTGCTGAGCCATGCTTGATGGATACTAATATTCTCCCCATCCCTTTGCACTTTAGAGGTGCGCTCTGTCCTCGAGGGGGAAAGGCTGGGCTTCCAATCACTATCTCAATGAGGCCACCAAACTAATATACAGTATTGCATCAAGTCACAGTCTATTAAATTCAGCTGACAGGAGTCGATGAAACATTCACAGAGCAGGCTCATGCATTGTATAGTTTCTGAATGGCGGAAATCGATGCTGTATTATATTTCATTTCAGCCAGAAGGAGAAAATAAAGGGAGTTTGGTGAGACCTATGGAGAAATATAATTTTCATATTATGGATACCTCTACTTCAGCTGCTCCAGCCACCAGCTGGCCGTGTCATTTTGATCTATATCCAGCAATATAGGCTTAATATTCACCACGGCAATGTGATATTATATGATGTATTATAGCTTAAAGGGGACCAGGGATAATATGAAACTGTTCAGCATAGATGACAAAGTGACAGAGACAGCCTGTCCAGAGGCAAGCGAGCCCAGTGCTCAGGAGAACAGATTCATCGCTTTGCCTTTCAGTTTACTTTCATCACCCTCTAAACTAGCCAGGCATGATGAATGCTCACAGGGACGTTCTTGTACATAAAGTAATGCCTAATTGATTGCGCTCATTCGACAAGCGGGTATTATTTTTCTTCCTCCACACAGGCTAAAATTAACTAAGATGCGCGCCTTTAAATATATGTGTTTTTGTGACTTTGCAGACGCCTTCGTTGGAGGAGTGATCGGGTTGCTGTTTGCGTACATCTGCTATCGCCAGCACTACCCACCCTTTCTGCACATGGACTGCCACCTGCCTTATGCCAGCCTGGCTGCCGCCGCCCACGCACCCTCGCATCCCCAGGACGACCCGCAGCCCACTGACAATGCCACCACCCTGCCCCTGGAGGGCTTGACTGAAGGGCCAGTATGACTAGTGGCCACCACCGAGACGCCCCCCAGCACCCTCACCAAGCCACCGAGCCCGCCGCCCCTTTCCCAGTGACTGACTGGCACTTGTATACATTCCAGTGGACGGTAACACACCTCACCCTCCTCCACACTGCTCAATCCCCGTCTCGGTGACACCTACATTCTTTTGTGTTTATTATTTTTATATCTGGTTCTTGCTCAGCAGCTGTGAAAGTCTATATTTAGATGTGATGTATGAGAGGAACCTACGAATATGGGACATCACCGCTGAGAGGGAAGAGAGAGAAACACGTTGAAAACCTGAGGAAACAAGTCTTACTAATGGGTGTGAAGGAAGATGAAAATATTGCCAGTTTTTGCCGGAGTTTTTTTGCTTAATGAGAAATGTGGTTGGCAGGGCGTTTAATGCTGGAGCATGTTTAATGTTTGGCTCTTAAAGGATTGGGACAGCAAGCTGGGGAGACCCGGAGAAATCCCATGAAATGTCACAGCAATTAAACCATGAAATCAAACCGGTTAAACCATTAGAATATTGTATATTTCACACTTAAAAAACGAATTCTGGGACTTGATAGCAATTAGTGCCAAATATCCAACGACACTCTGTGAGTTTCAGTTAGACTTTTAGATGCATCCAGCTGTTTCAGAGTATGTGTTTGTTTCAAACTCAAGGACTTGGGGCACTGCTCTAGATTCACACTTCCTCACTTTTAATCATTTTTGGTTGTTCATAGTAACATAATGATACATACCGAGCTCATACACTCTCGGAGAAAAACATCCATCCATGCCAAGGACAACATTCAGTGTCCTAAATCTGCTCTTCTATATTCACCCATTTCCTATTATTTCTTTCCTCCTCTTTCTCTCACCAATTTCCCAGTGCAACCCTGCATCTACCACTCTTCCCCCTATCCCCCTTCCTCACCCTGCCACCATCCAACTTTTTCACAAGCCCTGCATTTAACACATGTTCCCAAAGGTTGCACAGGGACACGAATGTTCAACTGCGGCTCAATGAGTGCAATCAATAACAGGCAGGTGGGAACGGCGCGGCGGAAGTGTGTCTGGACGGGCACAAACTCTAATCTGATCCTGCATTAATCCTCATTAAGCGAGGTCAGCCGCTGCTGCTTATGAGCACATTAGGACTGTATGAGGTGCCCCACGGACTGCCCGAGCATTGCAAATGGCTTTCAGCCCACTGCAGCCCCACAAATAGACAATCTAGCATTCAGGAGGCGACAGGCCTGAACTCGGGACAGAGATTTTGATGTATTATTCATCCATTAATGTTCCATTATTTATTAATATTTCCAGCCTTAATGTAGGAACGGCACATTGAAACAAAGAATACACCAAAGATTTGTAGCTTTTTTTTCTGCTTGGATTGTATACACTCTGTTATGCTTTATTAACAGAGATGACACATAGCCAGATTACTGGGTCCCTATCATCAAAAAGCAATTTGTAGCCTCTTACAAGTTTTGTTAGAAATTATGGATAATTTTGTTGCCTTGGTTACAGTGTCTTTTTTTTTTTTTTTTTTGCCATTGCTGTGACATTAATGGGAAGGTGCAATCTCAGTTTACCTCTTACCAAACCCAGCTACAGAGAAAGGCAAAGATTATATATTTGCACTGAAAAGCGAAGGGTGAAAAACAGGAGACAGCACATCAAAACAGCATGGTATGAAATGAACAGTAAGCCAAATGCAGAAGGTTATTTTGTAATTTTATTATCCTGTCAGTATGGTAGTCGGGCCTATTTGTGCATTTGTCTCTTTCCACTGACAAAAGACGGCACGATTTTGTCTAGAAAGCAACGGATGAAACGGCTGCAACCTTCAGCTGGCAGGAACAGACAAGGAAAGCTTCTCTCGGTTCAAAATTCCTTTAAACTTCATCTCCCTAAAATCATCCACAATTTAGCCTCTATCACTAATGCAACTCATTGGCAGCTTCTTAAAAGTGTGTGTGCGTGCAGGTTTTGACAAGGCCTATCCCGCACTGATGCAATACAAAATGAAACTTTACGAAGGAGGAACCTTTCACCAGAGGGGGAAAAAGGTGCTCGACTCTGCACATCAGACTCTGTGAAGGGACTTGTCAAGACTCTGAGAGCTGACTGGGGAGAAACTTGAAACCTTCTCTTTGGAGTCTTTCAGCACAGGCCCGGAGATCACTGAGACATCTTGAGACAGATCTGGAGATGAAATGATTGTGACACAGATTCATTATGTTCTATAGACCTGCATTCGCCTGACCTGGCAGCCTGATGTTTGTACTTTGTATTTAGTTTGGTAGAGTGTATATTGAAAAAAAAAACGATGTTGTTGAGAAGTCCGTGAGAGTATTTTCGCTTTATCGACAAATGATTTAAGTTCTCCACATTCCTTCAAATCATTCCACGATTTGTTTTAATTTGGTGCTATGGATAGTTTTGTAGCAGTAGGTGTCGCTTTTTTGAAACGGTGGATGTGTCATTTTGAAACGAAAGTTCAATAATTTTCTACAGAGAAAGAAAAAATGTAATACATACAGTATGTCTTTATCAGATGTACAAGGGCAACCAGTGCCGTATACTTTTTTTTTTAATCATTTCACCTTCCCAAGGATTGATGGGAGGAAAGTATACAAAAAAATGTTAAAGAATTATGAAATTATCAATTATAATGAATAGATGTCTGAAGAAAAAAAGAGTGTAAGACTTAAGAATCTTTGTTCATGGCATGCCAGTTCCATTTGTGAGAAAAGACTGTTTTCTATGAATAAGCATGTCTGGCCTTGAGAACTACTTGAGCTGTGTTTTGTTGTTTCTATAGTTTCTGTACAATAAAGGACTGCAGCTGTGTGAAATTTGTCCATGAAGAAAACAAAGGAGCCTACTGTACTGTATCTTGTCAAAATGTGATTGTTGGAGCCTACGTTTGTTGCCGTGATGGGAACTCGCCGCTTCACTTGGACTCAGCACATCAGTGGAAACTCATCGAGGTTTGAGAATGTTTATATGGAAAACGTGCATTCTGTACTCAGAACATATTACTAAATTATTTATATGCAAAAGAACAATCTTATATTATGCAGCAGCGGACGCTGGAATGAGCTGTGTCCCAAGTTCGGTTTGATGGATTCGTGCTTCAACGGACCTGCTGTCAGATTGCACAGTGCTGCAGAGGCAGTCGAGTGTATGTGTGTGAATGTAACTCTTAAGTGTGTGTTGTGCTTTCTGCATTGGTTGTGTTGCACTCTTGTTTAGGGAGTTTCCAATAAATGTTTGTATGCTAAAGACCGCCTGTTGATTTTCATATCAGAAGAATTCAATTGGGTTGCTGTCGAGGGCAACTCTCGAGGAAATTTTCTTTTCCAGGAAATTTGTTCCTATCAATTTCACTGCTTTTTAGTGAGCGTGTTATGTCATTGTGTACTTTAGAAACTTTTTCGAGTCATGTTTTTTAGTCATGGTGGTGATGGCAATGTTAATATGTCAATTAAGTTTTGGATGAATTCTTCATTCTTTTTTTTTTTTTTCTTAACGGACATTTGATTACTTCTCAATCCTATTTCTTTTTTTGTTTTGAGCAAAATATCTGAATAGCTAAATGGATAATCAATATCCCTGGAGAATGAATTCAACACTCTGGTGATGCCCTGACTTCTCACCTAGCGCCATCTTCTGGCCACAGTTTCAGTTTGCAAAGATTTTAGTTCATGATCAAATACATGCAAAACTAATGACATTCCCATCAGGTTCAGCTGTAGGTTTACTTTCTGTCAAATGCTAATTAGCAAATGTTCACATGCTAAAACGCTAAACATAGTGAACATTGTAAACATTAGCTATAGACATTGACAGTCACCGAGCTGCCAACATGGCTGCAGACTCAAGTAACTTTATTTTATTTTATGACTTCATCAAAGTGCCATAGAAAAAGCACCTCAACATGTATCCATATCTTGATTTTGGTACTGATTGTACCCCAATTACATATAATGGTTTGATCTTGAATCCTCAGGAAAACAGCATCAAGAAAAAAAAAGATTCATAATTCAATCTCAGTTACATCAAGCTTGAACTTGTGATTTGATTTTCACTTGTCAGTCGTCAACATGTTTTCACCTGCTGAATTTCAACTAGTGTCGAATTGCTAAATTATACCAATGACACAAAATTGTCTACTTTCTGCAAATAATATAGTGTGAAATAAATTGAGTGATTCAATTATTTTGAAGGGCTGAAAGTCGAATTCCCTGAATGTTTTGGAGCAGGCGTGAAAATGGTTTCTGGTGAATGACGAGACAAAGGCGCCACAGATCAATAAGGGTTGTTGCTGCAGACATCTGCCCTCTTCAGCTGATAGAAAACTTTTGAGTGATGTGTGATGTGCGGTAAGAAGCCATCCAATCAGACCCAGGAGGGCTGCAGCAGACACTTGGAACAGGTTTCCCCGCTGAGAGAGCTTTGCACAAGCCGAAAGATACTGGTTTCACCTCACACTTGAGAATACCTGGCTCCAAATCACTGATCCTTCAAGTGCTATAATTTATAAGATAAAAGTATATAATCTCATTTTGGCAGCTTTTGGAATTAATATCTTTCCATTTGGTCTGCCCCACAGTCCTCCTCCACCTGGCAATTTAGCTTTATTTGGAGTTGACGGTGAATTGTTAAAATGGCATAATATTTCCTGAGAGTCTGTGCTCCTGTTAGATATCACAAGGCACAATGAGCACTCACACAACGGTGAAACAGAAACCTTGGAAGAAAGCACGTGGTGTGAGATTATGCGTGCAATTGGGGTAAATTATGCACAAAACACACAGCTCTCGTTTCGCAGTGCAGGAGATTAACATTTGATCCAGCTGCAAAGAGCTGCCTGCCAGTTGCCACGTTTGTTTGCCTTGGAAATAGACGAGATGGCTTCCTTTCAATATGTGAACCATTATGTTGCTCAATTAAAGGCATGTGTGTCATCCCTCAAAACATCCATATTGTTTTCCTGTCAAGGGCAGCTCCCTGCGTCTGGATGAGCAGCGCCATTACGGCAGTCAAATCAGCCTGAATCTAATGCATCAACAGTCAGCTGGCATCTAATATCACTTAACATTGCAATACCCTTCAAGACGCTGCACATAACACTCCATCACACAGAGTGTTTTCATGGGGGTATTTAGAGATTTCATGAACCTGTGGTTATATCAATTTGCGCCTTGGAGAAATCGTTAACATGGTAATTAGATATTGTAGAAGCTGACAAGATACTAACCAGTGGTGGACATCAGATCAGATCAAATCTTATCAGATCTTATCAGAAATACATTACATGACACACCGTTTATACATTTTTTCTAGAGGGTGCAAGTAACACTAATCAAATGTATGTCAAACTCATCAACACTAATAGCGACATTTATCTGCTTTCACATAAAACCCATGTTATGCAAGCGTTCAATCAATCGCACAAAGTCCAGAGCTGGGAAAAGCAGATATTAATGCAAAACAGATCAGATTGATTCAGTCTTTACTACCTGGAAACTGCAGGACAGAGCAGACTGATAAGACTGAAACAAATGTGTGCAAGGAAGCAAACGGCCTCTCTGTGTCACACTATTATTCATTAAGAGACAAACCAGGCTTTAAAGCCTAACTAGGCTCGAAGTGTTCTGTCAATTGTCGGTTCGTTGCAATTGCTTATCTGTGCTGACAAATGTTTTGTTGGTAGATGCAATTTAGTTTTTTGCGCTCCCATAAAAATTGGCAGACTCACCAGAGATGTGATGATGCAAATTGATGATGATTCATGAGCGTCTGAAATCTCAATTTGTTGCTTGCTGTCTATTATATAAGGAGAAGCGAATTACTGAAACAGGGAGGGACTTTTGACACAGCATCAGACTTTCTGGGAAGACTTTCTGCAACTTTTTCGCAGGCTGAGTAGTTCTCCACAGAAAAAATGATTTAATAATAAAATTACTTTGTGTTTTGCAAGATTTAATTTCCCAATGCTGGAGAGCCTCTAAGTAGAAAGTGGAGGAAATCTTATTCTCACTTTCTATGTGTCTATTAGTGTTTATTTGTGTAATGGCTGATCTATACTGACAAAGTTTTTCTGCAAAATGTTTTTCTTACAGCTAGACTACATTAACAAAGTTGCACTTTAAAAAACATTTTCAGGATTAAGTTTGTCACAACCCACCTCAGACTCAGTTGGGGGTTACAGGAGAGAAGAGGGGACTTTTTGTTTTGTTTCCAAAGTTCCCTGCTGCAGCGAGTGATAATGTAGCCACCAAGGAATTGTTTCATTACAGCATAAGCTTTAAATAATGAATTCTTTTTTTTTTCTCCCTCTAGTCATCTAAATTGGTATCGTTTTTTTTTTTTGACAAAATGCGACATTTCTGAATAATGAATGGATCTGGATTCAGAAGCATGTGGCAAATAAAGGAGTCATCAGATTGGCTCATAATTAATGGATCAGTCAAAGAATGTGAGACTCGTTTGTTCGAAGTCTTTTCTGTGGAGTCGTAAGCGACATCGGGAAAACAGAAGGAAAAAAAGTTTTTCGCTGAGCTCTCTGGGCCAGAAGTCAAAAGTGAAGTGGATAAATCATTTGCATATTTAGATCACTCAATGCACTTTAATGACTCTCTCTGATTTTTAGATTGAGTTCATAGATGAATCTATGACTTGATCTGACTTCATTACAGGTCTTACTCTGCAATAAAACATCAGATCAAACATGCTGTAGATGCAGATTTCCATTAGGCAGCATTAAGAAACCAATATGTATTACATTCAAGATTATCTGGGTGGAAAAAGCTCCTCCTTGTGCACTATTTTATATTCTCATAAAAAACTGTGTATATGTAAGTTAGCATGCACAATAAACCTCCAACTCAGCCTGAATCAGAACCGAAGTGGAAACTGACATTCATAATAGATCAATAGCAATGAGCAGACAGCTGTAGCTGTACCTTTCATGCTCCTGTAAATTCCTCGGGGTGCTGTGCTATATTGCAAAACTCGCTGATTTCTGTCATGTCTGCCTCATTAATACACCAACCACAATTCTGTCAAAGTGCAACATTGAGTTTAACCCACAAGGAAGGGTCTGGGGAATTGTTGGCAAAGTGAGTGGCGGGCTCGCTCTCTTGTTTCTTAAATGCTTAGCAGTGATTGTTTGGCTTGCTCGGAGGGAGAAACTGATCCACGCCATTCAGGCACATGGCACAGTCAAGCAAAGGACAAACGTTCTTAAATGGAAGAATGGAGGACACAAGAGTCTTGTCAAATGATTATGAGAACGGGTTTGAGAAACTTTACAAACTACTCTTTCTGGTGCAGAGTCAACTTGATGCAAACCATGCAAACCTGAAACTACATATACTCCAATAGATTCCTTAGCATGTACTGTATGATTTGATTGGTCGATAAGTCACCTGGGAAATATAAAATCGAATATTGTAAATGTCAGCCAAGATGCATTTTTTTGGGGGAAGGCTTGCTCTTTTGCTTATAGAAGGCTGGAAGGTGAGATGACCGCATATCCGCTAAAACCAAAACAAAAAAAGGAGCTGAAATAGTGTTTTGTTACAGGCATCATCATAAGAGATATCTGGACTTGTATAAGTTAGAGAGATGTTTGCTATTGAACAAAAAGCCAAGGCAAGGTCTGAATTAAAATTTGTATAACTCCTACTTTAAATTACAATCCTGCTTTCCCCTTTGGCATTGCTCTTTGTTGCCTAATCTGCCTAAACTATTATCAGAAGCGCAATTTTATTCTTTTTAATTCTATTGCATCCACATTCCTCCCTGTCTGTTTCACTCTCACTGCATCACATCTGAAGTTGACTTTACTCCCACATATTTCTGTCGGAAGGAACACGGACCTGTATGTGTGTGAATGCAAAAACATGAATGTTGAAATAACTCGACACGCACAATGAAAAACTACTGTGTGAAGGGCATGCTCTGTTTTCCTTAGACTGTAATACAAGACGGGTTACGCAAGACGTTCTGTAAGCTTTTGTGGTGAAATGTTTGAAGTCACAATGTAAACAGTGCTGCTGAAGTTCAGAATTTGAAATCTCAGCTCGAGCAGTTTTTTTTTGCACAAAGCTGCTATTCCCTGTTGAATCGGGAGGCTTAGGCTCACTCTGAAGGACGTTGTTATATCCTCCTTTTTTTCCTGCTGCTGTTTCATGAGTGTTATTGATGGCTGAGGTGTGAGGAGAGCTAAGTGACACACTGAGAGAACAAACCCAGCCTGCACCGTCAGCACGGCTGAACTTTAATGCACTTCTAACCTTTCACAAAACTTCACCAAAGTGTAAAACTTGCAATTTTCAAACTTTAACATTTAGATTTTTTTTTTTTAATCATGTAGTAAATGCTTTGATGTAGCGGGTAACCAGTGATATAATGGAAAGATAACTCATCTACTGGAAGCTTGCTGGAAATATCTTTTTCATAAGCTGGTGTTAAATCAGTTTTAACACAGGATGAGACATCTCGGCCGAGACGCAGGAAGACGCAGGTTCCTCTCCAAAGACATGAGGGTGTTTTTCCAGAAGAGGAGTGCGTCATTGAAAATAGTCAAACTCAATAAACATACCCTCTGTGATGCACTGCTGCAGCGAAGCAGCATTTCTAAGACCACAGCAGCTGCAGCAACCGGGAACTTTCCTGGAGGAGAGCTAAAGGATTACCCAAATTATCTGCTCTGTACCAGGTACGGCAGCCACAGGTGAGCTGCATTATGTTAACAGTTACTGACCTAGTTGTGAGAACTTTTAAGTCGAAGGCTTGAAGAGTGGCTGAGCCTGCTGGGACTCTGAACAGAAAGCACTCGTATTGACCTGAAGTTGTATTTATCTCAGGAGTGGTAAAACAGTAATGCAACTGAAAACGTGGTGATTTTTTAAAGATTCTTTGCATTTTTGTGGAACAGTCATGAAAGGTCAAAATGTTTGCTGTCACATCAAAACAAATGTGCACATTTCCAGCCTGTATTTCTAAATCACACTGACGTCCTCAAACCCCAAACTTCCTTTGATTTCATTTTTTTCATTCAAGTCAAACAACATTTTGGTAAAAAAAAAAATCTACATTTCTGTAACTGTTCATTTTGCCAACACTGAGCTACATTTCAAAATGACATATCTGCCAATGTGATACCAGCTCAGCCGACAGCACAAAATTGAAAATTACGAGTCTAGGAGGAGAAAATGATAGCAGGTAATTTCTATCAGCGGTTGACACATGGGTGGCACTTTCACAGACTGGACCACCTGGTGTATTTTTTCGAGATACTGAGTGATAGACATCAGGTAAGTTATTTTCAGAACAGATGTAAGAAGACTCATTTTTATGGACATGATCTCTCCCAGATCAGTTTCTTTAAATCTGCGCTCGGGGTAAAACACTGAAATATTGACTTATCTGCTATCCACAGACCTGCGTGATGAAGGTGCTGCAGAGAGGTGGAGGGATTTTTTATCTCAGCTCCCCCAACCCCTACCACTTAAACACCATGACTGATGACACTTGGCAGGAATCCTCTTTCTGATGACTCTGTTTGTGGTAGAATTGTGCCCTGTGCTCTCATGCACTGTAAATATGAAACTCCAGCACAGTGGATTTTCACTATGATGTGATGTGGAAGGTTTTTTTAAGATCTCCGACGTGTGCGTTTGTACATCTGTGTGCATCAGAGAATAAAAAGAGCTGTGGTGAGCAGGAGGAAAGCCCAGTGTGGAATAAATAAATATTTCATGATACTCAAGCACTACGGACCAACATGAAGCAGGCTGGCAGAGCTGACTGTTAATGCTGAAATGGAGTCCATAACAACCCATACGGGCAATCCAATCCCAAAACACCTACCTATAGTGATTGTGGAGATACTGTATGTTTCAAAATCATCAAGCACAAGATAGCAGAACTGGTTATCAGATGGATCTCTTTTGCATTCAATACACCTGCTGAGACAGCATCTGCAGTCATCCATATTTGCTACTTGCACTGTGGGGAAATTGGAACAAGAATTACCTTTCCAATATCAGCTCAAAATGAAAGAATTGGAGCTTGTACGTGCCGCAGGTTAATGCTGTGAAACGCTGGCTTATTTGGATTAATGTTCACGTGGTGGGGTGAGCTCACGTATTTTAAGCCAGTCTTAAAACAATACATTCACATTAAAGTACATGGAAAAACACAAGATTTCTTCCTAACATGATTCCACTGTAAGTGATGGGGGACAAAATCTATCTCACTGTCTTGCATTCAGGTGAAGTTAATATGATTCTTCAGCAGTCTGAGTGTTAGTGTTAGTGTTAGTGTCCCTTCACTGCAGCTCAGCTAACTTTGAAAAGTAATTCATAGGTTTTTCAGACTGCTGAAGCTTCACAGTACCTGTTGACCTAAAGGTGTGGAGCAAATGTTCACCTCATGCCATGCCCTTGAATTTGTCCAATGAACTGTTTGTGCAGTCCATGTTGATTCACACCACTGACTGCACAGACGTTAGTTGCACAAACGCAATGTTCAAATGCATGGACGTGTCTGTCCTCAGTTTGTGCTGCTGAGAATCTATTCCTGCCCACATGTTTACATTGACCTTGCATACGATTGCCTTGTGTTATCTGAACACATGGTAAGGAATGCATTTTCACTCAGAACGAGCGCTGTGGATTATGTCCTCCATTTTACAATACATCGTGCTACTAAGGCCAGTATGAAGAGGAGAAACAATTACAGCAACCAGTAGCTTATTCTTACAGTACAAACAATGAGTAGAAAATGTGAATCTAATGTTAAGCTATCAGAGTAGTATCTGAAAACTCCTGTGCTTACCTATTGACTATTGTCACACATCAATCTACATATTAATGGCACATTTACAACCCATCTGAGGTTTTCATTTATTCATCTGTGGCAATCAAAGTGCAAAGTAAAATTACATATCCTCCAAAACGACCATGTGAATCTGTGTGGCAAACACCCTGAAATTCAATCTGTTCCGACTGACCGAGTCGAGGAGCGTTACCAACCACAGGATTACCTGTCAACCTATTTACAGAAACACTTACTCTGGGAGTACGGCGTGCGCATCTCACGTGTGTATGAATACACTCAGGTGAGTGTGCGCTCACGCGTGTCCGTGTCTTTCCGTCCACCTGCCGTCCTGCCAGTGAGCAGCAGAGGCCTGCAGAGAAGGAGAAAATGAAGCCGTAAAGCATAACTAGTTTGCCATGAGTCGCACCACCTGCCTCTTAAGAGCAGAGAAGCATCAATAATTCAACAGATACAATAGCTCATCGCGGGTTACAAACCTGCGTGTCTGCTTCTATCTCTGCTTTACAACACCCTGCCTCTGTGTCTTCCACTGTCACACTGAGCTCGTACTCAAACAAACATCCAGCGCTGAGATCAGACAAACATGAAACTTTCACCAAATACCCGCGTGGATCTTTTTCCCATATCCTAAACCTTAATCACAGCTTATGTGATGGATGCTGTCACTTCTTACCGCTTCTTGCTATATAACATGACGACTGGATGTTGGATTTACACTGAAAGTTTGTCAGAAAACTACCAGCCATGCGTCAAGATTATAGGTTGCCTATTTTAGAATGCAGCAAGAAATATAGTGTAGCTTTTTGCTTAATGTGGTTCGACTGGTTGAAGATCTTGATCTCACTTTCTCAAACACATCACAGATACATTTTTTGAACATTTTCTCATCTCTACATCTCCGCCAGGCTGCCTCACATCTGGTTTACAGACTTTATTACGAAGCCTGCCATTGCGCTCGGTGTCGTGACCTTTGTCTTGCCGAGGGTTAGATGATGGGAGTGATACACCTCTCATCTCTGTGTGCTGAACATGAAGCTGCAGCCAGTTAGCTTAACTTAGCATAAAGACTGGAAATGGGGAAACAGCTAGCCTGGCCATGGAGGTACAATTAGAACTGGATGCAGGATTGGAGACGGAGCTCCATACATTTCTATCAATGCTGCTCAAATGACCCCAAATGAATGCATACTGTGCATGTTCTCTGGGCCACAGTACCCCTATAGCATGCACACCAGAGACCTCTGCCTGCCGTCTGCTAACTTGAATGGATATAAAAGGATTTCATCATGTGGCTCTTCTGGATTTTCCAATTGTTATTGGACCAAATGGATCAAATTCTGATAGTGAAATGAGTCATGGGGTTGTGATGCTCAAAACTATATGTCCACCATGTTACAGCCTACAGGTGAGACTGCCAGGAAACCACAGGATGATGCCACTACACTAGTTGTTTCTTCATATTCACTTTGTTTTAACGTACAGATGTGAGAGTGGCATCAAGAAATTAATAGCTGTATTCTCTTTAACTTAAATTCTCCCGAAGATTTACAGATCTGATGTCACAGTTCTGGTCCCAGTTCTGCCTGTCATAGTTCTTCATTCATGTCACAGCACTTTTCCACTGACCCCGCCTCTGCCTCCCCTCACCTGCCAGCCACTCCCACTTTATCAACTCACCTGTGCACCCAGCTGTCCAATCACCAAACAGGACTTAATATAAACCTCACCTCTTTACTTCACCATTGCCAGATTGTTCTCATATGATGACAGACTCTCCAGCAAACCTCTTAGGATTATTTCTCTGTTGCCAACCTCGCCTGCTTTTAGATGAACCTGCCTTGAGGTATCCCTGGATTGGCCTCAGCCTTCTGTACCTGTTCTGCCTCTGCATTCTTAGTTTGTGTCTGCCTCTCTCTGTGTGGCGTTCCCCGGACACGACCCCACATTGTGAGCCCTTCTCAGTTAACTTCCCTGTGGCTCAGAAGCTGCCTCTGTGTTGTATTACCCATCCTTCAGTGAGTTTGGTGTTTACATACTTGAAGATTTGTATTTGTATAAAGGACTTTAAGACTCCATTTTTGTGTGTCTTGCAATTGGGTCCAACCATATACTTTGTTACATCTGATTTGTCCCGTGCTTATATTGCACGTTATGTTCATTGAAATGCTCCTACACCTGCCACGTGTAGATTGAGAGGGTATAAGTAGCCTACTGATGTTATAATGCTGACCGGTTGGAATGACCTCCATGTCAGACTTCATCAGTGTGCTAATGTCATTGACTACAATAAGTCATGCACAGGCTCATATCGCTCTGTTTTGATGGGTAAAATTTCTGTGCCTGAAGCTGCTAAACTCCCAAAGCCAACGAGGCAGCTGAATCAAATATATCTTTAACATTGCGATGACTGCTGCAACTTCTTACATCAAAGCTATGCTCAAGTAACTGTCACTATTTCTTCCTCGTGGATTTCTTCAAGGATAAGAAGCCGCTGCAGAAGGCGGTCATAAATTCACTCAGGAAGAAACAGTCGAGCTCAGAGGTTAAAAAAAACCCCACCATGATGGAGATGGAGAATCCATTCTGTGTTTAATGGTCCACTCTCACAGAGCATGCCTCGAAAGAGCTCAAAAAGAGATTTCTTTTGATTTGTGCTATATTGTAATAAACCAAAAAATCTTTTGCTTACTACAAAGCCTCATCTCGCCTGAGGCAAAAAAATTGTCTCAAAAATCTGTGTCCCTGAAAGAAAATTGCCTCGTTTCAGCCTGGCAGCTCCACCGCCCCAAGGCACCCCGAAGCCCTCTCTCCCTCACCCCCTCTCTCTCAGGAAACATCAGACTTTGCAGGTTAAGGTAAATATGACATTGAGGAATGCACTTTATGCATTTCACAGAGTATTGTAACAATGACTTATGAATACATGTTTGTTTTCTTCCATTGCTGATGTGCACCTTTCAAAACAAAGCTGCAAAAGAGAAAAGCCAAAGAGGGTGTTCAAGAAATCTAAGATCATCAATAGAAGCTACACATCAGTTCTAAACAGAGACGTGTTGAGCAAAGAGACTCAATAGAAGAGATAAATATTTAAACTGTCTCCATTCTTTGCTTATTTATTCACTTTATCTATTTAATTGGCTTTCAGTCCCTTTGCCTCGTTCCAGTTGATGAATCAGAGACAAATCGCAGCCTTTTTTTTTTCCTCTGAAGAGCTTGTGAAAGTAAGTTTGTCAAAGAATTTACAGTATTTTCTTTCACCAAGGAAAGTGTGTGTTTGTCCAATTGTTTCTGAGTCTTTTTCAAAAAACTTTTGATGTCATTCTGTGAGCAGATACTGTAGGTCTCAGTCTGCGATTTCTATCTTTTAATAACTGCCGTTCTTTCGCAATAACTCTAAGAAGTTAAATGAAAATCTTTCCCATTATTTCTGTTGGTGTGATAGAAATGCTGTCTCGGAGCTTTCAGAGGTGTCATCTATCTCTGTGTAATTTGTACATTTTGTGTACCAACTGAGATAGACAGGAAGTGGATGTTGATGGACCAGTATGCACATTAAATTGCCCTCTCACCTCCCAAAAAGATCTCTGCATTATTCAGGTGGCAGAATTGGATCAGGTTTGCTTGTGCCGGGTCTTTTTCAACAAAAAAAAAAGATATTCATGAAAACTCTAATTGCCTCGGTTTGTTAATTTTATGCACACACAGAAGCACGCAGACCCTCGCGCACACAGACGCGTGAGCAGTCGGCCGGCCCTCTGAAGTGGAGATGATGTGTGAATCTGGGGCAGTGCAGTGACTGATGTTCAGCACTGATGGGCATTGGCACCGCTGCTCTGCCAAACCCGTGAGGCGCCCGGCGGAGGAGAGGGGCTACAGCTGGCCTGGATAAGATTCGCCATCAAGACCGACAGCAACCTGGCTTCAGTGGGAGTTAGAACACACCAGGGCCATCCGGGGACATGTTAAGGATGCTGATGCTGTTGTCTCCTGCTCTGAAATACTTTGTGAAAAATGACAGTAGAACTTCTACCTGGGAAATGGCCTAGTAAAGCATTACCTAGTGAAGGGAGGCCCACTGTTATAGACAAAATAAAATAAGATGGTACTTTTGAAAGATTACAGTATAAAGATCAGAGATCAGAGATTTGGCCAGCAAAGATTATTGGGTAATTGCAAGGAGGGTTAGAGATTCAAACTTAACCTATAGCCTGCAGACATCTGAGTCTTATACTGTCTGATATTGATTAAGCATCCAAGATCAACTCGAGTGCCGTGTAGGGATCACAGACATACGCCAAGAATGGAGAAAATATCTGATGAGAGACGAGTTCACAGTGAGTTGAATCTGGCTGTTTGTCTCAGTTTTATGATGGATTTCAGGACGCACTGTGCAAAGGATTAAAGACTGTGAACGTTTCAGAATCCAGTAGGATTTTCTTTGTTATATTGTAAAGAGTTACTTTACATCTTTGCTTTCAGTGTGAACAGATGAATATCTGATAGACCATTTTGTATGTGATGAGCTGCTCAATGAGAACTATGAACTTCCTGTCGGCTGCTCCAGCATTTAGGTTGCAGTTGGGATGGGTACTCTTGCCCTACTTCCCCATCTCTTTGTGCTGCCTGTATCCCCTCTGTTGAGGCGATATTAAAGCAATATGCTGGCCACCACAATTGGATTCATCTGTTCTGACTCTCTTCTTTTCCCTCCTGCTCAGTGCCATCATTGCGGTCCCATTTACTGCTGATGTGCCCTCAAAGGTACTTGCAGAATTGTTGCACTTCCAGACGAACGTGTACACTGACGGCTACAGATGCCACGGACACGTAGTTCTGTTTATACTGCTTTCTGGATGTGCAGATGTTTTCTGTAGCTTGTTGTAGTGAAGTAGCTGGATGTCACAACAAATTTAAGGTACTGAGGTATCTGCACCCTGAATATTTGTGGATGTGAAAAGTATAATTTTGGCTTAAGGCTGTGGGAGAATGCAAGCCCCCTACAAAGGTGACCCCCCTCTTCAGACTCACTGGCCTGGCTGTTTGCAAGAGCTCATGAAATGGCAATAGTCAGGAGTATGCATGTTTTCATCTTAAAGCTGCACAATTTTTTGGTCTGTTTCGGGGCAGCAACACAAGGTGTAAACACAACACTAATATATTCTCACCTCTTGAGTTGTCATGGCAAACCGGAATAAAGTTGGCAGACCATGTTTCCATGTAAGTTAGAAAGTTAGAAAATAAATCTTTCCATCCACTGGACTGACTTGACCTCACTATATGTTCCCAGGGGGGATTAAAAAAAATATTGCTGTTGATTTACAAAGTTAGAGGACCTCGGCTGCTACAATCACACAATAAGTCAAAATATAAAAGCTTAACAAGCAATGCCTCCCACGCAGCAAGGTCAATTGGCATGAAACCTGGCGCTCATAACAAGCTATACTCGCTCAGCAAATTTGCCTCAGAGATCAGCGGTGCACACAACACTGGACTTAATTTCTTTGAAAAATTCAAAAAAAAAAAAATTACACTATAGTTTATAACACTCATAGAAAATATGGAGATCACTGTTATTATTATTGATTGTGCATTAATTGCGGGGGGGCAGCATGTCTACTTGTTGCTTGGTTACTACTCCGTGGTAATGAGATGCAGTTTGACTGCTTCCCTGTTGTTCTGCCATAATGCTATTCCTTACAATAGTGTTTAGAAAAGGGATCCTTTCCACTGGTCTCGACATTCAAGAGACATCAAACCTACTCGGAATGAATCTCTCTTAATTTTGCTTGCCTCAGTCCATTTCCTAATGGAGAGGGCTTTGTTAGAGAATCCGGAAGGATGCACACATGAAGAGATAGGTTTGTTTATCCAGTCGTTTCCATTTTGGCCGACATGCCTCTCATCCATCTGAGAGGCTTTGTGAAGAACGAGTGAAAGATGATGCCTCCAGGCTGGTCGATGGGGTGCTGGCTGCTGAGAGCACCTATGTTCATTATCATATAAAGCAGAAGACGTATTGGCTCTGTGCTCAGGCTCAGGGTTTTTACTGCTTATGAGGCTCCATTAAATATGCATGAATCATTATAGTGATTTACAGATGATTTCCTGTATATGAATCTTTAATGCTTTGTACTATGTCATCTGGCAAGTGATACAACACCTCTGCTAATCAGTATGAAAAACATGTTACTTTTTTCAGCACCTTCACTGTCTTCCATGTCACATCTCTCATACACATATGCATCCTCAAAGGAGCCTGTTTAAGAATGTACTAGATAATTTTGGAAGCCCGGATGTCAAATTAAGGTTTTCCTTGTTTTTTGTCTTTCAGTCATCAGTCTTACTTTGAAATGATGCATGAATACCACGTCTGCATTTATTTTAAAGATCCACTTAAAGTTGCTCCAACTCCCAAGTTTCATTATCTAACATACTAATTGAAGCCAATTCCATTCCTGGAATTCCTGGATGGGAATTGGGAAGCATCTGAGCAACAATAAATAACAGGGTGACCTATGGCAAACATGGCTGATACAGTTTTAAGACAAGATGCAGCTGCAAAGATAAAGGCAGTATTCTTATTCATGCATGTTTTTCAAATACGCTTTAATGACATGCTAAAACACGTCAAGGTGAATAAGGAATTAGGAAATTTCAAATCTCTGGCTGCCACTTTTCCATCCTGAATATTAAGTCCCTGATTTGGATGGCAGTGCAGAACCTGTCTGGGATCACAGCTAAACTCGGCGCAGACACCTCAGCAATATTTCTCGTGAGTTCATACTCATCAGTGTGTATTGCTAATCTTCTTATTCCACTGCCAGTCGGATTACCTGACTGCTGATATGTAGAAACCTTCGTGTGTTTTTCCCTCTCCTTCTCCCCTCGAGCACTCTCAACTTGTGAGCGTGTCCAGGCAGAAGATGCAGTCAGTAATCATTTAGTTGCAGCTTGTAGCACAAATTGCACCATATCCAGGGATTCCATCTTCTACCCGCCGTGAATACTATCTGAAGACGTTCACAGACATGTTCTGCTCTTTCGCTTGTCTGCTAGAAGCTTTGCTTGCGCATGTGTTGAGAGAAACATTCCTGCAAAAACTGAGAATGCATAACAATTATACACATTTAGCAGAGCTGGATAATCTCCCGCATCATGCAGTGCTGTTTGTTTGTTCTTTAAATTATGCATGCATGCATAATTTAGAATAGTAGCATCATTTCTGGTGACTGTAACCTTGTAGAGTTAATTATCAGAAAGACTTCTTGAGCACTATACTCTTACAGCTGCTCTGTGGGGCCTGTCTTTGTGTCTGCTGGCCGAGCTGCCAGTGGCTGATTGGAGGCGACCGGTCTCAGAGTGTGTTGTATACTGTGACATCCAGCCAAGGACACATTTAGCCCGTCAGTTAGTGACCCTGGGATGCATTTCTCCCAGCCTTCCTCTCATTTTTTGCTCTTCTGTCTTTCACACAAATGTCAATGCATCCACTTACACACATGCACAAAATCATGCTGGCTTTGCTCTTTCATCTCCCTCAGTGTCCAGTGTCAGAAAATGCAGAGAACCCTGCAACTGTAAAACAAAGTGTTTTTTTCTTTTTGTGTTAATTTTCTCCGTTCTGCTCATTGGTGCAATGGCTAAATTGCTGCTCATTAGGAGAGATGTGGCCACACGGTGTCCTGGGTTCATACTGTTCCCCTATGTATGGGAAATGACTCCACTATTAAGAGGAAAAGCATTAAGAGTGGCCATTAGTGAGCGTACAGTGGAGACACATAAAAAGCAAAACAGCACCACACATTCTGGCTGAGAGAGATAGAGCGTTTCAGCATTACATTATTCTACTTTAGCATCTGGATAATGGAATTTACATTTGTTTTCCACTGTTGGATGCCAGCTGTATCACAAATTTCTGGCATTGGTACTAAAAAATAAGGATTTCACCATATGCATAAGTGATGACAGAAAAGATGTGACTTGATTTTTACCAGCAATGAAAGCAACAGCTAAGAAATGTTATCCAGGTGGGGGTTTTTTTCCCATTGGATACTTTTTTTTACACTTTTACTTTTTGCACCCTGTGACACTGATATGTTGGCTATAAAGCTAGATTTTCAGTCTGACACTGGTTAATAAACAAATCAAGAGTCAACCGCCATGCTCGCGACACTGTGATGTGCTTTGCGCTAAATGCTGACATGCTGATGTTAAGCATTTATGACGTTTATAACATGTTCGCCACCTTAGTTTAACATGCAATAAATCAAACAATGCACAGCTGTGACTGGTGGGACTGCTATTATGTTTTGCAGGTATTTGGTCATAAATCAAGGTACTGGACATCTTGACATGTTAGCCTGATGGCAGTGTAGCAGTATAGTCAAGAGTAATTGGGCCACATTCCCCTCTTTTAGGCGTGAGCCAATCACAGAGGGCCACCACCCCCACTTTATATGGTGTCGGCTCCCCGTGATTGGCTCACACCTAAAAGAGGGGAATGTGGCCCAATTACTCTTGACTATACTGCTACAGCAGCACTAGACGACAAGTCAAAGGTTCACCGAACTGATTACAATTCATCCTGAGGGGGACTTGGGGGGGAATGAGTAAGAAACATTATGATGGACACCAAAAGTTGTTGAGACATTTCTTTCAAAAAAAAACACAAACGTAAACCTCATGGTGTGGAGGGAACCACAAAAGTCATTAGGATTCATCCTCTGGGCACCATGAATGCCTGTGCACAATTTTCATGGTGATCCATCTGATGGTTGTTGAGGTTTTTCAGTCTGGGTCAAAGCAGTAGACCGACCGACCAGCAGCCCAACCTTCCCATCCCCAGAGCCTAGCGTGGTTAAAAACACATTATATCAACTGTAATATTTTCCTCCACAAAATTTTGTTTTTCCCATAAAATAAGTTAATAATGTGTCTTTTTTGCCCACGGCAGTGAGGAGGTCCATGTCTTGTCTGAACTTTAACGACTTCTCCTCCACCCACTGAGCGGCTAAAAGGTCAGCGCTGTTTCTCCCATCGACACCAGTTAAACATCTGACTCAGCCGAGGTCACAGCGAAACCATGGCGCTGAAATGTTTTCCTGCTGCAACCTGGTTCTTAATAAGTTCCCAAGTTCGCTTTAATAAGCACTCTGCTGAGATGAAAGACAAACACGTATCTGCTGATGTACACGGCGTCGGGCAGCGTAGGGAAAAATGTTTTCTTTGCTTCGCCTTAAAAGGTCCGGGTGAACATGCACATTTCAACAGCACTGCTTCACGTCTGTCCATCGAAATGTTTATTCATCTCGCCGTGACAGCTATTTAAAATTGCAAACTTTTTTTTGAATGACAGCAGTCGTGCGATAAATTATTCATATCAAATGCTACTTTGCCATATTTTAGGGCAACATTGTAGGTACTTACAAGCAACGCAGCATTCAAGGGGAAAGTAAGGCTTGCGTGTGTTAATGTCTACTGACAGTGTCTGCCCACACCCTGTCTTCACGTGTTCTCATACAATCACCACTTTTTGAAATGTTATGCACCCTTGATTCTTAATACACCACATATACAAACAACACCAATATAAGGGAACAAACAATCAGATCAAATCTGTTGATATGCATGTTTCTAATTCATTGGAAGCTTTTCATTAAAGAACTTAATTGCAGTGACATTTTCTTCAAAGTCAGGTTCCTGACAGGAAAGATGGTGGTGACCTCTCAAGGTGCACACAAGATGAAATTTGAATGTGCTTCAGCACCGACATACAGCAAATTGTATAGAAAATAAATCAGCAACAGCACAGCTGAGTTGGGTGTCATGTTTTATTCAACACTCTCCTGAAAGGAAAAGACGTTGGAATAAAAACATTTTTGTTGGGGGGGAGGGAGAGATGAGGGAGGCAGGGGGGAGGAGGAGGAGTCAGCAGAAATTTGCATCTTTCTTGACAGCCCACAGTTCAAGCTGGAAGTACTCAAATTGTACTTCTTTGTTGTCCAATATACTTCTTTAGGGCAGCCAATGTTAAATTGACACTTTAGTCCTTTTCTACAAGATTGCTGCTCTTGGCCACAAACGGAGTTATTTCACATTCTGCTTCGACCTCTTTCACATCAGAGTTTCTGCCCTGGTATTTTTCACAATTCCAGGTTTCAGTATATTACGAAGGGTCAGGTAGAACAGAACTCGTCTTGTCCGACCATGTTGGAAATCAAAAGTGTTTATAGTTGTTCCACATGGTCACCACAGACTGCCCATAGAGCTGCTCTATCTAATGGATTTATTGCACATAGGCAGCCTCCTCCCAAACACCTCATCAACTATACAATTATAGGCCACTTACAGTTAATACGTAGCCCATATTTACAACTTTGCATTCATTTGTCATTTTAACTCCCAGCTGGTCAGAAAGTCATCAAGCCCCCAAAGCCTGACAGATGATGAATAGCTGTGGGGCATAAATTGCTTCCTAAATAGCTGTAACTGGCATAAGCTCTAATCAAACTGTTTGTGAAGCGAAATAAATCCATCACCTGCTCAGAGAATAACACACAATCCCATTTCCTTCACATTTGATGAAAACGCGGCTTTGTCGAGTAGAGAAAAAAACAGTCTGGTGTTTCTCACACCGGTGGGCTGGGGATCCACACAACTCTCAAACTTTTGTAGGAAGCCACTATTTTTTTATTATTCTCTAATATCTCAGACCATGTCGAGGTTTAAGGTTTGAGGTTGGAGTTTAAAGCGAGATCTTCTGCACTGCCAAGCTCCTCGCCCCCTCGCTGCTCCCTGTCTTGTGGGTCAGGTCTCGGTTCTCTGCCTGGTGGGGACGTGATCAAACTTCGCCTTTGTCTTTTCCACTCTGCTGCACTTTATCTCACTAACCTCCCCTCTCCTGCCACACGGGTGTCTCTTCCCCCTCTTCTCCCTCCCTGTCGCTGCCTCAGGATCGCTGCAGTGGAACCTGCTCTCATCTCAGCAGTGAGGGTGATTGATTACCCATCAGCACCCAGACTCATCTACTCTTACCATCACTGCTGCACTGTCGCTGGGCGTTTTTTAAGGGCTAGCGCTGGTCCGAGCCAAAAACAAGGCTGTGACAGACTTTGATTCCGCTCCAGTGTTATAAAAATCCTCTAATCCTGGACATTACTCTAACCAATTTCAAATCTTGGCTCCCCAAGACTTGAATGACCTTCACAGTCCAGTTAGACAGATCAAAGTCACTTCTCATCTTCCATAACAGGCGAGTAAGTCTTTTTAGTCATGACTGCATCACATTGTCTCATACCATTGAAATTTCATCTTTGCACTGACTCTTATGAATCTCTTTGAAATGTACACTTAGTATTCTGTTTCTTTTGACAGTGTTTACTCCATCATGATGTGTAAAGACATTTCCCAGCTTTGTTCTGCAGGATAACAAGACAATGAAAGCAACAAACACCATGACCAATAATGGGTAATGGACATGTGTGTGTGACAGGTGGTGTATGATGAATTACATCAGTCAGCGGTTGTCCTTGAAGCTGGAGTAGATTACGTGCAATATTGATGTGTGGGAGGGGGAAATTAGCTATGATATCATACAGATCTCCTTGAAAATGTTCGTGTGAGTGTTGAGGGCACGGGATGATTTCTTTTGTTGTGTTGAAAGTGGCTGTTTTGAAGCTGAGTGGAAAGTTTGATGACTGAATTATTGGTGTAACTGTGGAGGACGGAGGCGCTATGCCGTGACAGCCTGACACAATGGTGGGCAGAGCGAGGGTGTTTGACACTAATCTGAGAAGCTCTATTGTAAAGTTTTACCATTGGCTCAGTGATTTACATGATAGTAAAAGCTGAACTGAGAAGGGGAAGAGGAGATAGAGCATGTGATTGATGATCTGGCAAAGCCTTAAATTCAGTGACAACATTTTTTCCCCCTGATCATGGGGTGGCGGATAAGAAAACGCCTCCATGCGTCATTCTAAAATTAGAAACCGCATATTTTGTTTTTTAATTTTGAGGACTTTTTAGTGCAGTTTCTTGAGCTTCTTTGTAAATTTGTGAATTTGAGCTTGAAACATAGATCAAGACAGTCAAGATAGTCTGGTTCCGACGCGGCGTGAGTGGCAGCCAGTTACAGCAGCTCCGTCCCACTGTCACTGAGTTTCTTGAGTACTTTTTGTTATTTTCTATTGATCTCCTTTTTGGATGTCAAACACCGCTGTACAATTGTGGAGAAAATAACCCATCCTTATCCTTTGGCAAGGAAAAACATGTTCATAGTGTAAATAGTTTTCTATGACTATGACTATTATTTTTGTTACCATTATTATTTATACTGCCTTTTTAAAAATCCTTTATTTGAGTACCTTATTCAATTTGCCTGTTTTGTGAGCTGCTGTAACAAGTAAATTTCCCCTATGGGGATCAATAAAGCTTATCTTATCTTATAAATACCAATGTAAATGCAAAAAAATGTCTGACACTGTATAAACTTTAGTTTCTTTGGAAACTGGTTACACGTACCTTCTATTTGTTTACATGAATGTTTAGATGGTTACTTTGTTGCCAGTTATGCAATGGAGGTTAACGCAAAAGTCTAACATCGATAACATCGACATCTGAGTAAGAGAAAAAAATCGTTGTGTCGTCAGCATATAGAGATTACTACACTGTATCGAGTGTTAAGGTCTCATCTGGTCATCTTCCGTTTTTATCTGTCCATACTGAGATGCATTCAGTTCACCCTCCAGCTCTTTTGGCCACAGTTTTGACCTGGCAAAGACAAGACTTGTGCTCTGACAGGGAAGAGCATAAGACAGAGGAGTTACATAAACAGCCTGAGGTGAAGATTTACTTTTACTTAAGGGACTGGAAAGAAACTTATTTCAGCTCGTTTCTACGTATTTCGGTGGCCTTTGCCCGTCCTGACATATTGCTTGCTCTTCTCACTCACTCACTCACTGGCATAGATGCACACTCACACATACTTGTACCAAGGCAGTGGTCAATTAATATTGAGCTGTCATGCATCCTTGCTTTTGGAAAGTAATCTAGCTTAATTGAAACTGGGGTAATTAGCACATAACTCGTCCCTGGTCCAAGATGGAGTGCCTCTAATTCAAGCCCATGCATGCACCAGTGAACACGCGAGTGCATGGCACGTGTGTGCATGTCCATGGACACAGACATACACAATTAAGAGATGCACAGACGAGTTCAGCTGTAATTATGGTCTGTAAGTCGGGTACATTCATGTAAGAAGAGGAAGAGAGTGGAGTGTGGAGGGTGCAGCATTTTCTTGCTGTGCAGCTAAGTTGTCATAATGAGCATCTGAGGTTTTACTGTGAATTCTTTCCTCCTTTGCAGGCATCAGCCTTGAGCTCGCTCTATTTTCTGTCTGCTGCTCCTTGACTTTCTTCCTTCCATCTCACTTTCACTCCCTCCATTATATTCAGCCTCGGCTCGATTTTGCGTCAAATCGATATTCTTTATTATTATAAAGCCTTTATGATCGATAGCGCCGAAGCATTGGAACGCATTGAGATGTCACCGGGATAAAGAAAAACATTATTTCTCTCTCTTTCTTTATTTCTCTCGCTTTCTCTTTCCATGCCATTGTATCCATGATTTAAGTGTATCCCTGGCAACTGGGTCTTTATTGTTGACATTACCAACAACTGTATGGTTGCCAGGGACAAACTTATCCACTTTCTCTTAGGTATGTGGGAGAAACAAACTCTATAAAATGTCACTTTATATTAAGTTCAGACCACAGAGCAAAATAACATTGTCAGGAGGTTAGATCAACTCATATTACTGTCAGTATATTAATCAATAATATGTGTGCGCCCGAGGCTGTAAATGACTGTATCACAGCTGTACACCAAGAAAACCAAGTAAGCAAGGTTTGGATCATAGAAACATATGCTGGTGATTAACAAAAATGATTTGTTAGACATCTAAAGCTTATCATGTTGTTGGAGATTTATAGGCTTCATCATCACATTAAGCTGGTGAAATAGTTTCAGAATTGCTCTCATGGCCTTTGCACCATCCCCATGCTGCTCTTCCTCAGTGTAACTAATAGACTGTGAAGCCTCATCTGCCCCGCATGTTGAAAGTAGTCTTACTGTTTTATGGAAACATCACACGCCCAAGGTTTAATTCATTTTGTTTATGATCCTCATGGGAGAGGCTCGTTTTCTCTAATGGTATTTCATGTCTGACCGTCCGTCCCCATGTCATTTATTAGATGGTAATAAAACATCAAGAAGGAGGCAAGAATAAGTAATAAGTTATGCCGACAGCCAAATCAGCAAATGTGGTTTGTGTTGTTGATGAGGCATCAATTGTGTCCAGGACAGGTTTGGTTTCAATGTTGGTAGGGACACAAGAACCCCCCCGGGCAGGTGGGCAGGAGGAAGTGAGTGAGGGGGCTATTAAAAATTGTAAGGAGACACACATATATATAGATATTGATTACTTGCCCCAAGTTATTTATAAGATCTCTTATTGCCATATGTTCTGCTCCCTGTGATCCCGTGTGGTCCAGACTGATAAACAAAGGTGACAGAGTCTTTGCAGTCGGTGCTCCTCGACTGTGGAATGACCTGCCCGAGGAGATGAGGGCTGCAAACTCTGAATCATCTTTTAAATCGCTTTTAAAAACTCATTCTTTTAAAATTGCTTTTCCATTTCATTTATGTTTTATAACATTTTAGTTGGGTTTTAGTCTCTGTGTTTTTTCAATGTATTCTGCTTTTATTGTAAAGCACTTTGTAACTGTGCTTGACAGGTGCTATAGAAATAAAGTTGATCATTATTATTATTATTATTATTATCATTATTATTATTATTATTGTCATTATTATTCAGGGTGTGTGTATACAGGCAGAAAAGTGCTGAGGAGCACTGGGATGAAGTGTTTGTGTGGTGAGAGAGAAATAAAGGCTATATGGACACGAGCCCGAAGGCTACTGCTTCAAAATCAAAGAACACATTTATTAATCAGAGCACATACATAATAACGCAGCACTATCAGGGCGCTAAATATTTCTTGAATTTATAAATGATTCTCTGTCACAATCAGCAGTGGGAGGCCTGTCAAAACAGTCTCTCTCTCTCTCTCTCTCTCTCTCTCTGTCCATGGTTCTGAAACAACAGCTTTGCTGACTGTTTTGGAGACATAGCCTCTGGGAGGGAACATCAGAGTTATCAAATTTTCTTCTAATTTCACTCCAAAGATAATGTGAATGAGTTTGATTAAATATCAGCAGGCACAGTTCTGTCCTCTCATGTCCCTGTTGTCCATATTCAAACCTAAACCCTTTGGCCAGGAGACACAACCTATGGTCCAAGTTTACGTGGCACGGTGTTACCACAACATTAACTATTCTTTCCACAGTGCCTGCAAAATGAAGCTGACAAATATTGGTTCATGGTAAATATAAGTGCAATACATCAGCATTATTTATCTGTTTTCTGTGGTGCTTTAGTCAATTTATGTGAATTCATTATCATCATATACAGTATACTCTCAGCACTGTCTTCGCTGAGTGCTTAGTGGTTTATCGATTCATTCCATCTAATGTCTTAATGGTTTGAATCTGTGGATAACGCTTCAGAAAGAGCTTAATGACCAGTATTATGCAGAGTTTAACTCAGCTCTCTCCCACTCACATCTCCACTATGAGGACAGGGAATGCATACAGAAAAACTTGACAGCCGCTCAAACGTCTATTAATAATAATCCCCAAATGCCACCATACTCATCCACAAACACAAATTTAAGAGCTATAGATAAAGACGGTTGAAAAATAAAGGATAAACTTACAAAATAGATCGCCTCGTTTTGTGTTTTGATGATGCTGTAAGAATACGTTGTCTTACACACTGAGCCCAAAATCTCTCAAGTGAGTTGAGATCTGGTTGATTGTGAAGGCCATAGCATATGATTTATATAATTTTCATGCTCATTAAACCATTCAGTGCGTCCTTGTGTGATAACCCTCGTTTCTTTCTTTGTTGTTGTTGATTCATATTTTGAATATAATTTGTCACGAGTTATATATACTGTACATCTAAATATAGTCTGCTCAATTGTCATGGTAATGTTCAATTATTCATTTTTCTACTGTGTGTACTTTACAGACTTAAATGTTAAAAGTTCTAGGAGTACACCTACCGTACATTTCAGTGATAACTTTAAAAAGATCAAGTGACATGATCAAAAGCTCAAGAACAGCTATTAAATGGATCTTTGAGTGTGACTGTTTTGTTATCTGCTGTTTTTTAAGGTTAATAATGAACTTGAATGAACTCAGCATTCAAATGTCTATTGCAAATCTGAGTTTTCTTTCCTGAGCAAAAAGCACAAAAATGTTAATCCATTGCCACTATCCTACAAAATCGCTCTCATTCTAACCTACTACTTTGCACTCAGACGTGGCTCAGACACTTTTATGGCTCCAGTGGAATATTGCACAAACACATGGCCTTCATTTGCACTCAGTTGATGAAAATTACCTTGCAGTTTGGGTCATTTTGGACAGTTCTGAGGGTGGAAAATATCTATGCATGCGCAACACAGGGGCAGCTTAATCTCTTTTGGCTTTCAGGAAATTATGTTGTTTAACAGTGAAGATCATTATACATGTACATTGTCAGCCAAAAGCTATGCTCAAGCCTGATTCTCGGTAGCGAGGGTGAAATGGATGTTGACTATTCACATGCCATCAAATGGCCATTATCAGTTCCCGCCTCTTCTATAGGTACAAGGTCATCGTACATGTTATAATGCTTATGGTTTATGTCATTATGCCATCTGTGTCCTCACTGTCACCCCTGGTTCTGCTGTATTTATGATAAATAAAATTTGCCCATTATGTATCATTTTCCCAGTGTGAAGAAATTATGCACCCTGAGCATAAAGTGATGACTCATTTTGCTGTTGCAAGCCAGCAATTTAGAATCAATTTCATACCAGCAGAAGTAATCGAAACAGTGCTGCCAATTACGCAGACGACAATGTCTTCACCATACGACTCATTCAGCTGTTCATTTATATACATATGGCAGATGTTCAATGGCCTGATTATAAGAGTAAATCAGGGATATGTTGTCGGGGGCTCTCTTCTAAAAGTGTGACATCATAATTCATTCTGACATCGAGTGCTGTAACTGTCTGGCGAGACTGTTTGAAATATGGAAGTGAGCCGTTAACACATTCTGGAGGCGTGACTCAAAGGGCCAGTCCGTTCGTGTGGAGCCGACATGCTTCATGAGCAACAGAAGGTGATGAGAACTTTAAAAAAAAAAAAAAAAAGAAAAGAAAAAGCTTTTTTCAGCAACCACGAACTTTTCAAGCGAACTAAGATGTGACACAGTAAAACATTAACTTGAACCTTCCATATGGAGCGCTATGTTTTCAGAGAAATCAGTGAGAATTTTATGGCCACATTGCCTCTGTTTCATCTTCCTTATGCCCACTGTGCTTTCAGAGGGAATTCTGCTGATGTGAAGATCAAGAGGATGCAGGCAGGGTGGTAGAAATGAGAGCAGACTCTGGGAGGAGGGGGAAGCTTTAGCATGTCATTAATTCTCTGTTTCCTTTAGCACATAAAAAAGACGGGGCCGGATTTTGCTGCGTGTCAGTTAAAAGTTGAGAGGACAGACGCTGGTGATAAGGGGAGGCACGTGTTAGGCCTCTTGGCTTTTTTTTTTTTAACTGTGACAGCACATCTGTTGTGTCTGTATGACTCTTTCATTATGTTTTAACCCATTAGGATTTTGCTGTCACTTTTTATATTAATTTTTCCTTTTGGATTTTGTGCAAAATGTATTACACCCCACAGTTATGAAACTCCCAACTGACAGGATTTTTTGTGAAACTGAGTAATATTTTCAAGGCACTGAGAAAGAAATGTGTTACCATCCAGGGAGAGAACATATATCACCAAAATATAAACTCAGCCTTGTTTTCAACATGAACGTAATGTAATGTTTATCCATGTGGTAATGACATTGTAAAACTTAATGGTAACACGGTTATGTATCACACACTGGTTACTGACATGGTGTGTGATGTACTGCTGTGGGCAATTATGTTTCGTGTCTTGCTTGTCTAGTTGTCACGTTTTAATTGTGACCTGCCAAAGGACTGTAGATAAAAATGAGCTTCGTGCTAACTTCGTGCTACAATGTGTCATATTATAACATGTATGTTTAGCATTGCACATCGTCATTTACAATTATAATAAAATAAAAAGCCCAGAATGTATTGAATTGCATAATGGTAGGTCTCTGTTTTATTACTATTTATTACTATTATTACTACAAAACTGGCAACATTTACTCTGACTTCTCATATTTTTCATGAGCAAATAATATAGTTATTTGCTGTACTCCCTGTAAGGTACATCACAGAGGCAGGAGGTGGGAGTCAGTATTTTCTATGAATAAACAATGCACACGGCACATCAATAAAATATTTCAGGATGCTCATAAACACATCTAAAATAAGGGTGGATTTGGAGGCTGGATGTACAGATGGGTAGCGGAAATAATGGGGACATTTCACACGCCTGACGGCCAGCAGTGGAGCGCACTCAGAGCACTCAGGCTCTAATTGGGTTTTTACGTGACCCAAAGTGTGATTATCCCAGCTCTCCATTTTCATTACAGAACCTTCATTACACAGCGCTGCCCAGGTCCCTTGGCCAACACCGCCACAGAAACTTAAAGGCTTTTGGAAGAAAAACAAGAGAAAGAAATAAAGGGCTGATTTCTTAGCGTTCACTCTGTCAAATAATGCCCGTCCTGAGGGGGTAGCCTAACTAAACACTGCCTTTCAAGCATGAAACAAGGGGGAGCTGAGGTAAATGAGTGACTGGTGGAGAAAGTTGTGCATTTTGCAATCCTAAGACCCAGACATTTTTTCCTCAACAGTGGCTTCAGACCATATCGACATACCCAAAAAGTGACTTTCTACACTTGTGCTTTTGTACAGATTAAATAAACAAGATATAATGAGTTAATTAGGGAGTGTTATAGTGTGTTGTTTGAATGTTCAGACATGAAAACTGTCAAACGTATTTCATTTCCTTAGTCAAGTAATTAATTAAACACAAACCACAATGCTACCCTAACTCTAATCAACTTATTTTGGTGCCTCACCCTAACCAAACCTTGACCATAACGGTGTCAGAAAGAGGTTTTTGCAGTGGTTTCGGAAGGCACTGACAAGCAATGTCATTCTGCCAACAAGGGAGCCTCTATGTGTCTGTCTGCAGGGCAATTACAAACAATGTATTTTCTTGTTTATTTGGCAGGGACTTATTGAGCCAGAAGCGCGACTCTGTGGGGATGCTCTTGTCGCGCTGTGTCAACATATTGGTCTTAACTACTTAATTACATAATGGTCTGTCAGGCCTGTGTTTTGGGTCAAATTGACCCGATGCAGTGGCAGTTGATGTAAAATGAACCTTGCGCACAACTGTAAATGAAATAACATGCGAATAAAATGTGTGAAGAATGTTGATGTCAAGATGTGACAACATCAGAATAGTGAGTTGAGTTACTATAATAAAGTGGAAAAGAGGCGCACAGTCTGAATGAGGTAGTGTAACACAGCTGCAAACCTGTTTCCCATAGTGAACAACAGGTTGCACTGACAACAGCAAATGGATGTTCCTGAAGAAAAGCCCTTATAGCACAGACATATAATGTCTATAATAGAAGCACATGAAGTATGTATGTACATGTTTTCAGACTATTAGCTGAGCAGGACAACCCAGACTCATCATTCGTGAGGGGACACTTTGACATTTGGAGAAATTTGCTTGGTAGTGGTCTCATACATTCAGATGAGAAGATCAATATAAATTTCATTTCTGTGCATCCACCGGCTACTGTCTCTCCTCGGTTTTTGTTATGAACTCAGAGAGGACCCAAATGCAGGACGTGGACAGAGTGTTGGTAGTATGAAAAGAGATTTATTGTACAGGAGATTACTGGATAACAGGCTAATGACAGGGGACTGGGCAGTAGTGAGGGTAAGAGATGGTGTGCGGGGGAGGCTTGGCTGGTGTGCACATGGAAAGAGGGGCAGCATGGAGGGGATAGCTTGGAGGCAAGGAGATGGCTGAGAAGGCAAGTAAGCAGGTGTGAGACAGGCAGGCAGCCAGGTGATGATCCTGAGACACAAGAGAGGCAAGCTGGAATCATGAAAGATGAATATACTGAGTCACGAAAAGCGTAACTACCGCTGGGATTGAAACAGCAATCTGGTGATGAGTCGTTGAAGAGCTATATAGCATATCTATAGTAGATATGCGGCAGGCAAATGAGCTGATGAGAGGCAGGCTAAGGCGACTGGGAAAGGTGATGAGCCGATTACAGACAATTGTGCAGGATGAGCAGAGCCAGCTGTTGTATCAAAGTGTGTTCCCACGTTGAATAATGTTCACATCCTATTCGAAATGTGTTTCCTGAAGTGCCATCTCTAGAATTGGGGTTGGGACTTATGGTTATGGTTAGGTGTAGCAGAAATATATGGTTAAAGTTGGGGTAAGATTGGGGTCAGATTAATGATCCCAGTGGACAAATGGTTGTGGTTAGGGATAAGGTTGGGTGCAGGTAAAGGTAAGAGGAAACACTTGTTAACGGGGAAACAGACAGAAACACTAGGGAATTTATGGCCATAACAGTTTTCAAAAAAAGAAAGGCTTCATATTCATCAACACAAGTGTGAAAGAATTTATCCCTATCGGGGCTAGGTTCTTTAAGTCTTACCGTCAGACTGCCAAATGTATCAGATCAAGTAGGGGAAACTAATTCAAATGAGAAATGATTAAATGAGAGCCATTAGACACTGTTCCCTTTAGTCTGCCAACGACAGAAGGTATCACATCCTCCAACCTAAAGCCAGGGAAGAGTGGGAAATACTATAATAATTCTATATCAGCTCAGCAGTGTTCCTAAAGACTGCAGACCTGCAATAATCATGATGAATGTGACATTTTCTGGGTGTGTACACTAAATGTGCAGAAAACCATGAACACAAGAGGATTCTGACAGACAGTCAAACATCCAGGATGTAAAGAGAGATGCAATCTTGAATCAACTGGCTGACAATTAATATGCAAAGCAGGAAACAGCTGCAGGGGATTGCTAACTAAATCCAGTAACCATGTGACAAAGACAGCTATTGAACATGGTAATTTAGTCTGTTTGCCACAAAGGGAATATAAGAAAATTGTAATTCTTCTCCCTATACCTGGATCTGTATATTGGACATAATTTATGATGTATGTAGAGAATGAGAATCATCATGTTAGAATTAACATTTAAGCTTATTGTCGTGATTGTACCACATAATAGCGTGAAAATGCAGTATGTTTTACAATCGGAAAACTAGAGTGTGAAGGTTTTATGAAGAAAATAGTCCAAAATAACAACATGGTTCTCTTATATTATGAACACACCATTAACAGTGTTGCAATTGCAGCCAATGGACCACGAGTCAAGAAACCGCCAACCTGAACATTTTCTGATTATAAAAGCTTGTGACTGTAAAACCTATTTTGTTCGCAACCTTTGTCAGTGTCTCAACTACAATGCCTCTACAAATGAGAGAAATGTCCTTCATTGTTAGTACTGTGGAAACTTCTCTTGTTGAATATGTCACGATGAGTTGGGGAAAAAAAGATATATCTTTCTCAAAGGTCATCTCCAGATTTCATGAGAATCAGTCACATGTTGTCATCTACCACTTATTGAGAAACTAAACTATAACTGATAAGCTGTCTGTCCATGTTACAATTTATTTATTTTTGTTTCAGCATTTTCAGTTTCATGTATTTTCTTTGTTTTGCAGTGCAAGCTTTTTCTGAATTCAACTTCCCCAGAAGAAAGAATCTCGAACTTGAAGGCTACCTTCTGCCAGAGTGCCACGTCTGCCATTACCTAGAAGCCAAAGGCTCAAGGTAACTTCTTTTATTACTGCCTATTTTTGATGTTAAATAGTTGCTCCTCGTATCCCTGAACTTAAGACATTCAACAGACATATTCAACAGTTTGAATATGTGTGATATAGGCTGTGTAGGAGATGACATTTGTGGCTGTGGACACATGCTCCTGATGTTCAACAAATAAATAACTTGAAAACTTGAAATCAAAAGGTCCCGGAGAACATGCCAGGGATTACATATTTTTTTGTGCATACTGTATTGGTTGTCAGTCAAACCTGTGAGTTCAGGATCTATCCCCCTCATAAGAATCATCCAGGATTTGTGTTCTTTCCCCAGAGACATGGATGTGTGTTCAGCATCACTCAGTGTGCCAGCTTTGGTGACTGCAGGGATAAAGAGCCTCCAAATTGAAGGCAGAAAAATGTGACAGTTTGAAGTGCCAGCAGTTATTTGAGGTAGTTTAGATTTAAGTTGTGCAGCTGTGGAGGCCAAAAGCCATTCAGTGCTCTCCCTTGTGTGTTGCATCCAAGCCCATCAGAATAGACTATGACGCTGCCATCTTCCTGCGGGACACTGATCCGAGCAGCATAGCCACTCCGAACTGCACAGGGTCTCTCCAGCGTTTCAGCATTTCCACTGAATTTATTCTTTTTTTATGCACCCAGTGCGCAATAAGTGTTCAGTGGGGAATTATAATGAAGGCTACGTGCTGGGACAACTGTTTATCATGGAATATTGCTAAACATTTAATAAGCTATTATACAGTTTTACATCATAGAATAAACAACACTTTCTGAGTAAATAAGTCATTTTGAGCAATATAAATGGATTATCAAGGTTCTAGATTTAGGCACATTAAACAGTACCTTTTAAAATGAAATGGCTCATAAAATATTTAAAAAACAGAGAGTGTTTGGCTCATTTTATGTAATTATGCTTTGCATTTAATTGGTGACATTTAGTTTATACCTAAAATGAAACTTCTGAGTTGACAGAAGGGGATGTTAAATATTTAATTTCCATAGGCGAGTGCTGCCAGCTCGTCTACCTGATTGTAATCACAAATTTCCACCCACCAACACATTCCATGGGACAGACAATTTTGTTTTTTTTAAATCCAAAATAGGTTCAAAATGAAAACATTACAATTCTCTAAGTATTAGATAAAAATAGATGCACTTTCTTAACCCCTACACAGTTCTATTTTTACTATTATGGTGCTGTCGGATGTAAATAAATAGTCAATTAGTACAAAATGCTATTATAGTGATTTCTATTTACTGGTTTAAAAGTTTGCCATTTTGAGAGTTTTTATTAATTTCAACACTTTCAACACCGTATCGACAAACGTGAGCTGTCAGCGGTGGAACCATGTTTCGGTGGCGTTTGTTCCCGCACGGAGTTCAATTCAGAAACACCACGTCACTTCCTGTTAGTATCCTCAACAGAGCCGAACCGCAGAAGCTAATCAACTTTAGCCGCTTTTGGTCAACAAATGTTAATGTCTCATCAATAGTGACCAACAACAATGATTCCGTACACTGTGAACATCAAGCTCGCGGCTCGGACGTTGACTGGCACTCTCCATCTGCAGAATAAAACCGCCGTAGACTGGTGAGTACTGCAGCTCTGCCGTTAGCATCATTTAGCATCTGGTCATTTTAGTCAAGATGACAGATGATGTTTACGAATTATCAATTGCATTGTATGGTTTTTATTTCATTCTTCCCTGTCATTGCCTAGAAAGAGTCCGGTGATAGTTGACGCTAATATTGTGGATTTTTCTCATGAAAACAGAACCATGTTTGTTGGGTCATGTGATGTGATATTTTGCTGGGCCTGATGTATTTAAGCCACATTAACCTAGCAGAGACTGTGACTGCAGTGTGGCTTCATTTATCTCATGTCAGTGCTCAAGGCGACCAGGAATACTTATATTTTCGACAAGGTTTGCACATACATGGAGCTGACAGTGATTCATATATTGCATTTTGCAACATTACATCTGATATCTCTCACTTGGCATTCATCATCTTTAATAAAAGACTTTCAGTGTAAATGTTCTGTTCTGCATTTTTAGCTCATGCAGGCATGTGAATTTTATGGTAGATAAGTAGTTTTTTTAGGTAAATGCAGAGTCTTCACCTGCAGCTACTCTTTATTTATTTTCCTTATAATTCTGCACTTTCAGTTGGAAAATATATCAGCCTGTTGCCCCAGGACCTGAAGAGCTTATATTTGAGTTTCAAAATGTGGAATTGAGTGCTGATTTTTGTGCAGTCTGGATGCCGTCCAGCCACAAATGCATGCAGACATTGTATGCGCACTGAAAGAAGAAGATAGATATGTATTATATAGGCATGGAGTGGAAAGCAGGAACTTGTAATGCAGACACAACTTTCGAATAATACTCTATTCATAGGAGAAGTTATGCAAACCAGTGTAAAGCCAAATGGGCACAGTCATTCATGTTGTGAAATAACATAAAATGTTTAAATTCATACACTGAAATTTGCTTTACGGATCACTCAGCTCAATCTCTCTCTTTTATTCTGTAGTGAAAGTAACTTTCACTTCCCTCACACTGGCCTCATCATTCATTTTTCTCTTTATGTGCTACTCTCACCTTCCTATCATTCTCTCTGGCTTTTATTTACTGTAGGGGTTGGCAGGGCCTGATAGCTCAGGGATGTCACTCCAGTATTCTCATCATCGATCCAAAGACATCTCAGACCATCCAGGTGTTGGAGAGGCACAAAGCTAATGTGGTCAAGGTGAGTTTTCCAATCTGTTTATGTATCTCCATAGTAGGCCTGCAACTAATGATTGATTTCATTTTCAATCACTCTGTTGGTTATTTTCTCAATTGAATTATTAATTGTTTAGTGTATAAATTGTCAAAAGAACTGTGAATAATGCCCATCACAATTTCCCATAGTCCAAAGTGATGTTCAACCATCCAAACCCCAAAGCATTTTCATTGCTCAAAGACAAATAGCAAATCCTCCAATTTGAGAAGCTGGAACTGTTTGGCATTTTTGTTGAACAAATTGTTCTCTCCCAGTTGCTTATTGAATGTCTCATTCCTAGAAGCAAATACATAAATCTTACTCGTTGTCTTTAAGTCAGCATATGTGTATGTGAAGTATGGTTTGTAAGCTTTAAATGTCTTCAGTGCACTTACTGTATGTCATAATGTATGTTCTTCATATTCTATATGTCAGTTTCTTGCTGATTTTGTGCTTTCCAGATGAACTACAAACACACACCTGCTGATGGAGTCATATTTTATCACCCAGTGTTAATGTTAGCATTGCGCGACCTTGAGTTAAGTTGTTTTTCGTTCCTCTCTGGCGAACGGATTCAGCTCTGCTTCCCTGTATAAGCCAGAGCACTGATTAAGGTTGCTTCTGCATTGACAGAGAGTTCTATGTGTGTGTGTGTGTGTGTGTGTGTGTGTGTGTGTGTGTGTGTGTGTATGTATGTTTGTGTGTTTTGTAGTAGGTTAAATAATGGGCAATAAATTCTACAGTGATTATCAGTGCCTGGGCTCACTTCGAGGCTCTCATTCCTCACTCCAAAGCACACTTTAATCTTGTAAAGCACTGCAGCCACAGCAGCAGGCCATTCCTCACCACCCAGCCTGACATAAGGGAGCTTGCTGAATTAAAAAAAAAGAAGAAGAGGTAGCCACAGTTAAGAGCATGCTCATTCAAAACAAATACGTGGACAGAATCAATTATTTAAATACCAGCTTGTTCATTGAGTCATTTATCTTTTTAAGTGTAGAGCTTGCATTGGCTGTATTTCAATGTAGTGTGCTTCCTATAGCGTCTGTGTCTCATTTCTTCAGTTTTTCTGTATCTTGCTCCCTAACCTCACATTTATATGGACATATAATATGGATAATAGTTATTATTAAAATCTGTAAAAGCACTAATACAGAGCCAACCCTCTTCTGGATAGGTCTACTCTTAATGAGAAGATCTTTGTATCTATTGTGCAAATAGGGAAATTCATCATTCTCTATTTCAGAAAAATGTTTTTACCATCTACCTCTATTGTTAACTTTCTTTACACAAATTGCAAAATATGGAAGTCTTGCAGTGTTTCCATAGCGACTGGCAGATACTCACTAGCATGTGTTTTATTTTATTTTTTTTAGGTGAAATGGTCCAGGGAAAACTACTACCACAACTTGAGCTCTCCCTACTGTCTGCGGCTGGCTTCAGGAGATGCCTCGGGGAAGATCATAGTGTGGGATGTGGTCAGTGGCACCGCCCACTGTGAGATCCAGGAGCACTCCAAACCTATCCAGGGTAATATATCTTCCAGGAACCCCCCCGCCCCCTCCCAACTTGCAGGCTTGGCTTGATTTTTTGTCCATCAGCTCTGTACTGGAAGGGGACATTTCCCTGGCAGCATTGCAAGGAGAAACTCTCAACTGTTGTTGGCCATTTCTTTTCATTAAGATGCTCTTACCATCACTCTGTGTCTTTCTCCTGGCACACTCTACACCTCCATCCTCTTCATTCCCACATTCTCCTCTTTGTCTTTTCTCTCTGCCAGACTTGGAGTGGTTGTGGAATCAGGATGCCTCTCGCGATTTGCTGTTAGCCATCCACCCTCCCAACTACATCGTTCTGTGGAACGGAGACACAGGCACCAAGCTGTGGAAGAAGAGCTACGCTGAGAATATCCTCTCCTTTTCTTTTGACCCCTTTGACCCCTCCAACATGGCATGTAGGTGAACAACATACATACATACAGTCACCACTTTTTCGCCATCTCGCCTTCAAATATAAATTTTTTTTCTATATTTTAGCCAGAGCTCTTAGATTTGCGATTCGTTAAGCTCTGTATGGAATCAAATTTGATTTTATGCCTGAGTATATCTTAACACATATCAGTTACACTGTGCCACCTCTAGAGAGATGCATGGCATTCAATTATGCTAACCACTGAACCAATGGTAACATCTCATTTTCAAAAAAAAGCAGAGGTAATCTCAAGTGACAGATGTACAGTTGCTAACACAACAGCTGTGACAAGCATATGCGTCATTATTATGTTTTTTTTTCCTATCTCTCTCTGCAGTGCTGACCAGCGAAGGAATAGTCTTTATCACAGACTTTACCCACTCCAAACCACCGGGTAACGCTGGCAAAAAGGTCTACATCGCAAGCCCCCATGCAAGCCCCGCCCACACCAAGCCTGCACCCGCTGCTGCTCCGGCTCCTACTGGCGCCAAGAAAGCCCTCAACAAGGTCAAAGTGCTCATCACCAATGAAAAACCCACGTAAGAACCACTAGATTAGTCTTTTACTTCCATAACTGTGTTTCAAAATGTATAAATATTTATTGTATATTTTAAACCATTTTCAAAATCTGTCAGTCTCTTGCCCATGTCAGACTTAAATCTCCCATAAACCAGGTCTGCATTTCAAGTAAGGTCCCTTACGGTTTTACTCCAGCAACTGGGACTGAAGGGCATTGCTCAGGGTCACCTCAATGGAGTTTTATTCAAACAGAGTTCCCAGAGAATATTTTATCAGACGATTTCTCTGGCTGAGGGCATTTTTAGCCACAAAGCGTATTTATGTGTCCTTGACCTGTAGTGACTCTGCACCTGTCAGCATGCGTTAATTATGTTATGTCCTCTGCTGCTGGACAACATATTCAGGCCCTGAATACGTCTCGCTCGGTTAATCAAAGTTTTCATCTCATAGATATGAGTGTAAAATGCAAAGTGAAAGATGCAGTCTAGGCAGCACATTAACACAACAGCGTGCCGTTTTTGTGAATGAGCTCTCAGCAGGTTGAGTCAGCGTGTCTGTGTTGTGGTTTGTTGAAATGCTGCTGCTTAGCGCTGTACATTATTCAGTTTTTTTCTCTTACTGTTACACACACTGCACTCCCCCCCCCCCCACCACCTTTTTTTTATACCACATATCTGACCTGTCAAAAGTGAATCATGACAGCTTGTCTGTTTTTTGAAGGAATTACTTATGACACGTAAAGAAAAAATGTTTTTCACACCTGAGGGATTTGCTAGACATCATGTTTCTGTAACAGGATGAAAAACCTGCTGTCGATATGTGAGATTAATAATGGATTTTTTCTTTTGTTCGCCTCAGTTTTGAGTTTGGTGTACAGCTGACTTTTTATTTCCATCGTGGTTTGACATTGATTGATTTGAAGTTCAGATTTACGCTTTTTTGGGATTGAAAGTGTCATATCAATTAACTTAGATCTGCTGATAAATGAAGTCAAGTATTGGAAAATTAAGGGCCTGCATTTCCCTGAAGAATAGGGAAAGATTTGATCATTGGACAGAGACACATAAGAAGTAGTGGCTAACCTAATTTTTGTGCCATTAAGTGACAAACTTGTAGAATTGTATAAGGCATTTCTTCACAAAAGTTTCGACAGATCAGAAACCAAAGGCTTGTTTGATGTGCTGGCAGCTTCCTGCCTGAGCTGTTGTGACTGTCAAACAGGCTTATTTATAGCTGCAGCACCCTGGTCTCTCTGTCCACCCACCCAACCAGCTGTAATAACAAACACTCCATTAATCTTACTTGTCTTTATTCTCTATCTTGCCTCCCTTGGGTGTCCATTTCAGTCTTCGCGTCCTCTATTGGTAATTGACACCTTCCTCGCTCACCCTTTACACGGTGTGTAATTGCCATATTCCTTCAGTCTACCTTGGTTTGTGTCTCAATTTTGGGTGTTTATCATGCTCACTCTTAAAGTACCTCTCCTCTGGCTATGTCTGCCTGTGGTTGATAGATGGGAGTTTAAACAAGACTCTGCTCTCCCTGTCTGTTATCAGAAACTGGCTGAATACAGTACTATGTCATGCACATTAGTGTCTCATCAGGCAGACATTAATCTGGCTGTTCGCCAGCGCAGATTTGGTCACTTTATCAAGATAACCGAAACTGGCTTCACATTCACACTCAAGCATTCCTACAAACACACATAACTTTGATATCACTAAAAAGTTAACAGAACATTGAATTATTTACCAGTACCCCTTTTACACTGGACAAAAAAATCCACTAACATCTGGCTTGTGTACAAGGTTACAGTCATCATTCATTCCTCGGTCAAATGACTCTGCAATAATCACAGATTTTTATCAGCTGCAGCTCCAATCAGCAATGATAGAAACATGTCACCCAGGAGGACTTACAGATTTTCACCCCTTTTCCGGCGCAATATTATGACGCACATTGAACATTATTTATTGTTTTTAAAGTCTGGGAACCAACATGCTGATGTAAAAAAGTAACCCCCATAGCATTGTCACTGGCCTCCATGCTGCTTTCTACTGTTCCCTGTTTTTGTAGAGTTGAACATAACACACCATAAAAAATGAAACAGGAAGGCAAACTTGTCTAATTGGCAAAGGCAAAGGAGTCAATCCCCTCTTTTAAAAAACTGCATATATGCTTTGCTTTTGGTGTAAAAATGGGATAAGACATTCCTTGAACAACTAGTTTGTTAGAAATGCATCAGCAGAGCAACTGGCAAATCTCACTGTAGCCCCTCCTCATTTTATTTTTTTGCTGACGAATAAAATGCAGCAAATAACTGCCTGGACTCTGCCTCTAAGAAAGAATCTTAATATATGTAGAGATAATTACTAAATGCAAATACGTTGAATGGCTATTGTGGAAAAAAAAATCAAAAACAGCATTTGATTTCATGAAATCCTAGTGATTATAAATTTAAATACATATTTTAAGGATATTAAGTGTTAAATATTTATCTGAGGTTAGGGTAAGAGAAGCACAAGGACAAGGGAGAACCCAAAAAACATTAAATAATTAACAGACAGGTGAAACTAAGGACATTCAAGAAGAGCACGACCAACTGAAGTGGGCAAGTTTTATGTTGTAGAAACATCTTTTTGTCTGTTTTTGACAGTTTTGTTGTTGTTTTTTTTCTTTTTGTCCTGCTGGTCATCTCTTAGCCAAGATGGCAGGGCCTCAGTTATTGAACATAATTATGCACATATGTGGTGCTTTGGTGCAAATCCAATCCAAAGTCCTGATTCACATACCACTGCCTGCCAGTATCAAGTTGTGCGAGTTTATTCTGTGTTGTCTAGATATGAGAAGCCCATGATAAAGTGACTACATAATATATAAACACTGTATTTGATTTTAATGTCCTTTGGGTCTTTTATGTATATAAGATGATTAAATAATAGAAGGAGCTGAGAGTTCTTTGAAGCTTCAGTCCTCTGAGGTGAGGCCCTTTGCTATCAAACACACCTTCTCACACTCTATATGTGTGCACATATGTGCACGTGTATTCAATAACTCTGTATGGTCCACTGACTGCAGATGCTTTCATTCTTATTCACAGCAAAGAGACAGAGATGTGAGGAGTGTGTGATGTTTTGGAAATTGGACAGCTGAATATTTTGGGGGGTGTTTGGGTTGCTTTTTCTGTTTTTCCTCGTTCTCTCTGAAGATCTGTTGCTTTCTTTTTTGCATCTGAGACACAGAAGTCTCTTTTACTGTTTCTGTCTGATGTTTTGCCTTTGGTGGCTCAGACATTTCAGCCCCTATCTCTGCCTCGCCTGACTTCAGTAAGCTGGTAACAGTGTGATTTAGCTCAGAGACTCCTAAAGGTTCCCCTATTGAGTCCATTTTATCCATTACGCTTTCCCCAAGGTGATAATGATCTCCATTGTGTTATAAAGTTTGTCTTTCCTTTATTTGATCTCATGGTGACCTAAAGGAATGAAGCTGTAGGAATGAGTTATGGCCACAGACCTACTCGTAGATTCTGGAAATCAGTCCCTCTCTTTCTTCTGGACTGAACTGCTGAGTATTTATGACTGCTTTGTTGTCATTTGGAGAGATTGAACCAACCTGGCTGCTGCCGTGGATAATAGTATTTGTAATTAATTTAACACAAATGAAAGAAGTTACAGCGCACAGACTTAGTTTAACATTTTTTAGGACTTTCACAATAATGAAATGGGTTTTTGTTTGTGACGCTGCCAATACCTGCTTAATTCATCGGCCTTCCATCACTAGACCAAATTCACTTTTAAGTTCTCCCTCATTTGTCTGTGACTCACAGAAATCACAGCAGTAATAACTAATTTATTCAGCCCTCTGTATGGGAAGACATGAATAAAGATCAAGTTCATTTTAGAAATGAGACAGCTCTTATTAAACTTGTTTTAACACTTTCTTGTCTATCGTCACATTGGTGTACATCATATTTGCATATTTCATATGCATTTGTTGTTACAGCAAAGTCTCATTATGTCTTTGGTGATGTGTCTGCAGAATAAGTCTGGCAATACATCCTGTTGTGCCAACCTTCATTTCCAGTTATTATAATGTTCACCTCTTTGAAAATGACTTGTGTGCAGTATATTGAGTTTGAAACAAGTATCCAAAACAGTGGCCAGAAGTAGGAATGAGTTTATTTATCAGTGGATTAATAAATGTGTTTTAGGCTTTTAGGAGTACGTGCCATTTCTTAATTAAGAAAACAACCTGACATTGAAATTAATTTCCTTTTCCTACTTTGTGTGCATTCCCATCCTTCCTCTGCTTTGTGGTGGTGTTAGTGCGGAGGCGGTGACGTTGAATGACTGTCTCCAGCTGTCCTACCTGCCATCCAAGAGGAACCACATGCTGCTGCTTTATCCCCGAGAGATCCTCATCCTGGACCTGGAGCTCAGCCAGACGGTGGGCGTGGTGGCCATTGAGCGCTCAGGGGTGCCCTTCATTCAGGTGAGGTGATGTGTACATGTACGGCAAACTTTGTGTAATTAGGATCTCAGCAAAGCTTGACGGAGTCAAAGTTTGTGGAATACATTAACCTAGTTTTTGGTGGAAATAAGGTGATTCATTTGCTAATTGCATGAATTCAAGGTCAGAATTCTGTCAGCACTCAGCCCTTTTATCTAATGGGTTTAAATGTGATGGAGAGACATCCCTGCTGTTCATTTGGAAGTTACAAGCAAAGACAACTATGCACAATGTTTGCGCTGACATCTCAGTTGGTCTAGGTGAGATAAATGAAAGGATATCTGTGCTCTCTTGCTCTAACACGCTTCCTACATCACCATCTTTCCATCCCCTCAAATGAACCCGGTGCACACTTTCTCCTTTGATTGCGTTACTAGAAGGGCTTTACCAAAATCTGTCTTTATTTTATGGATGATTCTTGGAGGAAGCCAATTCCTCCTGCCATGGGTGATAAAGTTCTCTACTTTTCTTCCTCCCTCTCAGCGCTCACCTCATCACGTTCTGCAGTCCTTAGCCACAGCCAAAAATCTCACCAGCACTATCGTCTGACTTCTTGTTCCTTTCTATAGCCGCATTCAGCAGCACCAGTGACCTTTAGGTGCCAATTCCCTTCTTTTGGAGTCTGGATTTCTAATTGAAAATTGATGAATGCTGTGGGGGTATTAGATAAAGGATTTGTCACGGCTGCAGAGCCAGTAATGGAACAGAAACTGTCTCTTAATGTCACTCTGCTTTCGCTCCCGACTCTGCGCCTGCCTGTAAAGGAAAGACCATAGTGGTGGCTTTCATTTCGCTGAGTAGATCTCGTGGTTTCGCTGTGGTGGTTCTACTCTATTTGAGTCCCTTTCAGATGAATAACCTTGAGAGTACATGTGCATGAACCAGTTTACTGTCCCTCAGTTTATCGCTGCATTGGTTGACATTTTCTTTGTGCGTGAAACTGTGTTCCGTTCTATATTTTATGTTGCTTCCATAAATCACACTTTTTTGGGGTTGTCAGTGATCTTGTTGTAATAAATGCATCCATGGTTAAACAGCACAAAGGTGGAGAACAAGCCTTTGTAGCCCCAGAGTAAGTCCTAAAGTCACAGAGCGGGACTGGAAGAGTATTACTCAGCCGTCCTGGCTCTGTCCGGCCAACACCTCCCTTCCCTAAGTGTTACAAAGTGCTTGTCACACAGCCAATTTGCATGACTGATGACACAGCTTCAGCAAAAGTCCAGGCTGGAGTGTAGAAGAGCCAAGGAAAAACAGGGAAACACAGACACAAGCACATCTATACTACGCATTGTCAGATTTGGCACAACGTGCACAGAGTTGCCGGTTTATCAGGTAATGATACAAAATACATCACTGTGATGCATGTGGTGGGGATCTGGGTTTGAAATGATTAGTTAGAAAGAACAACAAAATGAATGCTCAAGAAGATGCTCAAAATTGGAAAATGATATATACTGTAATTACTGAAACTGTAGGCCTTCTGCTTGTCTCATCCATTGAGAGAGCATCACAGATATAGTTAAAGAAATTCTTTCATCATCATTTTGTTAAGATAATGACTAGTAATGATTTTATTTCATCTGTAAAGACTTGGTTAGATGGTTGGTGGAAAATTTATCTGCAACTACTTTGACGGTGGATTGAAAAAGTCACTTTTCAAGCACAAAACTTTTCTAATTTGAGTATTTTCTTATTGTAAATAGAATCTCTTTGGGTTTGGGGCTGTTGGTTGGACAAAAACAATGTTAAGATGTTACCTTGGGCATTAGGAAATTGTGATGGACGTTTTTCACTGTTTTCTGACATTGTTATGCAACCCTGATTTGAAAAAGAGAGCAAACAAATTGCGTTTACTGACGCGGTTTCATGTACTCAATGAAATCAATGACGTTAATGAGGCAAAACTTTAAATGCATTGTCTTTGTAATATATTGTTTGTATTTTAATTCAGCATATGTCAAAAGGCAAATTATCTCATTCTGTTTAAGTTCTGTTTTGTACAGTCCCAACGTTTTTGGATTGTAGACCAAATGAATAATCAATTGAAAATCAAATAAGTAATAATTACAATTATTATCATTATTTTTATTTAAATCTATCTTTCTGTGATGTAATATAATAAACCCATATTGTTCAGATAAGTATAAAGGCTTAGCTTTTGTTTACATTTGTGTTTGCACTAAATTAAACAGAATGTCACGTGTAAATATTGGTGAATATGTTTCTCAGTCTGTGGAACAGGCAGATTGACACTTTGATGCAGTGCTAAGAGCAAACAGACATACCACCTGTTCACAACACTAAGTCTTCACAAGACAGTTGGCAAACCTGTTCATGAACACACAAACACACACACACACACACACACACACACACATCATCACCTGTTTCCCTGACTCTCTGTGTTCAGGTGATTCCCTGCGCTCAACGGGACGCCCTCTACTGCCTCCACGAGAACGGGTGTATCACCCTCCGAGTGTGTCGCTCCACTACCACACCGGACGAAGCAGCAGGTATGAAACCTCTTCGTAGAGAAACACACGCACACAAGCAGCACATTCTAGTACTCACTCACTTACAAACCTCTCTCACTCCTGTGCCGTCCCCCAGTCATCATCTGTTCAGCCCAACTGCACTGCAGTCGGTGCCTGTAGCCTTTCTCTATGCTCCAGTGGGCATTTAGCCTCTTACTGTCTCATTTATCTTTGGCATAATGTTATAGGCCAATGGGAGTCCATTGTCTCGCTGAATCTCCCTCACTTAATCTTTTTGCTATCTCTTTCATGCTACTCATCTCTCTTTTTTTCCTGCCATTTGCTTTTGTGAGCCTCTCACTAACTCATTTATTCGCTTATTTCCATTTTAACTCTTAAAATCCCTGTCTCTCTTTTCTGCCCCTGTTCTTTCCTCTCACACTCACTCAAAATTGTCTTCCCTGTCTCCCACCTTCAACCACTCTTATCTTCCTCCTTCTTTCCTCTTTGTCTCTGTGGCCTCTATCTATCTCTATCACCTCTATCTATCTAACATCTGCAACCTCAATGTCTTCTCTCACGTTTTCTTTTTTTTCCTCCTTGTTTGTGTCCCCTTACATTCAATTTGCTCTGATTCCATCTCGTTCATTTTTTACCTCTGACCATTCTTCATTTCCACTCCCACGGTCTCTCCTCACTTTTTATCACTCGTATATCCTTCTGTTTCTCTGCTTTTTGTCTTCATCCCTCCTTCTCTCGCTCAGACCCTGAGCAGAGTGTCCACGAGCTCGTGTATGACCTGCGTTCTCAGTGCGATGCCATCCGAGTCACCAAGACAGTCCGGCCGTATCGCATGGTTATCTGTCCCGTCAACGAAAACAACGCCGCGCTGATGGTCAGCGACGGCAGAGTCATGCTATGGGAGCTCAAAGCCCACACCGGCAAGGCTGCTGCCAATCCTAGGTACACACACACACACACACACACACACACAAATCCTGCAAAGCTACATTACAGTTTTGCCCGTGGTGGCTGAAATGGCAGGGAGAGGTAATGGTTAAAAGTTTGAATACTTTCTAAGGTGGCTTAAACTGACTTTAAACTACATGATCCTCTGAGCTAAATTTAGTTTTCTTACTGAGTAGTGCAGGTGGGGGTGCATGGAGTTTAGCGTGCGTTGATGAGCCCCGCTTCCCTTTGATGGAGCACTCCCTTGCTGCTGTCGAGGAGACAGTTTTGTGTTTCTCTCTCAAGTTGGCTTCCTGTGTGAGGCACAGAGAGGTTTATCTGCCTGTGAGCAAACCAAAACCAGAATTTATTTTAGGCGAATGAGAGAAATCTCCAGCATTGAATTAAAGAGGATTGGCATGTTTGTGCTTGTAGGCACTTAGTGAATTGTCTTATTATAGGTTTATTTATATTTATTTGCTTGAAGTTTTCAGTCTTTCGCACTACGCTAAATTCATAATCTGATGCTTTCTTGTGATTGTTACAGATTCTAGGTCTAGATTGTAACATTCTAGTGCTCACTCTTTCTATTTGAAAGCCCAAACAAATCTTAAAAAGACAGTTTGGCCCAGGTTTGATATACTGACATGCATTATAATTCCAGTTACATTCTCTGTGTGAGGAGGTGGTGTCATGGTATTCTGAGCGTGGAGAGATTAATTAAGATAAGTTATTTATAGTGGGATATTTCTCTCTGCTGTACCTGTGTGATTATAGGTCAAGCCCTAATCGTATATGCTTGATCACAGTTTGCAGCAGCGAAAATCATTTTTCCAGGAATCATCTCTGTTTTTTATGGCTCACTCTTCTAATCAATACAAGGAGTCGGTACGCATGTCACGCTCCGCGACTGCTGCTGTCTCCCTGTGGTGTAGGAATTTCTTAAAAAGCGAATCACATTCATCATTTGCACAAGCAGTATTCATTTATCACTCCCCATACACTTTCAATAACAGATGTGTGCCATGCTTTCAAACTGTATTTAATTAACATTCTCTCTCCCCCTCTGTGTCAGTTCGGGTCTTTCGCCGCTCTACTCCCCTGTGTCATTCTGTGGAGCTCCGCTGGGTCCAAACCAGAAGAGGATTCAGGATCTCTCTCTCAACAGCATGATTGGTACGACTGTACACGTCACTGTCAACACCATCTAGCAAGCACCAGGCATCTTAGTGTCTATGATGCCACCACATTTGGTGTTTGCGAGGCACAATGTCTCCGTAGGATGGCTTTCATTTTTAAAAGAACATGTGGAAACTAAAAAGAATGAAAGAGACCTGTATATGTGTGTGAGTGTGGTTACGTATGTGTGCGTTTGTGTTTTATATCTTTTATTTCACCTCAGTTGGGTGTGTGGGCCTCGGGGCACCCCTTCACTTTCTGCTTTAATGTGTCACTCCTCTGCGCACTACACAGGCCAGCGTTATTCCCCTGTCTGAGCGACTCTGCACAGAGTCCCTTGGGTGCTTGGCCCTTCCTCTCTTTCACTTTTGTCTCTTTACCATCTCATCCTTTTGCTTATGATGTGTTTCCCTCTCTCTCTCTCTCTAGTCCAGCCATCCTCTCTCTCCCCTCCCTGGTGATTTAAAACAGAGCTGCCTATCAAAAGATGAATGTGGGTATTGAATAGTAATGGGACACAGGACTTTTTTTTTTTTGTACTTTTTTTAGTTTCTTTTTTATATATATATATATATATACGTTTGTCAGTCATATCCAGCGAGAGATGAGCTGCCAGTGAGCAGAAGACCTTGGGGAGGTGGAGCAGTAGTAGTTATGCTGGCATAAGAGGGGAGGATTTTACTGTCTCTTCCCACCCCGTGCACACACATGCACACACACACACACACAGATTGGAGCAAGCTACTGCCTGGAGCAATAGCTCTATCTGACAGTTGCTTACTAAAGCCCTTGTTATGAGGGAATGTCACTGGCCTGCTGGTTTCTAATATTCTGTGAAAAGCTTGCATTTTATTAAATCTGATGCTGATTGGCTGACATAAGCAGAGCATTAGAAAGGGCAAAGGCAAACTGATCATCGCCATCAGCCTTGAAAAACCATATTTGCCTCGATTGCATATTTCCTTTTGCTAGACACTGCAATCTGTTGTATATATGATTTGTTTTTTATTGATGTATTGGTTTGAATTGTGTCCCCATCTCATTTTATCATGTTTTCAATGCACTGCAATGACGCACATTTAGAAAGACAGGAATTTCCAATGCAAAGAAGGTTATTATGGTGCATGAAATGAAAACCAAATGGATTTTTCAACAAGTGCCAATTATAACTTCAAGGTTTTTGCACCCTCAGAGGATGTCCTATAGCTCTGCTGCAAATGCACACAGGGAGATGATCGCCCATTTAGGAAGTGTAAAATGTAGTCATTAACTGTCTGATTGTGGTGCCGTCAAAATCCATGCCTCAGTAAAAAAAACACGGTGTGTGGACCTGGGGCTTATATTTATGGTGAAAACTGATGTTAAATTCAGTGACTGGCCGGTATTAGAAATTCAATGAAATCCGCTAAGTAGATTTAACTGGATGAAGCATATAGATACTACTGTGTAAATCATGAGCCTGTAGCTTAATTGTCTCAACTCACCACTAAATCCTTCAGATCATTAAAACTGCCCAACTTGATAACGGAGCTTAATGAAACCGACGATATTGGTTGTTTCCTGCTGGCTCCAGTTGCAGCCCAATTGTGTGAGCTTTTCAGCCAAAGAACGGCTTTGGATTAGATCGGAAAGGCCAAGTTCAAAGTTTGCTAATTTACATTTGCTAATGAGAACTGTTTCAAGTAGGTGTCTTGAATTTTGAAAGTAAGAGGGAAAGAAAGGTAATAGCATACTTCTGTCCATGCTACAACAGATTAGATTTACTCCAACATGTTTCGACTTAAGCCTTCGTCAGGGAGCTAATGACACTGTGCTCCAGGATCCGATGTTGGACGACTCACACCTGCACAAAATTAGGACACTATGTCTATCTCATGTACATGCAGCCTCAACTGGAATTGTGGAAGGAGCTGCTTTGGGATGCTGTTCATTAGTTGATGTTGTTACTGTTGATTTGTCGGGTAGCTTCATTTGAAAGCTTATTAGTTTGTGTATTAGTTTTGCTTTATTTGCTCGTGTTTAATTTTGTGTGATATCTCTGTTTATTGTAATGTTTCAGTGCTCCTGGTACGTCAACACTCAAAAATGAGTGATTGTGCTTTGTTGAAATAGTGAAACCTTTTCCTAATGCACATTTTTGCAAGCAAGTGAAGCACTGGCACGGACACATGAACTGCTGCCAGCAGTTTTAATGAAATATCCATACGGATGGTTGCTTCAGAGTAGCTGTCTCAATCCTGTCCAAACTTTTCTCCCCAAACATTTGCAGACTAAAATACTCTCCACAGATATTATACAAATTATTGTAGAACAGGGTTCAAAAGTTATAGGGAACAATTAAAGTCAAGTTGTGATGCAGACTTTTCAACCGCCAGAAAATATCATCTAAATTGGATGAGCTTGACTAATTTTAATGTACACTTAAAGTTTATATTGGACACAGTTATATCAACACATGCACAGTGTTATAGGACTTGGATCAGGGGCAAACAACCTCATCCAACATTCCTAATTGGAGTTTCAATCACATAAATTGTGATGTGGTAAACAGATGTCAAGTTGTAATATTGATTTATTGCAGATTGAGGGTTAAGATAAAGGAAGTAGGACATTTAATACACACATCTCATGTTGCTACCAGCAATGCTTAAGATGCTTTATGTACTGTGTTTAATGTTTTTAAATTGTTTCATTAGTCAGGTAGCAAATGTTGTGGTTTTATCTCTAGGTCAGACGTTGATAGCTGGTGAGGCTCCTCCTCCGTCATCCAACCAGCAAGAGGTCCAGCTGAAGTTTCTGCTGACTGGCTTGCTGTCTGGTCTCCCGCTGCCACCGTTCGCCATCCGCATGTGTCCACCTCTAACCACCAAAAACATCAACCACTACCAACCCCTGCTGGCTGTAGGTAGGTAGTAATGCACCACTGACACATGTTAACACACAGGTACACAAAACTCGCTTAAAAGCAAGGCACTACCACTGGCAAGGTTGGAGGGTTTCAAAAAACTCTGGAGGTGATTTTTCTTGTCTCCAGTATGTTGTTTTGTTTCATCGTGATATGTCGTTCCTTCAGATTAAAACGACTCGCATCAGTGCTGCAATTCACAGAGAAAATCAATAATAAATTAACAGCTTTTGTGTTTTTGTGACTTTTCTCTGTCTCGGCCAAGGCAACAAATAGTTTTACTGAGCATTAGTAAATGTTGCATGAATGCTGCTTCTTTAGAATATTGGCTATTACAGCTAAAAATGCTTAATGGATTGTGCATGTGAACTCCATCACATCATTTAGTGGTGAGGTAAGTTCGTGTTCTGTATTTGTCTGCAGTTCCAGACAATTACAGTTGAGCAAGGACAACGTGCAGTTGATCCAGCTTCAGTAGATATGACGAGACAAGCCTTTTTGGTCCTCAGCTCATGTGAGGAGTAAAAAAACCTTTGTGTTTTTGACTCACATTCTGCAATTTTCAGCCAGTGCATGCATTTATTTACACTGTTGCATTACGTGACAAATTCCTATAATGATCCTGTTAATAATCCACTGTGATTTCTTTTTTCCTAATTCTGTTTTTTCTTTTTTCCTGTATTTTTGAAAGTGTGCTGTTGCATACAGCTTTGCTCAGAGCACAGTTTTGCGAAAACTGTCAGGATTCATATATTATATATTTGGTGCATGGACTGCTCCATGGTTTTGTTGTGTTTTGTTTCCTAAAATATTTTTGAACATTTTGAAATGGATTCAGCCTTGTTTACTGTGGAGAGCATCAGCGTATCTGTCAAACCTCTTTGACTACGTGAAGATGTCCATTAACCTACAGAATATAAACTTCATTCACACATCAACTGTAAGAAAAGCAAGCTTTCTTCAGCTGTCTCATTTGTAGTAGATGGTCTATAGTTACATGCAATTTAACAGACAAACAAACTCTGTTTTAATGCCAGATAGAGAGCTCAGGCACCAACCATCATTAGTTAGTAATAATTAGTACTGAGAGCATGGCTATTAATTTTACACAGTAGATTTATTTTGGTATTTAATGGAATCAATTGATTTGTTAATTTGGTCTGTAAATTGCTAACTGGCCCTGTTGTGAAGTGGAGGCCCTACTTCTTTTGCAGTAAGTAAAGACTGACTGGAATAGTCACACTTTAATTGTTTTATTGTTCCCATTAATATTTTCAGTACAGATTCTTCAATATTTCTTTTTCATTTTACATGTCATAACTTCTTGTATTTTAAAATTTAATTTATGAATCCTCAAACCTATTTCCAAGTTTAGGTGAAAATATCAGAGATTTTCAAAGTGGTCACAGACCTTTGGATCCTATATTTAGTATTTTAAATAGTTGAAGCATAAAAATATTTTTTCTGTATGAATACTTTGCACAGAGATGTGTTTGGCCAGAGCTGGTTCTGAGTCTGTGCTATATTTCTGTCATCTGTCATGATTGTACAGTATCTGTTTTTCAATACTGTAGTTGTCCAAATGTACTTTGTATCCATTGTTATTATTCATCATGCTATCGTGCCACCCAGCACTGTAACAACCACAGATTTAGACGTTAACAAATCGAAGCTTGTCTGGTTTGATTTATGAAATGTTGCTGCCCAGTGATGAGAGCCCAAAATATCCAGTGAGAGAGGTGCGCTTTGAGGCCATGGGGCTGAACGATTATGCTGCAGCTGTTACGCATTTTTATCACTTGCACGTCCAAGCCCTTTATCAATGTGCTCTTGTGGTTTGAATCTAAAAAATAAAGCATAATAAGTACGAGTAATGAATAATAGCCGAGCAAGACATCAAACATCATTACATCACAAAACAGAAAATCAGCAGCTACTGAAATGAAGGCAAGCATTGAGTCAAGGAAGTCTTGACCTCAGAACAGCAACACAATTATTAGATATATTCATTCACATGTTCTGCCTTAGGGACCTGTCAGTGTGAATGACTCTTTTCAAACTTTTTCCAGGTCAGCAATTCCCAGCATTACTCAAAGTAGGTTTTACTTTAAATGTGGCTTTAAACTTTTTTTAATTGACTTTTAATATTCTCTTTGTAGTCCAATTAATGTCAACTACTAAGGCTGCAGCAAAACACTTTTTGAATTGCAAAGTGTTCTTAAACTTGCTGGCACTTTTGATGAACCCTCTTGACACATTGCAAATTCTCATCTTTGGGTTAAAAATGTTGTGATATATGTAATGAAATGCACACATCAATATGTCTAAATACTAATCATTGCGGTGAATTTGAGAAGAGCAGAAAGTAAGTCTCAGCAAATGATGCAGAAGACATAGAGTTAATCTGAAATATCAGCCTCTGTTATTACTCCCCCGAGACAGCTGCTAGGCAAGAGAGAAAGGGAGAGAGGCAGTGAAAGTTTGGATTTATTTGTTTTAGATCAGCATAGAAATTTTCTTCAAAAGCTGTTCCCTCACATCTTCCTCACAGTAATGATGCATAAAATTATCAAAGTCTGGGAAATTAAGAGCAGAATCTTATATGTGATGCGTCCCTGTTTTTGTCTGTCTGTCTGTTGCTTTATGTGTGTGTGTGCCTGTATGCACACACACACTCCTGCCTGTGCACCAAATTCCATTTAAGGCCCAGGCGTACTGCTGTTCTCTCCCCAACGTGCCAAACCTTCAGTTTAGTTGTCAAGTTGAAAAATAGGCTACGCTCAGTCCCCTGATGTAGCCCACATAAATTAATCATACCTCAAAGATACGTTGCCTCCCTCAGACCCACAGACAATCAGATGAATAATAACACCTTCAACCTACACAACTTACAACCCTTTTCACTGGCCCTCTTTGCCTCTCTAATATGTGCGTCACATCCACAATGGTGGGATACAAAGGATCTCTTAAGTTCACTGCACATTATTACTTAATGACTGCAATAGTTCTAAAAGGCCTAAAGGGACGACCACTGCTGTTCTCCATCTGTTATTTACAGGTTTGTCTCTGGTGTGTTCGGTTCAAAGTAAAAGGGCATCTCAACCTAAAGAACAACAACCTCCATTGTCTCAAAAGCAGCCATTTCAAAAACCCTTTTCAGTCGGAGACCTGTCATTTTTCTCCCCAATCAGTTTTTGAATTCTGGAGCGGGTGCAGCAGGAGCTCATCACACCGCAGATGGTGTGAGGTTGACTCGGCACAGCTGGTTCCCAGTGGTGTTCTGAATCTAAAACTAGAGTCAGGCGATTGAGCTTTCTATGCACATCATTTGTCTGGTCCCCCAGTCATCTTGCAGAGTCAAGTAGTTAAACAGTCTCGAGCTGCATTATTGAAATGTGCCTTTTGTTCTGCTTTCTGTGAGCTGTAAGTTTAAGGGGACTAGATAATTACATTTGGGATTTAGTTGGAGGACACATCTCTGCTGAAAGGTGGTGGCAATGTCCAGGCAAATCAAAACCTGACGTATGTTTAATTAAAATGGTGCCTTGAGGCTAAGCCAATTTCTTATATTAGCACAGTTAGGAGTAATCTATATTCTTTTGGAACAAGGTAGAAGTTACAATAACATTAGAAATCTTGCACTTGTCCTCACTGTCATGCTTTGTAAATTGAAAACATTCTGGGGTTGCAATTGCTGTTGTCACTTCCTCAGTAATGATGTTGAGGTTGGTGCTGTGACAGGTGCCCTGGCAGACGTTGGCATCTGTCACCGCTCCTGTTTACCAGGAGCCAGAGGATACACCTGATCGCTTAATCCAGAGCGATCCATGGATGAGAGCTTGGCAGATAAAGCTCAGTCTCTTTCTTGGCCTCTGCTCCAGTCTGCATTAGGTTTCTCCATAATGTGTAGCTGAGTCATATGGGGGACTCACTGAGTCGCAGTGATGCGACACCAGTCGGAGAAACATTCAAGGAAAACCAAGTTTTTACACCTTCCGCTAGGTGCAAAGAAAGCAAGAGATGAGCTCACTTCTGATGGTGTGGAAGCACTGGGGGTTGAAATTACCATCAGCAGTTTCATTACAATTAGACTGAAGGCAGGGATTGCTGTCTGTTTTCTCTATTTCCATCACTTTTCTCTCTTCTCCCTGTCTTTCTTCCTCCTTGCCTCCAAAGGAAAGGTTAAAGAAGCTGTGCAGCCAACCTAGCTCCCCAGAAGCAATGCTTCCTGGTCTCCTGTCTAAAAAGCTGTAATCTGTGTGAGACTTGACAGCTCTATTACTGATAGATCCCAGGCCCAGAGCCTTCCTTTCCGGTGACATCTACACAAACACTGACAAGCTGATATCCATTTCTAATCATCTGATGGTGGCATGCCTAATTTATTTATCCGTATTTGCCTGACAGCTGTTCTTTGAAGCATTGTTTTGATCTGCAAAATGAAAAACACAAAAAAGCATTAAGAGTAGAATGCAGATGAACACAGTGAAAACATAAATTCGTCAGTTGTGAAATGTGGGAAATAAACACCTACGTAGGCAACTACTGAGGCATGAACCTTCAAAAAGCAGAACAATTATCAGATGGACTGATTCTCATTCTCAGCTCCAGCGGTCTATCAAAGGGAATATCAGCTATGTTTGCAGTCCACAAAAGAGCCTTTTCAAAGCCTCCAGTTTAGAGTTCCCATCATCTTCTGCCACCTCGCACTTACTTGTAGAATTGGGTTCAACTGGGGATAGTCCGGCTCATCAGCTGCGCAACGTGTTGAAACATATTATTTTTTGGATTTCTACCAGATTTAATTTTAATGCACGAAATGATGCAAGAAAAAGATTCCTATCATGTGGAGAAAGATTTTTGCTGTGCTGAAAGAATTAATGAAGCCAGTCATTTAATTGGTGATATGAGATGAAACTGCATATGTAGGATTGAAACAAAAATAATGTAATCAGTTGCCACTTGTGAACATGAACTACCATCGTACCTGCCAGGTGTGCAGCACCTTACTAGAATAATTGAGATAACCAAATCATTTTGTCAGTGAAGCAGAGGTGAACTTAGTATACTGTGGAAATGCACTTGCTCACTTTATTGCAGAGAGTTAGATGAGAAGATTGATACCACTCTCATTTCTCAGCCAGAAGCTGGTTATCTTAGCGTAAATACTGGAAAAAGGAAGGAGCAGCCTGGCTCTGTCCATTGGTTAAAAAACAAAAAATCACCTACCAGCACCTCTTTGGCTCAATAACAAATTTCTCAGCCAGGAGCAGTGCCTTCCTCTACACTTGTTGTTACTCTGATTTTGCCGGACGATCAAAAGAAACTTGTCAGTGTGCCAGGCCAGAAATAGTCCACCATAAAACCCATTGTAAAACCACAACTTGATGTTGAAGTTCTGGTACAGATTAAACAGACAAGATATAACATGTAAATTAGTGGGTTCTATAGGTAGGCAGATTTGGTTAACTTCAGACAGAGCCTGGCTGGCTGTTTCCCCCTGTTTCTAGTCTTTATATTAAGCTGGCTGTAGCATCATATTTAACAGCTATATATTAGAGTTGTAGCATTCTTCTTATCTAACTTTTGGCAAGAAAGATACAGAAAGTAAATAGTAAATGCATTATTTTTCAAACCTGTTTTGCTGACTCAAAACAGCAAAAGCCACAGAGTGCTGTATTGTATTTGTCCTGGAAAAACTATGGAGGAACAGCTGAACAACTGCCAAACACTGAGCAGCGTCCACAATGCCACTCATAAACTGCTTCTTTTTTATTGGTCTTTTCAGCGATTCTCATCTCTCCCCTTGCCACAGCATATGGTGGGGAAGCATCTTTTTGATAATCTTGATTAAAGTAAACAAACCTTGGCCGTGAGGCAACTCGGTGACAGGACTACGTATGTTTATCGCCATCCACCCACTCCCTGATTGCCCGACTTCCTGCTGAAACATCCAACAGTCTCACTCTGCATGCCATCTATCAGCTACACAGGGAGCAGAAGGGGAAGACACAGACACACACACACACACACACTCGCCTATGCGGCACTGCCTATCACCACCTCCAGATGTTGTGTCAGCATGCGGTCGTCTCGCTGGAGCCCAGTGCAGACTGAGCAGTCCTTTGCTGAGGGACTGGACACAGCAGCCCAGCTCCATGACACTCAGGATAATTCTCAAAGTAAATGTGCTCCTGTGGCTGCCCATGTTCACCACAAAAATAAAAAGAAATCCCCCGTACCTTGTTAAACACTTTACTAACATTATACGAATGGACTTTTAATTTTCTTTCACGTCTGCTGCAGAGTGTTTTTTTGACCACGCTCTAGAATTGAGTAATTATTTTAATTGCTGTGTCTTTCTGCTTCCTTGCTTAGGTTATAACCTCGGCTGTTTTGTGCTTTTCACAACCGCTTGTTTTTCCCACTAATGTAGAATTAGCCCAGAGCATTTTATAAAACCATGAAAATGCTGTTCTGATCATTTAAGGGAAATGTCTGTATAGTAAATAGGATGTTGGCTTATGCTTCAAACCTGAAAGTGTAAATTAGGGCTTTTATTACCTGTTTTGTTAAGATATAGTATAAGTATGAAGAAATTATCACCAATATAAATTAGAGCACAATACTCATGATACACACTAAATCAGCTAAATATGCAAAATGTGCTTGTAAATATGTGCCAGAGCGAGAATGCAACACTTGTACAAATCCCCAGAAGATGACTGTTACTTTTGAGCAAGACGCAGCTCTGAAAACCAGGCCATCGCTAAAAAACTTTCCCTGCAGAAGTTAAAAAAGTTGTAAGTTGATATTAACTTTTTTTGTAGTAAGAAACTTTCCTCTGAATTGTAAACATCAAACAGAACTTTTAAGTAGATTTTGGTTTGATTTTCTCTCTTACAGTACGAACAAATGTGGGGGGGAAAAAAAAACACCACTTTGTCAAACCGCCTCAGAGTTTGTGATCACAGTGTCAAATGTCACCTGCAGGATTTTATTAGGCAGAGTTCGGGGAGGGATGGAGCTGTTGTGCTGTTTTCCCAGCAGCAGATGAAACGGTGCAATGTTTTCAGGCTGTGAGCTGAGTGACACAGAGTTTGATGTGCTGCCTCCATCCACACCCACCTCAGTGACAGGGAACACACAGGGGTGTCACACTGACACACCGTCTCTGATCCTGCTCGGGGGTAGATGCTGCTAAGATAAGTCGCTGTATGGCTCGTGACCTCTTGTCTTCCTGTGACAGCCTGTCTCATATTTCTTGTGCACTGCTCTCTGTCTCCCCTCCTCAGGCACCAGTAATGGCTCTGTGCTTGTCTATAACTTGACCAGTGGTCTTCTCCACAAAGAGCTCAGTGTCCACTCTTGTGAAGTCAGGTAAGAATATTTCTTCTTTCTGTGTACTTCAATGTGTACAACAAAGCAGAACATTTCCAGGGTCAGCAGTTCAGCTCCCACTGATGAACAGGAGTATGCACTCATGTTACCCTTTGGATGAAATATCTGTAAAATGGCACGTTGGATGAACCCCAGTGACCAGTCAGTCAGCTCGAGGCTGATTGATTTTCTGTTGATTGTTTTCAGGCTCATTAGAGTTTGCAGAGGCAATTGGCAGTCGTGTAATTAGAGTGCCATGTCAGCTTTTGTGTGTTAGAGAGAATTAATTCCTTAGCTTACTTTATGAGAGTTTTATCTGAATATTTTCTCAGAGTGCTTAGTATGGTACTCTTGGCTCAAAGAAATAAAGACCGCAACAAGCAGAATAAAAAGCAACCAAATAAATGTGGAGGTCAGAGGGTTTGCACGGTTCAAAGCAATTGAACTTAAAAAGAAACATCCAAATCAACATATTTTAGTTTAGCTTAAGTCTAAACCTCACGATGGAAGTAGCATTGCTATTATAGACAAATGAACTCCTGAAGGCCACAAGCTTAAAAAAAAAAAAAAAAAAAAAGCTTCCTGTTTCTAAGTGGCAATCTGCTTGGACATGATGTACAGTGGTGAAGGTAACAGAAAAATCTTGGCACCACAAACTGTGTAATCAGGCCAGAGCATATTTAACACTACACATTCTCCAGGAGCTGACAAAAATACTGCAGAGCTGCCTTGGTACGTTTATCCCAACAAGTAATTGTGAGTTTGTTTCCTGAAGTGTGGGTGAATGCAGAGCTTAGATGCACTTGAAAAATGGGACCAGCTTTGCGCACCGTGCAAATCAATTCATCGCAACAACCCAATAAACAGCATTACAAGGTCTATATTCACTCTGTATGTGTGTGTATGTATTTGTGGTAGAGAGAAGAAAATGGTGTTAGATTAGTGATGTCTAACGTTGCATATGTACCCAAAGCAGCTGATGTAACTTTGATACAGTACGTGTAGTGTTGCATTTGCTCAGTTAATGTTAACAAATGTGCCAATTTACCGTTCATTTGGTTATCAGGTCAATTTTATATATGTTGCCCAACATCATAAATCACAATTTACCTCAGGGGGCCTTACAGTGCATACAGTATATGACATATGACATATGACATATATGACACAATATATATCACCCTTTACTGACCTCCACTAAAGGACAGCAACAGAAGACCAGTTCATTCTGTATACACCTTTCTCCCAGCAGACATTTTGACGTGTCAGAGCAGGAAAAGCACAGGTGTAACTAATAGCTACAATAATAATAATATTAATATAGGACTCTGGTATTATGCATGCTGGCTCACTGGATCACGAAAGTACAACAGAGCCATTATTAATGTGATTAGTTTCACCTACATTTTTCCTGCTATGACAAGTCAAAATGTCTGCTGGGAGAAAGTTTTATTGATTTCTGGGAGAAATGCATGCTGAATATAAATATCATTTTCCACTGCCACTTGGAATAAATTACTTGAATTTCTTATGTTGGACATCGAGCCAAACGTTCAAGCCTTTCCTGTAATGTTCCTTTAACCTTTGAACACCGCACAATTCCCTCAAGTCTAAGTAGCTAAGTAATGAGCCTGTCAATAATGCATCAAAGGGGCCGTTCAGGGAAGAGCAGTGTTCTATGTTAGGAAGCTTTCTCCTTCTGTTCTTCCGAGCATTTGAACTAGGAAATTAAAATTAAAAATTAAAAACATCTCTATGTCTATACAGTCTGTATGTTCAGAAAAAGATTTTAAAAAGCCATGAGTTGGTTTTCAGAACTTTATGATTGATTCCACTTTACTCTTCACACTTTTTGGTTTTACTCAACAGTTACATATTTCCATGAGAATACCATTCAGAATTTTACTCGTTCAGCACACAAAATCAATATCAAGTAAGTGTTCAGGTTTTTCTACTCTCATTAGTACAAAACTGGCCCGTTCAAGATAAATTTTAGTGATGTACTCACCTTAAATCGAGCTATTTTTCAATGCAGTTTTGTTATACATTAAGCTGTGTTGTTCTCTTGTGCTTCTGCACAATGTATTGGTTAATTATGGTCCGTGAGGTGGGCCACACTGAAAAGGGATGATTTCAGAATGCCACACCACCTTCTGAGCGCCACACAATGCCACAGCCAAACATCAACAAAGAGCAGGCTGTGCTTCATTAGTTAGTATTCTGTAATGAGCGGCAAAACTATTTCACCAGGATTAATTAAGCACGAGATTGAATCAATTAATGCTGTTAAGAGATTGATTGGGAGCAAACACCATCCGTTCAAGCAGAGCTGGGCTTTCTTTAATGAGAGAAGTTGGTATCCACAAATGCAAAACTCCAACAAACTTTAATGAGATATGCAACACAAGTGTAAGTTGCTTGAACAGTTACCTCCCATGCCTGTGCATGTGTGTGGATTAAAGTGAGTGATCAGGCAGTGGCTTTCTCTGTCTGCTGTCTCGTGTCGGTTTGTCATTTTGTTCTGCTGTTGTGGCACTCAACAGCTGTCTCTTCATCTGCTTGTCATCTCTCACTCAACACTACTGTAGTTTGTGCTCACATACTGCGTATAATATTTAACATATGCAAGCACTTAACACTCTGTTTGGTTGCTGGATGTTGTACACTCCTTTGGTGTGCTTGAACCCCTCATGTTTTTTTAAATGGCCATATCAAATGTAGATTGCAAAAAGAGCAAACGTTTAAAAAAACGGAATGACACAGGCATAAATGAGCTATCAGATTGGGGCTTTCTATTGGAAACACCTCCACTGGATTTTATCTCTTCCTGCATAGATGCACACGGAGCACTGCTGTGACATGCAACATTAAGTTAAAAGCTGTATGTACTCTATGGTGGAGAGAGCAGAGGTGCTTTATGGAAATGAACGGAGCAGGCCTTGCCCCAGCGCAGCCATGCCAAAAGAGGGCAGCCTGCTTAGCATCTCATTTACATTTAGTGGGGAAATTGACTAATTAATCATGTGGCTATTTACCATCTCATTACGGTGGAGTTTGTGCTCCCTGAGCTGCGCCCACTTCTCCAAAATATTCATATCTGACACTTGCTGGCTTGATTTGCTGTACAGTTATGCTTCCTTTCCAGACTTTGTATAAGTTTTAGGTATCTCATTTCATATACTGCTTACAAGTATGTAGTGGTGGAATATTTGACAGCTACACAGCATGCATTAGATAGCTATATTATTAATTTGAATAAAACTTTTGTGTGTGTGTGTTATTCCACAGGGGGATCGAATGGGTGAGTCTAAGCAGTTTCCTATCGTTTGCCACTTCTGCTCCTAACAACATGGGCCTGGTGCGAAATGAACTGCAGCATGTTGACCTGCCTACTGGTGAGAGGCTTGCACACACACACACACACACACACACACACACACACACACATTGTCACCTGTACCCGAGGGTTCCAACCAGCACTTTTATATTGGCCTTGAGGTTTCTGTTTCGCTCAGGGCTCCTGCAGCCTTAACAACAAAGAAAATAGACACTTCAGTCTCTCTGACTCTCAAACTTTCTCTTTTTATTTTTGTGTCTATGTGGTTCCTGAAGAGACCCTTCTTGTTCTCCTCCAGGGGATACTTACACACTCTCCCAAATTAGGTCCAAGCTAAACAGTGTTAGGGTACCACTAAGGGATGCCTAGCCCTGAAAATGAGATCCCATCATGACTTCCTGCAGAGCGACTTATATCCCTGCCGAGCCCATTGACCCATCGGTCAATAGAATTACTGCACCAGCAGTGACCATTGTGTGTTCTTACCTCCTCCAGGGGGTGGAAAGTATACAGTGCTACATTTTCTAGAGAATTGGAAAGCAACCTGAAGGTGAAGTAATAAGTAGTCAGGAGGAGATGGTTTAAGGTTTTAGTGGAAAATGTATTTTCTTTCAGCAAATATATATGAGATTTACATGAGAACATCTAGATGAGAATTAATATTATACAGGAAATCTTGGATTTCAATAATTATTGAGCGCAAATTATCCTTTTTTTGCCATATTTGCCTGCTTCCTAAATTTTAAACTTAATGTCTTTGTTTTGAGAAATTTGCATATGCACACTAAAAACTATGATCACTATACTGGTTAGGTCACAGAGCCTTTATCTCCAATTCATTGAGGACAACGGCAAGGGTAAGTCCCTTCTTTAATGACTCTCTCTTAAGCACCAGAGTCGTCAAAGTTAACAGTCCACAGCATTAGCTTTGGTTACAGGCCCACACACTTTCCAGCACACATATACTTAATTGTTTTTTTCTTGCGAGTTCAAGTGACTGAGATCCTCCGAGGTGCCCTGACTGCAAATGAAGCTGCTGGTAGTGCACACAGGCTGTGGGGATCTCAGTGTCATGCCTTCCATCTCTGATCTGTGTGTGTGCGTTTGCTACGGTCACACCGTTTGGGAAATGCGCCCCCCCCCCCCCGCTGTCTTACTGAGAGCGAGATGGAAAAGATCAATATCAATTTAATCTGTGTGTATTCAGTACGGAGATACAATAGGTCTGGGACGTGTTTAGCTTAGCATAGCACCGAGATGACAAGGGAAGCAAGGGGAAACAACTCGCTAAGCTCCATCAAAACAGAAGAATGCGCTTTTCAACAACTCTCAAGATGTCATATTTACTTATACCACATGAATATACTATATAGTCGAGTATATATACATACTATATGTATATAATAAACATGTAGAAATAAAAACAAGCTTGTAATGATGAGGCTTTTTTAAACTTGGTGTAGTTTTTCAGCCTACTTTTTTGAGTTGCAGATTTGTTCACGTAGTTTTTTTTCATGCCATGTTTTATTGTTAGATTTTTAAATGACAATTTTACGGGCCAGCTTTTCAATTGCTGCTGCACCTGGACATCCTGGACCAGATTCAGTAAGCAGCAGGCAGACCGTACACAAATTTGTTTCTTTTGCTTGAGTTTATGTGCGTTGGTCTTTTTTTTAATTCAGGGAAAGTTAGCATATTTTAGCATATTTTTGCATTAACAAATCCTCAAATAGAACAGAATAAAAGTAAGTTCTGTACTTAAAGATTCTGTATTTCACCTGTGAGACTAATCCACTAAGGTAGACACCTTATGGCCTTTACAGCTCGAGCGTTTCCGATAAGACATTAAGACTCTAGGATGGAAAATCATCTTCCTCACACGCCTTGCTCAATTGGGGTGATTCCTGGCTTCTGCAGCAGTGATAGCAGCTGCTCTGAATGGGCATGTTCTTTATCTATGAAATGATTTTTTTGTGTGCTGAGGTAACTGTGAGAAGTTAGTGTGGAGAAGTTATAGTGAACTCAGTTTGCATTGCCTCACACACAGTATAAATATTTATGATGTGTACAGATGATAATTACACATTGGAATTACATTGTCATTCATACATGCATGATCATGGCAGGTGTTGTCAGCTCAGCACTTCGAGGCATCTTTCCAATAATCAGCATCATCTGTGTGCCTTTGTGAATGCACTTTTGACACACGTTATTAGAGCTGTAGACTGATGATCTGCCGATACCATAATTGATACTCTGCAATCATGGGACCCCCCTCCAGCTGTGTATGACTGAGCAAACAAAGGAGGAAATGGTGAAGAGGGCTGCATTAGCCTCGAGTGCACCACAGGTCTCCCAAGTTTTCTCTGCACCATATGCTGAGCTCTTCCGTCCCCTCTGCTACACAACAACTGCAGTCTCAACGCAACTGTTGGAGGTCACCCCTCCTCCCTCCCCCAAACCGCTACAGGCAGCTCTGTCACTTGTACATTTTAAACAGGCCACCTTGCTAAGTGTCCTCCGCAAAATCAGATCAGCACTTCCTCAGGCAAATGTGATAGCACACACCTGAAGGGCATTCTTGTTTTGTTTAAAGGGACACCTTGATGCTCTGCATAATGTTGGCTTCTGTAGGTGAAAAGTTGCGAATGAAAAGCAGAGATTAGAGCAGGGGGTGGGAATAAGTTGTTGGCAGTTTTCTTGTCCCGCTCCGGCGAAACAGATGAAACCAGGACACCCTGGCACTAAAGTGAAATGAGATGAATCACTGTCTTCACAGGTGTAAAGAAAGATACTGTCTTCCGCCTTCCATCATCACCTCCTCTCCCTCACACTCTCACGTTCTCTCTCTCTCTCTCTCGCTCTCTTTCCAGGCAGATGCTTTGCATTCAGAGGCGAGCGAGGAAACGATGAGCCACCCATTGAGATGATTAAAGTGTCTCATCTCAAGTGAGTTTTCTGCCACCAACGAGACCAAACACCAACAGCATCACACAGCAGGCACACACACTTAAACACAAACTGTGCATCTACATAAACGCCATTTACACCCACACACGGCCCTTCACCCTACCTGCCTGGAGCCATCTCACCTTTGTCTCTCTCTATTGCCATATGTCTCTGAACTTTCAATTCCTTTTTTTTTTTTTTTTTTTCCCAAGGGTGGTTTGCTGTTGCTTTCTTTTTCAAGGTGTTTTAGTACCTAGACTTGAAAGCCACTGAATATGTTCTCAGAGTGCAAACAGGTCTACCATTAATGTTGTTTATTTATTATTGTCCCCAAAAACCTTCACGTATTCATGTTATACAGTTTTGGTTCATCAGTTTTCTATTCAGATATGTATCTGCTGCATCTTTTAATGGGACTGTGATATTGAGAAAAATAAAAGACAGTCATCGCATGTTTTTTTGAGAGATTAAACTATACACAAGGTTTTCAGATAGCAGCTGTTCTTTGTGTACTCAATTGCTTTTAAAACATTTGACACAAGTAGGCTGCTGTGGAGGCAATGAATACATACAATACAATAATAAAGGGTCATTACACAAACCATGGTCACAAAAATATTATGTATAGTAGAAGCTGCTGAACAACTGCAGAGAATTGATGTACTGACATTGGTTATCATTTTGCACCTGAGTTGATTCAATTTCATGCCAAATAAAATGTTTGGTTTTTTTTTCTTAAACTACTTTCACAGTTTAACATTTGTGTAAGTGACCATCAGTAAGTTATATCTTAACTCTCCTTTTAACTGACATTTTGTCATCACTTCACATAATTAATAGCCTTGACAGCATTATAGCCTTACAAATGAAAAGTTCAATTCATAAATAATAGAGTTCAGTGCACTCATTTTGCTGCGACTGGTATGACCACTGACTTACTGTAGCTACTGTTAGCAAACTTGGGGTAAATACTTAATGTACATTACTGTGCCAGTTTGTTGACTTAATGATTCTTCTCCACCTGAGCTACTGTTGCAATAGCTTAGTATTTTAGCTGAGTGTTAAACAGTAGTTTTAGCAGCTTAGCGTTTAGTAGTATTTCATAATCCACTTGTGGCAGCAGTGACTGCTATTCAGCAACAGTTGCATAGTCTTGCTTTAAAAATCCTAGTAGTCTTGTAAGATGAAGAGTAAACTGTATAATGTGCGACTGAGGTGCTGCACTCTACGCACCACATCATTGGGTAACAGAAGGTGAAAAATACAGGACAGTGCATCCTATCTATCTTTTTATCTATATGATCCAGGCTGCCACAGATCACAATCTTATAATAAAGGCCTGGGGGTTGCAGTTGCAGGGAGAGAGAAGGTAGCATGCTTTCATACTCTGAGAAGCTGCCCGGCGCTGCAGTGTTTTTGCACTCTTGTGTGTTGCTCCTTCACAGCACCTTAAGGTTAGATATTTGCACCTGAGCAATTGCATGGTCGCTTTTTTAAGGTGATCCTCTTACTTGGCCAGATCTTGCAAGTTTGGGGATTCACACTGGCTAACTTATATATATGATAATTCACACAGTATGTGCGAGAAAATTCTGCTGCTCATTTGTTTCTTGCTGTAGACAGCTGTGTACCTAATGCATACAAGAATTGGATGATTAAAGACTTAAACACAAAACTCATCCTAAAAACTCATCCTTGTTGCATTTAGGCTCGTGGGAAGGTTCAATTTAAATCTTTATTTTACCATACGAATACAAAAATGAACCAGATGAAACATGACAAGATAAACTTGAACTTGTGTCACTGGCAACCATATATATGTTTTGAGATTGAGTGTGTGTGTGTTTGTGATGTCCATCCTCAGACAGTACCTGGTGGTGGTGTTCAGAGACAAACCCCTGGAGCTGTGGGACATCAGGACTGGGACACTTCTTCGGGAGATGGCTAAGAACTTCCCCACTGTTACTGCATTGGTACTGACAAATCTACATATTAATAAAAACTGAGTCCTTTACAAGTCCTCATTTCTGAGATGCTAGTGAAACAACAGTGAAACAAAATACAACACATTCTGTAGAAATAGAAATATAAACTGTATAGGTATGCTCCTGTAAATTCACAGCTGCATATCTGAACATCTCCAGTTTGCACATTTACTTTAACTAAGCAGACATCAGTGCTGTAGTAACACCCATTGTTGACTCATCCCTTTGTTAATAGTCTCTTTTTGACCCTTCTCCCTTCTTTTGTTTGTGTGGGCTATTTGAAAGATTAGTCTGAAAATTTCCCCCAAGCTCAGCAAAGAACGGTGGCTTCATTAAGCCAGAGAAATGCTCATAAAAGAAGAGTTATGCTGGACAAACTTTACAGTGGGGTAGTAAAATCTACCACAGTGCAAATAAAACCACCAGTAACCTTAATAATGCATGCTGGCCTCCCCCAGCCCCATATTGCTGTCTCATTTCCATATTGATTACGACCTCGAGTCAGCCAGACAACAGCCACAGTGCTCCTGCAGCTAGACAGAAAGGCAGGGGAAAACAGCTCTCCTGCGTGCCTTAGTTCCATTTATGTGAGCGTCTACTGTACGTGCAAATCACTTCCCCTTTCCCCTTGTCTCTATATGCCTGCTTTTTGCACTCTAATGGTTTGCTGTTATGTCAGCAAATGTGTTTGCGTCTGGGTCTGTCGTTGTAACGGCAACCCTGCTCGCGTGTGTGTATGTAAACAGGAGTGGTCCCCGTCCCACAACCTGAAGAGCCTAAAGAAGAAGCAGATGGCAGCGAGGGAGGCCATGGCTCGGCAGACGGTGTCAGACGCCGAGCAGAGCAGCGTTGAATCCTCAGTCATCAGGTCAGAATTAGAAAGATCTTCTGGGAAGCCTTTTGACAGGAGAGAAAGTCTGAAGAGTGAGTTTTGCAGACCGACTCTTATGAGTGAAAATCCAACACCACACTGAGATTACATGTATTCTTAAAAAATATTTGAATGAAACTTTACATTAAACTACCTGTGTTCAGGGAAGAAATCATACCTGATATTACTGGTTTGCCCACATATGGACAAAAGGCCAATGGGGGTAAACAATATATTAAGGCAATTTTAGTACACTTTTTTGAAACTAGACCCAAAGCTGCGTCTTGTATGAGCTAAACCTACCATGAGATAAAACAAAAAGACTGTGGCAGACAGCAATAGACGACACAAACAATTGGAATGCTTTTCTTTTAACTTAACAGACGATCATCCAAAATTATTTCTTTACCCCTTATTATTTTTAATTGATTCATTGACTAATTGCAAAAGTCACCAATCCAGTGCTCGAAAAAAAGAATTATATTCCCCAGCCACAGAAAAAAATGAGGCCTTGATCAGTGCCTTTTTGTTTGACGCACCTCCACAACCCCTGTCAGATCAATGTTACGCTCCAAATGTCCTTAATTGGATATAAAGTTATTTAACACTTTTCCAGTAACGTTTTCATAGTATAATAATGTCTGCATGAGGCTACGTTTATGAATCTATTTCAAAGATTTATCACTTACTTTTCGCTTAGACCTCTCAGGTCACTTGATAACTAGTTTCCGTACACTCTACCGCCACATATAGTGTTACAGACCACCTAATATGAAGATATATTTATTTAATGAAATCGTGATTTCTATTTTTTCAAATTAGTTGAGCTTCTCCACTATATTTCCGTGTACCCCCTGGCAGCAGCAGCCCTAGTGGTACAAAAACCCCTGTTTGGCCTTGCCACTGTCAGCAGCAGAATACCAAGATGTCCAGAATATATCACACTGGAAAGTGTAAAAAACCTGACATGTTTCTCCACTACAGCCTCCTGCAGGACGCGGAAAGCAAGTCGGAGACCAGCCAGGCAATCTCAGCCAGGGAGCATTTTGTATTCACTGACACAGACGGGCAGGTCTACCACATCACCGTAGAGGGCAACACAGTCAAAGATGGCGCACGAATTCCCCCTGATGTGAGTCCAGAGACTGTGTGTCTTTTTTATGTCTCTTTTTTACTTTATGCACTCCTGAGCAACTTCGAGGTCATCCACACTGATCCTGATCCACACAGCTATTGCTTCCCGTTTCATATCCCTCGGTTCAGTTTCATATTGTGTTAGTCCTTTCTGTACACAAAGATCTAAATCTGTCTTTTCTGTCTGCAGATTTCAGTATGTCTCCTATCACTACTTCTACCTCTGACTTTCCTCTCTCTCTAAATGTGTGGACCTATCTGTCATCTGTCACATCTGTTAATCAATACTTTCTCTCAATATTGTAACCTACGCTGTCACTGATACTGTGTTTCACCTTTACATAAAACACATCCATCATTGTGCAGTCACGTTTTTTTTTAGATAAAAAACTGATAAGTGCCCTTTTTGTTTTGTTTCTGTTGTTCTTGCTCTGCCATCGTCTCTCTCATGTTTAGAGGTTAAACTTTTTCTGCAAAGTGTACTATTCTTTCTCAATTCCAGAGAGAAATGACAGATGATAGCAAAGTGTTTCACATCAATTACTTCCCGGTTTTGGTGATCAAAGTTCCACATTGTCTCATCATTTTACCTCGAGCTCTAAAGAAACACTGCTTTCTGGTCGTTAGCCAGCGTCTGCACAATTTCCTGCTCTATAAAGTAAAAGCCATCACTCCCCCTTCTATATCCTGTGTCCTTCAGGATTTTTTGTGAGTTTTGTGTGGGGGATGATATAGATATTAGAACAAAAAGTGTCTAACCTAACGTGCCACAGTTATTAGTAATAAACTGCTTGCAAGGAAGGTGAAGCTTTTTCAGCTAAATTCTACAGCTTTATGGGATTTAATGTTTTTGTTGATAGAGAAGAAACAGCAAACTGAACGTGTGTGATTTTGAGTGTGTCACCAGTGTGTCATCAGTTTGTCCCAGATCATTTTTTGCACGTGTTCTCTCCACCAGTTCAGGGTGCGACTCAGGGGAAGAGAGACTGTTACTGTATTTACCTGTAAAGCATCAAGCTATTAATTTGCTTTGACAGCAAAGTGGCCAGGCTTGTAAACAGAAACAAGCTATTACTGAAGACAGGGTTTCTTTTCACCTGGATGACTGCAAGAGGCTGTGGTAATATCATAGCAGCAGGATGTTTTGTGCCACCACTAACAAAGAACCCTCTGATTGTTAATGTAATTGAATGTGTTTAGTTGCTCAAGCATCCTTACTCAAGTACCATGAAACTGAAGCTATTGTTTGAGAAGTCTTTTGAAGGACTTCAACTTTCTTTTTCTCATTATCTAGTTGTGACTAGTAATTGTATCAGGCTTAGTCATACTATAGAGTAGCTCCTTCTGTTGTTTGCTGTTGATTGCTCATGTCCTCTGTCAGTAAAAAAAAAAGCACAATTTCATAGCTCATTAGGAACACGTATTCATTTTTATTTCATTTTTTTCATTGGAGATTGAAATTCACCTTGCTTCATGCAGGATTTCTAAAGGAAAGCCACTGTATTTTATCAAATACTCAAGTCCATTTCTGAGCAGCAGACTGCATTGTTAGACTGTGTTTTGCTCACTCGCTACCTGCATCTATTCACAGCAGACAGACAGACACTGGGGGTTTACCTGGGGATTTTAAAGCCTTATCTTTGTGACGGCTGCACATTCATTGCGCACAGATTTGCATACCCCAAAAGGTTTTACAGTCCTTTCAGGATGATAGAAGATCTTCATATCTCTGTCAGGGAACTGACAGAAACTCTCCTAAAAAGTTTTGTCCTCTCATCGGCTGTGTACACAGCGAAGGTGAGCTGACACTTAATGACTTCGCATCAGCACTCTATCATGTGGCGCAGCCTTATTTAAACTCAGATGTCGTGCTTGTTCACCAAGCAGCTGTCACAGATATTTTTAATTCATTTTCCTGTTTGGATTCACACACAAAACATTAAGTGCCTGAGAGAATTGTGTTTTTATAGAGGAGGAAAATGTGATTTTTATGTTGTTGGGATTGCACTTTTTAACCACGCCTTGGTTTGCTGCATTAAAGATGTGACTTCACAACATCATTGTTTTTGTGTCTATCATCTTAGCATCACCTCATTCATATGGAGGATGATCATCGATTTCTGATGGTTTTTAAAATTTGACACAGGTTATCTCAGTAGGGGTACAACTACAGTGGCTCTGACACTAATAAATAGACTAGTCATTTTTAAAATTTTGTGTCTGTAAATATAAATAACCCACACAGCTAAGATGCTTAAAATCATAACTGACAAAACTGATAAATACATATTTAGGTTTACTTCAGTAGTAGTTTTTAAATATATGACTTAATAAGAAATCTTTTAGCTGGAGACAAATGTTTGGCTGTCCTTACTTATTTTTCACCTTAATCCTCTCACTGAACACATGTGTTCCTCCTGTGTTACAGGGAAGTATGGGCAGCATCACCTGCATTGCCTGGAAAGGTGACACCCTGGTGCTTGGGGACGTGGACGGCAATCTCAACTTCTGGGACCTCAAAGCTCGTTTGTCCAGGTGACAGCTAAACTCAGATTTTATGAAAGTTTTAGGTCACTTACCGAGCTATACCAAGTGTAGTATATTACTACCTACAATTCTCCAAAGCATCCATTTATGCATTGTTGGATTTTTACATATTCATTTAATTTAGATTTTTCTTTTTTTAAACGTGATTAACCTTAAGATTTTGTGCTGTGCAGACTAAGATATATGCTTGCATGTGCGTGGTAAAAAAAATACAAAAATAAACCTGCCCAGAATGTTGATGGATTGATTCTCTGTTTATGCATGCTCATGCTGTGATGATTTTTCAAATGAACAGGAAAGAAATGACTGTGAGAGAAGAAGAAAAAAATGGTGCCAAAATGACCAATGCTGTTGATGTTTTCAGGGGAATACCAACACATCGTGGCTGGGTGAAGAAGATTCGTTTCGCCCCAGGGAAGGGCAACCAGAAACTGCTGGTCATGTACACAGATGGAGCAGAGGTCTGGGACACCAAAGAGGTGAGCGTCCACACAACAAACTTTGGCGGTCGACGGTGACATGACTTTTGCAGTTGATTCATTGATTGGTTTGTTGGAACACATTATAAATTCCTCACATGCATCAGCTTCACTCCGCATAAGTCAAATAAAAGAAGAGAATCTGCAAAGCTCTGCAGGTTCCTGCTGTAGTGGTGGATTACATTTTAACAGATTTACTGTGGCAGAATTAATGTGTTTCCCAAGCACTGTAATCACTGAAGCACTACAATATTGTGGTGGGGCATATTTAACTAATGTCCTCTCTCCAACTAACACTGTGGTAATGGCATATCCGCTGTAATTGTCCTGTTTTATTAAAGAATCATTATGGTGCAAAGTACACATACACACGACTTAAAAGCTTTCCGCTGACATATATAAGCTCGACCGCGGGAGGATTGATGATGCTGATTCCTGTAAGCGGCATGCATGCTCGCTTCCTCTTTAACTTTGTTTACTGTGGTCGTGATCATCCAGAAAGTCCCCTCACTGCACAGTCTTCATTTCACCTAATTTAAGGATCCTTCTGGCTAGTTTGCGCTCCAGTTCATCATTTGATCTAATGTCACAGACCGAACTGTTTTTGTTTGTCTGGGTCCACGTCACAATACTTGGTTAACTTACCCAGCAGCATTGTGTTAAAAAATTGAAAAGCAGATGAATGTGGACACAGATAGATGCTCTGGTGTATTAAGCTGCGTGGGGTGGAGGGAGAGGGTCCCGCCGGAGCACTATTGTCTGGATGGGTTTTCTTGAGGGGAGACGAGATAAGACACAGTTTTCGGTCCCCAGCCATAAAAGCCAGACAACAGATGGATCATGCTGCAGAGGGAAACGAGCAATAGCTATAGGTTTGGGAAAAAGAGGGATAGAGAGAATGAGGGAGGAGTAGGAGAGAATGAGGGAGGAGAGGAAGTGCAGGGGAGATCTCTGAAATGCTTCAGTGCTCTGCTGACAGCTCGGCTGCACTGACTCCCATATAGCCACATAAAAGCCAGGGGGAGAGAGGTTTGGAGAACACCTTCTGGAAAGGCCATTTGTCCATTGAGTCTTCCATTCTGTATTCAGTTGTACTCAACATAAATTAGTTTACGCCATCCTCTGTTAATACAAGAGGCTTTTATTAAATCCAAAAAATCATCTCGTATTTTTTCTAGGGATGCACAATACTGGATTTTTGCCCAGATTTTCCAACTCAGTTTTTTTTCAACCTAATTGTCTCTCCTAAAGAATGATAACGCAGAATAAACATATATTTATGCCCACTCTTATCGTGATGATTCACTGTCAGATGAAGACATGAAATACAATGCTTTTCAAAATCTACACATTCACGAGCCAAAATAAGAAAATCGCTGTGTTTTTTTTCACTAGTGCCTTTTTCTCTTTGTTTTTTTTTCAAATTCCTCGTAATGATTGGGATGACAGCTCTTAAGATTAAGTGTAATTGTAGTGTTGAAGGAATACAATTTGACTTCTCACATGATTTACGCAAAGCAATCATCGCAAATAGCAACTTTGCTGTCCATTTCGGGCATTTCAGAAAACCTCCAAACCACAGACATATTGGCATGTTGGCAGAAATGTTTGGTTCAGGCCAATACCGATATTTCATTTTAGAGCATTTATTGGCTGATATCGATTGCATGCCGATATTACCATGCATCCCTGATGGTGTCTTTCTCCCTTTTGAGTTTTGCAAAGAAATTTGTTATTTCCCACCATCCCCCTAGAGTTGTTGCAGTTGCTGTAAAATAAACTTTTAGGTGACAATTTGAGATGAACTTCCTTGGTCCTCCTCCTCTCTTGTAAGGTCCAAATGGTCAGCAGTATGCGAATCGGTCGGAACGTGAACTACCGCATCCTAGACATTGACTGGTGCACATCGGACAAGGTTGTGCTGGCCTCTGACGATGGCTGTATCCGAGTGCTGGAGATGGCCATGAAGTCCGCCAGCTACCGCATGGATGAACAAGATCTGACCGGTGAGCCAGGGAATGAAGAGCGTGAAGGAATGAAAGAACATTTGCATATAGAGGCTTGAGAGAAATGGATTGGATGAAGGATTAATTCTTAAATATGCTTTTTAAATATCAATCCAATTACACATTACAAAATAACACATGACATAAAACTACCCATCATGTCATTAACAGCCTGATATTGTGCTCTGATGTTCAGATCCAGTGTGGTGTCCTTACCTGCTGCTGCCCCGAGCTGCCCTCACTCTGAAGGCCTTCCTCCTGCTGCAGCCCTGGTCAGGAACCTTCACCATGGACATCACTCAAGTGTAAGTCTCAATTCTAAGTCACCGTAAATGTGTCCACTCTAAAATCACCTCCTCTTATGATGGCACACGAACACCACACTGAAAGGACCAAAGCCAAAAAAAGAAGTCATGACCTTATTAAGATATTTTATAAGCCCTAGTTTTCATGTTCTTGTACTTGTAATGTGCGAAAAGGAAATTTTATTAAAACAGGTTTGTCAGCAACTTTCTATGTGAAACTTGTAGCAGAATTAAACAGCACTACAAGCAGACTTTTTAACTGCTCAGATACCCTGAGCCAATCTGAAAAATCACTATCTAGGGCTGACTGCTGGGTTCTTTTATATGTATATATCAGCTATGTAAAGTCTGATCCAATTCCAATCCTCTGTTTATTGCACTGAATTGTAGTTGGGTGCACCAACTGTAAAATCAAAATCAAATACTATCACCTGTATCTTTAATCGCTGCAAGCAAGTGAGTGGAGCAGCGCATCGACAATGGCCAGGAGTTTCAATTATTGCTATCCACACGGCCTGCATCGGTGATTGAGCAGAGCTGCCTTAGGTTAAACTGCATTTGAACTTTCGTACCACACATTGTTGAGCATGGGGTTGAAGACAGACTGTCAATCTTCTGTTAAACTTCCAACAACAACCCTTACAGACTGACCTCTCAGCACATAGCTCCAGTATGTCATTCAAGATGGAGTATGAAGATGTAGCTGCCAAATATATATTGTGTCAATTCAATCTCATGGTTCACGTGAATTAGGATCTTGGTCAAAACTTGATCAATCCATTTTTAATCCTGTTTCACTTTGGATTTGACAAACTAGAATTACTTGTGAGCAGGAATGAAAGTTGTGTTTAATAATATATGAACCTAAACTTGTTAAATAGTAGTAAATCAGATCTAAGAATCAAGTTTAATAAAATGTAAGATTTGCCTTGATGTGTTCTCTTAAGCCAAAATTATTCATTTCCACACATGCAAGTGCACAAGGGTCCACGTGAAGTAAATGTTGTCATCAGAGAGTGTACCTGTAGGCTCTGTGCAGACATTCACATACCTCCAATTTGTTGTGACTGCATGAATTTGTGTGGACTTCTTCTGCAAAGCTACAACAAGCTACGGAATATGTCTGCGGATGTGTGGAGTGCGTCAGAACTTGTACGCATCTGTGGCGTCCGCAGCGATCCTTGTACAAGTCCATTTGGAACTATGACCCAGGCCTTATACCACCATACCATCTGCCACCCACCCTAACATTCAGTTTATTGCCTTCATAAAAAAAAATGCCCAAATTGCCAGAGTAAGCAAGTCACCTTCGTAAACAAGTCAACATGGGAGCCAGTAGAGGCCGTCCTGAGAGAGGCGTCCTGTTATTGTTTTTTTTCAAATGGCTACATCTGTGTTTAACTATAGCCTGACGTAATTGTGCCCCAAATAAGCTGAGCCCTCGGTGCGACGCTGCTTTCTTCCATTAAACACACACACAGCTGCCTTATCATAAGTCAGGCAGCTATATTAACAGCACTCGCAGGGTGCTACCTGACCTCAGCAATAAATGTAAGAATAGAGTTATCTATTATTGCCTGACACCACAGATCGACTTCTGCAGGTTCCCATTTAATATCAGGTCAGGTTTTATTTTAGGGAGACGTGAGCGGAGCCGTTTGACTGAGTTTGATCCCTCCCTGTTTCAGAGACTACAGTGAGAAAGACGAGATAAAAGGCCTGATCCAGGAGCAGCTCAACTCCTTGTCAAAGTGAGTTCTTACACTTTCTAATGGTAATGATTACATACTGGAGCTCAAATTCAAATATTTAATATTAATGCCATGATGCAAGCTCCACCAATCAGATGTTGGTGACTGTGTATATATGCGTGTGTGCTAATGTATCTGTGCCAAGTGTCAGTTTTTGTTTATGTACTTTTTGGCTTGCAGTCGATTCCCATGGTCCTTTGTGTTTAGACAGTAGGCCCAAAGAGCATGTAGTCTGTGGGTTGACAGATAAGAGGAAACTCCTGTAACAGCCACACTGGGCCCGCTGAGTTTGAGAAGTGTAATTGGCTCTCGCTGTGTTCTGATTGTCTGTCTCTGATTGGCTCCCCAGCGATATGAAGAGCGTGCTACAGGACCCAGAGCTCAGCCTGCTTCAGCGCTGCCTCCTGGTCTCACGGTGAGTTAAAACCCAGCATGGACTTACCACTGTTTGTCTGCACCGACTGCACTGTGTTCACGTGGGTTTAATGTTACCACAGCAGGATTGTTTCGTTGACATTCAGACAGTGCACATATGTCAAAGCTGTAGCTGCTGAGTTCTATTAAAAGCATAGTTTCTGAAAGCTGTAAAGAAATAACAGTAAATGCTGAAATTTTACATATAACAGAACACATGTTAAACTTTACTTTGACTTAGTATGTTTGCTTCTGCTAATGTCTTCCTATCTGTTTGTATGAAGTTTACAGTCAAGCTACTTGTTAGTCTTGTTGCTGTTCACTGATCAGGATATACAGACGTCATCAGATGAAACATGGGTGAATTCTCTACAGAAATCTGTGCATTAGTGTTTGCTTTAATATCATTGTTTGTTTTTTACAGCTTTTACTTGTTACATACTTTTTATATTTTGCTTAATTCAGCAGATGTAATGTGATTGAGAAACGTAAACAAGATGATGTAATTTTGTGAGTCAAATCATCTGCCTAGATAACAGGGTTGATTATTGCTGTAACTGTACAGTCGTGATTCCGTATCCTCCACAAAAAAGCCCGACGTGAGCGCTGGTGTCAGCATCTCTGATCTCGTCTCTGCTCCACTTCTCATTTCCCTCGAGCATCTGACAAATCTAGAACAGCCAGTCTGAGTGGAAATGCAATATCTCTCCCCCCACCCGTTTACATCCTGTTATTAAAGCCGTGATTTACCTGGAAAGTCCTGAGGACCGTTTTTTGTAAGACAAGTGCCGTGGTTGTATTCTCACAGAGAGCTCATGGTCATGTTTCTGTATCTGTCTGTCCAAGTTTTCATGCCGCTGATAATGTGGCGAGGTAGCCTAGCAACAGCTGTGTGCCTGTGCAGATATGTTAAAAATGAGGCTGGGAAAAAAAAAAGGATGTGGAGAGGGGGTGGAGGCGAGCTTGCAGAAAGAGTGAGGCGTGGGCTGGAAGATGCAGGAACTATGGTCATTAGTGAGCAAACTACCAGAAGGACCGAGCTGCACGTAGACTCGGACTGCAGAATTTGACTAACTACTCCACAGAGAGCGCACAGAGGGCCCGTCTGATCACTTGTTGTGGTAAACCGCAGGCTGTTCGGGGATGAGTCAGATCTTCACTTCTGGACGGTGGCGTCCCACTACCTCCAGTCGTTTGCCCAGGCTCGTCAGCTGAGCGTGTCGACCACAGAGGGACAGGCCCAAAATGAGGGAGCCCAGTCGTCGCCCCAGAACCACCTGGACATCTGCCATGATGTCCTGTGCGAGAGCTCTTACTTCCAGGTTGGTGAAGCAAGAAAGAAAGTGTTAGCTTGTCTTGCTTTTTTTCTCTCTTTGGTAAACAGACACAATAGAGACAAATGCATTGTCCCACCAGTCAACATTTAACAGTCCCCTGCAGACTCATCTAGAGACAGTCACCGTCCTCAAGTCGGACCACAAACAAACACCGTCCTGTCCCTTGTCATCCACAGTGTCAACAACATCGCCCGGGTCACACAGTGCATTGCATTATTAATGACACTGTGTATCTAATCTGTCATCTCACTAAGTCCCAGTCTCACAGCTCACACTTCTAAGTCTTTGAGGTCAATCTTATCTTTTCCCTTCACCCTCACCACATTTAATTCCCCCAACATTTCCTCACAGTGATTCTAGCCCACAACGGGATACTTGCAATTAAAAAAAAAAAAAAAAAATCCCTCTCTTGTTTGCTCCGTGTCATTGCTCGGATCAGTGCGGATGACGTAGCCAAACCAAGGCCCTGAATCTTCTCTTTTTTTTTTCTTCCCCAACTTTAATTATCGACCGAGTTTGTTTGAGAAAAGTTTCTTCAGAAGACGCTCATTGATTGGTCTGCTGTGTCTGCCTGCATCACTCTGCTGGTCAGCATGGCAGGAACACAGCCCATCGCACAAACACATCCACCTTGATGTTGTGTCGTGAATGCAAAGGTTTTTTCGTTAAAGGTTCTTTTTTTTCTTGTTTTTTTTCGTTTTGTCATTGTGATGCACCTCACATTATTTTTGTGTCCGGGCTGCAGAAAAGAAAAGACTTTATACTTTAGAGAGATAGTCTGGATAGTAATGAGAAAGTTTCCACACTGTGCAAGCGAAGCCAGACATTCTCTGGTTTTTTGGTAGATTTGGTCTGTTTTCCCCCAAGATTACATCAATATACCCAAGGAAGCAGAGGAGAAGAGAGGAGAGAGCAGGTACTTTTTTTTGATGAAAGACATTTATCCAGTTCTGAAAAATGTCAAGTAGCTTTTAGCTAACATTAAAGTTTGAAGTAGCAGAATTTAAATGGATTTCAGTCGGTAGAGGTCCTGTTGAAAAGTCTCAAATAAGCCTGGAAATTTTGTTTTCTTTGAGTGTTTTACTGGGGTTTTTTTATGGATTATGCACCATTCTGTTTTCGAGAAAGTTCTACTCCCTGTTACTAAGGGGCTGTGCAGTGATCACACAGTTAAGACTTTCAAAAAGCTACCCAGACACTCTGCAGCTACCCTTGGCTCCCGTTGTCATAAACCAGCTTCAGTGGCAGCAGTCTGATTGTAATTACGAATATCCAACACTCCAATAAAGAGCACACAGTAGCTAAACTCATTTGGTATCTCTGTGAGGATTTATGCTCATGGCTGTGACTCACAGAAGAATTCATCATAATAAAGTGCAAAAAAAAAAAGTTTAAAAAAAAAAAGGAGATACGCACAGCCTGCGTAACTAATTTTCTACTATGCTGTTATCTCTCCCCTCATTGTATCATTTCCACCCTCTAGTCTTCTTATGAAACTGATGAGCTCTCACACTTTGAAATATCTTTTGCTATTTTCATGTTTCATGCCTATCATTTGCTCGGTGAAAAAAAAATCTGATCTCCCATCAGAGGACATGTCATGAATTCATGTGGAAAGAGCCACCAATAGAGAGGCAGTATGGGAGGCTCCGGCACCAGAAACACTGAAAACTCCTTGAATATTTTAAAGACTTTATAATTACTCTCTCCATCTCTGGACTCTGTTTCTGTAATAGTCCTCTTTGTCTTTTCTTCTCATCAAGTGTAAAATACATGTGTGGCAACTCATTCCATCTCTGTCTCCCACACACACATGAACATGGTTTGAGAGTGGATTTTTGGAAGCAGAGAAAAAAAGTAAGCTAACTTGTGGCTCCACCTTTACTGCTCAACAGAAGTTCCAGTTGGATCGGGTTCACCTGCAGGAGGTGAAGCGCTCCAGTTATGATCACACTAAGAAATGTGCTGACCAGCTCCTCCTGCTGGGCCAGGTAAGTATTACACTATCCACTCTGCTCACACAGTGATGTCTGTAATAAGGCTGCAGATGTTTGCATTCATATCATATGGGAGCTAAATTAGATAAGATTACGTGCAAAAATGTTTTCAGACAAACAAAATCTTTTGTGGTTAGCATTCTGTAACACAATCTTTCCTCATACCTGAAAAGAAAAGAAAAAAGCTGTACAAACCTCTCTCCCTCCTTTGTGCTTGCATCTTTCAGGCTATATACTACCCTCCTCTCTCTCACACACGCTAAACCCTTCACACTCCTTAGCTTCCTTAGCTCTGCATACATCCATATTGTCATATTGGTAAATGGGTCGTATCGGTGCTGTGGAGCCTAATGAAGCAAGATGGACGATAAGTGCTGCTTCTTTGCTCCCTGGCATCTCAGCCTGTGGGGATTGGAGTCACCTCTCCCTTCTCAATGTCACCACTCTGCCTCTAATCACAGGCTGCAATCAGCAGGCTGTTAGTTGGAGGTGCAGTCCTCCAACAAACAGTCTGAGCTGACCTCAGCATGAGCCTTCATCTACACCAGATGAAAAGCGCGATAATGAACATAATTTCCCCTCGTTATTCTGTCTTGTTCAGCTCACACAGTGGTTACCTGCCTGACCTGCTAATGCTGTGTCTCTCTCTACTACCTCAGTCATTCCGTTCTCACCTCTTTGTTGTCGCTCTCAGACGGACCGGGCAGTGCAGTTACTGTTGGAGACGAGCGCAGACAACTCCAGCTACTACTGTGATTCACTCAAGGCCTGTCTGGTGACCACCATCACGTCTTCAGGACCCTCACAGTCCACCATCAAACTAGTGGCCACCAACATGATCGCCAACGGCAAGCTAGCAGGTAGTGTTACTATATGTCTGATAACAGTTAGCATCCCTCTCCCCTCTGATTAGTGCAGACATCATATCATTATGTGTCTGCAGCCTTAAAATGCCTTAAAATATCTTGTTTGACCTCATCAACTTCATTGATTTTTGTAAATATCTGCTTATTCTGAATTTGATGGCAGCAACACGTTTCAAACAAAGTTGGGACAGGAGCAACAAAAGACTGTGAAAGTTGTGGACTGATCCAAAAACACCTGTTTGGATCATTCCACAGGTAAACAGGTTCATTGGTAACATCATGGTGTCATGATTGGGTATGAAAGGAGCATCCTGGAAAGTTACATAGGTTCAGGAACAATTTGTAAAACAGGTGCCAGTGAACAGTGAATAAATTCTGTTTTTACGTTTTACACAGTGTCCCAACTTTTTTGGAATCAGGGTTGTATTAAGAAGTCATCACACCGGTGTCTGGGCAGAGTTATCCACCTTGCATACCGACAGGCTGTCATTTCTCCGTCTGACATCTGTGTACAAATTCTCTCCTTTTGCTGTCTGTCAGAGGGAGTACAGCTGTTGTGTTTGATTGACAAGGCGGCAGATGCTTGCCGCTACTTGCAGACCTACGGGGAGTGGAACCGCGCCGCTTGGCTGGCTAAGGTAACTCAGCATGACAGCGTCCATCAACAGGAAACATCAGATACTGTGTATAATAGATAGTGATAATTAATACTGGGAGAATCACAACACTACCATGTTCTTACACTGTACATACATTTGTCATTAAGAGAGCACCGTTGGAGTTTCAAACTCTTGCATGTTGTGTGTGTGTTTCCAGGTGCGTCTGAGCCCGGCAGAGAGCTCAGATGTGCTGAAGCGCTGGGCAGAGCACCTGTGTTCCCCGCAGGTCAACCACAAGTCCAAAGCCATCCTGGTGCTGCTTTCTCTGGGCTGCTTTTACAAAGTGGGAGAGATGCTCCACAGGTAAGACCCAGGACTGACCCTGTAATGAGCCAACTGTGTATATTCAGACATTAAAAACTGTGTGAGTTAGAAAAAAAAAATATTGAATGAAAGAATGAGAAACACAAACCCTGTAGTTTACTCTGTTTGGGCTGAATTCCAGCCACAGAAGTAAATATCTGATCTCAGCATGCATTCTCAAAATTGAGATTCCATTTTTAACTTCAACTCTTTCAAAATTTTATTTTTTAAAAAGTAGTTACCCTCTGATTTTTTTTTCTACTTGACCTTCCTCTCCTTCACTTCCCTCTTCTTTTATCCACACTCATAAACACTTGAGTCTCAGTTTCCTCTTCTCCTCTTCTCCCTGAGTAGACCGAAGGACACTTGACAGTGTATGACATGGTCTGACCCCGTGTTTTGAACCTCAGCATCGATCTGCTGTTGGTCTCCTCCTCTTCCTCCTCCTTGACAGCTCATGTTCTGAGACGCCTCGGGCAACAAAGGCTCTCACAGAGAATTAGAGGGGCATCAGGACGACAGGGTTTATGTATGCTTTAGGATCGCAGACATCAAGGCAGGGATGCTGTTTTCTGACTATAGCCCTCTCTTCCTCCTCCTTCTGCCTGTGTCTCTCTCTCTTCCTCCCTCTATCTCCTGGGCAGTATGAGGCACTTTGATCGCGCCGCCCTCTTCATCGAAGCCTGTCTGAAGTATGGGGTGATGGAGGCCAACGACTCATCCAATATCCTTTTTGAAAACCCATTACTGCACCCTAAGGGCCATTTATAACCAGAGTTAACTCCACCACTAACTCCGTCCATCTCTACTACAGACGTGCACTCGATAGCGGATAGCTTTTTCTCAATCAAGGTCAATTTAGATGCTCCACGGAGCACATCGTGCTACATTTCACATGTTCCCAATAGCCAATATCATGCTGTGGTCACAGAGCTCAGTTATGGTGCAGAATCAAAGAACAGCCTAGACTTTGAAAACACACCTCACCATAGTTATATAGAACAAAATAGATATTTAAAAAGTAAATATTGGGTACAGTATCTGTTGGTCAGACTCCGCAGTAGTCGGGTATTTATGAGCTCCAGTTTCTGATCGGCAGTGATGGAAACATGACGCCCAGGTGGACACACTAATTTTCACCCCTCATTCTGGCACGATGCTCTGACGCCCGCTGAACATTACTCGTGTTGTTTTTTACACTCTGGGAACAACGTGCAACGATGACATTGTTCAGATGGTCCCTGTTGAGTTTAGGCCTCCATACTGCTTTGTATTGTTTCCTGTATTCCAGCACATTCGTGACATCAAACATGATGCATCAGACAAACAGAAAAACAAACTCATCTACTGGGAAAGGAGTCGATCCTTTCCCATTACCGATAAACCCTCTAAAAAAAAACCTGCTAAAAATTTTAGAAACCTGCATATACACTTTGGTTTAAGAGTCTATGTGATACAGCTGAGAGGAGGAGCTGAGATCTTATTGACTCCTCAACAGCGTTAGAAATTAACTTTATGGTGACTGGATACATATTATTTTTTTAAATTATATAATGGAAATTGTGTAACCCCACACATATTGATAAACACAGAAAAAGACAAAAGAAATAGTAGAAGAAAGAAAAGAAAATGAGATTCACCCCAAAACAAAACAAAATTTCATCTTGAAATGTATAATTATTTACTTTTTTAGGAATACAGGTGAGTGACACATTTATTTTAAAACCAACAGGATCAGACCCCAAACACAGACTCAGGTGCAAGCACCAGTGTGTGTGAGCAACTAATCCTTGCAATTTTGGTGACCGTTGGTAAAAACATAGCAAAAACGAGTGGACAAGAAGCTGAATGGAACTTATACTAATGCAGGCAATACAACAGTCCTGCGTTAAATCCTCTCTTCATCACATTTGTAATGCCTAGTTAATGTTAAAGCGTTTATTCAACATTATGGTCATTTTGAAGGCCGTAGTTTGTATTTTATCTAATTACTATTGTGTAAAGTGTTTCTAGTAGTCAGCCTACCCTCAATGATTCAAATGTTGTGCTTTTGGAGAGAGTCTGCATGAACACTGCAGCCACAGACCAGTTTTTATTTTAATGCAAACACTCAGAAATTTCCGAGTGGGATAAACACAAATACATGCAGAAATGAGCACAAAAATGTGACTGCCTCAGCTGTGCCGCTCCTCTCACCTCGGTCCAAGCAGGTCCATTTGGAGCCAGGAAAATACCACAGAAGCCCAAAAAATAGACAACTGCCAAAAATTGCATTGCAGCTGAATGTAATCGAGCAAGCAGGAAAATACAGCTCATATGTTGTGACTGCAAACATCACTTTATGTCGTTTAGTGACCCCTTGTGCGCTGTATGGAGGCATCTGCATTCATTATGTTTCTTCACTCATTTACTCAGGTTCTTGCTTCAGTTTTTTGCCAGTTTGTATGTGGCACATTCATGTTAATTGTGACGTGAGAAAGCGCCTCCAGTTGACTTCATTGGATCGGTTCGGTTACCACTTTTTAAAGTCATTATGTGTCGCACTTTATTTTTAGGATGTAATAATCTAGTAGCTTCGAGTCACTCTGAACTGACAGCTGAAGAGTGTGACATTAAATGAAAGCATGCTTTTGAGTGATGACAGCTTCCATCATCTGACTCTGTTTTAATGAAATGTCACGAGTTCTCCTTGACCCGCTTGTGCACATAAACTCATCGAGGCTGCATTTTTGGACTATGCACGGCTGCTACGGACGGTGGGCCTGAGGGAGGGCGCTGCTCTGTGGGCATCGCGGGCCGGCAGTGCTGGGGAGCAGCTGATGGAGGAGCTGTTCCAGGGAGAGGGAGGCGTGCCAGAAGCCGTTCTTGGCAAAGAGGAAGTGGAGCTGGGCCAGGAGAGCACTGAGTGACCTCGAAGACGGGGGGGAGTTTGTAAGAGAACGGGAGACAGTATTTGGTGCAAATAGGGTCGTTCATTCAGTCCAGCTTCAATAACATAACCATTGTGAATTAACTCTGTGTCGGCATCCGGGGGGGTTCTGGTCATCACCTCCACATCATGAGAAGAGAGGAGTTTCCTCCATGCGAAGCTATCAGTCCGTCACTGGAGTGTGTCTGTGGCTGTGATGACATTTCTTAATGTTTGGTATGACCAGTGTGTGTTTGTGTGCATAGGTGTATGCATGTAACAGCCCCAAAAGAAACACACTTTTGTCCTGATTCCCCCAACAAGTGAAGTGAAACAAATTGTTGATATGGGTCTGTGTTTTTCTTTGGTTAATGAATTTAACTCATTAGATTTTTTTTTTTTAATGGTTGCTTGTTAAGCTTTATTTTGTGTGCCTGTATCAATAACTTCAAAGTACTGTTGTAGCTCGACAGGTTTTACAGATTTTGCCTTTTTTTTGCTGCTGAGATAAAATGTGGCAGAATGGATTTATCACAAAATAATACATTCCTTATTTCATAATGAAAATATAAGGCCCCTGTTACCGCTCCATGACTTAATTCCAAATTTGTTTTGCACTGTTGATTTAACCAAAAACAGCACATTATTTGAATGATAACAGAGACGCAACGTAACTACAGACAGACACTTAACAGACTGGACGTTTCATCCACAGCAGGTGGTGCCGTATAAGTGACTGACCAAAGCCTGCTGCTGCACAAGCCTCTGCAGCTGTAGCTGTTGGATGGCAGTTAAATGAGTTAGCCAGGCCACCTTGCACTTATTAGACACTTATTAGTGTATTATCTCCCTGCACACAGAGGGGAGAGAAATCTGACTGCTGCCACCTGACTGATACCATTTAATTAGCTTCTCTAGAGTTCACTTCAGTCCAAAAAGATGCTGGTTGTACATGAATCCATTCCATTAATCCAATTTTTAATTTTCTACTTTAATGAAGACTTGAGAGGATACTTTGCGCTGTGTATTCCTTGGTGTTTGTATCATGAGGTTCTCTGGTGTGCGTCTGTGTTGCAAAGAAGAGCTGTCAAAAATGTGTTGTAACTCATTTTAATCGGACCTCTGATGGATCATTTACACACAAACTGTAATCTGTGCTGCTCCTACCATTGCTCATCACAATCAAGAAGCCGGACACGTAGTTTAGGAAAGGGTCTCACACTTGCTGCCACATCTCCTCTGCTCTGCTTTTGCATCATCGAAATCATCATCTTGTGACAATGCAAACTTCAGTGATTGTGCGTTGTATTGCCTTGTAAGGTGTTTAGTTGTCCTGAATCGAGACGGTAACTCCATCCACGGGACCTTTTTTTCGTGTGTCCTGGTGTTTCATAAACACGTCAGTGCTGTTCATCTCCTGTTTTAACCCCAGGCAGTGTCACTATAGCAACCCAGGCCTATTTTTGGGGACTACATGTTGTTCCTGTAGATCCATTACACATAGCTCCACTGACATACTGTAGGATCTCACAGAGAGCCAGCAAAGAGTCACACAACCCAGCAGATAATCAGCTGTAGTTTACCTGATGCTGTGTATCCTCCTTCAATCATGTCATGAAGTATTGTGGAAGCAACATGTACTGTACTGCCTCTTTATCATTAGGCACTAGTTTGATTAACACCCGCTGCTTTTCTTTGTACTTAGATCAACGAAGTGTCGCCTTTTTCATTGTTCTCTGTTTGTTTACACAGTGATCCCAATGCTTTAAGCTAAATGAATATTGCAAGAGAAAAAAAAGATATATGTATATATGGATGGCAATAAAATCAATATTAACTTTGGAGTTAGTTTCAGTGTCAGTGTGTTGTTTCCTGTTTAAAGATGCTGACACAAGAGGGCGCTCTCACCCCTCATTCGGAGGCGAAGTGGCTGTGGCTGTTTTGTGTTTAATGGCAGCCACTTTGTGCGAAAAGACCAGTTGTATCAAGTGCTCTTTGCAATTATCCCACTTTAATTCCAACCCAGGTAGATTGAATTTGAATGTTCATTCATTTATCAAACTGTCTTAAAAAGCGAATTAGTTCCTGCATGAGTCGCTTCCGCAATTAATTATTTCTTTTCTGCCCAGAAAGAGGGCCAACAGCTGGCTTCAGCTCATGGCCCAGGTCTAACCGTTTTCGCTCTTTTCTTCGCCTCAGATTTATTCATTGACGTGTATTCTGTTTCTTCTCTCGCTCCTGCAAAAAGCAGAGCACAAAAGGGAAGAAAAACAGTCCGAAACAGAAGGCCACACAAATGACTTGATTGTGCTCCTTTAATGGCTTAATGAATAACTGCCGGAGAGCCGATCCAGCCGTTACAGCCAGGTCATCAGTATGCAGGGCCTCACAACAGGATTTCTCTTCTGTCCCACTGCTTATATTGGAGGCTACCATCCAACCAGCCAAATGGCTCTGATAACACCTCCCATCCGGCCATCCTCACTTCCCTCTTCTACCTTATATGTACTCTATCCCTCCTCTTTCTATCAATCCCTGCTTTTTCCACCTAAAGAAAACAGGCAGACATCATGCCAACTCGTGTTCTTGCTGCTCCCGACCTCCACTAATTTCCTGGAAGCCTTGTTTCCATCTGCTGCTTGGATTCAAAGCAGTGTCAGAAACACAAGATTAAGTGTGCTTGGATCCAGACCTGTGACGAGCACTCACGCTCATTTAACAGATGGAAATCACTGGCCTCCGCCGCTTCACGCTACATACGGCGAGAATTAACAGCCGGCTCCAAATCAATCGTGTATGGTAGTCTCCCTGTCACGCATTCTCAATCATCTGTATAAGTGGCCGCCGAAGTAGCCACGCAGCAAGCGGAGGCAGAGCCGGCGCTGCACAGTCTGTGTGGTACAGACAATGAAGTACAGCGGGTCATCCATTTCCCATGAGCACGCGCTCCTCTGGTGCTGACAGATAGTTTTATCCAGGACGGGCAGGTCCATGCCTGCTCGCGCAATTTACTGAAAACCCACCGTCTTACTCTGCGTTAGTGTGAAATGTTTTCCAGTTTGTTTTTCCCCCCTCCTCCCTGAGGGTTACCGCTGAGTTCATCCCTCATTTTCTCTGTAATTATCCCACCTTCCATTGTTTTCTCAACACCCTCCCCAGACATTTTGGAGCGTTCTTCAGGCAGCTCACACCCCAGGTAGAGGGATTATATTTGGGTTTGAGTGGCTGCCGCATTTATGAGGATAATGATTTCTCTCGGCATGTTGATGTTGTTTCGCTCTTGTACTTTTGACCCGCATTAGCATTAAATTTACATGCTTTCCTCTGTGTTTACTTCGTACTAGTTGATGTTTCTCAACAAACTGCCTATCATCTCCACATCGCTGTAATCCTCGCCTTTCTCCACACCGCTGTCAACACTTTCTTCCTCCCGCTCCACTCCACAGGGAACCTGATCTACACGTGTAAAGGTCATATCTCCCTCACGCAGTCACTCTCACATCCTTCGTCGCCCCCCCCTCGCCCACATCTGGGGGTATCGCCCGGCGTAGAAGGAACCCACAGTCCTGATCTCATCCGATATCTGCAGCCAGCCGCTTCTGGGATTGGTTAGAAATGACCTCCCGCCCTCCTTTCAGCCTCTGCTATTGGTTGGGCTTTCTGTTCCCCCTGATGTTTACAGACTCTGGTTGGCTGCCCAGCAGTGCCGGGGGGCCCCTGATGGGGGCTCCAGGTGATGTTTATGTTGAAGGTATTCAGGCCCCTGGCTTTATCTGATTCCATTTAGATGAATGTCACAGTGTACAGCAGACCATGGCCTCAACTCGCCACAACACCACACTGCTCCCATTTAAGAATGAGCGAGAGAGAGAGTAAGCTCAAGCTGGAGGGCGAGGGGCAGGGGCGGCACGGGGGAGCAACAGGAACTCTGGAACATTACCACACGATGACAAACTCTTATCAATCCCTTGTAATGACTTTTGCGGACGGGAAAATTCTTTTTCAAAAAAGCTCCTGCTATCTCGAAAAACAGCTCTTTTGTGGCTTCCACGTGTGCGCGTTGTGGCCGGGGCCGTTATTTACAAAAGCAAAGAGGAATCAATGAATGCATTGTGTCAGGAGCGTGGTGCTGCCTCTGTCAATTACTGCAGTGTGGTCTGCAGCTCCTGCACAGGCTTTTACATGACTCTACACTGCTAATCCTCAGAGAATGATCAGGGTTATGTGTGCGAGAAAGAGACTAATGACTTGCTAACAACGTTAAGACTGGCACAGGCGGTGGGATGTGCAGACGTCATTAGACTGACAGAGACCTACTGCTCCGGGGGAAATTTCCAAACTGGGAGCAGGAGCTTTATCTGATGATATTAATGCCACGTATAATAGGAAATCCTCACTGCTATGTCAACAAGCTGGAAAGACACGGCTGAAAGATCTCTTCCCCCGTTGTTGACAAAGCTGAAACCACATCCAGACTGTGTGTGTTTTTATGTGTAAATAACAAACAGACCCTGCAGAGAGATTCTATGAATGACTGTGAGGCGAATTAATAGCAACTCAACAATAAGGTGAGGTAAGAGATGAAGAAAGAAGCGGCCTGATATACAAATACTTAACCAAACAGTTTGCATATTAGAGAGAAGTACAGCCAGGGCTATTAGATGCAGGAACAAGAGCACTCAAGGGAACTCAGAAATCCAAGCTATGCCTCTGGTTGATCCAAAAATGTGTGTTTTTTCTTATGTGTTTCAATGGCAGGCCATGGGGTAATAGAGATGCCACAGATGCCCCTACAGTGAGGCCCTCCTCAGGCTAATTGCCACTGTCCTTTGGGAGATTATAGAAGGGGAAGGCAAGGATGATTATAAAGGAAATGGCCTCTTATAAGCCCGTGTACGCTGGTCCAGCCGGGCCCAGGGCTGCAGAGACGGGGGTATTCCCTTTCATCGGCGGACAGTGGGAGCCAGTAGAGGATGTAAAGGATACCTGTGCTGCAGCTGACCCATTTCCTGTATTGTTGGTTGTGTATATGTGCATGTATGTGTGTTTATCTGAAGCCATATATGTGCCTCCATGAACATGTGCTCAGTGTCTAAATGCACAGAGTGATCCCGGTTTAACTGCCCTGGCCTCTTTCCTGTGAGCGCGGAGAGACTATCCTGCTGCGTTTGGGTCTCTCGTGGAGCTGCGTGTTTTCGTTTCTAGTCGAGCGGAGTACGTGTGTTTCCTCTCTGTGTTGTCCGACCGGACACACTGGGCCTGTGTGTGAGAGCAGGGGCCGCTGGAGGCCCAGGAGCGGTGGGCTGTTTTGTTGCGGCCCGTGCAGGCCTTCACTCCTGGGGATAAGCACGTGCTACACTGCCAAGAGAGAGCTGGGTCCAGGCTCAGTGTCAGTCAAAAAAAACAACCACACTGTTGAGTCGAGATGGCAATTAATCACAGGATGGTCATATCTACAGTACTGGGTATAAAACCATATGCTTTGTTTTATGACTGCAATTCCTGACTGTGAAAAACTGTGTCCCAGTTGCATTCTGCAAACTCTAACCATGTCTTGAGTATGTAGTAGAGCCACAACGATTAGTCAAGTAATCAATCGACAGAAAATTAATCGCCAACTTTTTTGATAATCAGTTAATCAGTTTGAGTCATTTTTCAACAAAAATGTCAAACATTTGCTGGTTCCAGCGTCTTAAATGTAAATAATTTATGATAGTAAATGAAGAGGCTTTGGCTTTTGGGCTCTTGGTTTGAAAATAGAAGTAATTTGAAGATGTCATTTTGGGCTCTGGGGGAAAATAATCCTTAGTTGCAGTTTTACTATATAGTGTGTTCAGACTAAAGATATGAAAAAAGGACACTGCACACATGCCACAAAAATGGACAGTTGTTTACACCTGCTGCAAGTAAAAACAGGGACAGAGGTGTCACAGTTTCAATGACAGCACAAGACACAAACAAAACCTCATTTACTAGCTATTTCTTTAAAATGGTATTGCATGGTCTCAAAGTTTAGTTTGATTTACATTTGTCAGTGCACAACAATGTATACTTTAGTACTAGTGTAAGGCTGATATCTTTATTATGATTCCACTAGGGGGCAGCAGAGGTCTGGAGAACCGATGTGTGATGTCTCTGGCTTCATCCAAAAAGCCCAACTCTAGGGTTTGGGGATTTCAGATTCCCCAGACCAGTTTTCAGATGTACTGTATATGGATTAGAAATCAGAAAAGCTTGTACTGTCAATGCAACTAATTAAGGAGACAAAACGTATCAGCAAAATGATCCTATTCAAACTACTTATCCATTCTGCAGTTCAGTGGCAACAAGTTCTTTCACAGCATCATCCTTATTAATAAAAAATGCTGCGTGCGTTTCAGTAAGCTGTTGTTTAATTCATCTCATTAATTCGCTCACTTCGACATGTCAACTTTTCTTTTTCCCAGGACGCTAAACTAGGCTGCAGAATCTTTGTCTGGATCCCTTTGAAAAGAGTCACATTCCAGTGCGTCTGCTGCGTGCTTCTCGTTGGCTGAGGTGTGTGTTAGTGGGTCATGCGGTGAGAGAGCCAACCAGGAGTTGCAGGTCCATTTCATAACAGCTCACTGTATTTGTGCATGACGGCGCCATGTTCCCTCTATCGCCGAGACAATCTCACACCAGCACTACTGCAAGTTGCCTAATCTGGGAATCAGCGTAGCAGCTATTCCTTATAGCCGCTGCTCACGTAGCTCCCCGTGCAGGAATACGTATGCAAGGCTGAGACTTTGCGGTAAATGCTTGGAGGTCACCGTTCGCTGACACTCCTTCTTGATCTCTTTGAGGGGACTTCATGAGTAATATTTGATGCAACACAGCTGGGAGAAATGCTGGCACGCTGGAACTGTATTACATCAGACCAGACAGAAGTCTAATAGACAGGGAGAAGAAAGAGAGGCAGGAGGGAAGGATTGAAAGGTTAAAGTGATGAGGAGACAGAGTGGAGAGAAAAGCAGGATGACACAAGAAGTGGAAGGAAGGGTGGAGGAGGGAGGGGCAGGGTGCTGACAGTGTTTTGTTGGAGTTATGTAGATGTAATCCCTTCTGATGGGCAGGTCAAGCCGCCTGCTGAACGCCGAGGCACCGGCCAGACGTGGGTGCGCACATGCAGGCGCACATCGCACACACAAGCATGCTGCGTGTGTTTGTGCAGGTCTGTGTGCGCGTCTGTGTGTTGAGCCCCTCGTTGCAGTCTGGCAAGGCTCATGAAAGGGGGAACAAAGGGTAGATTTTCTTTTTCTTTAAACGGCGAGGGCCGGCCCGCGGAGGAAAGAGAGATGGATCTTCTCCAAATGCCACCGTGGGCGCACTAATGCCTGCTTTGTTCGCCACGGTAATTCTATTATGGTAATGGAGGATGAATCCCAGCTTTCTTCCCCTTCTTGCTCCATCCAAGTCTCCTGTCCCCACACCCCCACCAAAGAGCTTCCGGCACAAGAACACAACAGTTAAATGGCCCCTAGAGGCCCCTGAGAGATTAGATGCAAAGTCCTACTGTTGCGTAGATGTAGTGTGTGGTGAAGTAGCAGGGTTTTTTTTTCTGTCACTGATATTTATCTGCGGCCCATGCAGTTTAAATTTATCACGACAGCCCTGTGAGTTTCTTTTCTTCGCATTTATCAATTGGCCTTTGTTTGCAAATCAACAACAGATGAGATAATGATACAGTAATCAAAGTTCTGCCTCAGCAAGGTAAACATTAGTGGGGAAAATGGCAGGAGAGATTTGCAAAAGATTTGTAAATCATCCATGAGACTGCTTTGCCATTGTGCCATCCTCTGGGACTTGGTCTACCTTGCACAATGGCATGCTGGGAGGAGGGTGTGGGTGGCTGTCGGGCCAGACCCGTAGGCCATGCAATGACTCGGTACATATCCAGTAATGTTCGCTCCACTAGGACTGGTCTCTCTCTCTCTCTCTCTCCTTTGGGCAACACTTCACCGCTCTACCCAGCAACCCCTAGAGAGCCTCTAATCCCTCCAGCCTGGGAACAACTCCAACTTGCAGTCCCTTAAAACGTCTTGGTTTTGTGCATTATTAGATGCTATGAATTACACTTAGGGACCTATGGAGGAAAAACATGGCAACTGGCAAACATGGCAGTGATAAATCTGAAATAATGAAACAGGGCTCTAAGTGGAACCAGGAGGGCTTCGCTGACCCAAAATCAGGGTAACTCGATAGGCCTGCAGAGCTGCTGGAGGGAGGACTGCTAGTAAAGCCCAGCTGGACCTGCAGGTACCTAACCTCAGCACAATGTGGAGCTCATTGGAGCCCTGGGAGATCTGAGGTGGGTCACATTCCTGGCCTTCAGAGCGACCCTGGGAGAGTCGGAGCATCAGCGGTAGGACGAGACAAGGTGTTACTCAAAGTGAAATTCTTGGTGTGCCATATCTTTATTTTTATTTGTCAGACATCCACAAAGAGTTATGGTCCTATCAAGAGTGATGGTAGTAGAGGTAGAGCTAACTAACGACAGGCTGCTCAGCTTTGATCTCTGATAAGTTATTGCTCCAGATGGGATGAATAAATTACTTAACCAAGACAAATGTCCTGCTGTCTTCATGCTCAGAATCCTCATTCTCCTGTCTGTTCATTCATTAATGTACAGGAAGAACAAATACAGAGACCTTTCTTTTCACGTGTGCAGACATAACTCAGGATTGCCCTGTTGCAATTCCCCAAGCGTGTCACAGCTTTCAAGTGTATTCTGAGCCCAGTTTGTACGAGGGGCCTCACTACCGTGCAGCCATAAAGGGCAGCCTGCGCACATGAGCAATGGAGCCCTGCGCCCAGACTGAGGCGTAGTTGCTATTTCACCCTGAAAGCGATATAAATTCCCAGCCAGTAATATAACATGTTTGGGTTGGTTGGTGTGTGTGCAGGAGGAAAAAGGGGGCATGTGCATAGTGTGTGTCAGAGAGAAAGGGCAGAGAATGAATAGCTCTGTCACAGAAAGGCCAGCTAATAAAGTAGGTAGTTGAGGGAGGGGGGGTAAAAAGAATGCATCTCGTCTTTCGCCCCTTCGCCGTGGGTTGTCATCGAGGGTGAATTAGTTTTATGCCGGGGCGAATGCAACCAATAAAGCTCCATCCACTGGTCAGGCCCTTCCCACCCTGTCCCCCCCTGCCTGCCAGTGGAAATTGCATTGGCCATGGTTTAGGAGACGCATGCGGCTCAAGTTTCAACCCTTTTGAAATTTTCATCGTCAATAAATTGCTAGATCAAGCAGATTAGTTAAGTGTATTTTGGCTTCTTTTCACAGCTGGGTGACCTGCATGTGTGTGTGTGTGTGTGTGTGTGTGTGTGTGTGAACACGAAGAGGCGGTTGTTCTTGGACTTCACTTTTGCTTTTCCAGAGTACAGCCACGAAACGTAAGTGTTGAGCGAAATGAGAAACTTTAATTCAGAAACACTGAAACGCCGTTCTTCTTGTCTTTTCCCTCAACAGAAAAGTAAGTGCTGTCAATTTAAGCAATTAGTGGTGTAGTGTTTCACTTTTTCTCTGAGGTCGCAAACATTCCATAACTCGCTATCTGTCTTCTCTTGTGCTCCAGGGGAGAGTCTTGCGTCAGAATCTGCGTGAAAAAGCATTTTATCTTGAAATGCTATAATCCCAACATTTGTCACAGCAGGTCTGAGAGATGGAACAGATGAGTGTGCTTTAAAGCTACTGTTAAAGTCTACTAATGCCATACTGAACAAGCACAATATATCACTGTAAAAGAGCCTCCTCACACAGGACTCACTTCACTGATATCAGCGTTCAGCTCTGTCTCAGTCTAACGCTTTGACAGGGGCATTCACGGTGAAACCCGTTCTCCATCAGACTAACAGCTCCGCTTTATTCAAACCAGGCAAAACAGCTCAATCCCTCCAGCCTCGCTCCTTTCCCAGGCCTTTTCCCTGGAGGAGGGGAAGAAAAGGGAGGTGTCTGGGTTGATAACCCCTCTCCATCACCCTGACTCTGGGAACAGAGCAGCGTCAAAGCGGGGTCTCTGGATGGAGCTGCGGCCCTGGCAGAGCGGTTTCCCCCAGCTGGGAGGTGGAGGAGGAAGGAGACGGAGAGCGAGGGCAGCAAAACGAGGACAACAGGGGGTGAGGTGGGGGGTGGTGGTGGTGGTGGGGGTTGATAAAGAGTCAGAGTGAATGATGGAGGTGTATGTTTGACAGACTCTTTCTGTCTCTCACAATCACTCACCCTGTCTCGTGATATCAGTTCTGCTGTGGCGCCAACTCGTTATCAGGCCCACAGGGGCCAATAGGTTTGTGCACATTTGGGTTATCATAAATGTGCATTACTACATATCTACTGTATGACTCCACCGAGCTCCACAGATAAGGCCGGGCTACGTGCTGAGGTCTTTTTTTAATGTATTTGATGGGCTTTTCACTCACTGCTGATAGACATGACATACAGTGCAAACACAGGGATGGATGCCTGCACATATAGCGAACTCAGGTCACTTAGTTATGCATACACACACACACACAGCTACTCTTATATATAGGTGGTGTTGTCAGGGAAAGGGTAGACTCCCCGCTGAGCCCGCCGCTGCACAAATAAACATCGGTCCAGATCTGTAAACGTGTGGAGAAACACCATCTGTCACCGAAGTGCATCACCCCCATCAGAGAAGGAGGTGGAGAAGAGGGGAGAGAAGAATGATGGAGGGAAGTGTGAGCTTTAATGGAATCCAGGCAGTCACATGACAGATAACAAATTTCACAATGGGGAATGAGGGAATACCATAATGCAAAGCAGCCATGAGGGGGGGTGCAGCTGCACTGACCAGTTCAGCCCCACAACACAGCCACCGCAGCTCCGCTCTGCTGCAGCACGAACGAAAGCTCCCAGGGATCTTATGCAACAGTGTGTTGGAGGCTTTGACTCCTCTACCCGGCGTGTTGAAGCACGGCGAGCCCCGCAGCATCAGCTCTACCTGCCAATTAATTTTACTGTACGCTCCTGGTAGTCACTCGCTCAAAGCCATAGTAACACAGTGTATTGGTAAAATATTTATAGCAACCCCAAAGCAAGATTAAAGTGGGATATTGTTTACTAGCGCACACTTCTCAGCGCAGTTCGTGCTGGCACAGGTGAGCTCGGCCATCGCGGTGCAGCATAATTGTGGGAATTTGGGGTTTACATAAGGGATTGAGCAAGGCTCCTGAACGGGAGAGGGCTCTCGCTGAAATGGGATGTTGCGATTTCACACTTTGCTTCATGATGCCAATAATTTCACTTTTTACAGATGTCTTTCTGTTTTTTGTTTTTTTTAAGCCTTTACTGGACAAGAAAGAGGAAAAAATAAACCATAAATATATACTTTGTATGTTTTATGAGCTTACGGCAGATGTTGCAGTCGTTTTTTTCATTGCAATGAAAAATGGAGTCTCCTCGATGCATCACATTAATTTCAGAGAAACATTTCTAAATTACAGTGAACTCTAAACAACCAGAGAGCTGCAGTATTTTTTTTTTGCTCTGCTTGCGGAAAAAATAAGGTTTTGGAAAAAAAACCCAAAACATCCTCCCCCATCTTGGAACGCAGCTCTCAGAAATGCATGTCTAATCTGTTTCCATGTAAATTCTGACAAATGAACAGAGACGTGAGGGTTTCAAGAATCTTAGGACCTGTACGCTGCACAGCTGGATGGACTTGTTTGCAGATGTAGCATGCGGGCTTGCGCTCCTCGGCCTCCTCTCCCGTTCGTGTGGTGCGCGACTGAAATGTCACAAGAGGAGCGGGGAATGGATTAAGCCCCTTTTCAAATCAGACAAGTCGCCCTTTTCCACATCTCAATCAATGTTCCACATCTCATTGCAAATGCACAGGCTATTAATCAAAGCCAACATAACTACGTTGCGACGGGGAGGAACTGTAATGGTCTCTGTGACTGCTGGCAGCGGCTTCTGAGAGCCAGACAAACACGAGATAAGAAGGGGAACTGGACTTCTCCTGCAACCAGCATCTCCTATACGAACGCCGCTCTTGCTTTCACTGCTGGCTAACGCTACGTGCCATTTCAAATCCCCATTGTGCCAAGGCGGCGCTGACACACAAAGATTGATGTATTTTTACACTCATATACCACCTCCCCCCAACCTCCCCTGAAAATGTTTTGTTAGAGGTAAACTAGTCAGCGTGTGTGTTTTTGCAGCCCACACCAGCAAGAAAGGACTGAATGATGTGTTCCAGGGATTGGATAAATATTTAATATACCGAAGCCAGGCCACACCAAAAAGCATGGTGAGTGATCGCAATGTAACAGAAAATGCACGCAAAGTCTAAATAAAGAAAAAAATATATAAATTTATTTTATTACGGTCGTGATTTTTTTTTCTTCTCCTCCCCAATTTGTTTCTTCTGTCTGGATTCGTCAGTTGTCGGCTTCAAAGCCTTGGCATCCCCGGCCGAGCACTTGGAGAACAAAAGAGTCTCTGCGTGTTGTCACTGCAGAGCCGAGTTTGCTGCCCAAGCTCGCGTGTTTTTAGAGATACTGTTTTATTTGAAGGCCTGCGCGGTGTATATTTTCTCTCTGGGTTTGAAGCTTTGCTGTTCGTTCTGGATCTTGAGCCCCTCTTCAGCTCTCTGCTTCTGTTTGCTTTCCCTCGGCTCGCTTCGGCTCCTCACGACACGGGCCGGGGGATGCTCTTACATGGGACACACACACACACCTTTCCTCTTTTTAACTCCTCTGTGGATTCTCAAGAGTGTGTTTGTTGTCATTACCCAACCTTCCAAACAGGAAGACACGTGTGATTAATGCGTAACCTAAGTATGTAAAAGAAGATGATGGAGGTCTGAAGTTGTTTATTTCGCTGCATTTCATGCCTTGTTATTCTAAATTGTTGGTTTGGAGTTTTGTGGATACCTCACCTGTGAATGTCCCCCAACACCACCCTACATCATTTCCAAATGTGTTTCTGCAAGCGTGTGAAAGTGCGGCCTGCCAAACTTGTGCGTCTATAGCATGTACATGTTCATGCCTGGAGGTCTTTACTTTTTGTTCACGTCTGTGCATCTGTATCTGCCGGAGTCTGTCTGCCATAGCTTGGGAGTCGGGGATCAGCACATGCTTTTAATCAGCCGATCTCGACTGCACACTGTTCCCCCCTCTCTTTCTTCCTATCGCCCCCTTCTCTCTAACATTTTCTCTTACTGCTGTGGGGAAATGGCTCACTGGCTCCACACAGTGGTAGAGATGCAGCTCACACAGGCCTCAGAACTGACTGTACCCCAACTTACTGAGCACATTTACTCAAGCACTAGTTACTCATTGCTTTTCACAAGCAGTGGTTTCTGACCTTGTAACCATTTTCATTTTCTTGCTGAAAAAAAGCGTCTTTGTCACATGTTTCATTTAAATGTTTTTTTTTAAAGAGTTAGAACTGTAACATTTCACATAAAAAGCAAAAATTGTCGAACATTCAAAAATTAAAATTAAAATTTATGTCCAGAAGGTCTTTCCCACCCAATTACTTGTCTCATGACCTCTCCAATCTTGTGACTGGCTGGAAACCACTGGACTATATCTAACTACTATGTAAGATAAGATAAGATATGCCTTTATTCGTATATAAAGTAGTTAAAACTAGCTAACCTATTAATGCCGTATATGATGAAATGTCACAGGGTCCATTTTAAAGCAATTTTCAAGTAATTTCACTTTACGTACATTTAGCTGAAGATATTTATGTACTTTTAAGTAGATAGGACTGTGAATGCAGGACTTTTACTTATAATTGAAATTAAATATGTCCTTTGAAAAGTGATCATTTGCGATAATCTTTTAAATTCTGTGAAATTACAAATTTCATCTTTAACTTTTTCACTCGCTCTTCATTTTCAGTTTGTACTTTAATCCTTACATTTCCCTGATGAATTTCTCTCTCTTTAATTTCCTGCCACCTTTGGCCTGTCTCGCCTCCTTGCCCTGATTTTCTGTGTCTTTCAGGTGAGAATAAGTGACAGTTGGAGTGACAGGCTCATTAGAGCTTCATTACATGGCTGCTTGGACAGGAGGAGGAGAGAGGCCCGGGAGATGAGCTATAAAGCAGGACTGGCCGGCTGGTCGACCTCAGCAGGCCCGCCGCCTCGGGTTCACCGGCAGCCCCTGGGGGAGAACGCACACCTGGGCCAGGTGAGGTTTGCCATGAAGAAGGGCATTGGGTGCACATTTATAGAGACAGCAGGGGCAGATTCTTCACATTCAGCCCAGGAGGTAACCCAGAGGCACCGCTTCATACACACTGCACACACACAATACGCTGACATGCACATACATATATCCACACGTACACACACACACTCTGTCTGCCAAAGGTATTACAGCAGGTTTAGACTTTTCAATAGATCCACTCAACTAAAAGAAAACAGAGCAAACAGTAAAATTACTTTTCCAAGCTTGAATAATGAGAATTATGACAAGGCACAAGTCGTGACATGAGCTCTTCACATTACGTGTTTCAGGCCGCTCCTCCTTGAACTGTACCACACCTCTGAATCCTCTGGATCACTCGACTTGAAAAGCCAGAGCAGGCTGCTCTGCAGTTGGATCTGACTTTAACGCCTGGCAACAAATGTCATTCGGAGGTTTGTTTTCTGAGAAACGTATCTTGAGCCGCGGTGATTAAGGCATCGAGGACCCATTATGTAGTTAAATTAAGTGGTTAAATGAAAACCAGGTTGCTCGGGATTTGGGGGAAGGATCGGGTAACAACTCCAGTAAAGACCTCGGTCAAATAATGTTTACACATATTTCATAATGTTTAGAGTGTTAGATTTGTGGAATTAAATTCAACAACATAATTACGGTATAATGTATGCTACTTTAAGCTGATATTAAAATATTTTCCACTGTTTTTTTGGGAGGGGTGCAAATACACTTTTCTATGTCTGTAACAACCTGAAACATCCTGCTGTCTACTTCATCATTAGTTCCTTTAGCTGCTGTAAATACTTCAGCCATGGTCACAAAATGCTGATCGCGACTGTGTTTTGAGTCAAAACAAAGGGAATTTTCTGCGAGCAGGTCTCGGCACCTGTCCGGGGCTCCTTGCACTTCCTTAATGGTGATAAATGAGCCATGTTGAGTCTGTTGGGTTCTTACTGAAACAGGCTGCACCCAGAGCTCTCTACCACTGAAATATATCTTAATGAAGGAAATGTGGCTTCACTGGGACTTACAGCTGCCACAAGTATGCGAGAGTGTGCTGTTAAATGTAGTGTGAGTGAGTGGAAGAGTTTGGAGCTGGAGAGGGTAGAGAGCGTGACATTAGATTTGTGTTAATGTAAAATAAGCGTGTGGGTGCGTCTATGTATAAATCTTCCTTGGCAGACCACAGCTATGGGGTCACAGGAATGTAAATGTAAAAAAAAAAAAAAAACTCATACATGAGAAAAATATGTATCATATCTAAACCATGAACATGAACATAGTTCCTTTTATTTTTTAGACTCTGATGACCATCTGAAATTTCTCATCTGAAAATCATATAATCTTACATTTAGGTCTTGCAATTACCACATTTTATAAAACATTAGTCTGTTCTTTTAACCAATTTTGAATTCTTTGCAATCCTAACTCACTGACATAAATCATGCAAATACCTCGTCAACACTTTATATCAGTGCTCCATCAATCTAAATCATAATGTTACTTCACAATATTCTTACCTGCTGGGTCTCACTGCAGCAGATGCAGAAACCTGTTACCATAGTAACAAATTACACATGCAATGAATGACTTAATTAAAAGTTTCTTATCAACCAAGCATTTACTTTCTTCTGCCATGTTTCTATGTATATGATGTCAAAGTTGGCGAATTTTCAGATTTTCCGAGTTGTTGTATTTTGTATTATTATTGTTGTATTATATCTATTATCCCAGTGGGCAACTTTTTTTTTCTGATTATTCAAACACCACATGAATGCAGCGTAAGTCCACCCCCACATCAAAACAGGCTCAGCAGTGGGTAAAGACGAGGAAAACAACACATTTAAACAGCCAAAAGATTGGAGAATGAAAGTCTATTATTTGATATAGCAGTTAGAGAATAAGTGATTACATGGCTGCAGCTTTGGTCCCAGGTTTTTTTATATATCAGATATCAAATATACAGACTTTTTTTTTCATTTGTGATCTTTTATTTCGTTTACATTCCACTGAGCTTAATTTGACTCCGTGCACAGCTCCTGTATTGTGCCCCATGACACTCAACTAATCATGGTGAAATCCCGTAAAACATGAACCTGAGGTTTTTTGAAATCATATCTAAACAGGAAGGCCGATCCCTTCAGATTAAGTGTGATTTGCCTCAGACTGCAGGCCAAAACTCATAGAGGAAATATGAACACACACAAAGTCTAAACCTCTCATCTCATCCCTTTTTGCTCTCTCTAACCGCTGCCTCTCATTTCATTTTGCCAGTGAATACATAACCACCCTGCATTGGTCTTTCCCTTATCCCCCTTCCTTTGGCTTCAGCGGTTTCCCATCCCCATGCTCAGATGTGACCTTTCACCCCTGGCGGCACACTGGCTCTCGATGGCAGACATGCTGGTGTCTAATGCTCGCCGCTGCACATATCGGTTAAGTCACGGTCATTTCCAACGGTCACTGTGGCCGAGGGGAGAGTGGGGCTGGATGGAGACGGATGCGAGCATTGTCTTGGCTGAATGCAGACTATTATTGACTTCACTTTTTCCCCATCCTTCGTCTGCTTGGGAGACTTGCGGACGCCTCATCTCTTCCCACTCTCCTCTCCTGCTCATTACTCTGCTGTTCTTTATTTTCCTATTTGCATGGCTTTGGTCTGTCTGTGTGTAGAGGGGGAAAAAAAGAATTGGCATTTGACAGCTCAAATGCATTAGTTGTTTTTATATTTTCTTCATGATGTCTTTCTGTATATCAGTTTAGAAAGTGGTTGGCTCGTAAATTTCACACAGTGACTGCTCATCCAGTGACACACAGTATTCGTTCTGTGACTGACTGAATACACAAAAGAGACTAAATTAAAGACAGACTGCAAAATAGAAACATATCAGACATATCAAGCTGACATTCAAAACCATGGCTCTATTTGGTGAAATGATAATTATGATAATTGTTCTGTGAACTGTAGCAGTGTGGGGTTGTAATAATCGCTCTCCCCACAACAGGAACTACTGGGATCTCTGCTCCGGCTTGCCAAAACCACAGAGCTTACACAGCCCTGAGGATGACAAGACAGGGAGAAGGAAGGGAAGGGGTGGGTGAAATAAAGAATGAGGTACACTAAGGGGTCCCATAAAGACTTTCATATGTACTGTGCCTGGCATGTTTGATTTTCAGTGACTGCGGCGTGGCTTGGCTGCCTCTCAAGGCAATCCAAGAATAATTTCCATGAGTCGAGGAGAAGATCTATGACTCTGTAGATCATAGCACTCTGTTAGTCATATGTGTCTCATTGATTCGGACTTTTCTTCCCCGTCATTAAAGTGCTTCAGTGATAGGTTCAGTCATCGTGGCTGGAGCTGACCTAGATATACCACCCTGTCAATCAAAACCTTTTGATCGCTCAGTGTTTTAACATTTTTGTGGAAATCTCAATGTGATCATTGAAAATATCCTAAAATAAAACAATTGACAGTGAAAAGTAAAATAAGAACTTTTTACAAGTTATGGATTATTTTCTAAGGAGATTTTCATGGAAATGTCCAACAACTAGATTACTCCAACCAGGCATCTGTAGCAGCCAACATACTGTGTATTTATCTTACATTGTTTCTAGTGGAATCTGCGTCTTTAGCACACAATCGGTCTGCCAGAACTTTTTCAGTCTTGCTCTGCACAGTTTCAGTCTCTAGCTGCCTTTTGATCCTGTAAACTGCTGTGCTGAAAGACGCTTGTATTTTTTGGCAACGTCTCTCCAAGACAATGATTTGATTCCTCGTGGTGATAATAGCTTTTCGTTTCTCTGTGATGAGCTGACATTTAGCACCGTGATGATTACAGCGTGTCATAAAGTGGTCCAGCAAGTATTTAGTGGCTTATTAATTGGCACACTCTCAGGTCCTAATGGGGCTTTTAATTCGTGCTTCAGAACAGGCAGGCATGCTGATAAGGTCAACCTGTCGTTATTGGTTAAAAATATGTGGACAGTGTTAGAATCAGTTGTAATGAACTACTGATCAAGATTTCTTTGATTTCCCATAAAATCAAATGTCAATAACTTTCATCATTTTTATCACTCATTTTCGACGTAATGTCTAATTTCAGGGTATTTGCAGTGAAATTACAATGAGATTTAAAGTAATAGTTCAATGTTTGAAGATTGATACCACTCTCATGTCTGTGTGTTAAGTGTGGAGCAGGAGCCGGGAGGTGATTAGCCTAGCTTAGCATAAAGGTCATCTAAAGGTCACTACATTGTATATTCCTTGTTTTATCCACAAACGGAAGAATTAAAATTTGTAATCGTTTGGAGAGTTATGCATTCAGACTTTTCTTTATGTACAGTTGCCCACTACTGCCGTGCAACATCTCCTGGTATAGTGCGGGTTGCCAGATTCAGTCCATGAGCACAGGTTTTAGTACAGGTCTCTGTACAATCACACTGGTACCAAAATAGTAGTTATAGCACGTAACTCCCTCTAAAATCACGTACAGATTCAACAAACAAGATATAATGTGTTAATTAGAGGTGCTGGTAACCGTTTTTTGGAACTTTGAACAGAGTCAGGCTTGAGGGTGCGTTCACGTGAATTTTTCCCAGTCAGGGACTCATTTTTCTGATTATTCTGACACCACATCAAAACAGGCTCAGCGGCGGGAAAAAGACGAAAAGAATAAAACACGCAAAAGCAGCCAAAAGATTAGAGAATGCAAATCTATCATTTTATACAACAGAGGATAACTGATTACACGACTGCGGCTTTGGTCAAATGATGGTTTTTGTTTACAGTGTTATTTTTCATGCATATATCAAATTTTCAGATTTTTCTTTTCATTTATGATGTATTCTTTTTGTTTACATTCCACTGAGCTTAATTTGACTTTGCACAAAGCTCCTGTGTTTTACCCTGTGATACTCGTTTTCAACTAATCATGGAGAAATCCCGTGAAAAGTGAATCTGAGGTTTTTGAATTTATGTCTAAACAGGAAGGCCGATCCCTTCAAAGAATTCGGTGTGATTTGCCTCAGATTGCAGGCCAAAAATCACAGAAGAAATATGAGCATACACATACAAGTCTAAACTTCTCCGTCTCATCTCATCCTTGTTTTCTCTCTCCAACCACTGCTTCTCATTTCATTTTACCAGTGAATGCACAACCACCCTGCCTTAGTCAAGAAATACCATGATAATTAGAGGTGCTGGTATTGTGGAACTTTGAACAGAGCCAGGCTAGCTGTTTCCCCCTGTTTCCAGTCTTTATGCTAAGCTAGGCTAATCACCTCCCAGATAGTATATTAGGAAGAATCACGCCAAGTACTGCACTGTTTTAGGACTGTCTTGTTGAAAAATGATATGACACAAATGCTCTGACACACCCGGTGTTAGGCAGGATGTCTGTCCATCGAGCACATACGCATACGCCCGCGCACACGGCCGTTATTAGGAGTTGAGGAGCTGGATCGAGCTCTGTCTCCCCTCTCTCTAAATCCCCTCTTCATATCCAGTGTCCTCTCTGTCTCTGGCTAGCGTCATGATTTTCCAGAGCTCTCCGTTAGCACTCGGAGCTGTCGAGGAATGACGCTGCACAGCTCTGGCAGGCAGAGGTTAAGATGGAGAAGTGAGATGAATCTTCTTCCTCTTCATCAACACCCCGGTGATATATGCGGTGCTACATCTCCATCCTGCGTGCAGGCACTGCTCTGCCTCCATTCTCGTGCAGTATCCTGTAGCTGAGGTCTTACTGCCACATCTGTTACTTTCATTTTTGTGTTCTTTTGCCAGTGTTGCACTCTGTTTGACACTATACATGCAGCACACGGTATTTAACAGTAAATCTCTGTGTTTGCTTTAGCCAACTCACGTATTGGATGTGTCAGCAGAGTCGAGCAAATGTCAAAGTTTAAACAAAGCTATTTGACAAAAATAATCATTAACCTGATTCCATGAACCAAACCCACTTTGCTATTTTCAGATGTTCGTCTGATTCACACATTCTCACCTGCACACACACAGTGCGCAAGCACGACGCTGACGTCACACACTGGCGAAGCCTTGGCTCTCAGGCATGAAAAGATCGATTCTATTTTCTGCATCTAATTCGGGGTTTTCAGACGGGATATGTGCGTGGACGATATGCGCATGTTGCCAGGTTCGTGTCAAGATTTCCAGTGCTCCCGCGGTGTTAATGGCTGGGCTGTGAATCGTCTCCAGGGCAATGGTCAATCATGGCCAGGCTGGTGACGTATGCCAGTGAGTCCATCCAAGAGAAATAGCCAGTGTGTGTGCATGTATTTTGAGGCGTGTTCAAAGTCCTCCCTCCCCTCCCGTCTCTCCGGTTCCTGAGGAGTGGGCAGCGGTGTGAACGGAGGGTCAATGCCAGATCCTGCTTTCTTCATCCACGCCGGAGGGCTTTGGTGGGGCGAGCTTTGGCACCTCGCAGCTCGTGCGGAGTCCAGCACCCTGCCTTCTCTCAATCTCACTGGCACAACCTCATTTAGCGAGACTGATCCTCACCAGGCCAATGGGGGAGCTTAATTTAATCATTGTGTGGCTGGTGCTGTGTGGGTACAACACGTTTCACAGACGGTATAATGTTGTCAAGACAGGGTGGCCTGCTGCACAGTTTTGTGACTGAAAGGTTGCAAGTTCAGAACAAGAGCCAGAAGCCTTTTTTTTTTGCCTCTGAGCTTTACAGTGAAGTGAAATCAACCATCCATGAAAAAGTCCAAACCACTCAGCAGGAACTTTATTTTTGTGAAAACACTTTTACGTAATTGCTGTGACAAGGTTTGAACTGTCACAACAGCCGCTGCTCCACCTTCTTTTTTCCTCTCCACAAACACATCCATATGTGGGAATTGCCGTCCCGTGATGTTTGCTTAAATCTTAATTCCCCCGTCACCCCGGCTGACTCGGCGCGGTCCAGGAACTGCAACAGCCGTGCAGCGAGGGCCCACGCTGTTGGAGGGCAGGAACCCACCGAACAGGAGGGAGAGCTCCTAATTGGCCTGAATGGCTGCAATCAGAGCCAATAAGAGATAAGCGCTCTCCAGATCGGCGGCGATAGCATTGTGCTGTGTGACCGGGCTACGATTGCGCTGTTGACCAAACAGAGAACAGGTGTGCAAGCTCTCTGCCGCTCAGGTGGCCTTCCCAGCAACCCCCGAGCGAGCTCCGCCACGACGGGCCTCACACACCCTGAGCAAACACGCTGAACGCTTGGATTGCTCTGCACTATATGCTTTTATACTTTGTGGTGAAAATCCATCTCTGTGTGACAAGCTTGTTCCCGTGCTATAGCTGGATAATCTACAGTATGGAGGAATGTATGCATAAATGTTGGAACAAAGGCATTCTTAACCTTCTTCCTTCACGCCTAATCGGGCTATATTGACTTTGGTGATAGGGGGCCGGTTAGACGGATGTTGGAGGGTTGAGCCGAGTGCAGTGCAATCTATTACTGCTTCATTTTTTATGGCAGCTGGCAAATTGTATTTTCTTCTTTCCTGTGACTGCGCTGAATACTAATTACAAATCCCATCTACCTCTGAAGCGAGTATTTCTATTTCACAAACAATATATACTGTAAATGTTTGGCTCAAATGGCCAGTCTTTGTTTTGATTAGGAGCCATAAGTGTATAAATATGCCTATAACCTTCTTGGCAAGCAACCCCCTGACATTAATGGCTTCCAGACGGCAAAGGACCAATGAAGGAATGTTAACAAATTCACATTTAAACAAAGGAAGAGAAATAGGAAAAAGAATAAGCAGTAATATCAAAACAAACAATTATTCACTAGTTTCCCTCTTCAGTTAGTTTTATGTTTGCTTGAGCACATAACATCTTTTCCATAAGTCACTGTTCGGTATAAGTCAATTTAATGTTGTATGTATTAATGATAAGTTGCTAGAAAACAATAAGCATCACACAGATCGCACATAGGTAACTGTAAAACACAAAATTTGTCGCGTGCATGTGTGCACTCAGATCCTGACTCCTGTGCTGTTTACATCTGAATTTGACTGAGTGAGTGTAACTTTTTCAATAAGAGAGGAAGGGGGTCTTTAAAAAGGAGATCACATCCTGCACCAGAGCGCTGCGCTCTGTTTCCAAAGCCAGCACAAGTGATGGGTGTGCTGGGATAATGAGGGGGGTCAGTATCAGCGGGTGAAAGCATTTGGGGATAAGCCACGGCTAATGACGAGGAAGTCCGAGGGAGCTTTGATCTACACGGGTCCTTTGGCACATCGAGGGAAAGCTGTGTGCTATACCGAGGAGACCCCTAATCTTCTTAGGGGTATGCTTAACATTCCTCTACTTTTTGGGGACCGAAAAGAGCGCTCCATCTCTCCGTCTGTCCTTTTTATGGGTGCAGTTCGAAACAATCTGCAGGCCTGCATCCTATTTCGTTGTTGGTTTTTCGGGAAAACCAGAGAGAACATGAGGGGAAAAGGAGAGAGCTGTGGGTTGGTGGGTTGGCTGCTCGATGGAGGGAAGGCCTCTTTTGGTCACACTGTGGGATGGCTTCCACTAAACTGGAACAGGTTTTTTTGTTGGGTTTTGGGAAGATTCCCCCCATCAAATTTTGATTTCATTTTGGACGTGAAAGTTGTTCTATTTCAAAGTGGCATCATCATCACTTCCAAATGATTGATTTCCCCTCATGTCTACTGGAGTTATTTTCTAGAGAACTGCTCTTTTTCTCTCTCTGCTGCGGTTGGAAGGTATTTATAGATGTGATATTTCCAATTAGACTGAATTGGCCTAAGAGTGACATTAAGCACTATTCTCTGAGGCGTTTTGAGAAAGGACAGAGCTGGAAATTACAATGGCCATGCCAGCCTGCTGCCTTCCAGTCAAGGAGAAAAGCCCAAAAAGCAGCAACGAGGATGGAAAATACGGAGCAGTCCATTTCTCCCCTGGCTGGACTGGCACTGTGACTCACCAAACAACTGAAATGAGTTCAGCTCAGTTTGCAGCGGGACATGTTTTCTATAAACACTTTCCCCTTGTTGTTTTCTTGCTTTTCTTACAACGACGCTTTTATTCTCACTATCGAGATTGGTTGCATCCACGTATAATGAGAGGGACGGACCAGAGAGGGCCCACTGGTCAGTCAAATCTTTGGGCTGGGGGCTGTGTCTTGCTCGCTGTTAGGCCAACAGAGCATTAGCCAGCCGAGGCCTGCGTGTCTGCAGGGGCTTAGGCCTGCCTTCATTCCCCGCTCTGCAGCCAAAGCCGACACCCCTCCAGGGCATGAGGAGAGAGGAATGCACTCCGACCCTCCACCCTCTCCTCTCCTCTCCTCTCCTCTTTCCCTCCAGAGGAGCAGGGATGGAGGCCCCTTTATGGAAAGCAACCAAGACCCCAGGCATCAGATCCCTCTGTTTTTCATCCTTCTCTTTACCTCGTCACCCTTTGCTCTTTTTTCTTGCCTTTTGTGCGAGGGTTGTTTGCAGTGGTAGAGTACACAGTGCGGTGTAGCCGCAGCCTTCCAGAGGGCCGCGGCCAGCTAGGCCGGGGCCCCTGATAAGGGCTGCGCTCGGCTGCTGTGAGGGCCATGAGAGCACAAACATTACACCACTGAGTAAACGGACCCTGGGGCCCACTGCTGAGCGCCTTTGTTATTGTGGCTCACATGCAGAGAATGCGGCTCATATGGCTGGCTTATCACAAAATCCAATCCTGGACCTTGTGGTACAGCCTATTCTTGGAAGCAGGAGCATGTTAACTCTCTGGTTGTTTTTCCTTCCTTTTTTTTTGCCTCTTTCAGGGATTTGACTCAAAGCTATTTATAAGCGCTGTTATGAAAGGGCATTTTAGGATAGTCTCTGTTCCAGATGGCTATCTGAGCCATTTGTTTGACCGTGATAAACCAGATCAATCATTTAGGTTGAATATTTGCCCGCGATATTAATGTTTAATTAAAAAGGAAATGGCTCCCTCTAAATCTCTGTTAATCTCACTGAAACCAATGTTATCTTGCACTGCTGTGGGAAAAATCACATCTCTGCCACTATTTAGATCAGAGTGCATGTCCTTGACTTACTGCAGGATTTTCTCTTTTAAAAGCACAGGAAGTGAAAAAAATAAACTTTCCTCTCTGTCATGTTAAATGATATTTACAAATTACATTTCCTGACACTTATTTAGAAAGTCATTGAAGATTCCAGCACCATCTAGTGACAGAGTAAAATCTATGGATGCATCTGTTTATTATGTTTACTGCTTCTTCTCTGTCTCTGACGCTCATCTCGGCACCTTCCTTCCGTGGTGCTGGAGGTGCAGGATGGAAGTGGAAAGAGGAGGCCGGGTGAGTTATAGCGGGAAACAGAGACTCGAGCGGTTGTCTAAACACTGTCAGCGGTGTTCCTGGGCTGCAGAGAAAGATCTCCTCGAGCTGCAGTGTGTTCTGTCTGAGGTGACACAGTGGAGGTTCTGGTTCCTGTCCTGGCCCCCGGCTCAGGCTCTGCACCGTCCCTGCTTATGTCCCACAGACGGTAAGACAGTTTTTAGTTTGAAAAGATGAATGTGTTAATTTTTAAAATTTCTCCTCATGTTATTATGGCTCATATGCACAAACTTGGTCCATACCTGTGATGACTCCCCATGCAACACATCTTGTAAACTACTCTGGAATTCATGAAGCATGTTATTTTTCTTCCAAATGACGACTTTGCTGGAATTTGCCTTTAAGGACACAGGGCCGGTGACCCGAGTCGCAGCCTCTGTATGCACATGCCAAACACGCAACACCAGTTTCTTTGCTGCTCCAGGATTTCACTGGAAGTTCAGGTCACTGCTGTTCCAAAGTTTCTCTCTGTTCTCGTCCACAATCCGCAGCTCGGCGTCTCGATCCAGACTGTGCAGACAGAGCGGTCTCACCTTGGTCAACTCGGGCCACTTAGTGAAAACTGATGACAGATCAGTCATTAGAGCTGCACACAGCAGCCATTTATACTCTTAATCTGTCATACACAAGTGACCTTGGGATCCAAGTGTATGTGCGTACATGTGTGATTGTGCCCTTTCAGGTGTGTTTAGATGGTAGGGCTGTTCGTGGCATGAATATGTGCATTTATATTCTTAAAGAAAAAAATCTTTGTCAGCGTTTACTTCACTTCAAAGGACACGCGATCTGATCCTGGTGTTGTGTTACAAGAAGAAAAATCCATTCTAAAACACAAAAGCAAGATGGTATGTTGAAAGTTTGGGCCCATTTTGTTTTTTGATGCCATGTAATTCTTATTCCTGCTGACTGAACAAACTAGACAACATGTTGTCACATTCAATTGTTCAGAAAGCAGCCACAATTTTAGGAGACGTAATGCAGCTATAATCAATATTTTCATAATGACAATGGATCCAATGAGTACACGAATGTGAAAGCAATCACTTGTAGTGGCAAACCAACAAGGAAGGAATCACCTGACGTGTTTTAATGTCCTTCAGCTCATCTTTTTCTGGCCTAACTTTAATGTTTGGTTGACTCTCATCAGTGTCATTTCCAGCAGTGGTGGGCAGCTGTTTTAGTTCTTAACTACTGTAGTAGCCTGCTGTAGTGATCTGCCCAGCTCCAAACAGCAGACATGTACATTTATCAACCAGCTGATGAACATAGTGGAGCATTTAGCAGCGTTGGTGGAGACAAAAACAGCTAAAAAGAGAGTGAATATTATTGACTTAAATAAATCAGTCGGCCAAACACATGAGTCCAATTGAATGCTTATGTTTGCTCTGTTCTAACAAGATGTATAAACAGCCAAATGTTTGCTACCAAATTCACCATATGAACTTTGTAAGGTGATAATGTGTCAATGTGTTTATAGCTTGTTCTTCCACGTGGCCAAGGTTTAAAGAGCATGATCTTTTTTAAAGACTCAACTTTTTGCACAAATGCTAAACAATTAGACAGAGCAATTAATTGCAGAAGGTTTCCACTCACAGAAGCCTAAATAGACCAGAATGCAATGCAGCTACAGTACATGCTTTGCCATCACTGCTGCTTTTTCTGCCTGCACTTATAATTTCACCCTGTTCAGGCACATACTGAGTTGGTCAAAGTCATTCTTGGAAATGTTGGAAATAACAGCCAGCAGCAGAGGTACTGCAGATGAGGCAGGCTGAAGGAAAGCGGGAACACTTGAAAAGTAAATTGCGACACGTCCCACATTGCGCTCAGCGAAAGACTATTACTTACGACACTTCAAGAGAGTCCAACGATGGAATTTTCCTTTTAGGTGTGCGTCCCTATGCATGTCTGTGTGCATTTTTATACATGCAGGAATATAGGGTAGAAAGCCTACGTGTCCCGACAAGCACACGGGAGCGAGATGAAAGGTAAATCAAGACAATCTTTGAATTCAGTGAAACATCCGGGAGGTCTGAGCAACTTAGCTTGTAGAAAAAAAAAAAAAGACTGTTGAGTCGGGACAGTTTTATTTGTCATAAATAACACTTTAACAAGACATTCACATCGGGAAGAAATCCAATACATGTTCACTTGTAGTCTTTCGAAACAATCGCCCGAGCACAGTTTGCAGTGTCAACATGATACAGATTGAGTCAACCAGATACACTTGTTATTGTTTCCTGGTCGGAGTGGAGCTGGAGACGAGCCAAAGCTCTTTATAACCCCGCTCGGTGATCTCTTGTTTTCGCCACTGACTTCTCCAGGCTCATTAACATGATTAATGAATATCTGAAAAGCTAATGCAAATGCCGTCGGATCCAAGCGTGGCATTGGATTTCTGCTGCTTTTTAATTTCTCATCACTCATTAAGAGAAAGCTGTTCAAGCCTCCTGCTGAGATATCAGCTGGAGCGTAATGGCAGGGACTCTGGAGGGAGAGCATGTTAAGGGTTTTCTTAATGAGCCTTTCTGCCCTCTCATCGGAGAACTCTCATCAGCTCTACTTTCATCGTCTGGTGGCGTTTTTCTTTGCTTTTAATTCAAGTAATTAAAAACCCCCAAAAACCCCAGATCCTCGATTCATCTGTATGACTTTATTTCTGGGAACAAGGTGGCTCTGCGCCTGCCCTGTGCCCTCTCTCGTCTCATACCAAAGAAAGTATTAGTAACCTTATCTCCTCCCCCTTGTTGCTCTTTCTAATGGGGAATTTCATTTACCGGGGAAGTGATCCGTTTTGTCTGAGCATAAATTGCAGATAATTGTGCCATTTGGACACCGGACAGCGGGGTCGCTAGACGAACAGTCAGGCTGGGTGAAAGTGGATGCCTGGGAGTTCACGGCTGGCTGAAGGCAAATGCACGGATACACGTGTGTGTGTGTGTGTGTGTGTGTGGCCGCATGTTTTCACTTGGTGTGTACTGTGTGTGTGTGTGAGAGAGAGTGAGAGCGCTCCTCCCACTGTTTGTTCTTCTATTCACAGTGGGTTTTAAAACAGGTCGGCGCTGGCTGAGGAGTATACTTTTTAACTGTATGTAATTGTCCTCTACAATAACAGCCACCATGTTTTCTCTGGCAGCACGCAGCGTACAGGCTGTGTGAGAGGGGCCGGGGTCCAGCGCTGTAAGGCCCATGTTTATATTTTCTTACGGTATCTCACTTCGCCGGGGTTTGCCAAGATCTGCGAGGGCAATGGGAGTGCATGGAGATATGTGTGAGCTGCAGTATATCCCAGCACTTTCCCACTCTAACATCCAGCTATTTCTCTCACAAATCATCCGCAGTGGCTAAATCGAACTCATTTTTCCCCTTGTTTCCACGTCTTTCTCTGTTGACCCAGCGGCGGGCACATATGCCAGCACGCACAGGACGAGCCGGCGCAGCCTTGTTTCCCCCCCGCGGTGAGGTGACTTCCCAGCACAAGCTCAGTCAGGCACAGTTGTTGGATGGGGGGTTAAGTGGTGCCCCCGAGCCAACACACAGGAGCTTAAGCTTTTGACTGACAGCTCTTTAAAGCACGGGCCCTGGAGCTGGTCCAGGTGTGAGAGAGAGAGGCTGAGCTTTAGCACACAGAGCCTGATTAGGTGCTTCTCCTTCGAGCAGCCCAGCCAAGCTCGTTGGATGACTTATGACTGATGACATAGGTGTCTGGAGAAAGCCTCATAAGTCTAGGAGAGACGACAAGGGCGAATAATAAAAATAAAGCAAAAATATTTCGCAAATTGTTTGTCGTGAACTTCCATCACAGTTTAAAGACCAACCTCTTCAGCTCTTCATCTTACACATGTTCTACTGTGGAACACACACTATTCTGCACATTGCACTGCATCTTATTACAATACCACTCCCTTTGCACTCCTTCATTCCACTACTATCTTTAGTCTTTGCACTATTATTGCACATATTGTACTTTTTGTGTATATACAGACTCTATATAAATGCGTGTAAATATATTATAGTTTTTTTTTGCTATTTCTTCTTTTTTATACTCTACTTTACTACTTTGTTGTATTCTTTATGACCTATTTTATTGTTTTATTCTGTCTAATTAAAAACTTGTTTATACATTTTGTTTCTGCGCCGCATGGACTGAATTTCATTGTGCAATCCCGTATTGCGCAATGACAGTAAAGCTGCACCTTGTAGATTCCTTGTTCGGCTTTGACCTGCCTCACTTGAAGCAGTTGACATGAAGTTTTTTTCCCGTGCAATGAGGCATTATTCCCAACAATTCATGTGAGCTCACTTTCAGTTTCATCTCAGCGGTTTAGATGTTCTGGCTTAGGCGTCGGCTTGTTCACAATCTGTCTGATCCTCTGATCTCTTGTGTCTTGCCCGGTCCAGCTTTGTTGTGGCGATGTCTCACTGTTCTCAATAAACTTTGTGAGTACAATGTTATCATAGCCAATAGAAACAAACTACAAAAACAACAACCAAGATGTAATAAATTTTCAAAGTGTTTATCTGTTCAAATGAGAACCAGAAAGCATCCTTCTTACAGAATTGTCAGAATCAGTTATTGGTCCTGAACCCTGTCCTAGGGCTGCATCGCCTGATCACTTCCTGTCAGAGCTGGCAACAGGAAATCGGTGTAGGCACAAAGGCATGCATCAGCCCGGACAGCCATCTGCTTACCACCACAGCTGAGTGTGTTTTGGCCTGTTCGGGAGCTCGGAGAAACATTCCCCAAGAGGCAAACTACATACCCTCTGTCTCCTCCGCTCATGTCAACCTTTGTGCGTCCGAGCTGCAACCACCAGGACCCCCGCGTTTTAGCACTGATTCATAGCCAAGTTAGTTTTCATTGACACTTTTGGAGCCACATATCAAGCAAGACATCAGAAGCTGGTTATTTTCTCTCTCACCTCTCTGTTTCGTAACATGTCGGCCCTTTTATCGAGGCGAGGCTCTTAGTCGTACATGCTCCGCCAGGTCTGGCTTTGAACAGCCTGAGTCCAAGAGCCGTGGGGGAACATGTGAGGCAACATCTTGGTGGGAGGTCAAAGGTCAACCTTCAATTAAGACTTCAATGAAGCAATTCGCCTCTTAGCCCCGGAGAGAGAGACATACCCAGCAAGTCTCAGGTGTATTCATCCAGAAAAATAACTGATTAAACCAATGCTACGAGCATGTCTTCACCTGAAGGACTCTGGCAAAGCCTGGAATTTACACCTGCTTCTATTTTGATTCCTGAACAAAATTCAATCTTCACTACAATTAAATCTCCAAACAAAGGCAAACGACGGCAGGAAAGTTTGGGTTTCTGTTGTGAATTTTTTTTTTCACATTTCAATCCCACCCCCTCAGTGGTTGTTTCTGAGTTTTGCCAATGGAAGTCTTGTCCTTACATGCATGCATCAAATTACTGTAAATATTTATGTCCGCCTCTCTTGAATAGAGGCCTACTGTATCGGAAGAGAGGAAAATGAGGAGGGGGGGGGAGGAGGAGGAGGAGCCCCGTAAATGGAGCAGTATTTGGATTGTTGCAGTCTTTGGATAATGCTCCATTAATCTCACCTCTCATGTGTGTTTCCCATCACAAAGCATTCTGTCTGGATTCTCATGAGAGAATCAGATAGTTAATCTTTATGGGTTAGTGGAGCTCCATATGGAAAGTTGTCTGGCAGTGTTAAAGGCCTGGCTCGGCCCGTCCCTGACAGGCAGAGTTAGAAAACGTTTTCAGCTTGACGCCTGCCTCGCGCTCCCCTGCGGTTTCTCCTGTGTGTTGTTTGTTTGTTTAATTGGCCGATACAGCTTGCTGGACGATTGTCCTCTTTGGTGTGTGACTGTAGCCATAATGTTTGGATTTGGAGCCTCACTTTGGTGTGGTTTTTTTGTTGGGAGGGGGCTTCACTCTGAACAACACAAAAAACAATACAGCTACAGGGATGCTGTCATTGCTGGTTCTGCAGGAATAGGAAGAGAAAAAAAAAACAACTGGGGACAAATGATTTTTTTCCACTGGATTCTTCTTTTTCCTTCACTACAATTTTGAAAATGTTTGTTTTAGTGCTTCAGGTTTTTTATTGTCATCAAGCAGCAACTGTGGAGTAGCAGATTTGGCACGACGCAGCAAAGTAAGCATGGAGTGCTAAACCAGCCTGTCAGATGCTCTGTGCTCCGCGGGGGGTAAAGAGTACGGCTTCTTGTATAAACCATCAGTGCTTTACAGACACAAATACACAAATGCATGCCAGAGTCTATAAACACACGCATTTCTAGCCGTCTCTCTCACAGACATACACAGTCTCAGTGTCTCTTCTGCCTGTTGGGGGTAGATGTCATAAGTGCTCCGCTTGCCAAAGGAAATCACTCTTGTATTTATGTATGCGAGCACAACTATTATTACAGGGGATGTTTTAAACAGGAGAAAATGGGGGTAATGAATGAGACTCATACATTCCACAATTCCAGTGGTTTTTCCCCGCTCGCCCCTCCTCTGAAAAACAATGAAACATTGTCGCTGGAGAGAAGAAATCCCTATTCAACAGGCTGCTGCTGTCGCTGCATTTTTCCCTCTCATGTCTTTCCTCCGCTCTCTCCATCTTTTTTTTTTTTTTTTTTTTTTTGCCGCACTCACTTTTTCCTTATTTGTCGTGTTATTTATATGAGCTCACCCTCGCTCACGCTGGGCAGCTTCAGAATGGAAGGTTCCCCTGGGGGCGGCGGTGGCGGCAGGTTGAGGCAGGTGTGTGTGTGTGTGTGTGTGAAAGCGAGTGTGTGACCCATCGGCCACCCCTGCATAGAGGGCCCTTTGTGCGCGTCCCCGGTTTATAACACCTCCACTCTTCTCTAACTCTGCTCTCCTTTTACGCCGTTCCCCTTTCTCTGCAGCCGCTGCCAATCCTGCCCACTGACACTTTCATGTACACACACATGCGTGCACACACACACACACACATATAAACACACATCAAACTGCTCCCCGATTTTTATTGTAGGCAGGGATCACTCATTCTTTCCAGGGAGGGAAGCGTGTCGTGAACTCTGCAGCTCTAAGCCCAGGGCTCTGGCAGTGGCAGCCTGTGATGCAGCCGCAAATTCAAACCGGGTCCCCCCAGTCTGGAACATCCTGCTGCTGTGTCTCTTGCTTAGATGGGAATAGCACCCAGATGTTCCAGTGTATTATAATGCTTTGGTGTACTTGCAAGTCATGGTATCAATTTTCACCCTTTCCCTATTGATATATTCATCTACCAACCTAAACGCACCTTCAGGCCCCCACCAAACATCACTTCCTGTATTTCTACTACTTTCATACTTCTGTAACTCTTTTTCACTTCAAGTCCTTGCAAAGATGCGTCATCGGTGTGAATAATTTTGCCAAAGGGGTTAACACCATGGAATTATTATTTTCCTGTACTGCATAGAAATGACTTCTGTTTCTGCTTTTCTGTCTCAAAGAATAGAGTTGGTCTATGAAGCAATTTTGGCATCATATTGGTTTAAACATTTTTTCACTTTTATTTTATGTTTCCACGCATAACATTGCATTTCTATCGACAAGAAGACACTGTTCACTGTAGTTTTCAATAAACAAGGTGATCTGCTACAAGTTCAGAACTAAAAATGCTTCTGGTGATAGAAGCCAAAGTGGAAAAATGAAAGAAATTGCAAATGAGTTGACGAGTTTGCTCCAGGGTCTCACAAAGTAATTAAAATATATATAATAAAATTAAATAAACTTGAGGTTACAGGGTGTTTTTAAATTAAAGTTTCATCCAATTTGATTTTCACCAGTTGTGTAATATTGAAAATAAACACCAGTGGGCCTATCGGACAGCCTGATCAAGAATTTAAAAATGACTTTGCTTTTTTGTAACTTCTTCTGTTTTCCTCAGGAGTTGGTAGAGACCAAAAGTAGAGCTAAAAGACAGCAACTATCGTCATTAGGACACAGATCAGATGGACAGAAGCACGACTCCATGTGAATTATAATGTTGTATGTATGCATGTTTGTAGCTTTTGCATATGGAAATGATCAACTGCTTGTTAACAAGTTTGCTATATCGAAAAGGTGACAACTGGTTTCCGCTGCCCACTGAAAAAAATCACTCATTGCAGGTGTGAGAACAGCAAGTATTCCTTTTTCCCTTTTTGTTTTTCATGACTTAAGATACCTTTTGACAATGATAACTTCAAACAAAAAGCAAAATGTGTCTAACCTACATTTGCAGAGCAGCAACATATGGTAGGTTTGGTGCAATTCCCATTTAACACTAGCTCCTTTGATCATTAGAAGAAGAACAGTTCACACATTCCTTCAAAATGAACAGTTTCATATTTTCTCCATATGCAAGTCTTCATGGCATCTGCCCCTTCCACTTTTAATGAACGTGGATTCAATTTCACCACAGAATCAATATTTATGCACTATGCCGTGTGCTACATTTGCATAGCACTCCTGTAAAGTTTCAATATTTTGTCAACAGCTGAGTGTCAAATGTTTTCATTTTGCAACAACATACTGCAGGATGTATAAGGAATGTTGACGAGAGAGGAAGGAGAGAAGCGAAAAGATTTATGAAGCTCCTCCTAAAAGTCAATATGGGTTTCAAGTTACATCTATGGCGCTGTGGAGATTTATGTTTAATAAGCTTCAGGTGTTGGCTGGCTTGGGTTCGGGCTGAGGATGGGGCTGGTGGAGTGGGTGACTGTTCATGCACACACACACACACTCGTGCACACACATCCTGCTCCCAGCCCATTTTTGCTGTCAGTCTTTACTGACGCTTCAGTTTGCCTTGCGTCTGGAAAAACAGAGCTACCTTTGTGCCCACCTCTCAAATGGTTTCATGTGGCCGTCCGCAACGGCTGTATGACAACACACAGCCCGTCAGGGGTGAGCAGAGACAAATGGAAAAGTTAATATACGACTAATAAGCAAAGAAGGGGAGGAATGTGCAGGAGAGGTCAGAGGGGAGATTGACAGCAGGTATTAAGGGCGCCCCCTCCTTCTTCCATCTTTCGCGTTCTGTGTTTATGTGTGCGACAGGAACTCTGTAGGAGCGTGAAACAAAGGTCGGCCTGTATGCAGAAGGTGTGCCCCCCTCCAACAACTTCACCCTGTAGCTGCAGAGGCAGGACAGAGCCGAGAGGATCTCAAGAGCATCATGAGGTGTGTGATGGCGGCGTCAATGAGGTGTGTGGCTCCTACACAAAGATGTATTTTACCAAGACTCCCTTTTCACCTCCACCCATATCTGTCTGGTCTTGCCCTGAGACCCCCCCCAGACACACACACACGCCCCTCTACTCTTCCCCAAGCCCCTCATAGATCCTACCTGTCATTTCTAAGCCAACCATAAATCATCACAGCGAGCATTCCTCTTGACACCTGAAAGTGCCTCGACAAGACGCACCAAAAATCTATCTGTGACACTTCTGTGTATGCATGAATGTGAAATGGAAACATGTGAAATTCAATAGCGGAGAATGTGCTTGCCTATGGCTGCGCAGCCTCCCACCCTCCCTCTCAATTTTTTTCCCCCCCAAAGAGAACCAGCTGTACTTATATAGAAATCCTCTACCTTTAGCAATACGTCTCTCATTCTCCCACTTAATCTCACATTCTTGTCTTTTGTCTTTCTGTGAGGGTAAACATTAGTTTAATTAAAGCCATTGTGAGGCCTGAACTGGGCCACCCACGGCAAGAGGTCATTAAGTTTGCAAAGCTGAAAATGAGACAAATTAAAAGTAGTCTCTACGGCAGAGAAGTAAATTGAAGAAAACAACTTAATTGCATCTCTCCGAGGGTCTTTACCCTAATGTGAGGTAGTGACATCTTTTCTTTCACTCTGTGTTTTGAAAAAGGCACGAGAATCTAGAGCAAAAAAAAAAGCATCAGTTACTTTGCTTCACAAAACATATAGAATCTAGTTTTTCAAGGCCACACGTTTTTGTGGAGAACAATGGTATGGGGTGTTCGTATGCTGTCTTGGTATTGTTTAACAGCAGGGTTAAGGTGGGTTGGGAAGTGATAATTACAGGTTTTGTACACAAGGTCACGGCACAGGGGGAGAAGAATAGGCCGTTGATTCGATTGGTTCATCCTGTGGTGGTGTTATTGTATGTTCTGTAAAATGGCACAAGTGGCTCTTATTCAGCGGACACACGCTGGAGGGCCCTGCCTTTCTCCTCGCAACAATGGCCCACAATTCCCTGGGCAGTTCTCAGGTGGATCGCCTTACCCGCACTGACTCGGTGGCTCACCTGAGGACCGGCCCGGCAGCTTAAACCTGCTCCAGTCGCACGGACGAGGTTACAGTTACACGCAGTGCATAGACCCAGATGCATAGATACACATTTGTAAACACAAGCGAAGGCACTTTCACAAAACACCTGACTTCACACCGCTTGTAAATTGGTGTTTAAGCTGCTGGAACAACTGGAAAACCCCATTTCTTGAGTACATGCATGCACATGCTAGCAATTATGAGACATTAACAATACACTTTCAGTGCATGGAGGCAGTGCATTCAACTGTGTCAAGGGAGAACTGTACACTGTCACCCAAGCTGCTGCTGCAGAGTTGATTTTCACTCTCCGAGCCAATCGCAGGCTTTCCCTCCCGGCGAAGCGTCCACGTGCTCGCCGAGCTAAATTCTCGAATTCCTGCAGAAGATTGAAACGCGACGCTTTCCCAAGACAACAGGGCAACCCGACACTACACACACCTCACACATACACTCATTATCAAGTTACACCGCTGGTTTCTGCAACACCACCAAACACCTATAGCTATGGGAACACCCCAACACAGACATGCACACTCAGACATTGTGTTTCTTGACAATTAGCTCGGTATGTGGCCTTTTCACCCGGTGGCTGCGGAATATATTCGATACAAGACGTGCTGCTTTTCATCACATCAACCCCAGCAAATGTTTGGAGTAATTATCCTTGCCATTAGACAGTCAACATGCCCGTTCAAACACTTAGCCTTTCCCTCACCTTTATTGGTTTAACATCAGGACCAGGTAAGAAACACGGATTTGTACCCTCCGCACATTATAAACATCATTTTAAGGGGGATTTTATGAGGCTGCTGTGTCTATTTTGGCCTGTGTTACCTCAGTTCTTTACAGCTCAGAGACACAGATAATTATCCACAGATCCACACGAGCTGAGCTGACAGAGTCTCTGCCAGCCTGGATTTACTGCTCACTCTGGCTGTAGAAACAGAGATGTGCAGAAATTAAAGGAATTAAAGAGAAAAATGTGTCACTGTGGAGGGTCTGAGACTGTTTTAAGTCAATGATTAAATGTGTTCTGGATATGATTTATATCTTATTGTTCAAGTTTACTTTTATCACTTTATTTTATTATTCTATTATTTTAGTCCTGGGGTGCTCAAACTTTTTCCCTTGGGGGGCCAAAACTGAAACTTAATGGTGGGCCAGGGGCCAAAAGCAAACACCTATTGTATTTCATTGTTAAGATGCAAAATTGCACCAGGATCCCAAGTTCCTTTAACTGACTGACCTCCTGCACAAAGTGTCACTGTGCTCACACTGCAGGGACTATTTAAAAAATTAAATCATTATTAACAAGCAATTTTACATATTTAAAGAGCATTTTTACCTCTTTTCTTTTTTTTTCTAGAAACATCTGTCAGGCCAAATTGAACCTTATGGTGGGCCTTCATTCATCTTAAAACAAGTAAAATTTGGGAGATAATTTTTCAAAAGCTTTTTAATATTGTACTTTTTCTAAACAAAGTCAGTGCTTCACTATAAATTACAGAATGACAGAGCAGAATCATAAAGTAGGCTATTAAAAATAAATATATAATAACAAGGTCAAGGTCAAACAGAAACAAATGTTGTAAAATCTTTGAAAAAAATCTTTATATAAAAGCAAGTCTCTATGGAATAGTTGAACATTTTGGCTGAGAGTTCAATGAGAAGATTGATACCACTCGTTTCTGTCCATTAAATATGGAGCAAGAGATAAAAGACTGGAAACAGCTTCAAGCTTTTCCCTTGTAAAACCATAAATTAACTTATACAAATTAAACAAATGAGATATGATCTTTTGAGGTGCTGGTTGGCAGATTTTTTTTTTTTTTTTTTTTTTTTACATGTGGACCGACACAGGCCATTTCCACCCACTTGCTTCCAGTCTTTAAGTTAACTGGGTGCTTCATATTTAATGGACGGACAGGAGAGTGATGTCAATATTCTCATTTAACCCTTGACAAGAAGGCAGAAAGGCTTCTTTCTCAATATGTCCAATTACTCCTTTAAAAGGTGAATTCAAAGATGCTACTGGTTTGGTTAGGCTCAGTCCTCTCTGGCTCTTCATACAACTTGTTTATTACCCAGTGGTGAGGGGCCTTTTTGGTTCAGGCCCCTCAGCTGCTGAACTTCATATTCTCAAGCACACTTAAAAGTGATTGCACAGATATCCCTTTTATAAAATGCTGTTTGAGCTGCTATAACAACCCCCATTCTTGAATACATTCACACACATGTTAACAATTATGAGACATTAGCAGCGCACTCTCAGTGTATGGAAGCAGTGCATTCGACATTGTCCAGGGGAAACTGGACACTGTTGCCCCAGCTGCTGCTGCTGCTGCTGCTTTGGAGTTCGTTCTCAGGAAGGTCGGTCTCTTGGAACCTTTTGAAATTTGTATTGGAATGAAATCTCACTCCAGTAGCAGAATTCTACCTTTATTTTAGAGCACATGATTTTGGGAATTGAGGTTGGGCAAAGATACTGGTAGATATATAGGGGCAGTCTGTGTGAGGATTTTGAGTAATGTGCATGCAAGTAAATATAAAATATATAATCAATACCACATTTTAATGTACAGCTGAAGAAAAAGGTTCAGTATGTGAAAGTGGATACAACTGATAAAAAAATACCAATGGAAGGAGCGGGATCAGGGGTATTACAGTCCAGATACCCCCACCATGTGGACCAGTTTAAAGAAGACGAGGGGATTTGTTTCAAAGTCCTACACAGAGCGTCCAACAGAGCTGATTTACAAGCCGTCTGAACTGATGTTAAAACTAGAAGACAGTGCGATGAATCAAATTTCTGCTGATATCTGTGTGTTCAACAAAAGCAAGTGTGCGTGTGTGTATGTTCGCGTTACTGTACTTATGAGAAACAGTTGGAGCTTTCACAGCCTCAGAATGAGGATTTGTTCCTGTGAAGGGATGTCACTTTGACTGAGGTTCATGATTTAATTTAAAAATATTTCTTTGCATCATCCTAAAAATCTTCAATTAAAGGTTAGCCTATGGTTATGTAGTAGATTATGGTTCAGGTGTTCAGGTGTGATGTGAGTAACTGATTGCAATCAATGGTCCTCACATGTATAGAAATGTGTGTATTCATGTGTGCGTCAAAGAGACAGACAAAACTGAAGCAAGAGGAAAAAGAGAGATTGCAGAACATCGGCAAGATTTACTATTTCTAAACGATTTGGACATCTCCAGACACTCCTGGGTTGATGGATCTGTACAAGCAGGGATTTGGACTGATACTTGATTCTGTCTGGAGTCTGTTTCAGCACTCCCATTCACCTCATCACTCCCTCCCATAGCGCCGAGATCTCATTCACCTTTGAACTCCAAAGAACCCCCCCCCTTGGTGACTCCCGACAGCCACAGTCGCCCACTGCCAACCAGGTGCAAAGCTGCGCTTGTTTCCATGTGCGAGCGAGCCATTGTGGCCGATGACGTAAAAGTTCGGCGTCCACTTGAATCCAGCCAGAAGGTGGACGGCGATAAGGAAGAGAGCTCCACGAGACAGAGATAGAAGATTGGAGGAGGCAAGGATCCAAGTGAAGGGAAGATTAAACGAGCAGGAAAATAGATGAGATGAGAGGAAGTGAAGGAGGTTGGAAAAGGTGTAGGAAAAAAGAGGGACAGTGCATTAGTCACAGGGTAACTTTAGCTCCCTTTGTGGCTGAGCGGAGAGAGATTTCTCATCGCTGATTTGGCCGGAGCAGGCTACAGAAACATTATACATGCCAGACGTGCCATTTGTCCATCTCCCTTCCTTTTTGTCTCTGTCTCTGTTTTCCTATAAGCTTCCTCCACCCAAAAGATCAGTGCAGGGCAACAGACATTTTTCTGCCTAAAGTGGATTCAAATGTGGGGTTGGGCTGTGAATGAACTGAGACTGGTGATCATGTGTTTGATTAATGCAACCACGTCACCTCTTACTTTGCTCGCTGTTAGTCTTTACATTGTTTTCTCGCTGTTGGACTGAAAGAGCTTATTATTGGTTGTATTTGGAGGTTGATTGTATATAAATTATTTGTGCTTTTGCATGTTTTAAGCCACAAGCATAAGTTTAAGATAAGATTAGATATTCCTTTAATCATCCCTCGGTGGGGAAATTCACTTTGTCCAGCAGCAAAGACAAGAGAGCAGTTAAATAGTGCAGACAATAAAGAATATAAACAGAGAGGTATTAGTATTAACAAATTAACAAATGTACACGAAACTCTTTACAAATTTACATGAATACAAAAGTTGCACTGATTTCAGAATTCCAGCCTTTGATTTGTATAACAATTCAGAAACATTCACGTTATGTACGATCCTGTTCAATGTTTGTGTATTGATTGTGTTTTTGCATTAATGTTTACCAAATGGTGACAGATACAAGGGATTTCAGCTGTTGTGCCACTAAGGAAGGTTTCAAAGACTGTCTCAGTTTTTCTTGAATTATCCTGCTAGATAAGGACACACAGCACGTTGATTTACATTAAATGAATGAAAAGCAAACTAAGACGTCAACCTGAAAACAAATGCTTTGAAAAATGGTCTGCAGCAGATTCAGTGGGCTAAAATCTCCACCCAGCCACTGGTGTGAACCTTCAACTGAATCAGACTTCCTCTGGTTGGTCTGGTATATTGTCATGTTTGTGTATTGATATACTGTTACTGTTATGTCTGCAGACTGGGCCTGCTGGGGTTTCTCCCCTCTTCTGTTATTGCAGCGAGGGGCTGCAGTTGGGTGAGTGTAACAGAGGTGTGTGTGTGTGTGCAGTTTGTGTTGTACATGCTGTATGTTTTGAGCTGTTTGACCAGACTAACTAATGTGACAACACGTCTTCATACCTAGATGATAGAATAGGTCGTTTGCCAGTGAATCCCAAAACAACAAACAGTATATGACCGTGCCTGGACAAACGTGGTTAACATTGTGAAAGAGTCTTGTTAGGTTTAGGTCCTAAAAGTACTTGGTTAGGTTTAAGAAATCAAGGTTTGGGTTCATGATAATATGGGTTCATGATAAGTGACCTATATGGCAGTTTTTTGGGGGGAGGACAGTCTGAATGTGATTAATGAAAGGACGTTGAAAATCAAACTATCCCTTTCTGTTTTTCACTCTCTGTCCTCTCCCTCTGTCTGAAACTCCTCCTCACAGTCTCTCACAATCTCAGGGTGCTAGATTGGTGTGAAATGTGTTTCTTCGAGTGGAAACCTACTGTCTGTTCGTGCGGATGCGAAGGCCTTCATACAGTACCTCAGTGTCCGTGTATCCTCGTGTTTATGTGGCATTTTTTTCCCCTGCGACTCCATAGTCCAGAATAACTGTCATCACCCGGCCATAAAGCAGGCACCTGTTACCCCCTTGTGACCCAAACAGAGCCACAGAGGTGATTAACTGGGGTCAGCATCCACACAGATCAACACACTGTCACACACACTGGCGTCACAGCCTGAATTTCCTCAACACTGTCTCCTTCTCCATTTTGTCAAACAGATAGAATCAGATGTTTTTAAGTTTTGTCAGAGTATTAAACCCTGTCAATTTGGGAACTTGCCACAGGCCATGTGTGTGCAGTAGGTTGCAGCGGTGATTGTCACTTTCTTCTCACCACTGATTTGTCTCTTCTAATAACAACAATAGGAAGTGTGTGAAGTGAGACGGGGAAAAAAACTTTCTTTGAAGTGGTACAGTAACAGCTTTGCAGGTAGTTACGACACGGTGTACTATTTGATGTAGTATTGTATTGCATTCTGTGGTGTGTCTGATATATTGTGAGAAACAGAACCTCAAACACGCCATTATGTGCATTTTAAAAAAGCAACTTAAAATGTGAAACTTTGCCATGAAAGGGATAATTTTGTGGTATGCATACATAGCGTACATAATAACATTTAAAATTAAAATCTTTGTTTTGGCTTTAACCTGACTGGAGGGCCACATAGGCTGGGATTCAAGATCAGGACAATTTGGATTGCACCAAGTAAGTCACTGCTCATCACAAATTTATTTGTGTTTGCAATTTACTTTTTTACATTTTTTTTTTTACTATTTACTAATAGCACTTTTTGGGACTACCTCTTTGACAATATGTAAAAACTGTTCAATGAGCTCTTTGTATTATCCTGGGATTGGTTCTTGAAAGAAAAAAAAAAAATACAACTATTTTTTTTATGATTTCTCTGAGCACATAAAGAGCATTGCCAAGAGTTGGATGAGAAGATTGATACCGCTCTCATGTCTGCACACTAAATATGAAACAGCCACTTAGCATAAATACACTTGGGTTTTTGTACAGGTTGGTGCAGTGAGTACTGATTGTACAGAAGATGCTGGTAGGCTTATCTTGTTATCTTTGTACAGAGCCAGGGTGGTTGTTTCCCACCATTTCCAATCTTAATGCTAAGCTAAGCTAATTAGCTGATGACTGTCTCCATGTACAGACCTTAAAGTGGTATTAATCATCTCATCTAACTCTCGGCAAAGAAATTAGTGTATTTCCCAAAATGTTAAAGTATTTTGATAACTGAATTGAAAATTCAGGGGACAATATGTGTATGTTTCCATAATTTGTCTGAAGGAAGTCTTTAACATACTAAACACAACAATTCAGTGACAATTAAATGCAATGGCATTTCTTCCACCAAGTCTCTCTCTTCCCCCGACTACTTTTAATCGATGGGAAAGAAAAAGTATATATGCAAGCCGTTTGTGCAACATGACCTTTTAGTAGAAAATAGAAAGCCCCACATCCTAAGTTACTTTATGCTGTTTACAAGGCTCATTATTAGAAGGCAGGTCAGCGTGATTTATGTGAATTATTCATTTTTAAATCCCCCTGCTCCCAGCACTCTTTCAAGTGAATGGACTGATTCCATTCAAAAAGCAGGTGTTTTAGGGTAGGGCCGTATTTTTTTAACTTTAGTTATGCCATCACTAAGACTCTTTTGTGATTTGCTTCGATGTCATTTACTCAGCAACATCATTAAACTAACCTGTGACGAAGTGTTTTCCACAGACCTTGCCTGGGTCTCACAGTTGACCATTTCCATCCTCTCTGCAGATGACCTGAAGCCACAGATCTCTTCTTGCACTGTCCTTTGCTCCTTGGGGAAGAGTAGAAAATCATCAATTTTTTAAAAATTCATTTATTGTTTGATGTTTAAAATGCAATGCATCATTTGGGCATGGTGCCAGTAGTTTTTTTAAATTTGGTGCCAGCACTTTTCCAGCACTTGTTTTCACCCAAAAGGGGGCGTGACGACAGGAAATTGATGTATGCCTGCTCTCATCTCTCGCTCCTCTCTCGCTGAGTGTTTGCCGGTGAGGCTGCATGTGTAGTCTTGCAGAATGACTTCATGCCATCAATGGGTGTTCTCATTATGCTTGGGTGCCGGTGAGCCTTGCAGGCTTTTCAGATTTGTCTCTGCGCTAGGACTTTTTGGCAGGTCCCAAACAGAGGAGAGAGACAGGGCTCCGCTCTCAGGAAGACACACTCGCTGCAGGGCAGAATTAAAGACAATAAATAAACCACTTGGATGAGGTTCACTCGAGTCGTTCTTTTTTTAGCAGTGTCCCAGCCTGGCAGGGTTATTATCCCAGCCTGCTGTGGATGTGTGCAGCAACTATTCAGCGATCATCTTTTCTGTTTGTCCTCCAACAAGTTGGAACACCGCACTATGCTGCGTGTGTGTCTTTTGGGTGTTAACGAGGGTTGTTCCAAGAAGTTGAGTAACAGAGTTTCTACCCAGATGCAGCAGCGAGCAGGTGTGGAGTTGAATACTTCAACTCCTTGTCTAATCCTCTTCTCTACCCAGGGGCTGAAGAAGCGGTTCTATTGTAACAAATAAATCCTCTCGTTTCGAAACGCCTTCATCTGTGAGCTGAAGGTGGTAAAATGTCCTGACTCATCAAAACCAGGCCTCCCCCCCCTCCTTTTATTAGTTTTCCGGCATTTAAAATAAAGAATATGTAGCTACTTGCTACATTTTTGTTTTGTGGCATTTTTTTTTTTTTTTATTACTGCTGCTGTTACTGACAGGGAGCCGAGCCATCATGTGCCTGCTTGTTGAGAAACAATATGAAAGCTGTGGGGTAATGTGAGGGGGAAAGGCAATAAAATGACATTAAAGTGAGTTCTTGTAACTGTAACAAACACACCTGTTATGAAATGGCTCTGAAAGCAGGCGGCAGCAGGGTGAAAGTGCACTCGGCGCTGTTTTTCACTGGCAGCTTATCTCAGTGTTAACATTGTGACAGATGTTAGACGAAAAGACAAAACATGCAAGGACTGCACTTTCAAACACAGTCATATGACTATGATGGCTTTTTTTTTTTTGTTACACACCAAAATATTTTTTATATTACTGCTGACATTTCCAGCCATTGGTTTCACTTTATTATGTCCATTATCACCATGAAAATACATTTGCATAGACTTGAAAATTAAGTACAATTTTGAGGTACTTGTATTTGAGTAATTCCATTTCATGCTGCTTTGTTTCTTGTTCCTCCTTACATTCTGATTAATAATACAAAATATAATCAACATATAAATAATGGCATCTGTATAGCTTAAGATGAGATAAGACTTTGTTGAACCATGACAGATAATCACAAGCTACCCAGCAGTATATAAAATAATTACATTAGGCCTCACCTTCACCAGCAGCATCATTAAAGTGATAAACACATTAATACATCATATAATTATAGTCCAGTACTATATATTATTCAGCAGCATGACTACTTTTACATTTGGCACTTTAAGTACATTTTGATACAAATATGTTTGCATTTCTACTTAAGTAAAAATTTTGAATGCATGGTTTAATTTGTAACAGAGTATTTCTCCACTGCGGCGTTGCTACTTTTACTTAAGTAAAAGATCTGAGCAATTCTTCAACCAAATAAACATTTCTGTGCCTTAATTTGTGTTGTCAAAGTCACAGAGTATAACTGTCGCTTGGTATTACAGTTGCTTTAGCTTTTGCATGTTGGTGCATTCAAGGACACCCAGTCAATAAAAACTCTACAGCTGGCTGCCAAACACTAATCTTTTGAATCTAATGCATGATCACAATTATATGACTCAAATTATTCAATGGACGTTTTCACTTATTTTCCGTTGTCCTGGTTTTAGTTTCTAGCTCATGAATGCAACAAAATATTTACTGCAGAGGATTATCTTTTAAAAACCAGTTTGATGTTTCAACCAGTTGATTTACATAGCCTGCTAACACGAATGACCTGGTTCTGTATCGTCCAATCTCCGGCTCACAGTAATCACTCCGGTTGAAATTCACCTGCCACTTGTGCTTATGAGGTCGACTGGGACAGTAACTCTTGCTGGATTATAACTCTTCCAGGTGAGAGGACGATCCTGCTCTTCCATCCCTCCCTTCCTCTCACAGCCAGCTGCCAAGCAGTCAATAAAGCAGCCCAACCTTTCCTGACTACACCCCCGGGTGAGAGTGATCTACTGCACAGGCCAGTAAAAATGTTTTTCTGTCCCCCTCGCTCTCTACTTTTCTCCCCCTCCATCCCTCTCCACCTCCTCTTGTCTGTTATTATCATCAGCCAGGTACCTTTGACTCATACAGAGAGACACGCCTTTCATCGCGAGCACTTGCCATAAGTGTGAGTGTTACATGCAGCGCATTACATCCTGATGTCAGGTGTGTGGATGTGGGCATCTTTTTAGTAACTGTTCTGCAGTCATTCTGTTACTTCCTGTCATGACACAGCAGTTGAGTATCAACCAGACTCAGTTCGACCAGTGATACCCAGCAGTGCAGTCCAGGATACTGCAGGACAGCTGAGACTAACCATTTAGCAACGCATCCATCACTGTGCTGCAAAGCCACAGACTTAAACAAATCGTCTCGACTGTCTTCTCTAAGCTCTGTTTTCTCCTCGTTTGCCCCGTTGGCTTCAAAAGCCACTCTCATCACCTGCGATCTGACCTCTCACGACAGCATCCTGACAGGAAACAGCATCAACATATCTTCAGCTGTCACAGGATTCAGTGATTTACAGAGATACTGTTCTTTTTAACTGGCACAGAGCTGAGCTTTCTCACTCTCACTCTCAGAGAAGAGAGCTTTAAATGTTTGAATGAAACAACCCAAAACCCAATAATATTAAACAATGGGAAAATATGCAGGCCCTTGTTTTCAAGCGCAGAACCTGTTGAGAGTTGCTAAACCACTTGCAGGACTATGAGTGATGATCCACACTCATTAAATGCACTGGTTTCAATTAGTGCAGCTGGTTTGGCGCATCTTGACAACACAGGCGGGCGTAAATCACAAGTCCTGTATGTGTGAGAGAGTGCGTGTGTTTTGTGGGATCAGTAAAAGCTCCGTTTTGTCGGCGTCGGCCTTCATGTGGATAGGCCCTCTTCTTGGTGTACCCAAAGCACCAGAGGCAAAACTGCTGTGTGTCAAATGAGAGACTTCCACTGTGGGTTATCTGGAAACAGCGGGGCTCTGGTCAGAGCTACAAGAGGCACGGAGACACTGCCTTCTGGGAGACAAAACAAAAACATGTCCTGAGAGTGAAAGGGCATTCATTGAAGCTGCATGGGAGGAATCCATGCAGGCTTTACGGGGACGCCTGAAGGCGGCAAAGTTGTGAAGCGAATAAACTTTTTCTCAAATCAGGCTGTTGTTGGTTTAACTTAACTCAATCCAGCCGTCGCCCCTTTATCAAGATTAAAGATCGAGTTTGCGTGTTCACAGGCAGCTTGACCTCTTCATCTTCATCTACCCAGGAACTTCTTCCTCCTCTCACTCCTCCCATATGGCCGGCAGCCTTGTTTCTCTGATTTTATTCTCACACGAGGGCACAAAATTTCACTTGAAAACATAAGCCGAGACACTCTGAAACATGTTATTGTGCTTTTGTGTGTCACTGAGTGCAGATATGTTTGCCTTAGGCCCGAAAAGACATAATACAAAGGAATGCAAAGTGAGGCCACACCATGACACACACTACTGTCTTCTGGCCAGCCCAGGGCGGTGTGCACACAAACACCCTGCCAACACCTTGCTGTGAAACTGGGTGACGGAGCTCTTGGCCGATCCAAGCACAACAGGAACTGGGCATGAATTTTTTAAAATCATGAATTCGTTATGCACAAGACAAGAGCTAATTTCATACAGTAAATGGGTGGCAGTGGCCACAGCGCAGGTGTTAGCATTTTAGTGGCAGACACTTTAAGCACAGTGTTTGTGTGACACGTGTGTGATCTCACAGCATGAGGTAATGGGCACGGAGAGGTCAAAGTCGAATTGAAAACACAAAAAGCGGAGCAAGTGAATGACTATAAAAATACACATACATCGCTTTATTACAGACGCATAAACAAAGTGTACAAAAAATTACAAAAACACTTAAACAAGGGACACATTTCTTTACACATATTTTCGTAAAGAGAAAAGTCAAAAGATCATATTCTTTTGAATATCAAATAATGTCTTAACATAGCTCAACTGCTTTTATGTTGTGCTATTGCCTCCTCATAGCTCTTCTGAAAAAGCATATTTAGTCATTTTTTTTACTATGCATGAGAAACAGTGTTGTGAATTATGCTGCTGGAGTATTATAAGTTTCCCTGGAGGTTTGCTACGTTTTTGACACACATTTTTAGCATTTTTGGAAATTTTGCACAGATGTTTTCGGTCAACAGAGGATAATTTTGATTTTGATTTTGGTGATTCCCCGACATTTCCTCTCACGCCACCATGAGGTTGACGTTTATGTGTTTAGTGAAATGTTTCAAAAACAACTGGATGGATTGCCTTAAAATTTGGTACAGACATCCATGCCCCCCTCGGGATCAGTTGTTGTAACTTAACTTTCCATCAAGTGCCATCATCAGGTCAAAATTTGATTTGATGGACATTTTGGTTTGTGATCAAATATCTGCACGACTCACATTCCCGTCAGCCTTTGGTGTTTAGTGCTAATTAGCAAATAATGGAAAGCTAAAATGCTGAAGTACAGGGTGAAAATGGAAACGTTAGATCTCATTTTATCATTGTGTCATATTAGTAGTATCACTGGGAGCATGTTAGTCTGCTTACCCTTAAGCTCAAAGCATAATTCTGAGCTCAGTCTCAGGGCCGTCAGCATGGTGTTTTTCACTGTGAAATATTCCTTTATTATGTTTTTTTCTCCCTCCCTTTGTCATTCTTTCACTTTATGAACCAAAAGTGTTGAATTAATTTTATCACACGCTCTTAAGTTGCAGTGTCAGCTCAGTCACATTCATGTGTTTAATCCGTGCCATCACTGATCTTTATTGTTCAGCAGCATCCAGCTTTGCAGATGTTTAGTAGAGTATGGACTATTCTTGCCTCCTCTTCCTGCAGCCACATATCAATATGCCACAGAGACAGCCAGCTCTGAACAGGTGTTCCTGCTCAGGCCTGTGAGATCATGCTTTGAGAAGGAGACATTACAACGCTGAGTAGGGAAGATGGTGTCTTTCTTCCACACTCCTCCTCCTCATCCCTCATCCCTCGTTTTTTTTCCATCTGGAGTTCTATCTGTAACCCATCTTCTATCCATTACCACATCATCCATCAACAATAACGCCAAACAGTGTCTGTCTTTTCCCTTGTAATGCAAACTTAGGAATACTACTGCTCTGACATCCCTGCTGCACATACACGCACACAAACACACACATTGACTCAATCACTGTCACCATATCCATCAGCCAAGTTATTTTCATGTTAATCACAGAGCCTTTATTGCCTCTGCCGCCCTCCGCGCCCCTAACCACCCTTCCCACTCACCTCGCTGCCCGCTCTGAAAAGCTCCGATTGTCCCTTAATTTTCAGGGACCTTTGAGTGGCTCTAGGACGGCATTGTTTACCCTCAGCTCCTGAGAAGGGATCCATCCAGCCACCCAGTCAGGTTCTTATCTGATGCAATGGACCATTGATCACCTTTTACCCCTTCAATGAATCAACTCCCTGTTAGTTGAGTGGACAATCATCTACTTGGTAACCTAAAACTAACCTAATATATTGCTGCTCCAGGTTCAGCGGACCTCCGCTTGCTGGTGAGCTCCCGTTTCAGACACCATCTGTATATAATGCGAGGTGGAGGACGGCAAATAACATGGGATCTTACATTCCATTTGAATTGCGTTGATGCGTGTCCCGAGTTCAGAAGTGGAGCAGCGTACACCGTATGGCAGCGTGTTATCATCCCACCAAGATATGATGACATCACCTGAAAATAAACAGAGAAAATGAACACAATGACAGTTTCTTCTATATAAACTTTCATTCTGTTTAAGCAATCCCACCAACAATCCCAATGCAACCCGTCTGATCCCAAGAAGCCATCATAAACCTGATGAATGACTTTTCATCTGGGCTGTAAATATTTATCCATTGCACAAATCCAAATTCCATTAAGGGAGTAAACATAAATATATTTCTTTCTTAAGCATTAAATTAAACAATGTAATGCTGACAAAGAGTTCAGCTAAGTGCCACCGTATGGTCAATGGTGGCTCTTGAGCTGCATTGTTAGTTGTGTGTGCAGTCTGTTCCTGACAACAGCTTGGCTCTTGTCGGCCCTTCATCTCCAAACACGCTGCATGTGGTGCTCTCACCCAAACACAGGAACGGTTTGTAATTCCTCACCACCGTGTCAGAAATGAACCAATGTGTTTGGGGTTGTGGAAAAACATCCATTGATGGGGGGATATGATGAAGCCATCGGTTTGTTGTGGGTGTCAGTGATAGAACAAATGGCTCGCACACACTTGCGTGACGTCCACATCCCTTTGTAACTAAGTTTATGTTAGCACTAATAACCACAGGGCCGAGGGGTGCTGAGGCGTGGAGGATGGTGGGCTTTTTTTCATAGCATTTGGCATGTGGATTATTTCTCTCTTCTAATGATGTACAGCATTTTCATATAAATAAATGTCAGATTTGCAACTCTATGACCAAATTATGTATCACAGCTGTGGCTCAAGATATTCCCTTTTCGTGAAAGTTTGCCGTTGTCTGATTTGGCTGTTAGAATGGCATCTGGTGAGAAGGAAGTGATTCATTTTTTCTGCAGCAATAACAAGAAAAGACAAAAGGGAAGTCAGAGGAAGTAAATGCCACAGTACTAACCACGCTGTTTGATAGATAATCTTGAAATATTTTAAGTTTTTACCACTTATTCACAAAATGCTGGCCTGACTATCAGGAGCAATTTTGGGATTCAGCGTCTTGCCCAAGGCCACTCTGTCATCATGTAGTGCAGTGAAAAATACTGCCAAAACTATAATGTAGCTGCAAATATACTACTGGTTTAAACAAAGGGTTTGTGCATCTTGGCAAGTTTGAGCACCAATTGTTGCATCAAGTGAAAATTATCCAAGACTGATCCTGAGCAGCCGTCCGAGCCCCCTATGTGTTTAAGTGTACCTCGGTAAGCTCTGCAAATGAGGCAGGGGGATGTGGCCCACACAACATGCTCCCATTCGTGCGTTAGGGAACTCATTAGCCACCGCTCGGTCCATTACTGGTTCCGGACCTCGTGGCACCAAACTGTCTGCACTCTTAGCTTCTAAGAGGGCGAGGAGGGGGTGAAGGCTAGATGTTGGTCCCCCTGAGCCTGAGCTGATAGCGTCACACCGAGAACAGCAGTTAGACCCTGAAACCTAACCACCAGCACCGCCCCCACCCCCCCGACTTAATTAGGCCATAATTTTACTGTATGCCACAGCATGGAGATATCGGTCGTGTGGGGAGAGGGGAGAGGGGTGAACAGGGATTTAACAGCAGTTCCAAACGTCCCATTAAAGGATTTCTGCAGCTTTCCTGGGCTCACATTGTCATTCATTCACCCACAAATGTTATGTTTCAGTGCAGGTCAGCACTCCTCAGTACGATCAGCGGTTTTAGATCAATAAGTGTTAGAAAGTAGCACCACAAGAACTGCAACTCTTAAATTGAAAATATGGTTTTGCCATCAGCTGGGAGAAAGTGCCTAATGGCTTCCACCACAGCGGTACACCGAGGTGAGCCCTGCCGCTTCAAGAATGTGAAAATGGGTAAATAGATTACCATCAGTGTTCTTCACACTGTTTTCACTGGAGCTCGTCCAGTTGGGTTATTACTGAAAGCAACAGTGGGTCCAGTGTGTACGCATTACCTCGTCAAAGTTTGAGTAGCAGGACGATAAACATTTGCACGCACATATACTTTTCACATATTAAAACCATTCTACTCACACACACGTGGGTTTGCACGTTGACAAAACTGCCACCTCGTCATATTTTGTCAGTGTTACTCAGCAATTTATTCCTTCAACTGTTCCTCAATCTGGCTAAACACAGATGACAAGTAAAAAGGCCCAAAACCTCACACTTAAAAGAATAATGGGTTTCTGACCAATGGAAAAAAAAGCTATTTTGCACTATAATTCTTTCAGACATAGCTAAAAACCACACTCAGGCACACCAGCCCCAATTTTGGTCAAAATGGTGTATTTTAATGCAGCCAGATAATTAACAAGGCAGTAAATTATACCGTAGTAAATGGGTTAGGCTGTTGTTGGACAACCTCTACAGTTAATGGCTTTTATACTCTGTGCATTCTTTCATGGAAGGAATGTAACAGGGTGCAAATACAGCGCCAAGAATTACACAGACCAATCTCCCAGTACCTCTTTCTCTCTCTCACCACTCTGTACTGTACAGTTTCCTCTCTCTCCCTCATCACACATCGGAGTCAATCAGTCTTTGTCCTCGACTTTGCGGCTCACGATCGAGACTTGTACAGGCATGCGTGCATGTGTGTGTGTCTGTATGCATAGAGTGTGTGCGTATGTTACTATTTGCGCTGTTTAAACACAACATGCTGGTCTTTTTTATTGCTTACACATATTTCACAACTTTTCCTGCCCTGCAGCTAGAGGAAGACCAAACATCCTCCGTCGTAAATTTTCTCCCAGAGCACAACCTGGAGAGTATGCCACACAGGAAACCATACTCACACATGCACAAGCACACACACACACACACTCAGAGGGTGGGATGGAAAAGGAGGAGAGAATCATATATCACAAGGACAAATGAAAATTTGCATTTCAGCAGAGACTATTTACTGTTTAACAGCTACTCATATAAAAGAACTCCAATCACAAAATGCTTCTTTATTTAAAACAAACTCAATTGATTTCCTTGACTTATTTTTCTTCCTAAAACAGATAAAACATTTCAGCCTATCACTCCTCATGTGAATAAACATGATATCCATCACAGTGGATGGCGTGGTGTCTGCGACCGCCCCTCTTCACTTCACGGGGCTAATGGGAAATCAAATCTGGGGAATGTCTTGAGCTCATTGCTCATCTTCAGGACGCCTGCCCAATTAAATGGATTCAATTTATCAGTCGTGATCCATCCTCAACACAAACTCATATTTACCTCAACTGTGATTGATGGGGATCATTATGATGATTGAATTTGCTCTAAATGTGTTCATATGACAGCAGCCTTTGTCTTCACAAAGGGTCTCTGTCTCTCCCTGTGGCTCCGCACTGTAAATTTATTTACGTGTCTGTATGTGTGGATGAAGACAGAAAAGGGGGAGCTGGTAGTTTGTATTGTAGGAAGATAGCGTGTACATGTGCGACGTGTGTCTCTGCCATGAAGGAAATGGGCTCCTTTGCTGCATTTTCTGTGGTCTCGCATGTTTCATGGTTGTGGTTTTGGGCCCCGAGGCGGTGACCGACGACTGGACACTCTCGGGAATTTGTGGTCAGCTCTTTTGTTACGCATACAAGTTTTTTGGAGCGTTCTCACACCAAGGCGCTGGTGAGGAGCCAGGACAGCGTGTGTTTTTGTTGTCTCAGTGTTTATTTGGTTTCTTAGTGTGTATGTAGATATCCACGATTAAAATGCAAGGGGTAAGGGAAAAAATTTGATTTCAGTCCAAAGTTTAGTAACACACTATTTGCTTTTGTGACGACATTCATGTCGGGAAAGGCAGTTTAAGCCGTGGAGTCATTGCTCAGTGTTCATTATGTTCATTTTAGCTTGTTTATTTGTCCTGGGAAAAGACATAAAACTGCTCAGACTGACGCCTGAGACGAGACATGGCGAGGGGGTGGACAAAAGAAAATCTGAGGGTGCAACTGAGATGGTTAAAACACATATACATACAGAGAAATATACATAAACTATACTTACAACACACATTCCCTTATTACTGCACTGTTGAGTTAAAACCTTGTATCTCCAGAACTTTTCAGGAACTCCAAAAAGCAGCCTTGTTTTAAGCTTGCCTGCATTTTTGAGATTATCCAGTGGCTTTGTGAAAGACTGGGTAATGTTCTCCTAAAGTGAAGCATGGTATCCCTCAACTGAAGTTTAAACATTCAATTGAGGAAAATTGGATGCAAAAGGTTTTCATCTCGCAACTGCAGCGCACAGAAGTTACAAACACAGTTCTCTACAAATGCACTTTAATATGTACGATAATATACTGAATTATTATACTGAATTTGAGTAGTGCATGCGATGTGATACGAAAACGTTTTTTCAGATTGTTTTTATTGTTAAATTCCTTTTAAAGGGTTGTCTCCCCACGGCCATATATAAACTAAAGAAGTGCTGCTGCCTGAAAGTATAAATCCCCTGGCTGAGCACTAATTGCATGATTTAAAGCATAGGTGTTGAACACCTCAGAGAGGCCCCGCATTGGGTTTGTGTGGACATTATACAGGCAGACCTGCACAGGGACCGGAAGATAGAAAGTGGAGAGGGGGGGTATAAAGAAGTTACAGTTGCTGATATGTGACCAGCGCTAATGGCTAACACCTACCTGATTAGATTAACATACGACTAAAGCCGCTCCTTTCCTTTTTCCTCCTTTCTGTCATGTGGATTTCCCATTTAGCCCCTCATGCCGATTTCTTTTAGCAGTTACATTATATTGCACGTCATATAAATGACTGCAGTAGCACATGATGTCTTGTGTTGTGTGACCCGTAGAGCAAGTAGAAAATCAGAGCCACAGGTGAATTCACTCTCAACTATATACTGTAAAACTATTCAGACTGTTGCCTTCCCTCTGTTCTGGCCTGGCAAGTGGACGACAATGATAAAAACAGTCGTCATTCATTTTTGGGAGGTCATCGGTCAGTTTTATTGGGATGTTGATGACAGAGTCAGTAGGAATTAAAAAGGTCAGCAGAGTCACACTGTTTGAGTTTGATTTACTTTCACAGTTATATAGACTCACTTTTAACTTTTATTTCTTATCAAATTTAATATCAGCTAAATACAAGTGTATAATGTATCTTTTTGCCCTTTGTGCTCCAGTGGGTCCACTTTTCATTTTTGGTAACTTGCCACTGAACTTCTTTGACTTTGCCATTCTGTAACCTTATACTCGCAGGAAGACGAAAAAAGAGAACAGGAAAAAAAAAATCAGGAATAGGAGAGGAAGTCAGATTAAAGAGTTCCCCAGTTTGCAGGCTAAAGCTTTCTGGAGATGCTCTCTTGTCACTCGCACTAAGTGCTGGTCCTGGAGGAGTTCTAAAACTCCCACAATCCACTTCACCACACTCATAGCCATGAGGCCTGGAAAGACCATAAAGCCTTTTTACAAGGTGACATGACATAAAAACGCAGGGAGAACAGAGAAAGAAGGGGGTAATATCCAGGAAAAAAGACCAAAACCTTTCTCATTTGCTCTTTTTCTTTTTCTATCATTTGCACCAGTGCTTTCTCATTGAGCGTGTGCGTGCGTCTGAGAAGGTATATGCGTGTTCAGATGTGTTTTTTTCCTGTGTGTGAGGCTGCGCGGCCGGCTTGAATGGGTGGGCCAGTGAGCCGTTCCTTGTCTGCCATCACCCATGTCCACTTACACACTCTCTGGGCCTCAGTGGGAATGAAGAGGGGATTATGGCTCTGACTGATCCTGGAGGGGCACGCACTTAACACTACTGTAAACAACAGGGCCATTTGAGTGGTTCACACCAAGCTGAACTTTAGAGGTGAAAGCTGGGGGACACAACCTGGCTGCGTAGAGAGGCTCGTGGTGGTCTTATGAAGATTACTGATAACTAGAAAAGCAGTGGTGTTGAGAGTATCCTTACAAAATCTGTAACTCTAAATTTAGCTGCTTTTAAAGGATAATTACACTTTATTACAACCTGGGTCCTGTTTTTTGTATTTTGAATAGTGTACTCAAGGTGATTGCTGAGACCTAGAAAAACAATGACTTTGCTGCAAGGAAAAGAAACATGACTGGTCAGGTGATGAGATGGGATGTAAACAAGCCAACCTTTTAGCTTAAATGATCAAAACCACCTCATTTGGAGGTAAAACCACAAGTGAGTACTTCTGAAATGTTGATGAAATCCCTCAACAGCACTGCAAAACTATGGAAAGTACTGTAGGTCAAAGTTGACATAAGTCCATAAACCGTGATGTGAGACTCTCAAGGGACCAATATGACCTGCAAAGGCAAGGATGAAGTGATGGCCAGTATGCCAGCAGTGGCCAGTGGCGGTCATTTGGCCAACCTGTGGGTTCATCTAAAACCTGTCTGATCCTTTGACCACTCATGTTTCTTGCCCATCAGATTTCTTTGAAGTGTTCCCAGTTCTCAGCAATTAACTGTGTGAACGCATGTTTACAGTATGATGGCCTTAACTACAAAAACAACAGCCAAGTTTTAAAGAGAAAATGTAATTGTCCTTCAATAAGAGTTTCTTTGAGGATGAGAAAATCTATTTTTTGGACCAAATGATGGTTCCAGCTGTGATTCTGGGGAGGCTTGTGACTCAACTCCAAAGCCTCAGAGAGGACATGATGATTTTTTGATATATTGATCACTCATTGGGCGACATTGTCCAGGCCTGTCGATGTGACTTGTGACTGTTTTTTTGTTTTGGATTAAACTCTCTGAAGTGGTCTCAGCAGGGCTTTTGCTCTTTTGTTTGTTCTCTCTCTCTTTCGATTAGGGAGGCCTCGAGGATTCAGCATTATGGCCTTGCTCGGAGGAATGGGATAAAACAAGGCCCATTCCAGGAGAAGGAGAGCTAGAGATGGGGCTTACTGATGTTTTTGCGTGACAGAGGTTCATATAAAAAGATTTCGGTCCATAATTTGCTTGGCTTGGGCCAGCTCCAGAAAGGCTGAGGAATTTTATTCTGTTGCAGGAGATGGGGGATGGGGAAGTACAGAAACCTGCCCCACTAAAGCACCCGACACAATATGGTTCACATTTTTCTCCCTCGTACTAAATGTACCATGAATTATCTCGCTTTCCAGTTGAAAGGGGAAACTTTGATTCCATCTCATGTGTAGCAGTGTGGCTGAAATGCAGCTCTATAGTATACATGCACTCCACAGACTAAATCCGAGCATATATCAGGGCTTTTGCATTGGCACTTTGGCTGCGCTGAGACAAACTGTGCCATGTTCATTTGCATTTCCAGACTTTGACCATCTCAGGCCCAAATGCCTCTGCTGCTATTGCCAGACATCGCAGATACTTCATCAGTTTCAATCATCTCTGTTTTTCAAGCAATAAGTAGTAATAGTAATAATAACGGGAAGCCTGGTTATAACGGAGATGCAAATCCCTGGGATGATGTCCTGGGTCGAGCCAAGTCGAGCCAAGCCTGCACATGTATATGGAAAAGGTCTATAAGAGTTCGACTGCCAGGCCTCTGCCACTTTACACCCCTCACTCCTTCAGACCTAGTTCTCCTGCACTATATATGTCTGGATGGAAAAGGTAAACAAACCCCTTGAGAGAAGGAGCGAGTCGGGAGTCTGCCTGTCTCTGCCTCTTTACTTAATTGTGTTTGCAGCACAATGTAGTGTGCTGATCATTCCCATTTGCCTCCGCTGATGACAGCCAGGGCACACACTTCCATAAATATAATAAATCAATTTTGATGAAAGAGATTCATCTCACATCATGTTCTTATTTGTTCTTCTGCTTTAAATGTCTGTGCGGTGAGGTGTCCGAAATAGTTTTGTCCTGTTCTCGCTGCTCGGTGTGAGGCCACTCCACCACTCTCCCATGGGAATGATCTTGAGAGTTAAAGCTCTGTGGCCAAGGAATTTCAGCGAAGCACCAACGGTTTATTTTTGCAGCCCTCTGTGGTGCATCTCGGCCTGGCCTAACCAGCTCTGCCCAGCCTGGCTCTGTGCAGCTCACGGAGCAGTTCAGGAAGGGCCCGTCACTCCAGATGGTAGTTCAGTCCCTGCCAGCGAGAGGGTCTGAAGGCCTGGCTGCTGGCCTAGAACCACAACCTCTGACAGGCTAAAGCCTCGAGCCCTTCTAAACCAGCACAAAGCACCTTTTCAGGGTCCCCCTCTCCTTTGCTCCCCCCCCTCCTCTTACTGCTCAGCCAGGGGCCAGCCACCTCATGGAGCCTGGGAGGGAATGTATTCACAGCAGAAATGGGCTGAGGTTCAATCTACGGATTCATATGTTCCCAGATGGCACAGATGGAGAAGACCAGACATACTTTAGTCAGTTTATAAACCACGCATAGCACATAATACCAGAATATAGACAAGTTTAGTGTGCAGAGCAGGTCGAAGCACAGCAGCGATGCATTATTGATCAGCATCATATTGATCCATGACGCAGAGTGAGACTCACTGCAGCAGCTTTAACTCACTCAAAACCCCAAACTCTTTCCTGGAAAATGTGAGAAATGGACAAATGTGTCAGGCCTAAAGGAGATGGATGTTAACCTGCGAGTGAACCCAAAACTCACAGCATGTCTGACTTTAAGCCTGCAGCACACCTTGAACTATTTGCCCCTCTCCGTGCATGCACAAACTACCTCAACCGCAACCCTCTGCCCACACCCATCATTGTCTCCGAATGAAAACAGTAACAATCCATAATGTTGCAACACTTCACTATTGGCGGGTGGCGGCAAACCTGAAAAGAGAAAGAGAGGCAAGAAGCTATAGAACTCAAGGGCTTTGAGGTAAGTGATTAAGTCAGGAGCTATAATTATCCCGTCCTGCCTGGGCAGGACAGAGCAGGCTCTTGTTGTTCCTGAGCAGACAGGTAGGTATAGAGGCACGTCACTCACTGCACACTTTTATTTAATGACCTCCTTATTGTAGAGAAGGAGAGAGAGAGAGAAGTTTCCCTCATACCTGCCCCCAAAACTTTCAGCAGCACACAATAACTCGGGCCATTCAAGTCAGAGAGGGGTAAGGCAGGGGAAATGTGACTGACTAGGAAAAAAAAGAGTGAGGGGAGGAAAGTAAGGAGACGCAAACACAGGCAGAGAAAGAACCAACAAAACGTTGAAAGCATATTTGAAATTGACAAATTGAGTAGAGGGGGGTGAAGGGAAATGAGCTGCGTTGGCATTCAGAGAAACAGTGGACTTCTTGTTAGCTGGAAAGAGTGATGCAGGTGAAAAGGGGACGAGGGTCCTGTGGTGATTTATTTCCCATGTGATTTATATCCCCTTGTCTGTCACCATGGCATTGTCATGATGGCCATTCGTCATTTAAGAGTGGGGAAACAGTCCACCTGACAAAGGTGGGCGCCAACATTTGCAGCTGAGTATGCACGAACTTTACTCCTGAACTCTGGTGGGAAATTTTGTTCAGTAAGTATAATGTTAGACCAAGAAATGTTGGGAGAACATCGCGTTATGGTATGTAACCAGGAAAGTATTCATCTTATTCAGAATGACTCGAAGTTAAATATTAAAATTTTTAATGCCTCCAAAGGAAGCAATTTTGGCTCTGAATCATGCATTTGACAATTCTCTCTTCTACTCTTACTTTTGGAGACCAAAACAATCCTAACCTCCCTTTTCAATCAATCCTTACCTCCCTTCTTCCACTTCCTGCTCTTCCTCCCCCTCCTCTTCTTCCTCCCCCTGCACCCCTTCCCCCAGCACCAGTGCTTGTGTGTGTGTGTGTGGGTGGACTCCTGGGAGCCATAGCTCTGACGAACTGCCCTCCTGCACAGTTTCAATTAAACATCATTTATGGGCACTCTTTTTTTTTTTTTACAAGCGTTTTTTTTTTCTTCTTTTTTTATTGGCCTGGGCCTGTGTTTACTCATGACAGTAACAGTGCTGGAGTGGTTAACTGTCCTGCGTGTACATTGCCATATATCTCCATCCAGTCTGTCTCCTGTCACGGAGGCCAGAGGAGGCAACAGACTCTTTACTGTCAGCGACGCACTAACAGCCACCTTTCTGTCCTCCTGTCAGTAAATATACTGCACTTTCGGTTCAGCTGAGCTTATGTGAGGGAAGAACTGCAGTTTGTCTCTAAACTTGGCCTCGGATTTAGTTGTTTGCTATTATCTTTTGTCAGACACGTTAGATATGTGATTCTGAAGTGCAATAACTCCATGGAGCATAATAATGTAAATAAACTGCAGAGACTCTCAGCTGTGATTCTGGCTCGCTCAGGTGTCCCTGCAAACACAGCTGTCTGAGGCATGAGAGAAAAACAGATAAAACACAATAGATGGATAAACAATTTCTATCATGAATTGAAGCCTGCTCTATGTGAATATAAACTGTGAATATAAAGGGAATAAACCACTACTTTTAATGCATAAAGGAATGAACTCATTTTTAAAATTTATTGAATTTAGGGGCACTTTTTCATGTAAAAATAAATTTTCTAGTCACATGGAATAGTTTTCAGCGGGTGAAAAGAGTTGTCTTCTGTTGGTCTGAAGTCTGAGTCTGAAATTTACTAAAGTGACCTACCTGGGTATGTTGTGGAAACTGCACTTTTTAATGGAAAACCTGTGTCACAAACAGGAAGGTTCGAAAGACGTTGGTGTTTACCAGGCAGGGAGACACTATTGAGTTGCATCATGGGAAATGTGGGTTGTTGGAGGTTTAACTCATATTATAGCGGTCAGGATATCTCGACCTCTGCTGCATTCATTTTTCACCATTCTCTTGCTTTATGAAAGTGCTGGTGTGCTCTTTTAAACTCAGTTTCCTATAAAACACAACTTTGCGTTAGTCAAACTCACGGTCACGAGTCCAAATAAATCTTTGCTACATGAGGCGTGATTTGTTTGTGCAGAAAATACAAAAATCTTGCCATTGGAAAAACCCATGTTTGACACCTTGGCAGGACATCTTTAGCACGCGTCAGGGTTTATGGCTTTTGATGTCACCGATGACATCATCACTGCAAGACAAGACATATGGGAATAGGGCTGACCGATGGGGTGAGAGTTGTGATTGGCATCACTGGGCAGGGAACAGTATGACTAAGCTCACTTATAGAACACACCCAGAGCTGTTAAACACGCCGATGTGACAAACCTCAACAGTTGAGACTGAAGCATAATTTTGCAATGTGGAATTCTGTGTGTATATATCAACATGTGCACTGCTTCCTAGTATGTGCAATATTTAACCCACTTAAATCTGACTAAACACTATTAAATGAGGCGCATTATTCCCCTGTCTCCTGCTTTGTCAACAATCAAAAGCAGTCTAAACTTTGCTCAAAGATGTTAATTCTCGTGCTCTGGCCATTCTACCCTGTTATCCTCCTCTAAACAATTTAGTTTCAGCTCTTCTTTTTCCACTGATTACACTCCAAGAGCTGTTACCTCAGACCTTTAGACATAGCAGAGTCAGCATATAAACTAACTGGAAGTGAATTACAATTGCTCAGACGCAGTTGCGCCATTGGCGAATGTTTAGATGATCCCACGGGGCAACAAACCGCACACATCCTCGCTCGCACATGCACAACGGTCCCACACAAGAGCACACACTCGACTTGTTTATCCTTCCATGCAGAACCAGACACGGTGCCTTGCAAGCCCTTAATCAAACACAAGTAGAGCCCTCCCTCTCATGAGCACTGACCAAGCGATGAACCATTCATTATCTGCTACTCAATGCAAATGGTAGGTTGAGGAGAGCAGCCTTGAGAGATGCATCCTCTGACCCCATTGGTCGATGGCAAAGAGTTTATTTAGAGGAATATCTGCTTTAAGTGCAGGAAATAAAATAATAAGATTAACGTGGGGGGTATGAATCGGAACAGACAGATGTCTTCAACCCAGAAATGAGATTTTAGTTTCCTTGTAACAGCCTCACTTATTTGGCAGAGCTGGACTTTGGTGAGCGCAGAGTGTTATGTTCAGGATTAAGCCATGGGTACAGCGGTCACTTGGCAGCTTTGTTAAACTTTAAGTCACCCTGTAACAACGCCCACCAGCCTCCCACCCTCTGACCCCTCCTCCTGTCCCGGGGTTGGTGGGGTCTTATCTCTAGTGAATGTGGGCTCCTCTGGCTTCACACAAAGCCTCATGTTGACATTCCAGAGGACCGAGCCTTGTGCAAACACACCAGGCCCCACCAGATGGCTAGGCGAGGGAGGACAGGGCTAGGACGAAGGACGCAGAGGAGGACTGGGAAGGACAGGAAGAAACAGCGGGATCAGAATGAAAATCGCTTTTGCTACCAAAAATGTCAGGCTACCCTAGCAGTTCATCAGTCAGTCACGCAGCCAGATGGACTTCAGGTTCTGTCCGCTGACAAATCTGTGAAATGTTTCATGAGCAAAAAAAAAAAAAAAGCTGACATCTGCCCCTCACATTCAACCCAGTGAACAAAAAGTGTTCTTCTTGCGTCCTCCAGCCGCTGCCCTGTCTCCCTAAAGTCATTCAAAGCTAATATTTGAGGGTCACTGGGTTAATCTTGAAGGCATTAGGAAACCATGGAGTAAAAAGCCCTCAGAATGAAAAACTCATTTAAGGCTTTGACTGAGCGTGGTGGGTCATGTTTATCAGTGGAGGCCGAGAAAGTATCCCTGCTCCACAAGTCCTGGGGGCATTTGTGTCGGGAAAGAAAAACACCAGAATGCCTTCACAATGTAGTAAATACATGACAGCAAACTTGTGCTGCAAACTAACAGTAATTAGCTTTTTTATTGGCCAGTAAAAGTTATGCAAAACTATGTGAGGACACAAATTTTAACTGTAATGGATGATGAAACTGTGCAGCTTATAAAGATTCATGACTTGTGCAATACAGTATCATCACCGTTATAGGGTGGTTTTAATGTTTATGATGTAAATGCATGCTGTAAATCCCAACATTTTATTATTGATGTAATAATACGCTGCTTTTCCCTGTAGCAAAAGCACCAAAAATGAAGGCTTTACTAAGAGTTTTATATCAGTTATTTGCCCTCACATGATCACTGAATGATGACTGAGGTCACAGGTGACCCATCTATTTATTTACCCATTACATCATAATCAATATGCAAACAGCACTGATAATGTGTCTCTTGAAAGAGCTGGCGTTTGGTTGGACTCTTTTGCGTCACATTGCATGACATCAGATAAAGTGTATTTGTCCCACATGAATGGCAGCTCAGAGGGCATCTCGTCAGGATGGAACAATCTAATCCTCTATTTGGTCTCCCTGGAGTTCACCCCCTCCCTGCCCCCTGCCTCCCGTGTGTGTGCCATCAGCCTGCAGCACAATAGACAGCCGTTTTGATAAAAGTGTGCAATAGCCAGTGTGGATATCCGGCCGCTTTTCTCTCTACTCCCCCCTTTAATGAGGGTGTATGGTGCTGTGGTTTATCCTGCCACTCTTTCTTTCCAATCCCCCTCCAATCCTCCAGGACTGTAGCTGCTTTCTTCCCCCTTATTCTATGGAAAAAGAGGAATGTTTTCTGCCTGACTTTTTCCCTCCAATCCCTTTTCAGGAGACATGAGGGGACACGTCTAATAGAGGAAGACTCGGAACTGATGCGTGTGTATGTTTATTCAGAACAAGTTCAAACCTGATAATAGGGGGGATCCAGATTTATGTAAAAGAACACTTTTTTTTTTACTTAACAAGGTGATTAACCTCGCCACGAACTCATGTTGTTGTTGTCATTTTGCTGATTTGAGTGTATGTATTCGTCTGTCCAGTTTGTCCAGCACTTTCATTTCATCGCTCATTAAGGCTTTGGCCCCGTGAGGAGCATAGGCCATCGACAACGCTCCTCCAGCATACTCGACTCTGGGATGTCGAGTCGACGCTTCTCTGCATTCCCGCCTCGGTCTCCCTGCGCCACATGTTCCCGGGCCTCCCCCTCTTTCTCCTTCCCGATGGATTCCAGCTCACGGCCCGCCACCACTGTGGGCCAGACTTAAACATTTTAACAAGATGGATTGTACAGATCTTCATGGTGCCCAGAGCATGAACTTACTTTGGTGACTTTTTATCTAGTGCCAGTACCAGTGAAATATCTCATAATCGACTGCCACAGAATTTCATCCATGGTTCCCAGATTCCACTGATTTTAATGATCCCCTGACTTTGCCTCTGAACATTTGTGGTCTTGTATGAGATGACACTTTTGGACAGTTGGAGAGTTTGCCATGAAATCTGACATACACATTGTTCTCCAATGGATGATTTATAATAACTTCAGCAATAATTTTCATCAAGCTATCAGGTGAAATTTTTAATTTGTAGAGAACTTTTTATTTATGCCCAAATTCCTTTAAGGTTAATGATGATAACATTTGTGTTTAGTGCTAATTAACAGACCCTAACACAGTAAACTAAGATGGTGAGCACGGTGATCCTGACCTGCTTGACATTAGTATGTTTGCATTGTCATTGTGAGCATGCTGACACTAACATTTATCTTAAAGCACTGCTGCCTGAGTAAAGCCTCACAGAGCTGCTACCACGCCTGTAGAGTTATTAACTCTGTGCCTCTTATTACATGAACCTGCAACACAGTTTAGAATGAATACTAATATGAATTATATGTGTTGCCTCAGGAGCTCTATCTAATGCCACGACCTACTGGGTGGCCTTATCATTGTGGTATTGTGTTGTGAGAACATTCTTGCGTGGCTGATAAGCAACCGCCATTACTAAATACGACCACATCCACTGCCGCCGCTATCAATCACATTCGCTAGTAGATCAACTTTGATTAACTTACATCAAATCAGATAAATCAGCTACTCACTCTGTTGAATTAAATCTGTTCTGATAAGAGAAAAAAGGGAAATCAATCAGCTAATCAGAGCACCTATTAGTCTGCCAGAAGGGCGACTCTCTGTCTGATCAAATTCAGACAGATGGAGACACAGAGAGACACTATCACGACAATGACGAGTTCCCTGTTCATCAGCAAAATTGCTTTGACCTGGCATAAATTCAGTATCTAAACTTGATCGCATTTACTCTGTGTTTGTGCTGAGCTTGGCGGTTTTGCATAAAGCCTTGGTCCATCAAGAAAAAAGTACACCGATCCTTCAAGAATAAACTAGTCTGAAATGCCGAAAAAAGACCCACTTACTGAACCCCTGCTGTTATTTTGTCTAGTTTCTCTGAATTAATTGCAAATACAAAATCCATCTCCTTGCATAGTAAGTAAAGAATCAAAGCATACAAGCAAACTACTTTCTCCTAAAAAGCAGAGTACTTCGCAATGACAGCTAAACCATCACATGCTAAGAGAAAGAAATTTAGCTCAGAGGAATGTGCAGTTTAACGATAACACATTCTTCCAACTTTGAAAAATAAAACACATTCAGTCAGTTATCTCACTGCAAAAATGCACTACTTCATTCTCAGTGCAACTTTATCCAGCACCCAACAAAATCAGAGATCAGGACAAGAAGACATTTTTCCATCATTTATTTTCGCAAATGTGACATGAACACTTGCAAAAGAACATCTTAAAGTTGGTCCAGTAGAAAAAGACAAAAAACACTTGAATGATTTAATACTTTGTTTTTCAGCTTTCAATTCTGTCAAGTAAATTTGGAGTCTATATTTAGTCTAAATGAGGGAGCGGATTGCTAGTAGGTATTTCCACAATCGTTTTCTTTCAATCATATATAAATATCCAGAAATAAATCTCGTTTCCTAGAGCAGAGCTAAGAAAGAGTAAAATGACTGGATAGAAATGGCATCAACATCTACATAAGAAAGGGATTAGCTGACTATAAAATGTACAGTTTTTAAAATTTAACTTAATATTCACATTCATATATAAAACTTACAAAACCTGGATCTTTCAAACCCACTAAAAATAGCTTTTTTTCTGTTACTGCTGAAAGATCATTTTAAATTACCATAAATTTAATGGATTATTTCTGTATTATCAGCATCATTAATGTCATCATTTCTGCCATATTGTTTTTGTTCTTTTTTTCCAGACTTTTTTGTGATTCATCTCAAAAAAAACATAAGTCAATAAATTAACATGCTACCTCAGTCCCTGAAAGCCAATACTCAACTGTGTTACTGAGTGAGAGTAAGACAGGTGTTTGTGTACATTAAAATGTGTATCCATGTCTGTATGTGTGAGTTTGTGTGTGAAGAGAAATATAGGACACATAACTTGTTAGCAAACCTGCCTCAAACTCAAAAGTAGGGGAGGGAGGGTTGGGGTTATTTCGGAGTCCATACAAAAAATAATTCATTGTAAATATATAATATATATTTATACATATTTGAATATATTTACAAATATACCCAGCACTATACATTATACTGTGTATTTTTTTTCTCCAGAATAATTGGGAAGGTTTATCAAGAGAACTGAAAAAGAAATGCATCAATATTACAAAATAAACAGGAGAGCCGTTTCTATATGTGCTCTCCCTCTATTCCTCTGTTTTGTTAGTTGAAGCGCTGTCTCTCAGTCCTTTTCCTATTTGTCATCCTCTTCTAGTCCCTTGTTTTTTTTTTAAGTTCACATCGGTCCATACATTCCTCCAGGAGCAAATAACAGTCTTGGAATGCCAGCCACTGGAATTGGATCACCAAACAAGTAACATCGTCGATTGTAAAAAAAAAAAAAAAAAAATCTCTGGGTACAAACATGAGAACCAAAATGAAAAGTCTGCGTGTTTATATGAAGGGAGAGGAGGAGGAGGATCCCCAGGGAACGTCAATTCATTCAGTCAGTAAAAAACAGCTTCTGCAGGGTCCCCGTCCTCTCCTTTAAGACCTCATGTGAGAATGTAGTGTGTGTAGTGTGTGCGCATGGCAGTATGAGTGTGTGACAGCAGCGCTGCCACCAGCCCAGTCCCATCTGGGTCCATTAGTCCACTGGGAGCCAGAGGGGTGATGGGGGGGCAGGAGGTTGGGAGAATTTCAGAGAGGGTGTCTGTGCTATGTGTCTTTCAGGACGTTGAGGGGTAAGACTGGGGCACGTGGAGCTGGGGTAGAGAGGGCGGGTGGGGGCTCATGTTTTGACGTTTCCATTGATGTGCTGATACTTGGGGAGGCAGGGCTCGTCCGGTAAGGGGTCGTGGGAAAACACAGAGTCATCACCAGAGGAGCAGGAGCTGCGAGTGTCGGGGAAGCTGGGGGAATACTGCTCTGTTGGGGCGCACAGGTCCAGATACTCCTGTAGACGCAAACAAAGGAAAGACAGGGTTGGGTGAGATAATTTACATGCAGGCACAAGCTCATATGTTAGGAAAAGTAAAGACGCTTCAGGGGAGTAAGAGGCGAAAGACCTTGAGCAAACAGGAGAAATCATAGATACATACAGTACAGCACTGAAACCCAGTCAACTAGAGCAGGGACTTTCCAGACGAGGGTGAGAGAGTATCACCTTCATTACGATATTGATCTAAACCGTACCAAATCACCCTGGAAGGATTCATGAAACAGAACTGAAAAAATAATCCTTAACTGGACACCATATGAAAATATTTGCAAGAATAATAGGTAATAAATTGAATGTTGGACTGCTGGCTGATCCAGCAGAGCTTGGAGATAGTATTGTTGACCTAGTTGTGGTTTTGGTCCACTACAAAATGTTTTAATGTGGTGGGGAAGTTGGGGGGAAAAGGGGATACTTTAAGACCGGAGAACTGGGGCAGAGATGTGGCACCGCAGCCTTTACGACATCCCTTCACATCCCTCTCAAGCTCAGTCCAAAGAAATGTAACATCTGACACTGAAACACCCAGCATAAACACAATAAGATGGCTGGAAAAAATAAAGGAGCTGGCAAAACACAACACGCACCCCCTCGCCAATCAAACTGAAGATGAAGGAAGATGAAAACCCAAAGAAATCCTGTTATTAATTTTTAACTCAGTCCAGTTTTGTGAAGTTGTTTTGGTCTTTTCATGTCGGCTGAGGCACCCTTTTTTTTCCCCTCCTGCTTGTCTTTCATGGCTGTTATTGGGACTAGTTGTGAAGAGGAAGAGTTCTTGGGGTTTTCTAGAAAATGAGTGCTGGCTTCCATTTTCCCAGCTCTACACGAGAAGGCTCACATTACTAAAGACCTCCACATCTGCCAGCGGTTTGGGGCAGAGAGAAAGGGGGGAGGGAAAGAAAAGGCAAGAAAAAGGCACTTTATTACATTTCAAAAGTTCAAACTCAAAGTTGGGCTTTTTGGCACAAATTCATAAAGCTCTAGCTCCAGAGCAGACGAGTCTTGACAGCTTTCCATCGACGGCCTCTTTTCAGGTCGGCCCACGGATATCATATAAGACAGGAAGGGGAATGGAAAGAAACGCAGGCTATTATAGGGAGCGAGGCATGGATGTGATGATTGGGCAACTTCACTGGGTCGTAGCGGCCACGTTGGGCCTGGATCAAATCATCCGGCCATTTTTTCGGTCACTATTTAGGCCTTGTGTCAGCAACGTGGCTGCTAATGCTCCTAAAGCTTTCAGCAACATTCTGCTGAACCCTGCATGCACTGGCAAGAGCATGATTTAGTTTGGATTGAGAAACATGTTACTGTGTGTAGGAATGTATCATATTATTCTATTTTATTGTTCCGACATGCCGGACTCCTATTTGCCAGGAAATTATAGGGTTAGTGTAGCACGAATTCTGACCACCCTGAATCCAGGAACTTTATGGATTAAGAATGTGTGTGAAGAAGTATGAGGACGAATGAAAGAGCTTCACTCACCTCGTTGGTGCTGAGGGTGAGGATGCGATCCAGATCCTCTACTAGCTGCTTGAAGGTGGGTCTCTGGGATGAGATGGCGTGCCAGCAGTCTTTCATCATCATGTACCTGACAGAGAGAAAATTGGAATATGTTTAGTCAAGGAGAAGAGTGGGTTAAGGGAAGGCAGCTTTATTTAGTCTGTCCAAACTGTGCCACTCCTCATCTACCTTCTGCTCATGTTTTCAAATTTGCCAGCTGACATTACTTATGCATTTGGACTCAGGTGTGTCCATAGGCTATTAAAGAATAAGTCAAAACAGCAGGTGTTGTCTGACATCATCTCATTTTGAACTCTACGTTGGTCTGCAATCAATAACAGAGACTATGGTCCGCTTCTGATCGCAAAGTTGCCTCCCAGTGTTTTTGATTTTTTAAAATAGTATAATGTGCGTGTGTCATGCGCTGCCACTGTGTCTGTCTCTACTTTGTTCTCCATCAACCCTCTCTGTGTGACGCCGTCGCAGAGCCGTGCCATTGTCCGCTGACTGCAGAGGACTCATTGTGAATGAGGACACTGATAGCGGCCAGTCACAGCTGTGCTGAGCGGCCCGACAGAGTGGACACAGAGTCTTCGGAGTCATGGATCTGATGGAGACTGGGGTGGCATTAGAGTCTGGGTGTAAGAGCTAGTGTGTATTTTGGTGAAACTGTGGTTCGGGAGGATGTAAGACTCTTACAGCTCGTTGGTGCAGTTGCCAGGCTTGTCCATGCGATGTCCCTCTTTGAGCAACTTGAAGAGCTCCTCAACGGGAATGCCGGGGTAGGGGGAGCCCCCAAGGGTGAAGATCTCCCACATCAGCACCCCAAATGACCACCTGATAAGACAGAAACGCATATTGTTATTAACAGAGCCAAGAACGACAATGACACTGCAGTATTCATCTGTAAATAGTGTTCAAGAGCTCTCGTCTATTTAAATAACACAAGGCCCAATGAGTGTCACTTTCCTTTAACCTACAGATCATTTACATTCAGTCACTTAGCCAAAGTTTGGAAACAACTTCAGCAGTGTGACTGCAGTGGTGTCAATGCCCTCTTTCTGCCGTCCGGTGGCTTGTGGTGCGAACCCGCTCCCAGTGCCACTCTGGCCCTGATCTCAATGATGGCTTTTGTGCCCGGCTGGCCGGTCACACAGGCTGGCATTGTCCAGTCACACCACACCAAAACAAACAGCAGACCACCCACCGCAGACAAAAGAGGAGTGAGAGGTCCAGAGATGGCGAGTGACTATTAACTATTAACTACTTCCTCGTCTTAGCGTCCGGTCGCTAAGTATCAATGATTCAACGCCGCTGATTTTCATCGCTGTCACCCTGCATGTTTATATTAGTTATATTAGCATATTATATTAGACACTGTGGATTCAGGGTGTCTCAAATGAGTGATTCTTACGCTGACAGCATGCTCGATTCATGTCCACACAAAGGCTGTATTATAACACGTAGACACGCTTATGAACACGAATGTGCATGTACGCATTCAGGCAGCCACAGGCCATGTTAGTGGTCCAACCAGGGAAGAAGACATGGTCAGGCAGGTTGGGCGCTTATCAGTTCCTTCATCTGTTTACACAACCAGCCCAGGGTTTCTTCTCTCCTCTATCACTGCGCTGTATCTCTCCACTTGTTGACACACTCGTCTCTCCTTTCTGCTCTACTTTGTAACCATCGCTCAGTGCTTGTCATCCCGTTGCTCCGTGCAGGTTTGTGTTCACCTGCAACCAACCTTGACTCGCCAAACAAACACACAGCCTAACATGCTCTGGGTCACTTTAACTGACCTGCAATCGGGCCTTAACAAAGCCTGGCAAAGTTTATATTCTAGAGTTGTACCCATATCTCATTACATTCATATCTCAAGCAGTTAGCTTATAACTTCTCTGTAGCTCAAGTTTATGTTATCGACTGAAAGTAAGATGAATATGAATGGCAGAAAACCAGTCAATGCATGTACATGCATCAACGAATCTGATAAAGATATGAAGATTCAAAGCTTTGAAAATGTGGTATACTAGCTAGAGCCAAAGGAATACATTTGTTTTTCTTTTGGTGAGGGGGGATCAGACCCCCCACGTTGACTCCACCGAGCCTGGCTATGATACCGTCTCTCTGGGCTTCAGCCACAACTCCTCACCCTTACCTAAGCCAGCCAGAGCTGAGTCCCTGGGGCCCATTTGTCAAAACAGCGAGGAGGGGGAGTTTCATTGGAATTCATGTATTCATTTAATCTGATGTCATGTATGGATTGCCTAGGCTCCTGGTGATGTTTGAGTGTGAGCCCACAAACCTCCACCTCCCCAACGCCTCTCCTCATCTTCCTCTTCCCTTCATACACTATGTGAAAAAGCCAATTACTAAAAGTGAGTGATGGAACGTAATTAGCAGTGAGCTGATAGAAAGGACTGCGGTAGCCACTTCATGCCTGCACCCCCCCAATTCACCCTCCCCTTGTACTCCCCCAGGTTATTGACTGGCGCTGCGGTATGGAACATGAAGGGCATCATGTGTACGACCAGATATTATTTATGTACACACACACGTACACACGCAAACATGGACAGCAGAAAGCTTCTCTATCCAAGTGCTTAACTGGATGAGTGCTATGTTTAGTGTGCTACTGGTGTATGACTCATAGACACACACACACAAAAAATCTCCTTTCCCAGGGGTCAGCATGTGAGGCATTTATCTAATTGCAACATACACTTTCTGCCGCCAGTGTCTGAAGCAGAAACTTCAAACAACGCTGTCAGGACGCATAAGACTCAAACACCAAAAAGAGAGGGACGCTCTTCCTTTGTTCTGTTTTTAGAATGAGTGCTCTGGAACTTAAAAAAAGAAAAGAGACAGAGACGGGTCAGCAATTCACATACCAGATGAATGAAAGTAAGAACAGTGGGGGGAAAAGGAGGGGAGGGGATTATATTGATCATGGAACGGCTCTAAAACGATGAGCCACATGTTCAAAGTGTTGCTGAATGAGGAGAGTGAAGAGCGGGGGTTAAAGGAGGAGCGTGAAGGAGGATGAGGCCCGCGCTGGAGGGCCGCAGCATTGTTGCGTTCAGACATGTGCGGAGGCCCAAAAGGAGGGGAGACTTCCGAGGGGTGAGTTGGTGAGGGAGGAGGCGCTGTCGGGCTCCGGGCTCCTTCCAGGGCCCTTTGAAGCCAGTCAGATTAGTAACACGGCATTGGCTACAAGTCTAGCGTGAAATCCTCACTTTTGCCACAGACCGGCCAGTGCTGGACCCCTATAGGCAGCCACCCCCCACCTAATGCTCACCAGCACCGCACCAAAACACCTCACCCACTCCCTGCTCCTATGCTCCTGAAAAACAACCCTCTGAATCTGACAGCCGGCCTCCAAATGAAATCTTAAAAACAGCAGTGATGGCAGTGGGTTTTACAGTCTGAGGAGGTTTACATGCACCACTGATGTGTGTCAATGGATTTTCTATCACGTATTCATGGTTGTGGGACACAGAAACACTTTGTTATATACTTACACATCACTCTGGTGTGTGTAGACCCGGTCGAACAGCGCCTCTGGAGCCATCCATTTCACCGGGAGACGACCCTGAGGACACACACAGGTGAGAGGTCAAACAAAATCTGCACACGACCCACCCCCGGATTTCTTCATTTCTGGCCCGAGAAGCATGTTTGAATTCTGGGAGATCTTATTACTCGTGGAAAGGCTGATATGTGAAAGCAGCCTGGGGAATAAGACACAAGAGCGACTGTCTGGGAGGAGGATTTCCCAGAGGAACATTTACATTGTTAAAGCAATAGAGCTGATAAACGGTCACAGATAAAGGAGAGTTTATCTCTATGTGCCATTAAAACACTGGCTTAGAAGCTAAGCACAGCTGACAAGGCGACCTTGGTCAATATCTGGGTGATAGAGGAATGGCAAGAATAATCTCACCAGACACTCTGAATCACTAAATGGTGGGATAACACCTAAGTGAGTCCTTTTAAAACAGATTTTGCCAGCTGCTGTAAATACTAATGAAGAATAAGCTTATAACCAAAATCAAAAATATGCAAGAAAAATGGTAAGAAACACATAAGATATATCAAAAAACAGTATTGTAGTTTTCAGTCATTACATGAAGTCTGTGTTGTGCATCTGCAATACATTTTAATAATCATTGTTATTTAAGAATAAGGCCTGTGCAAACTGTTCCTATCAAAGTGAAGAAAAAATAGATGGAAATAAAACAAATGTGGCCCTACAATGACGGCTCTGTCTGGATTGGTTTAACGTACGTGATCATCATTGTCGCTGTTGTCCTAATCATCATAACCATCGACATCATCTCATATTGTTGTTGTTGTTGTTGTCAGCTAGTTCTCAGCGTGATTGTGCATGCGATGAAAAGCCATCCATGCATACCAAATGAGGATGTGCAGGCAACGCTGCTCTGCGGTGGGAAAGAAAGACACCACTGGGCCACTATGGAGATGTCAATTATGTTTAAGCCGCTCCCCTCTCCCTCTCACTCTGTCTCTCTTTCTGGCTAATTGTATAAGTGTCTATGGAACTAAAGGAAAAAGAGACTGAGGGATAAACAAGGCAGAGTCTCCAGAAGCACTACATTCACAGGCCTGCCTGGGAACCTGCGGCTTCTGCCAAGACACCAGCCGAGGGAAAGAGCGCAACAGAAAGATGAGGGAAGGGAGGGAATTAGAGAAAAGAGAGAGAGACGGGTGGACTAATCTCACACAGCGGCTCTCGAAAACATTCCACTCCCTCAAAGCGCACATCCTTCGATGTTGGTGCACACAGGTTGAGGACTCACATTGGTGGTCTTTTTATAGTAGTCGATGTTATGGACGTCCCTGGCCAGGCCGAAGTCAGCGATCTTCATGACGTTGCTCTCTGTGACCAGGACGTTCCTGGCTGCCAGGTCTCTGTGTATACACTGGGATGGAGAGAGTGAGAAACGAGGGGGAGAGGGAAAAGAGGAGAGGTCACAGAGTGGAAAAAGTGAGGGGAAGAGAAGAATAAGACAGTTGCATCACTGCAAGTATAAATCAACTTTGAAACAGGTGTATACTTAATTTGGAATGGTGTTAAAATGTTTGTGGTGCATGTAATCATCCAGAAATCTCCTGTGCAGAGGTAGCACTTGACTGAATAACGTGACGCCACAATGACTGCACCGACACGAACATGTCTGGATAAGTAAAGATTCCTCACATACTTTGCACACATATATGGCTGGAGTTGTTTCTGTGCATCAACGCGCATGTGCGAGCATGTACGTGTGTGTGTGTGTGTGTGTGTGCGTGCGAGACAGTATGCTCTGTCACATTCCAGCAGTGAGAGCGAGCGTGAGGCTGCTTTTGGCCAACATGGCCGTACCCCCATTGTGAAAACCTCACAATTCTTCTACACAGAGGGGCTTTTGTCGTGGGATGGGAGACAATGCAGGGATTGGGCAGGGGGTCAGAGATGTGGTTTTAGGAGACAATATTCCCACAGTGACGCACAAGCAAGCTTCCTACGTAAAACCTTCCTGGATACAGCACATCAAATGTTCTGAGCGCTGGCACAGAGATCTGTCTCAGCAGCCAGCAATGGGGGGGGGGCGATGTGAGAACAGGACTTTTTGTGCGTGTCCTCCTCTTACCTTCTGTGATGCGAGGTACTCCATGCCCCGTGCCACCTGATAAGTGCAGGAGACCAGATCTTTGAAAGTAAGCTGTTCGTCTGAGACACGGGCGATGTCGTAGGAGTATTCCATGCCGGGCGGCCGGCGGGCTCGGAGGTACTCCCGAAGGTTGCCTTTGGAGGCGTACTCCACTATCACATAGAGGGGGCCTGCAGCGGAGAAAAGACCTACATTACCTCTCGAACACGGTCATAAATGATTCCCTTTGAGAGAAAGTGACACTGAACCAAAATCAGAGTGAATTTTTAACGCAATACAGAACATGAAGGAGAGGCACCTCTCGTTTGAATGTTAAACTTTAAATTTCATGCTCGCTTCAAGAAAAATTTTGTTCAAAAACATGAGGAAGTCTGAATGGAAAATGTCTTACAAATGGCCAGACTGTCCACTGCTGCATTCCAGCATTTATGGAAATTTCCCCCAAAAATTCATTAGTTTTCCACAGGAACTGAAAAAGGTGTGCTGGGATGTCAACACAATAATTATTTAATAATTTAATAAATGCATATTGTTTCTTTTTTTCACATGGCACCACTGATCTTAATGAAAAGCTTTGAGAAAAAAATCTAATGGTGCTCAGCTCTAGTCACCCTTCATGCCCAATTAAAATCCAACCTGTCCATGTGACACACAAATGGCTTCTAGCTACCTCCAAAAAGGGAGAAACACCTTGTCCTACACCTGTCTGATGTGGTCTGATGACACATTTCATGAATTTGTTTGAAGTGTGCAGCAAGCTTCAGTGCAGCATGACAAGACAGATCAAGCTGTCTCAGCAGCACCTTAAAAACACAGTATGACACGAACTAACGATCAAATCTTCTAAGTGAATCTGTGAATTCTGATTCCTTGTGTCCTACTCACCGTCTTGCGTGCAGGCCCCCAAAAGGTTAATGATGTTCTTATGTTTGCCGATCATCTTCATCATTTCCATCTCTGACACCAGGTCAGACAGGTCTTTCTCGGTGGCGTCATCTAAGAACAGAAGATGGGGTTTGAAGGTTGCCAGGAAAAACAGGCAAAGCCAAGCAAAAACAAACACACCCTAGCCCTGTCTTCCCTTTAACCCTTGGCACGGGACTCCCTGCGTAACTGCCCTGCAAGACAACACCTTGTTTTGTAGGTGCTTCTGATTAAGTGCGGTTGACAGACAATGTGGGCTAAAATTACAGCAGCGAGGGAAGCTCCTCGCACAGACTACAGAGGCATCCTTTCAGCGCCGGGGGGAGGGAGGAGGAGGAATTAAAGACGTTCAATCTGGATTCATTATCTGCTGCACAGGCTCCTTTTTCATGGGACTGATTGTGCCAGCGGAGCTATCCAGACAGTCAGAATGGCATTGCCTGCATTCCTCTGCACCATTAACTTACCTGGAGTCATTCTAAAGAGCAGATTTCCATTGTCAGGGTTGGTCCACTAGCCTGCTGCTGTACCTGATCTAACCGCCCCCCCACCGCCCAACCCCAAACCAACCCAGTGGCCCCTCCTGCTTTCATTAATCATAGCAGTGCTGCTAGTGTGACTTGGCTCTTTGTGTGGGTGCTGACTGAGCTCCAGCCAGCTGCTGCTCTGGGGTCAGGTATGTGACCGCCCCGAACCCTTACCTACCCAACCTGCCTCCCCCTGCCCGTCACTCAGCAACCACCAATAACGAATAATAATGATAGCCTCAGGCTCCGCCTTGCACCTTTGCTGAACCCTCACTGGAGCATAAATCACCTATAAAATGTACTCAGGTTGCCCACAAGACATAATGAAGCAGTGTGCATCGGATCCCAGTGGCCTGATTTTAAGCACAAGTCAGACGTTTAACATTACAACTACAGTGTGATTGCGCGGTGGCAGGAGAGCCACTTACCTTTCAGCATCTTGACGGCGACAGTTACAGCCTCCTTGGGTTTGTCCTTATCGATGCCCAGGGCCTCTGCCATTACAACTTGGCCGAAGCAACCTTCACCTAGGGGCTTGCCCAGGGTCAACCTGCAGCCGCCAGACAGCAAACACAAGAAAACAGACAGGAAGCTGTTAAGCTGCTGAAACCCAAACTAAAAGTCATCGACCTGATCTGACTGTGGCATCGATTCACTCCCTGTGCAGAAGTAAAGAAAGAGTGCAAGAGCGAGAGAGGGAATGAGAGCAGGCACCGAGCCAGTTTCTCAACCTCATCCTGTGTGTGTGTGTTTTTTTTTTTTTTCTAGATCGCTCTCTCTGTTTCAATCAGATTGTGTCTGTGTGAGTGCTTTATTGGCGCGGCGACTGTAGCCCGTGCCAGGGCAGTAGGTAGGAAGGCAGACATGGCAACGATAATCACCTGATAAAGCCAGGGAGAGGCACTCATTTCTAAACTGTTTACCCTGCCTTGGCATGTTCCAATATACACTCTTTACAAGTCATTACACAGGGCTTAGCTTAGCCCTGACACATTAGCCTGTGACAGATGGAATGCTGGCTTTGTGTTGCTGTACAGGTGGGCCGCACTGCAATGCTAGATGGAAATTTAAGTACTACTTTATGTAAGCCATGTCACAATAGCTGCTGTGTTAAACCTCATGTACAAATCATATTGCACTGATTGATATCGTGAAGAACTCACACACACATTCTTTCACAACTACCCATCAGAGCCACAGCAGCTTTCTGTCGCCTGAACTAGCAGTGTACCTTGGTGCGTTTTCATTTGATTGACAGATGTAGGCCCCACCCCCAAGGCCCAGCAACTTGGCTATGTAAACACTCACACTGCACGCCGCAAAGCCTAGGCCCTGAGGCTGGCGCCCTGCTGTAGTAATGCATCCCCTGTCTGTCCACACACACTCGCCGTGCTGAATGGCAACCATTCTGTCCATCCAGCCACACATAATCAATGTTATTTTTCCTCCATGCAAATCGCAAACGTTAGCATTCCTCGACGTTCTGCAATCCCAACATGATCCCTCGGGCGCTGGGATGACAGGCGAGGAATAAAGACCCAAACAGAGAGACGCACAGAGATTTATTCATCCTAGACAAAACAGCCCATTTAGCGTGTTCATCAATTAAAGTCAAAACTTTTCACCACGATGCCGTTCTCCACGCATGCAAGAAAGTCTTGCATTACATAAGAAATGTTTTTTTTTTCAAAGATGACTGATGGTAAAATTTATGATCCAGGCTCTTTTTACAAGCATTTTAACAAAAGACAGGCCCTCATGTTTATGGTTTGGGATTTTCCTTTTTCTTGGAAAACCAGAGGCCTCAAGTGGGTATTAAACTATTGTAACCTTTGCTGTCTTATTAAATCCACTCTAAAGCTTATCGCTGGCCGCTGCAACTGTGACTAACCGAAACCTCGGCGGTGCCAATTCCTCTGGTATGAAACTGAGCAAACACTCCTCGGTCAGACATGCAGATGAAAGCTGCAAGTGCTAACCGGTAATTAGCACAGCTTCACTCCCTACCATCAAAAGCATGTGTGTGACTATGTGTGAGTGAGAGTGTGACGTAGCAGCGGTTGTCATGATCGGGCGCGTGGCCAAGTTCAGGTCATTTTACTACAGCGCCAACAGATGAATCAGTAGCCTTTATCTCAGCCACCGCAACCATTATTCACCAGTTAGTCACCATTGCCTGCTGTCTATCAGCGTTAATGGTTCTCTTCACCTAGAACAATACTTATCTGATCATATTGCAGCCGAGATACAATCAGACTGATGCTCATAGTGTAGTAATCTTGTGTTATCTCTTACTGTAATGTGCCCTGTTAAGCTGAAGATAGTTGTACTGGCATTGAGGACAAGAGCAAAGGGTCTAGTGCTGAAAGCTGTCATGCAGGTACTGTATGCAGGCCTTGAATCCTGATTGTTACTATGAATGCCCCTTTCACATGAAAGTGCCACTGCATAGCAGATGAGCATTTCAAAGGCTTTTTTTATCCTTTATGCAGGAGCTGAATCCGATTTACATAATTATGTATTTTGCATTTTGCAGTAGACTTGCAATCAGGACTAGGCCATTTCTTTTTTCACAGCACGACGTCAATCTTCACAGTCACTGCAGCAGAATCGTTAAATCTTACTTCCTTAAAAATAGATCTGCCATATAGTTGCTTCTAATGCAAAATAACTAATGGTATGAGTACATAACACCAGTGAGCAGACGATACTGGCAGAGAGGATGGTGGATGTCATGCAAAGAGGCAGCTGATCACGTAGCTCTCACCTGTCTCGGGCAAACTCCCAGCGTGGATCTTCTGGAAGGTCATACTCAGGGATTGGCTCATCGTGCGCCGAGCTCCGCCGTGTTGTGATGCGTACCAGCGGCGTACTGGAGTTCATGGAAGAGCTCGAGTCTGCCGACACCTACAGGAAGAAAGAGATTGGCTGATCACCGCAGTCTGGGTTCACGGGTCAGATAAAGCTCCAAGGCATCACTAGAGGAGTCCGAGCAAATGTGTGCATGTGTAATTGACTGTGAAATTACCGGCAGTGGTGGAAGGTATGGTACATTAATGCGAATATATCATTAATTTCCATGGTTAATGCTTTAACATTATGGTAGAGTCTGTCTGGAGGGCAGGTATTACATTGCAGTGATCATCATTAAGAAGTGAGCAACAACAGTAATTTCAACGTGTTAATCATTCAGCCTCGCCACTGTCCCCGGGGCTCATCTCTCCTCTCCCCAACCTAACCTTACCTTGACACAGGAATCAGGTTCTGCGCAGGATGTAATCCAACACTTTCTGTACCTTTTGGTTTCCCATGAGGGAAAAGCATGGCTCACACAGAGAAAAAAAATTTGGCTGCAGTTTCAGGCAGCAGTACTAACTTGCTCAGAAATGCATGCCTTCTAAATGAGGCTGGAGGTAAGTTGTCTAAAATACCACAACAGCATATCCTATGGTGTTCCAAGTACAAAGTAATAATATTGTATCAACCATGCAACTTTTATTATATTTTATTTCTGTATGTGTTTTTCTCCTCTAGGGGTGTTAGATGCCATTAGAACTCTTTATCTACTTTCTGTTACCTGGCGGCGCAGAGGGATCTGCTTGCTCAGTTTGTGGACCGCCGGTTGGCCCCCGAAGTCTGGTTTCTTCGCAGTGTTCCTCATGCGGCACACCACCACGATGCCCACCATGCAGGCGATGAGGAAGACGCCTGCGCAGTATATCGCGATCTCCACATAGTCTGGGGAAAGGGGGCCTGGGGATTTCTCGAGGGCTGCAGAGAATAAAGGGTGAGCAGTGAGACAGAGGTCGGGCGAAGAAAGTTAGAGGATGATCACTCTCAGACGCACACACAGACACGCGTATGGGTGACACATGGGCACATTCTCCATTTGAGTCGACGCACATGGGTGTCAGACAAGCAAACACGGAGACAGATGCTCTGGAGATGACTCACACGTACATGTATTCAGCAGGCAAACTAAACGAAATGATTTTGTAGCATCCTCCTCTCTCTCTCCTTCCTAGGATACCAGCACGCTTACTTTTTTAAAAATCGAACAGATAAAAAAAAATAGGGCTTAATAGTCTCAACAGATTCTGAATCTCGACTCAGCCAGAACATCCAGGCCTGCATATGTCTACAGTCTGTGCTAATGTTGGAGACACGCGAACGCAAACACAAACACACACCCACGGACGACGGAACAATACGCGCTTCACTTCAGATCGCAAACAAGGGAGAGCGGTGTCCTTCGTGGTTGTATATGGCTTGAACTTCCTGTCGAGGAAATGGGTTGAGTTTGTGTGTGTGTGTGTGTGTGTGTGTGTGTGTGTGTGCGTTATAGAAATGGACTGTTCCATAATGCATAGCCCTCCAGATCACAAACAAGGCTTTTGTGCAGCACAGCCGACCAAGCAGCCCGTCAGCCAGCTGGAGGTGAAGCTACATGTAGGAACCTTCCTCCTGTCTGCCTTGTATCTGCTGGTCCAAAAACCACAGCGTGCACACACAGAAGCCACAGTCTCGAAGGCGCCATCGGTGCAGATAGAGCACATCAAGGGCAATAAATATTACATATTAGCCCCAGAGGAAATGGCTCGCCTGTGATCATTATGCTGTATTGTTTACAGACAAAAACAAAACTGTCCTCTGGTTACGACATTAAGGGGGGTTTGATAATGGCTGTCTGTTGAGGGATGCAGACAATCAGCGTCTCTCATCGATCTCATTTAATGCCCATCCTACTTTCAGCGAGTACTTGAGCAGAAACATTCCACTGTTTAGCCTCGAGTGAACTTAGATACTGACACTAAGTTTTATGTATTTGATCCTTTGGTATGCATAATTACAGACCAGACATACAACGCCGGACGAAAATAGGATAAAACGAGTTGTTAAATGAGAACACACAAATGGACAAACATTCACATGCACATGTAGAGGTGGGGAGGTTTGGCCCTGATAACCGAGAAAGGCAAGTCAACTTAAAGCGGGTGTTGAGCTTTACCGTTCGACCTTTATTTCAAGGAGAAATAAGGATCTTAAAAGAAGGCAATTATCAGAGCCAGGAAAGGGGTGGAGGAGATTTCGAGGCGTAAGTGAAACACATGTGGGGGAAAAAAAAAAACAGATTCATTTTACATGCAGACTCAGAACCAAAATGTGGCACGGGAAGACTTTCCCCAAGGAGTAGGAGAGAAATGTAACAGAAGGAAAAGAGAATGCGGACGACAAACCCTCCCCTCCTTTTGGAGTCTGGAGACACTCGAGCTGCTCTGGGAGCTTCACTTCCGTCTCACAGTTGTAATAAGTCGTCTGCAAACTACCCCGTTATCTGCTCTGAGCTTTCAACAGCTCGCCAATCCAGATAATATTATAGAATATATGCTCCCTGCTCTTATGTTACATTGTCTTGGATGTTGACCGTGCTGATTCATCACAGTAATCCAATATTTGTGCTGTGTGCCTCAGACTCCGGAGGGAGGACTTGCCTTCCATAGAGGTCATTGAAATGACATAACCGTTTAAGAGAGGAAAAGGAAAAGAGAATACAGCATACGAGTGTATATACCTGGAAGCACCGTCAACCAAGCAGTGTGATAGGAGATCCCAATAGAATTACCCGCCAAGCACGTATACTCCCCAGCATCTTCAAATGTTACATTGGGCAAGTAGAGAACTTCTATCTCCTTATCTGTGGTGTTAACACCTGCGGTCTGGGGAAAAGGAGGAGAGGAGGAAGAGGAACAGGGGGGAGGTGGAAAAGAAGAAAGAGAGGGTCGAAGATAAGAGCAAGGGGGGGGACCGGAAAGCAGAAATGGGGAGGACAAGTCACAGAGAAAGACGGGGGAGAAAAGAGAAAGAGAGAAAGAGAAAAAAAATGAGACCCACAACACCAAAAGAGAAATAAGAGGAGCTGGATGGCGTCCATCGTTGAGGTCCCATCTGGAGCAAAGGATGTTGGGAGTTTCCATGGGTGAGGAGGAGGAGGCTTCATAAACAAAGAGAACCCAGTATGCCACCAGAGCATGAGGAAATAGAACCAGTACACCAAAAATAAAAACCCAAAAGCTTCCCATCACCGATAGAACCTGCTAATAGAGACCAGTCTAATCCACACATCAGACTGGACACATGCACAAACACAGAGAGCATGGAGAGCACTGCACTGCGACACCAAACACTATCTCGACACAGCTTGCAAGAGATAAAGATATGAAAAAAATGTAAGAGAAGACAGAGTGAGATGCCAGCTGTGACAATTTCAGTGTCTGGGTCCAACCAGTGCTTCCATGGCTGCACTAGTCACAGTGGAGGGAGCAGCTGAAACACAAGGGTCTGGCATTAGGGGAGAGAAAGGTCTGTGAACCCCAGGACCACCGAGAGACCACCAGCAGGACCACCACAGCACAGCAGGTCAGGGACGAAGCCCAGGAAACCACACCAGGGGGAGGGAGAGTGGGTGGGGTCGGGTCTCAATGGTTACCTGGGATGACAGTCAGAAAGCCCGACTGGCTGGCCTCGCCTATATAATTGGAGACTTTACAGATATACTCCCCAGCATCGTCCTCCGTCACGTTGGTGAGGGTGAGCATCTCCACGTCCGAGCTGTTAATGCCTGAACGCTGCAATCCACACACACAAATACTTAGACATGTAAAATGAGACACACAAGAATTAATCAGTCGGACATGTAAACATCGTGACTACAGCTACTGCATTTGGATCAGCAGGAGAGAGGAGACAGCAGGGATCACCACCAAGAGCCAGCATGGAAAAGACCTATCAGCTCATAAGGGAAGGAATATAATCATTAGCTCCTTATATGACTTTTGAAGTTCATCTGACACCTGCTGGAAAACACCATGAAAAAAGAAGGAGGGATTCAACTGTAATCAAGAGAATAAAATTCAAAAGAGGAAGTGCAGGAATTTACCTTTAACACCCGGACGTAGGGGTGTCCATCGGGGCCGTAGCGACTGCCGTTCTGAGTGATGTGTTTCAGCCACTGGATGTGAGGTTGGGCGTCGCTGTAGACCTTGCAGACGAAGCGGGCGTCCTCCCCGACGTGCACGGTGGTGTTGGCTGGGAGGCCGGCCTGGAGAATGGGCCGGTGAGGGGACCGCTCTGTCGAGAGTTGCGAGGGAAAAATTAGCTTTAGGATTCATTAATGAACGTAGCCCAGCATGGAGGTTTGAAAAAACTTGCTATTTCCCTTTTAGAATGAGTCAAATTTGACATTTTAGAAGGGGGGATGCTTGTGAAAGTTTATCTTTGCAAAAGCAGAACTTCACGTGCTGTGAGTGTGAACGTTTCCCAGCAACCCTGACAGGTACAATCATGACTGCGCTGCCTCTTTCTTATCTGAGAAGCATGTAGAGGCTTCACACAAAACAAAGAGACGGAGGCATTTATCATTAACAGATAAGGAACTCGGGTGGAGGAGGACTTCCATGTTGCATGTGATCTGGGGGTTTAGCAAAACGATGTGCCAGCATAGGAAAGTGAAACACCTTCATTGCACCCCCACATTAACCCAGCTATCTGCATTCTTTTACAAGCAAACATTTGGTCTGTGAATCCAAACAGAGCGAGACCTGTTGAACAATGCCCCCTTTCAAACACTACTCGGCCTTCACAACCACACTGAGGAGCCCACCAACCCCCACACTGACAGCAACCACCCGCTGCCACTACACACACACACACACAAAATGACATCACTCAGCCTGAGGCGCTGCATTGCCTTTCCAAAACAAAGCCTTAAGGTAGGTGCAGTGAATTTGTGTGTAAGGTCGGGGGGTGGCTCGGGGGGGATGGTCAGGGGGTGAGTCTGTGTCGTGAAGGGTGGAGGCCTGGGTTTAAGAAAGAGGACTGAAAAGAATTAGCAGGGTGAGTGAAGGGAAGAAAAGGGATCAACAGATGATGAGTGCAGAAATGAGGAGGCAGAGACTTCTCCCATATGTTTGCCTGCCTGTCTTCCTGCTCCATCTTTCTGAAATCTGTCAGATCAGATGATTCCCACCCCTCCTTCCTCTCTCCCCATCTCCCTCCTCCTTCCTGCACATTCCTAGGGCTTGCCTTGTTTATTGTCTCTCTTTCTTCCCCCCCCCATTTTCTCTCCTCCTCCATCTTTCACAGGCCTTCTCGCCCTCACGATCTTTCCCTGACAGAGAGAGGCCATCGACTTGAATCAGTCGCCAACCTACCAAACAGTAAACTGTCTGGCATGATATATATATTTACTAAAACAGGCAAACGGAAAAAAGCAGTCATCCAGAGAGACGTGTTGGCAACGCACAGAACTTCTGGACCATTTAAAAAAAAAATCATTCTAACCTTCATTATAGCTGATCCAAATGTTTGCTGGAGCATTTCGAGCCGCATAGCTGACAACTCAGACCAAATGACAGAATGACTATGCAGCGGGAGAAAATAGGCCACATCATGATTATGGAGAAAACCCAAAAACAATAAAAGTTTGTGGAGCAATTCCTGCTTAAATTAGATAAAGGAATATCGTGTGTGTGTGTGTGCGTGTGTGTATGTGTGTGGGCATGGACGAGTGCAGAGAGGCTCTCTTATGGCCCACCGACCTCACACAAGAAGGCTACACTTAAGAAAGGGAGACAGGAAAAGAAACAGCAAGAGAAGGATTTGAAAAACTTCCCTGTCTGCAGCATGAAATGGGGGAATGGTGATAGAAATAGCTAACGGGTGGTTTCATTGTATCCAGTGGTGGAATGCCGCAAAGTACATTTACTCAAGTACAATTTTGAGGTACTTTTACTTTACTTTTATGCTACTTTAGATTTAAGAAATAGTTTTATTCCACTACATTTATCTGACAGCTGGATTTACAAGTTAGTTCTCAAACTCCGAGGCATGTTTGTGACCCTTACAAAACACAAAGTAATTATTTAAAAAAAAAGATTCAACTTTAAACTTCTCAGATGTTTTCAATGACTTAAATGCTCAAAGAGGTCAAATTATCCAAAAACTGAAAACAGATCTCAGTGTCAAAACTTTTTTTTTCTTTTGTCTCCCATTAATCATCCCAGACCTCCTCAAACTTATTTTATGATCTTTTGGATCTAACTAGCTGCGTATAAAGTAGTTAAAAGTAGCCCCATCTCGAGCAGATGCAACAGTAAAATGCTGCTTATACACTGATGCATTAATATTAACAATCCAATAATGTCAAATAGGATAATATATCCCTCACAGGGGACATTTTACTGCAGAACAAGTAGATTTTAGTATATTTTGCTAATGATACCTGTACTTTTACTTTTTGAATGACATCAAATGAAGAGCAGATCTTGTGGTGCCTTTTTATGTTTTGTTGTGACCCATATTTCAAAACTGAATCCATTTATCAATTAGGTCATTAGTGGAGAAATTTGATGGCAGCGGTGGTGGGATAGAGGCAGAAAGAAGCGTGAGGAGACGGACCAGGGGCATTCCATGGCGTCCCATGCGAGACCGCTGAACTCTGGGTAACCTGGCGGCTTGGCACACAGGGCCCTAAGGGTCAGGGAGGGGTAGAGGCACAGGAAGAGCGCGGCATGGCACAGGATGGCATGGGGCTACCAACAAAGTGCCGCACGGCCACTGGGTGCCACAGCTCTGATTGAAAGAGCCGACGTCTGTTTTGACTCCTCATTTGTGTCTTCTTGTCATGTGTGTCTGCTCATGGAACGTCCTACTGCGGCCCTTTCTCCAGAGGCCTGTTTGAACCAGAAAAGGCTGGTTCCACTTGGTTTTAATAGCTGATCCTGCAGGTCATTTGGGCAAAAAAAAAAAAAAACAGACTGATAAGTACAGCCTTTTCTGCCTCTGTTTCCCCCTCCTTTTCTCTTTCTCCCCCTCTCCTCCCTCTGTCCACCCCACTATAATGGAGGAAAATGAAGCAAGAGGTTGCAAGGGGCAGCGACTGCAGAGCCAGACATGGAGGAGGTTTACTGCTCTGCAATAAAACAGAACAAAAAACAGAAATATGCAGTCTGAAGGAGAGCTTTAGCTAACTCCAGAGGGGAGCAGAGCAGGGGGCCTCGGGTTGGGGAGCGTGTGTGCGTGCGTGTGCGGACCTTCATGTGCCTATACACTCATTGTGCGAAAACCCTAAGGTATTCAATCTCAATCTGTTATCATGAAAATAATACTCCTTATTACCATGGAGACGCTAATCAAAACAGAAATATGTAATTACAGTAGGTCTGCTCAGGACATTGGAGTCAGGGTAATTCTACATACAGATTACTGACGCATGGAGTGACCAGTGAGGCCCTAAATGCTCTTGTGCAAGTCGAACTGCTGCAGCTGCATGTCTGTCCAGGTTATCTGTGGATTATTGACCAGCCTTTTGAAGAAGAACTGTGTCAGATAAACTGATGTGTACCGATTGCTCATATAGTGGTTCGAGTGTGGGTGTGCATCAAATTAAGGGCAAAGTTGCCGCACAAAAACACAAACACACATGCACACATTGATCTAGTGTCTTTATCCCTCTCCCCTTGTTGTACCCGCCATCTATTGATTCTGCAAACTGAGCAGAAAAACACTCTTTGCTTTCTGTGCTCCAAAGGTCATAGTGAGGGGTTGACTGAGTTGGGTCTGAACTCGCTGTAATAGCGCTGAGGCCAGCACTGTGTGTCCTCACTTAGTGACACTAAACGATCATCTACCGGTTTAAGTCCCCGTCATGCCTCGGCCGACCTCACAGGTTCAGTTCACCCAAATCACACACAAACCCCCCCCCCCCACCACATCTTTCCACTTACCTCTTGTGGTATTGAGCCATGCACATAGTTCCTATTTTATTAGCCAAGGCTGTGGAGCTCAAATTATGGAAAATTGCATTTGAAAAAGTGGAAAACAATGTGGATTTTCTCCCCACAAACAGTGTCTGTTCCACTTTATATTCCACAGACTTCACTGTCAGCAATTTTCTGAGGAAATATTTCTTTCAATATGTGATTGGGGTGAACTGACTCTTTAAAGTGACTTTTAAAAATAATTATTTGAAGACGAGTGATTAGCATAAAGGACAAAACAACCACCAACCTGCTGGTTTCAAATAGATTAAAGCAACTATAATTTGTCAGAAAAAGACCTCATACGCACACGACAACTGAACATCATAAACACATTATAGCATCATAAAAGTAGGCTTTATCTAAATGAATAAAATGCTACATAAATGGAAAAAGACTGCATTAAAACATGTGCATCTTTTGCTTCTACACACTTGGCAGCACTCCTTGGCCTGCACCTGCATCCAGAGTGCACCTGGGTGATCAAACAAACAACACATACACACACACACTATTCTCACTGTGAGAACTCTTTCCGCTGGCTTCCCCCCCACCCTCCTCCATCCCTCCACTCCGTCTTAGTTGGCCTCGCAGGTGTACTCTGAGGATGAGTGTGTATTTTGTGCATAGTACTGACCCACTACGTCCAGGGTGTAGGTGTGGTTGATGGAGCCGAACTCATTCTCCACCAGGCAGGTGTAGTTGCCCTTGTCCGACGGCACCACGCTCTCCATGATCAGGGTCCAGTGCTGGCTGCGCACCTGGGCACGAGAGGCAGGGGGTTTTCTTGTTATGCAAACACGGACACGCTCGCTGACACACACACCAGTGAACATGTGAATACATAGATATGCAGGGGACATTAACAGATATAGAGAGGTAGCGCTAAATGAGAAAGATGACAGAGAGGATTTGGTTGGAAGAGCGAAAGATGAGAGTTGATGCAGCGTGCTGGAAAACAATATTGAGGCTGATGACAGCTGATTCCACCAGACTCTACAACGTCACAATATTTTCTTTATTCTAGCAAATTATTGGAAAGAATATCCCATCTGCATTATTAATTTTTTGTCGTTTTGTTCTGAACAGTAGATGTCACAGAGAAGCAGATAAAATGGAATAGGAAAAAAGGTAAAAATAAATTGACAAATCCAGTGGAGTCTCACATACGTCACTTTTATCTTAGGTAATAAAGCCCACCTTTCCTGTCTAAGCACTTTCAAACACGTAGTTATTCATAACGCAAAAGCAGTTTCACCTTTGCGTGGAATCCACAGGTGTGAGCTAACAATAGTGTTTCCGTCTGCACACTGAAGAGACACTGTAGCTCCTGCTTGTACAAGCCCACATTTCACACAGTGGAGAGATTATGCCACAGGGCTGGGCTCAGGTACAGCTTTTGTCCACCATTTGTTGACAAAAAGAGAGAAACGAGCTGCCCACAGTTCATCTGACAGCCCGACTGCATCATTTCCGTCACGGCTGTTTTTTGTCTACGCCGTAATGAGCCCGCTGAAAGCCGAAAGGGAAGCGACATTAGCAGCTACATCAACATAATCTGCTCCTAAACTTTCCTGGCAGGGAGATGTGTTCCCTCATAAACCGTCAATCATTAACCAGGAGCCTCAGACCTGTTCAGCATCACTGGATCTTTTCATAAATTAATTTCATAACTGTCTGTTTAAACTGTTGTTCCACTCTATCAGCACGGCTCGAGCGCGCACGCTTGTTTTGAGAGACAACGAGAGGAATTTAGGAGCAAACACGACTAAACTGCAATCTAAATAGACTCCGTCACAGTGGAGGAATTCTTCACATTAAGACTAGTTGTAGCTGCTTTCAGGCGTTTTTTTTACACAAAGAGGAAATAAAACACACTAGCTTTACTTTCCCATGACATACAGAACCAGGTATTTTCAGCACTTATAAATCAGCTCTGACTGCTTATTTCCCAAAACAGGACTAGAGGGAGACACAATTTCACAAGTTAAACAAAGCTCTTTTGTTAGAATCACAATATAAAAAAGTCATACTCATTTACGTCTACACCAACGTGGCATTAAAGTGAAAAGAAAAATTATCACTGATTTGGTCCTTCTTCCAAGAACTGCACTGGAGCTCATTTATAGTTTTAAAATGAAGCTTGCTTTTCTTTGTATAGCTGCACTTACACTTTAACCAGCTCTGCAATAGTGTTTCTGAATCACATTTCACAACAATAGAATCACATGCTACAATCACATACTAGCCTCTGACCAAAGCCAGTGGGACCTGTTCTCCCTGATTGAGTTACCTCAGCATTCTCAACTCATTTCAACCCTGACGCTACCTTCTTTCTCTATACGTTACTGTCTGGAGGCATTTAACCCTTAAGTCCCGGGCTTAAGTTTCTAATTGTTGGGGGTAAAGAGCCATTTCGAGTTACAGTGAGAGGCTCTGCAAAGTATCCTGGTGAGAGGAGGCGCACGGATGAGCAATTCCAATTTCACACCAAGAAACCCTGCCCTCGTTTCCTCTGTCTACTCTCCTCCCGTCTCTCCAGCGAAGGGTGGAAAAGGGGTGAAAGGATGGCCGGGGGAATGATTGGAAGAAGGAGGCTTTGACGTCCCTTGTAAACACATTCGCAGAATGTCCAGAAGTACTGTAGCACAGAAAGCAGTAAAAAGCAAGAGAAGGGAGTGAGTTGACATTTGTAATAAAAAGTATGATGTATTACTGTTTATCCTACCTTATACCCTCCCATGCGGTCCTCTTGGCGGAAAGGCCTGCTGTTTTTAAGCCAGCGCAGCTTGGGCCGGGGGTTGCCTCCCGCAGCACAGCGGAACTTGACTGTGTTGGCAGCTGGCACCGCATGCAGCTTCTTCTCCATCTTCGCTGATGAGGTCCAATACGGAGCGCCTACAACCAGAGAACAGTCGGCGTTCAGTCAGGGCGACATTTCCTAATCGTGTCCACAGCATTAACAGTTTGGCTTTGGGGCCTTGCACTGGCTAAGGCAGATATACATGGAAGCGTGACTGCAGAGGAGCCAAACCTGAACCATTCCTAACACTCCCGCAGACCCCCCCCTCCCCCGTTTGGCAACGCTGACTGACCCGCCGTCTGCATAACACAACCCAGAGCTCCACACTCACACAGTTAAATAAAAACACACACTTCCCCTGTAGGCTCGGCGGGGTGTTGCAGAGGGGGGAAAAAACATCAGCTCCGAGGGGAGAATGTGCCTGGGCGTTGCCAAGAGGGTAACTAGACCATCACATTCAATTTCATCTCATTCCACTTAGCAGCTTTTTTTCCTCCCTCCACTTCCTCCAATTACCATAGCTCCCTTGTTTATCTGCCCGTCACTAGGCTAGATATGGACGGCCGCGCCAGGGATGCTTATCACCCTTGGAAAACCATTATGTGCCGTCAGGGGAGAAAATGAATGTCACGTTTAACGAACGATTTGAGAGTTCAAAATGCACGCTTTTTCCAAGATCTTATCGACGCCAAACTGTTACCGTTTCTCCTACTGAAATCTGTCACCTTCCTTGTGTTTTGTCCATTCCCTGGTTCCCACTTTTCTCCCCATTTCTGTCTCTCAGTCAGCTGGATTTTCCTCCGAGCCTCCCCCCTCCCTTTCTCTCTGCACCTGGGAGCGTGATTGCCTAAGCAGATGGGGCTCAGAGGGGAAGAGAAACTCAAAGTCAAACAACAACCCAAACGGTCTTCCACACCATCACTTCCTCTCCAAATAGCAGGAGTACAAGCAACAGAGGGAATACCCACAGATAAGACCACTACTGACTTCGGTATGACCCTCAAACATAAGTTAACCTCCCAGGAGACGATTTGATTCCAGCGCCCTCCCTCCACTCTCTTTCCCGCCTGTCCAATCTGCATACTATCAGACACCTCCCATCATTTTCTCTGGCACGCACAGCCTGACAAGTCGCGCATACTTGGATAGTAAAGTCAGTAAACAGTGCTCTTCCTTCCTGAATGGATGCATATGCTAAGTACTCAAACTATAATTAGTCATCCCCCCCTTTCTTCTTCTTCCTTCTCACTCTCACTATCTGCGCTGCTCTTCCTGCACCTTCACCTCTCCGTCCCCTCCACGTCTCTCCACTCGCCCTCCCTGTCATCGCGCCGTCCGTTCAGACAGAGACAGATTAGGTGGAGACTGGCCCATTGCGAGGCCGTCTCTCCGAAACGACCTCTGACCCCAAACTGGCAGCCGGGTCGGAGGATGAGGTTGGGACATGAAAGGTGAGCGGTGCTGTTTCCCATGCTCTCCGTCCGGAGGGGCAGCACTTCAAACGAGACGACCCCTCAGACCTCTCTCCAGATGAAGCCAAACTCTCACTGGCCCAACTGCTGTGGACTCCAGGAACCCCCGCCTCCCCCAAAGCCCCTCGCATCCGGATCCCCGCTCACGGCTGTTTATCCTAAGCTGGCCTGGGGTGAGCTGAGGTTATCTAACTCCTGCGCTATGAGTCAAGATTTTTTTTCCTCCGGAGAGCTAAATCCATCAGTGACCCAAAGTAGTATTTCAATGCTGAAATGATTTCTCATTAAGCTGTGATATCCTCCTGTTTATCTGTGCAAGCTGAACAAGGCAACATTGTATGCTGGATTATTATTTCGATTTCGAGAATACAGATTCCAGAGTGAAAACCATAAATCTCCAAAATGTCAACCTTTCTAATAGAATCAGCCTTATTTTCAGCCTTGTCACTATGCATTTTTTAGCTCATCCAAACTGTTTAAACATTGTTTATTCAGTGTTGCTAAATCCTGATTGGTTTACAGAAACATGTGACTTTTTCCAACTGCATCCCACCCACTTCAAACAAGTGAGTTGAGCTGAGACAAAATAAAAAAAATACTGAAATGACTGTGGTGAAATAGCCAGAAAGTTTTCAAACTTTGGCAGAAAATCGAATGGACATGTCGAACCCCATTACCCACTGTAAGAAGCTGATTGAGCAAATACATTTCCAGGGCCATTAAAATGTTTTTGTCAAAACTTTTTCCGTAATATTATGACTTTTTTTCTTGCAACCCTACACCTTTATTTCCATCATTTTTTTTTTGTAATCGTGACTTCATCCTCATAAATGTACAACTTTATTCTTATAGCATGACTTCTTTTTTTTCAAAAATCTGACTTCAGAAATCATTAATTAGTTTTCCAACAGTGGCCATAGAGTTTGTTTTTGAATCAAAGGCTTTGTTCAGTTTCCATAAAAGCATATAAGGGGACACCAGTAAATATCTAACTTCTTTTTTTCACAAAGTGCTTTAGCTGCCTGCTTTATGCCCCAGTCTTTACTTTTAGTCACACCTTTATTTATGTTGGTAAGATCGATCTATTCTTCCATGCCAATCCTGACATGTGCAGCGTTAACTTAAAGGGAGGCACGGTGACACTGAGGGATGTAAACAAAAAGGAGTAAAGTCGTCAACAGGACTGATTGCAGAATGCAAAGCTCCACGTGGCTGTTTAACTTCATCATGACATCAGTTTTAGCCTCCACCACCACCACCACCCCCCATCCTCACCCTTCCCCTAAACACAGCTTCCCTCACAGATCCCTGCGGAGGCTCTTCCATGTCTCCTCCAATAACACCACCCACTGCTGACGGTGGACAAACACTCTCTCCCTTTTCTTATGTTGTTCAATTTTCTATACAAAGTCAAATCAAAATGCTCTGTTTTGCAGTGGCCTGATGCCCAACCCATTCTGAGGGCTCCAGAAGAAGAAAAAAAAAAAAGAGCCACGAATATAAAGCTACACCCCGCACTCACTCTCCACTCTCAGTCCCTCCCACGCCTACATGCACCCTCCTCCCTCGCTCCAGTCCTCGGCCCGAGGCCAAGGCTCCACGCCATGCTCAGAGAAGTGCTGGTACTGATCCAACAAACACCCCCCTCCTCTACCCCTGCCTATTTTCCCTCTCCTCTTCTTCCCCCTTTCTTTTAATAATAATCTTGGTTTTGAATTTTCAGAAACACACACGGCGAGAAAATGCAACTGTACTGCCAGAACAGCTTTCCCTTTGTTTTCAAACAGCTTATTACCACCAGAATGGCTGGATCTTTTCCCTCTCCCCCATTTTTTCCTCTTGCTGAGTTCCTCTCTCTCCCCCATATTTAATGGATTTCAGGCAATTACAGTCAGCCCAAAAGTGGAGGAGGAGGACTCACGGTGAGACGCAATGCGTGTGGAGAATTTTAACAAGATGTGGAAGCCCTCGTTACTCCAGTGAATGTATGTGTATGTGAATGCATGCATGTGTGCACGTGGCTACATAAACACATTACTAGCCCAGATACTCAGCAAGGCATAGACAAACTTGGGTAAAAACTTTCTCTTTCTCACACACACACACAAACACACACACACACAGGCCCATCAGGTGGGTAACTGGGTCCAGATGGGCGTCTTTCATAATGGATGAGCCCAGCTGACTGGCTGGCTGGCTGGCTGACTGGCTCCACGAGGCCTGACTACCTGAGGGACACTAGCTAAAGGAATGTCAGGAATCTCTGTATTCCCTGGAGACACACACACACACACACACACACACACACACACACACACACTCTAGGATACACACTCCTATCTCACAGTATAGGCCTAAGCAGGAATGCTAAGGTATAGAGGAGCAGAGATGTGGGTGCGGGGCGGAGCTGACACGAGTTTTGGCATTGCTAACAGCTGTCTCCTCCCAATCCCGAGGGAACAGAGACCATCCGCTTTCTCTCCTTAATCATGATCGCACAGTTTGAACTGTTCTAATAAGCGCTGACAAAGCTAAGTAGATTATTTCACTTTGGGATTAAGTCTTTGTGTTTGGCTATCATGATCAGCATGCCACACTTCAGTTTTGACATGCCGTTAGAGACTGTTCATTAGGTTTGTATTTGGTATTATTTTGTAGATCAGTACATCTAGATCAGTACAGCTTTAGATATAGAGAGATATATGCTGCTTTAAGACATCGATTTGTGTGACATCTCTGCTGGTTTCACTGAAATCTTACAGATGAGAAACTGTTTGCATTGTGATGTAGCATCGCTGAATCATCACAGTCAGGTCAAAAAGTGTTGACGTTCAACAGACAGAGAAAGCAATTGTTGAGAGAAAACAGGGCGCAACCACAGGCTTCTACTGTTCACTTCATGTGCATTGCTCAAAGGCGCCTAATCCACGGGAATTTGTTAGGAAGGGTCGCGCATCATTAACTCATTCATCCCTCCTTTCGTTCCTCCCATACTCACTTATCTGCTCTCCGTCCGCCCCAGCGTCCTCCGATCGCTCTGTATCGTCCTCATCATCCCCCGACGAGATGGCATCTGCACAGAGTAACCACCATTACTGCCACCCTTTCGCAACCCGCACACACACACACACACACACACACTATTGCATGCAGAAGTGTTCATGCAGTCACTTTCTCGCAAATTTGCACACACAAATTTGTATAGTGGGGCCCTATTCTGATAAATCTGGTCGTACACACACACACACTCATCAGGCTTCATTCAGAAAGAACTCAATTCAGGCTTATCATGCCTGACCACATCTGCTCCACGGCCACTTTTTTGACTCGACCACGCTCAGTCCAACTCTAAACCTCCAAACTCCCTGTCCCATCCTGAGCTGTCTTGTCCCTGACTCACCTGTGACATTCACTATGAAGCACACCGTGTCTTTGCCCACACTGGTGCAGGTGTACAGGCCTGAATCCTTGGGCGTGGCATCACGGATCTGCAGCACCTCCTGCTCTATCAGCGTGCGGTTGTTGGTGCCCAGAGAGCTGCCGTCTTTGGTCCAGGTGATGGTCCCCGTCGCAGGCAGAGGGCAGCTCAGCTTCAGCACCTCCCCCGGGTGCACTGAGCACACCGTGGGCTTAGAAATTTGGTATTTGTTCGATGCGTCTGCAGAGCGAATGGGGGGGAGGAGGGGGAGGGAGTTGGGGGGGGGAGGGCAAAGGACGGAGTGGAGGAGGAAGAGGGTGCACAAAAAGGAGGAAACAGAGGTGGGAGAGGAAGAAACAAGCCATAGTTTAAGAAACAAAAACACCACATGACCCCAAATGGATGCACTTAAATCAATTTATGCAGGAGGAGCAATACAGAAAAGAGGAGACCCATTTTTTAAACACCACCAACTTGTCGTTACCGCAAACTCCCAGTCAGTCATTTGAAATGGAGAAAATACCACTATCCTGTTATCAAGTGCGCAGTGTGATTGGCATTTGTAGATTCAGAGCATGCAGTTACAGCCATAGCAGCATGTGTTGAGAAAAAAAACACAACAATCGATGCTTTGCGAGCAGGTGAGAATTGGACATCGCTGTGTTGAGAGACAGCCCCCACCCCCCACCCTCCATCACCCATCCCTTTTAGCATAGAAGCAGCCAGTGTGTGTGGGTGAGTAGTAGCAGTACAGACAGATCTCTGCAGCCTCAAAAAAAAAGGTAAAAAAACTCCAGCACGTCTGCCCATCAGAAAAGAAAGCAGCCAGAAAGGTCTAGGACGGAAGCAGTTGTCAGGCAGGGGAAGGGAGAAGAGGGAGGAGGGTGGGGGCGCTCTTTTTTTTTTTTTTAACTTTAACTGCACACCTAAGCTTCGAAAACCTTGACCTGGCTGTAGCCTGACTCTTCTGTTTTCCATCTCTCGATTCTTGGTTGTCTTTCATAACACGGCCATGGAGGATCTACAACCCCTGCACAGGATCCGCCGGCCAAGGCAGAGAGCAAGAAACTCTGCACGACTCCAAAGTGCATAAAACCTTCACTTCTGGGAGAAAATCCAAGTCCGCCTGTGAGTGCATGTGTGTACACCATGTCCTCTGACTTGTACAACTGCACGGAGAGAACGAGGCGACCGTCCAATATATGAAAAGGAATTCGGAGCGTCTGTAGCTGAGGCTGCACTTCTACATCATCCATGCAAACTCTAGACTGCGACTGAATGTTGAGCAAAAGGGGGGAAAACCTGCCTGAAATACAAGCTGGCTTCTGCCATATATACACCACCAAGGCCAATTCCAGTCACCCTGAGGCTCTTGCAGCCGTTAACACGGACACACACAAACACACATTCATGCATCATGTGTACGTAGTTCACATAGTAGTTAGATCTTGACGCTCTTTGCAAACATCCACAGTGAGAAAACAGTGGAAAGTTATTTTTTTATTGCAGCACAAAAATGTCCAAATCTGTGTGTATGTGTTTTTTTTTTCCTCAGGGTGAACTGAAGGAAAGGGGCAAACAAGAGAGGTATTAAAAAGATTTGAGGGGGGAAGTAGCAACAATGGAAACGCATACAAAAAAGCCAATGATGAAGGTATATGTTGTGTTTGACTGAAAGCTGATAGATTTAATTATATAGGCAGTGGCACTCCCAGCCTTTCCTGTACCTCAATACACCTTTTCAACAGCATTCCACCCCCGTTATGTGCCCTACGCGCGTGTTAAATGTAAAGTATACACACACACACACTCGCCTTGACAGGAAGGCAAAGTCATTCCGCCACAATCCAGCGGTCGAGGCATGTATGCAAGCCTCTAACCGTTCCCCTTGGGCAAGCAGACACACACAGGTACAGTTCCCGTATTGTCTTTTTTTCTCTCTCTCTTTCTTTCGATCCGGAAATAATTAACCCCCCCCTCCCCCCCGGCCTGAGTGTGTGGTCTGATAAGAGGTGGAGCTCCTTTGCTGATTGATGGGAGCTGTCTCCTCCACCTTTTACGACATGGTTTTCCACACCGGAGGCCACTGCTTTTGCTTTGACGTTATTACTGACTTCAGCTTTCCCTTTATTGTTTAATTTAGGATTTTAATGATTTAGAGATGTCCTGACTACCAGGACATAAAGCGGTGTAAGTGTCTGCTGGGAAGCAGGCAGGTATGGACAACGTCAAGATGGCGGGCCCCTCAATGAGGTTGACGTAGCGAAGCAACACCTGGAATACTCACACACACACACACACACACACACAGAATGCCCTGTCTGTCAGCATACTAAGGAATAAGGGAGGGCACTGAGGTGCTTCACAGAAAGAAGATACTCATACAGACACATGGATGTGTGTGAGAGTGTGTGTTACACTACAAGGAGAGGTCAGACAGAGAAGGAGAGATGGAGGGAGGGTAAACTCATACAGAGGAAAAGAAAGGAATCTCTCCAAATGGTGCATGTGATTAAAGAAAGCACACATGTGTTAGTTCATCCTTTTCTTATCTCTGCTGTGTCCATCTGTCCCCCTCCATCAAGTCCTCCTCCTCCTCCTGTTGCTGCTCCGTCATTTGCCCCTTTCACCTTCCCTTCAGCTTTGCCCTCTCCTTCCCCCTTCCCACACATCTCCACCCCCACTCCCACCCCCACTGACCCTGCTGACCTGATCCTGACCCTTCCCAAACCTGTTGACACCTCCAGCATGCCTGATTGTTCATGGGAACCTGAAACATACACACAGCAGAGTCCCTGCTATAGCTATATAAATAAAGATATAGAGGTACACCTTAATAAAGGCATGTATCAGACACCAGGAGATTCGGGCCCAAACACACACTCACACACACCTTGCTCCACTTGGAGAGAGTTGACAAGAGTCCAGGGATGCATGCTGAGCTGAAGAGTCGAAACACTTCACTGCAGATTTTTCATCTCTGCAAAGTTTCATCCCCCTCTGCACCACAGGAGGGGGGGGGCGCTGGAGCCTCTCTATCTCTCACACACTCACACTTTTTGCTCAATTTCTCCCAAAGAGCCTTTCTCCTCTCCCCTCCCTCCATCATCACTATCATTTTGCCTCTCTTCTCCTGAAGCGCATCTCCATTTCAAAACCCATCTCTCTCTTTCTCTGACAGCTATTACAAGTGTCTATCAGGTGTGATAGATTCGGGCTGTCCACTCCTCGCCATCTCGTCATCCTCATTCGCACCGTCTCGCCTGGCAATAATTAGTCTCGCAGCCCGAGTGTCTGCGGCAAAATGCAGCGAGCAATTCTCACCAATGTCCCCTCGACGTCTGCTCGCCCGTCTGTCTTTTTGTCTGCGTGTCAAGCCGGCGAGAGCCAAGCAGTGATGTTGGCAAAGTGGCGATTTTCTAACTTAAATGATCTTATGAATCTGCAGAGAAGCACATTGGGCTGCAAATCTGTTCTCCCATCTCTTCCCTGTCACGTTCTGCGCAACAGGGTAGGTGGACTAAATGTAATGACTGGCGTCTCGGAGGCACATACTCAGCATGCACACAGACCAACACATGCACACACACACACACATTGCCAAATCACATTATCTCTGCTGCCCTTCTTATCCCTCCTTTTTTCCTCTCCTCTTTCCTCTGTATCCTCCTCACGCAGTCAAATCCCAGGACTTTTCTCCCCCTTTTTTGTCTCACCCTCCTTTCTGATGTCCGTATCCTTTCACATTCAAATCCCTCCTTAGCTTTTTTTTTTTTTATGATGACAAAGGAGCTGCTCCGTGAACTGGCTCCTGCTGGCGTCCACGGCAGCAGCCCCTCCAGATCACCCACCCCTTTACCCCCTCATCAAGGCATTCCCTGAACCCCACCCGACCCCTTTAACCCACTGGCTACCCCTTATCTCCAAAATCTTCTTAGGGTGAAGCAGCAGTGACCTCAGAGCAGAGCTTTCCTTTAAAGATTAACCTGAAGACTTCAATATTAAATCAGCTGAATATAGAAACTAAGGTAGCAACTAACTTCATTTTCAATTAATTTGCCTATATATTTTTTTTACTGTTTATTGTCTATGGATTGTCAAAAAATGGTGAATGTGTTGTTTTGTTCGAGCAACATTCAAAATCCAGACATTTAGTTTATCATGATATAAAACAGAGAAAAGCAGCATATTCTCAAGTGATTATCAAAACAGTTGCTGACTTCTTTCTGTCAATATACAAATCAATTAATCAAGACTTTTCATATCATCTTAATCACAATAACTACTTTAAAATATACATACAGTCAGTGCAGCATCATTTAATTACCATGCATCCTAATTGAAATCAAATCTACAGCTTCAGAGAAATTCCTATGTGAATTTCATAGTTTTGTTTACTTCATCACGCATAATTTTTGGGTCAGAGTCTATTTTGCTTAATCTATATGTTTTTTTTATCTTATTCAGTGTTTGTCCTCCTTTCCCTCTGTCTTCCTGCATCCTTTCCATTGCTGGCTCAGATTCCTCTCTGCCGTACACCGGACAGCCTGCTGAGACCTGAGGCACAAGCTGGCACAGGTAGCAGCTCTTCCCAGCCTCTTATCAGACAGGTGTGAGTATGAGTGGTGGAGTGACAAGGTATTTTCTGGCACATCGGCCAATAACAGTCCACACACACACACACCAACACGCTCAAACCTTCAAGATTAACACCAGCCAACGGCAGGCTAATAAAAGTCATTGTGGGACAGCCATATATTCAGCCCAACTGCCCCCTGGTCACGCCACCGGCCGACACACTGCGTTTGTTTAGAGTTCAGTTCCATTGCCATCGCCACGGTCACACACACACACAGACACACACTCCATGTCATTAACTGGCCAGCTGACACTTTTATACTTTTACAGCCGTACTCCTACTGTGTAGATAGCACAGTATTACGGATAGGTAATAAGCCTGCAACTCCTTGACATTCCCACCTTCACACATAGACACACACTGACACAATAAGTGTGTTGTTGAGTGTTAATGACATATAGGCAATTGCTACTCTGTTTAACATAAGCTGCAGCACACAGGTGGAAACTTGACAAAGAGCAGAAATCATGCAGCAAATAATTATATAAATGTGCCAAGAGTGCAATTATGTTCAAGAGATAAGTCTTGTCTTTTGTTGGCAAGCGTCCATCCTTTTCTTGTGCCATGCATGAAAGACTCATCCTTGACACATAATGCGCCCTTTATTTATTGAACCACGCGACTGTTTTTGCCTCCATGCTGATCAGAGCATTTTTTTGAAGTTTGGCAGAGAGTGCGCGGAAGTACAGCCAAACCATGTGCTGACTTTTGTCTTCTATTCTCATTCAGCCTGCGTTCCAGTGTGCCACACTTATTCCACATTATATGCAAAGAGAGGCCTGAACAGACCACAGAGCAGAGAATATCAATGTTAAACACACACACACACGCATACCTCCTGTGTTTGGTACCATTGTTATTCAGCTCAGTCGGAGTATTTTAATCACTGTGCAAACGGAGAGTGCCTGGACAAGGTAAACACTCCCATAGATACTGAAGTGGCTACAGGGACAACAATAGGTCTGTTGTGGAGACCTAAACCAGCGCACTCGCTCTACTTCTACTGTTACAGCAGCCGCAGGTAAACAAACTATCAAGGCCACCAGGGGCGCAGGCGTGGGCTCTATAGAGACAACATTGATATGCAATCTGATGAATCTACAGCAATTACAGCTCCCACACACACAGGCAGTGTGACCGAGGCTGCAGGGGGGGGGGGGTCATCTCTATAGGGGGGCGTTGTTGGGACAGAGAGGGCGGGACCAGCCAATCTGTCTCCCTAACATCTATGGCCTACAGGTAACACCAGTGCAGGCCGTCAGGAGCTGTGAACAGAAGGAGACCACAACAGAGTGGAGCTGTGGACACACTGATTCAATCACACACAGCTGCCTACAAAACTATGTTTGCCATGTGTAGCAGGGGAACTGATTCGGGATCAGATAAGCGGGCCAGGTTCTCTGTGCCCCATTGAGCCCTCATCATGTGACCCACCACCACCACCACCACCACCGGGTCTAGCCACTTAATCTCCAGTCACATGACTTCACCGCTGCCCAGCGCTCTGTAATCTCTCCATCTAAAGGAGAAGTCAAATATGCACAAATCCTCTTAGACCTTTCCTGGAGGATTCTGTAACTCTGGAAATCTCTCCCTGTCTCCCTCCCTCTGTCCTCTCTGTGGCCATGTAGCGTAGCGTCCGTGTGGGGCTCTGAACCCGCCGGCTTGAAGCCAAATTGTCTGCGACAGAACAACAAAAACAGGAGAGGAGAGCTCGGGCGGCCTCTCATCAAGGTAGCTGAGAACGATACCTGACCTTTAGGGCAAAGGGCAAGAGAAGGTACAGAGTGTGTGTGTGTGTGTGTGCTGTGTGTGTGTGTGTGTGTGTGTGTGTGAGAGAGAGAGAGAGAGAAAGAGAGAGAGGTGGGGGGGGAGCGGCTTAAAAAAGTGATGCTCTGTTGTTGGCCTAACTTACAATTAGCATGCTGATTAAAGCCCGGGAACAAAAGGCTTTGGAATGTGAGTTACCATCCATCACAACAACTCTAATTAGCTGGTCTCTGACCAGACTGGAGACAGAAAATGGAGAAGCCTCAAAAGAAAAGAAAAAAAACAAAAAAAGCTGTCTGCACTATAGAAGACCGCCTTTCACAGAAGGTTTCTCAAAGGTTTTTGTTTTGCCAATAAAATTATGGCTTTAAAATATTTCTATTTCACAAACTCTGCAGAAAGAGGAGCGCAGGCTGTTGTGACTCGAAGAAACGAAGCAAAGCCCTGAGCTCAGAGCTCATTTCTCCCTTTCCCTCCCTCTTTGTGCTTTTTTTTTCCAGGCGAGAAGGGCATGAGAGAAATGCCAGCATAAACACTGTCCCACCCTCTTTCACAGCTCTCCCTTGTCCTCCCACACGGGGTCACAAACCTGCCTTTAACACTCAAGTATACCCTGAACTACCACAGACATCGGCAAGAGAAATAAAACAAAAAAGTGTGAATCACACGCCTCACGGTGAGGAAAACAAGAGGCTCGCCATGCTGAGGTTAGTTGTTTCCATTATTTATTTTAATGCCCCCAAGATCTTACGTGAACTCAATTCTTTCTATTTGTTAGACTTTTAGTGGAGCTTTAATGGACAGAAGGGCTATAAAAAGTTTTCTCTATAAGAACTTTCAAACACTAACTTGTAAGTGTGCAAGCCACAGCAGAAACAGTTAAACATCAAATCAGAAAATTCATTCCCATGTTATTTTGTGACTGTTCCATCTTCAAACGGATGAAAATGTAGAATTCTAAATATTCCTCATTTTGCTGGAGGCCCATTTTTACTCACTGACATTTTCAAGTTAGATAAGGACAAGAGTTCTAAGAAAAAAAGTTAAACAAAACTCTGAAGTGAGGTTTAAAGGGGGGAGACAAACTTGACAGAGCTACACCTGCTCTCTAAAAACAAACCAAACAAATGGTTTCCCCCCCTCCCCACTCCACCTCCCAGGCTCTTCTTTTCTGTCCCTTCCCGTCCCCTGCTGCTTACCTTCAGGTTCCAGAGTGGCCTCCTCCTCCTTGGTGGCGGTGAGGGGCGGCCGGGCCACGCTGACGGTCAGCAGGGACAGCAGGACGGCGGCCAGCAGCCAGGCCCACGAGGCCATCCCGTTAGTGGGGGCCAGCGCTCCCCATACCCCCCTTCTCCACCTCCCCCTGGACACTGATCCCATCTGAGGGGGTCCGCCCAACCATCAACTGCTGCCGGGTCGGCCTGTCACTCAGTGGAATTCACCCACTCACCTGGGCTGAGAGGCGAACGAGAGACAGAGAGAAGGAGGAAGGGAAGGTGGTGGCGGGTTGATGATTGACAGAAGTTTGAACAGAAAGGCATCAAGAGGAGAGAGAAAGAAAATCTGTTAGTGTGCAATTATTATTCTCATTCCAATACTTCTGCACCATGTTCCCTCTCACTTTATCCCTGACAAAGTGAGACAGACAAATGGAGCGAGAGACAGCAAGAGAGAGGCCGGAGAGGTGTCTCAAAAAGCTGTCAAACAAGCCATGCCACAGACATACCGAAGCAGTGAGGCAGCAGCAGTCAACACACAACCAACCTGCATAATTATACACACTGAAATGTGTTTTACAGAAACCAATTAAGAGACAGTGGAGCTCTGTAAATCTTAGTATTCACAGATGTCTCACAACTGCAACACAGCTCCAAGATCAGACTTTTTGTGCGTTTATCAAAATGTATTTTCACACAAATCTGATGTGGAAAAAAAATGTCCAAGCTGCTTCTATTGTTTACAAATAACACAATCTATTCTTAACTTATGGATTATAACATCTTTTGAAAATATGAGCACAGGATAGACAACATTTCGTTTGGTTGCACATGGTTTATTCAACAGATGCGTCAAACCTGTTGCAGGCGCTGCTGCATCCGTGTTAATTATATTCTCTTATTGCATTTTCATGACTTGATTATGAAACCAGTAAGGCTTTAATTGAAATGCAATAGTGCAATATAACACACACACACACACACAGAGCAGTGTGTGGAGGAAGACATCTGCGGTTCCACCGTGCTGGAGTGTCTCTGGAGGTTTTGGGGGGGAGTCACGCTTCCCTGCGCTCTTTCTGCTCCAGCTGGACGCATCGATTGCTTTCACCCGCAAAGACACATGTAGTTTGACTTTTAGAGAGACGACCTGAAAACGTGCACCCTGATTTTCCTTAATTCCTCCCTCAGGGGCTGCACATGCCGTCCCGGCTGCGTTTATCCCCGCATCCTAACTTTGTTGGACAAATGCACCGGTTGGATTTTATGCAATTAAGGCGGATAATTTTGCACAGTTTCAGCTCAGATGCGTGAATTATTAATGGGTTGCAATCAATCAGTGCATCAATCAAGCATGTAAAAACTTGAGCAGGACCAATAGAGAGCAGTATTATATCCATTTGTTTTACATCATTTAAAAGTGTATCATTTCTAGAGCGCATTAAAAAAAATACAGGATTAATCTGCAGCTATCAAACGCGACTACACTTGAAGATAGAAAGAAAACTGAGAGACATACATATAAAAACATACAAAACAGAAAAATAGTGGTTGTAATGTGTTCTTCGTTTAAAAAAAAAAAACTTGACATGACAATTGGACACATGTGGGACTTTGCTCCATCCGTGGCCGCAGCCTTCATTTAAACCGGCCTTTGAATGAAATTTCTTGGCACTGATTGAATTCCTATTGAAATTCAAATCAGTTTGGCTTTTTCCAACAATGGGGGCTCATTTGGAGCCGCTCAGTGATTTAGGGCTCCGGCACCAAGCAGCGAAAAAACAACTGCGGTCACGGGATAATTGGCACCATAAAAGCGATGTAGAAAATCAGGCGAAGTAATAAATAACCAGGACACTTGTTAATGGGCCCTAAAGTGATGATGCAAGGTGCTGCACGGTTCCTCACCTTCTGAGGTGGACAAGGGTTGGTTTTAATTGAATCAACTCCAGTGAAGGATGGTGGAAAACCACGTATAAACAGCGCACGGCGCACTATTTTGTTGTGCGTAAAGTTAAGGAAATCTCACATAACTGTGGACAGCTTTGCATATTTACTTCTGAAAGTCTCCACTGAGGATTCTTGGTTTAAAAAGCGATGCAAATTCAAGTATAAGTAGTGAAATAGTTCTGACTTTGTCCGCCTGCAGAAGAAAAAAAATAGTGCGCACCAAAAAAAAAAAAGAGCAACAGCCCGTTTGTCATGACAGCAGAAACCTTGACAGATGAGACTGTGAGGAAGCTTTTGGACACAAACTACTTACCAGGGAGGAATAAAACCGTGGAGATCTCTGTTTTGGCATGCACAGATAAGGGAGGAGAGAGCATGAGCTGAATCCAGAGGGAGGAATGTCTCCAACTCCACAAGGCAGCAAAAAAAAAAAATCTGCGAGGCGCTGCCTTCACTTTTCAGTTTACTATTCCACAATCAGCCGGCATCAAGTCAGATCACAGGGTCTGTGTGTGTAGATGTATATTCCAAAAGCAGTGCCATGCAAAGAAATCCGAGTTTGCAAGCGTTATCCTTGAAAAACAGGTCGGGGGAAAAAGCGCACCGCTGTCCCCCCGAAACTTTCCTCCCCGTCACCAAGTTTGTTCCAGGGCGCACAACATGCCCGCTGCTCCCGGCGCACTTGTCAGCTACAGAGGAAAGTTTGCAGCCGCCGAGGAGCTGGAGGAGGATTTTACAAGCGACCAGAGGAGAGTTGTCCCGTGCGGAGTGTCCTAAAATCCATCAGTGCGTCCTCCTGCCGCCGCACAGCGCGTCTCTGTCTCCTCTTCAGCCCTCGCTCCGCTCCTCAGACGCTTTGTCAGGTTTACTAGCTTTTTTCTCCTCCTTACGTCTCCACACACTGCCCTCCTCCTTCACTCCAGTGGGTGTCATCCCCAGCCCCCCTCCTCCTCCTCCTCCTCCAAAGCACCCCCGGTGTAATTCGAGCCGCTTCCTGGCCGCAGTGCCTTTGGGCCCTGCCTCCCTCCGCCCACCGGACTGCGGCGCTGCCTGCCCGCCCTCCCTGCCCGCCCCGCGCGCTACTTCTCTCAGGCTGGGTCCCGGTGCGAGGGCCCCTGCTCCGCGACGCCCCTCAGTGGCCGAGGCGTGACATGTGCGGGAACAGAGAGAGAGAGAGAGAGAGAGAGAGCGAGAGAGAGAGAGATGATGATGCAGTGGTGATATTCAGAAGTACTCAGATCAGATTTTTTAGAAAGTAAAACTATACATGTTATGTTGTTACCCTGTTATTTAATGTGATATGTGTTGAGCTCATGCTGCTTCACACATCTATCTATCCATCAATCTATCTATCTACCACAATGCAAGAAAAAGGTCCTGCATTCAAAATAGTAAAAGCACTGAAATATTAGCAAACTAAAAGATTTTGCAAAGACAACATATGATGTTCTTGTAAAATATTGTAGATTCAACTACCCAACAAAGTAGTTAAAGGCATCACTAGCAGGCTAATATATCAAAATTCAAATATAGCTATGTAAAATATAACAGTCTGAAAGTTGTCATATTGCATAACAAGTACTATTTAAAGATACTTTAACCAGTAACCAGTGGCCATGCAGTACAATATTTCCCTGTGAAATGTAGTGGAGCTGAAGTACAAGGTTGCACAAAATGGCAGAACAAGTACTTCAAAATTATGCTGAGCTACAGTACTTGAGTAAATACTTCATTACTTCCCACCACTGAGATGCTGCACGACGGGTTGAGATGTCTGCCAGTTAGTGTAGCACCATTACAGCAAGTCAGGTTTGTGTTTGGCTCAAGGACACTTTAGCAAACTATACTCAGCTATAAAGTCATCTGCCATCACTTTAACAAGGAGTGCAGGTGGTGAGTGAAATGTGGCTTGTTTAAGGCAACACATGCATGTGGACGTGAACAAAAATGCCACAGTTTAAGAAGGGCATTTTATTCTATCATGCATCAGCGGCATATGTGCTAAAATATGATGAAGATGAAATAGCTGATTTATTGTCATGGGTTTAGGGAACAGTTGAAATAAATGCCAACATAATATTTATTATTAGGTACTTGGACTTTAATTGAGTGTTTCCGTTTGGTGCTGCTTTACTTGTACAAGTCACAGGTCTTCACACAACATACAGTCTGATATATTTTTTATAGATTAAAGTTCCTAACAGTAGGTCAGATAGTTAAAATTAGTTCAACCAGTTACACCCTTTAAGTCCTGCTTACATACGAATACACCAGTAACAGAAAGCCATTAATATGTATTGTTATTGTGTGTGATAGTTTAAATACATTTTGCTGCTAATACATTCACACTGCTAACATTTTGAATGCAGGACTTTGGCTTGTAATGGACAGTTTTTACTTTAACAGTATGGATCTGAATACTTCCTCCAGCACTGTGTAAACAATAGTAAATATTCATTAAATATTGCATCAAAAACATTATGTTATCCATGTTACAAAGAGTGCATTTGATAACATGAAAGCAAAAAGCACAGAAAAGAACTAAGTCTGAAGAGAGAGATCAAAGTATTTTTTCTGTGATTTGGCGCATTGTTGCAGAATTAGGAGTAACTGAAGTTCATAACTTTTCTGCAAATGAACAGATCTGTCCATGGCTACCCAGAGAGAGGCTGAAGGCTGGCCCCCCGCAGCTCGTCCCCCACTGCTTCAAGCTGTCTCCTGCATTGGTTCAGGCGTTCAAGTGCTCTGAAAGAGACACGGGGGAGGGTGGAAGACTCTAATCTCCACAGACTTTTTTTTTTTATTTTTGTCTCACTTCCACTGCTGAAGCCCTCTTTTTTAAACAAGGGAGGGAAAACTCTTCCATTCATTTTGAAAAGAGGCACTAACAAGGTTTTTTTTTTTCAGAGGTAAAGGTTTGGCCTGTGAATGGAGAGTTCTGCTTCTGTTTTTCTCTCCTCTCCCATCTCTGCCTCCACCAGTAAAGCCATCAGATAACAGTGGAGCTGACAGGTTGGCTGGAAATAAAGAGGGAGCGAGAGGTGAGGAAGGAGAGTTTGACTCATTTTTCAAGAGTGGCACAAAATACCCCCCACTGTTTCTCACTCTCTGTGTGTCTCTTTCCTCCCACTACATAAGTCTATTTACAATCACCCAATTTATTTTCTACTGCTCAGGCATTTCACATTTGAAAGAAACCTCATCAAGCAGAGTCTCATGGGCCTTTGACTGAGAACTGGATGGACTCAATGCCCCTGCGCTGTGGTATCCGTCAACCTGTCATTGTCCCTCTTCATCTCCAATCTTTTCTTCAGTCCTCTTTCTTCCTTAATCCCTCCTGCGCCAGCAGCCTCAGAGTTTGGAATTAGGGAGCAGAGGGAGAGGAAAAGAAAGTGACAAGCCATCAGCATCTTAGATGAACATATTGATTCCTTGTCATTGTTGATAGAAATCATCAGCTTATTGGAGAGATTCTCCCAAAACCCTGTGTTAACGGTGAGAAAAAAGCTCTTATTGCTGTGATGATTGGAGCTGTGAGCCATGTTTGAGACTGAGCCACTCACCAGTCATTAAGCATGCCTCCTGCTGCTATGCAAATTTAAGATGCTGTTGAAGTGAGCTAATCAACAACTAGCCGTTACTTCCCTTTGTCCACAGGCCAGCTAATTGGTTTACATTAAGGTCCCCCCACACTCCGAAATGTGTTTTGCTCATTGTTACCTCACTTGGATGTTTGACCTTCACTGTGCAGGATGATGTACGTGCAGAGTTTGACACGAGAAGGCTGTTTTTACATTCATCTGGAGAAGAGGGAACGATTCTCTGCACTCACCTTTAAGATACAAACATGAATTTGTGACATCACAGATTTGATGATTTGGAAGCCAATCAGGGTCCAGAATGCAACTTGATGGGGAAACTTAAACCTCCACAGCACATACAGTGAAAATGGACTTTTCAGCTGATCTCCTGCATCCAGCAAGGAAAATTTTTGAAAAGATGTGCTTTTTACCAAGTTAATGTAATTTGGGGGAATTTATTCAAAGAAGACCATTTTTCTGTCTTAAAACATGTCTGGAGAGGATGTTTAACCAGTTCTTACTTGTAAAGTACTTTATACTTTATAGTGATAATATCTAACCTGATGACACTAACTTCTAATTCTGGAGACTCGTGTAATTTCCATTCCCCATCTTTCCATCAAGAAAGTGAACATGGAACATTATGCCCGCTTGACACCAGCATGTAAGCGTTGTCATTTCTGGAATGGTAGCATACGGTTGCCATAGTCTTGTTTCTTATTCTGGTGCTACGTAGGTGTTTCTAACTTTTCTGTTGCGCTCCATGATCGGTCGTGTCTCAGACAAGTCTATTTTAAGCAGCCACACACATGACAACACTTGTCTTCTCAAATCCCAACAGTGCTATATTAGTGATAACAGGCGATGTTTGTGGTGTACGCCTCTATTGGAGCCAATCAACCATTATACAGTGCTTTTTTACTACAGTGGCACATAGACAATCCAGTCTTACAGTGAACTGGGCCAGAACGGCAAAACCCCTCCCTCCGTCTCTCTGAATGCTACAGAAGCCTAACCGAGATATTCACTGAGCACAAAACAGACTTGTTCTACTTTGGAAGATCCTTCTTTCTTCTTCCTTGAGGGTGCTGCTGTTAATCATGAATGGCAGTGATATGTTATTATAACTTCCCTATCCCAAATCCTGGACAGACCCCTCCTTTTTCTCCCAATATATCACTGACACTGTATAATTAAAACAACAAACGTGGGTGAGTCACATCCTGTGCAAAATATGAAACAAATGCGTCGGGCTGCGCGTGGTGGGGGATGGGGGGAGAGAAGCAAAGAAGTAGACGCACGCCTCGGGGTCTAATTTGAACCATATACTGAAGCTTCTCTGCAGCCATGTGGCCATGTAAGAGGAGCCCGAGAGAAAGTGTGAGAGGAAAGTTTAGGTGTTCGGTTGGAGGGAGAGAGGCAGGAAACGGTAGCAGCAGCAGCAGCACATAAAATGTGTTTGAAAATGGCAAAAGTGTTCTGCGAGGGACCTCTTATTCTCATCGTGTGGGCACTCTGGACATCTCCTCCATCCAGGAGGCCAGCTCTTACTGCTGAAGCCTCCCACTCCGCCCGACGTGAGCCATCTCACACAGAACAGTCCCTCGGCTTTTAGCTCAGGAGGCATCACCCTTTGAGTCAGCGGGTCTTTCTCCTCACTGTCACTGATACGGCGTAATAACCTCGTCCAAACAGCCAGGCCTCCGCTGTCCTCTCCTCCCCCTCAGCAGGTAACAGAGAGCAGGGGTGGTGTGAGTGGATGGAGGGGGAGTGGAGGGTCAATCATCCAGATTCCTCACATGTTTCCACCTCAGTACTCCGGAGTGTTTGAAATAGCTGGGATGCCTGCAGATTGAGCTCGCAGCGCAGCGCTCAGCTGAAAGGGGAGCACGAGGAGAAAGGGGGGGGGGGCTAATGTTTCCAGCTCGAACTGGGGAGTTTGGTAGTTTCAACTCCCTCAAGCTGCAGAAACAGCAGCTCATGATGCAGAAACACGGTGCAGCGTTGCAGTACAACTCCTGATCATAATGTCTGCTTTCCCTCCCACCTGACTGGCACCATTCCTCCTAATAAAAATAACACAGGACTTTTTTCCAGTGAGAAACACAGAGAAATGCTGAGTGAAACTGACAACTTTATACCTCTATATAAAATGAAGAATGAATAGACCTTTTTCCTGGCATTTGAGCACTGACAAGGAGTTCTCTCTCACTTCTTCGCTCTGTCTTTGTCTATGTCTCTCTTTTTATTTCACCCTCCCTTTCTCTCTTTTTTTTCCATGGCTCAGCGGTAACACATAAGCATTATGCACACACACACACACACACACACACACACACACACACAAACACATTACACAGCTCATTGGTTCAGGGAACAGGTCACTTCAGTCATTCTGGGTATGACTCATACTTTGCAAGTCAGGACTTCAGCCCGTGCTGACACAGTTGAAGTTTGTTTTTCTCGTGGAGCTAACAGTCATTTAAGAGTTAACTACAGCAGCTCAATATTCCTCTAATAAACCTACACATCCTGACCGTGAGTTGTAGGACCTACGTCATTTGCAAAGCCAGAGAATCATTAGTTCGCAGTAACTCAAGGCTCAATGTTACTACCAGTAGTAAAGAGCTTGGACAGAAACGATTAGATATAAGTTAGTCCATGAGTCACTATTGAAACTCTTGAGTAGTGAAATATATTGTTTGATTTTTTTAATAACAAAAAGTGAACAAATGTAGTTTATTTATTCATTATGTTGTTTTTAAAAAATCATTTTTTTAAATTAAGTCATAATAACTATAAAACATCTTAAAACGATGTAACTTGCTGGACAGCAAACACAGTGATCACAAGTGAAAATAACATAATAATAAATGACAAAAGTTAATATAATAGTACCACAGCTACAGTAAATAAGCAAGGCAGAGTTACATGAGAAGACTGATGTTGCTCTTGTGTTTGTATGAAGCTATAACCAGCAACCAGTTAGCTTAGCTTAGCATAAAGACTGGAAATAGGGGTAAACAGCTAGCGTGCCTCAGCCAGTGCCTCTAAAGCTCATTAAACTAAAATCGAGGTGTAAAAACAAAAATTCAACATTTCACCAGGGGTCATGTGAATAATCATATTTCTCAAAATGGTGAACTATTCCTTTAAAATGCAGGTCACTAATTCAAAACTGTTGAATGAAGAATGAAAAATAAGACTGAAATGCTCAGTGTTAGATTAAATTATATACTTAAATGTGTATTCCCGGTTCCCTGTTGTCGGAGGGAGTTAGACATTAGCGCTGACTGCAGTGATCCATTGCAGTACATCTGGCCGCAGCAGCAGGAAGTCAGGTTAAACATTACATGGTGTACAGAGTCGAACCGTTCCCCAGAACTGGCAGCAGCTCTGAGTGACAGCTCACAGGATGTGTGCTTTGGAGTATCTGTAATCTCCTGCTCTCACCAGCAGCACTATCCGCTGCTTTAAAGAGGAGCGATGCTATCTTTGAGGATGTCCTCATGGACTTCTCTTTAAGGCCGCGGGGAGTCAGACAGACTTTCACTGCATTTTAAAAGCAGGTGTTTTCTAATGTGAGTCTTTGCACCATTTGAAGATGAGCACTGCCCATCATCTGGCTTATCTCTAGAAAACACTCAGTGACAGTTTTAGTGTCTCTCTGGAGTGCCCACCTCAGAGCGAGTCATGCATTCCCAGCATACACATAGCTTTCATTGTGATTATAGATCGAGGGAGGCCCAGGGAATAAATCACAAGGTCAGTGAATGGGCTGTCTGACCTTTAACCCCAAGGCCGAGAAAAGACCCTGCTCTATGTCCTGATGTCATCAGCAAGCCATTACCGCCAAGGCTCTCAACACCTCTGCCATCCCACCCTAACTCATGCTGCTGAGCTGCTATTGGACAAGCCCCCTGGCCACAGCACCTAAATCACTCTGCAGAGCGGCAGTTATAGACTTGACCTTGGCTGGGTGCTGTTTTCCATTCCCCACTCCCACATTTAACTCTGTTTATTGTTTCTCTGTGTCCCCACTTACTCCTCTGTCCAGTGGCAGAAGCACAAGAAAGAGTAGGTTATGGGAGCAGTAAACAATATTGCTCCAACATGTTTTATTTGGTTCTGGTAGTTCCATCTAACGACTGCAGTCTTGGTGGATAAGACAAGATATTCCTTTATTCGTCCCACAGTGGGGAAATTCACAAGTTTCTAAGAGTCCCTTATTATTCTGAAAATAAGTCCATTGGCATGACTTGTTCTGCTCTGTGGCAATAGGGATATTTTGAAAGTATCTGTTTATCCAGGAGATGTTTAGACATGTGTCTGCGGCCCTTCACGGCGAAGCATGTTTGCCCTTGTGAGGCTGACAGAGATTCTTAAACTAAGACTGAGGCATTGAGGCAAAGCGTATGTTTTCTTAAGGGACGATGAGGTGAGCCGAGGTTAACTATTTTGACCGTGAACGCCAATCTGAGACCTAATTTGAGCTGAGCGGTCTCCTGAGAAGTCACCTCCTCACCGGGGCCCTGACCTTTGACCCCCCTCGAGCTGCTTCTGCACTACATCCAGAGAGATAGATAGAAGGAGAGAAGGAAAGTGACAGAGATACATGTCTTATTAAACATCTCGACACCCTGCATTCTGACAAATAACACACATGACGGCACCACAACTTACAAAATACAAATTTAAAAAGTATAAACTTAGATTTCCACGTTTTTTTGTGCACACTGTTTTTCCCCACTGTTTACATGATTTCCCGTACTCAGGAACAGACAGGCGGCTGCGAACAAGCTGGCTTGACTCAAGGCTTCAGGCTGCAGCATGCCCACCTCAGACTGACAGATTTACATTGTTGTCTACAACATTGTACTGCACTTGCAAGTTCTAATCACGCTGTTGAGCAATGGCATCCCCTACAAAAAACCCATCTCTCAGCATCTACCGGTTTCCATTTCTCCTGCCCTCCCGCCCACGGCAATGGCAGAAACCCTGAGTTGTGCAAAGCAGGGCAGATTAAAAACTCCTACTAGGCCTATAAAATAACCAAGTACTTATGAAGGCACCTGGATAGACTCCTCCGCATATCTGAACGCACCTCAAGACAAAAGACCTATTGACTAATTCATTTATATAAAAGACTATGCCCACACCAACCTTGGAGACTTGCCAGGAAAAGTCTTTACGATTCTTCCTTCATGTAAACAGACGTGTATGCCCAAACACACAGCAACTAATGTATACTTCAGTCATTCTCGTTGAAGAACTGCGCTGTGCAAATAAATAAATGAGACTGAGCGCTACACTTCCTTTCAAAGCACTTAGCAGTTTGGGTGCCCCGTTAGTGTATATTCCATCAATCATGATCAAATCATTCTGGAAAAATGGGACGAGGCCAACATGCAGAACTGTTCCAACAGAGCAGCTTTTTAGCACAGAATGATGGAACTGTAAATGTGGCTTGTGTTGAAAAGTACAGTATAATCAGAGCAGCAAAGAAATAGGCTCCATCTGTGAGTTGAGATGTAATGTTTCTAAGTGAAGGATTTAGTTTAGTTTAGTTTAGTTTAGTTCAGCTCAGTTTAGTTTAGTTTGTGCCACTTCTTCTAATGAAGTGTGTCCTATAAGGGTATTTCTAAGTTTTAACAAATGGCTATTTTAATAGTTAATAAGTAATTTATAAATGACTTACATATTAGTGATGAGCCATTTGAAAAGGCAGCTCTTCAATGCAGGAAGACCCCTCCAATGGGCCGTTTAACCACTTGACCTAACTTAACTTACATTAACTTACAATAACTGTATTATATAACTATATCAACTTATAGCTGCAGACTATAGTTTTGGAAGAATGCTTTTTTAATGACTAACTTACTTTCTAATAAGCCATCAGTTTTGCATTTGTAAATGTCAGTAATGGAGGGTCTCTGGGCCGTCACTATCCAATAATTCTTCAAGTCTGGAGTGAAGTGGTTAATCAATTAAACTGTAGATGTTTTCCAGAAAGTAAGTTGAATGCAACTTTGAAGTGATAGCTGTGAAAATGCAAATAGCAAAGGAAGACAACACTCATCAACCAAACAGATTTTCACAAATTAGGGCAACATAAAAGTCCTTATTAAGGACTTAATATTGATCTGTAAATCATTATTTAACTATTCATGAATCGTTAATTATTGATAAAAGCCATTGGTTAGGACTTGTAAACCTTTCATATAGACAACACACTGTAAATAAAGTATGTCTCTTTAGAAAGTGGTAGTTTGGGTTTTAGTCTCTTCAACTGCACAAACATACACATACATGGTTATACATAAACTATGAATATTGCCCCATACTTATATTGCAGTTGAAAATGTAAACTGTCAATATAAACAATGCGTAACAGAATGTATTCTTGTAACAAGATGATACGCCTTGTCAGCCTGGAAAAGCCACAAATAATCCATAATCCTGTGGAATCAGAGTGTTTGCTGTAATTAAACGTACAACCAGCGCAGTGCAGCAGTGTGGGAAAACCTCAGCTTGTAATTACTGCAACAGTGAAAGTCAAGGAGACACACCTTGTAAACTGATCCCTGAGAATCCTGATGTTCACACTGAACGCCACTCCCCCGTCTCTTCCCCCAGCTGCGCGGCTAAGCTTGGATACAGTCGCAGGAGCTCCCCAACTCCAAACACACACAAACACCTAAATCCACCTGGAAGACCCATCATCAGTGGAAATGGCTCAATTCTGGAACCAATTTCTAAATTCATCGATCGCAAACATCAAATGTTTTGTTCCAAACCTACAGTCTCACACTCAGGACGCTACTCAAGTGTTAAACGAAATTGATGGAGTAAGAAACATTGGAGATGTATGCATGATTACAATGGATGAGGAATTGTTGTACACAAACAAAGATCTAAAAGAAGGTTTACAATCTGAGAAATGAGCCAGTTCCCAAAACAGATTTTATCATTGAACTCACAAGATGGAGATTGGGGAATAGTGTATTTCTCTTCCAGGAATGGGCGTGACCTATGCCCTATGCCAACCTGTTTCTAGGAATGTGGGAGGAGAAATTCACTGGGAGCTCATCCAAGCCCTACTTGGACAACATATAATAGTTTGGATGCTACGCAGATAACCTAATATTCTTTATGCAACGTGAAGAACATGAAGTGCTTGAATTTCATAAATATTTGAACAATGCCAGCAAGAGCCTGAAACTGTCTTTGGAATACAGCAAAAACAATGTCACAAAACAGATGATGGGGAGCCACTGACTGAAATGTCATCTTAGGGGCCAGTAGTTTCCATCCAAAGACTCTTATGGACAATATTCCATTCGGCCAGTTCCAATGACTAAGACGTATGTGTGACACAGAGGAAGAGTTTGATGAGAAGGCTACGGATACAGTGGAAAAATCCTTCGAAGAGCTACATCCTAAAATAGAAAACAGTTATTCCAAACCAAAAAAAAGCCACACTAGTCTTCAGAAATATATCATGTGATGGAATACAGTGAACAAGCATTTCAATTAAGAAACAACACACATCTCTTCAACCATTTCTCATTCAGAAGTGTACCGGCCCTGAGAGACAAGATGATATGGAGCTATCTTCCGTCTTCCACACCAACAACCTGGCTACAAAAGCCCTGTGGAAATTTTAAATGTAGGAGTTGCAATCATTGTGATAATTGATTGACAGCGTACTTTGTCAATTGCAACATCACACGTTGATAGACTGGAGTGCCCCTGTGGTTGTTTTGATGCAGGGTGAAGGATTAAAACACAGATTTGCAGAACATAAAAATGCCATCCGCACAAAGAAGGTGGATTATGCTATTGCATTACATTATTTTTTGTTAACGGGACATGGCAACCCTAATACACTGAAAGTCATGGTCTCAGAAGGAGATTAGAGGAGGTGACAGCCGATAAAGACTGCTCCAATGTGAGGCCTTTTGGATTGTACAAGTGAAAGCAACAAAATACCCCAACCTCAACGGTGAGGCCATTCCTTGTCCCTCCTCTTCTCTTCCCTCCTCCTTCTTTCTCACTTCTATTGATGATGTGCCACAGCCTTGTTTTTGACCAATAAGTTTGCACATTGATAGAAAACCATCCTCCCACTCAACTCATTAGTGTAACACAATATAAGCTACTGCTGACAATGACCGTGATGAAGGACATTTTAAAAGAACATTCCCATGTAAAATAAAAGTATTTTCATTTTGTACAAATCCTACAGTGTGCCTTGGATTGTTTTTAAATGAGACTTGAATTTAATTTTTCTTACTGATACCATATTCCACCCATGCAACAACCCCATTCTTAAGATGGGATAAACACACAAACACCCATCTCAACCCCCGGCCCGGCCTCTCTCTCTCTCCCTCTCCTGCGCGACCCAGCACGAGCTGTCACTCCTTTAGTGTGTCACCGTAATTCACAGTGACAACAAACAACTGGCCACTACCCATGATCCCTCACAGCAAACTGAGGAGGGGGGTTGGAAAAGGAGAGGGGGACGTTTAGGAGAGAAGAGAAAGAGGGCATAGGGTAGAAAGACTAGAAGGAAAGGGCCAAAGGGGAGGGGAAGCTATTGTCATGTATATGAACCCACTATCTGTCATATTTGTTCAAAAGCCATTTTAATATTTCCTTCCACATTCTGACGTCCTGCTGTGACACTATTAATATTTTGCAATATGGTTGTTGTTATTCCAAAAGGCCACAATGAGGTTGACAATCAATATGGTCCTGTCAGAGGAGTTGATAGGTTGAGAAATAGTAGGCTGGTGACCTCTGACCCTGAAGCATAGCAAAAAGGGCCGAGGTGGAGTGAGGGGCGGCAGTTTCTGTTTCACACCCCTTCTCAAATGCAGCACTTAGCTCGAGGTTTTGTAGAAGTGTGAGGAGCATTTTCTTTCCCTGAGAGACCTTAAGTACTTAAAAAGTAGAAAAAAAAGGCAGGGAGGTAAATGGAGGGATATGGAGCAAAGGGAAGAATACCAATAAGTGGAGAAACAGGAATGAAATGGAAATAGGAGGGAGGAGGGAAGGCTGGGAATAAAGAGGGAGAGAAAGAGATAAAGGGACGTGACTCGAGGTTCAGCCGAAGACGAGACGTAAATCAAAGATGGCGTGAAAACACGTCACCTTTGGGCTCTCTGTTTTGCTTTCCAGCCGAGGTGCCGAGTTGTTCTCTCACAGAGCGCGGCCGCTTCTGAGGCTGTGATGTGCTAATAGTACTGATCAGTTGTTGTTTATCCAGCATTACTCAGAAGAGCCAAATCAATCACCATGTAAACATTAACCCCGGGTGCAGAGAGCTGGAGGGCGGGAAAATCTTTCAGGGAAAAAAGAAGGGATTCACTCACACACGGCATGACAAACAGGGCTGCCGGAGGAGGTCCTTCACCTTTCGATCAGTTTTAGAGGAAGTTCCCACAGAATATGAAGAACTGACCAAATATTTACCAGGTGTGTAACATGGTTTTGATCATGCAGCCAGTGTCACTACAGTTTCTCAAGCACATTCAATTATGGCATGAATTTCAGATATCACTGTGGAACATATCTACTTGAATAGAAATCTTGACTCTATCATTTATTGAAATTATTCTTGATTTAACAAATATTATAAATATCAAATACATGCTTTTTAGAATCAAATAATTCAACATTTTAACTGAATCAAATCTTTACTCTAATTAGGTTATTCCACCTTCATTCAAACATGTTTTCACAAAATGTGAAAAGTCAAGCATGATTTAGTCTTTGAGTCCAATTTCTTGACTTGTTATAAGAGAAACAAGCTTTTAAGACTAAATGCGTGGCTCCGCGATTGATAATATTTCATGGCTTCTAAATTATTTTTATGCCTGATAACTCATTTAGTGGTAAACATCCTCCTGCCTCCCTGCGCTCAGAAAGCAGTTGGTGGTAGCATGTGTGCCATATGTATTTGATTGGATGTCTTCTGTATCCGACCACGACAGCCCCCGGCCAGTCTAGACAGGGATCTTGTTTATTTGACTGCAACAGCACAGAGATGCATACAGGCACATTCTCCCATCTGTAGTGACTGTCAGCTTCCCACGATGACACTGAACAGAGAGGATGTTTAGCTTTGTGGTTATTGGTACTGTTATTTGCTTTTTGACCAAGATTCGTGTGCCAGTTTGTATGTGTCTACAGAGTCTATGTTCAAAACTGAAGGTGCAGATCATGCATGCACAATAGACTTCTGTTGAAAGTAAAGAGATTGCATGGTGGGGAATTAAATAAAGAAAGAGTAGAGTAGTCATAGGTAGAGTAGAGTAGAGCGGGCCCTATCTTTATTGTTCCCAGAGGTCAGTGAATCGCTCAGTCTTCAGCGAAAACACACTGACGACAGATGAGTTGATTTAATTTCTCCTGCCTCACGCTGGAAGATGGACACCGAGCGAGCAGCCACCATCTGGGTGTCAGGCTGCTTGGCTGGTGGCTGAACTGTCCGCCTATGGCGTGGGGGTCTGTCGGGGGGTGTCGGGCCATGTGTCCCCTCTGGGGGGGGGGGACACAGGGGTCCTGGTGGGCCTTGTAGCCTGTGACCATGATGCCTGTTCCCCTTGACCCAGAGCACCACCCCTCACCCCAAACAAGACGCACGCATCCAAATACACATATGCACAATAAGCAGGTCAATGGCCACTTGCTCAATCCATTAATGCTCTGTTAGCTTTTATAGGAGCTCACAAATGCACGTGTGCAAAGGTTGAAATACAATGGAAAATGTAGTGATGCCAATATGGTGTTCAACCACTAAACAGGACTGAATTATCAGCCGTCAATCTGCTCATCAGTGTTGGTTAGTTGGAGATTTTCAGCCCAACTTCAAACATAGCAATCCAGAACCACTGGTGTTTCAAGCTGGATGGGATAAAGAATTGACCCCTTTTCCTAGTGCAAGCAATGAGACAGCCCCAAAACACAGCACAGACCACTCACCCATCCCAAACACATGCACACAATGCAACTAAGACAGGTAGAAAAGATAATGCAGCTGCAGTTTAACAGGACACCTTACTGTATTTGAGAGTAGACATTCACGTTTTTCAACAGAATCAGGACCAGAATTCAGTCTCAATCAATGTGTTTTCTCTGTTTTCACTGTACATATTCTTACAACTGATGACAGACAGACAGTTGAGGTAGTACTGACCTGGCTTTCAACAACCTGCCCTGTGTCTTTTTGTGCTTTTGTCTGACTATATGAAATAAAAAAGCACAAGAAAGCGAAGGTTAAGGATTATTTAAAGAAGCTTTAAACTTCTTAAAATTCAGTGATAATGCCAACAGCGTGCTGCATCATTTCAAGGTGTATATGAAATAAACAACATGCACCTAGCTGTAAGTGAATACATTAAATAACACGCACAGAGTTGTAGTTGGGCTGTGAGAGTATAAGAGCGAGTGAGGGCCCATCTGCCCCTGGTATCCGGGCTCTGTGTTTGGGGGGCCATGCATGGGCAGACTGCTGCTGCTGTGGAGTCTGAATGGGACCCGGCGGCTGAGCTAAGAAAGCTGTGTGCACATGGCCTCCATGGCTAATCTGCTAATGTATTCCAGAGGTCAGGAGGGTTTCGCACCAAATCAATGGAGGGATTTACACAGCTTTCCCCTGGAATGTGCTCCATCCGCACTCTGCTTCGGGACAAACATCCACCTCTGCTTTGCCAGACCATCCAATTTTCCGCGGCATTTAACCACAAAAAAGGAAGAGTGAATTTGAAAAAAAACAAAAAAAAACAGATAGGTGCAGTGAAGCACTCTCCTGCCTCTCCCCTTCTCTTTTACATGTCCAGCGCAGAAAGTCAGCAGCGGCAGACGGTGACATGTTTTGGTGCCCGTGTCTCTAAGTCCAACTACATACAACCCCTTTAAAAGTTCACTGACGCAGAGATGACTGAGCAGTGATGTAAGTAGGGCTGAGCGTTTACATATGGGGGGAAAAGGTGAAAAGACAGCAGGGAGGGAAGAAAGAAAGAATGTATACGGGGAGCGAGGGCCTTCACGTGGATCCACAGCTTTTGAACTGTATCCTCTCTGATCCAAACGGACTACAGAGAGGCCTCGGCAACTTATGGGTAAGAGAAAAAGCCGAACACTGATATATTAGCTTCAAACCCCAGACCGACTGATAAAATCTGTGTCGGCATCTACAGATCAGATCTCATAAATTAAAGCAGCGAGGCTCTAATGCTTCGTCTGAACGGCTCCAAGGTCAACTGTAATGGGGCAGAAAATGGCAGCAGTGTGTGGCAGCCATGGGCATGCTGAAACAATCTAGTTGGTAAAAAGTCTTTATATGGTTTTTGGAGATGAGCAGAATCAAATATAGAAATCATTTTAAAAACGACATTCAGTCATTTAAGGTGAATCCTAACAGATGCTGACAGTGATCACATGACAATGAAAAAGAGAGAGAGAGAGAGAGAGAGGTGTGAGAACAAATAGCAGAGAGTGGAAAGTGTCTCACTCTGCAGCCCAGCACTCAGTTTCTGATATGAGATCATGGGAGATCTTTCCATCTCCTTATCTGTAGTGTGTCTGTGTGTGTTTTTACACAAATGTGTGTCAGTCAGCGCTTGTGTGCGTAGGAATGCACCGGGTTTATGTGGCCCCCTCTCCTCTCTCTCTCTCAGTGTCGGGCTGTTGGACCGGGCCCGGCTCAGGCCATAAATAAGCCTGGCCTGGATAGAGGAGGACGCCCGAACCCAGACACACACACAGTATGGGGGCCCTGGCCTTAAATCCAGACAGGCCAGCTTGGACCAAACCAAGCCAGACACACACACACTTTTGCTGCCCTTAAACTCAGTTATAGAGGCCACAGGTCAGCTTCATATAATCGTGTTCAGCTCTGTGCGCTTTGAAAGGGAGATTGATGTTCAGCTCTACGGGGACTTCTCATGTTATTCTTCCACATACAGTATCTGTCTCAGGGTGAGCTATGTTTTCTATAACTCCCACGTGGATGGTTGATAAAAAGAAGAGATGTAAATATGGATGTAAATGGATTTACAGCATATAGATCTTTGGAGGGATGACCCATGGAGGCAGATAAGATCCTTGCTCGATATTGCAGATATTTTAATCTGACAAGCAAAGGCCCCACACTCGAAGCTCACATGTAACGTCATCATTCCTCTTAAATCACACGGCAAAGTATCACAGGCTCTTTCTGAAACTCTTCAAAACGCTCTTATTCTCTCCCCCTATCTTGTCAAAACTCCCCCTCCCTCTCACTAACTTTTAGCCATCCCCCTCCATCATCGAGCCGTTCTGTCTGCGACTGCTCGCTTCACTGCTGCAATGCTACATGATCTGTTTACCAATACTGTACAAGCTGCCACACTGTAAATGCTAACAATGTCCTGACTTAGGACTAAATAGTGCATTTAACTTGAGTCATTCTAGTTTTTCAAGTTTACTTTCTAACACTGAGTTTTCTGTACTTTTTATACACATACTTGTTCCATTTAGTAATATGTACTTGATTTTTCTGAGTGCGCAGCATGGTTCGTGGTATCAGACGTAAGTTAGAGATCTGTGCGCCCCAGTGCGCATGTCCATTTCCGATTAGCGCGCATTTGCAACTGAAGAGGCGCTGCTGATGCAAGCTATTGAAGGTGTACACAGCTCCAGTACTGGTTGGCCTTGATTTCGGTAAGTGTAAAGCTTTTGTTTGTTATCTTTCCAGTATGATTTAATTTTCTTAAAGAGACTTTTTTTTTTAAATAAACCAGCTAGCAACTTTTTCCGAGAACGTTAGCATGAATACCCTATGAGTGTTCACAGAGTCAAAAAGTTAGCCTCAACTCAACATGGGCGAATGAGTATAAAAGTGCATTGGCTCAGTCTGAACGGCTCGGATCGAGCCTCCGTGTAGTGTCCTCCTGTTCCTGCACCGGACTCGTTAGCTGCCGAAAGTTAGCCGCGGCCGCTTGCTAACAGACGGCGGCAGCCCTCCACCTGTTCTCAAACGACGGCGGCTAACTTCCGGCAGCTAACGGAGCTGGTGCGGGAACAGGTGGACTGTATAGCAGCCCTGCCGTCTGATAGGTAGTCGCCAGAGTAGCGCGCGCTGCTGGCTGTCTTGAAGGGAACCAGTTTATAGAACGGAGTAATGATGAATAGCATAAACGCTAACGCGAGCATTTCTTTGCAACACATTTGTTTGCATCATGCATCAGTCTTCAACTGCACTTAAAATTATCAGCTCCCATTTACTATCAGGAAAAGCACTGTGATACATTAATATGACATTATGGACACAGATGTTGAATACCTCTAGATAAAAAAATTACTCATTGAATAATTCCATTATTTTGTAAAATGCTGGATGCCTGGAACTTGCAGTTGTGATTTTACCCAATTTGTTTTATTTCTTGCAGGTGGTATGAGACCCTGGTAAGTCCCAAAACCAACAAACCTACACGTTTCAAGTGTCTGCTGGAAATGGGATGCAGTGCACATGTAAGTATTGCACTTTTGTGTCTCCAAGATGAGGCCAGCTTAAAACATTGCAGATTAAAGCATGGTGGTTTCACAAGAGCCTCCCCAATACCATGTCTTTATCATGCTGATGTGAAGAAAATGTCTTTATCAGCTGATGTGAAGAAAATGATGGACCAGACATTTTCTTTGCGCTGCAAAGAAATTGTGGAGGAACAGCCTCCAGTCAGAAGAATGATGGAACGCTGGCCTGCGCTGTTCACAGAAAGTCAGGTATGGTCCACTTGCGCTGCACTATACTGAACCACACATCAAATAATCATTATTTTCACTGTAAATTACTCTGTTGTTTCAAGAGATTATTTTAATGTTTAATTGATTCATCAATTAGCAGATCTAACACCATCAATTTCTGCATCTGGTCACTACTTTTTGAGAAAATGTATTATATATGATAGTCAAATAGACTCTTGGCATTAAATGACGACCATGGTCTTGTAAACAATCCTCTGGATGTGTTTTTTTGTTTCTTTAGGTGTTTGCAGAGTTCTACAGAGTTGCCAGTAAGAACCTCAAGAAGGACTTCTACGAAGCTCTGGACCACCACACCACTGGTCTCATTGACCTCTTCAAATCCAGGAAAGGAGTTGGAGGCCAGTCACTTGACTGCTCCTCCGGCCAATAAATACACAAGTAAGTGTTATTCGTAATTCTTTATCATTACCACCGTATGGTAGTGTGCGTGTTTGCTTCATCTAGGCCTAAAGCTGCTGCTACTTTTACTTTGAACAATTAATACTTCTACTGCTACAGTACAATTTTTTTTCCAAATAATTTTGCTTTCCTGGAGTACTCTGCTTATTGTTTTTTTTTTTTTGTCATCCTTTATGAGACCAATGACATCACCACAACACGCACTGCTGTCCTGCAATGACTGCCCCTGTATCTTGGAGATAATTCCAGTGATTTTTTCCTCGGCTGCTTAGTAAGTACATTCACAATTGTGATCATATGATCATTGTACAGTGTACATTTGAGCACGTCATCATAACTCAGGTTCAGTTCTGAGATTTCAGAAATAACAGCATTTTTCAGGTCTGGTGTAAGAAGAAAAACTCCATCAAGGCTTCAGTCTTGTACGCCTGGACTGTAAACAAAACAACCACCAAACTTAAAATGAAAAAAAGTTTTAATAATTCTCAGCTAATAATTTAAGAATCCTGGACAATTTTTCAGCCTCAAAAGTCTTTTACTTGCTTCAAGTCCTACAAAAAGCATAACAGCATCACACAAAATGGCCTCAGACAAAATGGTAAAATTCCCCAACACAGAGGTCCAGTTAGATATTGTCGCCTGTATTCACACTGTGCAAAACAAACACATTTAGGGGGGATATCATAAACAAATATCATATTTTTATTCAGTTGGGAGTTAGAAACAAATTTCATGCTGATAAGCTAAATTTAATTGTGTTTTATTATTTTGAATGCAGGATTCCGACACCGCAAGCGACTTCTCCCAGGTGCCTGTTGGGGTTCTTCAGGTCATAACTGACGACAGACCACCAGAGATCAACAGCGTTGCAATCGTGCTTGAAAGAAACATTGTCATGGATGACATTCCCACAACCTCTCAAGCACTTTATCTTATGTTCGGTTTAATATATGCACTCCATCTGGATTACCCCAAAGGTATGAAGAACACATTTGAGTTTATCCAGAAGATGTTGTTGAGCCTTGGACAACAAAAGCTCAGCCCCAAACTTCAAACAACACACACACACACACACACACACACACACACATTCTCACTCCTAAGTCTCATTCATTCATAAATGGGTTTATTTACCCAGTCCAATTGTTTGATGATGTAGTTTACAAATATGAACACAAAAATAAATTGTGGTTTTAATAATGAGATTTTTGTGAGTTCTTATTTTTAAGGTGTATTAAGTATTGCTGACTTACTTTGGCACAGTATATGAAGTCCACGTGACTTATCTTTATTGAGTTCATGCCAACATTATTGAAGTGCATTTCACTTAGATACTTTAAGTGTAGTCTAATAATAATGTCAAGTAATGGCCACTTGTTTGGTTGAATATATTTAGTTAATGTGACTAACAATATTTTAGTTGTAACAGCTTGATTAGAAGTTAACCATACTCCGATAGATTCAGTAATCCCAACTTCAAGAGAAGTACAGTTTACTCAGATATAATGATTTAACATTACTTGGAACAATTAAGTTCACATTACTCGACATGTTTAAGTTCTTTTACTTGGTTTTCCCAAGGTAATCGGTTTCCTAAATTCTTTTAAGTAAACTTAACTTGTTAGAATTTACAGTGCAGGCAGACGGAGAGAAACAACCAAGGGCTGCTTTAGGGGGATTGGGATCACAGTTAACCTCGAGCTCGGTGTCGGACTGCAGCACAGAGGAGACCTGATGACGAGAAGGAAGATTTGAAGACATTTATTTGTGTCATTTAATCTACAAGAGTAGTTTCAAAGAACAATTTGACATCTTGGGAAACGTGCTTCATGGTTTTCTTGCAGAGAGCCACCCCCAGCAACTGTTTAGCTTAGTTTAGAATAATGCTTGAAACAAGGTGGAAACAGTCCAAAGGCAACAAAATGAAGGAGTTCAGTGCATGAATGAAAAAAAATCTTTAATACAGAATCGTTACTATACTGAATCATCGTTGTTACTGAGCAAATCAGTAGCTTTTGGCAGTGCAGCTCTTCTCACTGGCCCCTTATCAGCTCAGCCATGATACACTGTCTAGTCCAAAAGCCACAGACAACAATCATGATATGATGACTGTCACAAATAGTTGATCTAATAAATGTATAAACAGCATTTGCATAGGCCTAGTGTTTGTGCTAAACTGAATGTTAAAGCTTGAACAAACAGTGCAATGAAGTTCATTTCTAGTTCTGGTTTATTTAATCCACGCAAAAACTGAAATGTGAATGTGACACATTGTGAGTAAAGTTAAAATCATGCAATTTTTTCACTTTGGGTTTTGGATTGATTAAACAGTTATGAAGTGTTAGTGAGCTTTAGAGGGGCTGAAAGGTGGATTTTGCTGCCTGGGGACAAAACCAGGTTCACTGTTTCCCCTGATTCCAGTTTTTGTTCGAAGTGAACAAGCTGCTGACTGTAGCTCCACATAGATATTGTAAAGACATGACAGTGGTATTGACCCTCTCATCTAACTTTCAGCAAGAATGAAAATAAGCATAAGTCAAACTATTCTGTTAAGCTGTGAAGTTGTTCAGTAAATGAGTTTCAGTATTTTAGAGGTTCACATGAGAGAGAGAGATGTGCTTTACCCTCTCTGACTGTCCACACCAAACCATCAAGTTCACCCACAATCCCCCCTTGCTCATCTTCCTCCCTCCACATGACTCAACCCCACCCTTCCTCTTGTCCCGGGCCCCATCCTCCTCATTGACTTGATCTCTCCATTCATCTGCCAGAGCGCTTCCTGTGCACGGGGTGATGGGGGGTCAGCAGTTTGATAAACCCATAAAAGGCCCCCGTGTTAGTCCATGAAGGCCCCGGATGGCCTCTGTCACCCGTTCCCACAGCCCGCCTGTCTGTCAGCCCCTCTGACTGACAAGCCCTGTCACCCACACCCTGACACTCACGCCCACTCCGACTACATCCCTCCCCCCCGAAAAACCACACACATTAAAAATCATTCGGCCTGGCCTGCCATTCATTAATATGACCGACAAAAGCTTCGGCCCCATGCTCTCGCCCCTTGTCAGTCCACCAGTGGGGGACGAGGGGAGGACTCGGTGTGGGCACGGTGCCCAGTGACTCCACCTCGTCCAGTCATGAACAGGCTCTCTTTCTGTCTTTTCGTCGGGCCCTCCAGACTCTCTGAAAAGGAAGAATGCACCATGTTAAATCTGCCCACAAGGGATGGTGGGTGGTGTGAAAAGACTGACACTGATGCCACCCTCCCTCTGGCACAATGACACAGATGCTCCTGGCAGGAGGTTAGGACCACAGCTCTGTGTCCTGCAACATCACAGGATATTTAGTCTTTGCTGGCAATTTGGCTACTGAGGATGAGGCTTGGATGTGTTTTTAATACTTTTCAGTTCTTATTAAGCAACACAAGTTGGATGAAAAAGTGTTCTCATTTTCGGTAATGGCTCTGGGAGGAGATTGAAGATTACACCAGAGAGCGTGTACTGTTGACCAATTTCTCCTGGAGGAGTTTGGGGGGTTTCGGTGATTTGCTGAGATGTCAGTTCAGTAATTGAGCTATTTACTTAGTTTAAATACTGAGATCTGTCTTTTCCCCTTCCTATCTAGATTTCAAAACAGGAATATCTCTGTCTGAAGGCCACTTCTCAACCCTTTAACTTACCACATCTTCCATCCATATTAAACTCTGTGTATCTTCCAGGCCGCCCTCTGGGTATCTGCAACTTCACATCATCAGCAAGAGACAGTATTCAAGACAGTCAACTCAAAACCTTCTCGTCAGCTGTTAAGAAGTTTTCATCAAATCGTAGGCAGGGGGGAAAAATAGACTTGTGTTATGCACTGCACCTTTTCGTGCAGTGTGGTTCTGTGCGACCGAGCGCCGTGTGTGCCACCCTGAAATTGACTCAAGATTTGCATGTTAATGAGCCGCATTAAAAACTTTTAAACTTTCGCAGCACTAGTTTAAAGCGAAACTTTAAGCCACCAGTTTTACGCAAAAATTGCTCTTCATGGGTTGCACGACTTGGCGTGTGAAAATAATTGCAAAACGTCCTCTGTGGCTCTGGAGAATCTTTGGTCAGTCTGAATAAACAAGCCAAGAGATGACATCAGGGTATCCCAACTTGGGGTTGGAAACTACACATGTAGAACAGAAAAACTGTGTTGCAAACTTAAGGTGATTAACAGACATGGGCATTACTAGGCAAGGGGGGTCTTATAAATCAATGCCATTGGGTTTCACAGGGTTTCACAAAGGAAAATTTGGGAATATGAGCTGATACTTATATGAATTGGATGGTTTCGGGTTTGTGCATTGAGATGACTGCATTGATGATATTGTACAAATATTGCAGTATTACAGGTAACTGGAATGCTGCTCAAAGTCCTCCTGGATCCATACGCTTCACTTCACCAAATGTATCCATGTATCCTGAAGTTTCCTCCTTTTTTCCCCCTCTTAAAGTTTTTGGAGCCAGAGTTTTTCCTTATCCGAATCGAGTATCTGAGGACAGAGGGTCATATTCTGTATTCTGAACAGATCATAAAGCCCCTTGAGGAAAATAGTGATTTGTGATTCTGGGCTATATTGATAAAATTTACTTGGCATGACTTAATATAAAAAGTTTGTTTAACTGTGAATATTAATTTACCCTGATCTTCTTTCTTTACTAGTGTAAAAACCACACAATAAAAAGTGTTGTTCTCACTACTATGTGAACATCTGAAACGTTTCCTCTAATAATAAAGGCAAGAACCTTGTGACAGCTCACAGCTCCAAGATGCATTTATACTTTCGCTGTGCAATGCCAACATTTTTCTGGAAAATTTTTTGTTTATGTTATAGTTAGGTTACCTTATTATAATTTCCAGGTCTTGGGAAGAGTGCGCCCACTGTTTTATTTAGAACTGTGTGACTGCTGATATTTAAATCTTACCTTGTTCCCAAAAGGATACAGTTACTAGAAATGTTTTCTATCTCTCCATCTGTCCAGGTTTGCACCCTACACCCTGCAGGTACTTGACCACAACCCCATATTTCACCCCTGCATTGAGGGCTGGGGGTGGGTATCCCAGCCAGCAGAGGCCTGTCCTGTCTCCAGACACACATCAGCGTGATGGAAAGTTGCCTTAGCAGGCCAGGAACTCAGCTCACCCTGTCTAGAGCCAGCTGCTTTAAAGAAGCGAAGGAGAATTAAGAGGAAACTTATGGGAGGGAGAGAGGAGGCTTTCTGTCAGAAGATGAGATAATCTGAAGGGGCAGCCTCGGACACACACACACACACACACACACACACACACACACACACAGGCTAATGCAGTGGAAAAACCACAGCAAGAAAAATGTATTTTGGAAAAGCCACACGGGGTGTTATCTTAAAAGGATAATGAATATGTCTTTCCCCACGAATGGGAGCGAGTTTCAGTGTCTAGTTTGTGATGGTAATTTCTGCAGAGACGACAACCTGGTTCCAGTGTGGTGACCAGGGATAATGCAGGTCACGCATGACTGTCTCTGTCTTTGTCTCTGTGTATCTCACTCCATCTGTCTGTCTATCCAATGACACCAATTACGCTTATCATTTGAAGAAAAGCAGTGTGCAAAACATTTCAAATCTTAAAGTCCAGGAGGCACAAAAGCTCCATTTTCCTTCATCCACTTCCCAACTTCAGTCCACACACTCCGTCCATACACCCAGCCCGACGCTCCTCTCCTCCCTCCTCACTTCCAGCCGCTGCATCCTGTGTGGTGAAGCTGGCACCAAGGCTCCCAGAGCTTTCCTGCACAGACGTTTTTGATTCGAGCGCCGAAGTTTCTCGGTTTCTCTACATGTGTGGCGTAGACCGTCTTCTTCCCCGCTCTGTTTACCGAGCAGTAAAACCTGGAGGCCACAGACCGACGTGGGCTAACGCTGAGGCTCCCCGTTCCCACCAGAGAGGAACCCATTTCATCAAGAATAACACTAATAACGTGACCAGAGACCAAATCGCTTCCTTTCCCGCAGCACTGCAGATCAGATTTTTGTAATATTATACTTCATATTACTGTGCTGGCCGCCTGAGTGCCTCGTAAACACCAACCCAAAATTATCTAGTGCTTTTTCAAAGTTGGGTACTTGAGAATCTGTCTTGGTCCAAACTCACACCGAGAGTGGAATTTATTCTAACCCCAAACAGGCTGAAACAGTCCCTCAATGCAGCGTGTTTGGGGTCTTTTAGGGGCTTGTAAGTGAATTAGAAGTGCCTTGAAAATACCCTCGGGGGAACAGACGGTAGAGGGAACAAACCGGAGAGAGACAACAAGGAAAGGAGACAATGAGAAACAGAAAGAGCAAAGAGATGCATGGGATTCAGAGGGTGAGAGAAAGTGAGTGAAAGCGATGAGGAGGGGAGAAAAAGAGGAAGGAAAGACCTGGTTTTCTTTTCCCTAACTCTGGATTCCTGGGTAATGACTGGGCTGTAATGGTACTGAGCCTCAATCGGCCAAATGAAACAAGAGGCCCAGCCAGCCCGATGATGTTTATTTCTCTCCATTTTTCATCTTTTCCTTTTTTTTTCATTTGTGACATAAAAATCACATATACAGAATCTGCATTTCATTTGTATGGCAGCCCACTGTTTTCTTCCCTTTTTCTCATCTGCTACCCCCTATTTTTTTTTTTCTTGCACATTCAGCAGAGAGCTCCGGCCAAAGCAGGGATTTGTGGCTTGCTAACCAGCGGAGGGGATATTTTCTGAGAAATCCCCTCTGCCAACAACTTTCTTCATTGCGACCTCATATGCTGACCTGAGCAAACGCCTTTTGAATCATTGCTGAAAGAGACGTCGGTCCGCGCTGCCTCGGTGTAGCAGTGACCCAGACACCTAAGTTGGTAGAAAAATATCAAAGAAAGAACAGAGTAGTGAAATATTTCTCTTTAATCTAGCTGTGTTTTGTCTTGGATGAGTGCTGGTATGAAGGATTGGTAAGTGAAACCCCGATCATGCATCAGCAAAGTCGGCAATAAACCTGCAGAGAGCACCTTAAGCCTGCACACTCACGCACATTCAAGAACCCCCAGCAGCGTGGAAACAGTTTGTGTTCTGTGAGACTGATCAGCTCTGCGAGCCACCGACGGGCCCCTCTCCAGCAGCCACAGTGGCTGGATGAGAGCAGGGCCAGGCTGCATGCCATGGGGAATTTCTGGGATCAGTGAATCTCTCCTTCTATCTCCGTGAGGCTCGGAGGCTCCGGCTCGTGGAGCGAGCACGATTTCTGGCCACGGTCCTTCTTTTGGTTGGATTTACGGGCGCCATGTAGCGACCGCAAAGTCAAAACCCAGACATGAATTCTCTTTCTGCGTACACTGTCCAAGCAAACCACATCAATCAAAGTATTTAATACAATTGTGGTTTATGTTGATGTATTGGCTGTTACCTGAACTTACAGCACTTGACATTTTAAATAGATTTGCATAGTTTCACATCATTCTCCTGCGAGCAGCTATGGGCACTCTTAGATTTATAAAAACTAGTTACCCTTATTTCATAGAAACTTAAAATAATAATAAAATCTACTCTTAATGCTGGGGTCATACTCCTTCTCCTGTTACTCCTGTGGTAACTATGAACACACCACCACTTATACTAAATAACATCATAAAGTCGGTCATCAACCTGTGTACGCAGTCCATGAAAAATGTTGCTACACCTTTTTCCCCCGCTGAAGTCTTTTCCAGACTCCATTTGAGAAATGCATTGTGCTCCACCACCCCAATCCGTCCCCCCTTTCCTCATCCATCCACACATGGCAGCTCCACCAGCGGCCGCACCCTCTCCCACTGTTGTCCCGAGCCAGGCAGTTTGACGGCCTGTGCCCACTTTTTGCCAGAAATAAAAATATTTGTCGAGTTAAGTGTTTCTGCAAATGGCTTAACGGTCTCATGGGCTGTCGGGCAACTGGAGTTCAGGTGGTCTGGTCCTGAGTGATGGACTGATTTTGGTTCTGTCATCTGATTTCTCAGTTCCTCCGTCTACACATGATTCCTGGATACGTCGAGGGGAGCAGCAGCTTCCTGAGGGTTCATCCTCCAAACCAAACAGTGTCCCCGTGGCATGCAGTGCCTCCCCCCCCAATCACACATGCTCATAGCCTTTATCAGTCCTGTGCGGACGTCTGACTGCACCGGTCGAGCTGAGACAAGGCGCATGAAACATTTCTGACATTTCTCAAATGTGTGGCTAATCAGGAATGGCTGCTCATGTGTGGAGAATTCTCTAACTGGGGGAGATGGGGAGAAGAAGGTGATGCTGTCCAGCTGTATGACACTTTGTGGGTGGAGCATACACTTCTGCAGATGATCTGTTAGTGATTTATATATTTTCATAGGTTCGTAGGCTGTTCACGTCAATATAATTTTATGAAAATATGAGTGTGTGGGCTGCGAGTACATAAATCCACACTTTCTGTGAATGTTTTCTAAGGCTACGGTGAAACAAAATCCTTTTAGTCACTAACAATTAGGAACCTACATTGTTGAAACATAGTCATAAAAACAATTGTTAATAGTGGAAAAAAATGGCTTATTAGGATATTATAGGCTATTAGGAGTAAGGATTGTTTTCTTTATTGGTTAGATTTGAGGGCCAACTGCCTTTGGAGGGTTGTGAGTAAAGGAATGTGAGATGCTGAGGATGAGGTGCATCTGTGCAGACAGAGGAAACTAAACAGGAGCGAATACTTGCATGTTGCTTGTACAGTGAAAGCGATTACAAAGATTTCATGGAAATTTGGAGTTTCTACAGAAAATGCAAGGAAATGTGTGAGATGTATGAAAAAAACCCCACCATTAATGACAAGGTGAGTAAAAACAGTGTCAAAGCGATTCAGTTTTGCTGCTACGACTTCTCGCGCCCCACTGGAGCTGTGTAGCCTGCCTAGGCCATAAATATCAACGTTTTTATAATCTTAATTATACAGACATTTTTCTGTTCTCCTCCACGGGCCAGCTCCCCCTCAGACCCAGCAGGTTCCTGTGACGATGCCAAGCGCTCCCCTCCACAACAACAGCAGCATTCAACGGGCGAAGATTTAGAGCTCTGCAAATATTGGCTGCGCCGGCTTTCATGGGCCGAGCCTGGGAGAGATGGAAGTTTAGGAGGGGGCTGGTGTTGGTTGTGACTCTCACCTCTACCTGTTCTAAACTTCTGGAAAATACATTTCCCCACATCCAACAGAAACTAAAGGAGGACTGGAGACAGGGAGAGGGAAGTTTCCATAGTGGACTCAAATGAGGTCGAGGCTGAAGAAGCAGCAGGGAGAGAGCGAGCAAAAGAAGATTTAGATTCCCCACAAGAGACAGCACACATATTGAGAGGTGGGTCGACTCCCACCGCCGCCCGAAAGCTTTACTCTATTCACACTGACACATTAGTATTCTAATGCCAGTGGGAATATGTATGACTGCCTCAGAGAGAAAGAGATGCACAGGCCTGAGCCAGAGGAGCAGGAGAAAAGACAAAGGAGGGAGGGCCACGTTAGAAACAAGAGAGACATTAATGTGGTAAAGATCTGTAGGGAGAGAGAGAAGAGAAGCACATACACATCGAGGGGGTTTTAAATGATGCCAACGTTTATCTCCCTGCAGTCGTTTTCTGTGTCTCCGTGCTGACACAGCGTCCAGAGGGGCTCTCTTCTCAGGCCTGTGCACCTTGGTTCACCTTCAGAGGCAGACAATGAATTGATACTGATTAATTAAAGTGCAGCTTTGCTTCTATAAAACCTGTTTTCAGCTATAGTTAATCCTTAATCTCAGGTGCTTACATCTTTAAGTAAAAGTACTAATATTACAATGTAACAATACTCAACAGAATACCAAATACAGAAGTATTATTGACAAAAGTTTCAAGTATAAAAAGTATAGAAGTATGAAAGCACTCACTTCAGAATTTTCTCTCATGACTATACAGTAGTGTATATATCACATTATTAATGTATATTTCACTGTAGTACTTGGTCGAGGTGGAGTTCATTTTAATTACCCTACATACAAAAAGTTTAGATCAGTGGTTCCCAACTTAGGGGTTGGGCCCCTCCAAAGGGTCACAAGATAAATCTGAAGGGTCACAAGATGATTAATGGGAGAGGAAAGAAGAAAAAACAATGTTATGTGACACAAATTTAGATTCATCTTTTGGAAATATTTCCTTAATCTTTGCCGTTTTGTGAAATATTGGGGAGTTTTTCCTCTGTGAGCCTCAATTACTTAAATGAAACCATCTGACAGGGTTAGAGGGGAAATGTCTCTTTGACAGAACTGCTAACAACTCTGAAATGTAACAAGGCCAGACACTACTGTCCTGTAAGTCAGAAAGGTTGGGAGACACTTTTTAAATCCTCAGCAACTGTCAAGTAACAAATAAATATAACCATATTATGAAGTAGCATAAAATGGAAATACTCATGTAAAGTACAAGTACTTCAAAACTGTAGTATAGTATGTAAAATACTTGTAATGTAAATGAACTTCAGTCCACTAATGGAAATGTGAATTCTCAATAAGAAAAAAAAAAAATGCAAATTACATTTTAAGATTGCACAGAAAACAGCTGATTTACTGTCCGGCCATGTTCTAGTAATTAAGTGTGTCCACCTCAGTCACTGATCATCAAAAACAAGCAACCATCAATATAAATCAAACGTATTAAGAAGAGTTTATTTATGCTTCTATTCTCTTTAAGCGCCTTTCATTTCCTTATGGATCGTTCATCACTTTGACAGTAGCATCACACACGCAATGATTTTAAAGTATTTTGCAAATCAATCAACTGAGCTTAAATAGTTCACCCTTGGTCACATGCCTGCATCAGTACTATTCAGAATGGCTGAGCATATGGACACAACAACCTGATGCTTGTGAATATTTTCACCATGTCCGACAGCGAGTTGGATCAACTTGAAGCCCCATGTCAAAATGCATTTTCTATGGTCCCTTAATAACTCAGGCTAATCACTTTAGCATTGTCTCTGGAGGCACAATGACTCCCCTCATGGCCTGTATCCTAGCGAGGGGGCTAGGGAGCGGTCTGGTGACGGTGTGTTGAATTTGGGTGACAGGGCCCCAGTGGGAGTGGGCGCCCCCCTGTCCCTTATATAATCCCCTGGAGAAAAGGCCTGCATTTAGGGTGCGATACGCTTAATCCGGGGGGGCCTTGTTCACAAAGGAGCCCGGCACTTCCTCTGGCCTGGGAGCTTCCGCTGGTCCGGGGGGCCTGGCGTGGGTGCCAGTACAAACATGCGCCAATAATACATGTCCACGTTACAATGGGACAAACAACAGACATATAGACACACACACATACATACGACGCTGGACAGAGCAAGCATGGGAGAATCAAAAAAAAAAAAAAAACAACTTGTAAATTCACACTGTCCTTATGGGAAGCCAATCCAAACAAGCAGCCCACGCACACAAGGACCGGCAACTCACACTGACAAAACACACACACACACACACACTACATGTGGGCAGAGGCAGTGTTTACATTCTGCCCCCGGGTACGATGAAACAAAGCTTGCGTGTACTGTAGAAAGATTAACTCGGCGAAGGACGGAAAAAGAGAGAGATCAAACAGCTTACTGCCTACAGATAGTTTCAGATTTACAAACAGGAAGATGGCGTCATGTAATAGCCACTTGAGATGCTGCATGGAGTTTACTCATACGTACAGTAGATGTGATCAGGGGATACTGGTGGATGACGCATAGGCTTCAGCTCCATCGCCTGGCAGCATTTGTGTTCCTACTGTAAGGGAAAATGAATATTTAAAAAAGATTTTAAAAAACTGTTCTTTCCCTAAACACGTTTTTTCCTTCGTATTTATCACAAAAGCGAACGATGCTCACTCAGGCCGCATGCAGCATTAAGAGACGTTCATGTAAACAGCTGAGGGATATTATTCCATATTTGTCTGACATGATTCCAGACGCAAGTTTGGATTAGACATTTCGTAAAAAGGGGAAAGCTTTTCCTTCCCATGCTATTTCACGCCGACACATCCTCTTTGCTCCGTGGGTCCCCGCTGCATTTTCATCTGTCCACAATGCATCCGTGGAGAGGCTACAGCAGGTAGCAGCGAACGGAGAGGAGGAGGAGGAGGTTGTGTAATGGAATAGAGATACAAATACTTCGAGCAAATAATTATTTACTTGGGTTTAAACTGACATTTAAACTGCACTCACTGCTTACACAACAACCGACGCTTCAACTATTAACAGTGCACGCACTTCACTGCAACTTGAAATTTCTTCTAATTGCTTTCATCTTTTATATCTCAACTATTATTTCAAGGTCTCTCATCCTTTCCTCTTCAAATAGTAGTTTAACTACTTTCTTTGTTTACACATTGACTAACACTTCAACTACTTTCAGTGCTCACATACAAACTCACAATTCATCTGCCCACAGGACTTGACCTTGAAATTAAATTTGCAAAAGCTTTCACTAATTACACCTCATCTGATTTCACCAGCTTCTGGGTCTTAACGCTTCCAAAACGTTCGCTGTTTTGACCTTAACTGACACTGCAACTTCTTAAACTGCTTCAACTTCAACTGCAGCTCACATACAACATGTCACATGCAAGTAAAGGAAATTTTTAGATAACTTGTTTATAGAGTGCAATTTTCAGTGAAAGCAAACCCACTTAAACTTTCTTCAGAGAATGTAGCCTGGCCTCGTTTTAAATGTTATCTCACTACAGGGTCATACGCTCCTTTCCCAGCTTTTTGGCAGTCTCCTTATTTTCCAGTGTGACAAACTCCACCCATTTGGCACCAACACATCCTAAAATAAACCATCGAGTATTTAAATCATCTCTGTGACTCAGGTCTGACATGAAGATAAAGCCTTCTCTCCAGGCCCCCTTTATTCTCTGAATACTGACCTTTGGCTGAACGGTATTTCAGCAGCAGTGCGTGGTCACTTCAGAGCTCATACTTAATAAGAATTATGAGCAGTGACACAATAACGTATCAGCCTAATGTCCAAACCCTGCCATGCTGTGTCCTGCAGCATTATGGACTCATTATAAAATAGCTGACCGGTCCAGGCCACTTGTTTTGACAGAGAGAGGTCCACACAGCACTGGCACATGTCCTCATGTGTGGCGTTCACCAAGACTAACTACTCGTGACAGTGCCAGGAGTGTGTGTGTGTGTGTGTGTGTGTGTGTGTGAGTGCACATTAAGTCTGAGGGGAAGCATGCCTAATGTGGGAGAGAAACAGTGAATCCAACGTGGCCACTTGCCAGCGTCTGTGTTCCCTTCTCAGAGAATTAGCCTGTCAATCCGTCCTAATTCCTGAGGACACAGGTTGCTCTTAAACCCAGGTTGAGTTTAAACTGGAGAGACTGACTCTCTCGACTGTTTTCTCAGGAGTGGGCGCAGGCAGCCCGGCAGAACGTGTGGCAGGTCAGGCCGCACCGGAGAGCAGAGCTGCAGCACAAACACAGGTCTGGTTCAGGGTCAAACTGACACTTAACAGTCTGTGGTTACACTTTTCGCTTGCTTAGTCGCATGATTGTGTGTCATTAGGTGGGCATCCAGAGGAATAGGATGTTCCCCCTGCTGGGTTAGAGATGTCACACAGGATACAGGAGGATGCAGGATTTAAAAAGTATGTTTATTGGGTACTGCTAATGTTGAGGTCATTGCACAAAGACTCTAGTGGCATCATTATGTATGATTAGCTTCACATCCAAACTTTACACCATTGTTGTTGTTTGGTCTGCTGCCGACCTTCCTCCACAACTTCGTATCCTGCCTCCACTGATCATGGGCTTAACTGCATCTTGTAGCATGAATTTCAACCAACACTATGAAAGAAAGTAGGATATGGCATCATTTTAGATTGTTAATGCTGAGAATGCAGTTGACAAAGAAACTGTCAAACTTTTGCATGATTGATTGTTCAGCAGATTTGCTATATCATAATATATTATCACGATATAATATACTGTCTAACCATGGATGTTAAGACAACAGTCAACTTGATAACTTTCAATACTAAAAAACAACTTAATTTGATTACGTTCAAGGCAAGATTTGAAGTTACAAGGACCGTCTCTTATATGATTTTTAAGCAGATTTTTCAGCGATAGACATTATAGATTTGAGAGAACCTGGAAATAATGAGTCACACTGACTTTATGTATGATGTCCATGTGTTCAGGTTTAACTGAATTCTGACTCTGAGAAGAAGAAAAGAGGAGCTAACAATATAAGAAGGATATCTGTTAAATAGGCTAGTTGCATGGAGGCTGCACTGGCATCTCCACTGCTTGGCACTTTTTCCAGTTACGACTTTCTGAAAAGCTCAACATGTTAAAACCACCAAAATTTAGTATAAATTCTTAATGGAGAAGCAATATTATATCTGTGCTTTCCGACCTGCAGCCTGCCTGCTGACACCAGCTCAGCCGAGCAGTGCCCTGGCTGAGAGCTGGACTGCTGTTGACACTCTGTTTGGGGGGGCGAGAGGCCATTCGCATTTGTGTTCAGCCAGCTCATACAACTAACACCTGTTGCTTGGCCCAGTTCAACATGTCCAACACAAACACTTATCTCCGCATGTGTTTCGGGAGACATAAGCTTACTACTGTATGTGTAAGAATGTACACAGTTTGTGCCAGCAAGAGGACTCCTGATGCATTATTGTTTCCAAAACGGCGCTGCCAATATATTCAGGGCTGTGCTGCACCATTAGCATGCAAAGGAAAGTCATAAAGTCCAAGCATGGAATATACAACCCATTTATTTAGTTTAACCAAAAAACAGTGTCATTTTAAAAGAAAAGCAAATAAAGCTATAAATATAACAGACAAAAACAATGAAGACAGCAAGTTCTTTGCTTCACATAACCCAGTGATAAAAATCTTTACAATGCTGTCATGTAGCATGAGTCAGCCTGATGTTTTGGGATATAATGCAAGCAACTGAAAGACCACCTTCAAAACCACTGAACATTCAAAGGAGAACGTGCTCTTCAAGTGTCGATGCTGACGTAAGTCTAAACCTGTGTCAGTTCAGAGGAAAGCTGTCACCTGTGTTTTTAAGCATATAGGATTGAGGATGGCGCCAAAAAAGCAAAAAAAAAAAAAAAATCAAAGCAATGAATGCATGATATTAAAATAACATTCATGGGACTGGTCCCTGCAGGGCGGGGTGAAGCTAAGAATGGATGCTGCAGGATTCATTGATGAATAAATTTAACTAAATTAAATAAATGAGAATGTGACATAACTGATAAATGAGGCCAAAGGGTGACATACATACAGACATACATACACACACATACATACACATACATACATACATACATACAGTAGATAGTGAGTGGCTACTGCATTGTTCCAGCCTGTGTAGCTAAGCATGGTGAGACTACTGGGAGAGGTAGCAGAAAGCACTTACACAGACAGTGAGGAGACACACAGACGTACATAAACAGAAACAGACATATTTGCTGGGATTTGTGTATTTAGGTATATTAAAAAGGTGCAGTGGTGTGACACTGTTTGTTTAGGCGCGGTACAGCAGGATCCTTTCAGCGCAGTCCTGGCCAACCAAGCTGGCGTACTGCTGCACCTCCGTCTCGTCGCTGGAGCCTTTGCGCTTGCGGGAGTAGGCTGCATAGGGCATGACAGTCCGTCTGTATAGCACCAGAGCTCTGCCCACATCCTTCAGCGCCCGAGCATCTCCTGGACAGGCACACACGAGAACATAATGAGGACCAGCGTAGACACATCAAGCATAATAAACATTGTCCTTATTTTCCCTCATTTGTACGAGTTAACCTCTGAGTGACTTGGCAAGGATACACCATTATTCCGAGAAGCTGTTGGAGGAGCAGAAAGCATTTTTCCCCCCACAGCACTAATTCCCCTATGCCCTAAACCTGGAGTCACATTGGTGCGTGAGCAGGCTAGTTAGTTTGGCCTTGTTTACGGGGCTTTGCTCCCTCGCTGGCTTGCCAAACTCAGCATTTCATCAGGTCCTGTGTCATACACTGCCAGCTCCCATTAGACCAGTGAAAACACTGCTAATCTCAAAAGTGTGCGCCCTCAGCAGCTAAGAACGGTTCTCTGGAGAGTCAGATGGGGAAAAAAAGCGGTGACCTTCGCCCTGACACCGAAACCGCTGCCTCCAGGAGCGAGAGGTTGAGCCAAGCTGCCCACAGCTGGCGCCAAGAGGACATGCAAGGGGTAGCACAGCAGGGAGTATCAACTGAGCCAACCAAACCCAAGCATATTGCCTTCTCATATCATGCCTTCAGAAATCCACTACACGCTGCACACGCAATATTTCCATCCATCAGCCTGTCCTGTGCGGAGGGATCCTGGTCTGGTCTAACTGAGAGGAAGCAGATGAAAGTCTCTGGACTATAGCTTGCCAGGCCCATGGCGACACATCAGTCAAACAGGAGCGAGTTAGATTTGGTATTAATAAAGCTCTGGGCCTCCCACTGCCACTACCGCTCCTCTCGACAACACCCATGTGGCTCGCAGCTGAGCATCCCAGGTGGTACGAGTAATGTGAGCTCACAACATTTCTGCCTAATTCCTAAAATATTCAGCACAGCGCTGCCAAATCCCACCTGATCACCTAATCAACTGGGAAAACAAGACAATTGAGAGAAAAACTGCAAAACTGTGACGTAATGCCACAAAACAAAGCTCTTCTCTCTTGTGCAAGATGTTGAAAGAGATCCCCACTTTACACCACACACAGAGGCACTCTGACTGGAACTTGGCTATTCATGATGGATGTGATTAAAAACTTGTTTAAAGCAAGAGTCTCATCTTGCGGCTGTGATTGGTTAAAATATTACAGGCTACTGAAATGGACAATGATTATATCAGGACAGCGGCACCAAAGGAAAATTTTAAGATCCCACAAATGGGACTCGCCAACAAGAGAATTCAAAGAGTCACATAGGTTTAGGTGTATATATATATACAGCAAGTGAAAGTCCCGACTATTCATGTACCACTATGGCGTCAAACTTGCACAGACTCAGCAAGCCAGAGGAAAGAAGAGAGCTGAGTATAAACACAAAGCCCAGAGGCTCCTTAGCTCTCACACACCCCCGTCCCCACAAAGAAATTTTCATATTTCAACTTTTTTTTTTCATATTTTCAAACCACACTGTGGATTCATGTTTTATTTATTAGCCTCATTTCCCTGCTCAGTAATGCCCTAACCGCTGTGTCTTCTCCCTTCTCTAAAAACTGCTGAGTCACATAATTAAGGGTTGATACAAACTTTTAAATGAAGAAAATCAGCAGTATGTTAAGTCTCACCATGTGGGTTTTTTTTTTTTAAAGATGTAAACATGTTATGTAACTTGCACACGGCCATAATTTCGGTGCATGAAGAATTCATGCGTCTTGATCGGATGAAAGTGGAAATATTTAAACGTTCGATGCTTCCTTAATAATTCAAGCTGCCTTCAGCGTTGTCTCTTTAAGCACTATGTGCCTCATCATGTTCTTTATCAGTGTGATGGCCCACTCGTACAACAGTTGGGCAAAGTCATATTCAAATGTGTGACACTGGTTTTAAGCACCACTGTCCCCTTGTAAAGATATTAAGTAGTGAACACTTTACAGACCCAAGCGGAGAGCAGCATGCAGCTTTAAGAGGGTCTATTAAGCAGTAATACTGAGCAGAGGCTCCATCTCTCTCTCTTACTCAAGGCAATCCAAACATCCGCTCCTGACATAAACAACTTTCATTTCTTCTTCACTCACTCCGTCTTCCATCGATGCCCCCCCCTTCTCATTTTGAGCAGCTCCAGACCCTGCTTCCCGCCAGGCCCACCGGACGTTCAGTGACACGGCACTCTGGTGAGGTCGCACCTCCTCTGGGTCGGGGTTCAAGGGTCGGGGGGAAGAGGAGTGGTGAGGGTCGGCTGGGGAGTGAGAGGGTCAGAGCCGAGGCGAGGGGCCTTGACACCTCGCCACGCTTCTCTCTCTCTTCCCATCCATCTCAAACTTTCCAAACATTTCCTCAACACCGGACGCTGGTCAAAGGCAGGCCATCAAGGTTATGACCACTTCCTATGACCCAATGTTGCTAATCCAAAATAGGGCTTACGTTTGAAAAGGAAAAGGTCAAAACGGTGGTGTAGTAAGAAGACTTCTCTTTGACCGGGAGACCTGGGTTCAAGCCCCTGTGTTAGCACACATCCGTCCAGCTGAAAGCGAGACCCTGAATCTCTGTAGCTGACCATGAATTTTGACCTCCAGAGTAAAGAAAGGAGCAAGATAATTCCCCTCGATGATAAAGGATATTATCATTATTGTGGCTATTAAAATGAGGGAAAGGTTCTTCCACAGTGGGATACTACTTCAAGCATATGATATCTGTCTCCCCTCCACTCTGAATGGGCACATTAGCACAAGTTAGGCTAAGGAGCAGAAAGCCTGGTGAAGAGCAGAGCAAAGTGGCTCTGACAGTGAGACAACTGTAAAAGCTAGAAATATAATGGAGAAGGCAGGGGGTTTGTAGATAATGGGTGCTGTCAGCCTCCACCACCTAATGTTTTGGCTTCACTGTGCATGGCTGAAAGCACAGACACTGTAGATTTCAGAGTCAATCAGCTTGATGGGAAATGAATGTGTGTGAGAAGCAATGAGAATATTCAATTTAATCTTTTTACTAAATATTACATTTTATGACATATTACTAAATGCAAGTCAGTGTAGTGTGTGTGTGCACGATGTGATTTTGTGCATCTGGGTTGGCGCCTTCTGAACGCACTTCAGGTCCAGGCGGTGACTACTTGTGTCACACATTTTTGCAAGTGTTTATCCTGCTGAGCGGGCAATGGCCCCACTTCTTTCCCTGTCAAGCAAACACTGATTATGAGCATGTGTGAGAGAGATAGTACATATGTGCTATGTAGAACGTGCGTGTCTATGTGAGTGTGTACATACTGTACGTACATTTGTGAGAGGCCGCAATGAGGCCCCGGGGCCCTCGATGTGTCAGCAACAAGCGTGTAATCAATGTGAGCCTGCTTTGGACAGAGCTGTGTAAACTTTAGATTAGCTGTCTTTACACACCTCATTAGGACAGCTCTGTAACTCCGGTCATACTTTACAATCTGAACGCACAACCGGCACCCCGAGTCACATTCACCCCCGGGTGAAGCTTGGAGTTTGAGGCAGGGCCTTACAACAAGCTTGAGTTGGGATTAGTGGGGAGTGCTGACGATGGACGATGGAGACCTCCAGTTTAGTATTATTAATTATTTTTAGCTTCCTGCCTGCCTTGAGAGCCTTTTTTGATGAGAGGATATGGCCTTTGTCCTGTCACAGCAACCACATGTTGCCAAGTCTGGTTGAATATTAGTTTCATATTGTTTGGAAAACCAATCAAATATGTCAGACCACATATTAGTTAGTACTAGACAATGGTGGAACAAGTGTGATAGTGATCCAGTACATTTATCACACATGAAAACTGAAATTTCTTAAATGTAATTTCATGTCAATTTGTTTTTATCTTTAGATCAAAAACCTTTGTTCCCAGTTCAGGTTCTCATTTTCAAGAAAGCTGTATTGTTACCCTGTATGCGGATGTGACTGGAGATTGTACGGTAAATATAATTATTATTTTGGACTTGATATGACAGCTCACCGCTGATTCTCCGAGGCACTGACAACGGCAATAAGACAGGCAACATGCATTCAACCAACTGCTAGCAGACTTTAAGGATCACTACCTTCACATGCTAATCAACAAACTTAACAGTATCTTTTGACTATCAGCTGCAAACATGTTCTGACTTGTTTTATGAATTGTTACAAAAGCTTAAATCTCACTTAATCCTAAATAACATTGTTACTATTGCTACATTTAATCCTAATGCTAATTTCTACCAAGTGTTGTGCAACATGCGAACGCTTGGTATAAGCTCATCAAAGCAGTTGCTTATAAAAAGGTAAAGTAGCTTTGTCGTTAAAAAAAAAAAAAAAAAAGCCTTTGTGTTTTTGTTGAACTTTTCAAAGCCTTCAGGTTAGATATGTAGGGAAAATCCTGCCATTACATGCAGTCAGGACTTCCCCAGGACTTAAAAACAGATTGCATCATGCCTTTATTTGGGCCAAAAACAAGCCGCACATAGACAAGACAGTGCCAATTAGGACTGTGCCACAGGCCTCAAGAGTGTGCCATGCTGCCAACCTGACAATGACACAGGGCAGGCTGACCTGTGTCACCACAAACACGCCACTGGGTGTATTTCTAGAGAGGACAGAAACCTCCACCAACACCGCTAGTCTGGCATCCCACAGCTTGGCAACAGACCTGAGAGCCAACCATGACGACAGCTCGCACTGAAACGTAATGACACCGCGTTTGGAGAACCAGGTCTGAAAAAATGTCCAGATTAGTCCAGGATCAACAGTCCACGCAGAAATGGAGGCACCACAAGAGCCACAGACACACAAACATACTCCGGCCACAGTGAAAATCACTAACTCGGAGACGGGCACTTTGTCCCCAGTAATTTGTGCCTACTCAGGCATTAGTGGTCTGATCGACATGAGAAGGTCTGACCAACCACTGGCTAAGCTGTTAATGGCAATGTTGTAAATGACCAGCCTACTAATGGTCTTTTAAATGCTCTCATTTCTCCTGGGTGTGGTGCTTTCACCACCACTTGAGTCAACAACAAAAGCTATCCAGGAAATCAAAAAAATGTGTGGAATCCTTATTTCCTCAAGACGTGGGAAGATTTTGATGCTTTATAGATGGTGCATGACAAACCTTACCTCATCACACAGTCTGACCGCTGAAAAAAGGGGACAGGGGGAAGGGGCATCCATGCCAGAGAATGTTGTGAAGTGTTGGTTTTTGCCTTTCTGCCAAGTCCAAGTATGACCTCACTATAACAAAGTGTTAAGCTGTCTCTCCACATTCATATGTCCCTCATTCCTCCTCCACCTCCCTGTCAATCTCTCTCGTTTTATTATACTTCCCTCTCTCTTCTAGTGCCAGCATACAGCCACCAGCCTCTCTTCCTTTCTCTTCTCATCTCTATAAAATCATTTTTTACCACATACCCCCCTCTCTCCCTCTATCACTCTCTCTCTTACCCTACATTTATAAGTCCCAGTCTACTTGACAATCAAAGTCTTGTCCTCTCACATCTACTATTACTGTCAATCAGTGGCTCTTTCCTGGTTGGTGATGCAGATTAATGTGGAAGAGCAAACAAGAGAAGGACTTCCTCAACCACAAGCACGTATGTTCGCATGTTTAAAAGTGTGCACAAGGCACTCTCATACCAACAATCTCCAGTCATCTCCTCTAATAATTCCTATAATACCATATCCGTACAGCAGACGCTGAGCAATGTCATACTCATTGAACTGTGTCAGTCGAAATGAGTTGCGAGTCTTTCTGCTCAGCATGCAAGGCCATATGATGCAAATAATTTCAGTTGGGTTTATGTGGGAGGTGAAGGAATTTGACTGCATATTCACCTAAAACCACCTGGAGCTCGAAAACACAGAATCGATAGAGGAGAGTGAGCAGATTTAAGGGAGACAGAAAATGTATCAGTCTCTCTGTGGCTGTGCACCTATGCAGAAAACCACTCAAAACTCTCCCTTTCAAAACTTTGAAACTCACTTACACTCTATTAAATACTCTCCTTGGCCACCATCTCTCACCCCTGGCGTCCAAGGAATGGGCGTCTGCCAGTCTACCTTCCGCATGCGGTTTATTATTGCTGATATCACTATTCATCTAATGGCAACATGTTCCTTCCATAATGACAGCGCTGGCTCTGCTCTGATCGCACTGAAGGATCGTGGGGGGAAAAGGCTGTGTGATCAGAGCTGCCGGCCCTCCGTTTACCCCTGTTCAGCACTGCCTTGGAGCAAAGACGGCGGTTTTCAATACACCATCACAGTGAAACCGGATCAGATGGTTACATGGGTTTCGTGGGTTCATCCAGAGAAGCGTGTGCAAAGAATTGGAAGACTGTGCTCGCAGTGGCAGGTCAGTCAGTGTTGCAACACAGTCGAAAGAAAATTATTTTGATAACTGATTAATCATTTCAGTCATTTTTCAACCAAAAATATCAACATATAACATTTGCTCGTTCCAGACAATTAAATGTAAGGATTTGTTGCTTTTCTTCGTCATTTTTAATTGTAAATGAAGGTTTTGGACTGTTGGATGCAAAAGAAGCAATTTGATCACCTTGGGCTCTGGGAAATGGTGAAGAGCATTTCTCACAAGTTTGAAATGAAAATAACAGACATTAATTGATAATGAAAATAATTGTTAGTTGCACCCTTCAGGTCAGTATGTTAGCTATATTTGAAATATATGCAACTGCATGGGATATATGCAGGAAAACACTGCTTCTGCCAGTTTCAGACATTAAAGGTCTTAAATGGATAATGATAACAGTTGAGTGGAGTTGCATAGTTGTACCTGCATCAGGATCCTGGTTGAAACGAGCATAGTTGGCGTTCTCCAGCTGGGGTACGCATCGCTCGATCGGTACCCAGACAAAGGTTTCTGGGCACAGGAGGTCTGAAGGCCGGTACTGCCCCTGGGGAATGAAAATGAACAAAGAGAGGGTTACACCTCCTGCTTAAACTATTTATTATCACTTAATCGATCAACAGAAAATGTTAGAAATCTTTTGCTGATTGATTAGTTACTGAAGTGTTTTATCAAGGAAAAAAAGCTTCTAGCTACTTTTTTATACTGTCATAAATTCAACAGCTTAAGGTTTTTACTGTTATACTGGTTTTTGAGCTTCACTAACTATTTTCTCACATTTTATAAGCTAATCAAATTTGTTGCAGCCCTAGTAATACCATTTTCACACTGCACTGGTGACACTTTAGGGTTAAAGGTTTGACAAGTTGTAAACTGACCTCGGGGTCAGGATCGGGGCTGAGACCCGGATCAAACTCTGTTAAAGTTCTTTGTTTGAGCCCTGTTGCTCTGTGTCCGGGGTGTTATGTTGTCTGCGATGTTGAGCAGGAAATGTAAACACACCAGCATTTTGTAATGTGCGCTTGTGAAATGGGTACAAGTCTGTATTTGACCTAACATTTTGGATGAAAAGTAAACCAAGCTGAACAAAAACAGCTGCGGGGCAAAGGGAAAAAAAAATGAGTGAGGGGTTGAGTGAACAGAGAGGAGGAGGAGACTCCATTATCAGTGACCTGTGTTCTATCATATGGCTCCAAACAAATGCAAACTGTCGAGATAGTTCTGTAAACAAGCAGGCGCCTGCAACAGGCCCGCTGCATCATCTCAACACACACAATAATATTTATAGCTTTTGAGACGTTAAACTGGAGGACAAAGACTCCACCATTTCATCAAGTTTTATACACAACTAAAGTCTAAAATAGCTGGATACATCACACTCGAAGAAAAAACAAAGATGGCATTGTGAACTCAGGATAAGCAAGACAAAGGAAATACCCTCCCTGGAATACGCTGTTGCTATCCAAGTGCTCTGACCATGACCCATCTGTCAGTGGGCCTATACGGAAAATATGCTGCCTGTTTATACATGCAGGACAGAATGCAATGAGAATGAACTAGGCTGCTCTGAAAAAAACAGAAGAATTTGGGGGTTACACTCATAGTAAAGCTTTCCCCTCGAGGTGAGCTCCTCACCTGCAGACACTCTTTTCCTCTGACCCACAATTATGTAAAGGTGCACAGGTGAAAGGCCACTAAATCCATACAGTCATGCAAAAAGTTGACAGGCCAACACCGAGGCTGCAAGGAGGAGAAAAGCAATTCAGAGTGAAGCAAAAGACACTAACGTGCTTTAAGTGCTTCTGCTAACAGATGGATGGTGGTGGAATGCCACGTATCTGCAGCAGCAATGGACACACACATTGATGAGATGCTCTCCGTGTCCCGACAACCTACAGCCTTCTACAACTGTCAGCACAGTCAGCATGGCAGTCTCACACTCTGCCTCATCTCTATACACTCCTTCAACACCGCAGCGGGACACGCCTCGATATGCAAGAACACACACACACACACCTGCTCAGTGGTAGAGACACACTGAGACACACACACACTGGTATAGGCCTGACATTGTACCTCAACTCAACCTGGGTGAAGGGAAAAACAAGGCAGAGACAGAGGTGTGAACGGAGTAGGCAGTCTTTAAAGAGAAAAAGTGACAGCGAGAGAGAGGACGGAGGGAGGGGGAGGGAGAGAGAGAGAGGGAGAAAGAAAGAAGAATGAAAACATTCAAACAGACAGACCTTTGAATAAGCTATTATTCCATGAAGGAAAGCAGTAGCAGTTCAGTGTATGTGTGAAAGAAATACAGTAGATTCCTGATTTCTGTAGGCCTTTCTTTTGTGTCTACAGTCCCAAATGATATATCCAGTCCGCTGCTATAAAGTTTCAACAGAAAGAGAGGCCTATCGAACCAAAATGAGAGACAGAGTCTGGTCATGGCACAGACGCAATTCCACAATTCTCCCCCTGAAAAGAGAAAAAGGATGAAGAAAAGGATGGAGGATATGAGAGGACACAGCTATTAGTGGTCTGGACAGAGGAGAGAGAAAAGAAGAAAGAGAAGGGAAAAGAAAAGCTCGGTTTGCCACAACCTATCTGTCAGCTTTTCTTTATTGGACTGAAAGTGAAGACTGAGCTCACCACTGACTTTCTTTATCTTCCCTCTTATTTCTTCCTTTTCCCCAGGTTGGCTTGAAGGCCCTGTAATTCACAGCTACCCCTGCAGCTTCCTTGGCACTTCTTCAGCCCTGCGTTTGCTGCTTTTGCGTCAGCTTGCTCACAATATCCATGTCTTTATCTCGCAGTTACTTACAGAAACAGAGAATGCAGTAATGGTTTCCTGAAACTTAGATCCTTGAGAGAGGAGACTGATGTGCAGAGTGTAATAGCCGGTCTAATAGCTGAAGGTGAAATGGTCTATTCCTATAAATCTATGGTCCAGAGTGGCTGTTAGCTCAGCGAGTGGTGCAAAGAGGCCAAAGGAAATGATAGTGGCTACATGTGAAAGCCATGCAATGAGGTTCTTTTTGAACATGTCGACTTAGAGGGCTACCCGGCCGCTCAGCAGATAACCAGTATGAGGCTTTCCAGACGAAGAAAGTCTTTCTGGTTTGGTCCTCCTCTCTTCAGTGGCTCTGTTCCTCCCTTTCTAAATGCACAAAGCCAATCTGTCACCATCTCTCCGTCCTTCCTTCCTTTCTGCGCTCACATGTTCAGACGGATATGGAGGTGACGCCGATGACTGACAACCTCTGAAAGCCTCGTTTAGAGAGACAGAAAGCGAGGTGGGAGGATGAAAAAAAAGCAAGTGGAGAAAGAGGGAAACATGTACAAACGTCGGCGGGTGGACTTGGCCGCCGTCAGTGGTGTGAGAAACGAGAGGGAGATAGGAGGGAGACGGGGAGGGACGAGAGAAAATTAGGTGCAGATGAGTAAAGGGATGGTATTTAACGTCACCGAGACACGGACTGAGGCAAGCTGATGGAAGTGATAGGAGCGGTCTGAGTGCCAGGACGGAGGGGCCCAGCGCTGGAGAGAGGATGTTGGAAGTCGGGGATGAAGAGGGAGGGCTTGGAAGGAGACCGAAATTGGGGGGGGGAAGTGCAAAGTAGACAGAAGGGTGAGACAGAGACAAAACAGACAGATCGGAGGAGGAATAAAGAGCTGCGTCCAATAGTAGCCACATAAAAAGGGGGAGAAGATAAACAAAATGGAAACTGTACATTTACGAGCGAAAGAACACACTCAGACATTTAAATCTATTGTTTTGCTAATTAATGTGCAGAGGTCAGCGTTTATAGGAAAGCAATCTTCTACAGTGCAGGCTTCCCAATGAACTGAACTTTTACAAGACAGAGGGAAAATTACTCATTTGAATAACAAGCTGCCCCAGTGTACACAATTACACAACCTCAATCATCAGAAGTAAATAAACACATATCTCCACCGGGCTCGACATGCAGTTACACAATACTCTGCCGATGCATTATCACTCCGAGCCCCTCAGTGACACAGCATCACTCATTCTTTTCAGGCCACACAGACTTCACACACACATACAGATAGCAGGGGCCCTGCTGTCAGAGCGAACTTTATTGCCAACTCAAATGCACAACTGTCACCTTGTTCCTCTCCTTCATTGTGCAACATTTCCCCTGTTTCTGTCTTGTTTTCTCACACACCTCAAGACGGCGAGCGATGCCGCAGGCCCGTACCTATGATTTATGTGAAAAGCAATTAATCAGACACATAAATCGACGGCTTCGGCACAGCCGAGGAATCCTCATGAAAACCTACACTTCTTTTGCCTTCTGCTTCTTTTCTTATTTTCTCCCTGCCTGACTGTGAGATCGGGAGAGTTGAGACAGTTTTCATCAGCCTAGAGACAAAAAGTGTCTTTCACATCTCAGGGTTGTCAAAACTGGTGGACAGATAAACACCAATTCAGGTCAAACTCAAACTCTGACTCAGCTTTTTACCAGTTGAATATTTCATTCAACTTAATAATATTTCTAAACCAGTCTTCATCAGAGCACATCTTCTGGAGCATAGTAATGTGTTTTATGCTTCAACAAAATGGTTCTGTGTGGAGCAAACAGAGGAAGAACCAGCACATACATATCTAAATGTACAAATTCATGGATTAATGCAGCCATGCTTTTGGCTGTGGCATAACACGTAGAGCTGAAACAAAATGTTTAATTGATGAATCTGGAAACTAATCAGCAACTATTTTGATAATCAATTCATGTCAAATATTTCTCTGGTTATCTCAAATGTGAGGATTTGCTGCTTTTCTGTCTCATATCATTGTAAACTGAATATAGAGTTTTGGACCATGGGTCAGACAAAAAAAAGCAATCTGAAGAGGTTTACTTTGACTTTAGGAAATTGTGCTGAGCATTTGTCTCTATACTCTGACATTACATAGACCAAGTAAGTAATCAATACATAGAAAAAGAAGAAAATGTATGAGGAACTAAGGCCAAAGAATCAGCATCTCTTTAAATTATTCTTACATGCTTACTCTTCTACTTTCTATTACTTTAACATTGACTTGTATTAATCCAAATATTATAAAATGCACCAATTTATTAGTATGATAGAGATATCCAATACTATCACATCCTATATTAGAGAAAGACTTTTTGAGGATGACATCACTCGTTGGTTTGCAGCCGCAGAGTAGTGTCATGGTTCAAAGTGATTCTCTTTCAGGCTCGGCGGAGGAAAGACCAGGAGGTGGACTTGGTGTCCCAGCAAGAGGGTTTTCCCTGCCTCCATCTGCATTACTTTACACCACATCTGCAGCTGATTTCCTCCAGTTGAGTACTCATCCACCTACCCCTAGCTGAGGTGTCCCTTTATATGTGTGTGCTGCAACAGTCAGGCACTGCGCAGAATGTCTGAATGCAGTCTCAATGAGTCTATTCTTGATAACAGTATCAGTGCAGCTCAAATCTCTACAGGAAAGTGCATTAAGTTGTACAGTAATCTGCTGGTCAACTGAACACCTATTTCAGTATGAGACAGAGTGGCTCCAAGGGTGTGATGTAACGCTGGTCGCACAGTAGATGAGGTCACTAATGTAAGACCTCGCTCTGTTTGTCTCTGGCAAATGATATATTATCCAAAAATAACATGCAGTACAAAAAGGAGCCTGTTTTATAACATGGGAGGTTGAGCACAATAGTGAATGGGATATTATGCTGGGATTACGTATTTGTCAAGCACTCACAGCAGAACATGGATATTTGACCCAAACGGACAAATGTGGTCGCCATGTCACATTTGTGTTCTCTTTGCAGTATGTTATTCAGCTGGTTGTTACCCGGGACGAGCCTGAACTTAGAGGGCACACAAAGAGGTCTAGTGTGACCCAGAGCCGAACAGACCTAACCTCGGCTGGCCCGGGCCAGCACTCTGACCCAGGGTCACACTCAGCCAATCTCAAGTCAAAAAGCAATAAACACAGGCCCTGATCCCGACATCCACACTCTCTCTCAAACACGCAGCTCTCACAATACATTCCCCTCTGTCGTCCTAAAACTGTTGAAACACATTCTGCCCAGACAAGGGGGCATGACCAGGGGGGCCCCTAGCTGCTGATGGACACACATAAACAGCCCAGCTCACACAAACACACATGCAGCTAGACAAATAACAGCAAAATCAAGCAGGACTGGACAGAGGGACAGCACCAGTGAAAGACATATCCAAACAAGCTGTGTCTCAGAATAGAGGCCCACACAGATGCACTTTCATCACAGTCTGTGACAGTATGTACATATACGTGTGTTTGTGTGTGTGTCTGTGTGTGTGTGTGTGAGTGTGTGAGTGCCCTGAACATGTCTGGGGGCTGCGTTTGGGGAGATTTACGCTAACTGCTGCTGTTTAAACACTCGGGGCCCACCAAGGCCTTTTCACCCTACTCAACACATTACCACAGGACGACCTTCAAATAAAGCACCCAGGCTGGTAAGTCTCCCCCTTGGGCCCCTAGACAACCCCCACAATCCCCCTCCACCCACCCCGCTCTGTCCCAGCACTCCCTCGCATGGCTATGCGTCACGGCACCACGGATGACAGGTTAATGAGGAGAAAATATTTTTACAGGATCGCATTTCGACGGAGCCCTGAGAACCAATGGCAGCGCTTTTATGGGCATCAGCTCGCAGACTGGGCACTTTTATCTCTTTATCTCCTCTGGTCTTTATGGGCAGGCGAGCTGTTACGCCTGTCTGACACAGACCACAGCTTACTGACTTGCAGTCAGAGCCACAGCCCCTAATCTTGGTCTTAAAACTCCACCTCAAACTTCAAACTGCAGGCCCAGACCAGAGGCCCTGCACCCACATTCTGAATAAATGTCGATCTGCATTTATGAGGCAAGCTCATTCTGTCCAGTAGTGCTTATCAAAGATCTGATTCACTCACCAAAAAGAAACCAGGCGTTTCAGACAAAGCGGCGCAGCTACAGCAGGTTTGAAAATAAATAGTGGAGAAGTTAATGGCAAGGCAAACACCTCAGGCTGGCAGCTAGAGGGCTCTGGATCTGCTCAGCATGACACCATCTCCAAACTCTCATTTTCACCCTTATGACCTTCACACCTTCATCTCGCTCCTACCCTCCTGCCACCCGCTACCCCATCCTCCCCAAACTCCATCCTTCCACACACAGTAAGACTGAATCGTCTGACCTGACCTCCTCAACTCTGCTCCCTCAGACCCCTCACCCTGTCAGCGCTCCTCCTAGGGGGTGCCAAGCAGTGGCTGCCCCCAGACTGTGCTGTAGCCTGTTAATGATTTGTTAAAAACACAACCATGCAAAGACACAAGGGGGAAAAAAAAAGAGATGATGAGGCATAAAAGAGAAATTATCAAAAACTTTAAACAAATGTTTCTGCTGAGAGGTGCACTGTTGGTGGTCTCCTGTCGAGCTAAATCAAACAAAACTGTTTCTGTCAGAAAGGCTCCAATTTAGGACAGGGGGAGGGGAGAGAGCTGGAAAGCAACAAAAGCGGTATGCTTTAGCTTATAAATTTCACAGAGAGGGTGAAAATGGGCCTGGTTGGGTTTGATCTTATTTTGATGGGCACAGGTTTTGTAAGACGAGGATTGCTGGAAGGTAATCCTACTGGCATAGTAGAAAAATACCTTCGAAAAACCAACTGAATATTGCTTCATCTGAGGAAAAGAACACGGAGCAAAAAGAAAGAGAGGGCTAAAGAAATAAATCTATTACGGTAAACTCATGGGAAAGGACATCAGTTTCAACATTGGACTCAGTAACTGCAGTAACTTTATACCACCTCCATTTTGAGCCGTCACGACTTAGTGCGTCTTAGCATGCAGATATGACAATTGGAGAAACAGGATCCTCATCACTGTAAAAAAAAAATATGTACCTGCCTGCTAGCCCAGTGATAACATTAGACTAAAATATCTCTGAATGAAATCAGCTGAAAGTTTGCTCAGTCTGATCACTTCTCTCTGTCAATCTTTCATCCCAACCAGCATGGTGGCTAGTTTTTTAAAACACTTGCTGACAGGAGAGCGGAAACAAAAAGAGGGGCAGAAAGAAGGAAAAAAAAAATAAAGGTATGGCTGCACTGTGCCTGGACCTGCGTAAAACCCACAGCTCCACACAAACATCGCTGTTCACTGTAAAGCTTTTCAATACAACTCTGTCAAATGGTTAGAAAGTTTATGCCAAGAGCAAAACATAAATAAAAAGTGCAGAAGAAAGGAATGCCCTCATGAGCAAATCTAACAAATTGGAAAAAAAAAAAAAAAAAGCTGTGTACTGTAGCAGGGTACACAGGGATGGGGGGCCTCAGTGGGAAACACCCACCTCTAGATACCTCAAACTCACTCACTGTCACTCTTAATCCGCCCAGATGTACAACAAGTGACACACAGAATGTGAGGTCACACACATACATATAACAGACTGTCTGAACGGGCCCCCTGAGTGAAAATAACATGCATGCAGAGTCCTGATAGCTGTGGCTTGGAGCCTTCTGGCATGTCCCAACCTGCGACTGCGTACCTGGAGAGGAGACGGTCGGTTTGAGGAGGAGATTCATTACATTAATAATCACCGCTGGTTACTGATGGCACTGAAATGATTCAAAGAGATAAGTATTGGTTTTCTTTTTCAGGATTGATTTGATTGAACTGAAACTGAATCAGTGAAAACAATGAATGGGGGTGTATGAAAGACCTTTAGTATTAATGACTATTCAGCTTTAACAAACATGTCTGCGTGCTGGTGTGTATTTGTACTAGGGGTGTGAATTTCTAGGCACCTCACGATTCGATTCCAATTCAGAGGGCTACAAAATGATTATAAAACTATTATTGATGCATCAAAATCTTTGATTTCTATACATGATTTATTATTTGTCACTGTGTGACTACTTGCTTTTTAATTACTTCCTTGGTTGGCAGCAACTACAAATGACTCCTCCAGCTCTAGGTGACAATGTGAAATACGGTTTCTCATGCTTGTTGTGTTCCCAAAATAATCTAGTTCAGTTAGACACACCTTGCATACAGTGTGGCTCTCTTCCAGGTCCCTTTTCCCTCCAACTAGGGGGCGCCAGTTTGATCGCACCCATCTGCAGTTGCTCACACTCAGCCATCTTCACCAAAGTCAAGATTTTAAACATACAACATAAGCACAACATACATGTTTTACATCCAATAGGTTTCACCACCCAATTGGTTCAGCTGTAAGGAAAGTTCAACCCAATATTAGAAAACTATAACAGGTGATTATAATGTCAATAATTGGGTTTTTCTTATCCATTTTTATACATCAAGACATAATCTTTCAAGAGAAAACTGACAGAAAGGCCTGCAGGCACAAACTGATTAAGGTAATGCTAATTAACATCAGCACGGCAGCAACTGACTGAAACCAACATCAAATTCTTTCATCAGTCGTATCCTCTAACATACTCTTCCACACAGTGGCTGACACCTGGATGGATTAATTTCAGGTCCACTGAATTCAAAAGCTTTGGCCATGTGGAAAACTGCTGGCTGTTGCTAGAGAACTGACCGGCTCTCGGACGGTGTTTGTTGTTTGTGGGCGAGGAGGAGTTGGGTTGAAAGGGAACGGAGGTGCAGCTGCCGCGAAAGGGCTCTTTAAAAGTCAGTGAAGTACCGCCGGGAAACGAATAATCCTTTTCATCTTGCCTCCTTTTCTCATTTGGCACACATTTTGTCACTCCTTTTTTTTTCTCTCCATCTGTCCTCTTCCTCCTCCTTTCACTCATTTTGCTCACTCCTTCTTTCTTCCTCTCTGTGGAAAATTTAATGGTTTCCTGGGCTCAGAGTGAGACATTCTTTCACAGTGAACAATAATAACAAGAGTAAGAGCCACTTCATGTAACTCTCTCACTCCCTCACCAACTGGGTACAACGGGATATTCTGTCTGTGTGTGTATTCTGTAAGTGCGTGTGTGTGTGCGTGTGCATGTATGCTACACTCAAAAAGTGCTTGATCTGTTAAGACCAGGTACTGTAGATTGGTAAAGCCAAGTGGGTGACCAGCTCGTTTGTTATCATCAAAGTCTGCTTATTCAGTACTTAAAAATACCCGACACAGCCAAGTGCTCACACATACACACACTTCTGCCAGAAATGGAAAATCACTCCAACGTGGCACAGACCTTTTACTCTTTGTTCTGTCCAAAATAAAAAAGTGGAAATTTATCAAATGAAAGCTAATGAAACTGAGTACATTTTGCGAGCTGCTGAAGCTGGATGGTGGAGTTATTGGAGGACAAGGGAATAAAATATGGAGAGAAAAATGTGTGAGTTGAAGTGCAGGGTAAGGTATGTGTGATTATAACAGATGAACATGCTAAAGCAGATCATGTCCAGAGTTGAACTGAAACTCAGGTACTACATTAAAATGTATAAACTACGGCTGCATCTGCATCAATGTCGTGATGGTGCCAGAATTTTACCAAGCATGCACTGACAGGCTTTTTTGTTAAGGAAGCTCCAAGAGATGTGTGTGCACTCTTGTTGATGGGGATACTCTTAGAGTTGCAGTACTTAGATATACTTCCAGTTTTTGTTCACATTTGACCACAGCCCATCCAAACAAGCTGCAAATATGCTGTATGACATTCCAGGCTAACATCAACAAACCAGAGAATTTAGCTCTCTAAGCCACACAGTCCGTTATTCTGTCTCAAATCACAAGAGCGGTTAATTCGGATGACTTTTAGCTACACGAGAGGCAATGTGAAAAAAAGAAGAATGGCAGAAGGGCCAAGACCTTTGGTCTCATTTAGCCTCCAACAGCTTCACCTTCTGCTCTCTACAGCTCACATCAGAGGGCCGGGGAGGGCCAGGGAGGGCCAAAGGACCAGGGACAGGAGCCAGGGGCAGGATGTCACGTCTAACCCTGAACCCACCAGCCAAACCAGCAAGGCTCTGTGGGACGCTCCGTCCCAGCTTTGAACAAAGGAGAGGGTCTGACACTGGCCAGGCAGCCCCTTGTTCCTGGCTGGACTCCAAGTCTTCTAGGACCCTTTAAGGCTGCTCTATAGGACCATGTCCAGGCTCTGGCACTGCTAAGAAGTTTTTAAACCCATCACACATGGAACTGTTCCCCTGGGCATGCAGAGATGTGACCTGGCAGAAAGGACTTTCCTTCCAACTCAGAACTCAAGAATACTTCAAACTGGAAACACAGATAAGAGTCAGTCCACTCTCAGGCTGCAGCCTTACACAGCCAAATCCTTAATACACATGCAGGAGGAGGATATGAGGGGGCAAGGCAGAGAAAAGAGCAGCTCAGGTAAAGGTGTAAGAAAGAACGACCTTACTACTAGTTTCAAAAACTCTCTGTCTATATAGAGTCACCTTAAAAAGCCTTACACAATGCTGCTGGAGTCAGTTACACAAACAATGCACTTCTATTGCTCCTCGGGGGAACGAGAGCACGGTATGAACCATCGTGTGAAATTCCACTGAGAGAAAACTGGTTTCAGACAGGTAGATGTTTTTAGTATTCCTCTCAGCATGTTGAGTTGAGTAAGGCAATCTAAGCCTCCACTGAAATTCAGGCCATGTCAACCACGTTAACTTAGAATCCACAGTGCTGAAGGTGAAAGTCTACCTTACACACATAGTGCTCAGATTTCTGATTGTTCTCTAAAACTTTGCTGTCCAAATTGAAATAGCAAAGCAATGAATGAATGAAGTTCATTCAAGTTCAGTTCAGTATTTCTTCTTTTTCCCCCAGTTTTTAATGCAATCAATATTGGTAAACAACATTTTTCACTGTTGGCATTAATGGTCAGGATAGACCAATCAGAGAAATTAGGGCTGGACACTCGACACAAAATAGCAATAACATGGAGTTGGAGGTGGCAGAGCCCTCCATTGATTTGCTGAGTGAGGTATGTTGGAAGTGTTTGTGGAGGGTTTACAAGCTGACGATCATGCATCAGTCCTTTTGATATTTTCTTTACATTATTTAAGTACTTTCATACTCACCCAAATGTCCATATATGTTCAAAAAGCTCAGATTTTGGATGTGAAATGCACCATCTTAGCATGCACCGAAGGCCCACATGGAGGGGCAGAAATGTATTTTTAAATGTTATCCATATTAGTGATGGGTGGGTTAGTGGGTACAGAGAGTTCCCTGAAAAAGTGGCATGGGGAAAGGAGGGGGTATGTGGATGAAATGGAGAGAGGGAGTGGTGTTCAAGAGGTTTGAGTGGTGTCCAGCAGGGTTCAAGTGCTGGTGTTTTGGTCTTTAAAGAGGCAAGCAGCAGGACTGAGATCCAGAAACCAGTAAACCTCCAACACAATAACAGCAGAGTTTAGGGGCTCCCCATCTTAGCAACTTGAACAATTCCACAGTATGTCTGTGCATTAATGAACTACTTGGGCTCATATGCAAATCGGACAATGGAGCGAGACACTGTGCATGTGCTGAGAGTGTGATTGAGCGCGGGTGTGTTTCTGTGGGAGTGTGAGAGCCCAAAGGTGGGAACTGGGCAACCTTCTCACCCTTGTTCTGTGTTCCTCCCCAAGAGTAAAATAGGAAGAAGTGGGGAGGTTGTGAACAAGACGCTGCTGTGGCAAACACACAAGAACAGATATGGGGGTTGGGGGAGTAAATACCACTGCAGGGGGGGTTTGGTGCTGTGGTAACAGCGTTCTCAGACAAACAGCGCGATCAAGATTCAACACACAGACACATAAACAGAGCAAACACACTCACATGCCTTCCATACACAGACTCCCAAACTGAGAAAATGGGCAAAGCACTGTGCAAACCACAAAACAAGATGTAAATGGATAAAAAGATGTGGCACTTTGCCATAATCCCCAACAAGACATCAGTCTCCCATGGACAAGAACAAGCTCTGGGAACATCTGAATGCAATGACAGAGAAACAGAGGAATTAGTAGATGAATGAGCGAAAGAAGGGGTGAATGGTAAATCTTGGCCAAACTAATGGACTTGGAAAGGCTGCTTTCTTTCACCCTCCTGCTGAAGTTATAGATCTTAAAGTGGTGTTTGATGTGAATGTGAGCATTTTTGTGAGAAGTGTCTCCCGCGTTCATGTGCGTGCAGTACATAATGTGTTTGTGTGTGTAAATGTTTCCACAGTTCATCAACTGCACTTGTGTGAAAATATGCATACCTATATGTGTGCATGTGTGTCACACACTTCTTGCAGCTGAGTTACAGTTGCCGTCACTAGTGTGACCTTTCTCTCAACCTTTAATGTCTTCAGCAGCCTCGTCCTCTCTTCCTTGCCCGTACCTTCCCTCTATCCCTTTTTTTCCCCTCTCACACTCTCTGTCTATGTCTGTACTGGTATCCAATCCATCAAATTTGCTTACATTTTTCCTTGTTTTTATCCCTCCGAACAGGTCCAAGGTTTACTGTGTATGAATCAGCTGTTGAAGTTTAATAACATTTCCATGTGCATTTGAGTATATAATGCATTTGCATGTTCACGTTACCTTGAAAGCGGCAAAGGATCCCTGACAGGGCATCCCTGATCTAACTTAGATTTGTTACAAACAGTGTCTTTAAGGTATCTTTAACTCACCGCTAAACCAGTTAAGCAACTACTTCCTCTTAAAAAGAACACTTGATATGTGTTGCTAAGCTGGATAGACTTATGGACAGCAAAATTCCAAACTGTAATACATGAAAAATTAAAGCAGGTGCCAGGATTCATGAGAGAAAGGCATGTAGGTAGGCCCCTGTTGAGGCCTTTGCACCTATAATAACAAAAGTAGATGAGGAAAAAGGGGCTGGTCTTCCTCTTCCTTTACAAGGAGGCAGTGGGGACATAGCAGTGGGGAAGATAGAGACCGACATTATGCAAAAGTAATCATAGGAACAAAACACTTTAGTTACTGGTCTGAGATGCAAGAAGGGATCAACACATTCAACACGTTGAGGCTCAGTGTGATACAGTGTGTGACATTAGAGCTGCAAACAGATCAGAGCAGAATGTCATTCACACGTATATCACTGTGGCATTTTGGGGAACAGGTTGAAAAACTTTTAACTGAAATATTTTAAACAGAGAATGGAAACACAACGTCACTGGGCTTAATGCTGCACAACTATTAAAACTGCTTATTAAGAAGTATCAAGTATTAATAAGTATTAAGTTTACAGAAAATAGAATTAGAAGAGAAGGGGAACACATTTAGCAGTGTTGCCATCAGGATACGTAAGGGACAAACAGTGGAGGTAAAGGCGAGGGCCAGCAGTGTATTACATCAGAGCAAAAGTTTGCATGGTGTATGTGATTTTTTGGATTTACACTGTGGACTAGTGTTGCAACATCCCTCTGATGCTGTTTATATAAAGTAGGATTACATTAGAAAGGTGTTGAAGACAATACCCACCTTATACCGCATCTTGGGACAGGAGTGAATGTAAAAGCCCAGGTAGTAGTAGGACAGCTTGGGGGACTGTTTCTGCAGCTGCCTGGTGAAAGCGATCTCCCTGTAGCAGGAAACACACAGACACACCTTTTCAGAGAGGTACTGGAAGAAAAGGCTCTGGCATCTCTCAGAAATAGCACATACACAAGCAGTTGTTGTTGTTGCTTACAGTGACAGCTCACTCCAGCACCACTCTCTCTTTTTCAGCTGATCCTGCTCAGAGATGCTGCACTGCGGTGAGCAGTGTTTTTTTTTATGTTGATGACACTTAAGTAGTTTGTATTTAGTTTTAGCTACAAATGTATGTGCATGCAGTTTGAAGGGACAGCCTAACAGATGACACCACAGTTTGGAGGTGGTTTTCACCACTGTAACTAAACAATAAGCCAGTGTAATGTAGAGAACATTAATTATTATTATTATTATTATTATATTACCTAAGACCTAAAAAAGTAGTGTCTAAGTGTACACCAGTTACCTTAAAATGTGTTTTTCTCACAACTAAGTATATCAACAGTGTATAAATGAGTGCATTAAGAAGTAAAATTAGTACTAGCAGCTCTGACTTGAGCAGCGCTTTAGCTGAGGAAGTAAACACCCAAACTCAAAAAGGCAGCTTTTCTTGGTCTCATTTCATTACACAAAAACAACTGCCTTCTCTCTATCGGCATTGAGCCCTCGAGCAGAAAAGAAGGTGGTGAAAAAAGACGGAGAGAGCGTGTAAAATAAAGATTTAGAACTTGGAAGATTTATACAGCTTCTTCAAATACAGTAAATGTCTTGCCTGCTTTATTTTTCCCCAATAGTTTCTTCCTTAATTGCATCCTTTTTCTAAAAGCCTATTTTCTCCTTTCCCTCTGCCGTTTCCTTCACGATTCCATAACTAAATTCCAGCTCCTCTTTCTTCTCTCTTTTTGTTTCTCTCTTCCTTCCACCCTCTGTGTTTCACCCGCTTAAATGAAGGGGGAGAATTCCCTTTCTTGCAAAACTTAAGAGAGAGAGAAAGAGGCCTTAAAATAAAATAGATGCACTGAAAAATAAGACATGGGACAAAGCACGCCAAGCCGGGGAGGGGGAGAGACAGAGAGAGAGAGAGAGCAGGAGGAGAATATAAAAGAGGAGGGTCAAGAAAGAGAAAGGGAGGGAGAAGAGAGGCAGCTAGAGCGAGGTGCTAGAAGGTCACCCGCTTGCTGCCAGGTTCCTGGGTTCCCATCCCCTCTCCACAAAAGCACCCGGCAGGCCTGAATTGGGGGAGGGGGGTCAAGAGAGGCGAGGGGCCCATTCACAAAAAGTCCTGCGCCCCCCCCTTCACTTGAGGCCTTCACACCCCCACCTCCACCCCCATGGCAGCAGCTTGAGTCCGCCATTATCCCCTCTTCAGCCATCTGACACTCCAGCACAAGCCAATTATCAAGCCCTCTGCTCCTGCACAGCTTCCCTCATACTGATGTGCATACACACACACACCCAGACACAAAGGGTCCATAATGGTGCATACCATGAGGTGCTGACTGCGGCCTCGCATGCATGCGGAAACATTTCATTACCAGACATTACAATAATAGTGTTGATTAGCCAGATGTAAAATGCAGACTGGGCTACTAGTGATGGGGAGCACACGGAAGCTTATTTAACTGAGGAAATTAACCCGAAATCAAACAGTCTACATATATACTGTATCTACTGTATATACTGTTTGCATTTTTTAAAAAGCTGGTCTGCAGGATCAAGAACTCAATCAGTGCAGGGCTTTTTTCAGAGATCAGTTTTATCTATTGTACATGAAGCTTCATCCGTTTTCGACCACTGATTTGTTTGCTCCTGCACAGCAGCTGTCAAAAACGCTCCTTCAGGAACCCTCAAAAACTAGAACTGGAACAAAGTTGCGAGGGAGTTAAAGGCAAGCGAATTGAACAGCACACAAAATAAACAAACAGCGGCCTGCAGTTTCAATCAATGATATGAGAGCGCGCAGCACCGAGCATGTGTGCAAAGCCTCTATGGGTTTAAAAAATTTTGCTTTGCATCTGCTGCATTTTGCAGGTGGAACACACCTCTGAAGAATTGCTACATTCTTTTAATAAATATTGTACACACTAACACTCTGGGACACAATACAGGATATAGCAAAATCATTAATGGAAAGTAATAATGCAGGTTATATGTACTTTAAAAGCTATCCAAAATCTAAATAGTTCTACTGATCTTAATGTAGGTTTACTGTGGGCTATACAGCACATCCATAGTATACATCCAGCTCCATCAGCAAATATTGACTATTTAAGGAGTTTGATAAGGATCAGAGGCAACACAACATAATCATGACATCCTCATAAGAAAGTGATCCAGGTTGGACGCCAGCTGTGTTTTCTACACACAGCGCCTCAGGCATCTCATTATGTGCCTCTTTACGTCTCCTCCTCCTCCTCCTTCTGTCCTCAGCGCCCAGGGCAGAAGGAGCTACACTCCTGCAAGAAATTTCTCAACATCCCCCTCTCCTGTTTCTAGTGCTGAATCACACGTACACACGCATATGCTGACGTGCGAGGGACCGAAACGCACACAAGGCTGTGCTTGTTTTTGTACATTTGTAATGCCCAACATGCATATTTAACAAATGCAACATGATCCAAACTCTCTGCCTGTTCTCGCAGATAATGACCAGGCAAATATGTCCAGCAAATCAAGGTTCCCACTGAAGCACTTGTGTAAATTTCCAAAACTTTCCTCCATCTTTCCATAACCTTTCTATGACTTTTAGTTACTAGGAAAAAGCATGTTTACATGTAATTCCACCATAATTTTAGGAGTGTGTGTGTGGGTGTGTGTATATGTGTGTTTGTGTGTGTGTGTGTGTGTGTGTGTGTGTGTGTGTGTACATGCGTTCTGTACTGTAAGTTTTGGACAGAGTCAGCCAGGCCAAGCAGACTAGGGAGTGTCCAGACCTGATCAAAGGCCTGGGCTCTGGTGTCTGTAAACAAGCGGGAGGATTTTAGTCCCGCTGGCTCCGTTCTCCAAGGCCTCCTCCACACACCGAGTGCTCTGTGTTACTCTTGGAGTCAGACTCTTAAAATAATAAGTGATGGGGAGCTGTGTGCTTATGATGTCCAGGGTGTTCCCTTCTATATGAGCAGAGCCTGTCTGTCCTAACTAACTGCTGGGCTGACTTAGTGTGTGATTACACATATGCACATGAATGAACGCTCACATACTAACACCTGTACACACCAACTTTGAAGGCCCAGATCACCCAGTCTCCCACATCTGTGCAGAAATATTTTAAAAAGCCTTTCTCACATTATTGGGTTACATTTTACAGGAAACTCCAGATACGTGCGCCCGCAGTGTATGTGTGTGTGTTCTCTTATTTCATCTTGGCAGAGAGAACTGTCGTCAGCTGAACCACAGACGGAACGCTGCCTCAACCAATCAAGTGCAAAGAAAGAGGTATTTTTTCCCAACCTGCTGTATTATACCACTTATCGTATACAGTTCTAAGGAAAGATAAAAATTTGGGAGGAGCCGAAAAGATCAAGAGTCAGGGAGAGAGCGGGTTAAGAGGAGGACAAGTGAAAAGGGAGGAAGAATGAAAGGGAGAACAAAGAAGGGAATCACCAGCGAGAGGCACAGCAATTCCTCTCTTGAAACGAGCTACATGTTGCATTCGACAAATCATTATCTTATTCACTTTATGACACAGGAAATAATCTGGATACTGCAGCAGCTTTACTGCCCTCTACATCACAATTGCACAGTGTACTATTGGATTACATTGGAAAGGGATTTTTTTTAATAGCAGTCGGAGCAAATTGCTACAACCTCTCTGGCCCTGGTTTTATGAAACATGAACACGGATTCTATCCCTGATATTCAATGGGGGCTACCAGTTATCGCTACCATCACCTAATATCTTTACGACAATTATAAGATGGCCTTCAAAACAACAGAAAAGGGATGAGGTGGTTGGTCCTGGCAACCGACCTGAGAGCAGAGTAGGAGCCGAGAGACAGTGAGGCAAAGTCTGGGTGGTAGTACAGGTAGACAGAGGACACACAGGTCGGCAGGATGTCGATCACCCCCACCGCCACGATACGACCGTCCAGCCAGTATTGTTGGTGGAAGGAGCCGTAGCCCACCTCAGGTCCGTCTGGAGAATATTCGGCCTGGGGAGAGAGGCAAAGAGAGGAAAACAGTAAGAGACGGTGGTCACTGGTCAAAACAATTATAACACTCCTGTGTGCAATATAGTTTGTACGTAAGATATATAAATCACAGCTGAATGAGAATGTGGTATTTAATATGACTGTTTTTACTGTCTTGCACAGATCTACTTTCTCTGTCTTATACACACACACACCTGTATGATGGCGTATTATGAGCCAGGCTTTTCCCTGCCAGGCCTCACGCATTATGTGTGGGGGTGTACAGTAGCCTCACGTTCAGCCTGCTAATGGCTCCCAAATGTGGAGCGAGTGAAGGAGTAGGGGGGTGGGGTGGGGGGGCTGGCCCACAGAAACACCCCAGGAGAGGACTTTTTAATAAAAGACCCTGCATGAGCAAAATCCATTTCACCAGGCGGTGGTGGAGTGTTGCCAAGCTTTCTCCTATATGTCTGTGTCTGCTCTCTCCATGTGGTATGAAAGAATGTGGGTGTAGGTGTGCACCCGCATGCTCGAGTCTACCCCCTTAATAAAACAGTTAAGTGTTTGACACACTTTGCTTTTCTCATAGGGATCCACATGCTGGGATTTTCAATCAAAGTCACTTGACTGCTTTTCTCACAGAGGCTTAAGACTAGAGGCTTGGGGTTAGGGTTAAAAGTCATATTAAGCCAGGGTATTGGTTTATGTGTGTGTGTCTGTGTGTGTCTCTCTCTCTTTCTTCAGTGCACGAGTAACAGGATCCTTCTCCTTCACCAACATTCATCTGGACCCAGTTAAGTAGCGCAGACGCTGCTAGTTATCACAACACTGAGAGAGCTAGCTCGCTAATCCATCATGCCACCGGTCCCACACTCTGGCCAAATTAAACCTGACCAAACAGAAACAAGACACACACACACACAGACACAGACACACACACAGACACACACACACTCCCTGCAGCTCCGTGACCCCAGAGGGCTGAACATCACCAATGGGGTGACTGTGTGCCACATTCCTCACCATGTAAGGTTTTCTCAAATAGAGCTGGTAGTAAAAATAAAATTATATCCTTCCAGCTCAGACGGTCGGACACTCAGGTCTGATTACCTGTCTGACACAATGTACACCAGAATCCATTTATCTTTTTGTGCGTGTGTGGGTAGTTGGGTGGGAAGGGATGATTAAACTGTCTAACTGCTGCTCCACATCAGAGGACATATGATATGAGATAGAGATGACGGGGGTTTACTCCACATTAGCTGCGACTGACTGGCAGGCAGGCAAGAAAAGGAGGAGAGAATCAAGAAAAAAAAAACAGTTATTTGGAGCTGGGGGCGTTGAAGGGTGACAGGCACCACATCTGGAGCAAGCACTGCACTCTATGTGGCTGTGTGTGTGTGTGTGTGTGTGTGTGAGGTTGGGGGGGAACTGTCCGTCTGTGTAAGCAGGCAGCCTGTTATTTCTTGGCACCAGTTCCCCCAGAAAACACTGGAGGCTTTGTGAGAGGCCCCTCTGTGTCATTTTAAAAGCTGTAAGTAAAAAGAATGAGCGCGAGGTGGTCAGTGTGTGTAAGAGAGGGAGATTTTTCTTACCCCACCTCGACTATATACATGTGTGAGCGTAATTATATGGATGTGAGTGCCGGCGCATCGGAGGTAATGGCCGTCTGAGTTTGTACGTTTGTTTACAAGTTCATACCGTGTTCAAGGCCGATCTTGTCTGACTGACCCGCGCGTCACCTCAGACGACAGCTTAATGGTCGTGTCCTTGCCACTGTGACAACAATCTAAACATTCTCTGGAACACTTCAAACCACCCCAGAGCTTCCCCTGCAGCCCCAAATCGCTCTCATATGGCCTAAATACAGGGTCGCGTGAGCAGTGTGCTCGACAAAGTGGGGAGGTGGTGGACTGCATGTTTGCTTCAACCTGCTTACAGACACGTTTGGCTAGACTAGACGGAAACAGTGACCTAGTATATGATATAGACTTTCAGACAGGGATTGTTGGCATTTATGAAGTTGCTTATTCTAGCAAATCCCATCCAAATATATATAATAAGCCTGATCTGGTTCATGGAGAGAAAGGAACAGATTGGACATGAGAAGTACAGCTAACTTAGTATTGATCCTACTTGTCTCTCTATCTTCAGCTCAGAGCTCAGGTATAAGTTGCACCGCAAATATAACAAAACATCTTGCTGAATGAGATCATGATTGTATACCAACAAAAAACTGCTTTAGTATTGTGTTTTAATATTTAACACATGATGCCGTTATGATTACTTAATTACAAAGGGTGCCACATTTTTCACATGATGTAATAATAGTGACAGCATCTCCAAACAATAAACAGAGAGCCTGAGAAACTTATTCCAATTTTTAGAAATTACTTTGGTGCTTTATTCGTCTCGTGTGTGAAATGAAATTGTCTTTCATTTCCGATGATAACGTTTTCCTATAATATCTTTCCTGAACATTGCAAAGGACATTATTGTATGTGCAAAGTCAGCAGGCAAATTTGTTTCTGCTGCATGAAAGCATTCATATCTATGTTTTATGTGCAACACATTGATTGAAAATCGCAATTTGGATATTCAGTGTTACGAAACTCCATGAAGCGTCTGATCAAAGCAGTTGTTTGGAACACTGTTTTCCAATAAAAGAAAAGGCTTGGCTTGTGCTTAAAGAGCTGAAATGTGACAGATATTAGTTAAAGAGCAGATTTTGGAGATAGCTTTGAGTTCATTCCATTTCCTCACAACAATCAGTAAATTACGCAATATATCTGACATGAGCATGGTTTCATTTACAATTCCTTTTTCATTTTTTTTTTGTGATTTTAATTTCATGTCTTTTTTATTTATTATGCTTATTTGTACTTTTCTTTATGATCTTGTATGTAATTTATTATGTATTTAGTTATTAGCGCTTTTAAACGTGGTTCATAGACATATTATTTTGAAGTAATACTAAAACATGTGTGGTCTCTTATTTCAATTGAGCTGGGCATGTTCATTGCTATTAATTGCTGTGGACAAATAGCACACAGTCTATTAATTGCTTTAGAGTGTAAATCAAACCAGTGGAGGATGAGTGTTGTCCATGTTACTACTTGTTTTTTCCACTAAACCTCAACTCTGTGCAATCCTGCAGCACTGGGCTGTTGGACCTACTGTGGCAATGATGCCGTTATAACTTTGGCACTGGCCAACAACAGATGTTGAACTAACACATTTTAAACTCTCTCTCTCTCTCTCTCTCTCTCCTTGGGCTCACATGTGCATCGACACACAAGTGCAAACACACAAAGAACAAGTCCTACAAGCAGGCTGCAGGTTTACCATAGCTCTCATAATGAGCACCCATTAGTGCCAGATTGCAAAAATATTTTAATATTTTTCCCACACTGTTGAGGACAAACTGAAACTTGCTTACTACTTCACTCATTTACAGAACTGTTCTGTTGTTTTACAGTAGATAAAGCTGGCAGACTTAAGGCTGAGGCATGTGCGGTGAGATCTGTGTGTTCACTACTATGGCTTGTCAGCTGAAGTGTATCTCTTTCTTTCCATAAAAGAAATTCTCATTCTCTTCCTCTCAGGGATGAGAGAAAAAGAAGAAAACAAATCACAGCAGTACAGACAGAGAGAAAGCCTGAGATGTGTGGCCATAAAAAACTTCACTAATTGGCCAGCACCCCTGTTAATGAGTGTTTGCCCCTTGGTTAGACACATCAGGAGGCTGTAAAGAAAAATAAATAGAAACAGAATGAGTGCATGAACCCCACCCAGCTCGTAAAACCAAGATCTCCAGCACATGCCACATAGACATTACCACAGTCAAGTGCGGTGACAGACACCTGCTCAACTGCTGCACACCAAGTCTGCAGGTACTGATGTGCCACAGTTTATCAGAGAGCATAAAATGTGTTTTTTCTGTGTCTGTTTACGCGCATTAATGTATGTTAAAAAAAAAACAGAGGAACCAGTGACAGCTGATGTCAATTACCTCTGAGTTTCAGCACGAATCCTCTGCAATTTTGGTGAAATGGAACACAGCAACAAACAAACAAGTCAGACAACCTGGGTCCTAATTAGCTGCAGTTGGATTTGTAAGTATGCCGTTTGCATACATTTGTATAAATGCAGGCTTACATGTGAGCTGATGAACCACACAGTATGCAGGTCCATGTGGTGAGTGTCTGTGTGTGTATTTTAATAGCACTCTGATTGGAGACAGATGGAGGCCAACACGCAGAGGTAGCGCAGAAAGCCATGCATAATAACTCTGAAATGGAGAGCATTTGGAGGGAGACGGGAGAAGATGGGGAGGGAGATCAGGGAAAGAAATAAAAACAAGCTTGGGCGAGAGGGGGCCGAACGATTGGAGACAGCCCCCTAAACCAGTCTGATAGGAGGGGACAGTGAAGGCAGGGAGATATGTGAGGCAGTGTGCCACGGTACGCATGTGTGTGTGTGTGTATAAATCAGTGTGCCTGGCCGCCAGCCTTGACGAGGTGATAAAAGCTTGTTTCCTATAAACACTAATGATGTTCATTAGTGAAGACCTGAGGGGGCCCACGGGGCAACACAGAGTGACTGTGTTTGTGTGTCTCTGTGTCAGTCAGTTCGTGTGTGCTCATGAACCTCGATCCCATTAAAGTGGCTGTAATAAGTGCCCATCCTGGGTCTAATTGCTGGTGTAATTGTCCTGACCCAACAGGTCCACTGGTGTTTCTGCAGCTCACCAGGCCTGCTAAGTGCTCAGTACATCACTCTATGACCGCAGAGAGCCCTCTTCCAGATGTCATTGATATCCTTTATATTATAACCACCTAAAACTGCAATCATTAAACGGATTACCAGCCAGATTGTATTAATGAACGCACCAGGAGCTGATATCAAACTTTCCACGGTGCCTAAGTAATTACTTCTTTTTGCGAACTAGGCCGATAACCATCTGTTAGGTCCCAAATTGATGGCCACAGAGCTGCCTAGTCAGCCTGTAATCTGTACCACACCACACAAAGTGAAGAGCAGTGGTATGTCCCATTGTGTCAAAGCCAGGGGAAAGGACTGGTCTGATGAAAGCAATCTGGGCAGCACATTTCACTGTGCTCCTCCCTCAGCAACCCTTTCACTTAGATGGGGCGAAATTAAAAAGCCCTCCAATATGAAACAAAACCCCCCTCTCTGAAAAGAGAGAGCAAAGGTGGTTGGGTAGCTACAGTATGTGCCGGATGAGGAGAACTACTGGATGTTTATTTTTTTTTGAGTGCGTCTGAAGAACTCAATGCGGAAACGCTGGAAATTTTTCAAATCATTATCATCGTCTCCATAACAGTAATTTCAGCAGGAAGACCTTCTCTTGGTTGGGGCAAGCCATTACAGGTAACACATATGGATGAATAGAGACATTTAAAAGGGGTTTTATTAAACTGTCAACAGGCCAAAGGAAATACATACCTCTAGTGGTGAATCACAGAGAAATCTCCGGAACTGAGGATGGAAGGGGGGAAACAGAGAGAAAAACAGTTAGTACTCTGGGTCACTAACTCTTTTGAAAAGGCATAAATGAAAACCATACACATCTCCATTGCTGTCCTATATAGTTTATCCCTGCCTGTTTTCTCCTCACACAGGTGTCACATATCAAATGCACCCCCCACCCCCCATTCACAAAAGGGCATAAAAAGGAAGACTGTATTTACACAAATGAAAACATTTAGCCTATCAACTGAAGTTCATGGTCCAGGGAGGACATAGTGACAGCTTAAATAATCAGCGTTGCCGATGCCAAAATAGCCTATCACTGAACACGTTTTAAAATGCACATCAGATATCAATTACAGGGGAACTTTATGTCTGTGGAAACATTAAATCTTTCTTCCATTCTCTCTACTATTTTCTGTGCTCCTTCTTTTTTAGCACCAGGGTTGAGAGCAGTGTGTTTACAGACAAGCTGACCTGCGGGACCGGAGGACAAACGTAGCACGCTTCCACGTTCAGGGCCAAAACCATTCTATAATGAGTACCAGCAGCACGGCCACAGCAGAGCAGTGATGGACAGCCTTTGGTTCTCAAAGCCTGTCTCAAGCCCATGCACCACACCGCAATTTCGTGTTCATATTTCACAAGAAAATGCTACAATCCAGCTGTTTTGCTCATCTGCAGACATGTTCAGCTTTGGCTCCACTGTCTGGTGATCAGAACATGAGTCTACAATAGCACCAAAGTATCAGAAACAGAGGAGGTTCCAGACAGGACCAAACAAACAAGGAGGGAATATGAATTATGTAAAGTGGCTCATTAAATAGGAGGTTACATAATGACACTCCTTATTAACCAATGGCTGGGGTTTATCTGGGGTTCTTAAAAAAAACTTTTTAAAAATGCCTTCAAAAGGCTTTTTTCCTGGAATATTGTTCTTCTCAGGCTGGAATACAGGATTCTGGAAAATAGAAATATCCATTTAAACATATGCTGCTGATATTTTGGAAAATAAAAATCTCCATTTAAACATATGCTGCTGGTATTCTTTAACATGGGTTAACAGAAGGTGAAGAAGATTTATATGCAGTTTCACATACTGACCCCACTGAGGCTGTTGTCATCGACAGCATACCATTAACAGGCCAATAACAGATTTCTTAAAAAGCCAGTATTTGCCCTGGATACTGGCAAAACAATATATCAATCTAATCCCACTCTTAGCATTGCCTCCTAAAGAATGCAAGAATAAACGAAAGCCAATAAAAATCAAGAGGCTCACTAGCTTCTCTGCCAGTCCTGATTTAATTTCTGTCATGAATGCTGGTATATTGACCTCTGTCAATATATGGATGAATCCAAGTTAACTTGTATATACAGCAGCAATGTAAGCTCCATCATCATCCACCATCTTTAATTCTGATTAAAACCAATTTGTTCTACGAGTTACTGGAAATTCCCACAAATCCATCAACATCCTCTGTGTGTACTTGTGCAAGTGTGTCTGTGCACAGCGGTGCAGCTAATAATAATGATGGCTGCTGAAGGCATGGTTGACTGGGTGGGACAGTCCTGGCTTAGGTGCAACTCAAAGTCCTGCCAGAAGCCAGAACTCATCCAAAAAAAAAAGAGTGTGTGTTGCTCCATTTGTCTGACACAGCTGATGTGTGTGTTGGTGACGGCAATGCGGTGTTTTCCAACACGGGGGATGTTTTGGCAGAGAGGGGCTGAAGAATGATGCACAGCCGCCTGTCATTTCTATTTTACCTTCGCTTGAAGCAAATAGTTTTCACTACCTATCAAACTCGCCCACTTGAGCTGAACTCGGGTCATAAAAAAGGACTACATCCAAAAAAAAAGTAGTTAAGTTCCAGAGTAAGAAAAATAAGTAAATCTATAAAATATGAGGATCAAGTAAGAAGACAGCTAGTGTGCAAAACAACAGAACCAAAAAAACAATGCATGCAGTTCTTGCTGAGAGGTGTTGTTGTCAGCTATAAAAGTCTCACAAACTGTGCTCCCTGCTGTGCTGGATATGACAACAAGATGCAGCACACTGCCTTGACTCAACCTCACACCAGGACGGAGAGGAGGAGAGGAGAAGAGGGGACGGACAGAACAAACATGAACGTCTGTTCTCACCCTGCAACTGCATTGATGCCATTTTTACTTCATATTCCCTTTCTCTAGTCCAACTGTACTCACAAACTCACAAACTCACTCACTCACAGCAAAAGTCCCTAAGTCGAATCATCCAAGACTCAATATGTCAAACTACAAAGAGCAGTAAAATAATGGCAACTCACTGCAAGCAATTATACATATTCTTTTTAATGCATTGATATTCTATACACCTGCTGTTTAGCGGATAATGATCTTTGCTCATGCAAAAAAAAAAGTGTTTACCAAGTTCCCCACCTGTGTAACCATGCCAGTAAAGTGTAATTTTCCACTACTAACTTTGCAGTGACTACTGCTCTGCCAGTCAACAAATTACCAACAGCAAGCCTCCCAATGTGCGATACTGCTGAAGGGCACAAATGAAACCTTTGTTTAAAACTCACAAAAAACCCAAATGGTTTACCAACAGAACAACAGCTGCAGTTATTAGATGACATCATTTATAGAGGCCGCGCTACGACACTGGCTGCTGTGTGTTTGGAACTGAGAATCTCCAGTTGACCTTGTAGCAACATGCTGTATTATTTGATTACACAAGAAAGCGTGTGAACTTTTTACGCATTAGAGTCTGTATGCAAATGCATACTTGGATGATAAGTTGTGATAGCTCAGAGCGCCACCCTTTGCTCCTCAACCTTTACCGGGTACTCATCAGGGGGGCTGCTGCGTAATTGTATCAAGAGGAATGAGAATTGAGCTCAGCAGCTTTCCACTGCTGCGTCAACCCTGCTTGGCTGGGTGGGGCCGCTCTCCTGGGGCCTGGCAGGGTTTGACCCCTCTCTATTCACCGACAAGCAACAGACGGCATGACCCTGCCAGGCTGACACAGACAAACAAACAAGTAAACAAACTCATTCACAGACACACACTCTGCAGGAGATAGGTAGTCTAATGTGTGGGTATAGTCAATCAGGCATGAAAACAGCAAGGGAACCAACATATGAAGACAATCCCAGCTTCCTCTCTCTCTTTCTCTCTCATTTCTAATACAACTGCACATGTCTGTAAATGGAACTGTGTCCAGAGCACCTTCTGGAACGCTCTCATCCACAACACATGGAGTCCATCACTTCCTCTCTAACTCTCCCTTTCCTATAGTAAACACTCATCTGTGTACGATTAGGAGGGCAAGCAGCCGTCTCACACAGACACACACACACACACACACACACACACAAGCTGTCGTGTCTTCCCTCACACACATACAGTACATATAAACACACACATCTGCTTAAGCCTAATTGCTACTTAGACCTCTCGTCATTGTGCACTTTACTCACTCAAATTGCTGTACTTATTTGAGAGACAAGATGACCGTATACACTCTCTCACATTAAAAAAAAAAACAACAAAACAATAAAAAAAACAACCCAAGCAGTGTTTCTTTCTCTGATTTTGCTGACTAGATCATTGTTTAGAGTGTGCAGTGTTCGCAGTAGAGGAGCTGGCTGCAATGCACAGATCAACGGGTTGAAATAAACAAAAATGTTGAGCTCTGACATTAGAGGAAGTGGATCTACAAGAAGGTTTTATTCAAGCTTTGATTATTGTGCATAATTGTAGCAAATAGACTTTAAGCTAATCTGAGCCAATAGTTATTTTCCTCATTCATTCCTTCTATTTTCCTGATAAATCTTATTGCCGTGTGTCAGCGGGCTTTTTTCTCCCTTTTTTTCATGTGTCTTGGTTAAGGCCATCAAGAAGAGTAAATACAGATTTAACAGGATTTGTTTTCCTGAAAATGAGTTCCACATGTGCAGGAACTCAGAGTCACGGCTCAGCACAACAGTTAAGAACAGTAAGTGTGAGTTAGTGTTTGTGTGTTGTGTGTGTTGTGTGGTGTGTGTGTTGTGTGGTGTGTGTGTGTGTGTGTGTCTAAATAATTGCAAGTCTTTGCTTCAACTCTGTCAGGAAACCATGATTGGATGTGGAAGGAATAACGTCTGGCTCTCTTCCAGTCATGGTATGACAGGAAATGCATACACCCTTTAGCAAACAAAGCCATTCCTCTCTAGAACATCGTACTGTCTAATGGTAGGACAATTTTGGCAGGGTAATTCGACTTGCACAGACACACACACACAATCTTTCCTATCACCTGGCTCTGAGCCAGGCTGACGGTATTCCACATTCTGTCCCTAGGTAATACTTTAATGGATTAATAAATACCTCCACAAATACTAAATGAGTCAACTTCCCAGGTAGCAGCAGGCACAGAATGGCACAGCACCAAAATGTGCCATCACCACATCGACAATGTGTTTCTCATTTCTTTATGAATGCCACAGGACAATGGGGGGCTCTGAGCTTCTGGGAAGCAAACAGGCTGATTAACCAGGAGCTTGACGGGCAAGAAAATAAAATCAGCAGAGTTTAGTACTGTGGGCTCAAGAGTGGTTGTCACAATGGTGAGTCCAACTGAAGGGGATGTAATAAAGTCACATTTGTTTGAGTGGGCATAATTAGAGATGACCACGTATAAATTGTGGAGAAAGGGCAGCATGGCACCTCCAGTTCTGGTATTGACGTAATACAGCAGAAGAACTTATTCATAGAGGCCGATACAAGGAGGATGGAGCTCTTGTGCAGTGATCTGTTTATGTCTGTCGTTAGTGTCGAATATCTCCATGCAGCACAGAAACTGAATGAATTGTACATATTATTATCTTAATTAAAGCCTGTCAAAATTAATATATAGTGTTGTTACAATCTAGAGTCTAATCATTTCTCTACACCACTCCCTGAGGTAGCGATGTCAAGGTGAATTACAATGAACGGGTTCGCCTTTAAGAGGAATTAGCCCAACCTTAATTCACCCTGTGCTTTTACACTACACTACATTTGAGTCAGTATCCAACCTGGAAAGTCCATCAATAAAAAAAGAACTTTATTCTCTGGCAAGTCAACAGACAGAAGAGTTGTTTGCACTGTTCCACACCTCTTCATTTTTTTTTTTTTTTTTGCTTTTCAGATGTCAGTCCTCTAGTTGTTGAACCCATCTGATCCCAGTGCAGTTATAAACCTGAGCTGAGCACAAACACACACTTACACACGTTCCCTATAATAGAGCTCATGTTATGGCACTAGGAAAGAATCTGCCACAGTCTGCCCAATCTGACAGCTTTTATTATTTATTAATTACCTTACTTTTACAAGCTGGAGAATTTAGTAATTTACTGAGGCCTGCTGGCAGGAAGGTGGAGGAGGAGGTTGTTTTTCCAGCCCTGAGGGACAAAAGGCCCTCTCAGGTTAGTGAGTATGTCCAGCACTTCTGCATCCTGACTAGACTTTATTTTCTCCTCTTTTATTTATATATAAAATGGAGAAACGGAGGTCTGTATATATATTTTTATAATTTAATTTATTGTGTATTATGAATTCATTATTAAACTTTATGAATCTATACTTGGTTACGGTTTCTGTTTCCCATTCCCATTTATTATGGGACAATACTTCTCATTCATTGGATAAACTAGTAAACTCTCCCTTTCTTTTATAGAGTTACAGTCACACATTTAAAGAATAACAGAAAAATCTTTTTAATCTTAGATTTTTTTTTGTTGGGGACCAATGAATGCAACAGTTCTCCCAATAGCGTGTACACTGCTCATGCGATGAACCGTGTGGGTAAACTGTTGTTGATCGAGGTGCGAAGAATGGAAATTGAATGAATCCTCAAATTAATCTGTCAATCGCTTATAAAACTACTCAGTTATTCAATTAGTCTACAAAATTCCAGAAAATAGAGACAAACGCCCATTACAATTCCCCAGAGTCCAAGGTGACGTCTGTAAAGTGCTTGATTTGTCCAACAGTCAAAAACACGTTCAAACGACACATAGTAGAGAAAAGCAGCAAGAGGCTGGAACAAGCATGTGCAGCAGTTCCCTACAGTAGGAGGTGCGGAATAATAATCATGCAGTACCTCGGTCTCACTACATTCGCTGGGGTCATCACCATGAATGGCCATCTGGTAGCAGGCGTACAGCGCCACCGACTGCTCATAGGACGCTGTGAATTGAGGGTCCTCAAAGTTGACCGGCACTAGCCTCACCTTCAAGCGCAGGGATGGGGAAGGAGCAATAAGGTGGAGGGAGGTTTTTATAAGGGTTGACAATGAATACAAGGACATTGAGTAGTTAGAAAAAAAAAAATTTTAAATAAGGAAAGCGAGGAAGCACGGGTGCTTTGGAGGAATGAGCAGTGCAGGATTCAACAGCAGAGGTTTTAAACAGTGTTACACAAGTGTTAGGGTTCACATCAGTCTCCTAGTCCTCGAGGCCAGCTGGTAACAAAGCAGGTCTGTTTTTGAGTTTGAGACCTGATTTAGTTTTTATCAGATTGTTGCTCAAAAATGACACATGAATGCAACAAAAGCAACAGGATTCTAGGAGACTGAATTTGTGTTTTTAAAATAATATGATTCGTAAGTTCGGGCAGCTTGAAGATGAGGCTAGTGCACCGCCCAGCTTTTAGCATAGATCGCACGGAGAGGATTGGTCATTCAAGATTCAACAGTGTCGGTGCATGTAAAGTCTGGAGCACGAATCCAAAGTTTTGTCTGAGTGGATCGCCTCAGCTAGAAACATACAAGCTCTTCCAACACTACAGACTCTTAAGAAGGTAAACAAGGTGGAACAGACAAAGTAAATTGAAGTCTCACTAACGCTGCTAAATCCGAAACTAAATTAAGATTCCAGTTCAGATATAGGGGACTATCGAGAGGGTAGGGCGATGGTCGGGGGCACAGACAAGGCAAATGTGCGAAGGTCGAGAGGGTTCAGCTGACGAACTGCCCCCCAAAACTGAAACAGCTCAAGAATAACGACCCGGCTGGCCGACCGAGGGCCAATTCAGACACCTGGAGAAACACTGCTCTCAACCATGGCGTATGGAAACATTTTCCCCTCCATTTCCTCTCCCTTTGACTCTCGCTTTTATACACATACACTCGCTTTAATACTAACACGGCAATTCACTTTGTTTCCATTCATACAGACACTGCTCCGACTGTCTTTCTATTTACAGTGAGACAAAGTTTAAGCGTGAATTATTTATTAATTCCAATCTAACTTCAGTCTCATATAGTTTGAGGAAATCGACAGCACAGTCCTGACTTTATTGTTCAGTACGATTTAAAGAGTCAAATATTTGGGAAAAAATAATAAAAATTAATTAATAAACCCATTACACACTTAAAATACAAACTCAATCATTAAATGATTACTAACCAACAGAGACATTCTTCAAAAACTACTGTGCTGCATTTGTTTCAATTATTAAATTACATCCAGCACTTCCAATAAAGACATTATAGAAGCAATGATCAATTTTAGTCCACTATATGATATCAAACTAAAAAAAAAGGACCAAGAGAACATATTCATAAGAGATAAGAGAAAGATAAAACCCCTTTGATGCCTCTGTAGGCACCCAAACTTGTCGACCCTCTCCCTCCCTCCCTGGGTACCCCTAGAGCAGGTTGACCTATGCCCCCCACCCTCTGACCTGGCTCTCGGAGGGTTTGTCGGGAGGGTCCTTGTGAATGGCCATCTGGTAGAGTTTGTACACCTGGTAGGAGGCGTCGAAAGAGGCTTTGAACTGCGGGCTAGGGGGATTGGAGCGCACTAGCCTCACCTTCAAAAAGATAATGGGCAGACAAAGGTTAATATCAAAATGGAAAAAGAAATGCACTGAGAATAACACAAGTGGTAATTCAAATCCTTAAAGAGGAAGATATTATCACAAATCAAAGAGAGAAAAGGTGTGAAAACAGTGTGAAGGTAGAGAGAAAGACTGACACAAACACACCCTCACCAAGCTGGGTGACACTAAAATTTTAAGCCATTTTACAAATAAAATGGAAAAATGTCTAGTTTTATTATTCTTCTTTAGTAAATGACCAATAGCAGCAGTTGTTCGCCATAGCTGGAGTTTGATGGGAAAACAAGAACAATACAAAGAGGGTGTGTTATGTCCATCTCCTTTGTTACACAAAAATGACAAGTGTTATTCTATGGTGTTACTCAAGATAACAAAGAACATAAACAAGGATTTGCTCTGATAGAAAACTTACAAGCACTGATAGAGGTCCTCCAATACAAGAAATAAGAATACAAGAATAATTTTCCATCTATTATTGATATTGTGTATGTGAGCCCATGTCCAGTGCTTCACCATGTCATCTGAGACTGAAGTTTAATTCTTGATCCTAATCATAGCCAAAAGAGTGTGCAGAGACTTTTTATCATGCCTGAAACAAAAGCTATTTAGAAAGAGTGTCACTATGACATTGCTTGTGTAAAAATACTATTGGATGATTTTTTTTTTTACTCAAATATCAATATTAGTATAGGCCTCCAAATTATCAGTCAGGCTATAGTGTACTTGCGAATAATTATGATGAGCGGGACACACATTGAAACAATAAAAATGTCAGCTAACCTATCCCAAGTATACAAGATCATGAAATATGCATACATTATAAGAAAATGTTTGCAGTGCTATAAATCAGTCTTAACAAGAAGAATCAGTCTGTGACAGACAGAGAAACATTTTCTGAGAGTTGCTAATGTCACACAAACTAAAAGAAGAATTCGACATCCTCCGGCCCCATTTAATTAACCGTCTCTTCGTTTGGAAGCTTACTTTGGCCACAGAGGCTGTGCCATATGAATCCCCTGGACAGACAGGACAGAGGAATTGAACCTGGGGTTTGTTTGAGTTGGACATAAGTGGGTTTCTCTCATATGACCACTTGGCATCTACATCCTTTAGTCAAACAAAGACGTTGGGCCTCTTAAATAAAGGACAATGTTGAAGCTGGGCCTTTTTAATTTCATCCTAAATGTAGAGATATATTTTGATAGGCTGAAATCCTGTTGGTGAACCAACACAGCAGCAGATAGTGGACAGCATGGAAATGAAATTTTAACAGTTCTCACAACAGCCTTGAAATTTAACACCAACGATACTTGACCACTTTAAGAATGTTCAAATAAAGCCTCATAATAGCAGTGGCTTTTGTTTAGCTTTAATTAAAATGAAAGATCAGGGTTTGCTTTAACTGAAAGAGATGTGGCTCTGAACCTGGATCTTCAAGCCCGTGCAGTGCATCATTATAAAGTAATATAATAAAGGAGACAATGGATTGCATGTCAGCAACAGGACATTTTGAAGACAGGCTGTCAAAATATTAGGAAAGTGTAGAGACAGCGTACAAGACTCAAGAGAGGAATAGTTGGTGAACAGTTCCACTCTTTCCTGAGGCGCCTGAGGGGCTCTGAATCACGTTCTCACACTGACCCCTGGTGGTGGCTAACAGAAGCACAGCTGCATTTAAGGCCAAGACAGAGCAGAGTGTGCATATGGGACATCTGAACTTGTCCTTGTCCTTGTCATTGTGACTTGTTTCTTTGCTAAGCAAAGCACCAGATTTCCCTGTTTACATTTCCTCTCAAAAATGTTCTGTCTCCTGCAGAGCGTCAGTCAAGGAGTGTGACATCTACAACAGATGTGTTTATGATGAAATTGACTTCATTCAAATTCTCTAAGGTATACATCTATCTTCCCGCACTGGTGTGAAAACCTCTCTGCAGCTCAGTCAACAGAACAGAAGCCCAAGAATTAGCATGAGATAAATTCATTGCTCATCATCCAAATTGTCCTTTAGCCACAGATCTGATGCAGCCTTGCTACATGTATTAACCAGCTAAATTGGTCAAATAATGGCATCTCTCATCTATTTGACTTGTAAAATATACAATTATCCTTCCTTTGCAAAGGATGACCTTGTGTTGAGGCCCACTTACTGAAATTGAGTGATGATTGCAGGCAAACAAATTAATCCAATTGAAAAGAGTTAGCAGGGAGGAGGTCTTGCCGGACTAGTCTCAGGGGGTACACAGACAAGAGACAGACACTGCCTGGTGCATCACTGCATCTGGCTCAAATCTTGGTCAAGACCAAGAATGACGTTACTCTACCAACCTCAGCTTGAGGCCAGAGATCTTTCTCCATCGCTCTGCCCCCTGCCAAAAGTTCATTTCCATGTCGTCTCATACTGGCTGAGCTGGGAGCTGTGGTTTTAATGTCATCAGCAGCGTAACGCGACCCAGTTTGTGTGGTGTGCCTGTCATTTGGTTGAATCTGAACTGGAAAGAGGTGGTTTTTCCACTCTGCTGTGGCCAGCTATCCTCTCACACACACATAAACACATGGTGAAGTCACTGGAGCTAGGGAAAAGGGCTCTGTGAAAGCTAAGTTTCAAAGCTAACTGAATCCAAAGGATATGGAGATAGAAAGCTTAACAAAAAACATTGGTTCTTAATGATAGCTGGACTCATCACAATAGGCTCTTTACTCCAAGTCACACAACAAGAGAAAAGAAAGGTCCTACTCTAAATATCCGCTCACCTCAAGGCAATGAGAAGAGTTGTCAGGCAATGACTCACTGATGAAATCTTCCAGGGTTTTGGCTTGGTTGGTCTGGGTGGGAGTGGGCGGGGTAGGAGAGACAATTGAAGAGACCCCATCAGAGTCATGTCTCATTTGCTCTTTCTGAAGACGTCGCTCCTTCCTCAGGTCTTTGGCCTTCCGACACGGCGGCCGGCTAGCGTCAGCTCCCACCCCTGCACCCGGGAGAAAAGAGAGAAGAGAGGGAGACATGTCAAAGCTTTCCAAAGATGCTGGTTAGGTGTGCAACAGACATGGCATTGCACTTTCAAAGAATTTCCAGTTGAGAATGTGGAAGAAAAACAGGCCGTGAGAAGATATTTTTTGATGTGGATAGCAAGTTTGCTTTTATGCTGCTTTTGGCATACGACTTAACAAAGAAACAGTTCTTACTCCAGCCTGCTGGTATTGATGAATCTCAAATTTCTGGCAGACTTTGTGAGTGTTAAACCATGTTTCCGATGGATTTTTCCCTGCTCCAAGTGGCCTGCCATGTTTACTTTAGTTTACCCCCTGCCTAAGCCAGTCTCAACAGAGAGCCCTATGGAAGTCATTTTCTGGGTTCCCTGCCTCAGTAGTCTTTACATTACATCCTTGCTAAGGAAGCCATAAAACAATATGGTCTGTATTAGTTGAGTCCAAGTGGGTAGCAGCTCACTAATGTGTATTTATAAAGGACCAGAAGAAGCAGAAAACATGATGAGCCCAAGTTTTTGTCTTTGTCTAATAATGACAAACGACAAAGATAAGGTTGTTAGGTTCTTTGTAACGGAACAGGCACTCACACATTTCTGTTTCTCTCTCTCAACTACACAAACATGAACATTCTCTGAAGCAACTGAATCTCTCTCCGTTTCCCTCTCTCTGTTCCCCTCCTCCTCCTCTTCCTCCCCCTCCTCCGCCACCACCTCCTGGGCTCTTGCCAAGCCCTCCAGCTCTCCGGGCATCCCATGTCAACAGTTTACACGCCCACATCCTGTTTGGAGCAATAAGGAAACGAAAGCCATTTCCTGCTTGTGCTATTGCCAGCCGCCACCATCAGCTCACTTTCTAACTTTCTCCTCCTTCCATGTCACGTGGAAGAGAGGGGCAGCTGGGCCTCACAAGGGGAGAAGGAAACTCTGCTACTGGCCAAGGTTAATTGGCAAAGTTCAGCTGATTCAAGCTACTTTTTCTACTGTAAGGTTCAGCTTCTGTCCTGTGAATAGTGAAAAGGGACCACAGCTTATGGCTGTTACTTCAAATGTTTAGAGTGAATTACAAGCTTGAGGACTACAACAGCAAAGTATAACTTGTGAATAAGTTGTTTCATATTATTAAACAAATCTTACTCGTTACTAGATGGAATATTACCTGCTTCTTGTATCATCTCAATGTCCCTATCTGCTGTATTGCTTTTTAATGGTAAATGACTGGGGGCACTAAAGGAGAAAAGCATTTCTGAGCAAACCCTCTGATATAAACATACAATCCCGATTCCAAACAAAGTTGGGACGCTGTGTAAAAGGTAAATAAAAACAATGCAATCAGTCAACTGCAGATAACACATCATTTAAGTGTTCCTGAGTCCATGTAGTAATCTCCTCTATACAACCATGTGTTGTGACAATGTGACAAAGTGTTGAACCTCTCTCCATCCTTGCTTGTGAACGACTGAGTCTTTCCAGGATGAATCTTTCATACCCATTCATGATATTATCACCTGTTACCAATGAACCTGTTTACCTGTGGAATGATCCAAACAGGTGTTTTTGGATCAGTCCACAACTTTCAAACAATAAATATATTATCTTTGTGCTGTTTTCAATTGAATATACATCAAAAAGGAATAGGAAATTAACACATTCTGGTTTAGTCATGTTTTACATAGCGTCCAAACTTTTTTGGAATCGAGGCTGTACAACACTTGGAGTTATAGTGTGGTCAAATGGTTCTTCTGTGTCAAATAAAGACAGTGAGGTCAAGGCAGACAGACAACAGGAATCAGAATCTGAACCATGTCCATCACACCAACGAAACCACAAACACATCAACCATTATCCACAATCACTGTGTCCGCATGCCTTCTTTCCTCTAATTACTCTCACTACCCACACACACATGCACACTTAGTCTGTCTCTCTGTCTCACACACAGACACTCCAGAGGACAGTGGTGAAGATAAAGTCTGACAGATCAGTTCCTGTGGAAGACAGATGCTCCCACTCCAGCAGTTAGCACTTCATAAAAGCTATGACAGTCTCCCTCCCTGCTTGCCCAAACATGCATACGACTCTCAGAATTAAATTATTGAGAATTGTGACATATTGCTTTCTTGCATGTAAACAGGTGGAGACACGGAAATAATTCACTGTGGGATGAGGATGCCATTTTCAACAAGCAGCCACTAAAATATTAACATGTTAGGGGCAGTGTCATTTCATAGGACGCATACCCTGGGAAACTGTATCGCCATTGACTCTGCTTATTTAAAACACACTGTACTGCTTCCTGCTTCTTACGAACCAACAAAAATAGGCCATCATGCTACCACTAATACCATAATCTGCCCAGGCACACTGATAACCACTAATACTTCATGGAAATGGTGTTATAACTAATGGTATATAACTTAGCTAAACCCTACCCATAGTAAGCTACTTTACAACGTAATGAAATGTATGAAATCATTTAAAATCAGTATGTTGTTCATCAGTTAATATCAGGACATCTGGCCTACTGGATGTTCCAAAAGTCAGAACAAAACATTGTGAAACATCATTTTGTTATTATGCAGCACAGACCTGGAATGACCTCCCAGATGATATTAGACAAGCCCAGACCCTGACCACTTTTGAGTCAAAGCTAAAAACATTCATATTTTACACTGTCTATTATACCCTGTAATGGCTATAAGCCTATGTCTTCAGCTCAGCTTTTAAATGGCCTTCATATTAACTGCGGGAGTGTTTGTTGTGTTCTTTCATCGTTCTATTTCACCTGATTTGAACTGCACTCGTCTACTTTTTCATCGTATCTTTGTACTTTTGCACTTAGTTGCAAATCTTTTACTTTTATTGTTTTTTTTATTACTCTGTAAAACACTTTGAATTGAGCCAGTGTATGAAATGTACTATACAAATAAAGTTGCTTTGCCTTGCAAGATAAGTCTCTTTGGAGCAATCAACAACAGTTTCAGCTTAAATTTCAGGCTCCCTGGACCTTACTGCAACACTTATGAGTTGATAAAAAGTTTCACTACTTGGGACCTTAACAAGCCAAACCTGGCACAGCTTTGTAAAACACAACATTCTATATGTACTTCTGTATCTGTTTACCTCTGGCTTTGCATACGCTATATGGCAGATGGGGTGTCATGTTTTCTCAAGATAGAACTGGAACCTGCCCAAAGCTATAAGGGCTCCAGTCATAAAGCTAGAGGAAAGATATGGCCAGGTGTTAACTGTCGGAGGTGAATAAGGGGGAGCGGAGAACCACTGGCTCGACGTAGTAAATCCTCCTTGCTTCCTCTTTGCTAGCCTCTTGAAAAGGCTTGTTATTTCTGACAGTCTGAAGAAGGAGCGTGCGGTGCTGACACAGGTGTTAGAGCAGAAGAACACTGGCACTGCTGCAAGTTTTTTTTTGGTATGTTTATGTCTGCATCTGGATCAACCTATGCCAATACCAAACTTTCCTGCTCCAATGTACGTGCTGCCTTTTGACTAATGAATGTGGGAGCCTGTTCTCATTAGAGGTTTTAAAGAAAAAAAGTGGTAGAGACCTGAAACATGAACAGTCGTTAAAAGTGCTGCTTCCTGTTTTTAATAGGAGTTTATTATCTCTTTGCTGTGAGTGTTATTTCTTCATTACTGTGACTTGGCTGTGAAGATATCCTGCGCTGGAAAGTTAAGAGGAGAACATGACAGATAAGGCAAAACCAGACACACTCCACACCAGAAACACAGAAGAAACAGCAGTTTCATTCACCAAGCTGTTGCCCGTTGGAGTCTATTACAAGGTGAACAGTGACACACTCTGGCGAGCAATGGTGCTTTAGCTACTGTAGAATATCACAGTGGCAGTCTTGCAAATGATTGTAGTGAACTTTCATTTAAGTTTCCATCCATACTTTTAAACACAGCCCTGTCTCAAAGAATACCAGACATCAGTAGTGTAACTGTCATCTGTATGGATCCCTCTCATCCACAGTTCAGGACGCATGTGAATCGCAGATTCATTGCAAAATTTATATACAATACTGTGAAATACAGTTTTACTGCAGCGGTGACACGTTAAAGTAATAATTCCCTCAATTTCAAAGCAGAGTTGCAGCGAAAAGATGGACAAGTGCAGTGATTGGTTTAGGGAAGAGACACTGATTTAAAAGCCATTGCTTTTGCCTCCATTGAGTGAAATCCCGTAGGCTATGACTGAATTTTCAGTGGTGTAACTGGGAAACTGGGTTTGTCATCGTAGAAATAGATCATGGTTATTGCAACGTCTGACAATATCTGCTGCCTCCCCTTCAACACACAGCTCTGCTCGCTCATCGGAGCAGCTCCAGGCTCTTTGCCTGTCTTTGGCACAGTAGCCTTCAGTGCCAATAGTCTATTACTCCTAATGTGCAACAATCAAATAGTGCTGTGGGAGAGACATTAAGTGAGACTACAGAGTGGTGGCTACATGCAGGGTGTATATACTTTCCTGTTTCCATCTGTGAGTTCTGTGATCTGTTGCACCCCTACCAGACATCCACTATTTTATCTACATGAACGGAGTGAGTAAAACTACATTGACCAGCTGTAGAAGCATCTCAGTGTTGCAAGACAATAAGTGGAAAAAATATATACAGTAATTCATAAATAGAGTGCATCATTAGAGCTGAAAGCTGTAATACACTGCACCTGAGCATCTCTCCCTATAATAATCAGGAGAAGTAGTTTATAGAATAATATCAAGACTGAATGATGATTTAGTCACCACTTTATTCTTCAGTCTGACATCACGTTCTTGTAGACACTCTCTTTGCCCAAACCACTCATTAGCTGCTGTAATGGCACTCACACAAAGGCTGTATGGACCAGTGTACAATTAGCATGAGCTATCCAAGTTCATGGATTCATGTAGGGCAGCCAGTAATGATTATTTTCATGTTCAATCAATCAGTTGATTATTTTCTTGATTAAGTCAATTCTTTTGTCTGTAAAGTGTAAACAAATGGTAAAACAAGTTCCCACAGCCCAAGGAAGAAATTGCTCATTTTACTTGACTAATATCCCTAACCCTAACCCTAACCCTACCCAATTCAGAAATTTCAATCAAATTTCAGTGACAAAAGCTTATAATTTGATTGTAGTCACATTATTAATAAGCAACTCGTATTTTATTGCTCTATTTTCAGTAACAACAAGAATAATAGTGATATTTGAGTATTGCCAGCCATTTGAAAAGGAACCAGATTCCTCACCTGGTTTGGGTGTTGTGGCTGTTGTTCTCCCATCTGGGACGGACACTGGATCTTTTCTTGATGTTTCTGAGTCGGCAGATGCAGCATCCGCCACCTCCTTCTGAACTCCTGTGATAGCAGGACACTCTGCTACTTCCTTCTGAATGTCTGTTATAGCAGCACACTTCACTTCTGAGTGACAGGCTTTACTCGGCTCCCGTGGGCCTGCTTCTTCACAAACAGAGTCCATTGGCTCCCCTACAGGGCAAAAAATCAGTATCATTGACCAGATAATGTGTACAGTACCAACACTGTTCTGAGTTTGTTCCCATGTCTGACCGTACACCAACAATGCTCCATGATGCACTGGCTTTTCAATATTCCAATAGTGTTGACTGCTGGCAGCTGTTTTTTTGCCCATTTTCCATGCATGTACTTGTGTACCAATACAGATAAATGTTTTAGAGAATACATATGCATTAATAACTATTCCACAACAATAAATATGCTCTCACCATCATCCTGCCCTTTTGGTAATTCCCCTTTGGAAATGAATTTGCTCATCTTCTTCAGGATTTTCTTGTGGGATTTGGAAGGCTGGAATTTCAGTGCATGACACCTTGACAGAAATCACAATGGTAATGGTTTGGTTAGAACAACATATATTTAAATATATTTCTGTTTGTTATACACATTTTAAACAGTAGATATATCTATAAAACTGCCAAAGGCCAACCTCATGTGCTTCATGTTTCTGGTTTTGTCAGTTCTGAAGTTAAACAAAGCATGAATCATAAGAAGAAGTTCTATAAAATTTCATTACCTGATGGTATACTGTGGACAGCATGTTTTGTTCATTATGGGCTTATAGACATATTTCCCACTTCTGAAAAGGAAAAAAATGAATAAGCTTCACTAAAATATATTATCAATATCTGAAATAGCCAAAGCAGGGATTGTGTGGATTGCATGAAATTGGAGACAGCTACTCACCTTCTCCATCCTCGGTCTATGAGGTCTTGGTAGTCCTGAACAGTCATGGTGTGAGACCACATCCCTGTAGAGACAAAAGGGAATGTCATTACTGTCAACATTCAATTGATTTCACATGATTTTATACAATACTTCTCAAAAGAAAAGAAACTTCCATTATGGCATGCTGTTCAATGCACAACTCGAAGGAAATGAGAATTAGGCATAAACACGTCTTGAATTGGTTCAGCTCTTTTCACAACTGAACAAAATGAAGTTCATTTAAAAGCAGAAAAGAGACAAGTATTGATATACATGTTTTAGCCTGAAACTGAAGTAATGTACATACTGTAAAATGAGTAGTTTGTCAAGAAACTGCTCACAGAGTCTTGTGGGAGGTCCAGATTTTCATTTCAGCTTAAATCACCAAACTATATTCCCACAGTGCTTTAAGCCCCCAGTGGTAACATGCTAATATCTTATTTGTATCCACAGCAGCTTGGATCCTTCTTCCCAGAACTGAGGTCTGAGCTCCTCATTTCACCTCCTGACCTTCTCCTCTGCAACTATATACACAGTTTGCACACATACACGAACAACTAAGTCTCAGCAACAAGACCACTATCAGTTTCCATCTAAAACAACCAAGGAAATTCACTGTATACCAGTTCACACAACACACACTAAGTGTGCAACTCAGTATAATGTTCCATGTCCCATGAGAATGGCGTTCAGCCAGAGTCCACAGAGACAAGGAGACAACACAGTGTGAGCCAACAGAGGACACAACAGCACTGAAACAGTAAATGAATGGAGTCAGTTCTAAGGCCTGCAGACACACTATTCTTTGAACAAATTGGCCTTCTGTGCGGGACAGATAATAAAATTACTGGACCACCAGTTAAGGGGCTTTTAACAATGAGACGGGTCAAAAAAGCAGCTGTTTCTATGTATGGTAAAGATCAGATAAATTCACCATAAAAGTCTTTGATCGTCCATACACTGTCTTTCCAGAGTGACGTCAGAGGCGCAGCACAGTGCCGCATAAATAACATTAACAGTATTTGTGTCTAATGTCAGCTGAGTCCTGCACTGGCATAAAAATTAACAGCATAGAATCACACCAGATCAAAGGCATCATAAAACTTTTACTTGTTTACAGACATGTTGTCAAAGCATTTCAGTAATAAAAGAGATGATTATATGGGTGATTCTGAAAGTTCAAACAGCATTAAAACAGCAAACCGTTAAGCCGTTATCCTCCAACGGAAGACACAGGACCATACAGACAGAACAGAGCAGAAACATACTGACGAAATGAAAGGAGAGATCTTGTTGTATTTTCCAGTGACAACGCAAGAACAAAAGTGAAATCAACCCGAGTATATACACAGCATAAACTGTATCTATAATTTAGATTCTCAGGAAGTTATGTATAAATACCACCAATTTATGGCCCAATCATACATTTAGAAAGTAATCTCTCAGGGTTTTCTGCCATTTGACCCCATTTCCCCATGTCCCAAAACTCTCGTGACCTCAGCACTTAAGCACTTATTTACTTCTAGTTTGTAGTAGTATTGAGTAGGCTCCAAATTGACTCTAAACATGCAAGTATGATATATTGTAAAACTTGTATATCGAGTGACATCATCCTAAAAACTTTCAAGAGCAAGTAAACATGGGGAAGGGACAGGACCGGACCTAATGAGTAACATGAAAGCCAAATACCAAAGAAGCCTGATAACTATTTAGGGTTATTCAGAACTTTAAAAAGGTAATAATTCTAGAGTACGAATGAATCGGGCCATGTGAGCTGCATATGAGTGTAACCGCTGCCGTCATCATGGCACAACAGGAGTCCCTTTCCTTTGTTCACACCTGATCCATTTGCCTCCACTGAGGCATGACAGACACAGTAACAAAGAGGAGGGCAGATGTTGTACTCAGTAGTGTGGGGCCACATTTGCTTTGCATGTACCAACATTGTTGATAACATCACTGCACTAATCACATAGAGGAAAACATTATCTTATAGAGCACCTGCTCAGAAAAGTGTACATAGATGACAGACACTCCTCATATACACTCTGTTGATCTATAGACGGTTCCACATGTCTTCCTAGGAAAATAAAAGCACTATAAGAATATAAACATAGAGGAAGAACAATTTGAAAATCAGGACAGTGTTTTAACTTTTTTGCTGCAGTCTAAAGATAATCAACTTGACCTCGGTGGCCTGAAATAATGGGTTCTCCTCTATAGTTGTAAGTCTAGTGCACTCATTTAACCCGTATCCACACACAGAACCTATAACCTGTTAACACTATTACAGATCACTTGCAAGAATTACCCAAGGAGTCTTCCTTCCCAGAACCTGACGTGCCCACATGACGCCAACATATCCAGATTACCACTCTTATCTTACTTTAGACGACAGCTCTCGTCTGCGGGCCCTGAGCCCAATCTCTAATTGACTGCATTAGGAACTGCCTGAACCCTACTCAGAGTCAGCCTGTCTCACCCCTGCTCACCTTTAGAATTTCTATTAATGCAGAGTTGCATTAACCTTGGTTGCCTTTAAATGGCAGCCTGTCAACACAACATAGAGTACAGCATCTTTTAGCACCCTTTAAGCTCTGCTTTCACTTTTGAGACAGCATGTATAAACTTATCATGTGACTGTACAGTCTGTGTCACCCTTCCTCTTAACAGATGGAAAGAATGTTCCTGGCACTGAAGGATTTGTTTGAGCAAACAAAACTCTACCCCTGAATTAACTTAATATACCGAGCTTCAGTTACTTCTTTATTAAGTATACAGTTATACAGCGGGTCGTGGGTGGGAAGGCCCCTTCCTTGATTGTAGCTGTCCAAGAAACAAGACTCTCATGTATAGTCTTAGACTTTTCACTGGTTTTTACTAGGGTGGCAGACATTTATCTAATTAAAGTTATGTGGTTGTGCAAGTCTGACATGTATTTCAAAAATGTTCTGAAAAACAGATGTGTAAAACTATGTTGTTGTTTCCACTTTGTGTGTCATTAGACATTTAAAGTGGTGCCATGACATATGAAAATCAGAAAATATTAACAGAAACTGAGGATAATGAAAGGCTTGATTCCATTGGCTATTTTTGTGTCCCGTGTCTATACATTATCGTGCACTTGAAAGTGAGAGAAGATTTCCACTGCATCTGGACAGAGTGATTTCTCATCTCCTTAAACTGATCAAAAACTAAAAGCACAACTAACTACAAAAAAGGGGTCTAAAATGAATGAGGCATTAATCATACCACTATGTTTTTATCTCGGATGATGCTGCCACAGTAGTAAAGCTGCACACTGATCACATACAGTACATCCAGTAAACAGGCTGTCTTCTGTTTCATCATGTTGTGAAATCTCTCTCATATTTACTCTCATGTTAGCTCTCCACTCAGCTTATACTGTAACCTGCATTGCTTGTTACACCTGAACACTAAAAAGTATGAGAAAGTGAATGAAAGTTTCATTCACCGGATGATAACAAGACGATTATCATATTATGCGTCCGATTTACAGCATTTTGATTTGTGTAATGCTAAGTTATAAATGCTCTTTCTGACCATCAGATCTGAGCTCTCCACACCAATGCTAACACAGGATAGCACACTCTGCATCTCCACATCTCTTACTTGCTATGTAAAGGCCTCTGGTCCCAGTTTCCCAGCACTGTCCAAATGGGAGACAGCTGCATTTTTTGCTTGTGAGGGCAACAGCCCTGGTTCCTGTTTAAAGACTGACCGCTGGCTAGCTTGATGCCAGTGGAGATGATAACAAGTCCAATGCTAAGCCGCTAATGCTACAGCGTCAGTCTTCAGTAAAACACGATTGCGCAACTGAAATGTAATTCAATAACAGGAACCCAATTTTGCTTGATTATCGTAACATCATTTTATTCTGTGGCAGGTCTTGGTTAGTTTCCCACGATAAAATAGTTGGGCTAGAAAATGCTAATGGATAAAGCTGAGTTAATAACCTGAACACTATCCAACTGGAGGTGAAGGCTAACGCTATTATGTACACCGAATAAAATGTATTGGTCTTGCAGTACAAGTACAGCAGATATGACTTACTCCTACTTACTAATATTAGGATATTTACATTATGGTGTCAATATTAGCTAGATCTCTTTAAAACCGGTGACTATTCCAGCAAGTAGACGGACCTAGCTAGGTCGTTAGCATAAGCCAGTTGAGCGACACAGACTCGTTTCTTCGCAACTTCAAAAGACACTTACCACGAGAAAAGTTTCCCAACTGATTTTTACAGTAACCACAGCGGTACCCGTCATCCCCGCCGAAATATTCTACTATAGTGTAAGACTTGTTTCCTGCCATCTTTAATATGATCGAGACGGTTGACAGCTGAGTTTACCCGGTGTCCGGCAGAGCACCAGGCCACGCCCACAGTGCATACGTCACCAGTGCTGCGTTGAAGACCAGTGGGACCTTTGAAAGACCTCTCATATGTGGAAAGCTGTGCGTTGTAGCTATGATAGTTTAATTCCAGTTTATTTTCAAGAACTGCATTGCTTACTTTTCTTCAATCATTGTGCAGTACTAAATAAAGAGACTTTATAATTGTATATCATTTGTAAACCAGGGACATTATTATGCAGGTTTTTTAGTGCTAACTTTGTGAAATAAAACACAAAATCGTGGGTAAAGAACTGTACAGCATATTTATTAAATCATCTGTGTAAAGAGGGAAGGACAGAAAAATAAAGATCCTGCACAAATAACACTCACAGTAAATTAGAAAAAGACCAAGGAGAGTTTGCATGTAGAAAAATACCTTCAAAAATCACTGCTGGGCAACTGACTTCCTTTTTCTGGCACCATAAAAATGACCTTACAGAGGAAATGAGGTTTGCCTGTGTATACTTTATGTTTCATCTGTCACACTGTCTCATATACATAGCTGAAACTGTGTTGGGGTTTTTTTTTTTTTTATCATAATACATTTCCTTCTCATCAGCCATTTTCTTAGCAGCTTAGTATTTCTCTAAAAAACTGATTCACAGGTTTATGCACAGATCCACAAAGCCAGGAAATTCTGGTAAAAGTCTCTGTTCTGCATGCAAGTTTCCTCCACCAACAGGGTAGATTTATCCAGGTGATTAAGCAGCAGCTGAAAAGCTGAAATGCTATTGGCAAACAAAAACCAAAATAAACTGCAGACATCAGAATCTTGACTCCTGTTGATGGCTCTTTGGTTGGGCACCTAATTAAAAGCCCCCTGGGGGACAGGGATGTTTTCATGGAGGTATTTCATACTGCCTTGCTCAGAGAAGTCAGCCACAGTGTGCCCTTCCCCACGAAGGACCCATTTGGTGGTCAGAAGCCCTTCCAAACCCACTGGACCTCTGGCATGTATCCGTGCTGTACTGATACCAACCTCAGCTCCTGCAAAATAAGTAAAATTAATTCTTCAGCCACATTTTCAAGACAGAGGAGGTTAGCTCCATGTACAAAACTGATGATGTATAGATGTGTAGTCTCATATTTTTCACAGATGGCATGAAGTAAAACCATGCCTGATACAGTACATACCTAGACCAAAGCGGTAGCCATCGGCAAAGCGAGAGCTGGAGTTCCAGAACACACAAGCGCTATCCACCTGCTGCAGAAACTGTTCAGCTGTCTCTTCATTTTCTGTAACAATGACATCAGTGTGGGAGCTGCCGTATTTGTGGATGTGGTCCACGGCATCCTGCATGCTGTCTACCACTTCAATGCAGCACTCCAGGTCCCCATACTCTGTCCTCAGAGACTTCACCTCAGATGGGCTGAAAGTTAAATAGGATGCAAACCGGGGACCTGCATGGATCTTCACCTGAGAGAAAGCAATGGCACAATGATCTCTCAACAGAATAATGAAGCAATCGATCAAAAAACTTCTTGACCTGAATTAAGTGCCAAATTCTGCAGAAAGTTTTTCTGTTTCTGGCATATTTATCAAAATGTAAAAAACACTTAACAATATACTATAATGCTGCATGTAATATATGTGCCCAAAATTATAGTGTCGGCGTATTTTTCTTACATGTTCTGTTCTCAGCATATCAATGGTCTGGTCAAATATAGGAGTTCGCAACAAATCTCTGTGAATAAGAAGTGTCTCCATGGCATTGCAGGCCGCAGGGTAGTCACATTTGGAGTCTCTGACTAGAATGAAAATTAAGTTAGTACATGTATATTCATTCAGCAGTTTTAGGTGAGCCCAACAAGTTAACAACCACACTTCTTGGGCAACATGTAAAATATATCAACTGTACTCAAATAAAATATGAAAACAAGACTTGCAAAACACAGAAATTAAAACAACAGCAAAACGGCTACATACAGGAACCACATACCAACATCAATAGCTTTGTCTATGCTGGCATCACTGTCTATGTAGACATGACAGACGCCTTCGCTGTGGCCCAGTACAGGAATACCCTTAGCTGCCCTTTGGATGTCCCGGACCAGCTGGGACGAGCCCCTTGGAATGATCAGGTCAATCATCTTGTCTAGTCTGCACAGGTCCTCAACTTCTTCACGCGTGCTTACCTACACAAGGTTAATTCAAGCATATCAAAGGATATCTGAGTTAATACTGTAATGATGTAAAACTCCCACTGTGTTTAAACAATGTAATGTTTTCAGTTTTTACCAGTTGAATGGCATCTGCCACTCCATGAATGGAAAGTGCTTCCTGGGTGAGTTGATGTAGAATTTTATTGGTGTTGGAAGCTTCTTTACCCCCCTTCAGTAGCAAAGCATTTCCACTGGCAATAGCCAGAGCCGACACCTGAAATATAACATTAAATACATAAAAAAAAATGAGAGTTTAACTTTCAATGACAAAGATGTAAAAAGTCTCCCAGACAAGCAGCTAACAGTGTTTAAGTCTACAAGCTGAGCGTTGGGGTTGACTGACCTGTGGGAGACAATCTGGACGTGACTCAAAGATGACCAGCAGGACACCAATGGGGACAGTGATCTGTTCCAGCTCGAGGTTGTTGGCCACCCTGGTCCTCCTCAGCACCCGACCCACGCTATCCCTGGAGGACACGGCAAGCTGACGGAGGCCAATGGCAAGGCTGTTCAGCTTAGCCGTTGACAGACTCAGGCGGTTGATCAGAGGCTGGGACAAACGACCTATGAGGAAAAGAAATGAATGAATAACACTGACAGTGAAGACAGAGAAAATCCTGTCCTCCGCTATAAAAACATGCAAGTGCTATGTATTCATAAGCCTCTTAATGACAACATGGCTGGTGCACACCAGAGCTAAGTGGCAACCAAAGTTGACACACAGATAGTCCAAACCTTCATATGCTATAGATGAATTATAACAAGTGACAGAGCATGGTATTCAAGTCAATTACAAGCAGCTATGGGTTAAGGTTATCAGTGCTTCTTCTCTGTGCCTCTGTACCTGATGCTGTTGCTAACTCCATGTCTCTCTTGTTGGCACTGAGAATCTCATCTTTCTTCTCTGTAAGCAGCTCCGCAAGAGAGCAGATGATTTCCGCTCTCTGGAAAAAAAAAGCACACATACACCACCAAATATGATTAACAAACATCAGAATCAAGAGTAAATGAAGCTGCTACCAGTACAATGTAAAACTTAATGAGTTTGACAAACCCTTGCATCCTGCTGTGAAAAGGATTTTCAATTTTCTTTCCTGTTTTGATGCTGATATGTTTTTAATTCATTATGTTTACAGAGAGCTAAACCAGATATGCTTTCTCTCTACTGTAATCCTGTCAAGTAAATCAATTTAGGAATTATATAAAGAGGTCAGCATACTGCATTTAGGGGACTTAACCTATGAAAACTTGTAAGATTAAATCTTAATGATTTGCAATAAATACCATTCCACTGTGTCAGTGAGGAGATATACAATTCTACGGCAATGAAGCCCAAAAACCATGACAAAACCATCTTCATATACTGTAGCATTTTAAAATCTCTCTGAAGTTAGCCAGACCACACTGAAGGTGCAAAAAAAACAAACCTGTTCAGGTTGCAGGGAGGCCAGAGTCCTGCCTGCATGCCGAGCCATCTCTGTCTGTTGCTCCACAGTTGGACCTGGTGGTGTCAATAATACATGCATCAAACATGAAAATACAAGACAACAAGTGGGTAAAACATTTTTTCCAGATGGTGGTACCCAGTACCTGCAGGTTTCACTTCAGAGAAGAAGGTGCCGACTTTCTTCCCTTCCACAATGTCTGTGATGACGTGGCCTGTGACTTTAGGATGTGTGCCGTTGGCAATGACAACAGACGTCCCACCCTGGAGTGCCCACAGAGCTGCCTTCACCTGATTCAGACAACATAAGAGAGAATAATGCAACATTTTCAACATTCAACCAACTCAGTCCAGTTTACACTTTGAGGCAAAATATTTTTTTTCATTCTGACCTTGGCTTCCATGCCTCCAAGGCCGACTCTGGACTTGGTGCCATACGTAATTGACTGCTGGTCTCCAGGATAGAATATATCAATAAGCTTGGCATCATCTGTTCCTGGGGGGCTGTCGTATAAGCCTGTGGAATAGATTTTTCCTTCCCTTTTTAATCTTTCACAGAACCAAAGCAGTCACCTTGATGTCGATATCTTTTGAAGAAGAAAGAAAAAAACCCGACCAAGAGGCCAGGAAGTATACAGAAATCCAACAATCCAACAAATTACAGATATCACTTTGGGTTTGAGGTAACTTATGATGGGTTTTTGTGAATAATTTTGACATATATTTTAATGATTAATTGATAATCTGAAAATAATACTTGCAGCCCTTTGGAAACATTTAATAACACATAAAGACAATGACTGTTAATGTCATCAAATTAGTCTTTATTTCTGTACCTTCAACATCAGACAGGGCAATAAGGAGGTCTGCTTTCATTTCAACAGCCAGTCGTGCAGCCAAGCTGTCATTGTCTTTGATGCTGATTACCTGAAGTACAAACAGAAATTTTATTAAGCCAAAAAGAAAATCACTGTATTTAACATTTTACTATAGGATAACAGCTTATCAGTTGCTACCATACAACAAAAACCTCCAAGTCCCATTCACCTCTTTTTATAAGGAGTTAACACAAGCAGGTCCGTGAACAATAACATGGAAAAATAAGAACACCATACTCTGAATTAGTAAAGAACATTTAAAGCAGCCTTTAAAATTAAAACCACATGCGCAAGAGGTGATATGTTAGTGAGGATGAAAATGTAAATGAAAAGAAACATACGTCTTTCATTTATGCAAGACTTGAGCAATCCACCATTACACTTCCAGACAACATTTAGCATTCCCAGCATGCCCTTCACACAGTACCCACATTTACCCCCTGCAGGTCACTGTTGGGAACAGGGGGCGGAACAACAGCATCATTGGTGTTGATGATAGGAACTATGTTCATCCGCAGCAGTTCGTGGAGTGTGCTGTTCAGGTTGCGACGTTTCTGCTCATCATGAAAATCCAGGTTGGTGACCAGAATCTACAGAATTGGACAGAAATGAAGAGAATTAAGTGACATTTAACTTATTTACTATCGTTGCCACCATTTTATTCTGTGAGAAAAGTCAAGTACATACTTGTGCAGTGCATGTGCTGTACTGGGTGAACATAGCTTCATACAGCGCCATCAGACCGCTCTGTCCAGCAGCTGCACATGCCCTTGCCTCTAAAACTGGAACTGACTGAAAAGCAGTGGGATTTAACAAAATATTAATCTAATATCGAAGCATTTGTCAAAGAGTGGAATAAAATTCCCAGTGTTCACCATTTCTTTGAGTTGGTTCTGTCCAGAATGCAAGGCTTGTCTGACACTCTGAGACAGCAGGATCTCATGTCTCAGTCTCTGCTTCCCAAACGCCACAGCACCACTGGTGACAATCATCATCTCCCTGCCTTCATTCTGCAGCATGGCCACCTGACGGGACACACAACGACAAAGTCCTTCTTTCAGAGACAAGATCACTCATCAGTCAGGCTCATTCAAGTCCTTGAGCCTGCATAATATCATGCTCACTCTTACACAGCCATCATCAACAGAGTTCTTCTATTGTATATTATAATATTATAAAGAGTATGGTCTAGACTACTCTGCTCTGTATGTAAAGTGCCTTGAGATTTGACACTATACAAATAAAACTGAATTGAAAATTGAATTGTCTGCATTAACAATATCAATGTGACATTACCTGCTCTACTATTGAGGCCAGTCGTCCCAGTGCTAGACCGCACTCATCCCGTGTCACCACAGCACTCCCCAGCTTCACCACAATGCGTTTGGCCTGCTTTAACTCACTGCGGTGGGCAAAAGACTTCCCATGGGGGCGTGGGAGCGAGACTGCAGAGAATAAAGTCACATTTAATCACACATGAGCATGCAACAAAGAGTATTATAGCATGCATATCGAATAAAAGATGATAATAGTGTCCTCTTCAGGTGTGACAAAGAGGGTGTCTGGTTACTTACATTTAGCCTGGGAAAACGCTCTGATGGAGACTGGACACACATTTGACTGCTGGATCCTGGATGGCAGGCGAGAGCACAAGGCCAGCCTGGTAAACATGGCACCGACACTTCAGGACAGCTGTGATGGACACACAAACCAGTGTCAGATTACTCTACAGTACAATGAGATAAGCAGCTTTTGTATATGGCATACAGGCTGCATGGTTTTCATCAACACAAGGCTTATAATGTAAAGGAGATAAAATATCAAAACAAAATGAATGAACACGATTCATTTGAACATTCTCTCAGTCTCACTGTAAAGCTTTGCATCATGAGCCATGAGGTTATCAGCATTGTGTTGGTACTTGAACCTGACACACTGACCCAGTAAAGATGTTTGGATTAGTTATTGTTAGCTTAGAAATATTTGCCAGCTAAAACACAGGAGCTGGTTGCTGCTCACACAAATAAATCCTAACATATGTGACGCTACAGAAGTTTAAAAGTTAGATAATAAGGCTAGCAGATGGTAGCTAGTTATGTGTACAGTGTCACTGCTGTCAAAACGTACATGGGGCTAGCCGACGTTAGCTAGCATTAGCTATTGTGAGCTTCCTCACTGACTAGTTTAACGGCTATTTTCGACAAAAAGCAAAGAAGGAATTTTGCACAAAACGACTCCTTACCCGACAATGTGGAAATGTAGAAAAGCGACCACAGCTACACTTGTGAGTGCACTGCAGGAGACACGTAGTCAGCAGGACTGTCGGCGCTGTGCTGCCACATCCACAGCCCACGTTGGGTGGGAAGAGCCGTAACTGAGCGATGCACCAACCACGTCTACGTAAGACTTCCGGGTACGTTCCCGTAGTAACACATGGAAGTCGGTATTTACGTACGTAGATAACGTACTTTTGATAGGCGGATGTACAGGGATGGAGGGTAAAAATAACCACTGGCTGTTCATAAAATAAATTTAGTTTCAGCTTTAATTTAAGATAAGAAAATAAACTAATTGCAATAATAACTGTAAATACTTAAATACAAATATTTGCAGATAGCCTAAAAGACATATACAAATTATATACTGCTGTTTTAATTGAAATATGTTTTATACTGAAAAATGTTGATTCAATGTCACATATATGTTTATTAAAATTAAGATGATACTTTTTTACATTATAATTTAAAATTACCATAAAAACCATACTTTAACTGTCATTCACTTTACAGAAGAACATTTTGTCCAAAATAACTCAAGGTTCACTTAAGTGGATTACTTTGTCAACCTACTGTTTGCAGACTAAAAAATGAACTTTCACACTAAAATCAACCCATTTTGCTTGATTCATTTTTAAATGGTCCTGCATTTATTTTGTTTGTTTTTTTGGTTAATTGGTAATTTAATTCACTGAATCCAGCTTGTTGGAAATGTGCCACTCAATTGTGTGTGGTCACCTGAAAGTCAATGGCATGGAACAGCTCCTGGAGGATGTAAAGTCATCTTTAGTAATCTGACACTGAGGCACATGAGTGGAGTGTGCATGCCGAGAGAGGCCTGTGAAACATTGATGAGCAGGAGGGCCGGGAGCTCAGTGCACAGGAGCTGCCCCAACAGGTGCCAGCTCAGCTATGGGGACTGTTGAGGAAACATTAAAGTGTCCCGTCTGCCAGGACGTCTTCACGGATCCTGTGACACTGCCATGCGGACATGATTTCTGCCTCACCTGTATCCAGGCTGTGTGGGAAACAGACGGGTCTAACAAGGGTCCTTTCTTCTGTCCAGAGTGTCAGATATTCCTCCCGTCTGACCTCACTCTGGAGATAAACACCAGCCTCCAGACCAAAGTGAAGGACTTCACCGCTAACAGGCCATCAACAGCAGAGCTACACACAACAACAGCAAGCAGGGAAACCAAATCCTCCTCAACTATCCATTGTGACCACTGCATAGAGAGACCATCGGTAGCCATAAAGACCTGTCTGACCTGTGATGCCTCTCTGTGCCAGGCCCACGCCCTGCTGCACCAGCAGAGGTCCGCTCTGAAGGAGCACACAGTTGTGGAGGTGACGGGGGATCCGTTGTCTCTGAAGTGCAGGGAGCACCGCGATGAGCTCAAGCTCTTCTGTATGGAGGAAAGAGTCCCTGTGTGCTGTTTGTGTGTCCTGGTGGGCACGCACAAGAACCACAAAGCGTCTCAACTCCAAGAAGCCTGCACAGACTTCAAGGTGAATTTTAAGATTTTTTTTCTAATTTTCTTGTAAATGTTATGAGTATCTCTTTGTTTCTATATCAGGGTATTTATTGTCTATAGGCCTGTTGTATTTCTGTCCTTAGAGCATGTTAGAGACCACTATGAACCAGCTCCTGAAGCGGAGAGGCGAAGCGGAACATGCCATCAAGGACTTAGAGTCACTGTATACACAAACAGTGGTACAGTCAATGTGAAATACCCCTTTTTAATCATCTATTTTTTATCCACAGAATCCCCTCTTGTATGTACTTAAATAATATTTTTTTCCCTAGAAATCTGCTGCAGATTTCAGAGAGAGGGTCTCAGACAAGTACAGCAGAATCCGTGTGGTGCTGGATGGTGACGAGCGTCTGATGATGCAGATTATAGATGCAGAGGAGACGTACATGACAGAGTGGCTGGAGGCCCAGAGGGGCATTATGGAGGCTCAGATCAAAGAGATAGACAGACTCAGAGCCTCCAGCAAATCACTCCTCCTAGAGACAAATGATCTGCGATTCCTACAGGTAGGTTTGGTCATGTGAAAGTCTTGTACAAATGCAGATAAAATATTTTCTGCATATAGTAGTGCATGACCTATTTATCTTCAACAGCAAATCACAGCACAGAATCTTTGGTGAGTATATCATCACTCTATTTTTTCTATTGTCTTTTTTGTTATGATTTTTGTCTTCTAACGGTTTTCAGTGTTTACTTTAGCGACACCGTGGATTTAGCCCCAACCCAGGAAGTAGACAGAGATCTGTGTAACCCTGAGAAGCTGAGAACAGTAGGGAGGCTGGTGGATGACCTCTCGGTGGCTCTGTCCCAACACTTTCCACGAATGTGGTCATGTTAGTAAAGAATCCAGTATTTTGCAATCAAAAACCAACCCCCACTATCTCTGTAGTTGTGTACTGAAAGTAGTTTTTTTTTATTTGCAGATCTAAGTTCTCCTGCTCTGGACTCCAACACAGCCCATCCAAAATTGGAAATATCCCAGGACAGGAAACAGGTGTACTGGAGACGGCAACCTGTCAGTGAAGCTCCGAGCCCTCAGCCATATGACTCCCAGTACAGCGTCCTGGCTCAGGAGAGTTTTACTACTGGCCAGCACTACTGGGAGGTCATTGTCCAGGAGAAGCCTTACTGGTTAATAGGAATGACAACTGGGCCAGTCGATAAAAAAGATGGCCCAAGTCCAAGTTCATCCAGCCTGGGTGTGAACAGCACATCCTGGTGCATCTACCATGGAGATGGACAGTACCTGGCATGTCATGATACTCAGGAGAAGCAGCTGTCAGTGGGAAAGAGAGTCAAAAAGCTTGGTATGCTAGCAAATCTCCAGAAGGGGGAGCTGTCATTCTACAATGCAGATTCTATGACCCTGCTTCACTCTTTCTGTGTGCAGTGCACTGAGCCTCTCTTCCCCATGTTAAACCCATGCATTGATGTTAATGGACTGAACAGGCAGCCTCTTACCTTGTTCTGGATCAAAGACCCCTGGAATTGGCACGTAAAAACAAACGGGGGTAAAGAGTGAACTTAACCTTAAATGACGTTGTAAATGAAAGCTCACCGATCAAAGTCAACCTTTTTCTAGCAAACATGTTTATTCCTGTTTTGCATGCTGTAAATGATGTGTGTCTGTCAATATTACACGAGCATCATCAGTTTTCCTGCCTGGATCTGTTTCAGGTAAATCTAAAACTATGTTCAAGAAATTTACCTACCTCTGTTATGGCTGGAGCCAAGATACATTTCTCATTACCAACAGCAATGTGTGAGAGAGCAAAGCTTAAAATAGTGTATTATGATGTTCTGATATTATGTTATTGTGATCATATAATGCTGATGTTTTATAGAAAGCTGTTCAGGGAGAAATATAGCTGGGGGGCGTTTCACATTCTTTAGTCTATAGTCATATAGTCACATCTATATTACCTTTTCATTGTCTGCAGTTGTCAAGTCCATTAAATATTTCATCAAGTGGTATCAGGTGCATCTTCAGTCAGCACTTTTGTTCTGTGGTAAAGTCTGTCTATTCAGGCAGCAGCTTAGCCTCTCTCATGTTTGACTCGATGCAGTTCAGAAAGTAAATCACCCGTGTGTAAACTATTGGCTTGTTCTTTGTACAACTGTCCCCTCAGCTCACCAGACCGTGGAGGACGTACACGCCTTCAGTCTCACATGTCAGTGGTCTCACAGAGTTGATGCCCTGCAGCAAATAATGTACTCAGTGAGGCCAAATAACATGGACAGAGCACAAGGGTCTTACCTCTATTTTTTTAAAACTACTATTTGTATAGCTGTCCTCTGTGCACATTAATATCTACTTTTACAAATAGAGTACAGTCTGAAAATCCATATCCAGTCCTTCTGAGGTACCAAGCCCAAATAATCTGTCACCCAGGACATTCTCACAGAGTTTACTGAACCTTTGCAAAACATAATCCGCTTCTTAAAAGAGGTGACATAATGAGAAAATGTAACCCTATTTGATCTTGAGCATTAATTTTGTGTACTGGTTTATTAAAAGGCATATTCATAAAAAACAGGATGACAGGCAGCTAATAGATATACATGTATAAATAAAAATCTACATTTTTACAGTTTTACCCAAATCCTAGTACTGTGAGTCTCCTTATCCTGATCAGGGTTGTAGCTATGAATTCTGCTGTTCCTGGGCCTGGTGAGGACATAGAGTAAAGATGTGAGGCGCAGATCAGCATAAAGAGTTATCAGGACAGTGTAAATATCCTGTCACTACTTTAAGACTTTTTACATTCATCTGTCACCCCACTACAATTACGACGTAACTCCTGCTGAGAGACCACAGAGAAATACTTTGCTCAATAAATAAGAAAATATGAAACTTTTAGGGCTCAGGGCAGTCACATGTTAAATTTATTGTCTTTTCCTTTTCCACACACACATCATTTTTAATATAAGGTTTTGGGTTGTCCTGGGCAGAAAAGCAAAGACATATGACATTTACATGTACAGACAAGTAGCATCTGAATTTAAAATGATACACAAAACCCAAATGCTAAATCGTGATGAGTAAGACTTGCCCTTGAATCCACTTTCTGGCACGGTGCTGAATAGTTGCTTATTGAGCTGCTGCTTGAGTTTTTGACTTGATCCAGTCCAGGAAGTGAACGACCCGTGTGTACACCCCAGGTTTGTTCTTCTTTCCACACTGGTCTCCCCAACTCACCAGACCATAAATAACACTGGTGCTGTTCTGCTGACAGGTCAGTGGTCCTCCAGAGTCACCCTGAAACAAGAGCAAACAGCTGAACACACAGCAAATGCATTGCTGCACATTTGAAGAGCTTACCTCAGACAGGTTATGCACGTAGATATTTTGAATGATTGCATGCCCTTAACTGGCAAGTTTACTCTACTAACCTGGCAGGAATCCACGCCTCCCTGCAGGTGACCAGCACAGAACATAGTATTATCCAGCACATTGCCATAAACATTGGGCTGAGAGCATGTTTCCTGGTTGATCAGGAGCACATTGGCGTCCAGCAGGTGGTTGGAGCCATATTCAGCTGCAGAGATGAAGAAAAATTTGAGTTGTCTCCTTTGTCCTTTAAACCAAAAAACATTCAACCTCCAGTTGTCTCTAAAACAAACCGAAAGGTCCATATGAAAATGACTTTTTTTTTTAGCCTTGTGAAAGTGGCCTTACAATCTTCAGTAGCACCCCATCCAGAAATGGTACACTCCATCCCATCAGGCAGGTCGGCATCAGGCAGACATGCTGTCTTCACGAACTGAGACTCCTTGGCACAAACTCCATTGGTGCCATTCAGCTTCAACAAGCCTTTGGAAATGCAGTTTGGATAAAAGTCACAACCAAATCAAAAATGAAATGATTTTTACATCAAAATTTCATTACTTCAACTTTGTAGTGGGTTAAGAGTTTACTTCATGAACTATCAATACTGTACTTCATCAGTCATATCACTACACAAGCGACATGTTTCACATCCTTACTTAACTAAAAAAGATCAAGATACAGACATAAGATACTATCAGTAAGATCTTTCATTTTCATATAGTTGGTAATATCTGTGCTTATTTCATATAAAATGAGAGAGATGTGGATCACCTATGTCATTGTAAACTGCTGAAGGCGTCTCCCTGTAGTTCTCATGTCTAATGGCCTCTGTGACCTGTATGGTTTGCTCTGTGGGCTCCGACGCATCCAGCGAGAGACCTCCCATAACCACCTGCATGTCCTTGTTTTGCTCACTGTTCAAACACAAGCGACACGTGTTTCAATACAAATTAAAGTCCACATGTGGAAGCTTATCGGCCAATGCTTGGTGTTTTTCTCAGATTTGTAGTCATTATGTTTGTGCTTACATGCAGTGTCCAGCCGTCAGCACCCAGCAGCTCTCGATGAGAACTCCTCCACAGATGTGTCTGAATGGCTGGTTGGTGTTCTGTTGTCTCACTTGGAGGGACACCTGCCAGGGTATACCCCCGGGAGCTGTCTTCAGACCCCCATAGATTCGGGTAATGGACTTTTTGGGCTGAGGCTTCCCACACGTGGTGAACTCTTGCGGTGCAGGGGTGCTACTGGGGATGACAGAAGCACCCGTGGGTGCAGAAGAAGGCTGTGGAGCCTCACTTGTCTTCTCGGTCGTTGGGGGTTTGGAAGCAGTGGGATCAGGGCCAGGAGGGGCAATTTCAGTTGGTGTCTCACCTGAAAACATGCACAAGACGTTAACAAAAGATAACGATTTTTGCTCATAATCAGAACATTGTCTAAAGCTCGAGAGCTGACCTGTCGTCTCAGGACACTCCGTCACATCACAGTAGTCCCACAACAATCTGCGACCTTTTCTGTAGAAGCACCAGGGCGACCCGTCTCCGTCTGGGTTTCTGTGACGTACACAATGTGTGAATGAGTGTCCTCTTGTAGATGTCCTCTGCTATTTGAATACGCATATTTATTTGTCCTGACCTGCAGAAGTTGTGAGGGCCAAGTCCATCTTGGTCCTCGGCGGAGTTGAAGGGATCAGCTCCTTGCTCCAGGATGAAGTGAGAGTTCCAGTAGAGGCATTCATGGCCTTCATCTGTCTCGCTCACATTGCCACGGTATGACTCTCCATCACCCGTGTAACAGTCATTTGGGCCTGAGAAATATACCTCACTCAGTCAGTATATGACTTCTGATGATGCAACACCTGCATCGACAGGGAAAAAGGAAATCATTTTTCATCATATTTACCAACATGGCAGAAACGTCCTCTGAACCCTGGAGGGCACTGGCAGTCAAAGTCATTACCATCCCTGGCGCATGTTCCACCATTCCTACATGGATTAGGCTCACACAGTGAAACTTTGGAGAAAAACAGTTAACAGTGAAAGCTTGCTTTAAGGGAGGCTGTTGAAACATGTAAGAACAGAGGTATTCTGTCTTGTTTGGGCAAAGAAACAGGCCTCACCGGTTTTGCAGTTTGGGGGCTGGAAGGGCTCCTTGCATTTGCACTCATAGAACGGGGGGCTTGAAGTCAGCACACATTCACCACGCCCACATCTACCTCTCCTACAATGTTTTGGACCTGAGATGATAATGCAATAGTTTGAATTATATATTGTGCATGTATGACCAGTCCAACAACAGAAAAGGAAAAGGGAATTTTTTTCAAACCTTTTTCGCATCTCTTTCCCTTGTAAGGTTTGGGACAGTCACATTTGAATTTTCTCTTGCCTTTCTCCTGACATACACCGTCATGGAGGCAAGGGTTTGGGTTGCATTGGCCTGGGAAATGACAAAAGTTAAGAGGGGAATGGAAGATTTAAACAAGAGCTTTCCAATGTAATGTAGCCTATTATGTAGTTATTGGAAAACATGTGACATTACACAGATTGGTGTAAAGAGTCTGACTGCGTTTTAACTCTCTCACCTTCTGGCTCTTGAAGTTCAAAAAGCCATTCTGAATTGGCTGGTTCTTCATCATCGTCATCATCACCCGCTCCTTCCACGATCCCAAAGAAGAAGTCTTAAAGAGTAATTTGCCTTTATTAGATATAGAGCATTATTGTCTTTATCTCATTCTTACCCTATAAAACTTGTGAGGTCTAGCTGCGAGATATGAACTGTGAGATGTTACAGGATACTAAATGTTAAACGCTGTTCTATATATGATATTTTATAAAAAGGAAGAAGCATTTACCTTCAATTATATCCTGAAATCTGTCTTTTTTGCCACGTCTAGGTTGTCCAGGTCCCTGTGGATCCTGATCGTGATGGTGATGATGATGTTTCTTGTGCTTTTTAGGTTTCAGCTGAATAATAATTTGACAGCACAATGTGAGAGTCACGACAATAAAAAATAATGTGCAGTTGATAGAATTTTGTTAATATTTTGCACAGTTCAAAAATGCAGAGAATTAATCTGAGAATTAACAGTGACACTGACAACGAGCTCTTCTGAATTTTATTCCCAGCGAAATGCATCATCAGACATCGTAACATTGTAAGAGTACATTTGCTTATTGCTACAAATAGCTGTAGAATATAAACAGTGAATACATACTTCAGCAGGCATGAGGAGCACCGCTAAGAAGAGGCAAAAGAAGAGGAGCTTTAGCTTCATGATGGCAGTGGATCAGAAGACATCCAGGAGAGTAGAATGAGAGTGCGCTGTCTGGCAGATCACTCACACTTTTCTAAACATTTGTGTAAAGCACACAACCTTTGATTCACCGGGGGTGTGTGGCACCCATAGCTGCTGCTGAGTCAGCTTTATTGATTTGATCTGTGCTCTTGGATAGTTGGAGGTTTTTTTTCTAGGAATAATATGCAGAAAACTGCTCATGTCACCAAACACTTACAATGAATAAACGCATGGTGTAAAGTCAACATCATAGTCTCCGGCACCAGTGAAACATTTTTCATATTGAAATACATTCAGATGAATTTCTATCACATGAGGTGGGCGCGCGCTCAGATGCAACACAGAGGCTCAGAGAGCATATTTGCAAAGCCAATTATTTGTTTGAATGTAGACTTTGGATCTACATACACTAGGTGCATATCAGGATACACTACTATGTGCTTTTTTCTTTATACATTCAAAAAACCAGTAAAGTGTATTATACTTATAGCATGATCGTATGCCCAATCAAATATACTAATAACATCACTTGTATAACAGTATCAGTAACTGTGACTTTTTTTTTTCTTTTACAATTTTTTGTTATCAAGAGAGAAACTCATTATCCATAAAGCACTGTGTTCATGGTCCTTTTTTTTAGTTGAATGAGTTTAGAGATGGGTCACACTGCTTCTTATATGCTTCTGTACATTCATCTGAAAGTTCAATACTCTCCTTTAACGTGATTTCTTCTACTACTCGAAATTTTTTATTACATTGTGCCTCTATGTTATCTGAAATACATTCAATTATAACAGGATTAGCAAGGGTACCACTTTCTAATAATTTTAAAAAGGGTTTATTATTTGTAACTAGTGGCTTTATTAAGGGTTAATAAAGAATATCATAATGCTTTATGGATTAGGTTTATTCTTCTCTGGCATGACACTTGCTTTGTGTTTTTAGAAAGCTCCTTTTTTTATTTGGAAAACACTCCTGGACCATTTACCTTCTACAATTTATTAACAGAATATGTGGACTGTAGACTGGGTGAACTATTAGAAAGTGAGAAACCCAAACCAACATTTATAACTGTATTATTACTAAATAGAAAGGCTAAACCCCAGTCAGACAGATATTTTACAAACTGGCAAACACAACTTGTATCTATGTATCTATATATATATATGGGTTAAGGCTATGGATTATGGATGAACGATGGATTGTCATGACATTGATAGTGCTCACTTGAAAAATATGTCAATATCTACTAAATGGACTGGCAACATATTTTGTGCAGACTGTCCACAGAGCACCATCATCAGGTCAACATTTGTCCAATAGTTTGGTTTATGACCACATACCTGAAAAACGAACAATATTCCCATCAGCCTCAGCTGTACTTTGTGTTTAGTGCGAATTAGCAAAAGTTATTAATAAAGCCATTAGTTACAACTCATAAACCTTTATAAGTGGTGTGTTATTAGAAAGTAGTGCCTCAGCAAGGAATTACTAAATGCTTTTCTGTGGAGCTACTAATCCGACATCACTAGTAGGAGATGGAGTGTTACAGATTGTGATAGGTTTAGAATTGGTGCCGCTGTGGTCGTGACCAGGACACAGGGCCAGGTGGAGGCAGTCTGAGAAGGTTCCAGCACAGAAGGAGAACAGCGGCGTCATGTTGTCTGCCTCGAGAAACGTCACCAATCCCGCGGGGAAATTACACAACACGCCAATCCGACTGAAGCGTTTTGTGAAAGGCAGCTGATGGGGCACCCCTCCGTGCCAAGCTGTGTACTCCCCATCAAAGAACTCCACGCACCAGGACTCGTCCCCTCGGCCCAACCAGCACTCCTCTGTGGTGCCCTTGCGGAGAATGGTGGGATAGGTGACACCCAGCTCCCAGTAAGTCTTGCCAGTCACGTCGATCTCCCAGTAATGGCGGCCGAAGCTGTAGCCTTGCGAGCTGATGACATTGAGGGTGGTGTCGAAGCGTCCGGGGAGGTCAGGGAGTTGCTGCCAGGTGTCTGTGTAGGTGGCACTGTCGCCTTTGGGAGAGATGATCAGCTTTGGGTGGGCCGTCTCTGGATCCAGGCGCACCTCACTGGAATCTGGAGACACATATTGAACACATTTTATACAGAAAAATCTGCATCTGAATCAAAATCTGTGGTTATGAACGCTATAGAAATAATGTGTGAACTGACAACTCTTGAGGAGTTTCTTGATTATAGGGGTCTGTGAGCAGATCAGCAGCAGCATGTTGTTGGTGAGGTTGAGGATCTGCTCAGCTTTAACTTCGTCCAGGCTCACACTGATCGGGTCTGTCCTGTTTAGCAGATCCACCACTCTGGAAGAGACAGACCATAGTGACAAACATCAGCTGTTGATGCTTTTTAAAAAAGTAATAATTATGATTTGACTTCATACCTGTCCAGTGTGTCCACGTCTTGCTGCTCAGGGAATGAAAAGAAAGACTGGAGACAAGTAGAAAGATCGGGATTAAAATATCTTCAAAAGCACAATGTTTTATCACATATAACATTTTTAGTTTCATACACAAATTAAAAGGTAAACATGAAATTTCAAATCATATTTTGCCCACTGGACTTTGCCACTGTCAACTTCAATCACCATTGTGTCAGGCTCTGTGTCGGTCTGGTCCATTGCCACAGTGAGTCTGGCCAGGTCCTGCTCGATCTCCTGGATCAGAGAGCAGTTCTTTTCCATCAGCCCGTCCAGGGCAGAGACGGCAGCTCGCTCCTCCATCTCCAGGTGGGACAGGGTAATCCTCAGGTCCTCGTCCAGGATGGCCTGGATCTCCTGATATTTCTGTATGATGCTCTCCCGTATCGCTGAGGACTTTTTCTAAATCCAGGCACAAGCATTTATCAGTTTATCATACTGTCTGTTCACAGGTGTAATTATAGTGTTTTTGTTGCAGCGTGAAATGTTGAATTTTCTTATTTCACAGAAAGTTTCACATTGTGCCAAAATGGAAGCGCTGACTAGTCTGAACACAACTCACTGCGATTTCTGATTGCCGTGCTGCCAGTTTTTTCAGTCTGTATTTCACCGCTTCCCTTTGCTTCTTCAGACTCTCTTGGTGCTTTTCTAATGTCTCCTGTAGGAAGGATTGCACACACATTCAGCACAGATCAATTGAGCCAAATTCTCTGTGGCAAAGTGCGGCCGCTGAAGCAGTTTATTATGATGAAGGCAGCAGCAAAGCTGAGATTGACTGACAGGAGTGTGTTTATTGTAGCAACCATCTTGTCTTCAGTCTTTCTCTTATATTTTATGTTTTTTGGGACTGCATTTTCAAATGGTTGTTTCCTGCAGCAGCACTGAAGGTTTTGCTTTGTTTCTGCCACCTGATCAAGCAGGTAATGATGGCCATTAATCTCCTCATTGCCATTACATGACTGACCCAAAGCACAGTGTTGTGACCCCAGAAGCAGGCATCTGTCTTCCATATTCCAAAAGTCAATGTTTGTCAGTGTTTTGGAAAATTTATGATTCTTGTGTCCAGGATCATTGGCATTTGTTCCACACTAATTCCCCCTGAGACTGAATGAGGACATACTGCAGCTCCCACAAGCATTGACTGTAGAATGACACATTACCTGCTAATTAAGAGCAGCACTTTTTGATGCAACATGGTCAAAGGAGAATATTTTTGTCATGAGATTTTAAGGATCATATTGGCATGTTTGTGCAGTTTTTACTACATATTGCTTCAACTTTATTCCCCCCTCCAACCAGAAATACATTTTGTTACCTCACTTAGATCCATCACCATGCAGAATGATGGATGTGCAGAGTTTGACCCCAGCAGGTGGTTTTAACACTCATCTGGTGGAGGAGGACAGTTTCTCTGCGCTCACCTTGAATCTGAGTTTAAGATACATATGTATGAGCAGGATTTCTTGGCATCACAACTAGTTTGCAGCCAATCATGGTCCAGTACGCAACTTAGACTAAACTTGAAACTTCCAGAGCACACACACTGAGAATGGACTTTTTAGTAAAGATTGTCTGCTAGTCTGCTAGTAGTTAACTTTTCAAAGAACAATATTTACATATTCATAGATGTTGGGTTTCAATGAGGGAGAAGGAGCAGATCCAATTTTAAGGATATTAACTGGTTTATTGAAGTTACTGATCATTATTCCAAGCAGAGTATTTTGTATGTCTTAAAATGAGTCTGAAGGTCATGTCAAGTTCATTTCAACAATATGAAAATTAAAACTGGACACATGCTTGAAGTAAGTTGCCTGTTCAATTGAAATTTAGTTTCCGTTCTCTATTGTCAGTTACATTAACATTGTGAGCTACTGTCTTGAAAAGTCATGATAATGATGAACAGTAATGTTCAGGTGAGAGGGTCTGACGTCTGATATTTAATAAGAGATTTACAGCACTGCTTCCATGACTATGCTCATGAGCTGCCATATTGTTGGAAACAAAAAGCCAGAGGATAAACAATAGGAAGATATTATGAACAGGATGAAATGAATTTGGCCCTTTCTTGCATTAAAGAGGTGGATGCAGTTACCAAGATGTCTTGCTAAATGCACATGAATGCATCAATCTGGAGGAGGTGTTTGCAAATGTAGACAAAGATAACCAACAAAACAGAATGTTTAATGTTCACAGTGATGCATTATCTTCCTCAAGCAAGGTTCAAACAGTAGGTTTTAAATCATACCGATGTGAAAAACCTTATAAGTTAATGAGGAAAAAAAAACAGTGGTATGCTTTGGAAAATGTGTTGCATGATGTCTTATGATAGTCTTTCAAGCCACAATCAAATTTCATTTTTTTCAGTTCTACGAGAACAATGACTTAATCTTTAGTTGGTTGTTATTCACTAGTTTTTGTACTTACATCACAGGAATATTTGTCCCCAGACAAAACTTTGAGATGATACACTGGAAGTACTTGTGTCAGAGTAAAAGATCTAGTAAAGAGATGCTTCCTCACAGGGGACCCGACTAATGTGTTTGTGAAGAAGGTCGATAGACTGCACCATGTGATTGTTCCCATAAAAGCAAACCAGACTACCTCTCACCCTGTGTGACATCACTGAACCAGGTGTGTTTATTGGTGCAATGTAGAGAAGGAAACAGAGAACAGAAAAGAGGCGGTGGGTACCTTTGGTATAGCCGAGGGTCATATGGTTCATGGTGATTTAAAGCTTTATTGGCTTAGATTTCAATACAACAAATGGCAGTGTGGGTTTTCATTTATAAAACAGTACTTTCAAATACAGTTGCTTCTTACATTAGGTGTTTTATCTATTTGTCGGTTACTGTATGTTGGCATTAAACGGCATTAAAATATATTAAGATTTGTACTTCCAATACATGTAAAGGGAAAGTGTCCGGCCATGTTTATGAGAGCCTGAGAAGAGAGACGTTTTCTTTTTGTCGGGGTCAGATGAATGTTTGGCGTGTACAGTAGGCAGGGGAGGGAGACTGACGGTGTGTAGGTGCTCGGATGATTCATTTCCATGTAGATCCAGTAAAACAGTTGATGGGTCAGCTGACTGCTTTCCCACTTTTTTTTTTCTTTAATTCAAAGACTCACTGAGCCGATTCTTGCAAACTTTGGACTAAAACTGTTTCAGCCCAAGCGAAGGAAAGCTGACACATGTTCAAGCTACGAGCATGGACATTTCGTAATGGCGCCATGAGGTTCTACTGTACTTACAAAGTTCCACAGGAATCAACAGCAACAAATAGTAGGAAGAAACAAGCAAGAAAGAAAGGAAAGCAGTTCCACTCAAAGCAAAGCAAGAAGTAAAACAAGCGCAGTCAAACCAAATAACATGACCCTATTTATCATTCAGTCTCATTCTTTGTCATTTTTGAACATGGAAGAGATTCCCATTCCTCGTTTCCTGTGCAAGTCTAACTGGACAAATCCTTCAGATCACAGTCTCAGGAAGCATCAGAGCAAAAAGAGTCCATTTCACCGCTTCCTTTGATTATGCCAGGAAAATAAAAAACAAACAAAAAAAAAAAACAGAAGAAAAGGAAAGAAACCAAAAACCTACATCTAGATTACAGTTGTTGTGTGCTATCTGGATGAATGTACAGTATGTGCATGCTGCTCTGAGTGCTAGAAGAGCTTGGCCTTCTTTTTCATGTCGTTGCGTTTCCACAGGGGAAGCCTGTCAAACTCCTGGATCTCCATTCCAAAGATGTCAAAGAACGTTTCAGGTGCTAAGTGGCGCTAGAATTGAGAACAAAGGTGGAGAAAACAAAGGAGGGGAGGGTGGGAGGGGAGGGAGGGTGTTCGTGGTTAGCACCAAAGCCATAAAAAGGGTCACTGCAAAAATGACAAGAAGCAATGGATACTGCACATTCCTTGCTACAGTTGTATTTGTGTAACATGTCATTTACACAAAGTTAGAGAAATCCAGTATCAATTGCGGACAGTCAGGTGGAAAACTGATACCTCCAGTCTGGTTCTGTCCACATCCCTGGGCAGTTTAGCTCTCCCTCTACTGGTTATCATGAGCATTTCATAGGGATACACCTTCAGAAGGAGACACTCATCAGTGAACAGGTCAAACCTCCAAGCTCGAGTTAAGCTTAAATAAAAAAAACTTGCACACAAAACCTTTCATCAAACAGAACTATCAAATTTGGATATTTCTGCAGTTCTGACTGTGACAGAGAGAACACTGGGTGGGAGAACAGGTACGTGACAGGAGGCCGACTGGGAGTGAGAGCTGTTCTTTAGGTTGTCGGTGGGGAAATGCAGGGTGTTTATGGTGTGCACACTTTTTTTTGGGGGGGTGTAGAAACGTGCAATATATTAGGTAAGGGCAAAAAACATGAAAACAGTTATGTAACGGGCTGTATTTTTAGAGTAATTTAATGCAAACTAAAAAAAGACCAGTAATGTAGGCCAAGAAAATCCACATGGGAATGACCGTCCTGGAAAACTGAGGTGCCTCTACTTTTCTAACTAATCCCATCTGTACAAGAAGAACCTGACAAATGATGGTTGTTAATTTATCCGAAATGCTCAATAATAAGCAACTAGAAGTTCTCTGAGGCCTCTGACCAACTCATATCCACACAGTAATATACAACCTCTTATATACTACGCAGTATATAGTGATATGAGTTGTTTGGATGACAGTCTGGGCGTTGGATTCTCCACTGTATGCTGCATACAGTATCCAGCCACTTTAAGTCAAAGCTATGTGCAGATGAGCATGGAGAAGCCAGCATGCTAAGCGCCAGAGTGACTGGGCAGCTCCTGAAGCGGCATGCTAAATCAGGAACCCAGCTAATGTGAGTCTTTCACCTCCAGTATAAAAAAAATCTCTTTCAGATCCCTATTTCTTCCACCAATGTCCCCACTCTGAGAGGGTGAATACAAGGTGCTAATTGTTTCATTTCATCCTCCTCTTTTGGGTCGCTCTCTTTATTTCTCGGTCGAATCGTCAGGGTTGGATTACCTCTAAATTAGTTGCTGGATGTATCCTTGTTTACAAGTTAAAATGCACTTCACTAAGTGAACAGTGTATAATTTTTTGTAACACATTTCAGTGTAGATTACAATGTTGTCATCAGTACAAAAAGAAGAAGATACTTGCTTTTGGTTCCAACATATTAGGCATAGATACTCCCCTGTCCATCCTTGCAAGTGCTGCACGGCCATCCTTAATGTGCTAAAGAATAGAACATACACAAATGTAATATAGTGGAAGGGGACTGCAGGGTTAATGGCAATGAATATGTCCACTAATGACAGTGGGCACAGTTTTCACTGGATGGAGCAAGTAGCTTGGATACTTTCGAGTATCTTAATTAGTATTCAAGATGGGCAGTCGTTTACATGTTTTCTGAATGTCTCTATAGTTTTTTTTTTCTATGGTGAATGTATTTAAATGTGACATTTAGCTTCATAGAGTCATGAGTCATAACATTGGTAAACAACACACAAAACAAGACATGAGGCGATGATTGTACATTGCATTTACAGTACACTGGTTCAGCTACTGGGCAGTGCATGTTTGGCCATTTGAAATCAGTGCACCGCATGCCCTGTAGTTGACATTAATTCAACAGTGATGCAAGCATGTAGCAGGAGTGGGCGGTGTGCATTCAGGGCAAGGTGTCTCTTGCAACCCATGAGCAAGCAAATATATGATGCAAGGTGAGGAAGCATGCCATGTGAAAAAGCAGATGAGAGACATACCTGAAACTCTGCAGGACAACATGGGACAGAAAATGAGACTCACAGTTAATGGTTTTGCTGTCAAATCCCCTGCCAGGCGACTATCTACAACACTGCTGTCCCTGACGACACATTGTGCGAATCATTATGCAAGTATTTCAAAATGCACGTCCTTTTAATGTACACGTAGCAAGCCATTTTTGAATACTGATGCTGAATAGCTCTGGTGAAATTGGCAAGAGATTTGCTTGGTGGCCACATTTTGGTTGCAGCTCTCACCTCTGCCTCCTCCACACATGTCACCATAGCTGTTGTACTGGGTGAAATCTGTAGACTGGGGCTGCAGGAACACACAGATACATCAACATTAACATATGGTGATTATAGTTTTTCTGATTGCCATCGATCTGTGTGTTAGTATGAGTGAGCTCTCACCCGATGCAGCCCATTCCTTCCATAGCCAGGCAGAGAGTTAGTTTTGGTTGGAGAAGTTGGATCTGAAACATAAATATTGTTCAAAATTATACTGAAGTTGACCCAAATCAGGAACATCAGATCACAAATTCAAGCAATTTCATAATCCAGACACGTCTCGGTTTAAAAAAAAAAAAGCAAAGATCTACACATGATATATAGCACAGACCTTGTGTTAGAGTACATTGCTGACAACTCAAGAGCACATTAGCTGATGTAGCTGCTCTGTACCTGCGTCACAGTTGGTCTGTTTGGGGTCGTAGCGCTGAGCGGAGAGGCTGCGTGCGTGACGCTCCCTGATCTGTTCTTTTTCCATCTCCTCCTTCAGAATGAGCTTTCCCAGACCAGACTGAATCTACACACACACACAATTAATTTAAAGTATATCCATATGTAAACATCAATCTATGACACAAACATTAAAGATACAACCCTAATTCCAAAGAAATTGGGATGATCTTTTTTTTTTCACTTTTTGAGATATACTCAATTGAAAACAGTACAAAGACAATATATTTAATGTTTGACCTCATCAACTTCATTGATTTTTGTAAATATCTGTTTATTCTGAATTTGATGGCAGCTACATGTTTCAAACAAGTTGGGACAGGAGCAACAAAAGACTGTGAAAGTTGTGGACTGATCCAAAAACACCTGTTTGGATCATTCCACAGGTAAACAGGTTCATTGGTAACAGGTGATAGTATCATGATTGGGTATGAAAGGTTCATCCTGGAAAGACTCAGTCGTTCACAAGCGAGGATGGGGCAAAGCCACAAAAGTGACATGACTGTATAAAGGAGATTATTACATGGGCTCAGAAACACTTTGTAAAACTGTTGTCAGTAAAGACAGTTAACTTGCAAATGACTGCATCCTGGTTTGATTTATGTTTTACACAGCGTCCCAACTTTTTTTATTCATATATGGCTTTCAGGTTTATGATTAATGGAGGATATATGGCAAATACAACAATAGAAAAACAGCTGTTGAATTGAAGACGTGGTTATCTCACTGACCTTGCTGAGATGTTCCTCCTGGATCTGCTTTCTTTTCAAGGCCTCTTCCTCCTCCTCTTCTCTGGATCGTCTCCTCCCTTCTGAACCTACGGGTGCCGTACACAAGCCCAAAAACGTATATACACACATATACGCACCAATATAGACACACACTTTCTGGAGGAAACCATGCTTCACATGTACTTGTACAGTACAACCACATGAAATGCTTCATCCACAGTTCAGTTTTTGAGAAAGACAGAAAGATATGGCTGCTTCACTTGGCTGTAGAGCGGTGACGAACACACAAATGAGTAATAGGTGGACAGAGGAACACAAATGTGAGACAGAGTTGACGAGACAGACAAACAGAAGGACTCATTGGAATATTTGGCCACATTGACATGATGGATGCTCACACTTGATCATTCATGTCAAGATTTTACTGGATGTTAAATACACAGAACAGAACAATGTAAGACAGACAAGACAAAAGTCAGTTTGAAGTCAGTCTCAGTTATCTCTGTCCGAGTCATTTGCGGCACTATTGTGTACAGCTAGTGCACCCATCATGTGCAGCAAGAGAGCGTAAAATGGTGAAAGTGATGCTACCTCAAGCAGAAAATAACATGGCAGCAACAGAAACCAAGGAACGCTTCTTTGTGCAAGCAAAACTTAAAGGCAAATACTATAACGCCTGAATAACAGCGTGAGCTCGGAGTGAAGCGGGGGATGCAGTTAAACGTTTGGGGGCGGCTAGAAGGGAGGAATAAGAACAGTTCAGTTGTGGTGAGGTGGCTATTGTACCGCTAGAAGGTAACAGTGCAAGCATGCCCATCAGGAGCCTACTGTACCTAATACAGCCAGAGAGTAGGGCCAACGGTCGCCCTCACTGAGCTGTGAGCTGTCGTCCGGAGAGGGAGCATGGGCAGCGGGGAAGGTGGCAGATCTGATGATGTCATCAGCAGACTTGCTTTGGCGTGCTATGGCAGCTGTATCTAGGTTGGTAATCATTGGAACTGATCTATCAGTGTCTAGGTCACAGTCCCAGCCACAGGTAAACATCTCAGCACCATCTAATTTCATCCTGGATCACCCAGGATTTAAAATATATGCCGTCTACAATGCAAAAACATTTTTTCCTAACAAGTCACTGAATGTCGGATAGATCTAATCTTCTGAAATAAGTGAAGTGAGGACGTGCCAGTGGCTAAGAGTCAGTGCGCTTTTGAGGATGTTTCAAGGATGATTTTAGTGGCATCTTGCATAAGATTGCACCAGCTCTGAGAAACATCACTTGCTTAAAGAAGCAAGTCTCAAAACCAGCTGGTGTGCACTGTAAGTGAAATCCGCTCACACCATTGGCATATTTTGTCAGATCCATTTTAAAGCCAGACTGTGTAACTTTCAAAAAAAAGAAACAACACAATCTTTGTCTTACAAATGAAAAGTTGAGAGCACGAGCAATAAAATACAGCCAGTTCTTTGACTTTATCATTTACATTACATGAAGCCTGTCACAGATAAAAAATTTCAATGGTTTTATTACAAAAGTAGTAACAGACGTAAATTCACTAGCCAGAAGACGTGTTGTGGAGCCAGGTTGCCAAATGATACCTGGAAAATTGTGTGATCAGTGATTAGATGTGATGAGTGTGATTATCCTGTCCCAACTCTGCAAAAGTTAAATAGTCTCACTTTCAAGAAACGGCTGACTGTAACATCACGACTGTGACTTGTTAAGACAAAGTGTAGTGTAAAACAAGCTAAAGGGCAGACAGAAGAGGATTGGAGACAGACTTCAAACAGTGGTTATACAGTGATACTGGGGGTGACTACATGGTTAGATGAATACACACTTTCAGTTGATTAACAAAAGCATTTTCAAGACGCCATCAATAACATAATTTTGAGCTAATCAATACTGAATTAGCACTCAGACATTTTTCACTTCTTACAGCACAACAGGTTATACCATAAGAGGAAAGGTACCGTGTTGTTTGTAGATAGGTGGTTTTCTGTAGATGTTGCTCCCCTGATCTGAAAACATTCAAATACAGAAAAGATATTTACGGAGTATACAGTGCCTCCATTATATAAATGAAAATCTATTCTAGCAAGGGAGGGATTACATTGAATTTCACCCTTCTCTCTGGAATACATCTGTACAGTTGTGAAAGAAGACGGGAAAAAGCAAAAGCTGATCCCAAATTCCCAAATGGAGCATAATGACAGAGATAGACAGATAGATTGATAGATTGATAGATAGATAGATAGATAGACAGAGAGATAGATAGATGAACTGACTATCAGACAAAAAGAAAGAAAGAAAGAAAGAAAGAAAGAAAGAAAAGAAAGAAAGTAGGGACGAGCAGTGACAGGGTGCGCTCCAGCTCCTACCTGGGAGGTGGAAATGTTTAGGGGTCTGAGAGAGAGGTGGGGTGACCGGCCGGCTGTCGGGCCTGAGCGGGAGGGGGGAGCTCCGGCCACTCGGCGGGTCGGTGCCTCCAGTGAGAAGAACCGAGAACAGAACATAAGCTAAAGGGGAACCACAGTCTGAACGGTGCAACACACAGGGACCAACGTGACCAGCTGAAGTCATCTTGAGCGAATGGGAGACATTCTGGTTGGTTTTTGATAGATGCAGTTTAATGAAGCCGCATGTGCAAGATGAAAAACTGGCAGAGTTTAAAAAGCGAGATTAAATGCTTGAGAGATGCGTTATGAGTCATGTATAATGTCTGTTAGTTTGTTGTATAATATGAATTCACAGTTCAATAAGAGTTCACAGTTAAGAAGTTAATACCTCCCAGCATGCAACAGCAAACCTATATTACAAAACATTTCTTTTTATCTCAGCCCTACAGTTTACTAGAGGCTGGGGACTCATTCTGATAAGGCAAAAAAAGTGATCCGTCATCCAACATTCGGGGGAACTGTCAGTTTGGATATTGGATTTGGATTTACTAGTATCTCTCAAGTGCATGCAAAGCTGCAAAACACAAACACAAAGAGCCTGTCAGCTACTTTGGCAGAGGCCGTGTTAGACAAAGGTGAATGAGTGCATGCTAGTTAGTGAAGAGTCAGTGCCTTGGCTGCATGGGTTAGACCATTCATGGCAGTTATAGTCTCATGAGAAATGGATCCAGAATGACAGATGGGGCATTGACAGGAGGTGGCATCCCAGGTGACGATGGAGATGATGTGTTGCCTTGGAGGGGGGGGTCAGCGGAGAAGAGTGGAGTGGGGCCCTTACCTTGGCTATGGGGGAGGAAGTGGTGTCTGAAAGGGGAGGTGGGGCGGGAGTCACTATTTCTGGAGCCCACACTGTTACTGCACAGGGAGGAGCAGAGCTTCTGCATGCCTGTCAGAGCCTCTGCAGGGAGGGAGGGTGTGAGACAGGGGACAAAACCCCAGGACCAGGCAGCAGGTGTGGACGATTTGGGGAGGAGATAGAAGGCGAGAAGGTGAGGGACAAAAGAAAAGGAAGATATACAGAAATCAAAGTCGAAAAAAGAGGAAATAAAAGACACCCAAAGTGAGAGGTAAGGCGCATTCAAGATGAACGAGGAAAAGTATCACACTTTAAAAATCAAAACATTTTTTAATGGAAAGAATAGCAAACTCAGGAGAAACTGTGTTGTTAAAGGTGCAAAATTGACTTTCAGGTTGTCATTCTACAAAAGGAGGGATCGTCCATCATGTCAAAGCAAAAAAAAATCAATAACATAACAACCGAAAGTCAATTTTGGTGAAGTTCCCCTTTAAAGTGGTAAATAGATCAGAAAGAGGGAAGTGAGGGTCAGTGAACCCATCCACAGTGTTTTAACAAAGATCTCATTGATCCACCTCATAAAAAGCCTGAAATCACTGATTTTTATCACAAATATATAACTATATACTTATACTAACACAAACTCACACACCAACACACAAGTGCTTACCTGGCCTGTGAAAATGCTGTGGTGACCGTGACAAGGTGGGGGTGTAACCATGGCGATTATAAACTGGTGATCCTATGGAGCCCTGACTGGTCGACCTTTGGAGGATGCGTTCCCTCCTGTCATAAGAGCCCTGACACGCACAGACAGGTCATTACACAAACTGCTGGGATGAATGTGAATTTATTATATACTGAATTTGCATTTGCATACAGAGGACACTGAATTTGACATAATCATATGCTCACCTCACCAGGTGGGGTTGGCGACATGTTTCTTGAGGACTAGGAAGAATCAAACAAGTTAGAAATTATAACTTTGTTTTTAGGACTTTCTTTGAAAATAAGACTGTTTATCTAGATAATATTAGACTGCTCCATAGAGGCAAAAGAGCCCAGATAGTCAAACATAAATATCAGAGTATCATAGTGTTAACAGGCTTTAAATAACACCACCAGGACTCATCTTCCACATTTTTGCAAGCTGTGTACCTACAACACAGATGGTCTCTTTTTTATGTGATGCACACATCTGTTCTTTTCTTTGCCATGTAGCACAATTTATCATCAGCAGCACGCGGTGACGTATCTTACCTTGTCATCGGGCAAGGGGGAACGCTCCCTCCTGGCAGTGTGGAGCTGTGAGAGACACGGGAGTTCAGTGCTGCACAAAGGCTTTTATTACAGCATTAAAAATCTCACACAGTCAGTAAAGGCTCCTTTGTGTGCATTAATACTTCTTTTTCATGAGGAAAAGTCCTGCGAGAGGAAAACTCAGCAAAACAGAGGATCATTCGAGGATGAACTCTCTTAATGCACAGTACTGTATGTGCATATGGATGGCGTGCATGCAGGAAAAAGATGCATGCGGTCTGTGTGTTTACCTCTCCCACACTCTCTCGTCTCTCCTCTCTCTCATCCAGGGAGGTGGTGTACAAAGGTTCATAGGTTATAAGATCAGGGCGCTCAATGTCATAAATGGCTTTGACTTTTGGAATGGCAGCTAGGTCTCTGTAATCAAGGATCTCATTGTCTACTTTTGCCTAGGGAGACAAATAAAGACAAACATGCATACACACACACACGAGGGTAAATGGAGATTATTACTGCAAACAAAGTTCTATTACTGAACACAACTGTGAAAAAAGGGAATTTCTGACTAGAGAGACAAGCAGTTTTCTTTTCCTTTCTTACATAGATCGTGTGACCCGGTGAGCCAGGTATGCTTGAACCAGGTCTGGAACAAATACTCTCGGACGACGACCTCGTAGGCTGTGAGAAGAAAACACACAAGAGGCTGTTAGTCACATGAGCGTCTGTCAGGCAGTCAGTCTCCCATGATCCACAGCCCCCTGCCACCTGCATGTCACCGTCATTTTTACCCCAAACACTCCCAACATTACACCGTTTGGCTTTTAAACCGTATGAGCGATGAGAGGGAACCGCAATCCCCGTATTTACGTTTCATTAATTACATGAAGTGCTTTGAAATACTAACATGTCATCTCATGATTAGGTCATTCATTTGCAAATTTTGCAAAGTGAATGAGTGCCTCAGCGCCGTGATTTTATGTTCTTAAGAACCTCATGCCTGTTTATGGGAAATGAACAGTTTGGATGGAAGCAGCAGGTCTGAATGTGGCATAATTAAATGAGGTTTTCAACTAATGGGTAAATGATTTTGAAAAGACAAATTAGTCATCTGTGACATTGTGTTTGCTCCTCCGAATGTGTGTGCATCTTTGTCTCATGCACCTTTGATATGAGCATATATTCTGAGGTGTTAAAAGACAAGACTGAATGGCTCCATATGACACACAGAGAGGGCACTGCAGGCTGTCTCCAGCAGATGGCAGCATACAGTGTATCGTGTCCTATGTATATGGTGGAACACAGGATGATGCCATCTCATAGCCAATAGCGAATACAGTACCTGCCTTTCTGTTTTTTGGAGGAATAAGAGGGACGGAGGCAATAACTGTGGAGGAAGGGAGAGGGGGGTTCACAGGACATCACACAGGGGTTGTGCCTCTCCAGCCCGACTCACAGTTCACACATACATCAAGGCAAACATTTCAACATGTAAATATGCACGTGAACAAATATGTATACACACACATACACGCACACATGCAAAGGCACACACACACAAAAGCAACACCGCCTCAGTAGGCAAATGACTTAAACCACAGTAGGTTAAGGTTTAACAGTTCAGCCAGGGAGCGGTAACAGCCTATGCAGAATAGCTTAGTGCATATTCCGAATTTCTATCTTTTCTAGTCAAACATTGTCAGGAGGCGAGAACAGAAAGGTGCTTTCAGTCAAGACAAAGTCATGGACAATGGTGTCAGTGATGGCCAAATTCCTACCCGCTCCCTGTGTCTCTCCTCCGTTCTAGTGGTGTTCTTGCAGCCAGGATGCCAGACTGTTGATCCTGAGGAGGAAGAGAAAGAGAAAATACATTTAGAACAACACTAAGAATTATTTTCACATTATTGAAATATTTAGTATTTACATATATGACGTCTGAAATGTTCTGAGGCATAAATAAAAGTTTGTTCATATTCTGATTATATATACAGATGGCAGACAAATTAAAGGACTTAATTAAAAGGTGTAAAAGAAAGTTTAAATTCTGCATACTGTCAACACTAGTTTAAGTTGGAATAAAGAAAAAAAACACATCTAAATGAGTGTAGAAACCCACCCAAACAGGGCACAAAGGGTTATTGAATGGTTTGACTATGAAATTGATTTGCTATATCCTTCACAGCCAACAGAACTCAACCCAACTGAACACCTGACAAACTTTGTATTTGACAGCGACAACACAGGTAGGCTCGCTCACCTTGCAGATACATCTCTTCTCCTTCTGTGAACATCTGATTGCACCGGCTGCATCTCGCACAGCTGGGGTGGTAGTGCTTATCTCCTGCCTGGAAAAAACACAGAGCACACAAAACAGACTTGACATCACAGGAAAATGAAGATCAATGAAGCCTGCAGCAAAGCGAGTGAAGCGGAGCTGTAACTTCCAGGAAATAAACTCGGTGCTCTACCTGTTCTCGGCTACATTTCTTTCCTCTACCACCGAAAGCCTGTTAGTGCAAAGGATAGTTTCATCAGATCCTGTGTGCTTGTAACTGCTCTCCCTGCGTTCAAGAACAACTGCTGATGAAACTGTGGCACTGGGCAGCTGTTAGTGAATGTGTTGCCCTCAAACTGGCCTGCAGGCTTTCTGTAAATAAAGTGATTCTCAGCATTGAGTGGGAATGTGAAAGCACCTTATGCACTCCAGTCGTATTCTCTTTCAATAAGAACTGTAAAAAATGGTGAGGCTGTTTTGTTCGTATTGAATATGACCACCGTGGCATCTGCCTGTTTGACACCGTCAACCTGCCTTTAGATATCTGAGTGTTCCTCTTTGTGATAACCCTCACAATGCAATCCAATAAAATGATCTGACAGCTCGAGCACCTGAATTTCCATCTGCACTGATGTGGCACTTTATATGCGAGTGCGCCATTATAAAGCCTGTGCGACTTTGACCGGGGGTGATAAATACCCAAATGAAAGTCTGCTGTGTAACAACCCTTAGTAACATTTCAGCTGGCAAGTGGCCACTCAGATATATGGAGCCACTGACTAATATTTGCATTTTACATTTGACTGTATCAAAACGTCCACAGAACCACTATAGCAGACACTTCATAGCGCCTCCTACCCAATACTCTCCTCACGTACACTGTAAAAATGAATATCCCTCTCAGGGATAATAAAGGTACTTATGCTATATGTGTAGTATGTCATTAAATACGCTCCCTATTTCTCCCGGCTTTTAATAGCTGCATTCATTACACCTGCTTTAATAAGCCAGTCATATTGCACTCCCAGAGGAGCAGACAAAATGCAAGCCTACCAATGGCTACCCGGTATTTGACCTGGGTCTTGGGTCAGTGATTAGACTCAGACAGGCTATGGCTTTAGCTCCACTGATCCATTGGCAGCGGCACAGGGGTGCGAGGCCTTTTCCTATTGTCATAAAGGCCTGCCTTAGTGCTGGATTACAGTAAGCCTGGTTGGCTGGCTAGCAGTGACATTTTCATACCATTAAATGACACACAACTCAGTGTCTGATTGGATCACTGTCTGCGGAACAGACAGGCAAGCGCTTGTTCAAGAGACCAGCGAACACAGAAAGAGAGGGTCAAGGACAGAGGTGTTGGTGACGTTTTACATAAACTCGGCTCGGGCAACGTTAATAATGCTTAAACAAGAGTTTCATAACAGCAGCATGACATACAGCATTAATGAATAATGATCACTCCCTAAATGTCAAATCACATTAGGTGCTTTATGTAATATTTATATAATTTGTGGCAGAGCAAGCTTGTATGACTGTGTACAAGCATGTGTATTTAGGCAGACCTAAAAATCTGCTAAGAATTAATCTTTTAGTTGAATACACACGTCAAGAGTCTCTTTGGCTCAGTGACGAAGAGATTACGCAGAGATTATCAAACTACATTTCACAATTTCACTCCAATGCAACATCCTCTGTCTGTATGGGAATTTAGATGTTACAACCAATCAACTGTCAAAATGTCACAACTATGAACTCATTTCTACACACAAAATGTAAATCCACATAATGCAAACATTATTTCGAAACTTTAAATATGTTTTTCAAATGTATCTGCTGTAATTGTGGTTTTGAAAGAAACATTAAGGACTCAAATTCAAGTGGAAGTATTTGTTCCCTTTCAAACTTACCTTACGCAGGATTCATATGAAATCCAGGTGCAATATTAATGGTCTGTGTACAGAAGCATATTATAAATTCCACACTGGAGATCTGGCTGCACAGAGAGACATCTGCCTGTGCTAGTGTGTGTGTGTGTGTGTGTCTTACCTCTAGCACCTTCCCTGTGATGAACTGATGACACGCCTCACACTGAACTCCAAAATGGATCTGGTAGTCCTTCTCACAGTAGGGGGCGCCATCCCTGAGAGGAGAGAGACAAATCTGAACACCAAACAGTGAAATAATCATATTATGCGTGAACCTTCTGCAGGCCTGAATTTGACCAAGTAGCCTGTAATTACAGCGGATGTGAGCTGCTTACTTGCTGATGTACTCCCCGGTCAGCACTTTGCTGCAGGCCTTACACTTAAAGCAGCCCAGATGCCACTGTCTGTCCAATGCTAGAAGAGCCTGTCCGTTCTTAATGTCTCGACCGCATCCTGCACAATCTGCGAACAGCAGAAGTGGCATGGCTTAAAAAAAACATAAAGTGTTCTCACAGCAAAGATTACAAGACAATGCAAAAAGAGAGCAAGAAAACACCTGCAGAGTGAATTTATGCAAAAGGTTTGTTTCATGTGAAAATACAGCCTTCAACAGGCTCACAATATTAACCTGGGGGTATATTGTTGCATGCAGAGTGAGACATCTTGTCAGTTATGACCCGGAACACTAGATGGTGATAGAGGGTAACCAACAATGTTCTGACAGCTGCCTCTTTCTATCATCCACATCTCTCTTGCTGTGGCTCTAAAAGCTCCATCCATATCCAAGCAGGATCCTGAGGCTCTGAAAGTGTAAGAGGTTGGTTTCTAAAAGAACAATCATCTTGTCATCTCTTCTTTAATGAATAGAGGATGAAAGCAACGCAGTGCCCACTGCAACCACAGGGGCCGATAACTATGTGAGGCATAACGAGGCTGCGATGGTGACGTGAGGAGAATCAGCATGCCTTATTTATAGGTGACCTTGTCTAAAAGCTCTTCAAACGCCAACAGAGACACCAGGGGGGTTAGAGAGAGAGAGGAAGAGAGGGAGGATGAGAAGAGTTAGAAGGGGAGGGGTTTGGTTTGAGGGCTGCACATTCCCTGTTCCAGAGCAAAGGAAATGCATGGCCATGCATTATTTAGCAAGGCCTGTCTTGGTGTTATTCATAAAGTAACATGGCTGGTCCAACACTGCTGCGTTTTCAGAGAGGAGGAAACAGGGTGGAGGAACTCCCTCTGCATCATTCAGTCTTCAAACTGGGTTGCAGGAGAGCTCCTCATGTTATACTTTACTGTCATGTGGAACTGTTGAGTGGTCCTACAAACTGTTTTGCACCTTTCCTACCACCCAACATTTTTCCTTTTATTTCCCCTTGAAGGAACAGTTTGACCTTTTGAGAAATACCGCATGATTATTTGCTACCTTGCTGAGAGTTAGAGGAGAAGATTGATGCCACTTTCATATCGGTCTGTTCAATATGAAGCTATAGCCTGCAGTCACTTGCTAGAAACAGCTGGTCTGGCTTCGTTCAAAGTTACCAAAATCTGCCTACCAGCAAATACTACAGGTCAATTAAAATGTTGGATCTCATTCGTTTAATCCGTTCAAAAACCAAAGTGTAAAAACTACAAGTTGTAGGTTTGCTAAGGTAAGTGCTTCTGGCTTGAGCTTTGTATTTACTGAACAGACATCAAAGTGGTATCGATCTTCTCAGCAAACTCTCAGGAAGAAAACACATCAGTGCATTTCCGAAAATGTCAAACAATTCCTTTAAGTAGCTTTAAGGCTGGAAAAACCATCAGTGAGTGAAAATTTCAAACATAAATCTCCTTGTTTTTTTAGCTGCACCATTTCTTAAAATGGAAATATTCTCAATGTATTGTGTCTCATTTTATACAAATTTCCCCAAAATGTACCCTGGCATTTTTGGTTTCAAATCTTTGAGAACTTTGAAAACTTTTCTACCAGTAGTCAAAGTAAAATTTTATTGGTTTGAACAATGTTTGGCCGCACAGCATGAGTTTATAATGGCTGATCCTGCAGCATGTTGCTGCTTGTGAACGGGTTCATGTTCATGATTCCATATTTATAAAAGATTTAGTCTTTTCGTCTCGCTTTGATTGAAGTCTTGAATTGATTTGAAAATTTTGGATGTGTTCAATTAAATTTATGCTAATAATGTGTGGGCAAGATGAGTGATGTAGACCTGAAAATTATTCTTCACGGCACAAATATCACAGTGATGATGACAACAGCTACATTAAATGTCATGCATGAATCATACCTGAAAGCTCTTCTTTCTCATCTGAAACTTTTTTTTATTTCTTTCAAGTAATCGACTTTTCACTCCCAATTCACAAAATAACATGTGAAAGCAAATTGTGTATCTTGTGTATAGAAACCTGTGTGCTTGTGTTTAATAGACAATGGCTACTTACTGCTGGAGCCCAGGATGTCCTTTGGTCCTGGAGACATGGGCTCGACACAGTACTGACACAGACAGTCCTTCCCGTTAAAGGTCACCCTGTCCCCAGCAGGGAACGGTCGTCTGGAAGTGGAGTGACATCGACGATCGGTCAACAAGACATGAGCTGTGGCCCCGTGGTAAGTGTAATAGTTTACTAGCTGTGGCTTCCAGGCTGTCAGAAGGGGCTTAAGATGACAGGACCTAATGATGTGGATGTGTGTTAACGCTGTGCGCCTGAGGAGGCCATTTAGTTAGATGACGCAGAGGTGACACACAGCTCGGTACTGTACACTGTCTACTACAATTCCTGCCACGTTGGACTCCGATTTTGCTTGTCCATCATAATTATTATTATTATTATTATATTATGTGTGCGTGTGAGCAGATTCCATTATTACTACTGGAAGGCTGTACACAACTGCAAGAAAGTAAGATCGAGGTAACGGAGTAGCATTTGTGAAGAATTTGGTCATAATGTTAATCAGTGAAAAAAATTTGGGTCAAGTTCAGACAAAGATATGTTTTACGCACAAATTCAATCAGGAAGACTAAGATGTTTTAGTTATTATTTGTTATTATTGACCTATGACACTTTCCAGACCACATTAAACAGATTTCTCTCTTTAAAAGTCTTACATTGTGCTCTCTCTTGGTCACACCTGTGTACAGGTGAATACCTGTGTATTTTGCAATGTAATTACAGTATTTCTACTACTCTGGGTTCATCTGTGGTGCATCAGCTAATGTAAAATGAGCGTGTGTCTTACTTGCAGATGGTGCAGACGAAGCAGGCAGGGTGGTAGGTCTTGCCCAGGGCAGTGACCACTTCCCCCTCCACAAAGTCCCCACAGCCATTGCAGCGGGTGCCGTGCATGCGTTGGTAGTCCAGCGTGCACAGATACTCTCCATTCTTCATGAAGAAGCCCCCCTGGGCGAGGTCACAGCCGCACACTATGGGGGACAAACACATTGGCACTCTGCGAGTCAGGTCATTTAGTGCTCTGCCCAACACATAAAGCATCCAACCATCAAGCCACCCAGCTCCTCCACGCATCAATGCCTTTGTTAAGACTTGCTAGTCTGTGTTATCCTGGGAGGCTCACTCACTGCATGAAATGGATGCTGACTGCAAAATCAGTGAAAAATACATTTTAACATCCCTGTGCAGTACAATGTGAAGCGGAACATAAAATCATTTCATCAGCGGTGTTCACAGTCACCAAAAAAAAATAAAACCCTGAACCTTCTCCCTTTGGAGGAACATTGAGGGCTCATGTGGATTAATCAGCACTACTAGTGCAAGGTCCTTTCATTGTCAATGGGGAGGTGGACTGTTCAATGCAACAACAATTCTACAATTGTCCTGCACAGGAAATGGCCTTGATCTGTTTCTAAAGATAACTGGCTGTAAATGCTTCATGCAACACTCTCAGTCTCCAACAAGCTTCCGTACATTCAAATATAACCTTGCCATCTACACAAACATGAAAGACTGGCAAAGGAAGAAATACTACTTTGGGAACAATTGAGAGTTTGGGATATCTTAGTGTTGGTGTGATGTTGTTATTGCTATGTTTCATTGCTACTGAACATATGAAAGATAAGCCAGTATGATAACAAGCTCACAATGACAATGTACAGCTGAGGCTGATGGGAATGTCCTTTTTTTGCATATTTGGTCATAAAACAAAGTATTGGACAAATTAAAATGTTGACCTAATCATGTTACCAGATTACAGGAAGGAGCAATTCATCCTGAGTGGGATATGACTGTCTGTGCCAGATTTCATGACAATCCTACAATAGTTTCATTCCTCTGACAGCAATAGTGAAAACACAATTGTCATTCCCATAGTAGTGCTAGAGGAAAAGTCAGGGGATCATCAAAGTCATTAGGTTTCATTTTCTTGGCATCATGAACATTGGTACCAAGTTTGGTGACAATCAAGGTTCAAGAAATGCTTTCTATCGCTCCTCTGTAAAGGTTGACAAGAACTTGGCATGGGAATTTTGCTTTCTTAAATTTCCTTAAGAAATACAGAAAAGCAAACTTTTTTTAACCAGGGTTGAAAAGTGTGATGTCCATGAACAGTTCTCTGTGATGCCAGGATCCTAAAAATGTTCATCTACTCCACCTCAGCTACTGTAAACAGGGGTGTGTGCCTTTGCCCTTTTTTTCTAAAATCAATCATCATCTGCTTGTTTTTGCGGATATTGAGCAGTAGGTTATTCTCAGTGCGCCACTCTGAATTCTCATTGTTTGTAATCTGGTCGATGATGGTGGTGTCATCTGCAAAAATGTACAACAGAGTCCTCCTAATGTCAGGGGTTGCGGTCGTGGGTGTATGGCGTGAAACAGAGGGGGATGAGCACACAGCCCTGGGGGACTCCAATGTTCAAGACTAGAGTGGAGGAGATGTGACCACCAATTCTAACTGTCTGGGGTCTGTTTGTGAGGCAGTCCAATATCCTGTTGCAGAGTGTGCTACTTGCAAATCAGTTTAATGAAGGAGATTGTACTGAATGCTGAACTGAAATCAACAGACAACATTCAGATATAGATGTTTTTGTTATTATCCATAGTTGCTGAAATATTTCTCTAAAAGTCAAAAACCCCAACAAGGAAAGTCTGGGGATGATCTGAGTCGAGACAGTCCATCTGTATCCGTCTAATCATCTAGTATTTGAAGTGTTTGATGTATGTTGTGTAAACTCCACATATGGTTTGATTACCATTCAGGCCTGAGGCGTGACTGTATGTACAGTATTTCAGCCACATAATGATCACATGAGCCTTGTGGTCCACCAGTCCAGAGTGAGCCGGGGAATATAATAGCCTTTTGGAAATGCCACAGCTAAGAGGGGAAATATTTTGATGTCTGAGATGCCTGCACCTAATCATTCTTATGCAATGAGCCACACTAAATCCTGGGGATGAATGGGAGCGAGTGAGGGAGAGAATCAGATTTAATTGCATTAGGGCTCAGGAGTGATGAGATTAGCTTGTAAGCTAACTGAGTCTAGAGAAAATCAGCAGTGGAGATTTGGTGGCCTTTGACTGTGATGTCCACCTAAGTCAGATTTTCAACAGATGCATGCCATTACATGAAATGCCTTTTCGGGAAATTCGGAGGGTCAGTTTATGAAATTAAAATGAAAGTGAATTCAGGGAAGCTGTTTTGCTTTTGTGCATTTCATGGAAGGAGATAAATACATGCAGAAACAGCCGTTTGTGATTTGTCTGCCAAGGGATAGTATTCCTTAATAATCTCTGAGGTGTCAATAAGCTCAGTCAACATGGCATGACTGATTTTTTTATTATTAATATTAGTCCTCCTACAGGTTGGAGACTGACAACAGCCCACATAAATTTAGACCAAGGACTGGGACAGTGTGTCTCTTTGACTATCAAAGCTGTCCTCGTGTCTTCTTTGACAACCGCCAACTCGTGTGCGTAGACACACACATACACTTTTAGTACTACAGAATCTCTAAAGGCATGTATATCCACTTGTAAAGGACAGAATTAGGTACTAATCTCAGTGTTTGCTTGTGTTATTCTGGGCCTTTGGTGAACTAAGCTAACTATATAACAGTGCTCCAGTCACAGATTAACTACAAGGGCTTCGGCGGGCTGGTTCAGCCTACATGAGCGAGACTACTCGGTCGGCTGTGGGCGGCTACGTGGTAATCACGGCAGAACGCCTGAAACCCATCAGTAATAAGGCTCAGCGCAGAAGGATTTGCACTGTCACTTGTCATAGCAGCCTGGATGGTACATTAATTGAAGTATGTAGGTCTGAGAAGTGAAGATGAGTCATACCAGCGTGTATGCCCCTTGTTAGTGGAGGATGGAAAGGACATTAGGCACATGTACTGGTCCTATCCAACTTTGTGTGATTGGGATCATTTTATCTTTTTTTCACGAGCCATCAGACACACGAACCTTCTACACCTGTGAACGATCATCATATTCTACAAAAACACAACTGTAGTCAGCACAGGCAGCATCAAGCAGCATGAATACTGAATGAAAGCAAGCAAATGTCCTACTATTGTGACAGTATCAAATTAGCTCTGCATTTTAAAACTTCACACCTCAGCTGCCAATTTTCACACAACCCCCACGTTCTTCTTCTGCTATTCAGAAAAAAACACTCATCTAAGCTGTCTGAGGGCTCACTTTTAAATTGTAAACAAATACCTTATTTACCAAAGACTGGTTTATTTGATGATAATATTAGGGTTGTCTCACACAGACTAAGGCTGAGCCAAATCACAAGCAGGAAATACTAGCGAAGCCCATTCGACACCTAATATTTATTTACATAAAACGCCTGATGAACAATTTGCAAATAAGAGTCTTTATTGATATTCTCAAAAAGCTGCGAATTACTCTACCTTTACAGGTGAAGCACTTGAGGTGGAAGTGCTTGTTCTGCACCCGGAGCACCTCGCCCTTACATGGCTCCCCACACTTGTAGCACTGAATCAGGGGCTTCTCTGTGGAGTGGTGGTGTGTGTCCTGCGCATGAGCCACTGCAAGAAGAGGAAGACATTAACATTACAATCAAACTATAACGTTGATGAGTCATCGTGGTCCCTGGATATAGTAGTCAGCTCAGTTCTAACATTGCTTTTAGAGTTGGGTTTTTTTTCAGTTGTGTTCATCTGAGGACACACTCTGCACAAGGATCTGAATCTGCAGCATCACACAGACAGCAGAGATAAAGACCGACCGCTGAGAGCCTGTCAGAGTAAAAAAAGAACAACATTGAGCAGGACGGCACAACTTGGGGTTCTGAGTCCAGATAGGCTCTCTAGAGACAAACAACCTAAATATAGTCTGTCTTGATCAGTAGAGGATGGAGAGTCAAAATGCTGAGAGGAGCAGGGCCTTGTAAATGGCACACTAAAAGGATATTGATAAAAATCAGTTTCACTATTGAGTTTCATCCTCGAAAGAAGATATCTTGGGCCATTTGCTGTCCAGACCTGGTTTATGTTCCCAGTAATCATTTTTGCAGTGCATGCTACATATGGCTGCTTTGTGCCATGTTTAAAAGTGAAGTTTTAGTTACAGAGGTTGAGATTAACTTCTCTCTCATGCTAACAAAGACATTGAATGAAACAGCAAGGAAGAGCAAATGTTTCATAGCCACACATTTTTCAGTAAGCCGAAGAGTTCCATTCTTCCCTGAGGATATCGAGTGTTTGCTCAGGTAACAGTGAAACAGAGCGAGCATAATGTTTGCTGTGATTGGACATCTCGTGCTGTGGAAGTTTCAAATGAGCGAATGGAAAAACATCTTCCTGGAAAGGCAGAAAAAATTGTCCTCATATTTCCAAATACACTGCCTGCGTGCAGATGCCAGGAAAACAAAAATAAGTTCAGTCAAGTAGAAGAGCGACTGTGAACAAGACTAAGTCACAGCTGCACTCCTGCAATTTTGTGAGGATGTACGGTCTGACAGGCATGTTATTATTTTGATCAAAAACCAAATGGGCGAATTCAAATGATTATGATTACACTATAGAAAAAGGTACAGTTCATCCTGAGGGCACTGTGGGAACCAAATTTCATGGTGATCCATCCAAGAGACAAATCACACAACTGTCAACCTCATGGCGGTGCTGGAGAAAAAGTCGAGGGGACCAACAAAGTCATTACAATCCATCGTGCGGGAGCCATGAATCTCTGTACCGAGTTATGGGCCAATCCATGAGGTAGATGTTGAGATATTTCATTGAATACATAAAAAGTTGGACCTGCTGGTGGTGCTTCAGGAAAAGCAGGAGGATCACCAAAGTGAGAAAGCCTCATTCTCGGGGGAACTCGAATGTCTATACACAAATTGATGACAATCTATCAAACTGAGATATTTCAGTCTGAACTGAAGTAGTGGACTGACAGACGACATTGTTATCCCTAAAGCCACACTGGTGCCACTAACATGACTATAAATGGTATTGAAATGTCTCATTTTTGCAGGCAAAATTTTAAAATCACTCTGCTGCACAAGCAAGCACAGGTTTTAATTTGAGTAAAGATTTAGACATCACTTCCTTAATGTGATGTATAGTGACAGCCATCATAATTATATAAGACAGAGAAGCTATTATCAACTTGCTCCATCTCTACAAGCCGTATCCAGTATTATCTTTAGATTTGCGATACGTCAGCCTGTGGCCCTCCTCAGTAAAAAGTTTGGGCGTCCCTGACATGAACAGACATTAATCCAGCACTGCTGTACGGGATGTAAATACTGCTGCAGTGCCGCACTGCACACACAGCTTATCATTTATTCTGAAGCCGGCAGATTATTTCACATTCAGGAGCATTAACTAGCGAGGCAGCCTCTTTCTTTCATCCTCTCGTTTCTCCCTCTTTTTCAAACAAAGATACACATGCACAAACATGCACACACACACACACTCAGGATGAACATGAAAGGATCTTTGCTCTTTCTGCTCTGCAATGAATCATTAGTCTGCAGGGCTAAAATAAGACCCCACCAAAGGCACAGAAATAGCATCATGACCAATCGATGGTCTACCAAAGAGAGACATTACTCTGGATTATTGATGGCTTGGCCTACCTTGCATCCCACTTCTACAGTTGCAGTGGCTGTCTGATATTGAGAGACAGTTTAATTGCAGTAAAATCAAATCACCAAGGGAGCCCAGTCTTCATACCATTATTTTCTTAATGAGACACTCCAACTGTCTTTGATTCATCCTCTAGGGGCAGTCGAAAATGTCCTGTGCTAATTCTTGTGGGTACCATTCACAGAGCATCAGTCTATTCATAATTCAGATTAAACTGAGAGAAGTTGTGAAAAACAGTGGAAGAAGAAGAAGACGGGATAACATGAGGGAGGATGTAAAGAGTGTGGGTACGGGGGGCCGGAGGGTGGAGGATCTATCTCCCTGGTGTCTCTGATGTGATTACACTCAGCAGGACAATGAGTCATCTCTGGGAGAACCAGACTCCTGTGACAGTGAACTGAGTCTCAGCAGCTCTGTGTGTGACATTGCACCTCCATAGAAAAAAACAGGCCATCTGGGAAGCTGCACTCTGCAAACACATACAACCTAACAAGTCATTTTAAGACTCGTACACACCATTCACTATGGAACAACTTTAAGGAAAATCCAGTTTATTACATCTTGGTTCTCTCTCTCTTTTTTTGGTTTGGTCATATCAGTAATGATAACATTACACTCATTACTGTCAGTGCTAAAATCTGGAAAGACAGACCTCACTACAACAAAGTCCAGCAGGGCAAGACATTTAAGTGGTCAGATGATCGGACTGTTTTTTTTATTATTAAACACTATATTTGGAGGTATTGTGTATTGTGTGTATTGTGATGGATGTTTATAATGGACAGTTTGAGAGTATGTTTCTCGTGTTCCTTGATTACTGCTAGGAATCATGTCCCAAACTGAACATATTCTCCCCAGCTGATCATTTACGGGACCCCCATGTGGGTCATGCAACAGGCCCTGCAAAGATACCTCGAGGACATGAAAGAAGAATAAGTGAGAAATTGCCAGGTCACTACAGGATGTTGAGTTCACACTAGAGGATTGTAGTGCCGATGTTTTTGGAGATTGCAAATTGGGGTTCAATGGGTGCACGCTCCTGTGAGGGGAGCATTGCAACAAGCTATAGCCAATGAGAGCAGATGTGAGCTGGGGAAGGGGAGGAGTCGAGAAGGAGAGACGGAAGAGCACCGGAGCGGCACCCAGAAACCACATGCAACACGACGACAACAACTTCTTTCTTCGCTGCAAATCAGGGTACAAACAACTTGGAATGCTCGTTTCTTGCAGACATCCATTTTGGAAGAAAAAAAATTCATGGTATGGCATCATTTCCTCTCTCACTTTTTTTTTGTGTGACAAAGCGTAGTTTGAAGACCAGACAGGCTCCTCTGGGATTCCTCCTGGTGAAAGATCTTGTAATGTGCGGACTCCCTGCTGATGATCAGTCATGTAGCCCGCAAACCACAACAACTTCCAGATTCACGATTTCAAGACAGAGAGTTGTGCAGTGTCAACAGTACGGTGATCTGACGACTTTGAAAGTCATGTAGCGTGAGCAAGGCATAACCTGATAAACTGACGATTGCCCCATATTCCCAGATGTGGGCAGGAGTTCACAGCATATCATGAACTCAGGCAAGAAAGAAAAAAGAGACAGGCTTGGCCACGTGGAATGACATGAGTTTTAACAGATATGACATCCTTTGTGGGAACTGCTGGTAAGAGTAAAACTAAACATTGTAATTTCATACTACAGTAAGAACTGAACTCACAAGAACGCATATATACATACATAAACACTGATTCCAAAAAAGTTGGGACGCTGTGTAAAATGTAAATAAAACAGAATGTGATAACTTGCTAATCCTTTATGACATAAATTCAATTAAAACAGTATGAAAACAATTATTGCATTCTGTTTTTTATTATATCACTGGACAAATACTCAAAGTGGTTCCGCCTAATAATACTATTTTTTTTTAGATTTTCCCAAACTGAACTAATATTCCTTACACCTTTAACACTAAAGAAGAGACTTGTTTCCAGGATAGTTTTACTCATTTCAATAAGGAAAGCAGTTTTAATATTCTTGAACTAAGACAATACAGAATCAAAATAATTATATATATATTTGATGGTCTCATAAAATCTTAAATCTGCACTAATTATTTTTTTGGGAGAGCACAAGAAGCTGCATTGAGAGGGAGACTCACGCAATTGACACAGATCTCATGGTCTCACATTAGACATGCCCTTTTCTCACGCTTTCCCTCTTTGCTTCCTCTGATTGTGTTTTTTTCAGTTCAGACTGGATGAGTCTAATTGCATAACAAGGTTAAGGCAAGTTAACTTGACAAGTGTGCACTGTCTAATTCTTTGTATTCATCAGGTGTAACTCAGGGTTAAGGTTCATGTCACCTGTTCACTCTTTCACCTCCTGCTAAATGCTTGACTATGTTCAGCAGTTAACCTTGTCTGTCTGCAGTTTGCTGCTGGCCTGGTAGTGTACAGAGATTTTTTAGAGCTGTTTTCTTAACAGCTGGCTGCTATGTCTGAAAAGTGCGACTATGTTAAAGTACTGACCCATCACGTCTGAGCAGGCAAAAGAGGTGGAAAGTGTTGCAATGCAATCTCTGAACTCATTGGATATCATCTGACAACGATTTCATTTTTTATTAGACTTTTTAAAATGCATCTGCCAAAATATCATCTGGACTTTAACTCCAACTCCATTCTCACATCTCAAGTTGCTATTCAGTCTGTAAACAATGACTAGCGTACGGAAAAGGAAGTCTTGGCCCAGATATCCATCATCCAGATATCTGCTGGCTACACCAGAAGCCCAGAAACATTGGCCATGGCCCCGAGAGGTTTAATCACCATCAGAGGAAATCCAATGGGTTCCAAGACTGAAGACCTCTGTGTTTTAGTGTGTTCTCACTTCATGCTAAATCTTTCACGTTATACATTTTATCCAATGTTAATATAAAATATGGATTAGAGCAGCTTTAAAGCATATATTTTTCATCCTTGTGATGCCTGCATGCATCGTCGACTTCCCATTTTTAACATTTCATAGAGTGCTGTGCTGTCAGCAGGGACGGCACAGCACGGAAAAGTCAACCCTGCTGACGTCATAACAGGTTGACAAAAATCCAAGACAGATGTTTTGCTCCCATGCACAGAGGATCTAAAAAAATGGCTTTTGGATGGGAATCTATGAGCACTGTGTGTTTTTCCAGCTAAACCCCGCCTCTTCCACTGTAAAGTGCTGTGTTTGCATCAGCGGTGGCTGCACAGAGGGAGAGAGGCTTTGGCAGAATCAAGCCGCAACGGGTGCCCTACACGGTGTTTCATGAAAATTAAAGAAGCCAACATGAAATGGGCTGTTGAATTGGCTGAAAGGAAACAGATTGAAGCAGTTATAAGACTTGTTTGGACATAAAATCCATTAGTGAGATCTCTTTCACATGTTTAGCAAGGCCTCCACACTTATGACTCTATGTATACAAAAACATGACTTCAAGCAATTTTACTTCAATAACATGGAGTTGAAATAAATGCATTAGTGAGTCTTTAGGGATTCTTGGCTCTAGCAGCAAAATGGCGCTGGATTTGCTTGAATGTATATTATATAATACTATAAATAAGTAAAGACGCTGTACATGAAGCAACCTCAGCACAGAGCAACTTACTGTGAAATATACAGTAGCACAATTTTTCCGACTGCTGCTCACATTCCTCATTCTGGACTGGATGTGTTGGCTGTGCTGACAGAGTGATCTGTCCTGCCTCATCACCAGGGGATAAAGTGACTGATATGAGCCTAAACACACAATGAACACACACACACACACACACACACACACACACACACACAACCACGGTGCTGAGGGAACAATAACCAGCAGAGCATCCCAAAGCCAGGCGCAGAGGAAAGGGGGCTGCTCTCTCCACCCCTACAACCCGACCACCCCCCACCCATTTAAGCAGAGCCTAGCTGCGTTGGCAATAATAAAGGCTGCAGATGATACTCTGGAGGGAAGTGAGGAAGGCCATCTTGAATCCCCTGAGGACAGATTTTACCGTAACACGTGCTCGAGCGCTTGCTGGTAAATAACAATAGACTGGGGTTATTGACGGAGGGTGCGGGATTTGCTGAGGAGGCTTTCAGACTTTGCTGCCTTCATTTCCTACCATGAACCCCGAGGATCGCAAAGCCATAGTAAAGGCTTGGAAATGCATTGGGAAAATGGGAATTCAATTAAACAATAGATGAGAGATGAAAAGCTCTACTAAAATATTCAGTCGCTCGCTGCCTTTGTTACTGTAAGAGTCATAGACAGAGGAGTTTCTAGTACAGACAGATAGCAGCCCCAAAGGAGTGTTTTTGTGTGTGTGTGTCTGTACAGTGTGCACATGTGCTTTAGTGGGTATGAGTGTGTGTGTGTCACAAAGAGAGACAGAGGGCAGATAAAGATGCCATGCCGATACTTTTGGCCCCCAGTGTGTCTGCTTTATAGGCAACAAAACACACACCAACACACTTTTTACTCCAACCAGTTTGGGACAGAATATTCCAGTGGGATCTGACCCATAATGAATATCAAACGGCACCAAATATGCCCTCCATGAAATCCCAATGCGTGATGGGATGAGTGTGTGCGTGCGTTTGGGGGGGATGGTGCGAGGAGGTCTTCATCATCCAGACATAACAAGAAGCCCTTAACCCTCCCCTCCATGAATATGTATGGCTGTATTCACCGCCTCCCCGCCCCTCTGCCCCACCACCAGCGTCCCAGACAAAGCACTTCAAACGCGGGCACAAGTTGCGGGGGGGAACCCTATCGTCCTCCACCAGGCCCCCCAACCTTGAATAACTAATCCTCAGGGACCTGGGTTTGGAATAATGATCTGGTCTGAATGGTTGAGCACCACGGTGCAGAGCGTTTGTTGTTGGGTAGGTACACAAAAATAATACTACGCTGATAAACCGAGAGAGACTTCCAGTCCCGCCACTTATCTGACAGGAGACAATGGTGGCTTCATGAACTGCAGAAGCCATTGTGTTTGTAGAAGTGGAGCTGATGAAGGCCTTGGCTCTCTGCCTCTAAATGATGGCCCGTTACGAAGCCCACGCTGACTGATGCCAGACAGGGAGGATGTTTGTTGACTGCCACAATGTATGGCTACAGTCTGTGTTTCTTTCATGTGATTCTCATGCCGCTCATGTTGTTTTAGCCCTGTATGTTTTAGGTCAGCGGCCGTCTCTCCCCGGGCCGACCACTTATCTCATCTGTATATTCTGGTCCTGTGTGCCAGCTGTACAAACAGTGCGTGTCTATGAGAGTGTGTGTTGCATTAATGTCTGTGAAAGGGTTTAGCTCCTCTTTCAGGGAGTAGACACTGGCAAGCTTCAAAGATGAGGCACCACTGCAGTTGTCTGCAGCACTCTGCGAAATCACGGCAGGCAGCTACAGAGGCACATGACATTAGACTTTCATGTCAAAAGAAAGTGTTGGGAATGCGAATGCGGGGAGTTCTGGGAGTCGGCGGGTCTTTGCACGAGGCAGGTGACGTATATGCGATGAGGATCGTCACATCTCACAGTCAGCAGGACTTTGCAAAAAACGTGAGAAAGAAAATGAATTCATCAATCAGTTGGACAAATGTGCACAAATCTCAGAAGCACGTGTAGATCAAGGTAAAAAGGATGAGACTGCCTTGGGTACACATGGCTCAATAAATTACAAACTATTTCAGGGGTATTCTTGGCTTTGAAAATAGGACAACCGCCTGCAAGCAGACAAAACGCTAACGCTGCAATTCCTTTATTATGATTCATCATTCTGAGCATACAGTGTAATTCAGTATTTGGTCAGCTGTGCGTCCTGATGGTACAGAGCCCACCTGGCCTCTGACAGGTTGCACGATGAGATCCCTGGAGAATACATGATGAGATCTTAGGTCGCAAAAGCATTTCCCACAGCTTTCTCTTTAGAGAGCAAAAAACTCGAGGCCTCTAAATGTGGACGATGAGCCCAGACGAGCCTCCTGCCACCGACAAATGCCAAGGGAGTCGGCAGGCGAGGTAGCGGGCTAAGTCTACGGAAAACTTTCAGAGGGATTGTGGGAAATGGAACATGTGGCAGCCAGAGGTTACGGGGTGTTCTGCCAGCGCGGGGACTCGATGGCGAAGGCCTTTTCTTTGTGGCCAGTCGAATCCACATCAAGAAAACAGCTCCAGAGCCGGACGCCGCCTCCAGCCACCAGTGTGCTGTCAGATACATAAACAAACCTACACACTCATCTGTCAAAAAAAAAAAATCTGTAAACATGGTTTTTTTGGTGATAGAAATATTTTCAGACAAAACATAAAAATATCACATGCCCACACATAGAACACGAGCGCTGTTTGTCTACACAAGCTGGGAGATGAACTCATAAATCATCCACTGAAACACAGGAATAAAATATCAAGCTGGTTAACTTGAGACTACTAAGGGAGTGAAATGGTGACATGTAATGATTTATTACCGTGATTAAAGACTTTCATATTCAGTTACAGTCCGGCTGACTTTAATGTGGAAAAAGGTGATGTAATAGTTTGCTTTTAAAAATATCTACAGCTTCAGAATATGCAACTTAAATGCTAATTAATTCAATATTTGTCCTTAATTTTTGTGATTTAAAAAAGCCATCGTTTCCATTACTTCTCTTTTGAATTTAAACAGGACTTTTTTTGTATTATAGAAAACTGTGCCTATGTAGCTGCTCGCTATGAGTCACACTGACAAACAATGGTCAACCTCACGACCACATGCTCCGGGTAAATTGCCGGGAATGTTAATATATGTGGAACACGGCCAGCTGACTTCACCTGATTCATCCCACACGACTGGGCGACCTCAGTCACAGGTTATAGATGGAGACAATCATCTATTTCTATTAACAGGATGCCATGAATGAGGCCACAGCTGACAACAATGGAGTGTACCTTTCAGATGGTCGCCATGGCAACGGCTGCAGACAGAGCGAGAGAGAGAGAGAGAGAGTGCAGGTCTATAGCTCTGCGCAGTGTGGATCCCTACACTGGTGCTCCACTTTTTCTCTCTCTACATGTTACCTTTTCCATCAGCCTGCACAAAAAGACAGGCTGTCTTAACCCTGGACTACCTGCATGTCATTGCCCCGAACGTCTCGCATCTGGTGTCGAGCTCCTACACAACAAGCCAGATGCTTTGCTCCAACATACATTTACATAAAGACTGACGCTGCCAAATTAAGCAGACTCCAACCCAAGCATCAGCTGCTAGAGAGTGTGGAGAAGGGCGTAGCACGTTCAAGTGCTTAACTGGAAACTGGAAAAGATATGTCGAAATGTTGAAGATGCACATTCATACTGTGCCATTAGTCAGGCTCCTTGCAAGCAACACACCCACATAAAGAAAACCATACTGCCGTGACTGTATCATGCAGCCACACATCTAAAAATAAGCAAATCACAGACTACAAATTCAGTCTAACTGAATCTAATTCAAACAGCCAGACACAGCGGTGCAAATCCAGCTGGACATGCTGCACATCTACACACACTGCAGACAGTCAACAGCACGACAAGGAAAACAAATCCCCTAAAAACACACACACACACAGACATACACACACACACACTCTGACCACGACTGCTGGAATACCTTTTTCTTTGACCATGACCATTGGAATCCAGGTAAATCTGCACCAGAAAAGGCTCCGGGTATCGATCAGCAGTAACACAGCCGCTGCTAGTTCCTTTTTTTAGTCAAGACTGAGGAGCAAAAAGAGAGAGAGCCGAGGAGACACCACAGAGAGAGAGAGAGAGAGAGAGAGAGAGAGAGGTGTAGGCGCTGCTAAGCTCTCCTCCCAAAAACACAGCTACAGCGTGGGGCTTGCCTCCCGACTGCCTGTTTTCCTCCCATCCTCTCCTCCTCCTCCTCCTTCTCCTCTGCCCACTCCTCCTCCTCCTCCTCCCTCTTCCCCTCCTGCTCCCTCTCTCAGCCCCTCTGTTGTGTCAGCTGCCTCCTCATTGCAGCAACCAGGTGGGCGCCGCTGCTGCTTCTGTGTGACCAAAAAAAAAAAAATACTAAATGTATTTAGTCAGACCCCCAAAACAGACCCCCTTAAACACACACAGTACACTCGAGTCAGGAACACACACATCACATGATATTAAAGACACACATGCATGTAAAGATAAACTGTAACACTGGCTGTTAAAGCATAAAGAACACCATATACAGGATATATATAAATCTGTTACATCAGACTGTCTTCTTCTCTGCCTTTTTAAATAACATCTTGTCCTCATAGCACACCGGTTTGACTTCCACTGTAAACTGCGTGGTATGAGTGAAGTTATGGCACCATATAAATGAAGATAAACTCCATTTGTTCTGTGAATAAAAAATTCAGCAAACTGAATTTTGATGGGAATAACCCTTTACCACATCACTATGCTGCATAACACACACCCCGACAAAGACTTTGTATTAGTACAACATGGCAGCAGGTGGAGATCAATTAGTCCTTTCAGCGCAGTAATTAGCCTGCTGTGCTAAAAAATTGGTTCATTTTTATAGAAATTAGTGTATTTGACAAATATATAAAAAAAAATCATAGACTTAAAAGCCTGAAAATCATCAAGAGAGTAAAAGACTTCTTTGGCGAGTGTCTTTCGTGACAGGAAGTAGAGGTGGTAACAGCCCCAAAATTAATAATTAGAATCAAATAAATGATGTATTAAACACATTATCCACAGTTGAGAAAATGTTGCCTAATAAGTGCTTCTTGAGATTATTATCTACAGTACCAAGGATGATAGAGAACAGGGGTTATCTAATCAGATCCAATCGACACTGTCAACCTGATCATATGCTGCGAAGCCAGGCTCATCTTTGAGTGACAGCCTAAGTTGTTAATAATCGCACCGTCTCCATCAGGTCATGCTCTGTATGAGCACGGCATGCAAAGTTAAGAGGGGCCATTTCGAGGTCGAAGGTCAGACTTGCCGTGATCTCTAGCATGAGCTTTGTATTAATATCTTTAGTGGATCCTCTGGAATCCAATTACAGAGAGCACGGGAGAGCACGTTCCTGGCTGAGCCTGGTGAACACACCAGCTCTTACATCATCGGACTCTGAAATGACCATATATATAAGAAAGATTCTCAGTCTGCAGTTTAGTATGTTGTATAGTGATAGGCGAGCAAAATTTATGAAATTATTTACAAATGCTTTTTCACGCCTGACCAACTAACTACAGCGCTCCACAATATAATAATAAAGTTTCTCATTTGCCTCCTGGCAAGCAAATAAAATCCACTGAGACCCAGCTGAGACGTAGCAGGGGACCAATCCAATGTTTGTAGACACTTCAGTGTGTGAGCTAAAGACAATATGATTTCAGGAGTGACTGAGCCACGTCACAGCAGCAGCCAGCGGGGACCACACGGTCGCCGACCCATCTGTCTCACGCTGGAGCCTCGCTGTACCTCTCTCTGGCTAAGGGGAAGGAATAGTTTTGCATCAGCACCACCTCTGTAATTGCTGATGCAGGCAGCCCATTATGCATTCAGAGTGCATTCACCCACTGCAGTGTCAACTGTGCCACCTGCTGGATACCCGACAGCGTGCATCACTTTGCACAGGGGCGTTTTCTTCTCGTCGGGCGATGGAGGCGCGCCAGGGAGGCAAACCGGGTAAAAATAAGTTAGCGGACATTTCTCCAAGCACTCCACCCTTTTTTATTATGAAGGGAGACAGCGGAGTTTGTGATGACCAAATATCTGAGTGGCTTTTTAATAAGACTGGTCAGAAACCACCTCCTTCAGAAAATCAGAGGTTTTACAATGTGGCTACTAACTGCTAAATGCAACACAAAGATAATAATGCTACTAATAAAAATAATAAGTTGCATTTTTATAGCACCTTTCAAGGAACCCAAGGATGCTTTATACATATGGAAGTCCTGTTATTGTGTCTTCTCATAATACTGTAATGGGCCTATTATCATCTTCCCTCTTTTAATAATCTCTGTTGGAGCTGCTGGACATTCATGCTACATAAGGCTTGCCAAGAGCAATTCCTGAGTAGCAAAGCCTATTATCCATGGATGAAAGGTTTCTACTGTATTTGGCTCACCTATGGATGATCCATGTGCGACTGTCCATTAATAACCTGGCCAGGAAACTATACCGGTGCAGGCCTCACATCATAGCGTTTCACTGTCGGTAATGAATGCCTTTTGATTTACAGTTATAGACTTTTGCCTTGAGAAGTGAAACCAGACAGACATTATAATGCAAGATTTACGGTAAACACATTTAGTGGTTTGTGTGGATATACTGCACAGTTACCACTGGGATTAAGGATTATGGGATGCCAGACAACTACACACACACACAAATGCATACAGCGCAAACATGTGTCATCTTATCACTCTACTGTACTACTAATCTCTCATCTGCTGGATGATGCTGCAGTTGTGTACAAATCCAGCAGACACATAGCATGACAGTTAGAAATGAGAAATAATCAGAATGAACCCCTCAACTCTTTTGGGGCATAGACAGATCTGTCTTTCTGTCTCTGGATGATGCCACTTCACCTGCTTGTCTCTATTTTCAAATGGGTTACAAAAGAGTGAGAACTTTTTGAACGGCAATCCTGTGCAACCAGGTTCACTTCTTCAAAGTGTGTTTCACCCAGGCCGCATTAACATTCCTGTGTTGAAGCTACCACGAACACACAGAAATATGGTTTCACTACAGCATTCATACAGCATTTCCTCCTTTTTGTAAGTATTTCGACAATTTCCAAACATAAAACCCACATTTTTCAATCTACAATCCACAGGAATTTTTGGGTTGCTGACTTATTTTCATGTTTCTCTGAGGTATCATCAATCACTTGGTGACCTCTGGATAACATTACAGCAGAATCAGTGCCACTCATATTCAAAAACGCCCAGCTGGTGAAATAATGCAGCACAGTTTCCAGCATGGGAGCAGTGAACACAATATTTCAGCTTTGTTACACTAGAGACGTTTCAAAAAAGGGTAAGGGTGAATAAAATGATGACTTTTGTTTCTTTGTGAGTTTGAAAGTCTTGCAACAATGTTTTTTTTTTTTTGGTCTCAGAAAAGTTTTCTGCAAATTCTTCCAGTCCCAAAAAGAAAAAACAGCTATTAACTGTCACTGTTTGATTGATTTTAGCTGCCCCTGAAGAAATGAAAATGGCTCACATAAGCGCTGACCTCTGTGATCTTTGATCTAGGGTCAGCTTGGAGACTTCAAACTTCAAACCCAAAATAGAAGAAGTTGCTCCTGTCGCAGGGATTTGCAAACAACCAAGTGCCAAGCAATGATGATTTTACTACTGTGCCTGGCATGCAGTCAGAGAATACATAAGGTCTGGAAATCTCGATTTGTCCTCATGCCCATGTTGTAATCCTGATGTAAGCCACCATGTCGCTTCCTCATGTACTGTTGTTTGGCAAAATGCAGCAGGTCTGCCCTTGCATATGGGTTCGCATTATATAACTATGGAGAGGATGGTGATTAATTTCCTGACTTTTTCAACACTAACACTTTTTGGCATCGGGGAGTGACGGTTGCGTAACTCGTGCACAGGAGCTCTCACACATACGCACAGGTCAGATGTGAAAAGTCACAAGAGCTGTGATCACTCACTGCCATCCAATTAAAATAAGGGATAATCTCTGAGCAACGACTAATCAATTCACCGTCAGACACCTACTTGCAAACAAAACACAAAGCAGAGCAGCCAAACTGCAAAACAGGACAAAAACAAGAGCCTCTTGTGGTATTAACAAACAACTGTTGAAGAGGAAAAGCAGAGGAAAGGGAAAGAGAGAATTGGATGCAACTTCAATTAAAAGTGTAGTAGCATTTGTATTAAGTATTAACTCTATGCAGATGGTCAGTTTTTATTACTCCTTGATCAAGCAATCATTAAATCCATTGCATCATAATTTCGTTACCCAAATGCACTGCTGTGTAATTTGAGAAATGACAATAAAGGAAGTCTAAGTCTAAGTCTAAAAACTTGTGTTACAGCCGGCCACAGCTAGGATGGACGGCTGTATGGATGGGAGATGGGTGGGTAAATGTTTCAAACCGATGGAGCTAGATGAATCTTTTCTCCTTGTCCTACCTGTAGCGACATCGTTCAGCCTCTCACTCAGATAATAGTCATTCGGGTTGAGGTAGGGCACCTGCTCCATGTACTGTTTAGGAATGAGGTACAGGACCTCGGCCACATGTCCGTCCTCGATGATGGACATGCGCTTGACCGAGCTCTTGCGTTTCACCCGGACGCGGTCGACGTTGTGGCTGCGGCTGGAGCTGCACAGCTTGCCCAGGCTGTTGAGGTTGGGCAGGGTGGGCATGGTGCCCCGCTCCCTTTCAACCGTCCCACAGAGAAGGGTGAAGCACTGCAGGTAGACGTCGGCCAGGGTCGGGCTCAGACCCGCTCTGAAATCCAATCGCCTCTGGACATCAAGAACAGGGGGTGTTGGTAGAGGCACAAAGCAGGAACAAAGGAGCCGGAGCTTGATGGGTGACTTCACAGCAGCTCATCCTAAAATCATGGCAGTATCCAGTGAGGCCCCCAGTGAAAACTCCTCCTGTTAGGATCCCTCCACCTGTCACTTCAGATCTGAGGTGGATGTAAGAAGTGGAGTGCTGACGTCCACCTTGAGGCGGAGATGCCAAACAACAGGCAGCAGGTATGACAAAGCAGTCTGCCGCAGGTGGAGCAGAGTGAGAAACAGTGAAAGAAGCTTACACTATGAGTGTCTTCAGCCCAAACCAGCCTGGTGCCTTAAGCAGCTTAGGGCTGACGTCGAGCCTATGATTATCTTCTGGGTGGGGTTAGGTAGCTCTACATCAGGTTGGCCCAGTGTCTGGTGGTCTCTATACCTGACTCATGTGCATCCCAGTCTTTGCTTATTCATGAATCTGTCCAATGGAGAGTTGAGAGTCTGTCAGACCTTTCACAAAGCAAACAGGCTGTTTTCAGTGGGCTAGATTTTAGGTAAAAGTAAGTTATTAAACAACAAGACCTTGTCTGTGAAAGCAATTTAGATGCATCTAATTCCATTATGTCCACAAAGTGTGTTTTTGTCTGAAAGTACTTTGCAGTAAGGTGGGTTCACGTACAGTAAGACCAGATAGATGCATATCTGTGCACAGCATCGCAGTGATCCAACGCATACTTTCAGGGTAGATTGCCTTGGGAGTCTGCCAGTCCTTTACAAGGTCAACAACTAGCAAGGTCACTCCAGCAGGCAACAATGCACAAACCCACTGTTAATCATCAGCAGGATCCTTCACAATAAAAGAGACTGTGACTACATCAGCGCCGAAGTGGAAATGCCAGCAGCAGCTCCACATTATCCGGTGAAATCGTCAGGCACAGGATTTTGGGAGATGTAACTTAGTAAGAAGACATGTTCTGAGTTTTTAATCTTCAAACCATCTAATGTTGTTTCTTCAAAGATTTACAAAATGTTTTCCTGACAAGCCAAATCCTTATAACCGACATTTAACTGCTGAATTTTTACGAGCACTCTTTCTTGAGTCAAAGATGCATTCACCTGCCTGGGAAATGTGAGTTGAGCATGAGGTAAATTTTGAGTCGTCGACATGTGCTGGTGGGAGAGATGATGCAGAGGGGGGGATCTGAGCAAATTCATCGAAAACAAAATAACCCCGCAGCGCTCTGATATGTATTAAACCAACTGAAAACATCATCAATTTGAAACCATAAAAAACCAGGACTGTCTCTTACATATGCAGACACAAACATTAATAACTAAAAGCACAAAAAACAAAAAAAAACCTTCCATGACATGTAATATTCATCAAACAGATAAGGTTAATCACAGCTATCTGCTTTGTCCCACCAAATGAAATTAATAATTGAAGTACGTGGGCATGAAGAAAAGCACAGCAGACAATGACAAAGCACAAAATATCCTTTTAGTCTGGAGATGTCAAGCTTGGCCTGCACTTCAAATTTAATGATTTTCCTCTTTGTCTGAGAGGGTGCAGAAACAGGATGTCTGGAGCTTGGCTGGCTGAGTTAACTACTATTTACATCAATACAATACTTAACTAATTTAACTTAATTAAGGTTCCACTCACAAGCACACCTTCGTCATTATATTTAAAAAGCCAGAAAGCCAGTTTCATTCCAGAGAAAAAATGAAGTGTGACAGTGGGGTATCTTACACCCACACATGCAGACACATGGACCTGAGAGTAACTGAGGACATGCTATTCTGCTGCAGAGAGGCTCTGCCCTCCAATTGTCATCCACTCTGTGGTAGCTTTGACACAACTGCCCACACACTCTCAAATCAGCACATACATGCTCGGAAAACAAGACCGCTGTCCGTGCACACAGAAAAATCAGCATCGCACACAAAATACATGCCAAACATTTTCACAGCCTCGCACAGCCATTTTAGCATCCTGCTCCACAGCAGAAGAAACACACACCCCCTCCTCTTCATCTGTTTCCCCCTCTGTCTTACCATCCAGTCCGAAGCAGGAGGTGATTTTTTGGGCGTAGTTGCAGAGCCCATCGTAGCCAGGCTCCTGCCACACTGTATCCCTCTCCCCCATCTCTACACACTCCCACACACACCGTCCCGTCCGGCAGCGCTTTTACTCCTTCCCTTGCTCATCAATTATTCAGGCTTTTGCCAGGACACATGCATGCGTGCGCACACCCACCCTCATATTCACACATACACATACACCACGCACACACACAGAGAGAGAAAAGTGCTGATGCAGAGGGTCATGCTGTTGGAGCACGAGCAGCCCTCTCCAGTGGTCGGACAAGGAGGAGGCATCAGATTAGGTTACTGCAGTATGGAGCCTGCCTCCTTTTTCATCCACCATTGATCATCCAGATTACACTGCAGTGTAACAGGTACGGTGTGCAGGATGTGCTAACTCTGCTCAGGGAAAGTGCAGTGCAGAGAAGGAGTTCAGAGCAGGGCAAATCTGGAGATATACCAGGCATCAGGGGGAGGACTTCCTTTACTGCAGTCACTTAAAGCTATCCAGACATCCAAATGCAGCAACTGCTTTCAGATCTGATAACTGGAAAAAGCACAACAGTGTGGTCTATTGAAGATGGGGATAAAACTGGCAAGAACAAAATCCCCTATTCTTGAGGCTGACATAACCCTTTATGACTTGTATTTATACTGCAACTTATAAAAAGAAGCAGTACTGATTTGCAAAAGTACATGAAAATATGAATTTAATATATAAACGTTTATCACAAAATAAATCAGTTCCTCTGCATATTATATACCCCATTGCTTATATACTCACCATAGTTACAATGTATATATCATCTACCAGCACAAACCATGCATACTATGTATACTGTGTATATTTCCATATCCACCTACCTCTTGTCCTGTATATACTGTATATTGTATTGTATATACTGTATTTATGTGCACATACTCAGTATATTCTGCAATTTCTTCTGCATATTTTGCACTTGGCTATATATATATATATATATTTGCACTACATCTCAGCTTAAGTACGGAGATCAAAGTGAAACCGGAGTCAAATTCCTTGTATGTGTACGCATACCTGGCGAATAAAACTGATTCTGATTCTGATTCTGATATTAATTGTGATCACAGACCTAAACATCAAAAGCTCTAACATTGAAACCGTGTAAACTCTGATTCATGCTGAGATTTAGTTGAAAATGTCGTTAGGAAGAGAGGACAAACCATAAACACATCAATTTAGCACACTTTACTATAATGCAAACTTAATGAACAACATGTGAGAACTCAGTTGTTTTAAGATTCTGCGGTGCAGCCGAGATAAAAGGCTTAAATGGACCAAGATGAACAATAAATTCTCCCACATATGAAAAGCCAGCGTAAACAGGAGAGAACCAGTGGTAGCAGAACAACAAGCTATGAAAATAAATGAGAAGATTATGCTAAATAGCATAACTGTGCTAGGTTTTGAGGTGATTTCCCACATGCACCAAGAGGGAGAATATACTGTAGATGGAGGAATCTGATAAGAAAAGCCACTACGAGGTGACCTTGAATAATACACTTAACCCTCTGTTGCTTTGGTCAAACTGCTCAATGGACTCACTGAGCAGCTTGCAGGTAGGAATGAATGTGAAAGCACTACTCGAAATAATATACAGTATCTGCTCTGTCCCCAGGACAATGGTTTTACAAAAATAAATTCAACAAAGAAAAAAAAACCCTGACAAAAAGACAACAGCACAGGAAATATGATGAGAGTGAAAGGCTCTGATAGAGCAGTCTGCCCGCAAGGGTGTGTTATAAGGTGGGGTGACTAATGGAAGGGCATCACTACCAAGGTAAGAGCTCATGGCCTTGTGCTGATAACAGGGGTGCGGGGGTGGGAGGTGATGGACTGCAAGACTGAGAGCACTGTAATGGCTCATGCTTACTGGACAACCGAGGGAGGGGCTGGCAATCATAAATGCACACTGGGAGGGAGAGGTAGAGTAATTTGAGACATTTTCTAACTTCCTGTTTCTGCAGGAAGGAAAATGTTTCAATCGCCTGACGCGTTTCAGATTCTGCTTATAGATTTCTGGATGCTAGAATGTTTATAATAATACCACTGTGGTATATAGGTCGCCACCTATGTATTTATACCTTGAACATAAAGAGGGATCAGGGATAATGTCCATCCATTCCGCATTAGGGCTGCAAAGAACAACTACTTTCATTTTTGTTTAATCTGGAGATTATTTTCTCGATTAACAACTTCCTGTATAAAATCTCAGAAAATCATTAGTTTCTAAAGCTCAATGCGACGCCTTCAGATTGTTTGTGTCGGCCAACAAATGTCCACAACCCAAAGATATTATGTTTACTCTCACATATGACAAAGAAAAGTAGCAACTCCTCACAGTTGGGAAGGTGGAAATGGATACTGTTTGAAAAATGACTTAAATGATTAACTGATTATCAACACAGTTGCCTAATTTTCTGTGGATCGATGAATCAATTAGACAAAATTTTAACTATTACATACAAAAATACATTCTGATTGACTGAAAGATATTGTGACATCCATGCAGATTCTCTACAAAGTATTGGAAAACAATATTAGTTCCACAATCTGAAAAATATTCTGAATTCTGATCCATGCCAAAAATACTTCTGTCCTCATTAAATATTGTGAAACACGGTGTAAATCATGTTTGATTAATCAATCAATTGAAAAGGCATTGACTCAGCCTGGCATGTGGCAAATATGTGTTTGACATATTGTTAGAAAGACGGGTGTTTGTGCCTGATTCATCAGTGATAATAAATTAATAACCGCTCATCCGTGTAACCAACACAGAGATAATTGGCACTTCCCCATCATACTACTGTAGGGTGCAGGGTACTTACTTCTCATGAATAATGATTGGCTGTTTGCAGGGGCTTAAGCGTGCTAATCAGATCTATGTACCACAGGGGGGCTGTCAAGCGGTGGGCTCTGAGCTCCATCGATCTCCACCAGCAGCCATGGAGGACTGATACGGCAGGCCACATCAGTGATGCGGGGAGTTCAAAGCCATCTTGCAACACAGGCTCAGCCATACAGAGCCTGAAGGGGAGTGATATACTGTTCAGCTGGAGCTTCTTTAGATGAGGTTCATGTTTAACCCAATAACAGGATGAGACCCATCATGATGAATCCAGCTGCAGATTTAATATAATACCAGGTTAATATTGCAACTTCTCTGCTTCTATCAGCTCTCAATGAGTGAGTTAGACCATCTGATCACAACCTATATCTCCTTTGCCAGAAGACACAAATCCAGGACGCACAAAGGCTCACCTGATGGGAACAAACACACTTCACCTGCACAGTCTGCAGGTACCAGTCTTCACAACATCTCCTCAACTTGCAACAACACTGTTGCACCAAATGATAGTTTGCATTTTTGCTTTCCCAAAAACAATGCTACTTTTGGTCACCTCACTAGCAAAAATAACCCCTTCAAATGTCACCACTCCACTGTATCACAAGTCAGTCAATCAAGCGTGCACCCCATCAGCTGCCAGTCACCCATCAACATCTTTCATCCAACAACAATTAGGGTGTGTGCAGCCTTGAACTAATGATATGCACCATCCCTGATTAAAGATAATGTCAAATACCAAAAGAAACAGCAATCAGAGGAGGTTCATTATCACAGCTGAGATTTTTTTTTTTAAGTGATCTATTTATAGGCAGCACCAGAGTCCAAAGTCTTGATGATAACAAAATAAGTTGTGGTGTGTCTAGAAAGGGCTGCAGCAGTGGGAAGCTGTAGTTTCAGCTATGCACCGGTGTAACCTACTTACAATAACAGAGTCATTATCACAGCCTGATCCTGCAGACAGACGACGCAAACGGGCTCTCTTCACCAATGCATCCATGCTCGAACCGACACCACCCCTCCTCCCCTAAGATGAAGAGACTTTCCCCCTCTATGTGTGCTGTTATGAAGGCTTCTGCGGCAAAAGACACTCACCTCTAGCAGACATGCCCGGTAGGTAGAGCCTCTCTTTCTTTGCACAGATCAGCAGGAGGAGATGCTCCGGTGCAGGTTTGCGGATCGTTCACAGCCCGATGTTTTCTGTAACTTGAAGTTTCTGGCTGTCATTTGATGGCATTAAAGGCAGGGCAAACATACAGCCTGCGATTTGGTAGACTGGACCAGACTGCGCGATGGAGAGAGCACTTTCCAGCGACAGGGCGTGTCCTGGACCAGACAGCATCCTTCTGATTTTTCCAACAAGTTTGTCTCCATATTTGAGCAACAATATCACACATGAATTCAGTCATTCTCGAGATGCCTCTGCCCGCAGGCTGCTGTCAGGATCATGTGAGGGATCTTAATCAGGCCAGCCTACTTCTTTTTGTCTGGGATGACTGTGCTGATCTGGACCTGCTAGTTGGGTTAAAAACAGAAAGTTGTCAGACCATCTGAGTGTTTTTTTTTTTTTTTTTTTTTGCATTAATCTGCTACTTTAAGAGAAATATTTGTCTTCATCAAGTCGACTCATCAACTTTATCCAAGATGCAATAACACTTTAAACAAACCTGATCTCAATCCTGTGTGGGAAAACTGCACATTCAGCCCACATGAGTGCATCATATAGCAGCATAGGATCAATTGATTGTACAGCTTTTCCATATAACCTTTTGTGCTTGTTATCGAAATCCCATGCTCGTTTTTATATTTGAAGTTATTGACTGATGTTTCCAAGCTCCCATCGATCATCGCCCCTCATTCAATGTATCGGCTACTGTCTTCATTTGTATGCATTGATCCATCTCGGTAATTATAACCCTGTGTCTTGTATCACTGCGCCCCCTGCTGGACCACAGCAGCAGCATTTGGCGAGGGAAGTGCCACCGTGTCCAAAGTGAGCAAACGAGCCCGTGGACGTCTTGTTTACAGTGGCTGTGCCAGGCCTGTGAGGGATCGAGAGGCCGGAAACGTGTTAAGGTTTTTTATTGCTCACGTTTATTCTTCTCGTTACAAGGGTCAGTATATGAAACCTCCAATCTGGATCGCGGCGGCAACAACAGGAAGAAGAAGATAGAGGAATTCTCTCGGTCTTCTCGGGAGAAACTGGTCCAGTCGAAGAACAAAATGTTCTCCAAATTCACGTCCATTCTCCAGCACGCTGTGGAAGCGGTGAGTATTTTTTACCCAAAGTCACGTATTTAACTATTGGCTTGCTTTTTTGTATCGTCTGTTTTGGTTGAAAGGGGCCTCTGGTCGTCCAGACATCACATACCATAACGTCAGCATTAGCGATACGCTGCTAACTAGCGAGCTAACTAATTAGTCTAAGCTAATGTTAGCGTTTTGTGTTTGTTCTATCAGTTTGTTTGTTTTGTCATTGACTGGAAGTTATACCTGTTGTTGTGTTTATTATTTGTCTGTTTGTTTATGTTACTAACAAACACATAACCATGTTGACATTTTTTATATTATAGCAAGGCATCTGTGTTAAGGATAGCTTAGCAAGCTAGGCTAGTTAGCCGCTAATCTTAGCGCATAATAGTAGCCCCAGGAAGCTAACGCCGTATCTCGTTTCAAAAAGCAGAGTCCTAACATGAGAAGTGATGTCGAAATGATAGGGCAGTCTTGTTTGCTATTGCGCAAACGTTTTACGGTTAATATTAAAGGGACTGTTTGCTGGTTATCTCCCACAGCCTTTTCGAAACACTTAATGTTACACGTTAGCTTGTTAGCTAGCGGTACCTTGCTGGAACCAGTACTAACCTTCTGGGTCCCGTTCTCAAGCTGCTTCATGTCAAGGGATTGAAACAATAGACACTTCCGACTCCAGGTGTAGATGTGAGTTAATAGGGAAATGTCTAATATTAGCTTGTTATGTCCTTATTCTGTCATACAGCTCGTTTGGTGTGTGTTAGCATACACGATACACGACACGAAAGTGATAGTTTTGCTCTATTAAACATTTGGGGAAACCGGTGGGTTGTATCTTTGATCACAAAACACTGATTAAAGTCATCTTGTTGTGCCACATTAAAACCAATCAAACACTGAGAAAATATTATTGAAAACCAGAGAAAAACAAACCAGTCTTCTCAGTCTCTGTTTGAAAGTGGCTGAAACGTGTAGCCATGATAATTAGTGGTGTCTCTCTGGTCACCACTGTAAACATACTATATGCTAATGTTTGTAATTTTTGTTTTTCAGCTTGCTCCTTCGCTGCCCTTGCAGGAGGACTTTGTCTATCACTGGAAGGCCATCACACATTATTACATTGAGACGTCTGGTAAGGAAAGTCTGAAAGTTAACACTGTGTCAAAGTTGTTGATGGCTTTTGTACCGATGACACCAGTCTTATGTTTGATCATATCATTGTTTGTTCATATTCACTATTGATTAATGCACTTATTATTGGCAATATTCTGTATTTTAAGTGCACGTGCAACTGACCAGATCCAAAAGATTTGCCTTAAACTTGTGTTATTTAAAAAGGAAGCAAATGGCAGCATTAAGATTTAGCCAGCAAACATTTCATTTTTTTTTTTTCAACTATAGTAATTGATCATGAAATTAACTGTTGATCAACCAATTAATCACCTGCTCATGTAGCACAACTGTGTCCAAAATGAACACGGGCAATGCATAGGGAATGGTCATGTGAAGAATGCTGGGAATGGCCGGAATGGTTGAGTTTGCAATAGACTTCAACAACTCTGTCAGGGCAAAAGCAGCTCCAGACTATGAGAGTGCTTCCCTCGTGTTTGCCTGTGGGATCAGCGCAAGTGGAACTCATTTGCTCTGCATCTGTGCCAGGTTGCATCTAAGATGGACTTGGTGGTTAAACCCAGTCACTTAAAATTTTCACAACCTCTGCTCAAACTACTGATGTCTTGTCTCTGTATTTGGGACCAGGAAAGTCTCCTTCTCTTGGTCTTCGCTCTGAACAACCGCTTCTTTGCAGCAGTTCTCCCAGTTAGGCCAGTTTGACAAATTTTCTCTGTGAAGCTGATGGGGGATTATTTGTGCTGTGGGTATTATGTAGCTGAGCTTGTTTTCAGGGGCATTTAATCAGTGTTTCAGCAAACTTGTGACTTAATTGAAGTTGATTTATTATTCTGTGGTCAGTTTTAAGCAGCCTGACCTTCATCAGCATGCATGATTACATTACGTTTTGATCGTTTTGATGAAAGCTGTTGTTGTGATATATCTTACTTCTAATCTTCATTTCACAGACTGTCATTACTAACATGTTTTGGCATTGTGTGCTTTGTTACATTCAGCAAGACATACGCGTGTGTATCCTACATTGTCATTGAATTCATTGACTACCACCTGTTTACTTGTACGTAATTGGTGACAAACAAGGATAGTATGATTAGGCCACTGTTTTAACACTATATTATTATTTTACTCTCTCCCATGGGTTTCAGTTTTGAAATTGCTTTGATTGAAATTTGATTTGATTGAAAATATATATATTTTTGAAATTTAACATATTTAATTTATCTGCGTAGCCACCTCGAAAAGTGTTCATACCAGTGAGATTGGCTAATGCTACCAAAGTTTTGCGTGGTTAAAATGGATTATGTTGCCTCTTTTGTAGTGTACAAAAAGGTTAGTGGATCAGATAATAACATGGCTTATGTTACATGTTATAAACAGCAATCATATTTTTGCAACTGGATCAAAGCAAACACTACACAAGGGGTGTTGTAGATTAAGCAGTTGTGTTTTTTTGTGAGCAGAAAGGAAGAAAAAGTAGGAAAGGAAAAAACTTGCAGTGAAGGGTGCAGAAGCTTTGTGCACTTTAAGCCAACCTCAAACTTCCAACATGCGGTGAAGTTGAGCAAGACCTTTTCCCGAATGTTTGTATCTTACAGACAGAGGTTCTGACATGTTGTTGTATTTTCCCCTGTTAGATGACAAAGCTCCAGTTACAGACACCAACATCCCATCCCACCTGGAACAGATGCTGGACATCCTGACCCAGGAGGAAGGGGAAAGGGAGTCTGGAGAGACAGGGCCCTGCATGGAGTATCTTCTACACCATAAGATCCTGGAGACTCTCTATACCCTGGGCAAGGCAGATGTAAGACAGTCATGTGTTGTGTTGTCAGGAAAATGTACATATCACACTCTGGCGCCTCTATGCGTACAGTATGTATATGTAATATCAGATGAAATCTAGTATAAATCAGGGTTCAAAATTAAAGCTTGAGGAGCTGGACACAGCCTGTGTGACAGAGAATGTACAAGTGATTGTGTGTGAATGCATAATTTTGGTAGACTCTTCAATCATTCTGCACTACGAGCTGCATTTCCCCCCAAATAGACACATTCTGTTTGTATGACTTCCAATCAGTGTCCTCCTGGGATGAAGCAGCAGGTGCTTACCTTCTACACAAAGCTGCTAGCACACATTCGTCAACCTCTCCTGCCACACATCAATGTCCACAGACCTGTACAGGTGAGAGGTGATGCAGTCTGGATTTCAGTGCATTTTTAGTTCTTTTTTTTTCAGAATAGTCTGATAACCCACAGGTCATGTAACTTATTAGTGACATTCTTTTTTTTTCTGTGGCTGTGACGTTCCTTTGTCAGAAACTAATCCGTCTGTGTGGGGAGGTGCTGGCTGCTCCTACAGAAAATGAAGAGATTCAGTTCCTCTGTATAGTCTGTGCCAAACTAAAGCAGGACCCATACCTCGTCAATTTCTTTCTCGAGGTAAGTTTCTATGACACCAAGGAAAAACAACACATTCATAAATTATCTGTATATATTTTTTTTAAAAAGAAGAAAAGATTACAGATTTCTTATTTATTTTTGGTGTTTTTTGCAGAACAAGTCAAAGAGACCTGAAACAAAGAGTACTGGAGGGACAGAGGTGGTGAAGGAGAATGTGTTAGCTCCAGACACCGGTCAGTCTCCAACAGAGGAACAGGCTGACTGTCCAGAGGAACCACAGGCTGCTGCTGCCTCCACCTCCAGTCCAACCACTAACAATAACAACAGCAACAATTACAATCTCGTCACTTCCCTCCTCAACCTCACAAAGAGCCCTGTGAGTAATCTGCATGCAAGGAATTCTGGGCGATTTCCACTGGGTTGTAGCGTAGGGGCTAGAAAGAGTTACACACTTGGAGTTGGGCGCCAGACAGGTGGGAGACCAATAAAAAGCAAAACTACAATCCTGTCGAAGTTTATTTAATTTTTTAAGTGTGCATACAATTCTAGAAATTAACCGGCCAGCTATCAATCCTACTGTCAAGTGCTACTCAATCTTATGAGTTTTGAACTACAGCCCCCACTTGAAGAGGCGGCTTGCCTCAGAAGACTTGACTGGAATTCACTCAATGACCAAGGTTCATTTTTTCCTTTCCTTTATTTTGAAAGTCTTCCGTGGTCAATACAGGTGAAAAAACCTTAAACACAAGCACAAAGAAGTTCGAGTAACTGTAACCCAAGAAACCATAACCTGAAATCAAATACTAAAACTTTAACCTACTAGAAATTGACCCCGAAAAGAAGTAGAAAATACCCATACTTAAAGCACCCAAAATAAATCAAACACTCCCCAAAGCACTGCACAATGAACTTTAGCAGCCTTCACCTTCCACAAATACACAAAATCACATTAATCAAATTACTATTAGCTTTTAAATACATTACATTTCGACCTGATTTTAACATATAATTTCCATAGCTCACCGGCTCCTTCTTCCTTCTTTAAAACAAGCCTTAATGCTGCAGTCTCCTTTCCTGGTCCAGACTCTCCAACTATTGTTCCCCATGCACACTTCTCACAGTCCTCTTTGTGAATGCCTCCAGACCTCCTGATCATCAGATCACTTCCATCTGGTGCACTTAATGCCTGTAACTGGGAGCCCCGCCTAGACCTGATGCACCCAGGCAAAGAGGGCGCGGCCTACAGCCCAGCTTCACACCTACCTACCTACAAAAAATATCTGAGGAGAAATTAATATAAAGTTCAGTTCAGTTCAGTTCTAGGGGAGTAAATGTGTGTGCGTGTATGGGGGGAAGCAGGGCTGGGGGAAGATAGTGGAAAAAGGGTTGAGGAGCTGTTTTTGGGGTTAAAGGGGGCACAGGTGAAGCCTGGAGAGTGGTGGTCAGTACTTAGCTGTATGAGGAATTTTTCTCCAACCCAGGCCAGGATGGGCTCCAAGTCTGCAGGGGATGGCTCTCTGGCAACTTTCCTCCTCCAACAGGCTCCTGGGATTGTCACCACTTCTTTGGCCAAGGGTTTCCAAAGTCCTCCAAGGAATCCAGCTGGTTTTCTCTTTTTTCCGTTTCTGCACTCTTCTTTTTACGATATTCATTTACTTTTTAAGAATTTACAGGCGGATTTGATTAACCTGGATTTTTTCTCTTTGTTACACTCTCGCTCCTCTCTGGCCTCCTCCTTGCTGCTTGTGTCAGTCTTTTTCCTTCCCCCGGCTCACAGGTGCCACTCATTTATGCACTCACCTGGGTTTTTTTCTCTCTCACTCCTTCTTCCCCCCTCCCTTTCCTTTAAGGAGGAGAAAGGGTTGGTCTGTGGCCTTACCTTTCTGCCACAAGGTTACAGTCTATTTTTCTTTATTAGAGATGAATGTTTGTATTCACAAGTTGTATCCATTTCTCCCCTACTCAGGATGGCAGGATAGTGGTGAAGGCATGTGAGGGCCTGATGCTGCTGGTCAGTTTACCAGAGCCTGCAGCTGCCAAGTGTTTAACTGAAAACACTGAGCTCTGTGAGCTTCTGACTGACAGACTGGTCTCCTTCTATAAAGCCCTGCCACAGTCCATGGACCCCTTGGACATTGAGACAGTGGAGTCAGTCAACTGGGGGTAAATTTCTTTCTCATGCTAGCTGTCTGTGATGGAATCAGAAGTGTAATGACTTGTAAACATCACTTTCGTTTCGTTCGTAATTCAATTGTGTCATCATCTGAAGTTTTGATTTATTTTGACGTAGCAGGTAGCTCTTAAATAGCATCATCTGTGGAATGCTTCTGTCAGTAAATACATTAGAAGAGTTGCATTAGTCCTTTAACATTTTTACCTGTGTTTTCTCTTTGTCTCTTTCAGTCTGGATGTATATAACCTGAAGGAGGATGCTGCTGTCTTCACAGGGAAGAGGGCTCTCATCTCTTTCCTGTCCTGGCTAGATTACTGTGACCAGCTCATCAAGGAGGCTCAGAAGGTAATTAACCAGTGCTGACTCACCGTGTTTTGATGCCTCATATTGTAGTCAGAATGATCAGAATAAAAGAACTTCTCCCCAAAGAAGTTGTTTTTCTATCTGAAAGCCACAGAAAACTCAACTACATTTTTGTTTTTCTTTACTGTCTTCCAGTCAGCAGCTGCAGTGATGGCAAAAGCCGTGAGAGAAAGATTCTTTGTGTCTGTTATGGAACCGCAGCTGATGCAGACGTAAGTTTGGCTTTGAGTCATCAATCAATCATTGTTTTATTGAAATCTTTTGCCTTGTCTTGTGTGTGTTATGTGTTGTGACTGCTCAGTAACATGTGGTGTGTTTGTGGGTGCACATAGGTCTGAGGTAGGCATCCTGACCTCCACAGCCCTGCTGAACAGAATCATCAGACAGGTGACGTCAGAGGCTCTACTGCAGGAGATGGTTTACTTCCTGCTGGGAGAGGAGAGAGAGCTAGAGACTGCAGCTACTATCGCTCAGAATCCACTGAGACACAGACTCATCGAACACTGCGACCACCTCTCAGACGAGGTTCTTATCACTATGCTATTAATAAGGCTGTACCTGGTCCTTCTAATGAATGCAACTCTGATATCATTTACGTCTGTCTGATAAGACTCATTCAGGCCTTTTTATTACACCCTTTCTTCATTGCATTAATGTGCCTTCAAGAATGAAATGAATCCTGATTCTATCATTTCTTCTTTTATTTGTTTTGATATTCAAAAGTACAAATGGCCATCTGCCCTTCAAGGATTCAGAGTTCTAGTGAATCATATGATTAACCAAAAGCACATGAATTTTAATTAGTATCTGACAGAGCCATTGCACGCATTGTCATCTCACAAAAGAGATGAATCATCTCTTTGATGTTTGAAACAGCCACTGCGTCCTTTTTTAAAAATTTGTCAGTGGGCCTGTCACTCTGGGTTTAAAGAGGGAGCTGAGCCTCATTCGTCCTTCTTTGTCCCCAGATCAGCATCATGACGCTGCGGCTATTTGAACAGCTGATCCAGAAGCCCAACCAGCACATCCTCCACAGCTTGGTGCTACGCGGCCTGGAAGAGAGAAACTACCTGGAGAACAAACCACAGGAGGAGCGGGAGCCCCTGGAGAACGGACAGCCCCATGATGCAGTGTAAGGAGCTGCAAGAGCTGCCTTAAAATCCTACCTGGAAAATCATCTGCACAAACACGCACCAGTGGAAATAAAGTGAATGCATCAACTAGCTGTGTTTTTTTAGATCACCAGTTCAGCTAAACTGTTCCTTATTGTGTGTTTCAATTGGAGGGAATATTTTTAAACAATGTTTAGTGGGAAATGTATGCATGGAGAATGAGCAGTAGCTTGCTAGTTTCTTGATGTGATTATATTGTATGACTTATTCATTTTCATGCACATGAATTTTCATGCAACATGATATTACATGATCATATTGTTTGTGGAAGGTGAGATGAGTTCACAGAAGAGATGAAGAATACAGATACAGTAAATGCTTCTAATTTAACATGCAACGGCCAGGTGAAAGGAAAACCTCTCATCTCTATAAAGACATTCATTCACTTCCCACGTTATACAACAGAGCTGAAAGGTGCCATGCAAGCCCAAGAGCCCTATCAGTGCACACAAGCATACTGACAAAGTGGACTTCTCACTTTCTCATACCAGCCTGGAGCGTAGAAATTGAAATAGCTTACAGTTTTACACAAATGGGTGTCTTGTGTTAAGAGATGAATGAAAAGTGAACATTTTTTGTTACCATTTTAGTAGTGTTGATCACAATGAGATCATGTTCTCACAAATATACTTTTTAATGAACGTGTGCTCTTTCCACAGAGACCTCGAGGAGGATCCACTGTTTGGTGACGATGTCTCTCCAGACAGCAGGCTGTCTGGTTCTGATTGGCTCAGCTCCTCTCCACCGCAGAGTCCTGACCACTCAAAGTGTGACGGGAAGACAGAGGTCCACAAGATTGTCAACAGGTACAGTGATGCAACTTACAGTTTGAGGAGTTCCTCTAGCTTTTTTTTTCAAGTTTAACTTTTAAATTCTGTTTGCAGTTTCCTGTGTTTGGTTCCTGATGAGGCAAAGTCATCCTATCACGTTGAAGGCACAGGCTATGACACCTACCTCAGAGATGCACACAGACAGGTAAGGCTCATTCAGCAGTATGTTTAAGGTTTAAGATACACAAGTGCAGCAAGCTGAAAATTCTGATTTAGTGTTTCTCCCTTGGTCATTCATCATTAAACTAATTGCTGGGGTAAGTCCTTGGCTACTGTTGCTCATCACATTTCTTATGCTTCACTAGTAGAGCAGATACTAAGTGTAGATGAATTGTTCTCCTCAGTTCAGGGACTACTGCGGGGTCTGTCAGCGGTGGGACTGGAGGGGAAATCCAAAGCCTTTCGAGAAGTGCAACTTGGACACCCCATTCTTCGAGGGCCACTTCCTCAAGGTTCTCTTCGACAGGATGGGTCGCATCCTGGATCAGGTCAGTTTAATCCACCGTATAGGAATACTGGCATCATTCAGAACAACCTCATGCTTTAGTGTTGAAATATCTGTTGCATTTAAGCTCCATTAGTCCACAAGTCTGAATAGCCACCCACAGTAAACGTGCCCTTTGGAAATACAAATGCAGCTTTGGTTGTAATTAAATCCAAGGAGCAAATAGAACCACTAATGAATTACATCATTTAAAGTCAAATTAAATAAGAGCTATCACTTTAGTTTTTTATTAATTCTCACCAAAAACCCTTTTTTCAAATTATTTTTTAAGGGATTTAATGATCCCACAAACACAAAAGTTGTTTTTTCTTCCATCAAGAGAACATTGTTCGCTGTAATTTGGCCTTAATGAGTTCTGCTAATGGAGAGTGGAGAGAAAAATGGGTAGAAAATGTAAACGAGTTGCTGATTATGCAGAGCCTATTTTTTGAGACCAAAATAATGAGCTCTGGCAATAAGCTCATTTGACAAATGATGCTGGATTGGAATTGTGAAGATGACTAATAGAGATGCAGAAGTGAAATGAACTTTTTGGCAGCTCATGGGTTTCTTGTAGCATTTAGGAAATCAAATCTAAAAGGGGAGTGTTATATTAATTGATGAGTCTGTCCATTAAAAGCTTCTGACTACTGTGACTGTGTTATTTATTCACAGCCATTCTTCTACTCACATTTCAGCAAGAGATCTTCATTTCACTCTAATCTCCATTTCATTTCCTGTGTGGTTTTTATATCTAATGTCCTCTCTGTCCTCCAGCCCTACGATGTCAACCTGCAGGTGACTGCTGTGCTGTCCAAGCTGTCTTTGCTACCACACCCCCACTTGCACGAGTACCTGCTGGACCCTTATATCAACCTGGCCCCTGGCTGCAGGTCTCTGTTCTCTGTCATCGTCAGGGTAAGACCTGTCTAGATCCTACAGTGATTATCTGATCCATCATTGATAGCAGACAGTGCAATGCACAAAAATTACAGTCACTGTTATTTGGGCACTTGGAGATCTCTTTCTTATCTTGATAGATTTTTTTTTTTGTTCTACGTAGTATCTTGAAATGTTTGATGTTGTATCTCAAAATGTTTGGTGCAGAAAATAATCATGTTTGAGACAATTGTTGGCCTTTATCTTGTGCCAGTGGTATCGATCGTTCAAGCGTTTGTGTGAACCTCGCACTTGCTATTTGCTCTGGTGAGCATGCTGCTACATGACCTGCTTCTTAGTGGAAGAATTGCACGTCTGTACCTATCTGTGATTCAGTCCAACTACTTTTCTTTGAAATCTATCCCAGTAGCACACAGTGTAAAAGGCAGTTCAGAGGCTGGTGGAAGCAGCTTATTTTCTTTATGATGGTCTCGTTTGTTTATGGTAATTCCAGTAATGTTTCCAATGAGTGTAATGATTTACGAGTGTTGCCCCATTGCCCAGAGATGGAAGCAGTGCTGTTGTGTTTTGGTAATTGCTTTGTGTTCTCATGTGCGTTAGGTGGTGGGAGATCTCATGTTGAGGATTCAGCGCATCCCAGACTTCACACCCAAACTGCTGCTCGTGAGGAAGAGATTATTAGGTCTAGAGCCAGAGGGCATCACGTACGTTCTTCCGCATTGCTTCTGCGCTCTTATTTTCTTAGTTGTCTTTTGTCATGCACGTCTCAACTTTCTGTTCATTTCTTCCTGTAGTATCGACCACATGACTCTGCTGGAGGGGGTGATTGTGCTGGAGGAGTTCTGCAAAGAGCTGGCAGCCATCGCCTTCGTCAAATACCATGCAGCTTCCTCCTCCTCGCCGTAATCTTCCTGCTGTTCATCCATCTGCCTCGGCCAGGCAGACAGGTCAAGATTAAACTGGGCCTTTGGGGTATGCTGGTACCGGTGGCACAGGGTCGGCAAAACATTACCACTAACTGCTCATTCCTGCAAGACTGTTAAAAGCCCACACGGACGGGTTTCATTGCTCACACCCCCACCCCTTCTGGCCTCTCGAGCTACACCATAAAAAGTCTTTGGTCTTGTTTTTGAGAAGGTCAGAGCACAGACACTGCCCAGCCAGCGGAGGAATTAGAGGAAGGAGGATAGAGGTCGAGGTGCAGAGAGATGGTCACTGGACTCTTTTTAACCTCTGCATTTTCTCTCACTCCCCCACAAACCATCTTCCATCTTCCTCACCAGCCAAAAGGTGACAGCCCTGTAATTATTATATCAAGGAGAAAAAGATGTTTGTGTATTTATTTCCTGTCCCATTATCACCCATTTGTAAACGTCATTGCCTTAGTGTGGAATCACACCTTTCAGTTACAAAAGATTGTTTCCTTTTGAAACATTTTTATCTCGACTCCTCGCGTGTTGTCTGTTTGAAGACAAAGGCTGTAGAGAAAAATGCCCACTACCTTCAACCTCTATATGTACCTGTAGTTACATACATAATGAAGTGCAGTACTTAAGATACTGTACTCATATTTTATATGCCAAGTCCTCTTATTTATTTGCTTTCAGGTTGCCTTTGTAACTAATGTCATGTTAAGATAAGATTAGTTTAAAACAGTCCAAGTAAGGACTGACTAAGCAGATGCCATTTTCTTTGTTTTCCTCGTCTTTCTTCAGTTTGTCTTTAAGTGCTCTCAAAGCTCATCTGTAATCACCCAAAGACGTCACCATCCATCACATTTAGTCAAGTGAAATGGTGAGTTTTGCAAATTGTGTGAATTTGCACACAGATCTCATTGCATTGCACTCGTTACATTATTCAAGTTCATTCATGCTTTGTTTGGCTGGCTTTTAGGAAAGTTGGCATTTGCTCGAAGAGACATCTTGTTTTTGATTCCACTTTAGTTCTGAAGTATTCTCCACACCCAGTGTTCCATTTCTCAGGCACCAGTGTTAATTTTATCCAAGGGATACTGTGTTATTGTTTTTACACCACTTAGAAATTCTCAATAATTTGTTTGTTCTGTTGATGGGAGGGATGCAGAGGAGCAAACCTCTTCATTTTATTGGCCAGTGTCTTAAAAACATCATTAACTTAGAACGTGCTGTTGCTCCCAGCAATGGTTCCCAACCTTCATTAGCTTCTGATCAAACAGAGCGACATCTGCAAGTTAACAGTTCAACCAATATGTGATTCTGACTTCTCAGATTTTTATTTAAAATGATCAAGTTTGAAAAAGATACATTTTTGTGTAGCAAAAATACATAATCCTCGTAACCAGTTAAATTTATCTCAAGACCCTTTAGAGGGGTCCAGACCCCCAGTTTGGAAACCACTGGCTAACAGTATCCTAAGACCTCTGAGTTCCTCCATGGGTTATTATGACTTCTTATGAGGTGTTGCGTTTACTAGCAGTATTACCTTTTCATCTTGATCTTGAATGACGAGGAAATGTACTCACGGTGCTGTGCTTTGTTGGAACGGGTTGTTTGGTTTGGATATCTGGAACGGGTGAAGTCTCACCTCACGGATCAGTGATTCATTACCTAAGATATAAATTAGTGTAAATCAAGATGCTACTTAATGTAACTTTGGTTCTCGTGTCTGGTTCCCGGTGTGAATGTTTGGTTCAGTGTGTTTGGCGATGAGTTTGTCTGTGTGTGAGTGTAATGATTTATTATTGCGGTGGAGAATGGACAGAGTCATTCATTGAAGCCATGAGTCCCTGGTCTTAAACCTTTGTTTCCCCCCCTCTTTCAAACCCATTTCTCAAGCACCTAAACTACATTATGCAACTGCTTGCATGGAATCAGATTTGCACATTGTCTTTCTTCATCCTTGTTCACGTTGTAAATATACACAACAAAAGGCTTTTTGTTTGTTTTTTCCAAAAATGTTTTGTTTCATAAACCAAAAAAAAAAAAAATCTAGGATGTACCAGGAGTAACATTTCTATTTTAATGGGAAGCTTTTTTTAAATTATCAATCATGCACATTTTTTAATCAACTATCTTTCCAACTTGTTGTGTACATTTGTATATTGTATGTGTACAATAGCAATAGAGATATACTACCTGGACTAAATGCATGCTTATACATTATTTTTCATTGTTGAAAGAAAGAAAGAAAAAAAAAGTCCAGCCATCTGTGATGATTTCTTAGCTGTCAGCACTTTGTTCTGTGAAGACACTGACAGGGAGATATGATGCCTTACTTCACACTGTGGATCTCTGAGGACTCCTAGAATCGATGTGTAAGGGGTTTCTGCTTCACTACCGTTTGTTGTGATCTTATTATGCCTATCTCTTGTGTTACATAGACTTCGTTTGGTTTGTGAAGATGTACAGGACTCAGTGTAGTCAAAAATCTGATGCCAACTGATTTACTTTCTCGTGTCAGCTTAGACCAGTCACTGTACGATGTTGCTGCGTTTCTTTTATGTTCGTCGCTGCTTTCCTCTGGTGTGAAAAGGGGGCGAGTCACATTATGCTTCTTCTATCTCACGGCCAGTTTGATTTTGTGATTGTGCAATGCATAATTGAAACATTAAGGTAAGGTGCATGCTCACTCCCTCCCGCCGCCCACTGCCTCACAGAGTAATTGTAAGCGATCACTGCAGTCTCTCGTTCTCTCAGAGGCGTTGGCTCGTTTTATTCCTCATCAGCTGTCTTCATTTCAACACTGTTGTGTTTCATTCAGGACAGTATGGTTTTGTTTAACTTTCTCCGTCCCAATTAAAAAAAAAAAAAAAAACGTTCTCCAGCAGGAGATGTGGTCATTCTTTGAACAGTTCATTGTGTTTTTATTACAAAATGTACAACAAAAGAAAAAATACACAAAATAACCATTTCTTTCAATGACAAGGTGAAAACCACAAATTCTGTTCAATAATCCCCTTTTTAAAATAATAGCTTTGAAAAACCACCAGATAATACGGGGGAATTGAATGTCTTTAACCTGTAATTTTCTTATGCAAACAGCCCTGCAGGATGACATGACATCATGTACACTGAGTGTGAAAATGACCTCTCTCACCAGCGAATAACTGAACAGCAGTCAGCATGGGGACTTTATCCTCTGTCAAATTCTCTTTGGCTTCAAGCCAGCCACGCTCAGTCATCCAGCTAATTCTGTAGAAATGAGTCAAAAATCTCACTCCCTGGGCACAGCAGAGGATTGTAATGACAAGGTCCAGAGTCATGTGAAGTGGTCTGGAAAGAAGTAAATCCTACATTTCCCTTGCCCTGCAGTGATTTAGAAATCAGCCATGGAAAAGAGGCACTATGGTGCAGAAAGAAGGCTCTCAGTCTAATATCTCTGTCATTCTTAATGATTGCTGAGGTACATACTGAGATTGCAGTCAGCTAGGGTCTTAAAGTTCTAGTTAAAGGAGCATATTAATATTTTAAAGCACCTGAAGTCACTTTTCCAAATTACGAGATCCTTTTTCTTACAAAAATATTCATACTCATCACCGTTGTATTACCACAGCATCGAAGCTGCACTGAATAACATCGAGTGCTTCCATTCGAGCAAACGCTAAAGCTTTGATTTGCAGCGCTGAAGTGGAATCACCGAGTCTATACAGTGTCTTGTTAAACAGGAGATTTGTGTCCAATGCCCTGACTCAAGTCAGTAGTAGCATCACATAATGAAAGGTCTGCAGTCAAGTGGAAGCAAATCAGAGCGACAGTTGTACAATGGATCACTTTTAAATAAACTGGTAAAGTTCATTTATTTATCTGATGTCATGAAACCTGTTTGGCACTCTCAGGTTTGTTACCCATAGAAGCACAAAGTCGACTATTGTGGCAATTAAAAATAAGGGAGCAATTTAAATGTCACTCAACTGTGTGTGACAGATAAGTTTTGAAAACTCATATTCCTGTGTGTGAACACATGAAAACATAGAAAGCATCATTCTAAAAGCTGATAAATGAAAATTATTTCTGTCAGATTGTCATAGTTTTTACAATTTCTACACTCATGAAAGTGCCAGATCAGAGTTTCAGTAGGAAATCTCATTCAAAACTGACGTCTCACTAAATGATGAGAACATCAGCTGGTGCACTGAAGTCTTCCCAGCTAAAGTAAAGAATACGTTAATAGTAAATCATAAATATCTTATGCTCTACATTGGGTGACCCAGCTACTTGCTCCTGTTTGAAAGACACTCCTACAGATGTCACAGCCAAAAATATAGAGAAACATCCAGCGTTCTTTCTCCATCTTGTAGTGAAAACTCCCAACAGCATGACAGTATATCAACATATGATGGTATATTAAATTAATTTACATATACATGTAAATAATTCATTTTCTTTATGCAAATCATTTTCATGTACATACAAAAACCACTACGTAAAAAACAACTACATGCTGTCGCACAAACTAAATCAGGCTAAAAATACAAGTTGTCAATTAAAAAAAAAAAAAAAAAAAAATCTATGTACAGTTCCAAAATGTCTTTTTTTTTAATTCAATAAGCGTCTCCCCGCCCATTTACAAACCCCAGATATGCACGCACACACAGACACACGCTTGTGCACAAGTTGCTCACACTGGAACATTCAGACAAACAAATGTCTCTTTGGCTGGTGTGAAGCTGCGGCACCTTGCAGTGTGTGTGTACATGTAATTACACATTTTCAAAAAACACACGCACACACAAAAAAATAACACCATCTAACGGCATAGAAAATAGCTTCCGATGATGGATGTAGTGATATATTTCCTATGCATTTGCGAATATATATATATATATTTATATACCAAAACATACTGTATACTGTATAAGGGTCAGCCACACATATGCCCTTGATTGTGTGTATATATGTACTTTAAAGTCACATTCAGAAGTATAATGTGAAACTGTAGGAAGGCATCAATAAATAGAGATGTCAGTCAGTGTCAGCGTGCGTGTGTGTGTGTGTGTGTGTGTGTGTGTGTGTGTGTGTGTGTGTGTGTCCCTGGGTCTGCCATGTTAAACAGCTCCAGCCGTCTGTCAGTCGCTCTTCGAGTTCTGTGCTGCGTCTAGGTTGACCACCTGGAGCTCCGTCAGGTTACTGCTGCTGCCGCTCGACTGCTGGCCAATCACCATCTGGAACACAACACAGCTGCGTCAGGAGGCGGTAGAGGGCCGAGCAGGCTGCCGATCACAAGTCATCACATCACACAACACCTAGCACAGATGGAAATCCTGCCACACTATTTGCTCTTTATCAAGGAGTGGTGTACAGCTGAAATAGAAGATGATGTATTTAAGTTTTTTACGACATGAAATAATATTCTGTAGAGTGCAATTTAGACTATTATAGATGTAAGAGTACACCAAATATAACCTGAAGTGCTATAGGATTTCACAGTTGCATATATACCTTTACATTTTATACCAATTCACATAAATGAATTCCCCCCCAAATTTCTTAATTAGACTTTACAAAGTAAATTAAAAAAAAAAAACATTCAAGTTTCTGATTTCCATGCACCGCTACAGTGGTGTTGTGTTAAGTCTACTGCATGTGTATTTTGCTGCAAATCCCAGGTAAAACCAACTGCCAGCTGATCATTCACATTCATACAAAGCAGTGACAGGTGACAGGTGACAACCCTGTGGCCTCTGGGTGCCAGTGCTCTGTTAGGATGCATTAGTGCGGTCACGTGGCATGCTGGTTGCATAGGGAATATGAGAGTTTCACTTGTAAAATGCAGATCTTGCCGTACTGGGTGTAGCTGCACCGCTGAGACGGGGATCTGCACCGTGCCTGGAGGTGCTGTGAGGAACACCTGAGGGACAGCACCTGGGGGACAAGACATGGTTATCCATCTGTAAGCTCTCCAGCATTTTGATTATTTGACATTATTTACAAATGACAAATGAATCCACATGTGTGCGTTGAGCCTGCGTTGTTCACCTGTGTCTTGTGCCTGTGCGTGGGACACCTGCATGGCTGGGGTGCCCTGGGAGAAGGCGTTGAGCACAGCCAGCCCCCCGTCAGCCAGGGCCGGCGTGGAGGCGTACATCACGGTGTGGGGGCTTGGGTACATCATGTGACCCGCCACGGATGTTGGCACTGACGAGGTGACAATGGTTGCTGGGAGACTCACCGTTGCTGGAAGAAGAGCAGGGGAGGGAGGAGGGGGGAGAGAAAGCACATGTCATGCTGAGGGCAAGGGGTGTGTACGCATGGTGGCCAGCAGATGGCGCTTAATATCCATTTCAATTCAACTGCTAACTCCAACTTCTGCAGTGTGTAGTGGCACAATAATACTGCCTTTGAGGATGCAACACAAACAGAAGAGTGGAAGCAGAAATGTAACAACACACACGTTTTAAAGGAGTCATTAGATTACATGAATTTACTGAACGTCAAATTTCCTGGTGAACTCATTCCACCATCAAGAGCACCAACGCATTAGGCAATTTGACCTACCGGTGGAGTTTGTTGATGTGTGGGAGATCTCTGGGCTGCTGTCGCTATTGGAGGTGGACTGGGTGTTGGGGTGGACCTGGATAGCCTGGAGCTGCTGGGGAACCCCCGCTCCTGGAAACACACACAGGGAACACAGCCGCTACAGTAAGTCATCAAACACCCCACGTAAGGAATAGCGGTAGCTGCAGTAGGAGTATGGGGAGTGCAGCAGTGGGGGTGGCATATGGTAGCACTGGCAGGAGAAGCAGTAATATTAGCTGAGGGAGAAGAAGTCGTGGTAAAGTAGCATTAGTAATCCTCGCGTTAGGCGATGATTATTAGTCACAGCATAAGAGGTAGCATCACTAGTACAAGCAGCAGCAGCTTTATGATGATATGATTATCTGATTAGTAGAAGCAGGCAGAGTGGTGGCAGCATGCAGAGCAGGTCACCTGTGAGGGAGACAGCAGCAGGGAAGCGGAAGACAGCCTGCTGTCCCTGCTGTGGCTGCGGGGCGGCGGCCAGGGCCTGACCATGCTGCCCCTGGAGGGCCAGGGAGTGCTGCTGCAGCTGGCTCAGAGGAATGGTGGGGGTGCCAGGGGGGAGAGGAGTGCCTGCTGGAGGGGCACACACGGACATGGACACACACACGGGGGAGGGTTGAGAAATAAGACTGAATGCAAAAAGGATAGTACAGTTTGAAAAAAGTGATAACTTAATTTGAGCCAGAGTACATTTCTACAATGACTGGCTGTTTGAGAAATCAATGACTTTTCCAAGGTCTTATATAAAATGGTAGCAGATGTAGCCAGGCATGCAAAGATCAAAAATATTCTATGCATTTGCTGATATTCTAATCAAAAATGTAATATCATTTATCCATCTAGCCTGTCTAGATCATCTGGATAACACATGTGAGTGATTTTCATTTCCAAATAACAGATATTAAAGGTGCCCTATGTAGTTTTCTAATAAAGAAAGTTATGTTTACTCTCCGTGTTTCTCATCAAAACACACTGTGTGTAACATTGAGATCTCACAAATATGTCGAGTGCATTTATTTTCCTGGAAAAAAGTGCTAAGCTAATCTTCTAAACATTTCACATGGTGCATCGTTTACATGGACATTCCTCCACGTGTTCCTCCTTTACATTGTTGCTGAGTTACCGACACCAACTGTCGCTCAGCCTGAAACAGACGGCTAGATGTGAACCGTGCCGCCCGCGTGCTTGTGCATGATAGAAACAAAACAGGGACCCACTTGTGAAAACATTGCTTCATATTGCTACTGGTGCTCAAAACCTCTGCAGGGTACCTTTAAGTTGGTGTTACATTGTAAATTAAAGTTTAATATTTATTACAAGGACAGTGAAAATAATGAAAATGTGCAATAACATTTAGTTTTGTTACATACATGGTGGCTAAGTGACACATACTGGATGACTGTATCAAGTGGTGATTAAGTGGTTGGCTGGCACATTGACATTTTAGTCTACTCAAACACGTGTTCAAGTCATTTTAAAGAGTATGTAAAAATGAATCAGCAAATCTGTTGTGTGACGTAATATTCAAATACTTCCTAGCTGTAAAGATTAATTTGGTGAACCCCAAATTTTAAATGTTGCATGTTTCAGAGTTCTATTTGGTTTTTCTTTTGTTAAAAAAAAAATAGAAAAGAAAAAAAGATGTCCCTCATTTCAGAACGTGACTCTGGAGTTACACCCTCACATTTGGTCATATGCTCCACAGACAGTTGCTGCAGGAGGGTGGGCCCTGTCAAGCTGTCAGCTGAGGAGGTTTTAGTGTGGGAGGGCGTGTTGTTCCACCTGGCACTGCTGCTATGTGCCAGACAGGTGGTGAAGAGGAGAGAGGGAGCGAGCGGGCCGAAGAGAGGGAGAGGGAGGGTGAGAGAAGGTTGAAGAAGAAAGCGAAAGAGAGAGAAAGAAAAAAAAAAACAGGGGGTGGGCAGAGACACTGCCTTCAGCTGTCAGTCAAAATAACATACAGGACCCATTAGTGGGCATCATGTGTCTGTCCGTTCAGCTGTGGCAGAGCGCAGACAACAAACACACTACAACAACCAGCTACTGACACTACTGCCGCTACCTAGAAACACTGAAGAGCACTCAGCCTGTTCGGCCTAACGGTGCAACACAGACTCTTGTCTACATGATAACAGCATACAACTTAGGAAAGATTCCACCAGTCAGCATTTAAACACCAACCTGCCTTTTCAAATTGTTCATGTTGTGGGCAGTCCAAATAGATCTTCCAATAAGATAATATCGAACTAAATGAACATGAAATTCAAATATTCTTCACGTCTCTGGTGGAGTCGTGACCTCTCGGCATCCCCAGGCCCCGCTCGGAGACCCACAGTTGTAGCCCCAGTATTTCCAAGTGAAGTGTAAGAAGTGTAATGAATAATTACTGGGGAAAGCCAATTTAGAAACACTTTGGGGATCCCTGAATCAGAGCCTGCAGCCCCAAAGTCCTCACTGAGCTGGTGTGGTAGAGATCCCTTGTGTTTCGGTGTGCGTCTGCAAAGTCCCCCTTAATGAAGGGTCATGTCTAGTTCAGGACCACTCTGTCACAAAGCTCTGGCTCCAAAAAGTACGCCTCAATTATAATTTCAGCACAAGCCACGATCCTTCATTGAATATTCATGACTAATTATGGGCCGTGTTCATCAGCCCTCATTGCCAGGTCTATTGTGTCCCCCTCACCTAATTATTCCTGTCCCCAAGTGACAATCAAAGGCAGGGCCAGTCGCCAATAGACATGGTTTCCCTGCATACTGGGGGCTTTGTAAAACCCAAGGGCGCTGAGTGTTGCTGACTCGCTGTGAAGGGCTGTTGTGTGTTGTAAACAGCTCGAAGAGAGAGGCACGACCGTCACGAGATGACGGATGAGGTCGCGGCACGGTCCCATTCAAATTCTAATCAGCTAATAAGCTAGACAACACGGCGGCATTAACAAAACATGACGGCCTGGAGAAGTATCATTTGAATTCTAAAGGATGAGGTTAAGACACACAAACCATAAAGAAAAGAACAACAACAGAGCTCTGGATGTTGAGGTAAAGACCCCAGGTTTTGCTCTTCTGTGTACCTGGCATGAAGGTGAAGCCGCCGGGCAGCTGCATGACCCCCGTGGAGGTGCCGGCGGTCTTGAGGACGGTACCGTTGGCGCTGACGTTGCTGCCGGCTGAGACGGGCGCCAGGTAGTTGGTGATGGGAAACGAAGGTCCGCTGCTCACCTGCATGGTGGTGGAGGTGGTGGGTACTGTGGACTGGGTGCTGCTGGTGGTGCCAGGTAGGCTGGCTACCGTGAACGTCGGCTTCAGTGTATCCTGTGGGAGATAGCAAACGTTGTGAGTAGGAAGACGGGGGGAAGATCATTTCATGAAACTGTATTAGCATTGGATTCTGTCATGGACTCCTACAATTCCCACAATGCAACTCACTGCCTGTCTTTCGTCAGGCCTTCCATGATTGGTAAATGTCTTTCAACCGACAATGACATCAGGGTTGGTGTAAAATCTGCGTGGCCCTGCAAGATTCTATTTTTGAACACCTACAAGTTGCTAGTATTGTAAAACGGATGCACTAGTACTTGCTCTGCTCCGCTATGACCCATTTATTCCAGTGACTGCGAAAGCAACATCAGAGGAGTTTCATACGAGGACACCTAAAACAACACCATTAATGGGGCTTTTCCTCTTTGAGCAGCTGTAGGCAGGGTGGGCAGAAGGAGGAGGCTTTAATACTTGCAGCACTTTCAGGGATCAATGGATGGGTGACAGAAACCAGAGCAGGTTTTAATGGACTGCGAACGGCATAAACAAGGTAGGGAAACAGGCCAGGACCCCTCTAATTGCATCCATATGTAAAATAATAATCAGTGCTGAGTGTGTTTCTCTGAGCAATGCCTTTCTGAAGTCTAGGAAAGAGCAATAAGCACAAAACTGAATGTAGGAATTTCAGTACACTAATAGGGAAACTTATCAAACCCTATTTAAATGCTTCTGTCTAAGAGAGAAAAAGATATATAATTCTAATTATATAAAAAAAAGGTGTAGGAACATGACGGAGCACTGCGACACACACCTGAATACCCACAGCATCATCCATTTATCATCTACCCCTGCTTATCCTAGTAAGATCCAACCACAGCTCTGATGCAACCGTACTGAAAAGTCACAAAAACATTTCATCATCGTTTCGTTGCGCTCTTATTTCGTCCACTCACTGTGACAACTAACTGACCGTGACTAACGTGACACCTCGGTGACAGGCGTGGAAATCAGGCAGATGAGAAGAAACTTCAGATCAAAGGCAGGGAGACGGAGCATCACGCCATACGCTAATGTGAACATCCATTGAACAGCAGAGCAGGATGTGTTGCTGAGTGGGCTGCATGATAAGAGCGAGGTAGGCGTTAGGCCGGGACTATGAAGCACATCTAAACCCACCGTGCCTGCTTCTACGCACTTATACAAACGCTTATCACTTGATACTAATGATCTGTAATAGCAGAATAAGCCTACACATTAGAAGACGTGTGAGAGGGAGCATTTTCCTGTGGGTTCAATGTTCTTTGAGGCTCTGATTAAACACATAGATTAAACACATATCATATCAACAGAGGCTGAATATTCTCTGTTGGGTTATGTCAGTGTGAGGCTTGTGGATTATCTGGGCTGGAGATTTGAGACTTAAAATTTTGAACATAATGTTTTGAGCGGAGTTTGAACGATGCGAGGAGGGGTCTAACATGAAGATTGTTGTTAGCAGGTTGTTTGCTCGTCATCCAACATGTATTGAAGTGAAATGTTAGAACTTGTACTATAAACTATGGTACCATGGAACTTGGGAACCCAATTTCCCAGCTGTATTTACACTGCCATTTTAGGGCAACTTCCTGGTGACAAACTTGTAAATATTTGATGCTACAAGTTGAAAAGCATATTCGACCTTGACCATATTATTTGGTGAGAAGGTGCAGGCTAAGCCCAGACCTCAGGTGCTCTGAAGGATCGAGCCTTGCAGAACTTGTCCTTTGCAGGACCCAAGCTCAGAATTGGGAGAAAGCCATTGTGTCATAGATACAAATCACTCACCACAGTGCAGCAGTGGAGCAGATGAGGTGAGTGCATAATACAGCTTTAGTATCTGTAAACACAGCCACGCGTCACAACAGACAGGGTTACAATGAGCGAGCGAGTGAATGAGGTGTGTGGCTTGGAATTCTGAAAAGGCACATTCGTTATTAATAAAAGAAAGGTAGCACAGAAGCAGAGCCAGGCCAAGCTCTCTTAGCAGAGCACTATTGGTTTTTATACGTGACTGATTACATGGGTGAGAGGTGGAGGATCCAGCATGGACTCCACTGATAAGGCCTTCCAGCCACACACTGCCATGCAAACATGTAAATGGAGCTGCTGCGAGGATTAGCTCCCAGTGTTCAGCCGCATTACAGTCTGCTCACGTCTTAATATTAAAGATGGTCTGCGAGTGTGGCTCACTGCAATGACTAAACCAAAGTCCGTTTTTTTTTTTTTTAATATGACGAGTTAAAAAACAAATAACCAAGGGCGTTGCAGTTAACTCAGAGTCTTCTGGGCTTCATGGCTCACATACAGATGGCTAAGCAGGTGGTGTCTTATACAAGCTGCTCCGAATCCACAAGAGCATGCAAAACCAAAACTACACAATGCTGAGCAGTTAGTTAGGTAGTCTGCAGCTCAGATCCAGGGTCTGCCGAGAGGCTCTGAGAGTCCAAGGTCCTTTACCTCTTTAGTTAAACAGCAGCTGGAAAGTCAAAGGGGGAGGGGCGCACAGGGGACACGCAGTTGTTTCGGCCAAAAAGGAAAACTGAATCAATTCACGCAACCACCAATCCATCATTCATCTCCTGTCCAGCCATTAGGCCTGTCATTCACCACGCGGCGACATTACTGACAGACCATGACACAGCTGTCACCACGTCTTCATTCTCACAGGAGACGTTCCAATCCTGGTTTAAGTCATTTCATTAATGCTCACAAAAACTAAACAAGACAAATGGGAATAACTCCCACCACACTGGCGTATGGGTTACAGATAATACTACAGATATTTTTTAGATGGTAACAGAAGAAGACGACAGCAGAACCAAGAGAACAGAAATCAACAGCTCTACTTGACACCGGAGATGAAGTACATCTAGGAAGCTACCAGTGGTGTGGTGGCAAGTAGCACCTCTTAGTGTAAGCAGCAGAGTGTGTGTGTGTGTGTGTGTGTCTGCATGTGGCGGGGGAAGCAGACTCAGACCTGTGTGAGGTTCGGGACAGGGGACAGGATAGGGGAGTGATAGAGAGTACAAACAACTGAGGGTACAGACAGCTGGCGGGAAACCCGAGCACCTCTGAGGGGGAGTTAACCCTTCCCGGGCCAGCTGAGGTGGCAGGAGGGCACGTGTGAAGACAGACGCCATCTGACTCCGAGCACTTCTTGCCGTCGGGGCTGTTCAAGAATGACTTAATTCCTGTGACGGACCAAGATGCTTCATCTACTTTTGTTTAAAAAAAAAAAAAAAAAAAAAAAAAAACATGGCTCACTAAAAGGACAAGGTCACCGTGTTCCAACTTATCCACACTGTTCAATGGAGAAATAAATGGCTGCTCTTGCTGTGCTTTACAAAGTTTGGCCTCACAAAGTGTACACTGATTGATCACCCAGGTTTTAACCTACATGTGGTAATCTAAGGGGCTAGTCAAACCGCCCATATCTCTGTGACCTACATAATGAGCTTCCACTGACCTACTGCTTTGTTTGACCATCTCCATGAGTCTCCCTTTCAACTGGCCAGTCTATAAACAGCGCTGGCTTTTAGTTCAGAGTCAAGGCAGTGCATAGTAAACATAGGCCACGGAGGTGTAATGCATGCCTTCAGACCTGAAGTGAGAGTGGAGAATCATCTGTGAGGTAGCCGAAGCTTCAGCGCCGTCAAACCTCCTTTACACACTGATGCCATCGTAGCATCATAATCACTAAAAACTCAACTACAACTGATGTTATATTAGAATTATTAGAATATTTCTAGGTTTTGAAGTGTTTGTCAGACAACATCAGCAATTTGAAGACATTACGTTGGGTTTTGGGAAGTCGTGATGGGTATTTGTCATTTTTTCTTGAATTTGCCCAAACAATTAACAATTAATTGAGAAAATAACAAATGAATTGATTGTGAATAGAATTGCTTTGTTGCACTACAATAATATTATATATTACTTCACACTTGATTCTACTTGAGGATGCTAGTTGAGTTGGACCATAAAGATTTATAGAAGCCTGTGAGGAATTGGTTTATCTGATATCACTGCAACATCATAACTACGGTTGCTCCAGCACAATCATTGCAAATGACCAAAAAGCAATAGGGAAAGGGTCATGGTGGCTGAATGAGTCAAACACAGGACTTACACCTTGGAGGCTGGGATTCGTGTTCTGTGTGGAACTTATTCTTATACTGTTGACTTATTATTATGATTTTCTATAGGTTTAGGCAACAAACATTATTTGGTTAGTCTTAGGAAAAGATCATGCTTTGGGTTAAAAATGGATCCTTTCACAACATTGACCACATGTTATGACACAAAAACGTGATCGGTTAGGGACAATGATGATCCTGGAGTAACAGTGATTTGATGTTGTAGGAACAACACCAACACAAATACAAAATTTGGTTTAAATTTATTAGTTTTATCCCTGATTGCCTTTTCACAATTTGTTTTCAAATCAACTTCACGACTGCTCTGTTTGCTTTTGGGGGAAAAAAACCCCAACACAACCTGGGTCTGACCTGGGAAAACGTGCCACTTAGAATAATGAGGAACCGGAATGTGACAAATGAAGTTACAATTTATAGGCGTGCAAATGTCTGGAATAAGCAATGAATCCTGTGGACTCAGCATGTTATGGAGGGTGCTCTCAATGGCTGATGGCTGTGCTGTCGAAGTAATCAATTTTACAAGAGAGGGACATTATTTTTACTCCAGCAACAGAGAGATGTCAAGAATCATACAATCTGCCCCCCTTACATCAACTGTGACTGTGATGAGAAATCACTATGTGATGCAAACGTATATGCAGACACTGGATCCTAGGTTTCTTTAGTTAGTTGATGGTACTAGAAAAACACAAAAGTGGCTAAACATTTTCTTGTAGCTCTTTTAAAGTTCTTTCAATGTGCTGGTTTCCAAAATGTTGGATGGTAAAAGAATAAAAACCTCCACTGCCCTCCTTCACAGTCATCATACGAAAGGGCCCGGTTTTAAAAGAAGAGGAAATGAGAGTGTAATTAAAAAGAGAAGGACACAAATGATTCCCCATTCACGAGGGATTAATCATTCCAAATTGAAGGTGACAACTGGCAGGCTAGTCCAGCGTTGGTTGGAGAGCCCATTGTGCAGTTTACTGGTGCCTGGTCCTCGTCTAATCTCCCATTTGCTGGCTCCCATCTCCCAGTCTGTCACCCTGCCAGCAACATGGAATTTGCAGCTCCATTTGGGACTGCTAAAAAAGGCAAGGCAGCCCAAGTGGAGGAGGTGCAGCCAATGGCGGCTGACCTGTCCAGTTGCTTGCTGTAAAATAAGGGGATGGAGGGGGTGGGGGTGGGGGGGTTGGGGGAGGTGACATAACGTTGCTTTTCTCCCCTCTAACACAGCCAACGCGCTGCTCTCCCTCTGACACCACCACCACCTCTCTCTTCATACAGTCTGTTCAGGAGCAGCCTTGTGATAAAAGCTCAACCTTCCATTATCTTGTATCTTGTGAGTCTCTCTTGTCACCTACTTCAAGCCACTGCTCTTGTCTAATAACAGGAAGACAGAAGAAAATTGTAAAAAAATAAAAAAGCCAACTACACCATATCTACATGTACAGTTCCCCATTTAAAACTGTAAATTAGCTATCAAATCGCTTCATTTCTCTCGGGAGGCCAATTCACGTCCATACACATGTGCTGTGTTTGTGTGCAACATGTTGAATAAAGAGGCTGTCGAATAGGCGGTGGGACGTCTGAGCAGGGAAAACAAACATGTCAGCTGCTGCTCAGGGCAGTGGCCTCACTCTGGATGTTTTCAGTGGCAAAGACAATGTGAGCTGTGCTAATGAGGAGAGCAACAAATAAACTTCACCGGGATTACAACAGCAATAACGCTGACAGCCAAGAGCAGCAGGGAAGAGGGAGAGAGACGGAGCGATGGAGTGAGGGAGGACAGACGGGGGAAAAAAACAGAGAGTGATAGAGAGAATTCCATCCTAAGCTAGATTCTCTAAGCAAACACGAGTTGTGGGATTTGCCATCCCCTTCCAAAAATAACCCAAAAAGCATAAAAACATCTGTAGGCCCGTCTAATATTAAGAAGCCGTAACAACAAGCAAAGATCTGCTGGGGGAAGCCTCAGTAATGACAACTGTTCCCTCTTTGTGAAGCATCCCCATTTAATTTCTGTTCTACCTCATTCACCTCTATGCCAGACGTTACATTTCCCAGAATGCCTTTCCACAGCCCTCTGAGAACAGTCTCGAACTTGTTGCCTTCAGCTGTTGGTTTTTACGAACTTAATGTGTGCTGAGAGAGCAATAGTAATATAAAGCGAGGGTTTTCCAGACGAAGTGAGTCACGCACCTTAAATTTAATGTCTCATCATCCTAACAGTGCATTCTGCTCAACTAAAGACAATCTTAATGGATTAATTCACTCATTCCTCCCTGTGTGGCTGCTGAATGATGTTTCTAGAAAGAAGCCTGTGCATATCATTTTAATAGTTCCTCTAGCACCAAAGGATTAACTTTAATATGAACTAAAGTTGCACAAATCCAATCCACCAGTACAGTGTTGGTGCTGATACTTCAGCAGATCTAATATTGGCTGAGTAAGATTAACTATAATGTCTTCATTGGCGTCATTAAAAAGAAACTTTGTGTTTCAGCTGTAATTCACATTTATTCAGTCACGATGGGCCACTGACTCGATTTTTAGTGCCACACATAATATTGCATTATTTATCACCATATGGATGGTGTACATAGGATCAGATTGGCAGATACCCAGAATCAGTATCAGGAGAGAAAGTGTCAGATTGGATCTCCAATATTAACTTTTCAAACCTACATCTATCAAACTCCACTCCATCAGTGCTGGAGCCTATTAGCCATGATAATAAAAAAAAAAACAACCCACAATTAAATACAACCATGATTCCAAAAAAGTTGTGATGCTGTGTGAAATATAAATAAAACAGAATCAGTTGCTTATACTTTTTGAGATATACTCAATTGAAAACAGCACAAAGACAATATATTTAATGTTTGACCTCATCAACTTCATTGATTTTTGTAAATATCTGCTTATTCTGAATTTGATGGCAGCTACATGTTTCAAACAAGTTGGGACAGGAGCAAGAAAAGACTGTGAAAGTTGTGGACTGATCCAAAAACACCTGTTTGGTGTTGATATTAATTCATGACCTCAGGAACACTTCGTAAAACTTTATTTACATTTTACACAGCGTCACAACTGCTTTGGAATAAGGGTTGTAAACAACATGGAGAGTTACATCACCAATTTCTGTTGATATTTTAAGCTCTATTTCTTTCGCTCTTTTAATCCAGCAAGAGTAATATGGGAAACAAACTTTAAGCACCAGAATTTCAACCGTCACATGGTTTTATGAGCAATGCTTACAGCACTAAATCACGTCCACTTCACTTATCTCCTGAGCCTCTCTCTCTTCTGCTTCTCCAAAATGTCCTCCACTTCCCCCACCAGCCACTGCAAACGCTGAACTGTTTAGACTAGCTCAGACTGTATGTATGACATGCTAGTCTCTTGATGAATAGTGTCCAGACGCTGCAGAGGTGCACTACACGTCAGACCCACTTTACAGAAACGATCCCCGAAATCGAGGCCTCCGTATCTGCCCGCCATGTCTTAACCATAACAGCGCTGATCCTGACATGGATCACGCAGTGACAATTTCTAGCGTTTCCCCTCTGTGAGCAGTCTTCACAGGGCCCATGCTGGTCTCTCACACTCATAACTGCAGCAGGGGGCAGAGTTCACAGTGTCACTGCCAGCAAACCTAAATAGACATCACATGAAACTTAAAGTATCGCTCAAATGTTTCCATTCCACCTGCTCATATCTACATCCATACCTCTCCTTCATATCACTAAATGAGTGGGGGTGGGGGGTGGAGGGGGGGAAATCACAGGACTCCAAAGACAGCTGCAGCTTATAAGGAATGCGAGGGGCCTCAGCCAAGAGAGCAGGCAGGGAAACCATACCATATATGGCAACAGAGGCAGAATCTAATTTTTATCAATGAGCAGAGCGAGCATGAGAGCGGCTTAACATGCGAAGGTTGATCTCCCATCCTCGACGGTGTATGATACGTGTTAGTTAGCGGCTTGTAAAAACAGCACGCAGGCAAACAGGCCTGGAAGTGTCCGTCTTCAAAGGGGCGTACTTAAGCCATGTAAACAGTGGAGGGAATCTCGGCTTCCCAGCACGTGATTGCACAAAGGTGCGGACAGCGAAGAGTGTGTGCTGACGAATTTATCGCTTCGCTTCGATACATCAAACGCCCGAGGTTTGACAACACTTGAAGTAATGTAATAGATACAGGGATGCAAACTGCAGCTTTTCCTGAGGGAAAACAGTCACACGAGCAAATAATGATGAGGATAAAAATTCATCTTGTATCATTTTCATTTTCAACACATCAGATCCCAAATTCAACTTATTTTTGTCCTGATAATTTTAAAGTTTTAAAATGGCGCAAAATGTGTGATATTCCAGCATTTTCAGAAATATAAGTTCTCTTTTACTATCTCAGTGTTTCATCCACGAATGCAAGTCACCTCCGTCCCCAAAATCAAAGATAAACACCAAAGTTCTCCATACAGCGGGCTGCATGTTTCTCATCCTAACACAACCCAGACCTGCTAAGATTCATCTTTGAGAGTGTTACGAAGCTTTCCTGGAGGAGAGGTCAGAAAGGTAAAGTGTAGACAGCTCCCTTTAGTAAGTGGGATAATACTCTACATTTGATCTGGCTCTCCTGGCAGCGTAGAGCCCTTTGAAGGACTGCTGGGACTTTTTGGTTTAATTAAAAAAATGACTTTGTGCTCAGAACCAAACCACCAGCCCAAAACAGAGGGCTCACATATAACAGGCAAAAGTTCAAAACTGTGTTTACAATAGACAATAGACAAAGATTATTTTCCACAACTGCTTGTGGATTTGATTTATTTGCTCTCCTCATGTGCTAGTCTAGCCTTTTTTGGAGAGCTTTCCCACATATCCATTAGCGACCCTGTGATGCTTTATCAGTTCTTTTTCTAAAAATTTGCATGGCAGTTCATGTCTCCATTAGAAAGCAGACAGTCACTGAGTCACAAAGACTTTAACTCGAGTAGCATTCTGGATGAAAGCAGGGGAAATGGACTGTGGGGGCAGCTACAGAAATGAGTGCAGTCAGTTTTGGGGATTCACAGCTACGATATTCCCAAAAGGGACGGAGTGTATTCTTAATTTTTGGTCTACAACAGCAGAGCTTTCCTATTTTTGATCCTCACCTTTGTGTCACCCATGCTCTCCGACTCAGTCACCTGGTAGGTGAGGTCTGTCTCCTCAAAGCCCGTGGCACTCATGCGCTGGTCCATGGAGGGGTCCGAGCGTGGTGGCGAGTCCGGCGAGTTGAGGCATGTTTGGATCAGGGCTTTGCCCGTTTCGCTTGTGATCATGGGCTGGAGTTTGCGGGTGGCAAATGTGTACACGTGGCCCGTTTCACTGGCCACAAGCAACAGAACCTGGGTTCCCGTCAGGGTGGAGAGTTCATAGGCCTAGGAAAGAGAAAGAATGACATCAAGTACAAACATCAGAAGGATATGGTTCACCAAATTGGGGCTTGGATTACCTTCATCTCATAAACGAACTAATCTCTACTGGAAAGGGAATATGAGAAATTCCAAAGGTGAACCTCGAGGAAAAAAAGACCCTTGCCAAGAAAACACTAAATTCTAAAAATACCCCTGTAGTGAACTCTGACGTATAGCACAAATGAAGCTAAAATAACAAAAGATAAGACTCCCAGAATAGGGCGAGAGATATAGCTTAGAGACTGATTGCAGTGGGGGGACTGGCTTGCATCGGCAGGGGGAGTGCTAATAACTCAGTCTCGACGGAGGACACACAGAATCGTTCTTAACACGCTGAGGTGAAACGTGAGGCCACCATCACAGCCTGTCGCCTCGTCATTCATTATACTGTACAGCATGCACGCACACTCGCATTCAAACACCCCGGCGTAAAGGAAAAGCACAATGAGATTCAACTCCATCCAACACACACACACACACACCTTCAAACACACTACGAGGCTGCACTCAGAGTGAACCCCTGAGAAAGCCTTTTTATCTAAATGAGTCATAAGTTATGTGGAGGATGCTTCTGGTACAGAGCCATCACCATCACCTTGGTGAACACGGCACGGCCGCAGCTAGCTGATAAATGTGCCATTGTGAGCTTGGAGCGCGATACACCGTCGGGCAGAGCAAGGAGCAGCAGACGAATCACATTCAAATTTAAGGATTTTATTGAGCGGTTATAAAACGATGCATTCATGCTGCGTCTACTCCACCGCGCTCTGACACTGTGTTCATTATGGGCCGTATCAGTCCAATCCTCTGTACCTGAGCACACACACACTGATCGTATAATTGCCTTTTGAGTAATATGACGACAGAGCACAGGAAGGCTAATGATGACCAGCTACTGTTATAGTGGCTCAATGCTACACAGGGCCTGTTTCACCTGAGGCACCTTAATCATGTGGAGATTTTGTGTGTGTTTTGAAGAACAGTGTTTAAAAGGAATGTCTGGCTGGTTGTACAATTAACCTCAGCGACTGCTCTGCAGCAGCAGCAGCAGCTACAGAGGGGTCTCTAACAACACAGCCTGATGTTTGGCCGACATCCAAGGCAGAAAGGGACTAATTTGTCAACTTAAGTATGCTCGGTGGCAGCACAAACTAGACCTACACAATGCTTTAATAAGTTTCCTCGCTCTGCTGATCTTCTCATAAATATTCATGACGGCAGGGTCAGCTCCGGCTGTAATTGGTTCCTCTGTCACACAAAACATCCCCTTCAAGCCTATATATCAAATTTAGAAGGAGCCTAAGATAAACTCACGGATGCAAACTCGGAGATGTGTAGTTGTGCAATTCAGAAAAGCAGAAGGCTTTTTGTGGCCTCATTTTTCACCTTTAATCTCATTTTCTCCACTGGTAGTTTGAACACTAGTCCCAAAGGGAGCCTTGTGATAACAGAGTTGCAAGTTGCAAGTCTGGAAAGTTGCAAGTCTGGAAAAGTTCCTGGGGTCCAAGGTGTTTTCTTCAAATTGCTTGATTTATCTGACTAACTATTCAAAACCCTCAAATACTACATTTAAAATGAAGCTGCAAATCTTTACATTAAAGAGCTGAAGCCTGTGAATGTTTGACGTTAACAGTTGAACAGTTAATCAATAATCTGCATTTTCTGCTGCTGAATTTTCTTTCAATCAACTAATCAATTAATAGACCAATTGTTTCAGCAGTGGATGCATGATAGCAAGAAAAGGTCAGCAGTATATAACATTAATAATGGCTGCATTGAATTTAAGTTAACCAGTTTCAGAGGGATTGAGCACACTTGCATGGCTTACTGAGGCATCCAAATTGAATGGAGCCAGAATTTATGTTATTAATAAAACCAGTGCTTTTCCTGCTATGACTGCCACGAAAACAGCCTGCTGAGCACAGTGACAGAGAGAGAGCACAAATGAAAACATGTCCTTTTCTGGACAAATAATGGGACCAAAAAAAAAAAAGGTGGAACCTGAAAGTATTAATTTGAGTAATCCTGCGCCACAAATTGAAGCAACAATTTGCACTGTGCAAGTGTTTACATGCATGTAATAAAGAGAGAAGAGAACAAAGAGGCCTGTGCTTCTCTCACCACATCCTCCAATATGAAACCAGGCTCATCCTAGAAACCAGTTTAAGACCAGTCTACTATGAACCTTCCCACTCCACCCACTTGTCAATTTCTGTGATGGCTGACATAGTGTAGGCAACATTTTTTGAAAATCTCTGCACAGTGTGTCAAATAGTGTTCATGTTGCCAAGAGCCTCCATAAAGACACCTCAGTTTCCACGACAACAGTCTGGGATACATAAAAAAAAAAAGGGAGAAATACTGCAGAGTACACAGTACAGGCGCTTCGAAGCAACATGAGGACAAATGAAAACTCTTGCAGCTACAATAAAGCATGGCTTACAAGTGTTTATTTACAGTCGTGATGAAAAATGGCTGCAGCAAGACAACGGCTGTGCTTCTGCTCAACACCTCCAAACAGTCAACTTTAGATGACACATGACTTTATCACTGCAGACAACTGTGTGCTTGACTTTACGAGTTCCACTGAAATACTGCTTTGGTACTCAACTTAGCAGACAGTAATGGAGGCAGTTGTGATTACCATGGAGCAACTTCTGTCATCTTTAGTAGCAACTGTTCATGTGGTACATCCAACTGACAGATCTGAAACCAAGACAGGTCATCGATGCACGAGGTTGGACATTCCAAAGTGTATGCCGCCATAATGCATGCACAGACAGAGCCCAGCTTCTCTCTTCTGTTTGAGTGCTCTTTGACTGTCCTCTGATCCCTTTCCCTGGGGTTACATCAGCTGTTGGAACCTACAGGCCCGCTGCTGCTGCTGCTCGCCACCGCCGCATGGCTGCCGCCTGCAAGCAGAGCCCTGCTTCACAGTGACAGAGGGAACAGCCTGTGCACTGAGGGCTACTGATGAGAACTCCTTCCAACAGTTCTAGGCCTGCCTGCCTGCCTGCCTGCCTGCCTATCCGTGTGTGTGTGTGTGTGTGTGAAGGTGCTTGGGTATGTGTGCATGAATGAGTGTGTCAGTTTATGTGGAAGTCTGTGCATGCTCCTGGGTCAGGCCATGTGTGAGTGTGTGTGTTGGGGTGAGCATGTTCATAAATAGAATTGTCATTTGCTCAAATCTATTTAAAGCACATTGCCTATCATGAATGTTCTGACTTCCTCACATCCACTGAGTCAGTTTGTGCCTCAACTGTTTATTTCTTTTATAAGAGAGAATTTGATCTTTGATTTTCTGCAAGTCAGTAGATGCTAAATACACTGTAGGCCAACTATTGACCAAATGTCATATCTTTACTGTGCATACTAAAATCACCATGCAGTTCTTTCCCCACCTGTGTTCTGATTATCAAGGTGTGACCTCAATCTCACTGTTGACACCATGAATGAATGAACACAGCACCATGTATGATCCAGGTCGAGCAACAACTCAGTGACACTCACATCAAATGTTACAGTAGCTGGCTGAGAGCCAAACACCTGACTCACCTTCTTCATAATGCCCGTCTTCCTCTTGCTGAACGTGGTGTAGCGTCTCAACTTGTTGTCAATAAATTCCATCTTTATCTTTACGCGCCCACGTGTCTTCTTCCCCGGCTTGGCCCCCGCGACCCCGCCGGGCACCATGCCGTAAGCTCCGGCCGCTACTCCCACCTCCTGCCCCGTCACCGCAGCCTCCATCTCCCTCTCCCGCTTCACCCCCCTCCTGCTGTCCCCGAGTGAACCCACCGGGTCGTCATCGTCTCCGGAGTCCGAGTCATTGTCCGAGCCGCTGCACAGAGGCGCGCTCTCCCTGTCCGGGTCGAACCTGGCTCCGTGAGGCAGCACCACCCCTGGGTTCAAGCCCACCATGCTGCCCTGGACGACCCCCTGCAGAGGGGTCACCCCGGTCCCGTTCCCGGGCCTCGCTCCTCTCGGACCCCCGGGACCGTTCGCCCCCAGCATCCCGACGGCGTCCCCCTGTCGCCCGGCAGCCCCGGCGCTCTCGCTGACCCCCGGTAACGCTTGCCCTGCTCGGATCAGAACGGGACGGATCCCGCCGCCGACAACCCCCGCGCCGTGTCCTGTGCTCGCTCTGCCCGCAGCTGGCCCGTTTCCAGATGGTGCCGATCCCACCCGGCTCGGTAACATCCTCCTGTGCTGGACCGGCTCTCTGAACACCAGCCGAACCAGCTGGAGCCGCGCTGCCTCGCTAGGACCGCCGACAAAACGCACGCACGCCCGGGAGACAAGATGTAAACAAACCGGGGCCACAAGGCGGTTTGGAGGCTCCAGGAAATCACCGAGACAAACTTTGGAAAGTGATGCTGCCCCCAGGACCCTTCAACCCCGGCTCGGCTCGGCTCACCCTCCTCCTCTATCTCCAAAACTCGGAGCACTTTCTCAAAAAGGAAAACGCGAAGAGCGCCCTCCGTGTCGCTCCGCCGTGTCACATAGTCCGCGCTGTGAGCCAAAAATAACGCACTTTTCAGCCTGTTTGCACTCGTGGGCTCGTTTTAAGTTCATCAAGAGAGCAAAATTTATTTCTTCACAATTTAGGAACGCAAAAAAATATTTAATTTTAAGGCAAGGTTTATGACAGAGGAGGGATATTACAACCCAGGAACTACTTCCCTCCTTATAAAGAGATACAATGTTTCCTTATTTGGTGCTGTCTCTCCTTATTTGGTGAGTCACAGCGTCGCCCGCCGATTGGCTGAGGATTATCTGAGTAGCGCTCTCATTGGTCCGTGAGGCGGGCTCATTGGAATAAATACCAAAATGGTTGCGCTACAGTGAACGTCACCGCGGACTGACCGAAGCACCAAAATAACAAAACATGCAACTTTTTTATTCCCCACAGGTTGTTCAGTGTCATCACACGAAGCATGTTTTCCCACAGTTTTCATGCCAAAACATGTCTTTATTGATCCGCGTTGGCTCAAGGACCTGTATGTCAGAGGAACTACTTTTTGATCTTAGATGAGATTTTGTGCAGTGCTGCGTTACTATTACTGTTTAGATCAATCCAGACACATGTGCATTTGATCTAGTCTATTTAAAGCACTTTGCCCGACATAAAAGTTCCTGTTTCCTCACATCCACTGAGTGAAACTGTGCCACAATTGTTTGTTTCTATTATAAGAAAGATCAGATTTTCTGCAAGTCAGTGGCTTGTAAACACAATGTAGGCCCACTATTGACAAGATTTCATCTTTGTTGTATACAGATGTGCATGAGGCTACTTAAGGTCCCAGATTATTACAATTACATGCATAGGTTCTTATATTTTGTGTGCATTATATACTCATCTCTTTAGAAACATATAGTAGAATATACTCCAGCTTCACACACTCACTGCCATGAAGATGAGACTTGCGTCACTAACTTTCTCAAGAATTGCAAGATTCCTGTTCACTGTGCTGGCAAGATGAATTAGGCCTATAAGTAACTTCTGTGCAAGTTGCATTCGACATGTTGCTGTGTCCCACACTAATAAACTAAACCTGTGACGTGACAGTGTGACAGGGAGGCAGCATGATCCTGAAACTGAAGTAGCTAAATAGAATTCATTATTATTTACACATATTGTGACATGCCTTCTGTGGATCTATCAAGATCTGTCAAAAAGCACCTTGGTGGACGTATCTGACAGTGTTTGAATAATGCAGTAATCCCACACATCAGGTTCTCCAGGCATGTTAAAACAAATGCAACTTAGCTAATATTATGGTATCTGAAAATGGTTCCTCATCCAAGATTTGTTGGCAAGATGCTAGGAGATTCTTTTTTTTATCTCAGTGTTTGTTGCTTTTTACAGCCATGAGATCTCCTTGAGGTGTAAATGCACTTGAAAAAAGTTGTCACAATATAAATAGTGATGGATGGGTCGATCCTCGGCTTGTCAAATAAGTAGGGAAAATTTAACAAGAGACACTGAGAGACAAAAATACCTCCAACATACCAAACACTTTAAAGGGCTGTGCTATGAAAAGCTGTTGGTTCTGTGTGCAAAAGTGTGAAGTTAAGTCTCTTTATCTATCATTATATATGTAAAGCAGACCAGCAAGCGCCCACATATGAAAGCAAACCTCTCCAAGTCAAAATCTACAATTGGAGACCCATGATGCTACAGGATGAACTCAAATATCTACAGTGAACTGCTGAGGTCACCTGTGGGCACCAGTTAAAACGTGTCATTTTAAATAATGGCATGCTTATCAGATCAAAGAATGCTGTCACTGATCCAAGACAACTTGGACTCTTGCTCTCTTGCAGCTATAAAAGGCCATATCAGCATATTCAACTCTTAACATAATTATGTGAGAAAAAAAAAATTTGGCACACTTTAATGGTCAGGTTTAAAGAGACCTACAGAAGAGATACACCTCCCTCTAGTGGTTACTGAGAGAACTGTTTGGTTATGGACTACAAGGACTTTGACTGTAGGTACTTTGACAGGACAATATAGGCAGTTTTACATATTAGAGCCCATTAAATATTAACTGACTGCACTTTCAATTACTCCTGACCTGGTTCAAAGGCATTCCATCAGTTCCAAGATTAATTTTGTAGTTACAAGCAGCTGTTATTTACAGTCTGAAAATCAACTTGCAGAGACTTGCATGAGGTAGGTAAACCACCTCAGAACATTGCATCACCTTTATTATTCTTACTAAACTTTCCAATGTGTGGCATAGCAGCTGCACGTAGGAGCCGTCATTAAAACTCTTCAGGTGGCAACATTTCCAATGAAAGAAGCTAATAAATTCCCACTCACAGCATTTTGGTTTGAATGCCCGACAACACGAATGCAATATGTGTCAGCAGGTGGACACCTCATTGTTCTAAAGACTAAAAGCATGTTCAGTGGGATTTATCTCGTGCAAGTTTAAATGATTTGAAAGTTGATTTCCATACCAATCTAAGAAGGAAGTTAAAATAATCTAAAAACGGAATATTTTGGAAACCATCACTGATATGGATCTTGAAGATGTGTTGCTCTCGTCAGTATTAATCACAACACATTGGGTAAAAACACTGTGAACCTTTATTGACAGCAGCATGTATACCTTTGTATATATCTGTGATTATTGTGAGCATTTGCTGAAGCGGATTTAAAAAAAGTCGTCTAGGTGTGAGTGCCTAGCATTCATAAAAACAAAACATTACACTAAAAACAACGTATAAAAAACAAGTTCATAAACAAAGGCCATTGCATTTGATTAGATAACGTAAAAAAAGAGGGAAACAGTTAAGATAATCCTTCATTTACCAGGCACTTAAATGAGTACTGGTGACCAGCAGTCACTCTTTTGACCTCCTTTGTACTTTGTGTTAGCGTATTCAGCTGCTTTCCAGACTGAACGAACGTTGAGATGTGACCGTGAGAATGAATACATCAGAGAAGTACCTTCCTATTATAAACATAGTTAATAAAAAAAAAAACCGACAGGACCTTCATCATAAATAAACAGGCACCTGCATGTCCTACTACACAACATGATAGAGATAAAGAGGGATATTCTTTTAAGTGAAGTTAGTGCGTGGCTTCTACATTATGTACACATTGCCTGGTGTGATGGTCCACTTTGCAGCATTGCACAAAACAGCTGGACCGAGAAGGAAACTGTGATTGGACCTCTGAAGAAATTACGCCGCGGGTTAAACACAGTGATAGGCTGCATCCCTGCAACCAAGACAACATGATAACGTTAACGTTGTGTAATGGGTAGGTAGGTAGTGACCAATAAGCACCTCAAAGTTAATACAAGAACAGACCACACTGGAAAAAAAAAAAAAAACGTACAAAGCCCACACTGGCACAATCTCATCTATTCAATATATTCCTTGGCTATAAACTTGATCTTTTTTTTTTTATGTTCCTGAAGTGTTGCCGTAACACAGATTACTTTTTCCACAAGTCTTCCTCATGTCACAAATCACGAGCATAACAGAGGGCCAACCTTCATGCAAACCCCATTCCACTTCTTTGAACGTACACTTGAGCATGGGAACGGTTCAGTGGCACACACACACGCACACTTTAGAGGATGGTGGTGGGTCCTTGGTGGACAGAGTAGCGAGGTGTCTCCTCCGGGATTAGGGTGAACGGACTCAGGATGCAGCTGATTGGATTTTACACACTGCTAAGTAGTTGATGGAATATTCAAGAAGCTTCATTGCTCCACTGAAGACACAATATTTCCCACTTTTCCTTCAATATTCTTTCTAGTTTAACAAGACTAAGGACTTGACAGAGCAGTGAACCTACATTTCAAGGGTTTTGCCTAAACTTTCGACCAATAATCTCTATTGATCTGTGCCAGTGAAAGCACTGTATCTAACATCCCATACAGTTGGAGGTCTGGGTGAGTGTGTGTGCAGAGGGGTAGAGGCACTGAGGTTGTGAGGCTCTGTGAAACAAAGTGTCTCTGGGACAGAGCGGCCGCAGACAGGCAGGCAGGGTCACAGTGGAACCACAGACAGGACTCGAAGGGAGGGTCATCCATGCTGTAGTTAAGGCAAACGTAAACTCCTGGCACTGCTCACAAGAAGCCATTCGCACAAACGTGAGTGCGTTTCCACTGATACAGCAAAAGAAGTCTTATCCACACACCCACTGTTTGAAATGCATATTTTTTTTAAAAAAAAGTGTTTTCTCCTCAACCCTCTTCCCTGAAATGTGTGAGACTAATAATCCAGCATTCTTGTCTTTATTTTGGGGGAAGGGGGCTGGTCAAAGTTCCCCTCTGATGCAGGGTCATGGTCATTTCAGACTTTGCTGTCAGAGGGCAGCTCTCCCAGGGTTTGCACGATTTCGGTGAAGGAGGGACGCTCCTTGAGGCTTAGCGCCCAGCAGCGGGCCATGAGCTTGTAGATTTTGGAGGGACATCCATCTGGAATGGGCAGCTTCAGCTTCCCTGTCTGCAGAGCTAGAGGGGCAGAGGACCAGCGGAGAGTAGGTTAGAGTAGGTTAAACCAAATTGGAAACATGGACATGTGATTGTTTGATTTTAACATTTAACAGATATTCTGTGACTTCTCTAGAGAACTGATTACACACCACCACTCTGATTTACATTTAGCGTTCAAACACATTTAATGATCAATAGGGACCTTTGTTTTGTCTGTGCTGATTCAGAACCTGGACTAAAACGGGCCACTCAAGCGTTGTACTGACCTTCCAGCGTCTCATCATCGCTGAGTTTGGCATATGGCATTTCCCCGTGACTGAACACTTCCCACATCAACACTCCAAAGGCCCACACGTCAGATTTGGTAGAGAAGTCGTCCTCAAACACAGACTCTGATGGGAGCCAGCGCAGCGGGATCCATGCCTGTCTGTAGTGGTAGTACTCACTATATACACAAGAGAGATGACAGGAGATGGAAACAACTCAGATCAGTCAGATGAACAGAGATGCCTCAGAAATGTAACCACGGCACTTATTGCAGTAGATGGTTAAAGTGGGTGTTTATTATTAAATCAAGTTCCTTTTCTAGCAGACCTGTTGTAGACGTCCTTGCTGAGGCTGAGTGATGACACCTTCACGCGCCTCTGACTGTTGATCAGGCAGTTTCGGGCGGCAAGGTCTTTGTGAACGAAACGGTGATTGGACAGATGCTCCATCCCATGAGCCACCTGGGCACAGATGGAAACCTGAATAGAAAAGGACAAATAGAGAACAAACACAAAAAAAACTGTCAAGGTAAAGTGACGTTGATAATACATCCACAATGGCAGCACAAATGATCAAGGTCTTCCTTAGCTGCATCAGTCTCCTCTGGTTGCCTCGCAACCTCCCAGTGACGACAAGACTCCAGCAAGTCACGGGCCAAGAAATTAACTGTTGCAGCACATAACCCCCAGTTAAACCATAACATCAAGTTTATGCACTTTTTTTGTACAGATTAAACAAAGAAAATATAATGTGCTAATTGGTGAGGTTGGAAAGAGCCAGGCTAGCTGTTTCCCCATGTTTAGTCATGCTAAGCTATACTGACTATCTCCTGGCTGTAACTTCATATTCAGTGTGATCTTCTTATCTCACTCTCAAGAAAACAAATGTGTACAAGTGTGTTTTCAGAATGTCTAAGTATTGCTTTAAGGGAACATGGTCTTGCAACAGTCTTTACATGGTAGATGTTGTGCAGGATGCCGTGAGTTGACAATCATGGTACAACATTCAACACTCACTTTGGTCTTGGTGCTGATAGGCTGAGATTTGACCTTGTCATCTTTGCTTTTGGAAATTCGCAGGAACTGCTTTAGGTCTCCCTGGTATATCAAAGCAAAAAAGAGAGCATTGTATTAGGTACAAAAATATACAGTATGTCTTTAATCCTTCTGTTACTGTGCTTTTGTGTGATTACCAGGTCATAGTACTCCAGGATCATGTAGTGGGGCTCTGCCTCTCTACACAGGCCCAACAGGCGGACGATGTTAGGGTGGCTGAGCTTGGCAAACATTTCAGCTTCACGACGGAAGTCAAGCTGGAGCTGTTCATCTCTGGTCTGCAGGCTCTTCACCAACACCACCGTCTCCTCCTCGCTCTCCTCGATACCCTTGGCTTTACATAGGAGCACCTCACCGAACTCCCCCTTACCTGAACAAACATTCATACAACACAGAGCAAACGTCAGAGCAGGAAAAAAAAATCAAGGCTGCACATCTTGGTTTATTGGGTGAAAGCACCATTATGTTACAGCTTTAAGATCACATGACGTTCTATTAAGTCAGAGCACAAGGACATGCATTCTCAGTTAATACATAGAAAAGGACTGTATAAACGACTCTACCTAAAGCAGTGATGGTTTGCAGGTTTGCTCGAGGAAAGTGGAGCTTGTCATTGTTGACGTGGCTGTGGCGTTTCTCGGTTGGTGCCACGGTACCCATGTTGGTGAGTGCCACCTCTTCCTGGATCTCAGCGGTGGTGTGGCCATTTTGTTGAACGGCGCCACCTGATAAACACGACACACATCCCACAGGGTCAAAGGTCATCAACATGCAACGACGAGCGAAGTAGGTATTACAGGGCACTGTAGATGTGACATGTGGATCCAAATAGAGTAAAACTTTATCATTGCCTTGAGAAGAAAAACAAGACAAAAAAATCCAAAACTTGTTGCTCTGCTCAGTCAAATCTGTCTTTAACAAAAAAAACCAAGTTGGCTTTAAATGCGGAACAAAGATTTCACCAGTGTGTCTGCAAATATCTCACTATTGAGATATAAGCTCTGAGACTGAGCTTTGTCCAAATTTCATACCATGCACTTAATGTACAGTGTATATTATATCATAATCTCTATAGTACACTAGTTTTGCAATTAGTAGTTGCGCTGTCCAATGTAAATTAAACTGTGACTTTGGAATTTCACTACAATTAAACTTCATAAAGACAAAGCAAAATATTTTCCAAAAATGTGACAGTAATTTCTTATGTTCTGAGGTGTTCCAAGAATTGTTCCACCATCATTCACCGTTCATTTTTGATTATTTCCATATTTTTTTTATCCATTTCCTTTATTACTTCAACACACTCAAAAATCCCCCAAATCTATTCAGTTAGTTAAAAATGGTGGAATTGGGGACACAACTAATGTCACAATCAAATTTCATCTGGACCTGTGGTCTTTCACGTTAGACGCAATACCCAGGCTATACACAAGATGGCAGCAAATATCCTAAACTTTTTAACAAGGCTTTGAGGATCATAAAGTTGAAGGAGTAGCACCACAACCTCGTGGCTGAATTTACAACTGCCTGACCACAAACCATAAACATTCATACCATTGAGACACTCCATCTCAGGCTCCTCTCCGTCCTGGCCCTTCTGCAGCCTTTTGGCGTGACGTCTCTTCTTGCAGTAGAACATGAGTCCCAGCACTACGATGATGTAAGCTACAGCTGCTCCCACTGACAGACCGATGGTTTGGATCATCTTGTAAGGAGCCTTGTCTCCATCTTCATCAGTGGAATGCACTGGTCTGTCTGTTGGGCACAGGCAGCAATTATGGTCAACTAAAATGCTTGAAAAACGACGGCATGTGTGGTCTTTAACACGTCCAAGCCTTTAATCAACCGTCACATCATGTGCTTCAGCACATTTTGTTGTTTCAGCGTCAGATTTAGCCTAAAGGGAAGGCCAAATACAACATGCAAATATACAAACTAATCAGATGTAGTTGACTGTGTAACAAATCCACTACAGCTACGATTTGCAAAGCTAAACCCATTAAACAAATGTTAGAAAGCTGTCACACAACTACTCTGCCCGTATCTGATTTTTTGATTAAATGTTCTAATAGTGAATGTGAACACTATTAAAAAAACAGTCACTTCATTCAACATGTTACTTTTCTGCTGTGCAGTACTACAACCAACATCTAAATTCAATTGTCTCCTACTCTGAGCTAATCTGGAACACCACCCTGCTGCTTTGGAAGAAAATGAATTGATATGGGACACTGGCGCAAATCTGTGGCCGTAATTTTCAGCTTCAGTCAGCACACAAGGAGACTCATAGTGCAAAGCGTTATTAGATCTGACGTCTGCCCAATCCCATCACCTCAGTGACAGCCGTGGCATCAGAGATGTGGCTGCGGTTATTAACCTGTCGAAATGGATGACAGGCAGAGGGTGAAGGTTTAATGAATGTCTTCATCCTTTACTTGTGATCGTGCCGTTGGCCCCATGTGCGCACCTTTGTTACTGATAAAGGAAGCCTGTGTAAATATGTTCGTGTGCCAGTGTATGTGTGTTAAACTCACCCACTACATACAGCTGAGCCACTCGGTCTTTGATGCTGCAGCTGTTTCCGGCCACACATGTGTATCTGCCAGTGTCGTCTGTAGTGACATCTGCAATGACCAAGGAGCCATTGGGCATCTTCTGGATCCTGGAAGAAAGGAGGGAGAGAACTGATGAAGGCGGAGGTCTGGAGACATGAGTAACGGCTTAGGCATCAAGATACTGAAAAATGTCAACAAAGCAGGCGGGAGGCGGTTGAGGCGATATGTGACGGCAGAAAGTTATACTGTACATCATGATGTTCACCTGAACAGTGACCTACATAAAGACCCAGAGGCAAATGCTGGAGTGAGAGAGCTTTGCTGACTACTGAAATCTATAAGCAAAATAAAACGTATATATTTGAGTTGATCTATTTTAAGTCTAGTTGATTTTGTTAACATGTGTAAACTCCAAATTTATCCAGATTAAGGTATCGAGTCAGACTTCTGTTCATGACTTGTGCAACAGGTCTGGATCACATTAATGCATTAGAGAAAGTACAAGAAAATTAGTGAATGTGACAAGTTCTCTTAAATCACTCTTTTGTACCACTTGAGAACAAATCTGTACGAGATATTCTTGCATAAGGTCATTGCATTCAGGTGTATAATAGTATATTAGCACAAGGTAAATCTGTAATGGGTGCACAGAAACTGCAATCAGTCCTGTTTTCTAATCCATGATGGCCGAGCTCTCTAAAAGACAGATTAAAAAGCCACAGATGTGTCTTATTTACCTCCTGTTCTTACTGAAGTCCAGCGCCTTGTCTCTGACCATCCAGTGGATGTGAGGCTCGGGGTCGCCGGTGGCCTGACAGTGCAGGATGGCTGTGTGACCTTGGTACACTGTTGTGTTCTCTGGCTCCACCTTGAAGCGAATGTACACTGTATGTGCACAAACACACATTCACACATGGACGCACGCTCATTAATACAACACTTACACCACAGCTGGGCCATTACATTTCCTTTACACACTGCGGTGACTGCGGTTAACATCCTCTTAGTTACACTCAACGACCCAAAATGCAATTCATTACTGGGCTATAAAAAGGCCACAGAGCACACAATAAACTCTGTTGTATTTGCCACTTGATGAGAATGATCAATGACCATCTCCTCATAAAACCAAACCTCAGTTGCACTAAGACCACAAGCACTTTTGATGACTAATATGGTAACGTGACCCTTTCTTTCACAATTCCCTGCCTCAAGGATGATGAGTGAGCGGTTTACCGGCCACAGTGAGGGTCACCAGGGCTCTGATCTCCCCCTGCAGGCTGTTAGAGGCGATGCACGTGTAGTTGCCGGCGTCGCTGCGGGTGACTTTGGTGAAGTGGAGCTGGCCGTTTCTCTGCTCCACGCGAGGCGGCAGCTCACCCCCGTCTGCAGGGGGAGACAGAGAGACGCACATGGGGTGTTAGGAGTTCTGAGCGTGGTGCTGCTTGTGGAACTGAAGTGGTTAAATTGACTCCGTCATGGCAAAATGCAGATAAAGAGGGGAAATGATCCATGATGATTAATCTTCCTCACACTCTGTTTACTATTCTACATATTGTGATCTGAGGTTAAGCCAGCGGCATGCACACCTGCTTTGGTCCAGCGGATGGTGGGGCTCTCTCTGCCTTTAGCTGAGCACTGGATGGTGATCTCTTTATCCAGCTCCAGGCACTGAGCGGGTTGGGGGGTCGGGGTGAACTTGAGCTTTTCTGAAACACAAGTCAGAACACCGCATACATGATACACGTGGTAAATACGGATGGGGGGGGGGGGTGGGGGCAACACATGTCAAAGCCTCTTTGTGCAACTCACACAGCAGATGAAATGACATAAAGCTGAAGAAAATCATGTTCAGACACATACAGGGAAATGTGGCTACAAGCACACATGTACACACAGATGTGAGTATAAAAACTGAAGTCTATCAGAGGTGGAGATCATATAAACAGAGAGACTGGCTAGACAAAACAGCGACATGTCAGCCCATCTATCGCAGTAATCCTGTGGCAGCAGAGCTACGCCGACAGGAATTTATCATGGAGATAATGTGTGAAAATGGAGGCTGGAAATAAAGCTGCCGTGCATGAGTCATATTTTACACCCCTGTGGGTGTCCTGCAGGACAACATAGACATGCTCTTCCTATTTTAGGAAACGCACACATTTCACACACTCAAGCCCACAGGCATGACCACATTTGTTTTATATTTTCTTTCAGCGCTGGGTTACTCATTATGTCCTGCATATGAGTTCATTCGTTTCACATCATCTCTCAGTCAGTGTGGGAAAAAACCTCAAGTACATGCTCAGTAAAGACAGTATAATCTACTGTATATATTGATCAGCTGAAGTGATTCCCTTGCAGCTTACCAAGCACAATAACTCTAGCTTGCCCAGACAGTCGGCCGCCGGCAGTCTTTGTTTCGCAGCCGTACATCTGTCCATCATACACCTCCACATTGTTGATCCTGAGGGTGCCGTTAGGGAACAGCTTAAAACGAGAGTCCTGGAAACAAAAAAGAACAGTTTTTTTTTTAAAGTGAAACTCTTTTTAGTTACAAAAAATAAAGCAGACATGAGGCAAGGTTTCATCTGCTAGGCGTAGACAGAATGCATGCCAGAAAAAGACACACTAATAACTGTGTGTGCATGTGTGTTGACCTCTGGTATGATCATGATGTTGTTGCGGAGCCAGGTGACCTCAGGTTCAGGGTTGGCCTGTGCGTGACAGTGAAGGTAGCCTGGTTTACCCTCCTCTAAGTGGCTGTCCTGAGGCCTCGTCACCCAAACTGGGGCAGCTGTCCAGATACACACACAGAGAAAAAGCATTATAGTATCATAAAGTATCAGTAGAGTACAATATATACATAACAGCTCTTCAGCTACATGCCAGTCCCTTGAAGAAATACACAGTGTTAATGAGCTTGGCCCATTGGTCAGTCTAAACATAGATGCCATTAATAATCCCAGTGTATCTGGTAGATGGTCCCAGTGTTCCCACTATGCTCCTGACATAAACATCCCAGCATCCCATAAACATGGGAGACTCACAAGAGACAGGTTTAGAAAAAAGAAAAGGTCAAGATTGAAGCAGCAAATGTCTAATTATCCTAACGTTAATCTCTCTAGTTTGGTTATGTAACATATGGATAAAGTTCAGAAAATAGTGGATCCTATATATCCTATAATGCAATGTGATAGAATCATTCATCAGATTCCGCCTGCCTCCTAAACGTCCACTTCTTCAAACCAAACACACATCCAGTTTGGACCGCAAAAACTTTATGTCAGGGTAATTTTTTTCAAACTTTATATAACTTTATACAACAGTGTTCCCATGAGTTACACACTTAATGTGTAAAACTGGTGGTGTGTCCCTTTAAAGCAGTCACTGTGTATGACTCACTGGCCACGGTGAAGGTGACCTCCTGTGTCTTGCGTCCTGCCTTGTTCTGGGCCACGCAGGTGTAGGTGCCTGAGTCCCCTTCCTCTGTGGGACTGAAGACCAGATCCAGGCCGTCCTGGTGCACTCTGCCCTCTGTGGGCACCCTCTGACCTCCTCTCTCCCACCAGACCTCGGGCTCAGGTCTGCCGCGTGGGGGCCGACAGGGCACCCGCTGCAGGGTGTCGGCGGTGAAAACCTTTGACATCTTGGGAACCATGTCGTCTATCTCTGTAGCGAAGAGCAGGGAGAGGGAGAGAGTTTTCAGTGTGAAGTTAGCGATTTGAATGCTGAAATTGATTTCCGTTAACACAAGGCCCCAGATAATCATCAATCTGTCTTCAAAGCCACTGAAGCGTTACTGATTCTGCATTTCATGAGCAGCTCCGAGCACGCTTAATTCCAACTCACAGTTCTGTTAACGGATTTCCTGTCTTGTTAGGAAAAGTCCTCTGATTTGTAGCGCAGGCCACAGTAATTAGAGAACAAAGCGCACAGTAGGCAGACTGAATATATAGGTTGTATGGGAATTAACTAGGGCCTGTGTGAGGTGGGTCATATCAAAACTGGCAGCGCCTATACAGCAAGTGGAATGTGATCTGTGGTACAAAGACTCACAAGACCTCCCACTACTGTGCGGTTTAATGCTGTGTGTGTCCCAAATGGAAGTCATTAATACTTTATTGGCCGACAACACTCTGAAAGCTGGTCAGTGGCACCGACCTTCTACGAGTCAAAGATCTAAATCAATTAATGAGAACAGACGAAAACACACATTTCTCAGCAGATGAAAGAGAAGTCGAGCTGGGGGAGGAGGAGGGAAGGCAGCGAAATGAATGAGGTGGAGCTACGATGGAGTGACTGTTTAAACTTGTCCCCTAAATACTGAATTCTACTGTGACACAATCCCCTATAATGCCTGCGGGGATTACCATCAGATTAAGTGAATTAAGGTATTTAAATGGAGCTGCGGTTCACTGGGTTAAAACTGCAGATACAGTCGAACCTTGTTAATCCAAAACCCTTGGGGAAAGGGGGCAGTATGAGAGGAATAAAGTCTTTGGGACCCTGAAACGCAGAGAAATTCCAGCCCTAAGCTCATTCAAAATATTTGACTTGCATGCACTTGCATTTCAAAATGCTGGCTTATTAGTAAGATGAGAAGATACTAAAGCTTGTTTCGTGCTTTAAGCTCAAGCAGCCGTTTAAAAAGTTGTTTAAAATGAGTTCGCTTTGGAGTCATGGTTAGTCAGGAAAAGAGCAGGCACTGTTATGTGGAATATTAAAAACTTTGATGTGTCTGGACTTGTATATTACGCCATTTTCCCTGCGTGCATTAGAGTCTAATCCCTTTACGCATAACCACAAAGTTATATTTGTTAAGGCTCTGATGCCATGTTTTCATTTGGAAGTTTTGCCCATTTGGCAGTAGTCATTTCTGACAAGTCAATTTTTACTGAAGTTGGATGAAAATCACAGGGGCAGGTCTCATGACATTTAACATTTCACAACCTCATAATTACACCGCTCATTAGCCAGTTTGAGTCATACTGGTAAGTTATCTAATGCTTGTTCAGCCAGGTGCTGCTGCATTTTGGAGAAAGCCTAAACAAGCTTGGCAAACAGCTGGACTGTTGGAGGAAATAATATGGAGGGGAAGCAGGAAAATGCTACGGCACGGCGTGTGTAGTGGATACAGCTGGGCCGGATGTCAATAAGGGAATGTGATTATCATTGGAGAGATCGGGCTCTAAGTGAAAGAGCCAGGAGAAGAAGGGAGGGGAGAGCAGAATGAGATGGAGGGCAGGATAAATATGTAACCCAAATGCCCCCCTCTCACTCTCAGATTACAGAATCACAGGTGTGTATCTCTCACCAGTCCAACAACTGCAAATGTGTGTGTGTGTGTGTGTACCTGCTATGAGGAGGGAGGCCTCCAGTGTAACATGGGACCCTCTGAGGCCACGACCAACACACTTGTAGGTTCCCGTGTTCCTGGGCTTGACCTGGGTGATCAGCAGAGTGCCGTTGGAGAACAGGACCAGACTGTGGAGAAGAAAGAGATCAGACGATTTACGCTTCCAGCTCGGCTTGTTCATACAGTCTCACTGGCCAACAATGTGTCTCGCATTATTTTTACACAAAAGCACTATAATAGACCATGTATCACAGAAATGTTCTCTTGGAACAGCACACAGAGGAAGCCTCTTTTACACTTAGATCCGGAAAGAAGACCCATTATTATGCCAGCTTTGCTTTTTTACACTGAACCAAACAACTGCTTCTTAATGGCTCCACCTTTTTACAGAGACAATTCAGCTGTTTGTACGTTTGACACAAAATGGTGAAAATAACAGCACAACAGTTCTGCCTTTAACAAGGCTGTGTAAAAGTGGCTAACTAAACTTAGACTACTACTGAAGGCCTACTTTTTTGTGTTGGCATGTTACCTGACTGAACTACCCCAATTCACTAAACCCAAGACATCTGCTGCTCCAAAATAGGTTAAAGTGCTGAGAATTTGTCCACAGAACACAAAGAAAAGTGACCTACATCGTGAATTCATTTTAAAAAAGTCTTGTGCTTTTCCTGATGGCTGGCCCCTGGCCTCTGGCAGGCTGTTGGGAGTATCGGTGCCAGAGATGGACGGGATGAGAAGTAATTAAAGCCTGACCTTAAGCCAGCTTCAGGGATGACAGATAAGGAGCTGCACATCCCACGCTGCACTGAGATCGGCTCTAGAGAGTGGACAACTCAACAGCTCATCACATCCATATAACAAAGTCATTATAAAGCTCGTGGGGAAAGTGAATATGTAAAGCAGAGGGGAACAAGTAAAGGCACTGCTGGATGCATTTAGGATGCTGTAGAATTCCTGAGGAGAGTTTTTCAAAAGCAGCATTCGTCCAGGACTATCTGGTTCTGCACTGGATTCCCGCAGGAGGGCTGATATTTCTGTGTCATCTCTTCCCTTCTTCTCTGTTCAATAGTGGGAGGGAAATGAGCTTTGGGAGCTTGTGTGTTTTTCCACCCGAGAGATGGAGAACAAGTCTGTGGAACATTACTTCACTCTGAGGAAACAGTCTAAAATAACCACAAAACATAATGAACAAAGGCAGTCATCTTTATAGCTACATGCAATCCTACTCAGACAGAATTGGTACGGTTGCACATTTTTTTGCCTCCAGAGTCGGTTTGACCCACGGGGCAGAATTTCTTCTGTCTGCAAAAATAGCCTTGAACCCGTTTGTGTGTTTTTTCTTAGTTTCATACTTATGAAAAACACCATCAAACATTTACACATAATCTAAGGGGGGTTGTCTAAACTGTGCAGGTGCAAAACAGATGCTATCACCTGCAGAACAGCTGCATACCTCTGGCATCATGAGCCCAGATCAATGAACACAAACACACAACACACCGGGAACACACCGCCTCAGAATATAGTCTCTGTGTGCATATGTGCGTGTCTGTGTTTATCACTCATCCCTCTGTAATCCTGGTGCTGAGTCATCACTGGCTTGGTGACCGAACCTCTGACAAGCTCATTACACAAGTGACTAACTATTGATATTGGAGTCCTTCACCTCTCCCACTCACTGAACACAATAATCAGTTGAAAATCGAAAAACCAGGCTCTCGTTCCACGTGTGGAACAGGCCGCCTACAATGTGACTATGTATGTGCATGAGGTGCTATGAGCCCTGAGGGTATACATGGCACTTGGTATAGAAATTGGTTATTATCTAGTGCTTATGTGCTTATGGTGGACATGCTGGTAAGCTGATTGTAGCTGGGGTTTTTTTTTTTTACAGCTCAGTGCGTGAACACAGGAGAGCTGCCTTTGTGATAGGCTGGAGAGAAAGGGTGAGTTCAGGTGATGTATAGTCGACTGCAGAGAAACTTTACCATGTTCTGTTCCAGTAATAATATTCCTTAATGTGCAATCCATCTTAAGACCGAGTGGTAAGAGCACACAGAGAGCTGAGAGAGTTCCACCTCATTGGGTTCAAAGGAATACCCGAAGCTGGAGCTTATATAATGGTAAGTAAGGAGAGGGAATGAAGTGGGGGCAGGATGTGGGTGGGTGAGGGGGAGTAGAGATGTATGATGAGAAAGAAAAGAGTGAAGCAGAGGCGAGTGACTTAGCTCTCAACATACCGAGACTTGTTTGCCAGCAGTTCGTTTTCGTGGTACCATTCCAACGTGGGGGCCGGCACGGCGGTGAACTGGCAGTGGAGAACGGCCTCCTCGTTCTTCAACACCACCTGGTCCTCGGGAGTGACCACCGGCCGTGGAAAACTCTTATCTGTTAGAGAGGTAGACAAACATCTGCATGATTACATCTGCAAGCACTGGACCATCAAGTTCCATATGAGTGGATGCTCGTGCATCTCAGTGATCCACTCCGGGCTTTATTAAAAGCTGCCAACAGCAGCGTGAGGCTGGTGCGCAAGTGGCCTTCAGGTGGCGGTGTGTGTCAACACCTCAGGGGGCCCCCAGGGAGACTTAATGAGGTCAGTGAACAGGCCCTGCAGCTTATCTGGACCATTATCTCCTCCTTCATTTTTTACCTCCTGGATCATAGATTCACAAACTGGAGATCATCTCTCTCTCTTCTCTGAATATAGAATAGAAATATAAAATTTAAAGGCTAAACAATGAATAAGACTGGTCATTTTGTTTTTTTAATAATGGAGGTTGCAGGATTTTTGCGGTCAATTTCAAACCACCCTAAAATGCTTTAACTGTGTAATATTTTCCTCCTATTCACATTCTTTTGACCCCTTCTACCCTGACAGACGTCCAGTGTTAACTTTGGCTAACACTAGGCTGCTCTGACCTGCCAAAACCAGAGATTTGGTAGCACACAACCTCGAGGAGGAGTAATTACCACGCAGATTTAGGGACATTATTATACTCCAAACACAAAGCTGAAGGCAGTTGAGCTGAATAAAGAAATGGGAACATGAAAACACCTCTAATCCAGGTTTTAGTGTGTGAATATTTCAATTCTGAACAGCTAACGGAGGTATGGTGCCAGTAGCAGTATGAGGATATGGCTGCTGGTGGGTGTGAAGAAAAAGAAAGGTAAGCGCTCGAAGCACACCTGGCCCACCCAGGAAGTCAGGGGGAAGGCCTCATCTTAAAGAGCTGTGACCCGCACAGAAAAGCCATCTAAATCTGTCAGTCTTTCCTTAAGGTGAAGCCCTATAGAGAAGTGGAGGGTGGCAACACGGAAACTGGAAACTCAACAATTATCCATTCTTCCTTCAGCCAGGTGCTAACCTAGCGTGTCTGTGTGTGTGTGCTGCAGGTGGCTAATTAGAGTGGAACAGGGCATCAGGTTTCTCGCACAGATGTGCTGCTGTATGTATGGTACAAGCTCTGTGGTGCACTGAGGGGATAATACACAGCAGGGACACACACACACAGAGTAAACAACAAAAAAGTCATTTTGCAAGCCAGCCGAAATACAAATACTCTCGCTGCACAGCAACACGGTACACCAACTGTCAGTGAAAGCCACAGTTACGCAATCAGATCAACAGAACAATGCTGTTGCTGAGGGAGTTGATGTTATTGTTTGTTCGGTAGATGTTTATGATGTTGTTTCACTCTGCGTGGGTGGCGCAGGAGGAAGGCGCTAACACACTCTCAGGTAATCACTTTAGGAACGCCATCACTGCCTCTTCCTGCTCTCTCTCACCACTAATGGTCTAGACCCACGCCTCCTCCTCACCACACTTCCTGGCAGATGTGGAAAAAAAATTCACTGAAAGCTGAAAATATGTGATTATTAACGGTAGGCACCAAAGCTGAAATGATTATATCGATTAATCAATTAGTTAATTTCTTTATTTCCAAGCAAAATTGCCAAAACAATTACTGGTTTCAGATTATCTAAAGTGGGGATTTGCTGATTGTCTTTGATTTATAAATTAGAAAAAATAAATATCTGAGTTTTGGACTGTTGGACAAAACATGCAATTTGAATATGTTCCCTTGGGCTCTTTGAAAACAGAGGAGAATTTTTCACTATTTTCTGGTGTTTAATGTTGAAATAATAATGAAAAGAAAATAATGAGTGAATTAATTAATTAATCAATAGTGAAAATAGCCATTAGTTCTAGCTCTACATGCCATGTCAGAGGGCTAATTGAACATAAAAGGTTAAGTTGTGCCAAGAGTGGCAGAGGAGTGTAAAAAAACAACAACTAAGAAACCAAAGATGCTTTATATGTCACAGTGGATGAAGGCACCATCACAAAAGGACACACACACACCTATAATGTTAAGAGTGAAGTTGCTGTTGCTGCAGACGTGCCCGGCTGCATTCTTGGCACAGCAGTAGTACAGGCCGTTGTCATCCGGGCTGGCACTCTTGAAGGTCAGCGTCCTCTCCTTGTTGTTGATCTGATGGCTCTTCTCTGTCAGCTTCACCCCGTCCTTGAACCACTGGCATGTCGGCCTGATGGAAAGAGGAGGATTAGAGAGGATAAGCATGAGAGAGGTTTGGGACGAAAGAAGAGAAAAATTGGGGTAGAGCCGTGTGATTGACGAAGACAAAAAAGAGGAGATACAAAGGTGAACAGAGGGGGAAAGAAGAAGAATAAGAAAAGAAGAACATAAGGGCATGAGAGAGGCCAACAAGGACAGAAGAATAGTTTTTCAGTACAATCCTCAACATGATCCTTAACCCTGTGAGCTCTGAACTTGAGGTGGCGAGGGAGGAGACTCACCGTGGGTGTCCATCAATGTGACAGCGCAATGTGACCGGCGCAGAACTCTCGATTTCCTCTTCTGAGGCGGGCTCCTTCAAAGTCACACCGCCACTTTCTAACCCTGTAGAGGAAAAACAGAAGACACCGTAAGCGGGAGGAGGGAGGGAGCATAGGAGGACAGGAGGAGTAATGGAGGAGAAGGACGGGAGGAAAAATTGAGTTAAGTGGCCGTCCTGTCGTCTGTCCTCGCGGGAGAGCACGGCGATGCTAATGGGTGCCGCATGGATGAGGCAGAGTCGGGCTCATCATCATGACAGCGCTATGACTCAGGGACAGAGGCAGAACAAAGAGCTATGGCATCACTGGGTCACCTTACACCGACATACCGCTGTCCTGCACTCACAAGAGCCAGCCAGGCCTTTACAGTCGTTTTTATGGACATTTAATGGACAGCTCACTGACTTACTCTGTTAAAAGGGCTACTGTGCTGTCAGAGCAGCCCGTAAAATAAGGCAGCAGTGAACATGTTTCGACTTTTGGTCGTAGCACAGTTTTGAAAATGCTGGAATATTTCTTGGTGTGTCTACATTATTGCACCATGGGAGGAGCACATGCCACAACAAAGTGATGAGAGGCATCCTTTACATGAGTAACACGAAACCTGATCAATGGTGTCAGAGCGACAGCTGAGCAAGAGAACAAATGAAGAAAACAGATGGCGGGAAATTGATCTACATTCGTCCCCCGAACGCATCACGGTGCAGTGAAAAATGAGGGGAACAGAGAGGTTTTACCATTAAGAGTTTGTCAAAGCACGCTGTGACACACGAATATATTGACTACATACAGTATGTCAAGAAATCATCAAAAATCATTTCTACATCCTGCTAAAAGAAGGGTATGATCATTTTTCAATGCATTATACCTTTCAAATGTCGAAGGCAGACTAGATATATCTCATGAAGCCATGGTGTCTCCAGAAGCTAAGCCTCTTTGGTGTAGCCAGAAATTCACTGTCAGCCATAAAAAAAAGCTGTATTTGACCCTATGGAGATGCTGCACACTGAACTCTACTGGATGAATAAAGACATATTTCACAGTCATTTCGAGGAACCAACCCATGGTGAGAGACGCCTCAGATTAGGCTGTAATACGGCCTCGGCATTACCTTGCTGGAATTCCCCTTCCCTTGCTGTGTGTGTTGACTACACAAATACTTGATGTTTGCACTGAGTGAGAACCAGGGCTAATTGTTATTTATGTGATGATATATGAGTTGTGGTTGCATGACATGCAGTAACTGTGCACCTGGTGTGGTTACTGGGTGCATACATCCATTCACTGAGAGAGCATGTTTGTTTGGGTTGCCCTGGTTTATACATGAGTCAATGAGGATTTTGTGTGTGTGTGTGTGTGTGTGTATGTTGTGTGTGTATATAAGTGTAAGACATTCCATCATGGTGAGCCCCATTCATATGGCCTGTGGCTGAGTACTGCGGCTGCATCTCTGCTGCAGTTTGGATCATCTATAAAATATGCATGGCATGAGCCTCCACCTGAGAGAGTGGTGGAGAGAGGGGGGCACAGCACCACTGTGAGGTCAGGGGGGGATACTAAAGGAAGACCTGCCGCAGAGGCTGTCAAAAGTATCAATACATTTTAATATATCTTTAGTTCATACTAGCATTGTGTTGTTTAAGTTTAAAATTCTGGTATCGGGACAACACTACCTGTCACAAGGAATTACACAGGAAACCGGCAGTGCTATGCACCCTGGGGGATGATGGGAAACCCGTCACCACAGTAACAGGCCCTCCATCCCTTATATCCCCATCTGTGCCAGGCAGTGCTCATTAACTTCCTCCTAACACAGATGCCCCAATAGCTGTGAGTGTGTGTGCACATCACGCTACAGCGGAACAAATGTGTGTGTTTACGTGTCTGTTAGGCACAAGTGTGAGGTGTGAAATACAGTCGATGATGCTGCGTCACAAAGCATCAACGCAAGCGTGTAAATCTACTCAAATGTCTTTGACAGTTCTGAAGAGGATGCTAATTGGTTGTATGTCTCAGTCAAGGCCGTTCTAATCAATAGCTCCAGTAGCTTAGCAAGGAGGAGGAGGTGATGGAGGCCATTGCAGCGATTGGGACCTGGGGCCAGACACTCAAGACAGACCTGTTATTAGTGCATTGGAAGCACAAGGGGGCTGACAAAACCAGAAGGGGAAACAGTGAGTCACCGAGGAGGAGGAGAGAGTAAAAAAAAAAAAGTTTGATGGAACAACAAGTATCATCTGCAGTATGACTGACACTTGTAAAATGAAATCAAAGAATTTGTTTCAACCTGCCTGGAGTAACAGGTGGGTGTCAACTTGTTAACCTCAGGAGACGCGGCTGCGTTTTAAAGTCATACTCTGTTTTACTTACATAAGAGCCCATGTGTGGTTTTCTGCTGTCTCTTGCCAACTGAAAAAAAGTGATCCAACCTACAGATTTTAACCTCTACATGTCTGGTACGTCTTCGCTGGGAAAAACCCTCTAAAGTCTTTTTATATTCGTATGAAATATTTTACATTCCAGAAGCATGAGTCTGTAACAAGAGGAACAACTAGGTAAGTAGTGAGAGCATTAAGATACATCATGGCTGAAGAGACAAATAAAACACCTAAAAGTAATCACAGTACAGAGCACACTGCTTGACCTCTGTGAACAATAAGCACTTCTCAGCACGCACTGCCTTGTGACTGTCTGCCACTCCTGACCGATTTAGTTCTCCAGTTAAAACCAATTCATGGTATCATTTCATTTTCAAATTGACCTGGATTTTCTAACAGTCACACATTCTAACCTTTTACACCGCTCACAGCTCCATTCACAGTTCAGGTTTCTCCAGCTGTCCGCTCGACAAACAGAAGGCGCTCTTTCATAACCTATTAGTGGCAAATACTTCCCCATAATCCCTCTCAGAATGCATGACTAAGTGTTGGAGCAGGCCTGCCAGCTAACGCCATAATTAGGGCCATATAATTATTATGTTGGAGGCAGAACAGGAAGCTCTATCAACACGGGGATGATAACAGATGAATTGTGAGGATATTGTCAAGGCAGATGCTTGGACAATTCGTCCCTCAATGTGCCAAAAAGCAGCTGTATGTGTGTGTGTTTGTCTCTTTCACTCAATGAGCTGATTTGTTGCCATGGATAAGGGTCTCTGCAACAGAGCGAGGCAGGGTGGATTGTGTTATCCAGGGCAGAGTTGGGGATATGATTTGACAGACAGCACCATCTGGGTATGGAAATAACTAAAACATGTGGCAGAGTGGCTTCATATTGTAGACTTTGTTTTTAAAAAAAAAAAGTCCTGGGAACAGCGTGACAGACTCAGCTTGCTGTTTTAGATGAGGTGTCAGATTTTATCAGCTGTGGCTGACAGAGGTCAGCAGGCCAGGCTGCAAAGTATGGCGACTCAGAGAGATGCCACTTCTGTGACAAGGCAGAATGAGGAGGAAGAAAGAAAAAGACACTCTGACACCGGAGCAAAGTCACTCTGCAGGGGAGAAGCTGCCGGATGGAGCCTGGGTCATTAAGCGCGAGGAGTTGCATTTTGTCAGCTGACAAAGGCAAGCAAAGAAAAGTTGTAGGAATTATAACAGGATGTGAAAAAGTGGGAGCTACACAGGCGATCGGTAAGGACGCTCTAAAAACAAATCTTAAGTAGGTTAAGGACACTTTCTGTGTGATCAAATCAAGATGGCGTGTGTGTACTTGTGAGCAAGAGGCTCCGTGATTTTAAAGATTAAACGGGGAGGAAAAATGCGCCCGTTTCCCTGCGTTTCTACTCCATGTTCTCCTTCTTCCTACGAGCTGTGTCACTGATTTCCAAAACACTGTCAGTCTGCATCTTGTGACAGAGAGTCAAGCGAAGCGTTGCCCCCAGGACCAACAAACATGCTGACAATAGTGATGCCTGAGCTTGACGCTCGGGGAGGGGGAACTGGGGGGATAATTACTCTGAATAACTCTCAACTGGCAGGATTTGCCCACCCACCATTGAGAGCAAGATAAATTAACTCTCTCTCTGCAGAGGGTGGGGGCAGGAGGGGGGACAATCTACTCTGGTACAGTCCATGTACAGTACATATGGAATGACTCCCCCAACCCCCCTCACAGCCCACATTCACTACTCCACACGCAAACTAGCATACACATGAGCGAACGCACATGCAGGATTAATGCCAGAGGGGGTCTTTACTTTAAAGCTGTGTGCGGCTTTATCGCCCGTTAAATGTATGTTGGGAAAATATGAGAACATCTGTCATAACATGGTCTGATCCACCTAAAGTGATTCAGCGATGGACAGCTAACCTGTGCATTATGACAAAGAGACAAATGTGTTTATACACACAGGCAGATGAAGCATACTAAAGTGATTAAGGATGATTTATTACTGTGTGCTACTTAACGTGTGTGCTTAATTCAGAAGAGTATGTGGTATGCTACAAATTATCTTGATTTTCCTTGAACAGAGGACAGAAATTCTGCTGTAAAGTGGTTTCTTATCTGAAGTCATGCCTGAGGACTCCACTCATGTTGCTGTATTCTTATTAAGCTGATACAAAGCTATCGATCTTAAAATTTCCAGCAGAATATTAATGCATGGTGCATTGATAACACTACATCCATTAATATCTGCCCCTCAGCTATGTATCTGCTGCTCTTATCTGCTTTATATGCTGGGTGTCTGCAGCACTGTCATATCTGAAAATGGGAGGAATGTGTACCTGGCACCATACCTCTGTCCTCGCACTGGTGTTGCTTAAAGAGAGCAAGCCAATTTTAAATATGAAAGTCTACTTGATATGATGTCTATCATTTTTCCAACCCACTTCAGTTCCACCTTTAAAGCAAACTTGATTGTAAACAGTTGTTTATTTACTTATCAAGCAGCTTTACCATGCTGCCTCTCAAATAAAGGGCCAAAGAGAAGTCGGATGTTTGTGTGATCTGTGTATGCCTTGCACCGACGTTGGTGATCAAGACGCACATTATTTTATATTTAGACAACCATATTAACTCTACTCTAAATACTATTTGAGTGAGAGCAATGCACATCTGTATCGAGCAAAAAATGTATTACAACTCTTACAAAAACAAGTGGCCAAATACATTTTCATGATTAAAGGAGTTCAACAAGAAAAAAAAAGTGATTCTTTAAAAATTATTACACCACGTTCCTTCCAAATAAAATAGGCCTCTCTTTTCCAGTGCGTGGGAATATTAATGACCTGGCAGTACTACAGTAGTAATACAGTTTATACTGGGTCACGATGGCAGCTTTTAAGAACTGGTGCTTCATGTCTAACTTGTTTTGGATTTCTTTCATATCTATGGGAGTATGTCAGTTGAGCTTTATTGACACACTAGATCATGTTTAATTGCAACACATAAAAGCAGTTCCCTTCAGATCAGACATGGTTTGGAAAACTGATGTGCTTCTTTGGTCTATCTGGCTAAAACTTTTATTCATTCAGAGTCGGTGCTCAACATCACAGACCACAAATATTCACTGGTGAAGACACATCATAGAGCAGGGGTTAAACCTCTGCTCTCTCCCTCCGTCTGTCCCTCTCAGCTTGTCTCTCAGTTTCCCTACAAGGAGGTCTGGACACTCATCTGCTCTTGCAATCAGCCTTTGAACAATTAAGATCACCGCAAAGTAAAACCTCCCGGCTGAATGTAGCTGGAGAGCACAACATATTCCAGATGGAGCCATTTTTCACTCTGCTTTGCTTTTTGTTTTCTGCTGCCAATCAGTGCAAACTCAGTGTTTGTAAGACACAAAGGCTTTTCAGTAACAACCGGTACCTGAAGGCCTTCCACAATACGTGAACAAGGTTGTTATTTATCCCAAATGGGGCTGTGGAGAATTCCCATGGCTTCCTCTGAAACTCAAGAGGGTCATTGAGGTTTGGTTATAGGGCTAAACAACAAAATTAAGATACTAGTGCGCCTCCCCCTTAATGGGCCAAAAAGTTTAGAAAGTGACAAAGGGAAAAGCCTGACATGAATAAAAAGCTGGAGCAAGAAAGGCAGTGTTAATCTAAACCTAAATAATTATATAGCTCGAAAGTAAATTACACTGCTCAGTAATTTCCAGACAAAAGCCTTTTGATAGTGTATGAGAAAGAGAGTGTTACACAACGGAGAAGAAAAAAAAGACACAAGCAACAAGAAACACATGCTTGGTGGCACACATATCCAGTTTCCTTTGGAGAGAGGGCGAGGAAGTCACAAAGAACAAGGCAAGAACAAGGTGGAAACATTCCTTCGGCTCATACTACCTGTCATCTTATACTGTGACTTTTGTTTTGCTGTTTTGATCCAGAAACTAGATGTACATCCTTGTTGCCATTATGAAACCCTGTCATCTGGCAATTTTCACTCGGGAGAGTTTTTCTTTCTCAAACGGAGGGTGAGAGCGGCTTGAAACGAAACACTCACACTTGATATTGAAGGAGGCATTGGTGGAGTGGAGCACCTCTCCTGTGACCCTGTTTTCCACGACGCACTCGAAGTTCCCTGCATCCAGTTGCTGATCCACGGCGGTGAACTTGAGGTTGCTGCCCTCCTGGAAGCGCCTCTCGTCGTTTTCCAAGGGCTGGCCGTTGTGGAGCCAGCCGTAGCTGATGTCGGCCGGATCGCTGACCTCGCAGCGGAGCATGGCGCTGCGGCCGTGCAAGGCATCCTGGGACTTGGGCTCCTTGGTGAACTGGATGGCAGCGGCCTGGATAGACAGAACTGGAGGAGGGGGGAAAGTAAATGACAGAGGATTAGAATGGGGCTGCTGTTAACATTTTACTGCTTTTTCCGTTCATTAAGTGTATGCCATAGCGACCACTTAGCCTTGCAGAGGAATGCGATGTTTAGACAATACTGGCGAGCTGTGAATTATTTTGTCGTAAAATTATCAGACCCAACACAGAAAATGCTGTTTCCCGTTAGTGAGGCTGTGACGCAAGCGGGCGATGTGCCTCGCAGTCATGTACCAACAGCTCAGGGTGATGCGTCTCTGAAACAGGACATGATGTGTTGCACGTACATTCTCACACACTTAAATGTTATTTCCCCTCATGATGCTGTGTACAGGCCTTGTGTGAGAGACATGTTTTCTGCTCTGATTAACCACGTCTCAGCGGAGAAAATGACAAGAGCGTGACTCGGACTATGGCTGGGAGAATACTTCACAGTCGCGTTGGCATGCTACAGTTGTAAGATAAGAGATTTACGATACACGAGAAACAAAGAAACGGAAAAAAGAAAATGAAAACAGAAGAATGGAGTCATGGTGCGATTAGTTTTTCTTTGTTTGCACTTCCCATTTTTTGATATTAGTCATGGAACAACCAGAACTTGAAAGAGCATGTCGGTGACAACACTGCAGTAGTATGTGGCAAAAGAGTTATGATCAAAACTCATCTGCTAACCAATTAATCTTCATATTTCATGGTTTGTAACAGCCTCCTGGATCAAGCAACACAAATGTTTTTGTTGTAAAATTGCCAGTTGTTACACTTCCTTATTCCAGCTCTCTGTAATACAGTCAAACGCACACCTGACAATCCTTGTATCTACGTCCTGTTGAAGGATGAAAAAGACAACATATTATTAACTAATATGACTTTCATGGTCGAATAACTACCAAAATGAACTACTCATCAATAACCATCTCCACAGTCAGTCAGTGATTTGTTAATTTTTAACAGAGGGGATGGCCCAATGGGAACAACAAGGGAGATGGCACCCCCGCTCAAATCGCCTACTGTCTATGTGTCAAGGTAGGCCCACATGTGTCCTGCATAACACAGTGTTATCATACCTGATGTCAGGGTTTGTTATCATAAGGAACGGTCCACCGCTAGAGTCGATTAAGCATACCTACACCTGCATACCGGTGTGTGTGCTTGTGTGTATGTGTGTGTGTGTCTGGCTGGCTTCATAGTCTCTTGCAGGCCAAGCCAAGTAAAAAGGGGATCTTTCAGTAATGTTAAATCAAGGAGGCCGTTGAAGATGAGCCAAGGTAATTCCTCCATCTTTGAGCCTCCTCATCCCACCTCTCCCATCCTCCTCCTGCCTGTCCATCTCTTCATCAGGCTCACCTTTGTCTCAGCTGCAGGTGGCTCGAGCCGACAGACAGGCAGGCAGGCAGGCGGAAAAAGACGCAACAAGGCAGAAAGGCTGATCAAACACGACAGAGAGAGGCTGTGGATAGGCTGGGTGGGAAGAAACAAGTTTGCCTTAGATGCCCCCTTACCTTACATTTTACAGATAGGAGGGAAATCAGAGGTAAAGAATCAAAAACGTATCAACGTATGTGAAAAAGAAAATACAGGCATAACTTCTACGTCACATGCAAAGTAGGCGAGTGACTCAAACTGATGATCACCAGACAGTGTTGAAGATATGCATTATAGATTCACATACTGTGCCAAAAATAAAGAGGAGTGTCTGGTGTGCACATGAAAGCCTACAGCTAAAGTAAAGAGATAACTGTTTAAACACCTCCCACACAGAAAAAACCATCACTAATCTTGTGTTAAAGCTGAAAACCTGTGTTGAATGCCTTCATACACAGCGTGCCAGCAACTGCATTAAAGAGCTATCCTGATAAGAAAACAGCTAAAACATTTGCGACTACTCCTTTGTTTCAGGACAACAATCACCATTAAATGTTTTCCCACAATGGGACATATCCGCAGACATCGAAGATCAACTCGGTAAAACATCCCAGAGTTGTGAGAAAATGACACTATACTCAAGTTATTACTCCTAGTACATCATACCCCCCCCCCCTTTTAAATTTCACCATGTCTGGCTGCCAGGTTGTTCGACGGCTTCTTCTGGGAATTGATTTTTCTTTTGTGTATTAGAGGTCACAGCACAGTGGCCTTTCTTTTAGCTGTAAATACAATGTGGGGGAGAAATTTACAGGCTCCACGATAGACACCTGCTGCAAAATAACTGGTTATCACTTTTCTGTATCAGGCAAAATTTCTCACTTGGGATGAAACTTCACCTCTTCACCTCAATTTATGCTGCCTAGACTGAAATGTGACCATCTCACATAATTTCCATGCATAAATTCTATATCTAATCATGTCTGAGCTTACTTTCTTTTCTCGTTTCTTCTCTTCTATCATGCTCTGTATCATCATGGTGAATGGCGATGGTCATGCAGACTGAAGCTGCAGCTTAACCCAAAATGATCAAAAGTAGTGTTCGTACAAAATTTCCAAAATAGCAAATATGAGGTTGTTTCAGTTTCTCAAATATAATGATTTGATGCTTTTCCATGTTTTAAGGTAACCGTAAATGATAATATATTTTAGTTTTGGATAGTTGGTGGAAGCAAAGATTCATTTAAATTTGTTGATTATGGACCTAATAATTAGCCCTGGCTCATAAATAATTCTTCCATCATCCGCACTGAGCTCTAGTACGATTGCTTCACATGATTTATAGCACAAAGGACTGTTCCAACTTGTCTTCTATACACGCAAGTGGTCTCTAACAATTCTCCTAAGAGGCTGTGAATTTGTTCCATCTGTGCGAAACTGGGATAAAAGGCAGCAGATGGGTTCGAAACACCAGCAGAGTCATCCCCAACATCCACCTCCAACAATCTATCAAGTAATGTTCACAGACAAGCACGCTGCCTCTATGCCAAGCTTACAGCTGAGGTGTGAGGTAGCGCTTCAGCTCATCACGCCGAGCCTCCTACGTGTACGGTGATGTTAGATGCTTTGGTGGAGGAACGGCAGAGCTGCGGCGTGTAGTTGATGGTTTCATTTGAGATGCACGTTGACATACAGTGTGAGTTTCTGTGTGTGTGTGTGTGTGTGTTTAGACTGACTTCTGGAAAAAGTCCCAGCAGAGACAGCCCATACAGATAAGGTGCTTTCACATACCACAGGATGACAGACAAGAGAGAGAGAGTAGGGTGAGGCATAGTCTATCACATCTTAGGAAATCTACCAGGTTTACCGTACTGTTCAAACAGGGAAGGCACTGTGACCTACATCTCTCAAACACACTGCTGCCCTGCCTCTCTAACACACACACATACACACACACACACACAAAGCCGACAATCACATGCACAAAGCCTCAGCTGCCGCCCCCGATCCCCGTCTACCACCATGACGTAGGCACGCTGCTACAAATACTTCTGAAGTTGTGTCTGTCTGTCCAAATCAATACAGTTAATTTAGGTCATGCTTTTCACTGAGTCACACAAGGGCTGGAGGAAAGGGAATGCTTGGCTCTGCACACAGTGAGATTTCAAAGAGATAAGCGGGGCAAATGCTATCCAAACTCCCACTGAGGGCCCTTCGAAGTGAGAGTGGTCGAAAAGGAGAGTTATAGATAAAGGGGAAACAAACAGCGAGACTGAGGAACACAGGATGGGAATGTTCTTGTGATAGAAACTCTTCAATGCGTAGACGGAGGTAATTAAAGGGGCGAATCCTGTCAACAACTGAACTAACTATAGAACAAAGAAATACAGGAAAGTAGAATAAATCATTAAAGGTGCTCTGTGGATTTTTTTGGGCAGTAGTAGTGCCACGGAGCAATTATTTTAATGAGAGACTGCATGTTTGGTTTTGCCTGCATACACGTGATGCGAGACACATTCCTCACACAGGTTTCAAACTATTCTGTTGACCGAAGGTAGGTGGCATGGTGGGTGGTTGGTAAACACGGATGTAAACAACGCAGAATTTTTATAAAATTATCATCTTTGCAAATGTTTTATGAGGAAGAAAATGTGGTAGTACACATAATGAGTTTTGGTGAGAAACACTGAATATAATGTGTTTTTTTTAAGAAAACTCCACAGAGCACTTTAAGTTTTAAAATTAGAACTTTAAATTGATTTATTGGTAGACTTTTTTTTAGGATGCATAGTTTAGTTTATAAAATGTCCGAAAATATTTAAATTGCTCAAAATAAATTGCTCATTAAACTTTTCTAGAGTCCTTTGGACATCTTCCATTTGTTTTGACTTAATCAATATAAAGCTTAATCCTGATTAATCATTTAAGTTTGGGTTGACTGACTATTCAATTAAAAAAACTAGAAGGAATATGATGTCTTAATAGATCAAAGCTGTAGAAACTGTGCTAGGAGTAAGCACTCTTTCTGCTGGGAGTTTCCATCTCTTCACAGATTAAGTGAAAGAGCAGGAAAACAAAAGAAATCTGGCTCTGATACCAAATCAATATACACTTGCCAGGAAAAGCTTAAAATGGATACACTAATGCACCCGTATGAGCAGCGAGACTCATGAAATATTAACAGTTTTTCATTTTCAAAATAGTTTGGAGTTTCCCTGGATTTCAATCAAGGTATCTGGAAAGAATTGGGAAGAGACAGAAAGTAGGTTAAAGATGGAAGGGAAACTGCTGAGAGGGGTAAAATATCTGCACACAGGGATTCTCCTCTCCAACTCGCTGCTCTGCCGACCCCATTAAGCTTGGCTCGGCTGTCAGGGCTGTCAGGTGGAAGTCGCCTTTAAGTTGGTCTGACAGCCAGAAGCCACAATAATGGGCTCATCAGCAGCCCACGCCTCCGTTCTCTCTTTCTCAACTTGGTGCAGGCAGGCAGAGGTGGCCGAGATTATATAATTATATTTCAAGTTATACTATCACCATATCAGCACAGGGAAGAACGCAAGATGAAGTCAAAGATGGAGTCAAAGAAAAAGGGCATGTGGATAACCTAGAGAGACTGTGTGTGCTAAGACAAACTGGTGGATGTTATTACAGTCTACACACAGGATTTCATGGTGTACCTAAAAGTCACATGTTAAAACTGAAAAGACTGAAATATATATATAAATAAATGTTTTTGATACTGTAAGAACCTCAATTTCTTTGGATAAACAGTGACATCAAAGATGTGTTTATCTTATCAGTGAAGATCCTGTAATCAGGATTGTGTGTCTCCAGCAGGCCGTCACACACGACAATGTTATCTCTGAAACTGCTGCGGGCTGACGGGAACCAGGGATGACACACAGGGCCGAGGCTGCGACAGGTTAAAGAGGAAGACACCCACACATGCACAGACACAAACAGCAGCGCCCACAAATACTTGGCACCAGACACGCCTGTTGTGGGAGCTCAAATAGCTCGTATGTGTGTGGTTTAACAGCCTCTCAGTGGACCATGTCGATGCGAGACAGCTGCTCTGAAATGCTTTAAAGTGACATGTCAGCAGAGCAAGGAGTCTTGGAGTCGCAGGAGTGAGTGTTGCTGACGGGGCGTGAGACAGTGATTGAAGCATTCAACGTGGCGTCTATTAGATGTTTATCTCGACAACGCCTCAGTGACACATGGTCCCCCCAATCTCACACATTAAGCTGCTGCAGATTGCAAACGCACCCTTTGTTAACAAATGTCCATTGAAGAGTTTAAAGCCTGTAATGTATCCAAAGTCATCTCAGTCTCCTCTTCCATCGTTAATGAAGACACGACTACCAATTAATGATCACTCCCTCCTCTCCCCAGCCACAAAATCTACATAACCCAATTAAGGATAAGAGCAGCGAGACTCCAGATAACATCAGCCCTCTTTGCTCAAACTGCACACACTGACAACAAACAGCGCGACTTCAAAAGATTACCAAAAGGAAAGGGAAATGGCACAGACACGATTACAGCGCCTCTGATCGGATCAATTATTAACAACTCCAAGAGTTCACATGAGATCTGAAAGAGAGCTTAGCATGATTTTGAAGCGGAATGAAACATCTTATTTAGTCAATGGCAATCAGGAGGTCAGACAAAAGCCGACATGATGAGCACAGACTGGAAAAGCATGTCATCAATTTTTCAACAGGGTAGAGAGGAAACACTGATGCAAACTACTCTCGCTAAAGCCTCTATTTTAGGTCACCTTTTTGAGTTAAGATTCAAATTCAAAGTGAATCCTCCTGTTCATTCTCAGGGTCAGGTATTGAGGACTTAACAGTGCTCCAATAAAAAAAAACTCAGACATGTCAGCAGTGGGGGAAAAAAAATAAGTGGATCATATTTATATTTCCAAGAATTTAGCAATCACTGCAGATTCCTGCTGCTCAACTATAATGTCAAGTTAACAAGATTAGCATTCCTACTAGGGCGGATGTCAAACAGAGTGAAGGAGGGAGCAAGAGGAGAGACATCCTCACTGTCGGGAGAAGACAGTGGCGTGGTACAATAGACATGCATCATTGCTTTGAATCACTTTTAACCTACTTAGAGGAAGCCTGGGGTATTGAACCTGAATACCTTTTGAGTACAGACTGAAACCTGTACAGAGTGAAAAGTGTCAAGCAATGAAAAATTCAATTGGCATTGAATGCCTGGAGAGATTATTTGTTGTTTTACTGGTCTAAAATCAGGAAGCCATTCAAACTTTAGACTACATTTTGTCTAGGCATTTTGTTAAGACTGATGCTTTGAGCAGTTTGGCACATTAGTATTCCCCAATACAATATCAAAAAAGTACAGTTTTGATATCTCTAGCTAAACTTGTAACCTAGAATAAAATAATTGAAATAATAAGCACATCAGTACCAAACAGGCGGAGATGTGCCACGATACAATCACAGAAACAGAGACTTTGATTGAGTTAATTTCATATAACATACATATAAAATAACACAATCTTTATTTTCAATAATCATAAAATCTTATAGCTCAATATTATCAAAATAGTCCTGATGTAAAGACTTTTAATCAACCAATTAATCAATATTACTAATTATCAAATGCTAATTCTAAAAATTCCATTTGTAGACCTGGATTAAAGAATATCAACTATTTCTTTCTCATATACTCATTAGTAGTAAACAGAAGTAACGAGCCAAATACTTTAAATCAGGGCTGCTCAAAGTTGGCTCACCATAAGGTTTGATGTGGCCCATCATATGCTTCTAGCAAGAAAATGAAATATATAATAATTATACAAATTAGAATATGACAATTTGTGCAGGAAGTCAGTTCATTAAGGGAACTCAGGATCCAGTATCATTTTGCATCTTAACAATGCAATACAGTAAATGTTTATGCTTTTGGCACATGGCATACAGTTAAGTTTCAATTTGGCCTTCCACTCATCCTATCTTGATGAAATCTCATAGGTGATAGCTTGGACGAGTGTCATGTTGGCATTTGCAGAGAGACACCGATAACCATCTGTCACAGTGCAAGCAAGTGTGTTTTCAAAAGATGAAATAAAACCGCAGATGAAAAACGTGATAGCCTCGTCCTCAGTTGCGTTTGCGGACCAAGATGTCAGAGAGATAAATTGGAGTAGGGATGAAGGGCAAAGTCATGGGAAGCCCCGAGGCCCACTGACAGAGCTGTCATTACCTGTCAACAAATTACCAGACGTGTGTGTGAGCGCTTCACTTTTCCACTGACTGAGTTGCCTCCCTTTGCTGTCTCCTTGAAAACTGGTTGGCAGAAGATCTTCCTTAAAACTGACAGCGTTTATGGTCTCACAAACATAGTGGAAAAAGCCAAAAGAGCATAAAACAGGTAGGACTACATGATAAACTGTATTCTGATTTATTAATATTGTGACAAATCACAATTTACTCTAAATCTACACATCTACAACAAAAATGTAGTGTGTCTGCAGTCGTGTCTAAAAGAAAACACTTGAATGCAATGCAACATGTACCATGCTCAAAAAATTTTAATTGATTTTGTGGTATTATATTTTTGTGATACTATTTTATTCAAATTAAAAATCACATAAAAACAAAAACTGTGGTCTATAAACAAAGCACTGTTCACAGGAAAGTAGAAGCTAATCTTAGATACTGATGTCAAATGGAGTTTATTTTACTAGAAGTGGATTTTCATGCTTCAGTGAACTCTTGGTCAGTATTTTTAACAATGCTGTGTGTCAGCAATAGTTTGTGATCTCCGATGTGAATTACACAGAGAAATCACCAGTGCATGAAGCTGACATGCCGGCCAAACAAAGAGGTCGAGTTGCCTTATTTAACTTGACAGCAGAGACGTTAAACAGAGTCAGACCAGGTACAATGTGTCTGTCAAACCATTGTAATAGGAGTGACAGACTGGTTCGCCACAGGCTGATCTCATAATTGATCCCCATTGGCTTTTGTAGACTTATGGACTGCAAGGAACTGTTGTTTTTATTATTGGTTAATCCTTTATTGGATTAATTGATTTACTGAAAGGAACCTGTAGATGTTTGGTATTTATAGCTAGCTTGGCTCTGTCCAAAGGTAACAAAATCCAGCTACCAGCACCTTGAAAACTCACTAATTAACACCTTATATTATAATTATTAATCTGTACAGAGCTGAAATGTAAAAATGACATGTTGTGGTGCTAGGTGCCCTATTTCTTGGCAGAGTGCAGTAACTTTCTGAAGTCACCGCTGGCTTCCTGACAACCTCTCAATGACAAACAAGACTCCGGGAAGTTAGTTGGCCTATTTACAATCGATTCCAAAAAAATTAGGACACTGTGTGAGAGATCCTTTGATAATACTTTTGAGATATTCAATTGAAAACAGTACAAAGACAACATATTTAATATTTGACCTCATTAACTTCATTGATTTTTGTGAAAGTTGTGGACTGTGGATCATTCCACAGGTAAACAGGTTCATTGGTAACAGGTGATAGTATCATGATTGGGTATGAAAGGTTCATCCTGGAAAGACTCAGTCATTCACAAACAAGGATGGAGAGAGGTTCACCACTTTGTCAAACACATGGTTGTATAAAGGAGATTACTACATGGGCTCGGGAATGCTTTGTAAAACTGTTGTCAGTGAACACAGTTTACTTGCAAATGATTGCATTCTGTTGTTGTTGATGTTTTACACAGCAACTCTTTTGGAATCAGGGTTGTACTAAAATGTTGAACTATTCCTTTATGGCATTAAAAAAATCTTTAAAATTGATGGTGATCCACTTTGTGTTGATCAATTGATGGAGTAACTGAAAAAATTTTCAGCACTTAGCCAGTCCACACTGTCTCACAGCGTACATGCAGGGTCTCCCTTCAGGGCTTTAGAAATGATCAGAGCCCCATACAAGGTAATTTCAGATGTGAACAAATAGATAAATGTTCAACCTCAGCCATTTCAGAGGCACCCCTTAATCTATCAAGCCGAAACAGATCAAAGTAATACAAAAGAATGAGTCCCGGCTGTCTCTTTCCATTACATTCAAAAAACTGACCCCAGGTAGTATTTTATCCTCTGCAAGGAATACATCATCACATCTCTGTCTTCGTTCCTCTGCCTCTAATTGAAAACCCTGTTCAAAGCAGCAAAGCCAAGCTGCCTTTCTACCTCTAACACTGGTATGTACGCCCGCTTCCTTAATTCAATCGCGGCTCTTATTGTAGCTGGTAATTGCACAGCAGAAGGGTCTCACTTGCTCGTGTGCAAAGAGAGGGCCGCGCTCATTATAACGAATCTCACTGAGATCACTATCAGTTTATGTATATCCGTTTCTCTCCATCTTCCCGCAGACAGCGGGGAGCAAGAGCAGGCTCTGCACCGACGAGACAAAGGCCCCTCTCCCTACCTTATTACCCAGCAACATTGGCATGGCAACCGGCATGCAACCTCTCCAGGTAGACCGGAGCGCTCCACTGGTTCCCTTCTCTCCTCCCTCAAACAGGAGCCATCCATGACGCCTCAGCGGAGTTTCTAGGCCGATCTCCGTTTTGACAACTCTTAAAATGAGCTCTTTCATCAAAAACGTGACACTGATGGCATCGTAGCTGTGTTTTTTGGATCACACAAATTCATTCCTCCCTCCTTACACTACTTGACATTGGCATTTTGACAGAAGTATGCCACCTCTCCTAAGTCGTTATGAAATGCCCTCTCATCCCTCCTAACGAGCCGCTGCTTGCCAGCACACCTCTGCCTTTGAAATGAAAAAGTGCTCCATATGGTCTCCATGACAGGGAAAATAATAAAAACCCTCATGTAGCAGTGAGAGCGGGAGGGGGGGAACAGCCATCGACCATAAATCTCTTAATCAGCGCACCGGGAGGCGGTCAACAGCATCAAAGTGCCGGCTAGGTCCCTCCCAACACTCCTTTGGTTGTGTTTTAATAGGCCACCCATCCTAGGCCATTACCGCCTCATTATTAGTTGTACTAGGAGGCCTGCACAGGACTGGGACTAGTTTGTCTCCCAAAGAACACTAGTAGTGAAGTCAATTATATAGCCGGCAGGAAAACAATTCATAATCACGGGTCATAGTTTAGCAGGAAAGATATTTTGATCAAATACTTGCTCACAAATATTTGCTTGTGATTTTGGAAAAAAAAGGTGTTTGCAATGCTTTTTTTTTAAATAGCTCAAATAGTTCTATTCACAAAAATGTGCTTTATGACAGATTTTGCACATCCAGTTAATGCCACACCATGTCTTTGCATCAAAGAGTTGACTCTCTTCTTTTATCTCACTCCGGAGACTACTTAACATTTTAACATAGACCATTACCACAGCATCACAATGTCACGCCAGTCCATATAATCGTGTGATGCATAAATGGAAGTTCACGGAGTGTGATCTGCTTGCTTTACAACAGATGGAGCTTCAGAGCATGAAGAAGCCTTTCAGAGAAGACACGAGCCACATCTCTCATCACTCCCTACTGCTCTATCCCTCCACACCAGCCTTCAAAACTGTCATGCTGTATCTAAAATAGAGACATCTGAGGACGGCCAGCTCTCACTGATTTTCAACACCCACTCATAAAAGGCAGCCTGTTGAAACACAGGCAGCCTAATGGGTCTCTGTGTAACCCACGCATGCTGAGGACAGAACATGAGCTGGCAAGGAAGGAGGGAAGGAAAGAAAGAGAGGAACAGAGGAAAGAAAGAAGCAAAGAAGAGGTTATACAATTTGTCTGGAACGCCCAAACGATGATGATGAAAAACTTTGCGGCGTCAACAGACCTGATCCTCACCATGAAAGGGGGCCGTGGGTATTATTACCCATGATGCACAGCAATCTGGAGCCACAGCCGTCCCCTGCAGCTGTGCTCTTATGAGACATGTGAATATGGGAGCAATTATTAGATTAAGACGGATTAGGCTTTGCTCAGGTAAGGCAGGTTTGGTTGTTCCTGTCTCTTTGGTCCTGGAAAACTGGGCCCTAATCCAGTAATGACACCACTTTTAGAGGGAAAACTGAAAAGTTCAGCGCCGGAGAATAAAGGCGCCATCTCTTGCACGTATGTTTAGTTTTTTTTAAATATATATACACAACAAAGGCTCTGCACACAGCCGACATGAAAGCCTAATTCAAACTGTTTACACAAGTAAGTGCTATAACTACCCTGCAAAGGGCATGAGCAAACATTAACAGAGGATTTAGTATCAAGCTAAATATAAAGGAACAGTAATGTCAAACATCTGGGGTCACAGTCTACAATATTTTTCCAGCATTATGAGCCAAAGATGGAAGATTAAGTCACAGTGGAACAGAGGAGCTCAGCAGTTTGCAGCCAGGCTAAACACACAAGTCTGATAGATGTTTGAGACTACAGAGTCCGCTTTTAAAAGTGGGAGTTCGAGAACTAAAGCTGGCTGCATGGTTAAATCTTCCTCTGCAGGCCCGTAGACGCCGCCTCAATGGAGAACTATGACAGATATGAGATAAAGCAGAGGGAAGCGTCTTGCCTTCTGAAATATGATCTGCAAGGACCAACAAGTCTGATGGATTAAACAGAATGAGAGGGAGAAAAATACTTCCACTGCACAACCCAAAGCCAAACATGCAGACTCGGGGCGGAAACCTTCCAGAGTGCAGCAATCACAGGACGGTATGTCTCCGGAGTGACAGGAGCTGCTTTTCGCATCAGTGGAGGTAATAAATGGCGGTTCCCTCGCTGGCTCTGGCAGCAGATGGGCGCTGAGTCCTTGGCTGCCAGTGCCGGTCTCCTCTCGGCAGGCGGCTCTGGCTAATGCCTGCACCTCAGCTATGTCCAGACTTGAGTGCCAACCAGGAATGTGGTGGCACACTACAATCTCCCTGGCAAACTACCCAGCATGGAGGGAAGTGAGCCGAGATAAGAGGGAAGGAGGAAGGGAAGATTTTCAGAATAAAGGGTAGGAAAAAGGAGAAGAGGAGGGCCTGAACGCTTGTTTTGGTCAGTCTGATGACAGCTTGTATTGTGCCCAGAGTCACTGGGGCTTCTGGCTTCATAAATGCTGTAAAAGAGAGTCTGCTTCAGTCATTACTCAGTCACTATCTCACACTGAGGAGGACAGGAGGCTGTGTGGGAGATAAACCTCTCCCCTTGAGTATTACAATATCATTCTAGGTCAATCCAATGCCATGTTCCTGCTGCAGCATCCAACTGCTCATATATTTAAGCATGATAATTAAAGAAGAGGTTTGAAATTAGATTCCCCTGCCAGGGCAGTATCAATTTCTTGATCTAATGAGACAGATTACAGAGACGACAAGATGGAATACTTAATGAAGGACGGATGGATGAGCATGCCCATTCTTAAGAGTCAAATTCTTTCAGTCACTCAATGGGGCTCCAGAGTACAATAAGGACTCCATTAAACTCTCTCATTTTGTCTTTCTGTCTCTCTCCATCACACTGTAACATTCCGTCTGCCACTGGCCATCAAGAGTGTGTTTTTAAAAGCTTCCTGAATCCCTCTGGTAAAAGCAATCTGCAGTATCCTCATCTAAGCAACTGTGAAACACTATTTGTTCTTTTTGTTCTAGTGAATGCACCCTGAGGCCACGAGCCTGAATGAAGCTGACACACACACAAAAAAACACCAGACATTTGACATACACATTCATGAAAGCATGTTCAAGAAGGCAGCGTGTATCAACATTTCTCATTTCACGTCTTAAAAATGGATTTAAGACATGGGTGGCCTCCTGGCCTCTCTATATCTACCTCTCATTCCCTTCCTCCTCCACACAAACACACACAGATGTTGATGCTGGCAGGGGGGAATCAAACAAACCTGGCAACCAGGTTGTTTCCAGGGCCGGTCGGCCCTGTGGTGTAGGTTTCCTAGCAGAGCTTGGCTTGCTCTGCAGAGCGAGTTCAGTGTAGTCACCACAGTTTAATTAGCCACAACCTTTCTGGACAGACGTCTACTGTAACTGCAGTCACTGGAGGCTCTCCTGCTGCAAAAAGGTCCCTGTGACTGTGGACCACATAGGTATGAGTGAGTGTGTGTGTGTGTGTGTGTGTTTCTGAATGTTTTGACTCTATAAACACAGAGCGTTCAGTGGGAGATCTCAAATACCACACACATGTGTAGTCTTAAGATGAGCAACGATGTCTTTACTTCATTTTCTACAGTGATCACTGGATATATCCTGAATTTCCTCTCTCAATAAAGAATTATCTTATCTTATGTGACCATTTAAAAAGTTCCAGATTTATGCCCTTCTTTATTTTCATACTGATCTGAGATGCTTGAAATGCAGTTGAAAAGCTAATATCCAGGGGCAGGATAACAGAAGCATCAGCAACAAAAAGTATGGTGTGTCCGCTCACTGGATTACAGCTACCACAACCTCATTTTGAGCCCACAAGGTCAATAAACCATCTCAAAATCAAAACTAGTAAATTTGCTATGTCCAAAACTAAAAGGAAATATGGAGATTGTGTGATCTTGATTAATAAATGTTGCAGAATTTGAACACAGTATTCAGCCACAATACGCTGTATTAAGAACATAACATGTCACAAAGGCAATGCTAAAGCAGCAAGAAACAAAAATAGCTCAGCCTCCCTAATTCAAAACACACCACCAGGTCCAGCAAGGGAAAAAAAAATCTAGCTAAGAGCAGACAAGACACACGAGGAACTAATTGTACACTTAATGAGAATGTGTGTGTCATTTAAATAAAATCTGACATCAAAAGCATCCCATTATGAGAGTTAAAGAGCTAGTGTGTTGTTCCCACACCATTCATGATGCTTTTCATGCATCTGTAACCCAAATGATCATAATTAGGTTGTATTATCTTTTAATTAAGGAAGGCACACTGTGGCATCATGTTTGCAAGCCAGCAGGTGGTCCATTTGTACAGCCGTGAAGAGCAAGGAAAGGGGGGATAGAGATAACCTAATCCTGTACTTTAGTGGAATTCGGTTTTTACTATGGCCTCCAAGTCTGGTATCCTTTATAAATATATTCCAGTTTGAGACATCAGAATCTGTTTCAAATGTCTAATCTATTTAGTTGTATTGACAGTTCGATTTAGATCTGTCCATTTGTAACTGGATCATTCATGATGTATTTCGGTGCCGAGCAGTAACAGGACCTTAGAGGCTGCCCAATACCAATAAAGCTCTTAAGGACAGACATCTGTGGTTATGTATACAAACCTTCAAAGATGTTAATTCAAGCAAGTCATTTTTTCTAGATTTAAAGTGAGTGTGTATGCATTTCTGTGTGAATCCTTTTAAGCACTGAGTGGTGAGAAAACCATTAGGAGACATCAGTTTGTATTTACATTTGCCATATAGTGTAGTATATCAAAAGGACATTGCAGCATAAGTGCCACTTTCAAATCGCATGGGACGACTCTGTGTGTGCCGTAGGGGGTTCATGACATTTGCAACGCCTGCGACTATTTGAATAACAGAGCAACTGGGCAGGATGCGGCAGACCCCCAGTGAGGCTCAGCATTTAGCTTTGAAAGCAATGTTTGCATTAGCATAGAGAGAGCTGCATCTACTTTAAACCTCAGTGCTGAAGACAGAAGAAGTGGGAGGACAAAGAAATCACCTACAAATGTCTAATGTCTCCTTTCTTACTCCCAGATCTGTCAAATGAATATCTGATTTAGTGGTCTCTTGTATACCCTGCGTTTCCACTGAAATTATTAACAGAGTAGGTGGGCGCTGGTTGTAGCACGGGGATACATACTGATGAAGGATAACCAAGTAATGCAAGCACAGATGAATCAAATTAAGGGATAACTAAGAATAATCTCTTAAACAAACTGATCTCACATTTCTCTCACATTTCCATCAAAATAAATGTCAGCCTTGAAAAAAAATTACTCCAACATTCAAAATCAAAGAAATTCTGGATGTGAATGCTTTTGTTGTGAATTCTACTGTTACACAATCCACCAGCTTTACAGGAACCATTATTATGGACGATCACACAACTACTCACTGGCTGCGTTACTTGGCAACACACGCCACTTGTCGTGTTTCCGCCCACACGGGTCGAGCTGAACACGGTCAAGGTGATTATGTTGTTTCTATGAACAATTCAACAGCTCAGCACTCACCCTTCACACCTGTGTGTTGAGAAAAGCGCTTTGTGTTCACACTGCAAGCACGACAGAAACAAGGCAGCACTGGCTGTATCAACTAAAACCTGATTACTGTAGGCTCTGCATCTCTTATGCACTGCAGATTAGGGGTCTCTGGACAGGAAATGAAATGTTTGGTCTCCTGACGTCGTGGCTGCGTGGAGTGTTTGCCCAGGTACTGCACCTGTTGATAGGCATCTAGACACTAACATGGTGCGAGCGAGGATCTGAGATAGGACAGGAAGACAGACTTCCTTAGGGATAAGTGTGAGCGATAAACGCCAAGACAAAGGGGTTTGAGACGGTGGGTACAACTGGACCAGTGTATGACCTTCCTGCTCAAACAACTTAAAACAATCAGCAAGCTTTCACCTTCACATACTGCAAAATACTGTCAACAACCGAAAGAGCCTAAAGTCTTACTTCACCAGCAGGTAGGTCTCAGTCTGTCTGCAGCACTGGCAGAGGAGAAAAGTATGAAAAATCATCCTCTTCATAGCATGAATTAACCACTGATAGTCAAGGCTTGTCTCTACCCGATCCGTGTACGCCGATGTGCATAACACCTGACCGATGGATTATTCTAACACTAAATGTTCCCCAACCAATTACATTCTATGGCATTTTCGCACAAGCGTAGAACAAATCAAGTTTCCCATACGGATACAGGTCAGTGTCATCTGACTTCTTCCACAGGGGCGTGATGAATCAGGGGAGGACACATCGTGACTCAGAACACCCAATCAGGAAGCGAACATGGGTGTCTGCATCACTGTTTCCAAAAGTCTCTGTTTCCACCTGTCGACGCTTAAACGCAGAGGTTTTAAACTAAGACAGCAACATTTCCAAAAGTCTCTGTTTTCGGGGTTCTAAAATGCTGTAGTAGCTTGGTCGCTGGCTGTAAACATAGCAACAGTTACACTTTTAAAAGCATTTTAAAACAAAAATGTAAAAGTGTGAATGTAGCCTCACAAACTAACCCTGATGGAGTGGGTTGATGTAGAAGGAGGGGGTGGTTGCATTTGTCTACTCATCAAGTAGAGAATACACTTCAGAGCAGAACAGCAGCTGGCATCCATCGCTACATCTGTTCTACAAATGTCCATGTCGAATGCGTGTACTGACAGTGGATGAAATAGAGGAGCTAAGACATGGAGAGACGGATGTAAATCTTAAGACTGATATAGAGAAAGAGAGACAAAATGGAGATGGTGTTTGATGTATACCAGTATTTCTGTTGGTTCCCTTTGAGTATCCTGGGGATTGAATGGACAGCATGCTCTCATCTGGATGGTCTGTTTCTGCTCAGGGCTCTGATCTAATGAGGATGCCAGTGTATGGAGTTACAGACTGCGGCTAGACCAGCGGCGATCCTGACCAGCCAGCTCAAGCTCCCTCCCCCCTCTAGGCTCCAGGCTCAGTGGAGATTTGCGGTTCCTTTTCAGAACAGTCACTGGTCTGAAGAAAAATAACTTGCTTCACTTCGCACAAGATATTATATTTGTTGACTATTTGTAGTGTAGAAGTATGTTCAGCACTGTGACCTGTCCACACAGCAGAATGGAAAAAAACTCACATATATGTGAAGTAGTCGTTCACCAAAAACAATGGTTATGACTTGTGCACACCATGAAACCAACAACCCGAAGCACCCTGCCAAAAACAGCCATGCCTTTAGATGAAAACCTTTCCTTCAACAGCATGTTTCTTTAAAATGAAATGAGAAATTTCAGCAGTGGATAGAATTCAATACAAGACCAATTTTGCCAGGGACATGAAAATGTAATTGAAAATAGGGATGTAGAGAGCTCTCATTTTTACTCAATAGTCTGAGTGATATGGGGCAAAAAAAATAGGACATCCTGCACCAATGGAAAAATGTACTCATTTAAATATCAATCATGTTAATGTTTTACTCTTGATACTTGAGTTAACAAAGTGGTCCATGCTTAATAGACTTTGATGTTTTTTTGTTTTTCAAGCTGATGAATCTACAGAAAGTAAAGTCAGTGTTGAATAGAAAATTAACTGTTAAAATGCTATTTTTCAAAAGAATCAATTTTGGTTTTTCAAACATAAAGTTTGTATTAAGTTTGCTCTGTGATCAAGTTTATCACACTTTTTCATTGGCACTGTTTGCTCTACTGTGTTTCTCACAATACTATTGTAACTAGTCCTACTCAGGTTATGATGAAATTACTTAATGTAATTAATAAAGTTCATGTAACAAATAAACCATCACATACTTCAGTTACAGGCTGCTTTTAATGGTACTACTGAAGGATTTGTACAAGCATTAATGTTGATATCTAATGGGGTTTTTTTATCCCATGATGTGAGGGAAGCCCTATAGTCTCATGTCTCTCACAAGAAATTTAATGCACAGCTCACTCTCCCTCCTTTCATAATGGATAGATGCTGTCTCCTCTTGAGTACAGGAAGCACTCCTCTTTATAGCACTTCCTTAATTGTAAGGAGAGTGAGTTTTCTCTGCAAACAGTCCACACCCCATGGTAAATAAAGTGGGGAAATCAAGAGTAAAACTCAAAAGTCATCAATCCATCATGACAACGAGAGATAAACATTTGACTTTTTTATATAAAAATGCAGCAGTAAAATAAAATAAAGATTGTTGAGGCAAACTATTAACTATATAACTAGCAAATTTCCCCACTTTGGGACTAATTAAGGTTTATCTTATCTTATCTTATTAAACTACTATTTAAGAGTAAAAGATCTGTCCTTGAAGTCCATAAACTTGACCAAACTGTTCAAAATTAATTTAAACTAATAACATTCAAAACTAATTTTCCCACCCTCTATGGAATGTGAGAGTTCGGAGTTGTCAGTCTTCATTGCATGCGCACGCGCACGTGCACGAGCACGCGTACACACACACACACACACACACACACACACACAGAAGACGACAACATACTGATTTTCTCTCCCCTTAAATGTAAACAGCATTGGAAACCAGTGAGGCCTGACTGGCACAATGGCCTCCCTCCAAGTGTACTGTCACTCACACTCTGGGGAGAGACACCTCACGGCAGGAGGTGGCGCGACCCCCTGAGACTTAACGAAATGACACCTTCACACAGAGACACACATACACACACACAGAATCACAGACGCACAATTATACGCTCTAAGGCCACTAATTGGCTTGCTTGGCTGTGTGTGAATGCTAACTGGATGTGGGGCAGCAGCTGTTGTTATAGGCAGTTCTCTCAAAGGTGAAGAGGGGAAGAAGAGAAGAGTAAGAGGAATAGAGAGAGAGAGAGTGTGTGTTTGGAATAAAGAATCTGGTCTCACGCTGTGTCGTCCCCCATGCTGACAGCCAATTACCTGTGTGTGAAGCTGGAGCCCTCCCCGTCTTTCTGTCAGAGTCTGTCTCGTCTTAAAGCACGATTGGACAATGCTGTTTCCTGTCTGAGTTCTCCCGCCCGCCTGAGAGACCACAGTATGGCTGCTATCCCATAATCGTTGCCATCTTTCAGACAGACCACATCAGTGCTCTACTGGTGCCCTTTTAAATACTTTTGTTCCCTCTACCCTTTAGTCATTTAACATTTCCCTCTACAGAGAAGACTGCTTGCGCTGTACAGCCATTTAGTGTTTCCCCACATATAGGCTGCACTGGGCAACCTGCCAAGATATTAATGGATGCCTGAGTATATTTTGACCTATTTTAACAGTGGTAGAGGCTCTTAAAGGCAGTCTGACGTCATGGAAGGGTAGGCAGCCACTATATGTATAATACAAGACTGCATGCTAAAGTCAGTCAGCTTCTCCTTATGATTTCTGCTGTATGGGGCCAGGATCTCAGTTTAAAGCTGATAATTCATCACCGGACAAAAAAGAACTGCTATATTCAGGAAAAAACCCAATAATTCACATTTGGAATTAGACTAATATTATGCAGGAATTCCCCCCACAAAACTAAGAGGTTTTCATTGTTGAATTAGCTATTAACAACTTCATGCAAAGAGAAAAGTGTCTGCTTTTAAAAACAACACTAGGATCAGGATATAACAGAGAGTGTGTTTTCAGAAAGCCTCAAATCAAACCAGGGACTCATCCATCCCCACTACATTTAGATTGCTTCATTTGCACATGAAATGATTTTGCCTCTTGTGTCTGTAATTGCTTTGTTTTGCATTGACAAGTGACTTGTTATTGTGCTATCTTACTGGTTGGCACTGTTTTGTCATATCAACCCATCTGGTTCAGTAATTTGCAGCAGTGCATGTCAATTTGTTTCATGGTGTTGCATGTTTGTGCTTTTGATTGGGGTTTTACTGCCTTGTGTGTTTCATGTGTATTTTTACAGTTAAAAACTGATTTCCCTTAATAGACATCATAGCTTGTACAAATTGTAGTTAGTAGTGAAGCAACTCCAGTGTCTTATCTTTAACTCTAATTAGTCCATATTGTCTGTCAGAGCTCACACATTATTTGTTTGAATCTGAAATGAAATGTAATTTAAGAATGTAAACAGATGCTTTTTGGTTATAAATTCCAACTAATTTAGCGCTTTTCTTCTAGAGCATCAGGATATATGGTTTGCTTAAAAGGTTTAGCAGCCAGGCGATGGTGAAGCAATAAGCTGGACATTTCCCATGACCTCAAAGAAAATGTGTTTGGTTTGCAGAAACAGTGGCAGTGGAAATGTATTTAAGCTTACCTTTGGTGGAAATGGTCACAGTCACGTCCAAGCAGACATGAGGAGAGAAAGAAAAGAAAACATGAAAGTTAGCCATGGGCTCAACATCAACACAGACAAAACGACACAAGAGGGTTTCTACCAGAATCACTTCTCTTTTTTTGCTTGTTTTTTTTTTAGTATGACCTCAAGGCAACATAGACATTTGTATTTGTAAAAGGTGTTTCTTTAATGTTCTTCTCAAACAATGCATGTCTGCAGTAATAGTGAGAAGCCTCCTGGCACCTACACCCGGTGCATGTGAATGGAGTGAAGGATGAGATAAATCAATCCAGCTGTAAACATGAATCTATCTATTCAGCCTTCATCTATTTCCCCAAAACTATATGACCATGATGGATTTACAGTTCATCATCGCTGGCGGTATAAACCTCACTGGCAACGGCAGAAGTAGTCTCGTGGGCCAAAACAAAGGGCTTCTGGGTAATGCTTTCATCCAGGAAAGACCGGTTGAGGTCAACACATCTCCCTCTCTCGCTTTCTCTCTGCCTCAAAGGAGTGATCTATGAAAAGGTGCACCAACTACATTTTCTGAAAGCCCCCATGAGCAGTACAACATAAATCTATTTTTTTTCCCTTCACTGGCTCCCTGTCCCCGTTTATCTTCCCGCTGTTTTGGGCTCATCTTGGCTCAGTCTGAACGACACTTGAAGGGAGAGAGGGAAGGAAAAGCTAAATAACAGAAAGTACATCGAAAAGCGGGACAGAGGTGGCTATCCGTTTTGTAGCGTCTTAAACACCAGACCTTTGCCTCGATAAGAGACCCCTCGCCCTCCTGCTCACCCCCTGAACCTTACTGACATGCTCAGAACACATTGCTTTATTGCCTGTAAAATAGACACACTGGCCTATTTATAAGAGGATTAAGTAAAGAAAGAAAGACAGCAGGAGGGTGTTCTGTCTCTGCCAGCACTCCCAGCCTGAGGGGGTGGACCCATTACAAGGACAATACAGCACATATATGTAGTCTGACGTGATCTGCGACTCAAAGTGGAGCCCGTCCAAGGTGATTGTGTACCGCGTGGTTAGGGGGTACAGTATATGTGTTTTCTCCACGAGTGACGCAAATGGCAACGCACAAAGTAACACGACCCCGGCGTCGGCTTCTGGGTGCCGTGACATTGTCAGGACACTGGGACACACTGCTTTCAGAAGGCGAGACAAGTAGATGCACTAAAATATGTCAACAGATTCATGTACACACAAAATATAATATAAAAGCACAAACACACCCTGTACATACTGTGAGAAGAGGACGATTAAGTGTAAAGGCCCAAACACACCAGCATTTTAAACAACGGAAATTTACAGCTTGTACAGCTTTGCTTATGGGGGTGACAGTATGTTTGCACAAATGTTTTGGGTCAAGTTCGACTTTGGTGAATTTTGAGGCGCCCCAGTGGCTGCAGCGTTAAGGTACCAACCATGGATATTGCTTAATAGACTGCAAGTGCTGTCTGCTGTTACCTGAAAGAAGACAAAAAAATCCACATGAAACTCCAGTTAACAAACCAGAGTTAACTAGGATGAGCATAACCCACCAGGAGTTTATCTTTGAGCAACCTCAAAAGATGGAGGTCCAATAAATCTCACACAGCCTTTAAAAGGTGTAAAGGAAACCGATCGCTCTTAAGCATCATCTGTGAGTGCCTCTCCCCCACCCGAGTATCAGTAGCACAAAGAGCAGCTCCCTCCCTTCACATCAGTGATGACCGCAGCCTCCAGACCTGGTGATTTAATGATTTTTCTCAGGCTTCAGAGGCTAGGTGGGCTTCAGTAACAGATCCTTCCCATGACTTTTAAATTGCCTGTTGCTACCAAAAAGATCTCTTTCCCGACAGAAAAACAGCTATGCTTTACCGGCAAATGCCAAACAATAACAGATCGCGTTACACAGTAAAAACAGGAGTATCTGCATGTCTAATTTCAGCCCCCTGCCCCACCCCTCTCAGGCGTCCAGTAACAGTCTGGTCTATCTTTCCATCTGGCCTAAACCCAGAAGCCAGGCTATAGGGCTAATACAGCCTTGGTCCAGTTCTCAGGTGTCAACCCTATTGAATTGAAGCTGGGAGGGATGGAGCGCTGTGTAAAAACCCCCCTTTCAAACTCTGAAACTCACCCAGGACCAGTGGGACAGCAGGGAGGAGAGCAAAAACACTGGGCTGAGGGATCGCTCATTCCTTGTATACTTCAACACACAGGCTGTTTGTTTCCACTCTCCATTTCAGCAGGATGTATTGATCCACAGCCCCTTACAGCTCAAGGTCTTGTCTAAGGAAGGACCCAGACATGCCCTTGTAATGGGCTGATAGGCTTACACAAGGAGGGGATGTGAGCTGCATCATAAAGAAACAGGAAGAATGCTCCTTTGGTTATTGGAGGAGCCTCCAGGTCATCAATTGCCAAATAAATGTAGCGAGTCATTAGATTCCGCGAGCACAAATGATACCTTATAAATCTATATATCTTCTATATTTTCAGGTAGGTGCTGGTTTGTGTGAAAGGTGGCTTGGGGCAATTCGAGGCACCCAGAGCATCCCCCATGCATCTCCTTCTGTCCAGACAGCATCTTCCAACAGGCGTTTCCACAGCAACCAGGGCAGGACAGTGATCCTCCTGGGAGGAGGTCAAAGGTCAATTAAGGGTAATTTATTTTTGCTGAGAGAAGCTATGATGCTCTCATCCTCAAGCAGCCATCCTCCCTGTTTTTTTCTTGAGAAGGCAGAAGAGTTAATATTCATCCACCAGTGACAGATCCCTTTGGCTGCTGTATTTTTTATTTTTTTTTGCTTTAAACTGACTTGTTAACAATCTTGCTTTAGTGAGTATCTGTCACATTTCCATCAGATATGTGCATAAGATGATTTTGGTTTTTCAAAAAGCAATATTAAAAAAACATTCTGTAGTACAAGCTCTTTGTTATCTAGAGCAAAAAAGGGCAGCTTTTTTTTGCTATTTGGCCTCAATCTCCTCTGAGGCATCAATGTTTCTTCACCCTTTTTGTGACAACAGCACAGCATGGACAATCTAACCTCAATCTAACGTTTGGTGACCTGAATACGCCTGAAGTCGAGGCGACGCCCAGAGGCCATTTCTCACAAGAGATATCTGAGGCAATATCAACTGCATGGATGTTAAGTGTTCACCCGCCCAGCCTTGCCCCTGGGTGACTGAGCCTTCAGATGCTCCTCTCCAAGGGTTAAAAGGCTATGGTGTCAGTAAGGGCCAACAGTGAGACGGTTCGATGCCACATGAATGTTAAGGATGCCTTTGACAAAGCTGCAGCACTAAATTGACCTAAACCCCGGGGCCAAGCAGCCAATGACTGACCGGCTCAGTGGGTGACCTGTCCCCATGGCTTATTAAACACCAGCACTCAACAGCACATCAAGAGAAATCACAACAGGCACAAATATTTCTGTACAACCCACAATGCAATCCACTGGCATCGGGAGATACTATACACCTAATTCAGGCAAATGACATTTACTGAAGAGTTATTTAGATGCTATCGGTGGCTCGGGTCTTTGTGCTAAGGGGATTAGCGCCACCGTGCCCAGCGCTGAAAGGCGTCTTTGTGGCTGTAGTCTTTAGCGGGATGGGAGAGCGGCTCAGATGCCTGCGTGGAGGGTGTCAGTTATCAGGGATCCTACCATGCCTTGCTAATCTCTGGCCCCGCAGAGTTCCTGAACCCCAGCCAGCGTGTCCTACGCCAGCCTCTAGAGTTCCCTCAAACCAGGAGGACAATGATAGGTATTCACAGGGAGAGCCAGTGGACTGTCAAGTTCCTCTCCTTGAGTGAGCAGCATAAGGGCAGGGAGGGAGGCCAGGGCTGCGGGATGAGGGATGTAAAGCACCACTACTGCTTCAGCCACCATGAGCACTCAATAGAGACAAGTTTCAGGCATATATATTGGCAGTGTACCCACACAGGCACAAACCACTGTGAGGTAATAAAACCAGGATGGATGTTTCATTAAGAAGGTGTCTTTCAGTTATTTGCCTCCAGTGATCTGTCACATGGCTTTCAGGAAATTCTGTTTCTTCATTTTCTCTGCCAGAAAGTGGCCAGACGGTCAACTGACGGTTTACTGTTTGTGAAAAGAAAGGATGAGGAGGTGAGACCACAGTGGACACAATGACTGTAAAACTGCATTAGTGTAGTGAACATGAACTAGCAAATCTACTTTACATCAGGAAACTGCAGGCACATTGCAATTTGATTTGATTTCTATTCAGGCTGATTTTCATACAAAACAATTCTTCATGCATCTTAATTTCTGCTTTACATATAGCCGGTCTTTCTTCTTTTCACAATCCAACCGCTTTAATCTCAAAAACAAGACTTATACGATACTTAGAATCAATTACTGTGTCTGCCTCAACTTTACATTCAATAATTTAAGTTTTTAAAGAACTGTGCTTTAACTTTGCATAAGAAAAAAACCTCCTTGTGCAAAGTCAAACTTCTACATTAACTTCAAACACTCTAACAACCTAATCAGATTTTTGCCTTAAGTATCTTTCCAAAAGTAATGCAAAATTCCTGCAGGGTACACTGGTTAATGAAAAAGTGGGTCACAGAAACACACTGCCATATGTTCCCCAAAGATCAGCATTGTTTCACCCTTCCAAACACTCAAGTGTGTTATCTCTGATGTTTTAATTAAATGTAGATGAGGAGGAGGAAGGGAAAGATATGCAGCACAGCTGAAATTCTCTTTCCAGACATCCTGGAGCTTAAAGAGTTTGGATGGTTAGAAGGGTGCAAAAAGGGTTGTGTGGGTACAGAGGGAGGAGGACAGAAGGAAAGAAAGATGAGAGCGGTGGATTATTGCAACCAAATGAAGAGATGATTTATTGAAATGTTGAATTATTTGCGGCTGTCAGTTTCTCTTTCACAGTGTGGTGTACAGGGTGTGGGGTTTCATTCCCTGGATCCCACCTCTTCCTCCACATGCCTTGGCCCAGCACAGCTTGGCTTTCCTCAGCCCTTTATGGTCTCCTTTCCACTCAACTGGGAAGCAGACACGCAGAGGGCTATCATAAATGCTTGGCTGCAGAACTTCACAGACCAGCGTCTCACCTCCTCCTCCTCCTCCTCCTCCTCCTCCTCAGGTCTCCCATTGTCCCCTTAACCTGGTTTTAGTCTCTGGCATGATGTGTCACAACTCCTCCCCCCCCTTCCAGTATCGGCTCGATCTTGGTTGAGCATACGTCATGTACCTCTTTCAGAGATGTAAATAGCTGGTTTACTAGAGTAAGTCAAGTCCCTGAAGGCATATATCCAATCGCCCCAACAGTTCTCTGGCTTCAAAAAGAGCAATAAGAAATCAGGCAGAAGATCAAGCACCTCACTGTGACAACTGGGCTATAAAGCAAGTTTGGGCTCTGTGCTAAGTGCTCTGAGGTAAAATACTGCAGAGTAAACACATACAGTTTAAGGCCTCGACAAATTCAGCTGTAGTTTAACTGCAGATGCCAGTTTAACAGCTTATTGGTCTTGACAGCGGTGAAGAAATGGACGTCTCTTTCACTGAGCGAGTGTTGGGGACACGACACGGTCAGGCAGTCAGGGACAGCGTGTCTGTGGCGTCCTAACACACACACACACACACACACGCACACGCACACACACACACCTCCTTTTGGCAGTGCAGCGGAATGCAGCCACTAACAGCTCAGACCCATCTCAGTGCTCAGTGAGAAGCTAAGTACAATGTCTCTTTTCAAAGGAGACGCTCAGATGAAAGAACCCAAGTTAATTGCCTTGGCAACAATAGAAAACCTCCCTGTAAGGCCGTCCCATTTCCCCTGGCAATTAGAGCTCACTACCCCCGAAAGCACTCGTGAACAAGCCTTGGGGTCGAGACTCGTGTGACTGAGCTGTGGCATGAAGACCAGATTCCGCCTGTCATCTGCTAGTCGTCTATAGAGCATGTAGGACATAATGGATCGCTTCCTGGGTGCTGTCACTACATAGATGTAACAGGAAATTTTTTAACAAAGCCGGTTGGCAGCACTCGCAGAGCTGATATTGAACTACATCACTATTAGGGAAATATATGCCAAAAAACCCTCACAAACAAACTGATGTGTTCCAGTTACACATTACATCAGACAAAACCCAACATGTAAAAACTTCAATAACTCCTTTAGATTATTTAAATGTACTTTACCATTTTGTAAGACAATAGCACAAGACGATTCCACTGAAGCTGATGAGCAATACCACTGAATCACCATCCAGCCATCTATCTATTCAAACGGAGCTCTCAGAAGTTACAAGGATGCTGCAGCCCAGTTCACCATCCTTGATTTGTTAACAGACTTACTTGCTTTGGCAAAAAGGCCTTCATCAGATCAGGAAGGAAAAGAACAAAAGTCCTGAAAAGCCTTGCTCCTGGAGCTGGTTTACAGATTCTTTCCAAAAATATCACATGTAGATTATAGCACTAAACAATTACAGTCTAAAGATTGGAGCCATTGATTTCCAAACAGCAGATATCCAATTTTGCAACAAAGCTGTTCACGTGCAGATGTCAGACTAATGACAACCAGGCGGTGTGAAACACAAATTATACTTTCTGTGTCCGCTTAGCAACGAGTCAAATTTTGTATTTGCCCATGTGTATTAGAGTCTGCAGCCCAAAAGTCTGACCACATAGACTCTGTGCGTTGACTGTTCATATTTTGATAATATCACAGGCCTTTGCTGTGAAAATGTGACTCAAGAGAACAGACAGTAGTACTGAGCAGGGAACACAGCAGAGACATTCACTGACAACTCAAGGGATGACATTTATCTTATCCAGAATGACTGAGAAAGTGAGCAAAGTTTACTATGAGAATGTACTACTGCATAAGAAGGAGATCTAGTCTCGAAAACAAAAAACATAAGCAAGAAAAAGGTTTGAAAGGAAGGCTAGTATCACAACAAAGATGTGGACGTGTTTTGCATCTGATACCAGCAAATTTATCAGATTTCTGACACACTTTCACGTGACTCGCGGTGGTTGTAAAAGTGCCTTTGCCTCTTTGTCTGACTGTGAACAACGAACCACTATGAACAATAATTATATGGTGAGAACGCTGATTAACCGACTACAGTGGTGAGGCAGCAGCCGTGGAGGGTTTTTTTCAATGATTAAAGCAGAATAATTAGCTCTAATTACTTCCTGTCTTACACACCACCTCCTGCAGGTCATGCACACCGAGAATGAACAATGTTTTGCTTTTCCCAGGATTTAGGCTGAAGGGGGAAAGGGGTGGGAGTCAGGGGGGTTGAGGAAGACGACTGGGGGAGCCGAGTTGAGTTCCTGCTTACTAGACTCCTCAAAACACAAGCATGGCTGTAGGATCTGGAAAGATGAGATCTGGAGTACACAGTTTTAGTAAGAGCCTTTAATAAGGTGCGAGCATGGATGTGAAAAAAGTGCATATGTGCACACTTGAGCACTGGAATGCACACATACATGAGCACACAGAGGGTTTGTTTGTCAGATTAAACTAAGAAGGAACCCAGTGACAAAACCACCTATTATGGGCTCATTTGTATGTACATCACAGCCTCTCTTTGTATTGGAGTAAGATGTGTTGAGGCGCGCTCCTCTGCTCCTCAATGAGAGAGTGACAGCCCTGCTAAACCCAGCCCCCCTTTAAAGCCCTTGAATGAGCTCTCTACAGTGGTTCTGCTAAAACCCCGCTCCGCATTAGTATGGGTAACAGCTCGCTCAGAGTGGGATGGGCAACACACATGGCACGGACAAAATGCCATGGAGAAAAGGGACTTGCAAGCTTTAATGTAATGGTTCAATTAAACAGCTGCACTCCAGCGACTGCCATCATGTTTCCGACTGCAGACGTAAAATCATTTGAATGAATTAAGCCAGACGTTGTGATCACATAATCAGATCAAATGTATTCATTACCAGTGCTGATCACTGATGATTAGCAAGAGAAGATTGGGCATAAAAAGACCTCTTGATGCTTAACTGGAATATTTATGCATGAGGATGTTCTGCCCAATATGTAACACTTACTATGTGGATAATGTGACTTAGTAGAGGTTAATGTATGGCCAGCTATTATGACAATAACCCTCCTAACTTAAGGCCACAATAGCATCTGGGCTCTAAGGATAATATGGTTGGTTGTTCAGTCCATTGACCACATTGGTGCAGACTGTCGTATCAACAAATACTAGATGGATTGAAAGAGATTTTTTACAGAGATTTTTGGTGCCCAGAGGATGAACTTTAATGGCGTTGGTGAATACCTGACTGTTCATCTAGGGCCACCATGTGCTTAACATCTGTGGCTTTGAGTGAAGTGTCTTAACAACGAGTGGATGGATTGCCATAAAATTTTGCAGATGTTCATGTTCAACTTTGGTCATCTCTTCACTTTACATCTAGCACAGTCATTGGGTCAAATTTCTATTTGTCCAAATTGGTTTGTGTTTACAAAGCTTATGACATTCCCATCAGCCTCAGCTATTATTTGTTTTTGCTGCTAATTAGCAAATGTTAGAATGTTAACATGCCAAAACAAAGATGGTGAACAAGGTAAACATTATACCTGCTCAACATCAGCATGTTAGCATTGTCGCTGTGAGCACATTAGCATACTGATTCTAAGTGCAGCCTCACAGAGCTGCTAGTATGGCTGCAGACTCTTAGTTGTCTGTTATTTTTTTCTTTTTGGGTATCAAATAATGAATTCATTGAGTGATGGTTTGAGAGCTAAATTAATTAGTCATGTTTCCTTTCTTCTCCCTAACAGGAAGAAAGACCAACTGTTTAGAGGAAGACAAATGCATGCATGGCTCAAATGAACAGTCACTCCTATTTTCATAAATTAAATTTAATAATGCACTCATCCTGCAGCGATGATCCCCCGTCACATTTATGTTTAGTCCTGCAAGGTCCCATTCCGTTGCTGCCATGAAGATGCATCAACTAAAAGCCCAGGTGAGTCAAGGTCCACTGCAGAGCTTGAGGACTCTTGCTGACTCCCTGTTGGTCTCGTTGGCTGATCAAAGCCTTCTACGACTGAGAGCTCTGACTGTGTATTCTTCTGACCTCATGGCTAATATTAACAAGCCCAGGAAACCACACTCCCACTGGCAGGAATGCCTGACACACATTGTCTGAATCTCCCACAGCTTTCCCAGATCTCTCAGCTGTATCACAGCCACAGGTTAAGTGTTTCATTCTGTCTGTGTTTAGCTGAAATGCAGGGGGTGAGCATTTAGAGTGCTCTTAAGGATGACAAAAAACAGTCATGGTTTTTTGGAAGAGGCATTAAAATGAAACTCATTGAATCCTGTGAGTCACACTCTCCCTTGCCAAGCTGACATGCATTTTAAAGAATGGTTTGACAACACTTATCCGTCATGCATTTAGTGCATGCAGGGTCACAGTGAAACCGAACAAAAGCTATTGTATGTATGCATGTATGTGCTTGCAGGGATCAGTAAAGGCAGAGGAGTCCAGGACACTCTGACACTGAGAGTGACGGTAATGAGCCTACACAAGCTCCTCACCAGTCAACCACATCCATCAGTGACACACGGGGAGCAGATTAGATGGACTGCATCCATCACTTGACATTGCACACTACTCCAGCAGGCTTTCTTCCAAGGAAACAAGATCTGGAGCACTCTATTCCACTCCACTGTGTGTATACGAGAGTGTTTTCGTCAATTTGGAAGAGGGTGTTTTAGTACAGACTGCAGATGTGGACACAGCAGGGATTGCACCAGTGTGCCAGAGGGATGCACTAAGGTGAGATCTGTGACCCGTGAAAAGTGACGCCGGGTGCCCAAGCTCCTGCTGTGTGCAAATCCCCACTTCAATTTACCACCTGGCACAGCCAACCTCACCTACACACAAACAGAGATAAACACAAATACATTTCACACCTGAGGACACCAGGAAAAAGGTGCAGGAAGAGATGAGCCAAACTGGGCTAAACCCAGATCCCAGGACATGCAAGGTCAGCCTTTCCCTGGCAGCACAATTCATTTAAACCAGAATACAGAGAGACCCACGGCAGAGGGATCTCGTTATAAATGTTTGCTTCAACATATCTCGCCTGCTAGCACTAATGGACTACTCCAAACATGAGGTCTTCGGAGGGGGACTGAAATATGAGGCTCTTATGCCCCTAGAATTTCCAGTTTCTCATAACACACAGTAACTACTTGAAAGAAGAAAGAGGAATCTCTTTGGCTCTTTAATCTGTGTCATGTCTTTCAATTAGCTGAGTTTATTTCTAAAGGGGACTTTTACCACATAGAATGGCTTCAATGTTTTACAGACAACAAAGGAAATGAAATTAGCCATAAATTCAAGTGAAAGCTGCTCATTTCAAGCTCAGCAGCTGTGTTATCTGAGTCAGTGACCATTTAAACAGCTTAAAATATGAGCCTAAAATAAGTACATGCAAAATTTCCCACAGAGTTGCTCGCTGTAAATCAGGGATCATAGATCCAGACAAAGACACACACCACAATACGTGGTTTTCTGCAGATTAAAGTACAAAATCAAGTAGGTTGTTTCATAATATAAACTACACGTATATGGGAAAACAGTCATTTGTGATTTATAACGTCTTGATATTATCAACTGTTTGAGCACTGGACTATGGTAAACAGCTCTTCATGTTATAATATACTGATTGGAATATTCTTGACCATAGCTGTAATTAAATGGTAATCCCCTTTAACAGACAACAACAGCTACTCAAATCTTTTCATCCCTCGAGGCATCCCCCAGTAACATAAAGCTTTCTCCCTTCTCTCCACCCCTCTCTCTCTGCCCTGTTGAAAGTCACAGCCTCTGAGAAGCTGGCAGTGGCTGCAGAGAGGCAGCTCACATTTCAAGACAAAGCCCGATCCTCTGTCAGAAAGGAGACACTTTCCAAACTGGGCCTGCTATTTATCACCAAGAACCTGTTTTTCTGCCTGCTCCTCGTCTCACACCTCTGTGCTGAAAAGCTGCCCGGCGAAGCTGCCTTTCGACAGGGAGAGACTAACGGACTAACGTCAGGGATCGAGCTCGTCAGAGCTTTACTGTTTTCTGTGCGTGATCGCACAATGAGTACATGCCACCTAAATTACCTCCGCTCCGTCCCGCTTCGCCCTGAGAATGATGCATTTTGTTGACAGTGTGGACAAAAAAAATCTATTACACTATGCAAAGGTATGCAAGGTGACGCGGACTTTGTTTGAGTTTCACACAAACAGAAAGAGAGAGGTCGACGAGCCATTGATAGCCACTGCGTCAGCACAGTGTTAGTTTACTAAAGTTTGGATAAACTGTATTTTCTGTGGAGACTTTTGCCTCACAGCACAAAGAACACAAGAATTTACATCCTGAGAGTTATCAACATTGCAACAGTCCAGCTTTTGTCTGAGTAAACAGACAATGGAGAGCAGCTGAGGCTGTTTAGAGAAAAGTGACAATTTGTCAGGATTTAAAACCTTGTTAAATACACAACATGGCGGCTGCTGGTTAAGATGGCGTTTCCTGTGTGAAATTACACGGTGGGGATAATCAGATAATGACCCTGTAAGGAGCAGATTTGCCTTGTTTAAAAGGTGAGAGGTCATGTTATACAGACGCCCCAGTGTTTCAGGACCTGAGGTTAAAACACATGTCTTGACCTCTGATCATAAAGCTCCGGCTCTGTCCGACGTGTTTGACACCAAAGGTCAGGCTTAAAACTACAGATACTGCAGCTTACAACGGAGGGTCACACTACCCGTTTTCTAACATGCAGTAACAAAGAGCCACTGATCCCAGCAACTGAACTTCACTCTTGAAAGTCTGAAGGCACACCCAGCTTCCCTGCACTGCTATGAATCCATGAAAATACCTTTCTGACAGGTCTGCCACTTAAAGCTCAAATGAAGAAAAATATCAGAGCTCTGTAACTTAATACTCTGCTGTCTGCAGTAGCAAATATATTCTTTTAACACAGACCCACTTCTTCTTTCCTGTAGCATGTGCGTGCAATTCAAACCTCTTGAAAAATCAAACAGTTTCACTCAACCAACAACTTACAAGCTAAAGCAAACATTAAATGTACGGGTGGAAAAAAAAACTACCAGCTGGCTGAAAAAGGTAAGAGTATTTTTTGTTTATTTTGGAGACCAAGCCATTATTTCATTTGGATTAGCATAGTTCTGCTGGAATGCTGCCAAAAGAAACAGCACACCTGAGCTCTGTCTCTTCAAATACCTTCAGTCAACCTATATTTCAGATTCATGCAACCACCTGCTCGTCACTACGTGTGTTAACCGAGTTAAATGGAAATGGCATTACTAGCAATGTACCATCAGCTGAGTCAAAAGATGCGCTTGTTGTCTCTCAAAGGAGGATAACAACATTAAACTGCGGAGGAACAGGGTTTGATAAAACCATGTGCTGCAGGCATAAAGTCACATGAAAATTATTAGCGCAAAATTTTCCCCCGGGATTTCACTCATTCATCATTTCTTCAGCGCGTCCATGTAGAAATACTCTTACTGAAGCCAGTCAAAGATACTAACAGAGCCTCAAAGAAAAAGAACACAGAGCTCCCATTTACAAACTGGAAAAATCAATGAAAGCCACATTAAATTGCTTGAAGCTTCATTGAGAGCTGGTCTTCGTCACACAGTAATATTCCATCATAAAACGCTGAAAATGGGCCATTGTTTATGGCATGTACTGAGTAGTCTGGCAACACTACATTTAACAAGATCTAAAACAAAAAAAGCATTTTCACCAAATAAGAAGCATATGGTTTCACATTCAATTACAGCTATTTTCTCTCCGGCTCACATTTAACAAGAACCACTTGTCCACCGCTGCACAACTTCTAGAGGAATCATCTCGCCACATGGCTCAGGGTGACCTCAGGAGCTAGCCACCTAAAAGCAGCCCTCATTCATAAAAACAGACCTTAAAGGGACATCAGACACACCACAAGATCCTGTATAGCATTTTCCTTGCAGGCATATATACAGAAAAACTGATGTCTGAAGAGTGAGTCACTACGAGGGCAGTCAATCATATTTGGCTCATAAAAACTGTAAAAATGGCAACATGTCACCACTAAATTTAATTGTCAACAAACTATAAACAGTGGGTGAGTAATCTAATTGAGATATCTGAAAAACAGGTAATCCCAGACACGCAACTGAATTCATCTAAGCTCAAATCCATGTTCGTCATACACCCTGAAACACACAAGCCTCGAGCTAATACTCTGGAAAGCCAAGGTCGTTTTAGCAGGACTCTGCATGCAGTTTCTATATGAATGGTGACTTATGCAGGTTTTAAGCAGGCTTAACAAAAACTGCAAAAAAGGTACATGAAATTTGGTATTGTTTTAAGTTAAGCTGCTTTAATATTTAGCTGTAACCTCTTTTTTAATTATAACACAAGCAAAGCAAACAAACTCATGAAGGCTCTTAAATCAGCAGTAATTTATGATCCTGTAACCGCAAAGCACTGAAGTAAAGTTTACGAGGATTTCAGGGCGACTGTCAGAGGGAGTAAATATGAAGCTTCAGTGAAAGAATCGGCTGCCAGAAGCCTGAACGCAAAAAGACAGTCCAAAAACAACAGTAACCAACTCTACACATCAGGCTGGGTTTGCTGGATATTATTTAGTATCAAAGGCTGATGCGTCATAGTTTAAAGTGGCGTTTAATAAATTAATCTGAGATCATTGTAGAGCAGGCCCTGTCACTCCAACATCACCTGAACTGAAAATTAGATCAGGATCACAGGGTCAAGTTGGTGAGAGCCAGCACCAGAGAGAACCAGTGTGGAGGAGACTTCAGGAGGAACAAGATCACCTTACTGGAAAACGGAGTCACTGGGAGATGTCTTTGTCAGTTTCTCCCCAAGCAAGCACAGTCATTGCCACATGCATTTCTTCAGGGAGGTGATCTACTTCAAGGACAGTGCTGAGCAAGTACAATCACCCTGCGCTCATCAGTTCACAGCTGGAATCAGTTATTGCACTGCATTTCCTCTGCAGAGTCTCTGTTCAAGCACCTCTTGTCTAAAATGTAACCTTTAAGACATCTGCAAGTGTATCTGGAGAAAATGGATCCTTGGTGTGCCCCTGACCTTTAATCAGTCACTACACTTTCAAAGCTGACAGGGTTCTGCTTGGGAGCTCACACTTCCATCTGTAGTGGCTTAAAACCTGTGTCTCTTCCTCACTCTGAATCAGGTTAATGCTTGTTAGAGTCCATCTGCGTTGAAACCTGAGCGGGTCTTTGGTGGGGTGACCTCGGCTTCTCTCTGAACCTTTAACCTCCCTCCCTCTCGGTCTGATGTCCTCCAGCTGCCCAAATTACTCACACTCCCATCTGACATTAAAGTCTTCATTAGGACATTTTTAGAAGTGCAGTAAACCACTGTCCGATTTTTATGGACTAACCCACCAACAGCACACCACCGTAAAAGTTACTTAGATATGCAGTCTGCGGCCAAGCCTCTCGCCTCTCCGATTTCCAGCTGTGACATGAAAAAGGCGGAGGCGGCTCATCTCCGACTTGTACATGTAAATTCATGACATCTTCTAGTTAATTTGCGGGATGCACAAAATAAAAACTTCCCTCTCCTGACTTGAAAGCAACACTCCTGTCTTCAAGCTAATGTTTGTTCCTTTATCTGCTTCCCAATATTTTGGAACTTACACCAAACAAGAACATAATTAAGACATGAATCTCACACTTTATGACGATGCTGCCTTGGGCATTTTGTAGTTGCTCATCGTGAGCCAAATGTGGTCTCACCCAGCAGTAAAAACAAAGCCCGAGTGCACTTTACCTTCCTTCCACAAACATTTATGTAATAGAGCCATATTTCCAAAGCAAACCAACTATTTACCAGAAATACAGTATAAAGTAATGACTTGAGGAAATGCACGGACTTGAGAGAATACGAACCGGTAACACATTTCCAAAAAAATATCTACAGTGAGTGTTAGTTTGGGAATGCGAGTGTTTACTGAGGGAAATGGGGTGCAGGGGCCAACAGCTCTGGGAGGCTCAGCCCTGTTGTACGGCTTATATACACTCAGCACATTCTGTGAACGTCTCTCACAATTTCCCTGCACTGGGGAACTCGCTCATGTTTAATGCCTTTTGAACAGCCACAGAGTTTTAGAAAGAGTTACAGTGCCAGAAAAAAAAAAGATCAAACAAAGAGGGAGGGGTGGAGGAAAAGCTGCAGGACATCCAACTCTTTCTCTTGTAAGAGATGAGAAACATTTGTGCTGGTGTCTATGAATAGCAGCGCTTGTTTAATTCATGACTAGCCTCTTTCCTGCGAGGTGTTGTCAAGTTTGGCCCTGGACGGCTGAAAATCTGAGGACTTGCTTTTCTAATGTGAGGCCATGATGGGAGGATAATGGCTGTTTTTAATCAGGATACAGTGATGTTCTCGCGCTTTACTATTTAAGGGAATCAAATTAAAGCGTAGCAGCTTTTCAAACTATATTACTTCAGTGAAAATGTGCAGCAGTTTCCCCTTAAGGTGTAGTATCAATCGCTGTTAATGAGCTATGGTTGTGACATTTTTACAAGACCAATATCCAAAATGTAACACACGACAGGGAAACACTACAAGTTGACACATTTTTTCCTGTTCGACTAGTGCGTGTGAGGAATGCTGTAAGTATTTGATTGTCACTCGACACACATGCAGCTCGAACATGACATATTTTGAAAGGAGACAGAAGGGTTCCTCTACCCTTTTATATCACAGTGCGAGGGCGCTTGCCGAGTGTGAGTCAGACAGTAGTTTTCTACCTTCAAAGCACGCCACCGTCGATATGAATGTGTGCGCAGGAGGAATAGAAAAGGAGAGTGAGGAAGCCAGGGAGAGGTGCACCCGGGGCTCGTGTGTCATCTGACCTCATTTTAAAGACGGACCTGTGAGGTTGTAGGGAAGGCAGGGGTGTAGCTTTCACTGCAACCTTTTCTTTGCTTCCTCCGAAATGACAAGACAGGAGGGCGCACACAAAGGCAGGGTACGACGTCTGCCTGGAAACCATCCGCGCGGAGATGAAAGAGCTGCCGGTGAAGTCATGGTTCAAAAACGCAACAGGGAGAAATACACGGCTCCATCTCTGAATAATGGCAGACAGTATTTTACCAAAAGACAGCTTTCTGTAGGTTGTCAGCTGCAAAGTATGTTAAAGATTATCTGAATACTGATTCCTGTAAGAAACTGCATTGCATTTCCTTGTGCTTTTTCATCTTCTCATCTATTAGAGACAGCTTTCTCATGCAGCAATGATGAGGATGAAGCATCAGCACTCATGCGTACAGAGAAAGACGAGTGAATAAAATAGGAGAAAAGTGTGTGTCCAATCTTAGAGACCCATCCCAACCCACGTCAACATCATCATACAGCATCAGGTCTGCTTTGTCGTCTGCTTTCCTCCAGGGTCCATCAATAATGGCACAAACCAGGACAAATAAAGCACTCACTATAAAAACACAGACACATGTGTGCTCACAGGTGCACAAGCCATATGTGTATACCGCATTAAGACATGCACATACATTAAATAGCCTTTCCTGCGTGGCGTCAGTCTGCGTTGACATATTTTTGAAATTCCAGAGGCAGTGAAAGCCCTGTGTGTTCAGCAGCACGAGCCTCCCCCCAACCTCCATCTGCACCACAGGAAGTCAACAGCCAAACAGCCGCCGGCCCTCTCCTGCCACGGCTGTTGTCCCGACCCTCGGGGAGACCTCAGCCTTTGCCCTCCATCCTGACCACACACGCACAGAGAGCCGAGCACCCCCCGGCCACATGGTTCACAGTGAGGAAAGACGGGACTGTGGCTCTCTGTGGGTCCTAACCTGGATGAGGACACAAAGCAGCGGTGAAAGCTGTGGGGCGGCCCAGGGAGGACGCTGCAGAGATCCTCATCCGCTCTGACGTAATGCCAGGAGGAAACAACCGCAACAAAACATCTACTTCCTCTCCTCTGTGGCACAAGAGGGGGAGCTGGGGACCATTGTCAATTGTCAGACACAACACGGGCATTTCTATCTATCGTCACCTCAGCAGATAAGGGCAGGAAACACTGTCCTGTGCTCCCCAATCAACAAGGCTGTTGTTAGCTGGCTGCACCTGCACAGAGCAGCCTATTGTATCGGTGTGTATTATTTTTGTATTTTTTGGTGTGTTTGTCCTCCATGGGGATCGACCATTGAGGTGGTTTGGAGGGTAAATACTGATATTGTTGACTGAGGCTGGTAATAGCTGATACTGATAACAGTGACTGGAAGGAACTTTTCATTTCACCCACAGAAGAGAGATAAACTAAAGTAATACCTGCCAGGAATCATTTACACTGGCCACAATACTCAGAGCACATTTACAGTATGAATTTGTCACTGTGCAGGTGCTTTAGTGCCATTTTAGGGTGTCCACAGGGAATTGGCTAGCAGAAAGCTGAAACAATTCCTTCAATTAATTGAGTAGTTGATTGACAGAAAATATATGCCAAATATTCTCTGGTTCCAGCTTCTCAAATGTGACAATTCGATACTTTCATGTATTCGTCATGCACAGTAGTGAACTTGATACGGGTTTTGGACAAAACAAGATGACGTCACCTTGGGATATGGGATATCATAGCAGGGCCTTTTTTTTGCTATTTTCTGACATTTCATAGACACAACAATGAATATATTTATCAAGAAAATAACTACCAGATTAACAATGAAAATATCAACAGTCTAATATTATAGTTAATAAAAATGCAATTCTTTCTCTGGCGAGTCATCTCCACTGTAAATTCTCCAGAAAACACTGCAATGAAGTAGCAGGTTTGTAGCCCAACAGGGTAGACTGTAGGCATGGACAGCATATAAGCAATGCATTTAAGTGTAATCATCTCAAAAAGTTGCCTACCAGTGATTTACAGAAAACCTTGATCTACTTTTAGTTTGCTGGTTGGTGTTTTCCAGCCTGTTCAGATATTCAGTATCTTTACACTGAGCCATTATTGTGTTTAAAAAAAATCCCTAAAAATACAACGATCATGTTTTCCCCTCAAGACTTTTATTCTTGGCAGAGTGGAAAATCCTTTTAAAAACAGCTTTTAGAGTGTGCAGCACTAAAATTCTCCATGCAAACCCAGAATAAGCATTTGTAATGCTTTTCAACAGCCAGATTAGTTTTGATCAAGTATGCTGCACAACACACATAATGAAATCAGTTTTAATTAAACCCCAAGAGCAGCCCCATACATCTCAGTCTCTCAGTCTCCCTAATAAAAGCTGCAGCAGTGTGGAAGGACGGAGGGAATAATGCAAGACAAACAGGAAGCACCTTCCTGTGGCAGATGTTACTGGACTAACCTGTGACCTCTTGTTGCACTGGTGAAAACAACTCACCAAACAATCCAACAGACATGACAGCTAACTGTAAGACATTCAATAATTTGTGTCAGCACAGCCTTGAGAGAGAAAGACAACTCCCCCACAGCAGAATTAAGCACAATTGTTCATCACCCCAGCTTCCTTCCCATCAGAAGAATCGCTTCTCAAACGCCGAGCAAAGAGGCGCAGTTTTACTGAAACCTCTTCGTGCAACAGACCCACTCTGTCGTGCCATCCCTCTGTCGGAACTGATTAAAAAAACACGGTAGTCTGGCTTAACGCAGACACAGGGGGAGGTTCAGATAGAGGACAGCAGAAAGGAGGACGGGGGGTTTAAAGGGAGTCAGTAGTTGGCACCGTTTGTGAAACTGGAACGAACAAAGTGAAAAAGAGCAGAGGAAGGTGAATCAGAGTGCGAGCACAGCGGCGGCAGAGAGGGAATAAGATGAAGCTGGGGAGGCTGGCGAGGTTGTTTAACACAATTAAAACCACAGAAAATAACGATGCTGGAAGTGTAATGAGCTTCCCTCTCTGCTGTGGTAATTACTGTCTACTAATACAGAACAATGCCGGCCATAATGGGCTAATGCTGCTGGGTGTACTGGCTGCAGAAGAGGAGATCTATAATGGCCAAACATGGCTGGGTAACAGACTTTGGGTCAGCAGAGGTTTCACTGGGCAATTATGTAGCCAATAAATAAATCTATTGAACAACCGGCTTCACTGTTTTGAGGCTGATCACAGGGCAAACAGCAGAAAGACTGACAAAAGACACGCAGTTCTGAAAAAGAGCCAATAACAGAGGAAAGATGAAGCCACTTTTAAACATTCTCACACTGTTAACAAGCAGAGTGTCATTCGCACTGAACAACTCACACAGCTCAGCATTACTGCAAAGTGCAGCTGTTGTCTAGAGGGCAGAAACAAGTGAGCAAATGAATGAATGAAAGAATGAATGAATGAATGCATTCCTCTCAGGGCCCATGGGCTGCTTGTCTACTAAAAAAGTATCTGTTGGAGATGCATTTTCAAGTTCTGGGCTCATTTTGTTATGTGGCTTTCTATTGTTTTTTTAAAAGCCTTCAACATTGAGATGTTTCCAGCACAGTGGAGACAATGCAGTTTGATCAGAAAAAAAATATGCTATTACACACATACACGCAAAGCCGAGCACAGAAGAAACACAGACGCCATTTTTCTACTGACAGCAGCTTCAGTAAACCACAATACAATATAGCACACAATATAGCGTTTTGATTTCATAAGTGATTATTGACATGACACAGGGTTTACAAACTACCTAACTAGTTAGGGTAGCTGGTATATGCACAAATATCACCAAAAAGCTAATTACACTATTAAATACGGTGCCATTTTGTTCACTCTTCTCACTGCAGCTTTGTTATGATTTGTGTATATTTCATGTTAGCATGGCACAAAATGAAAGAGTTTACAGAGAGGGTGATGAGCTGAGAGAGCGACCGCTGGATCAAATTGTAATATAAGAATTTCCACGAAACCTTTTGTGCTGAATATAAAGAGAAACAAATAAGGAAGAAGGAGATGGAGTGTTAGTCGGCTAACCGCAACCACAAGAAACGATCTTGAGTTTAGCCAGACCACTGGTTGGAGGTTGAAGATGTAAACAAAGCCAATGACCTGACTGAGAAATAAGTTTTTCCACAAGGCCACACAAGCAAACGTGATAATTCAGACCAACTACAGATGGCACCGCAGTGGTTAGCACAAAGAATTTGACCGGTTCAGTTAGCAAGGCTGTGTACAATGTGGAATACAATGTCAGGGCACGCCAATGCACTGACCACTTAAAAGTGGAAAAGTGGGAAAGAGTGGATTTGAACTTTAGATCTGAAGCTGCTCCAGTCTGCACATCCGCTCCTTTTTGCCCGTCTGTGGCACAGTGTTGATAAGATATTACTCAGCAGATGTGAGCACTGTGGTCCGGAGTTGCCCTTCCACACATGTAGCTGAGATTGTCCGTGTCAGGCGCCTTCTCAACTAATGGAAATACACTGTTTGGGTGAGGGTGGCGCCTGGGTAGAACATGTCTCCTGGACTCTATCTGGGTACGTTCAGGGTTGCAGACGTGGCTGCATCAGAGCCAAGTAGTACATTTTTAGTTAATCAAGACATATTGTGCTGATTTTTTTCTCAGTCGACCAATTGATGGGCTGAAGAGTCCCTATTTGGTTCACATCAAAACGTATGAGTGTGGATTCAACCCGGAAGCTCTACAACATTCACATGCTTCCTGTGCTGAGATCTGATAAATTCACCAGCTTTACACTACATTTACATGAATTCAGGCAGATGGTAGACAACAAACTGAATATCATTTGAGTGGATGAGAGAGAGATGGAAAATTAAAAATTCTTTGTAAACAATACAACATCGCCAAGGCAACATATGTGTATGGGATTTTGCCATCCTGCCATACCATCAGATTGCTTGTTTGTTTTTTCCATGACGTCCGGAAGGTGCTGTCTGTCTGCCATCTACCACCTGCCTGAATCCATGTGAACGTAGCGCAAGTCATACATGATGCTGGCTCCATCACACAGGGTAAATCCCAGATCTGCAGGTTTAGTCAGGTACCAGGTCCAGGAGATTAACACTGTACAAGCTGCCATGGAGACAAATCTGGAACGCCCTGTGGCCTTTGAGCTCTGCTGCAACCCACAGAGGAAAGACGAAAGCGACGTAATAGAGAACGAGAAAGCGTGACTACAGTAAATCAGTACAGATACGAGGATATGCAAACTACTGAAGGTAAATATATTCTCTCCAAACAACAACTGGGCCCTCTGCAGGCTCAGTTGTAGCCAGCTGACCCCATTCATTAGAAGATCAAACACAGTCCAAGGCTCTTCCCATTAAACACCAGTGGCCTTTTCAGCCTGTTTAAATCTGCTGGTGTGGCGGGGAGGAGCTGAGGGCTGAGCGAGAGCTGCCTGATGTCACTCTGCCTGTGGCCCGTTGCTATGATGAGTTCATTCAGCCTCGGGACACAAAGAGTTAATGGCTGTTGGGATTATGCAATGGCATGCCAGACGCCTTTCTCCTCTCCTGCCCTCCTTTCTTTTCCCCTCCCCTTCAAACCGGCTGAAGCCAAATTAGGCATTCCTGCACGTTTCGATCAGATGCATTTGAATGCTTTGGCACAGACGTGAGAACAAAACAGGGATTTTGTTTCACTCTGAAGGCGAGCCTCCCCTCACCAGGGCCTCACACCTGCCCTGCAGGGGCAAAGTTGTCGTAAAGATTTACAACTGTCAGTGTGGGTGATATCAGCATCATGTCAAACCAGTAAAAACATCTGTATTCATCATTCAACATGGAACCATAGGTTATCACTAATAGCAACTAAGTGATCCAGCAACAGCAAATTACACAGGGTTGAGGTTAAAGACAGTGAGCAAATGTCAGCGGCTACATCTGATAAGAGAACAATAACGTCACATTACAGAAGAATCAGTGCAAATAAACAAGGGAAGATCGTCTGAGTTTACTTATTGGATTATAGTTCAAACTAGAACAGGTCCACCTGGTTCCTAATAACTAAAACCCAACCCGAGACTAGGGTTGGGAGACGTAACAATGTGTACCGTGTGACAACAAACAGAGCTTTATCTACCAGAAGAGATACTGTTTATGGTGTGGTCATTATCCTGGGTGCTACTGAAGGTTACCTGCAAGACAATGAAGTACTTCCAGTCAGAGTAACAGAGCCATAAGTTTTAAGGTTTATCAGACAAAAAAAACATCTGTAATATTATGAGGAAGGATTTTACAATTTGGAACGTGATCACAGCAGCAGTGACCTAATCAGACTGTGTTTCTCTGGGTCTCAGGTCTTTCTGTCAATACAGCCTCATTTCCACTGCAGGGCACAGCTCGGCTCAACTCAGTCACCATTTCTAGGTTTTAAAACCATTCTAGGTTTTTGATTTTCCAAAAGTTGTGGATAGTACCTGGCACTTTTTCTGGTATCACCTCAGTTGAGGTTCCAAGCTGAGCCAATACTAAAAAGTGGAGTACACCATCCCTTTGATACCCTCCATTGTTCATGTGTTTGTGTCACATTGATTATATTGTTAGAGCAGTTTCACGCCGCATCACTATGACAATCAGCTAAGAATGACGCCTAAAAAGAGGAGGTAGCGCCTGCAGTGGAAGGGGCACTAAAATTAAGTGCCGGTACCAAAATTAAGTGGAGTCGAGCTGAATCCAGCTGAGCTATACCACGTAATATAGCGGAAATGAGGCTTATGTGTAATACTCGAGTGGATCCCAACAGGCTCGCTATCATCTCTGACAATGTGGAGCATCACAATCGTTGGAGGAAAATGTGCTTTTGACACAAGATGAACAAGGTGAACTGCAGTGGAAAATATACTGCTACTCTCGTTGATGCTGCTGCTTGTGAATTGCCAGTGTTGTCCTTTTTGCTGTATTAGGACTTGTTTGGATTAGGTCTATTTGTCACTGTGTTTTTTCAGGTTCAGGTTATGACTGTCCTTAACAAAAATGATTATTCAATTGTCAAAATAGTTGGCGATTAATTTTCGCTCAACTGACACACTGATTAACCGCCTAATCCCTGCAGCTCTACCTGCTACTGTATGCTTTTTGAATTATTAGCCGCCTTCAGAAATTTGTTTAACAAATTAATATTTAGGTTGGCATCATTTGTGTTTTGAAATAGAAAAGTGAATTTAAGGACTTAAGCCTCAGTAAATTACAAAGTTCCTCTAGCATGGTATCCCACCGAAGCATGGCAGTATGTAATTGGAAACACAATAGAAGAAAACTTTGCTGAGCGTAACACAACAAAGCCAGCAGCAGTGGTGGGTCGGAGTACAGGCTCCTCCAGCCCAGACAGGAGACAGAGCCGTGCAGGCAGGCACCAAGTCAATAAACAACAGAGATCGCTCCAGATGAGACGAGGGGCAAAAGACCAACTACTACAGGAAAGAAGGAAAAAGAGACAGAGATCTACAAGGCCAGATTCGAATCACAACCACAGCAGAGCCAGCAAAACCACAAACACATGAGCCAACACATGTGCACGTTATAACACACATACACACAGCAGCTGAATACATGGGTCATTAAGTGCAGTAATCATTATTTAAAGAGAGTAGCTTGGTCCATGCAGGCTTTGGTTTTATAGATGACAGTGAGCCAACGGGGGCCACAGAGAGCAGTGGTCATTATGAACTCTGGTCATTTTTCGATCCGACCAAAGAACATCAGGGAGATACAGTCGTCATGTACAAATGAGCAGGTACGCTTCTTACGCACACATACCAAACATCTGATGTCACAGATTGGAAAATATTAGCAGACACAACATCTTATAAGCTATCATAGCCATCTGTCCTTCATTAATCTGGCTGGCTGTTGCTTTGGCAACCATTGATCCATAACTTCAAAATGAACACATTTTAGAAATGCCAGAAAAAAAACTAAAAATAAAATTCTGCTAAAATTAAGCACTTTTCTTCTGTCCTGTCCCCACCAATTTATTTGAGTAATAAGAAAAATAAGCATAATGAGGAAAATTAGAGCAAGAGAGATCAGGTCTTTTCTAATCGCAATTTATTCATTCATTCATCTTCACTCCAGACTCCTGTACTCCTCCAAAAATAACCTCACCAGCTTCAACATCTCTAAAGATGGCAGACCCATATCAATTTGGGGTCACGGGCTAGAGGACAGAGAACCGAGGAGACAGGGGCACATCGATTTGAGAACTCACAAGGACCCCAAATCAGAGATATTGGGTAGCCATGATTGCTGCCTCTGAGAGAGTGCAAGAGGATCCTCCCCTGGGAGAAGAGGCCTCTATAATGGAGTGAGTGCAAACTGCACATATCGCTTGGGTGAAAAAGAGGACTCTCAAGTTCAAAAGGCTTCACCTAAACCTGAATAAACATGGGCTGATAAATGACCAGAAACGAGAGCCATGGAAGACCTTGAGGAATCCTCCCCCAGTCTCTCAACTTGTGCTACCAGTCAAACTCTCTGATGTGCACAAACACACTGGGAACCAGATCTTATTATTCAAGTCTATTCATCAGGCTTTTTCTGCTCGGTGCTTTGTTTTGTTGTCACGCTCAGCTAGCTTTGGCTATCCTTGAAACAGCCCTGGAAATTAAAATAATAGCCAACATTTCATCCTCATATACAGTGAAGATCTGCAGAGCTTAAAACATAAATTGATACATTTTTGATCTGGACCCAATTTTTTTTCATTGGTTCTCTATAGGGTTACATGTATCTCATAACCAGAGTATTACTACACACAGGGGAAGACCAAATGATGCTACAATTTACAATATAAACCAATGTAATATGACACCAAAATCATGGCTGGTGATTTGTTTAAGATATTTGATAAATAGGATGTAAAAATCACACGTAGAATAATCAACCTGATGCCCAAAGCAATCACTGTGTTTCACTGTGTTATGCTGCACATGACCACATCATTCACATGTAAAAAAAAAAAAAAAAAAAACCTTAAATGACTAATTTAAAGATTTAGTTTTTAATTACAATAATAATAAGAAAGCCTGATAAATTAAACATAAATGGATCATATCACCATATGACTTAAATTCAATGGCTAGTAATGCTGTAATTATTGCCCAGCACTTACACAAACTATACTTCAAAAATACTAAAGCCTTACTCCACCTTAACAAGAACTAAACATCAGAAGTTTAACAAAGCTGGATAAAGGACAGATCATGTTGCAGGGCTGCTGTGAACCGCAGTAGATGTTGGAAAGGATTGCACAGATGTTCATATCTAACCTCTGTAGCACTGCAGTGAAATACCAAATAAGACATCAGAATGAAATGGTGTGGTGAAAAAATACAGTACAACAGGTCCCAGATTGAAAAAAGGCTGAGTTACACATTAAGTAAAAATTTGTATTGTAAAAAATATTGTCCTATAATATGATAACACTATACAATGTATGAAAACAGTCAGAGTGGCTTACTGCATCAGCAGCTGTGCACGAAAGATGTCAATCTCACGCCGTGCTCTGTATTGTAATCCATTCACATGTGTTGGAATAAATTCCAGCAGCACAGTACAATTTCATTTTGACCACAGGATGGTAAACCGCTGCATGTGCCCGACAGTAAACACACAAATTCCTCTGCACACAATGTATTCCTGTGTTTATTAAGGCATCATCCTTTCATCCCCTCTGAATCAGAGTATTCAGAGAATCAGGACCAGTGTGCAGCCAAACAGCCTCCGGGCACAGCTGGGTTAATAAGATCCAAGCGTATGGGTTTTGAAATAGAGCGGCAGCAGGTGGGTACGCCGACAAAACATCCCGAAAAAAGCCCACATGGGATCTGCTCAGAGCCACTCTGCAGACCCCGAGCAGAAACAGTACAAATGCTGCAGATTAGCTTCATGGAGCCTTTAATAAAAGCAGTGGAACCACCATTTAGTAAAAAAACTGGTTGAGTCCTGAATACAGGAGAGCTCCTGCACCATACTGACTTCTTGATGGTGTTTTGTCTTCAGGGTGAAACACCACCAAATGGGTGACCAAACAACAAATCCATTACACAAACCCAATAATTTAACTGTGGTTGGCTGCTCCTGCCGTTTAGTTACAGCATCTTGTTTTACAGCAGGTTATGGAAAAACCGAGAGGAGACACACAAAGTCAATTAAGTCTGGACTTACTAGTAAATTCCATCAAGAAATCTGATTGCACACCTCTAAACCATCAGGAGGTGAATATTATTTTTCTGCACAGGCATCCAAATTATTAATGCGCCAGGAGACCTGACATGCAGATCTTCTCCAGCTGCATGAGGGAGAGAGAGGGAGAGATCAAAGTGGAGGGTCTGAGAAGAGAGACGAGCGTGCGAGGATGTTACTTAAACATTTCACATCTATCTCAGCTCCTCTGCAATAAGCCCAGTCATTTTTTCACATCAATACTTCAGGGTCGAGATTGCCTTGATGAAGCAGAGAAGGGGGGGAAAGGGGAATGAAAACACACCGCAAGAAGACGAGGAGCCGTGGGTGAAAGCAAACGGAGGGCGGCTGGGTGGAGAGACGCTGCATTAACATTATAGACATTAAGTCCATAAGTGGCTTTCATCCACTCTGAGAGCTGTGTCAGGAGCATGGCGCTGGTCAGCCACAAATAGAAACCAGATCAAGACAGAGAAGAGCAAAGAGGGGAACGGCAAGAAACAGAGTGATTACTGTAAACTAAAAATAAAAAAAGATGTGGGCAAATATTTGAGCACAGCAGCCCAGATCCTACAGATCAGAAAACCCTCCAGAAACATGGTGCCTTCGGTGTGAACAGAAAATGAATAATGCCACAATAAAAAACATCACCACCATTTCTGGCCTTTGCACATTCAGAAAGCCCCTTCAAAAATAGGGTATTTCTAAAAGCGGGCCACAACGCGAGGCTGTCATGACAGTACCTGCCTTGGCTCTATTCATGAATCTTATAAACACAGACCCAAAGCAGCCTCCGTCTCCCCTGCTGCCTGCACACAGAGGACACATTCATCCCAAAGTGGGCACCATGAGGAGGACTGGAGGGGGGGGGGGGCGACACACACTTCAACTTAAAGGAATTTTTCAGTCACTCTGACTATCAGGGCCGCGTTGAAGGAGCAGGCAAACACAATCTGTGTGTCGTCTGCGTTTCAGTCGACATGTGGAGATCAGATAAAACTGACTCAGTTTTGACATGATGAGCGGTGAGTTAATGAGCCCGATCCTTGGCAGGATAAGAGCATTCCTTGCACAACCTAGGAAGCATCTCTTCTCAGTCTGCAGCTGAGAGGTTATGAACTTTAAGACTTCGACAATGTGGGAGGGCGTTGCGTCACTGTCGTTTTTTGTTTTTCCAGCTCTTCTCTTTTGGATAACAGTCAGGCAAGAAGCAGGGCTCTCCAAACCCCTGGTGTGGAGCCGGGGCTCAGAGAAGGCAGCTCAAACATGCAAACAGAGTTATGAATATGATAATCAGAAACGGCGTATCCAATGTGTTGTGTGAGGATGGGAGTCCACTCCTGGGAATACATAATGACATGGCAGGGCTGGCTTCAGTGGTAGCTGAAAACCCACCATCATCCTCCCCTTCCCCTGCTCCACATGAGAAATTTAATTACTGTGTAACTAGAGGAACATGCAAACAGTTTGTAATGTGTAAAAACACGAGAAGAAAATCTTTCCACTTGAAAGCATTGAAACTCTTCTCATTTGTGCCCATGACTTACAAATCTGCAGTTGTGTTTTTTTCCCCCTAAACTGGGCTGAATGGAGGAGGGGGAGGGGTGCACCTCCTCCTCCTCCTCCATTGACCCCCCCAAAACAACATGTAGTTCAAACTCAACATTTGAACTAAGCAGAAAGAGTTGATCTGCAGCAATGAATGAGAAAAGCAGCTGTAACACTGACTTTCTCTCTCAGCCTGTTGTGTCTCTCTGTGAACTAACTTGAACCAGCAACAAATAAACCTATAGAAAAAAACATGGAGGTCAATGTCGAGGTCTGCATCAACATGTGTGCGATTTTTTCTAACCCTTTTTTCAGCTTTTCCACCATTTAAATGAATGAGGATGAACGGGAATGTGTGTGTGAAATATACAGGAGCTTGTTACCAACCTTGGAGGCAGATAATACCGACAGCGTACACGGTGTCCACCGCCGGTTTCCTCCTCCTCATCACCGCGGGGGACCTCCTGCCGTCCCCCCGCCGGCTCTCGCTCCCTCCTGGCGGCTCCATGCTCGTCCTGGTGTTCGGCGGCTCCCCGGTGCTGTTCTCCGGCGGCTGCGGGAGGAGCCGTGGGACGAAAGGGGAGAGTCCAAGGAGCTCCGTGCGTCACCGCGTGCGTACAGGTGAACTAACCCGGCTTACCTGCGCGGGTCCCCGAGGGGAGGGGAAGCACGGCACGGCCCGGCTCACCTGGAGGGTTCTGGAACTAGCAGGAGCGAGGCAGGAACATGTGGGGACGCTGCGGCTCTCAGGCCGGACAAACGAGTTGAGCCCCGCCGAAAGTTTGAAGTTTAAACTTCCAGGTGTTTTCACGCCGCGGAGGGTCGATGTGAACTCAGGCCGCTGTGGTTCATTCCAAGCCGGCGTGTGTAGCCGCCGTCCCGCCTGCGTCCAGAGCCGCCGACCGCCGGGTCAGTTCAGTCCCAACAAGAGGAGTTTGTCTCCGCCGTGTTTCCAAGTTGGCTTCCTCCCACCAGACTGTGTTTTCATAGGAGAGTGAAGTGAGCGGAAACAACACAGGTAACTTCCGGTAGGGACTTTCAACATAAAGGCGCGACTTCTTCCATGTTTCATTTGCGGCAACCGTACTAGAAAAATTATTTTACTTTGTTTTATTTTATTCTTACGTGTGTAATTTTGATTTAGTCAAGTTTAGATTTCTTCCATGTTTCTTTTTTAAATTTGAGGCAGCTATACTTGAAAAATATTTTATTTTATTTATTCTTCTAATTTTGAACTCTACCTTATTTGAGCATATATTTGACTTAAAAAACAAACATATATATATGTGTGTGTGTGTGTGTGAGAGAGAGAGAGAGAGAGAGAATTTAAAGAAAATTTAAATATATATATTTAAATTTTTTCGTTATGTACATGTTTAATGTTATTTAGACATTTTTTGTCCCACTTGATTTTGCACACTTCTTGTAATTGCATGACTTTCATAATCAACGTTCTTAGGTTCATAAGCATGTTTTTGTTCATACGTTTTTCACTCATGTTTTGGTGTTGTGACATTAATTGAGCTATTTTTACTGAAAGAGTACAGACGCCAGCTCTGCAACAGTTTTATCTCATCGTAGTTACGGACACTTTTACTTTGAAATGAAAACCTCAGACATCCTGTATTAACCCGTGTGTCTCTGGTCACTTAACGTTTATTCCCTCTTTACCTACGGTGGAGCTTCCGGTGCCTGGACCCGACCCGGGATAAAGAGAACAACAGTGCGACCCCCTGGATCAACCTGATCACTGTTTCCTTCAGCTGCTCCTGCAAAGAAAGAATAACAATGGGCAGATTAAATGCAAAATTATCTTTAATTATGAATTTACATATTTAGTGCTATTGTGAAAATGACATTATTATTGATCACATTCTGTTTTATTTATATTTTACACAGCATCCCAACTTTTTTGGAATCAGGGTTGTATAACATATCACATGTTCAGAGTTGCATTAGATGTATAGTAGCACATCAGTACATCGTCATATAGTGTTAATAAAGCATGTTTTCCTCTTCACAGTCTGCACATGTAAGAGTGTGACAGGTGATAAATGGCACAGGTCCAGTGAGTCCTGCTCATGCAGATACAACATTCTCAGCACAGGGCGACGGGCCCTGCTGGCACTGCTGCTAGTCCTGTGTGTGGGCCTGGTGCCACGCTGCTGGTCCAGCTGGCACCAAGATGGCTGATAGAAACAGGCAGTCAACCAAGTTTAAATTATTAAAGGGTCAAACCAGTGTTACCTGATGACAGGAAGGGGCTGTGATGAAAATGTGTGGAAGACACACAGTTGTAAAAAAAAAAAAAAAAAAATTGAAACGCAAAAAACCTGCCAGCCACTTTGTGTTATTCTCTATGAATTCCTAACTTATGAGGGAACAGGAGTGCTTCAGCAGGAAACAGGAGCTGCAACGCACACGCTTCTTTCATTTGTTTCAAAGGGTATGGTGTCAACTTTCATGCTCTAATGAACTCTGCTACCCTGACTTGCTTGTTTGCTTCCAGAGACAACTGAGAGAAGGAGCCCGACCGCTCTGGGTGGAAAGCAACCACGCTTGGTTGGTTAAATCAAAGATCCCAGAGTTCCTAAAGGGTTGAAGCTTCACATTAAAGCTCTGACATACTGAGAGATTACCAGAGAGCAGAGAAACCGTGGGCTGACTTCAACCAGGAGGGGGGAAAACTCTGAGAGACACATCTTGGCAAGGCATCTGTGTTCACAGGGTTCAGATTCCCACACTGCTGTTTAAGATCTTGCACGGTGGAATTCACTGTGTTATAATCTGCAGGTTTGGTGACAGGGCAAAACACAACACTGGTCATGAAGTGTTTTCAAACCAAACCATTCATTTAAATACTTTAAACATAAGATGAGAGGCCTGCAGGGAAATCCACAAATCAGCCACAGTCTCATTAGAATAAATGACAAAAACACAAGTATGAATAGAAAATTGTTGGTTTTAATTCTGAATCAAGATCGGACACAGTGGTTGAGATTTTCTATCAGGCAGTATTTATGACACATGGGATTGTTTAAGAATCCAAATAGATGCACATTCAACTCTTACCAACAATGACTGATTATGAACCTAAAGAAACTCAATTCTAATCCAGCTAATTTCCTAATGAATTCCATGATTTGTGAACTTATGATCAGATTCTAATTTATGCATTTATTACAAAGGATGAGAAGAAAAACATACGTCAAACAAGGGAAAAAAAACCCCAAACAAAATCAATATAATTATGAGACATTCCAGTTCTTTTGAGTATCTTCGCTGAAAAAATGCAATCAAAGACACCCATCTGAGAAATGTGCAAAATCTATCATTATCACATCCTAATCACTGTAAACAACATTATAAGAAGATGTGCTCGCAGCTGGCAGCTCAAACCCAGAGGTCTTACATGGCACCAGAGATCATTCAGGATGACCAGGATCAATTAAGCAACCCAGTTCAGCCTCATGGTTTTTTTTTTATATATACAATTTAAAAAGGTGAACATTTTCATGTGTTTTTCAGCACTCTGAGCCCATAAATGACTCAGAGATTGTTCCTGTGTTTTCTCTGCAATAGAAGAGAAAGTGGTGCAGAAAAAAAACACACTCGGATCTCAAAGCAGGAGAGGTTATAAAGCAGCAGCCTATTTAAATTTCAAACTGTTTTCCAAAACTTTGCATGAACAAACGTTATCCCTAACAAGTCACATGACTCACATCACGCCAGCAGGTTAAACATTACACCCTGTTTCCCAAAGCTTCAACCAACACCTCGCATTGCAAGTAAATCTCAACAGCAACAATAAAATGAAAATAAAAATGACTTTTTTTAAACAGTGTAATCATGTCAAATTTACATTACATCATTTCAAATCCAACAGACCTATTTATTACATTTCTGTTTTTTGGAGAAAACAATGAATGGCACAGGAAGACACAAACATCTCAAATCAAAAAAACATAAGGAGAAATATACCAGAGCAGGTGACATTATGGCAACGGATGAAGTGAAAGTGCAGAGTCACAGTGATTATTAATAAGGGAGAGAGATGAGGTATGTTTTGTTGGCCACATTAAGGAGGCACTGAGGCGACACCAATATTAGGAACATGAGGGAAACATACATCAATCTGTCTCTGGAAGACCAAAATACAACAACTTGAATTTAAAAACAAACTGAAAAAAACCCAAACCAGTTATGTATTTATATGTTTTTCTGATTGAAAATGTCTTTGGGTCTGAATCTTGGAGGAAATGGGTCTTTGGGTCAGATGCTGACAGAGGCAGAGGAAGGGTGTGAGGGAGGCTGACGCTGTCTGGTAGTGTTGTCGGTGATCATCATGGCTCCGGTACGAGCCAAGGGAAGGAGCATCTTTGGGTCGGTGAGCAGATCAGAGACAGACCAGCTACCTGCCCGTCTGAGGCTCAGTTTCCACTGTAGAGATCCACAGTGCTGGAGCTCAGGCCCCGGCTCTCCCTGAAATTACTGCCTCCCCGAGTCTGACGAAGAAAAGAAGACAGAAGACAGATAGAGAACAGAGGAAGGATATGACAGTTAAAACATTTCTGATAATATAACACACATTAAATACAGTTTGTGCAAACTGTTCCTCACCTGGAACGAGTCATCACTGGTTTTGTTCAGGTAATTCAAGGAAGCAGCTCGCTTCATGCTGTTGAGCAAACAGTAAGAAAATAGTGTTGAGATCAGGGTGCAGGTACAAAATTATGATTATTCATGTAGTTGAGAAGTTAATTTTCAAACTACTATAAATCCACTTCTTTCCTCAAAGGCTTTACTTCCTATTACAAATAGTATAAATTGTTTCAATGCCTGTGGTCAAGTATAAGAGGATTTCTTCTGGTCTTACTTGGTGTTGCGGGGTTCAGGAGGTCCATTGCCCTGCAGTTTCTTCACCAGCAGCTCGCTGCTGCGACGTAAAACGTCCCTGAGCTTCCCCAGAGAGCCGCTGCGCTGCAGAGCTCCGCTGCCGTCCTGCAGACACACACAATCATCAACCCATCCATTCCACACTGAAGATGTGGGGACAAAAAAAAAAAAAAAAAAAAAAACAGAGCTGCAAATCTTTTTCTTAGCATTTGCAGATGGTGCAGGTCAGTCCTGTTTATGATGAGCCACAACCTGCACCATCATGAAGTTCATCATCATGATCATGAAGATAATACTGAAATATTTAGCCAGATGTGTAAATGTGTGTAATGAAGGTATCATTTCATTTTCTGATCACTGAACTTAGAACATAATTTTCATCATTAGAATAAAATGTGGTAATAGTGTGAAGGTCCCATTGTGGTTCAATGGTTGTGTTCTGTTATTCATGTACAGTAACTAGAGCTTAATTGATTACTGAAACACCAGCAACAATTCTGATAATTAATTAATCATGTAATTTTTAAATCAAAAATGGCAACATATGAGTTAGTTTCAGCATCTTGACTGGGAGAACCTGCTGCTTTTCTTTGTCTTGTTGGACATTTGCCTCTATATGTGGACTATTTATGAACAAAGTGATTGATCAATTCATTGAGAAATCAACTGGCTGATAATGAAAATCATCAACCAACTCAAAGCTTTTTTTGACTGTTACAGTCAATATCCATCCATCCATTCATTTTTAGAGTCTACTGTTTGTCACATGCCAGCTATCCAACATGAGGTGTGTTTTAATTATTGACCAACCAATAAACACAGTATGAGAATCTTCCTCAGGCTTTTAACAAAATATACTACTATTTAATAAACAGTGTTTGAGGTGTGATCCATCCTAATACAATACAAGCTTATCACCAGCAGGGGGAACTGTGGTTAAATCAGAGGATTTGCATGTGTTTGCCAAAGACTTGTTATTTCTGTTCCGCTGGGTGGCTCTGCAGGCGCCACTAAGATAGAAAAGAATCTCGGCTTCCAAAAATAGCACATTGATTCACATGTCTCCATCTGATGCAGAGAAAAGACAAAACTTCACAAATAAAAAAAACTTTATTTGAGAATACCAACAAGTGTTGATGCAATAATCATCACAATGCAGAATGGTAAATATAATGCAGTCCTACTTACTAAGATAGTGCTTATAGACCTTACCATTTATGTTTTTCCACTTTAGGAAACTGAAGTCACACTATATATGTCAAGAATAGACAGTTCAATAAATAAGCATTCCACTAACACAACAATATTTGTCATAATTATGTGATGTACATAGTCAATTCTTTTGCTCAGAGTTGCATTAGAAGTATAGGAGTACTCGTTGGAAGGAATGAAGAATCAAGGCAAGTAGCATACTGAAAAGCCATATAGTGAATGCACTTGTCAAATCTATAAATACAGCCTACAATTACACTTCCAAGATGTTAAAGTCATTTTACATTCAGTAAGTTAAACATCTGAAATAACATGTTGATCTTGAGGAAACACTCGCACTGTACTTTCGGTGTCTAAAAACATGATGCACCAAAGTGACAATGATTACTTGCAACGACTGTGTAAGAAAAAAAGGCAACACACTCCATTAAGCTTTGTGTTCGAAATACAGTATCCACAGCCAGAGTGGGCACCGTGACTGTACCACCAAAACATACACAAATACACATTAGAACTACTGAGGAATCCAGGCTTCCACTGAATTATAACACTAGCATCTACTCCTACATCAACAAATAAAGGCATTTCAGGGCATTGATGTCCTTTATTTTGAGATCTATGATTATGTAGCAATCACTCAGGTGGACAGTATCTGTGCTAGATGCTCCGGTTGGTCTCTGCCGTCATACTGGCTTTACAGCATCAGCCCATGTTGCTAATTCCCTTTGTAACTGCAAGCTGCTGTGTACATATCGTACCGACAAAGAGCTTGTGCGAATACTCCATCAAACCAAGGACACTGAAGCCAGTAAGCGCAACTTGTAAATAAATTCCCATGGCAACAAGAGCTTGCTGTGATCGGACCAATCGGCTGTCAGCTTTGGCCCATTTGATGCTGGCCCTTCTGGTCTTTCACAACAGGCGACACTATGGCATCGATGACAAACTACTGCCTTAATATTCAGCCACAAAATAATCGACATTTAAAAAAATGTAAACAAAATTATCTTTTAAAAAAATGAAATTCAAAGGAAATAAATCTACAAAAACAAAAAGAAAAGCAATGCTCCCTTCTCATTTCCCACCAACTAGGCCGCAGAAGTTAAAAAGAAATGACATATTTTGATTAGCACGTAAAACTACACGGTACCTTTTCATTTTCAAACTGTTTAGGCATTTGATCTCGTTATCGCATTAGTTAAAACAGAAAACATACGTAAGGGCAAAAAAAAAAAAAATACCTTTCTTAAAAAAAAGATACTATAATGGCTAAATACAGGCACCAGGTTAGAAGCTAGCTTTGAGGTCAACTTTCACTTGGTGTGGAAACAGACTGCGAGTGCACAAGGCAACAAACTGATGAGACCAATGCAGAGCTACTGTTGAAATTGATGATTTTGTAATATATTGACCCTATAGTGATTGTTTTATCTGACAGTGGGTTGGAGTGATGTCTGGAGCCATGGCTGCCGTCAAAGTTGACACTGATCCTCAAAATCTTTCAGCATTTTTGTTTTGCCTTCTTCCAATTAGTTACTTTCCTGCTCCTCTATCTAGCCAAATAAATCTACTACGCACCTATGAAAAATTACAAATGGGTGTTGGAGAGAGGAAAAATGTGCGAGTGACTTCCTCACAGGGAAAAGATTTCACACACGATGACCTTTTTTTTTAATGTTAAGTGAGAGAAAGAGTTGAAGTACAGTAACAGTTTCTGAAATGGTGGTTAGTGAGAAGAAAAGACAAAGCAGAGATGAGAAGACCAAACGTCCCAGCAGTTGTCAAGATGAACAGGGGACAGAGGTGATAACCAGGAGGAGGGGCTTTCTGAGTCTCTGCCGGAGGGGGGCACCGGGAATGGTAGAGGAGCTGTTGGTTTGTTGGGACAGAGAAGGCCGGGGGGGAACGACAACACACATCCGTTTGCTATTGTGTTGGGGAAGGAGAGAAGGATGGAGGAATAATCTTGATGGCTTAGGCCTGATAAAAGAGAAAGAGAGAAACAGACAAAAAAGGGCACACATTGTAAGATTAAGAGCTCTGGGTTGGGCTTCCTACACTACACACTGGTAAACCTGAGCTTTATCCCTTTCCTACACTTATCTGCACTAGTCTGATGTTACCTACCCTACACCAGGTTTACTGTGTCAACACCTGCAGCTTGGGCTCTTGTTATAGTTGATATAAACCCTAGTTGAGGGAGCTACACAAACAAAAATGATCTGAAAATCCAGCAGCACAGAGGCTGCGTTTCTCTGTGATAAATTACAGCTGTCATAAGAGCTGCGCTACAAGAAGCAGGTCAGTGATGCGGCAGAGGTTGGTGGTTGTAGTCACCGTGACTCAGCTGTTTTTCTTTCCTCTCTGGGTACCACGAAGCCTGAACTTGGCACACTGCACCCAGCCGGTGACTGTGCACTGCAGACGCGGACCATCTGCAAGGATCAGCACTGAAACGGCTGCACTAATAAAGCCATTACACTGATGATAAGAGAGACTGACACAGTGAGGAATACCTCCAACTACAGCATTCTGAAACCAGAAACCTTAGCAAGATAAAATGACCTCAAGCTAAATCTGTATCTGCATTTGTAATCTTAATGCTTTGATACTAGCCTCGGCTTGCCCTTTGTTCTCAGAAGATGACTAATTATCTGGCCTATTTCTTGTGTCACTACATACCAACCCACCCAACCATATTGTGTGGAATGAGAGTTGAAAAGGGAGAGTACAATCCACTGAGTGAGAAAAGGAAATTTGATTGACAGGCTGATTGGTTGTCGTGGCAAGATTAATCAACAAGGAAGTAGGTTAGCGACACACAGAGGAGGAAAAGGCAAAGGATGAAATCTAGAAAACATGCAAACTAACAGGCAGCACATTGAAGCTTCCAGCTGAGAGCACAAAGCACATTGCAGACACACACACGTACTAAGACAAATCATGCATTTTAAAGAGCTGACAACTGTCACCTCTTTGGCGTTACTCCTTCGCATCCCTTCACTTGTTTGACACAAACTAAGTAAATGAGTTCCTGTCAAGTAGCACTGAAATTAGTCCAATCTAAATGATGTCATAATGAAACAGCAGGTATTTATTCAAATACCGAATGTTGAAGTGAAGTGTCAAGATCAGCTGTATGAGTATGTGAACCATTGCTATAGCCTCAGTGACATATCAGACTTTGAGAGCAGAGTGAGAACATGTTGAGGCACAGCTATAGAGTAGGTGAGTAATAGCTCTGACGTACCTATCACATCATCTCTCAGAAAGTGTCTACACACAAGCAGACAGTACTTTACAAGCCTTTTTTCTAAAACACAAGATAGTAGAGTTGTAGTTACGTACAGTATGTTTGCAGCTTTGTAAATGAATGGATTGATGGACTTTGTTAAACAATCTTTTAGTCAAAAGCTCAAAGGTTTTGTGTTAAATTTGCTGTAAGAAACAATCGTTAAAAGCATGAGAATGTCATGAGTGCACTTCCTGTTTTTGACTGTGTATTTCATTTATAGTGCGATGGCTGTGACGTGGATAATGAAATGCTTGCACACACCCGGCAGTCCTCCGCATGCCACCACATGTTTCAAAGACAAACAGGTGCACGCTCCGATGAATGCGCACGCTGTTGCATTTGTTGGGAGTGAATTTTGAAGGGGCTTTTGAGCAGCCGTGTTATGCATGTGAACATGTGTGCAGAGGAGCATTCGCATTCACGCAAACAGCCAGCAGACAAAAACCCCACCTTTCTACTTGATGTTACTCGGGAGAGAGAGCGGCAGACATCAGGTTAACAGACATTTCTCAACCAAGTGAAAACACAGTGAACACGCAGGTCCATTAGTGTGCATGTTAAGGGTGAGCCCAGCAGGCTGGCATTGCTACATGCATGTTTGGACTGGGTTGGTGCGGTGAAGGGCGTGGCTGCACTTAAGTGAGGGGGGAGAGGCACAGGCTCAGGCGAGGCAACTCTGCTGGCACAATCCTGCCCTCTGGCTTACGTAAGCCTCACCAGAGGGCTTCTTGGAGCTGGGATGCAGCACTAGCAGCGCCTACATAACTGCATACACTGCTACATCGTGAATATCGTGTTTTCAGCACTGACCCCTTTAACAACGAGGAGGGGTGACAACTCCAATGGGAAACAATGGGCAGAAAATAAAAGCCCTGTGGTGAAATGACACTAATGATTGCTGAAACGCAGCCACTGTGGACGTTATAATGAGGCAATAAAACCAGCAGGATGAACCCGTACATATCAACCGCCCAGTCTACTGCGCAGAGGGACTAGCACAGAGGATATTGGGAAACCTGTCAATTGTGTTTAATGGTGGAAACATGAGACATCCTAATAGGGATTTAGATGGGCTGCATCTCCATGAGTCCCACAAAAGCAAAATAAATATTTAATATGTTGCCAGGGTGCCACAGAGTGAGCTTGTGCCTTTTTGTTACCACTCCACTTGAGCAGAAGCAATGCAGGCAAAACAACCACTTATTAAAACGAGACACTAGGACTTCATTGTTGAGCAATGAACAACAAAAACATGAACGTCTAGGGTCCAAAGCAAACTCAGGTGCTGTCAAAAACAACAGGTCAGCATGCCAAGACACTCAATCAGCTTTACATTTTGTAAAAGGGATTTTCATGTTAACCTCATGAGAGGAACAAGGCACAGTTATATGAAGATGATGGACTGGCACAGATCAGCCAAGAACTGGGAATGTGCAGTTATTCCACTGTTTTTTTCTTCTTTTTTTTTAAGTGTGCCTCAAAGTAATTTTGTGAAAACAGAGGTTGTGCAACTTGGACTTTGTTTCCAAAATCACTCCTTTCAGTGGCATCATAAAAGAGGTCACACAGGAAGGACTAATTTGTGCTTTTGTGCACTTTGACCACAGTGAGGAGAGGGCCTTCCTGAGCTTCCTGTGAGGTGGATCATTTTGTGGGGCTTCCTGACTGCCTCTGATAATTTAGCCAGAGGGGTCAGCTTCCTGCTCACGTTAAGTCCCTGCTTCCTAATCTCTGGTCCTTTTGTCTCACCTTCCAATTTACATACAACATCATCATCTTTGATTTATAAATTCTATTCATTTGTAGGCTGTTCTGTACCAGTCCACACTCTCTATGACTTTACAAACACCACCTTGTTCTTCCAGTGAGGTCACTGGTCGTGTCACCTCGACTATAGTGGATTTGTACTTACCCCATTCCACTCCACGCCCATACTCACTTCCTCGCCGGTCTCAGAGCCGCTCTCATACTTAACGCTGGTCAGGCTGTCCCTGCTCCTCCGCCTGTCGCCCTCTGTATCCTTCAGGATCTCCACCACACGTGTCTGGTGGATGGGATCGATGCCCTGATGGGAATAACACAGGGACAACAAACAAACAAGCATATCATTATCAGAACGGGCGAAGAGGCAGACATAAACTTGTTGATATGGGTGAGGGTGCAAAGTTACATGGAGGTTTTAAGGGGATTTTATGTTTTCTGTCTCTTTTAATGAATTTAAGGCACCGTCAGAGAGACATGGGAACATTTTTAAATGACTGTGAGATGGGAGTGATGTTAGGGGAGAGAGGTGAAGGCTCTATGGGGGCTATCAGTTAGAGACAAACCACTTACTGTGTTGCTCTGGATCCATAGCAATGTAGAGAAAGGGAAAGAAATATCATGAGATTTGCTGTCCTAACACAGGGAACATATTTAACAATTCACAAAGACTGATAAGTTATCAGCATGCAGAAATGGACATTTTCAGTTCAAGAAATGCAGCTGACCTGCTTGCGAGACCTCACGGCGCACTCTTCCAGGGTCTCAGCAGCCTCTAGCTTGCCCTGTCGGCGGTACAGGGCCCCCAGGTTCCTCAGGGTGGTGTTCACTGTGGGGCTGGACAGAGAGACAGGCACAACGATATGTTTCCAAAGGTCAATTCTGAAACAGTTTGGTCCGAGCGAATTGATATGTTATGAACCATACTGCAAGAAAATGCTAAAACCTTGGAGGATTAAGACAACTATAAACTCATGCCGATTTGGTCACTTTCCAAAAGAAAAAAAAAAGAAAACGCCTTTATAAAACTATAAATGTGAAGGGATTCATTTCTTTTATTGATGACCAAGTTGTAAAAACACGCTTATCACACCGTGCCTCACCTGTTGACTTTGCAGGCCTTGTACCAGCCTCCGTACTCTCCGTATGGAGTGTTGTCTCTGTGCTTGCCCTGGAAGTAAATAAGGGAGAAGAGGAAGAAAAGAGTGTGAAGGGGAGTGGTGCTTTGAACTGGATCAGCAGCATTTTTCCGTGTGTTTACATATAACTATCATATGCCTACTAAGGCTTATATTCATTTTGTGAAGGACAGCGGCCTGGTTGCATTACACTTTGCAGAAAGTGAAATAATCTGACCTGTTTTTCTGTGGCACAACCTTGCATTTGAAACTTTCCATTTATTTAATTTGCAGTGTTGTCAATATCTGCTCTGCTTTTGTCCAGAATGACATGAGGCTGATTACACAAAGCCCTCACCTTGCTCATCTCCTCCCTTTCCTCTGCATGCATCCAGATGGGCTTGTTCTCAGCTGCAGACAGACAGACAGGAGAGGTGGTCTATACACAGTACAACAGGGCTGGAAAACAGATTAACTGGTTGACCTCAGGATGTTTCATGAACTATTCATGATGCAGGCTCAGCTTGCCATATTTCTCCACTGACTATGATAGAGCCATCAGTCACACAGTGGTGCAGTTTGTTTATTAGTCTGTCAAGTACACCTGCATTTTGGTCAGGAGACAATCGGTTTCTTGGATTGGTTCTATTCCCTTGGTAAGAGAAATATAATAATATAATAATAATAAGAAAATTATCTGTTTTGATCTGGAAAATGAATATTAAAACGCTGGCTTAATGTTTAAGACAGTTGTTAATAACAGTAACACACAGTAGCACATCTTTGTTTTAAATTTAATTTTTATACAGCATTTCTTCAGATTTTCCCCAAATCAATTAAGAGAGATATAAGTGTATATATCTCAATACAGAAGACATGATAAATGCACAGCTAAATATCTTTGCTGAACAACAACCTGAGCTAGTGAAATAAGGTCATACAGGCAACGCAATATAGAGAGTGAAGAGACAATATGATTATCTCATAAATATCAGGACACCATTTTCAGATACGAGAAATACACTTAAAAATGTACAAATATCCATGAAGAATTTATTGTCTGTTCATATGGAAATCTATCATGGTCCAACAATCAATTATTACGTATTCATGTTATAGATTCATTGAATCGGCCTTTAAACCAACAAACATAGAATCTATAGCTCCTCAAGAATAATTATTTTTTAATTATTTTTTATTCCCTGGGACACAAACTGTTGGTGCTTAATGCTATTGTGCTGCCTCCCCTTAACCTTCAACTCACCAACAGGTTTAAAAAATCCGAGCACTATTGTCAAGTGAAGTGACACATGAAAAATGAAGCTCTCAGAAAAACGTGAGATGCTTTTGCCTTCACTCAAAAAGCATCAGAGCAGTGCATTGTGCCGAGTTTCTTTCATTCCTTTTTCAAAGCAGTCAATCTAATCCCTGGAGGAAAGCCAACAGAAAGCTTAGTTTAAACTGAAAGAGAGGAAAATTGTGAGAGTTCATCTTTCAGACAAATAAAACCCTTTATTTCCTCAAATAGTTTGTTTAGATTCTTTGAGTCCTCTGAATGGTGAAGGTTGGTACCCTCCTTAGAACATCGTCCACTTTTTATCCATCTGTCCATCACTGACTCTGCTCGCTAGTGTGAGAGAAACAGTAGGTGGAAGATAAGACAAATGTGGAGGAAAGTTGAAAACAAAACACAAATCTGATCTGTATATGCTGAGGAGCAGTTTAGTGTAACCCACCACCATTTTTCTTGGGATAACAAGAAAAATATTTTTTATTGTGTTTCTTGGTTGATTGAAAGAACAATCTCCACCACAGTATCAGCAGTATAGAGGTAACTCTTTAAACATGTGCAGCCTTACCATCAACAGATCCAAACTCTTTCTCATGAGCACGAGTCAGAATCTCTTTGTACAGAACCTCAGCCTCCTTGTATTTCCCCTGTTTGAGAAAGCAGGATGCCTGAAGAAGAAAGAGAAGTGAAAGCACATTTTAGTGTTGGATCAAATGGGCCTTTTGACTCGCAATGTGCCCCCTGAGACAGCAGGAGCATTCTGTCTGCATATTTCTCCTGTGCGCCGGGACTCATGAAAAATGATATAGTACCGCAGAGCCTCCCTTGCTGTCTCTATACAGCCTTTCCATCATCAGTGAGACAGGACAGAAGCAGACGAATGACTACTGGCTCGGTACCTGATAAGCAATGCTAATTGAAACAAAGCTGTTCTCTGAAAATGACATTATATTCAGCTGTCTTTCATAACTTACCGGGCCTCTTTAGTAATGTTATTCAAAACAAAACCCTGAAAAACAGCAGCTGAATGCAAGAAAGTTTTTAAGGACATCTCAAATGGAAACTTTGCAGTAAGAAAGCAGTTAAGAGTTTATAAGCTGAACACCCCCGCAGAGACCAAGCTCAGGCTGACAGAACAAATGAGGGATTCTTCTCACAATAAAACTACGCTCTGTCTGTGTTTACCTTGGTACATTTACCAGAGACTCAATAGGGACTGTGAGTCTTATTGAAATGAATAGTACACTAAAGGGTTTGAAAGGAAGAGGGGGAAAAAAGTACAATAAAAGCTGATGTGGTAACTTGTCTCTTACCAGGTTGTTCTTGGTTTTGGCCACATTGGGATCGTCGGGGCCCAGCCTGCACTCGTAGATCTCCAGGGCACGGCAGTAGTAGTACTCCACCTCCTCGTACTTGCCCTGGTTCTGGCAAAGCAGGGCCAGGTTGTTCAGCTGTTTGGCCACATCTGGGTGGTCCTTCCCCAGGACCTGACGGAAACCAGCAAGCAAATACTTGAATTAACATTTTAATTTGTGTCTCAGCCTCAGTACCTTTGGCTTTCTCCATGCATCTCTGCCCTCTGTACCTCTTGCTGCCTTCACGTCGGCCTGCTGCAGGCACTCAGGAGATCTAATAAAAGGCTGACTGATCAATAGAGAGGGAACACAATAGAGCTTTCAGGCAAGGAGAGACTCAGTGTACCCTTGTGAGCTCTGTAGCTTTGTCATGTCTCCTATCTATCTCCTGCCTCGCTCCCCAGCGCCTGCCATCCATTTTCAGCTGTGCTCTCAATTAAACTCTCTAATTCCCCTCCGACACGGGAATGGCACCCAGCGGAAACTTCACAGACAATTTAAGAAAATCATTTGCTCTTTTCCCTATTTATAGTCGCTGGTGTTTCAGTAGCTCCAACTGACATTTTGGAAATATTACCACTGTTAATTAGTTTATTACAATGCACTAATTGTTCACTAGTTTAGCCTTGAGAGGAGGCCTCGATCACAGCGCTGTGGAAGGCTCCAATGGTGCAATCCAGGGATATGGCCTACCTTTTCTCTGATCTCCAGAGCCCTCTTGCACAGAGGCTCAGCCTCCTTGTACTTCCCCCGCTTTCCATACAGCACAGCCAAGTTGTTCAGCGTTGCAGCAACCTGTACAGACCGAAACAGAGAAAACCTGAATAAGTCCACTCCTTTGTCTGGTTTGCTTTAGTAACGGCAGCTTAGCTTCACAATATCAGAACTTTTTACTGTTGACATACCAGTCATGAAAATGTATATTGTCCAATCAAGCAGTCTTTTCAAAAAGCTCAAGGCCACCTGGATTACACAGGATGGTAAAGACCTGCCTTTGTGTTTCATTATTCTGAGTTGAGGATCAGTCTGAGTGACAAGAGTAACAATATAATGCAAACTGCAAAGCCCACAGAGCTGCAGGGACCAGCAACGTGCTTTAATAGCTTCCTTCAGGCTTTACGAGGATGTTTTGGTGCCACAGTATAAATCAGTTCTTACAAATCGGTTCACAAAGGCAATGAAATATGTAGTATATTTTAATGTTTTCCCATCGGTCGCTGTATTCCAATGTATTTGGTTCATGCTGGATGTATTAGCAGACACTGAACAGTTGTGATTGATTACTTTGAGGCCTGCAGGCACATGGTCAAAAGTCCATACTTTAATAGTGGAAAAAATCCATACAAGCTGACCGACTAGATAGGTAAATACAGTAGACTGTGTGGTTATTGCCTTCCTGTTCACAGAGTCTTGGAGCCATTATGAACAAACACCAGATGACTAATTTGATCTATCAAAACATGGATGTGTCCACACGAAGATATGGTTGCCATGATGATGGTGAAGTCTTACAGCGGGATGGTCTTTGCCCAGGGTTTTCTCCCGGATGGACAGAGCATCATTGAGCAGATGAGCGGCCTCTTTATATTTGTTCTGATCCCTGCACATGTGAGAGGGAGAGACAGGACAATGTGATAAGACTGAATGTTTCTCACTCTTTGAAGGAAGGGCAACATGACACAAGTAAAACTGGACTAGCCAGAGGTCCCATATGGAGAGATTTCTGACCTATAGACCAATGCCAGGATGTTGAGCATGGTGGCCACATCAGGGTGGTCATGTCCAGAGGTCTTCTCCAGGTCCTCCAAAGCCTGCTTGCAGAGGGGGACTGCCACCTCGTACCTGCCCTGGGAGGCATACTGGATCACCAGGTTGTGCAGGGTTCTCAGACGGGCTGGGATCTCGTAGCCTCCCTGCTGGGCTGCAGCCACGGCCGCACTGTTGTGTTGGTGCTGCACTGTGAAGTCACACGCACAGGACAAAGATCAGCTTGGATGTCAAAGGGAGAAAACTCTGAGCTGATTATATTGCTAACTACATTTGCATGCGAACAATACTGTGGTTTCAGGGAATAATTAGATTATGGGGCTAATTCAATTAGTATTGAATGGCATGACACAACATTATCTAGTCCAGTGTCCTGACATGGTTAGTCAGGTTAAATTACTAGGAGAAGGATGTGACACCAGATATTTAGGTCTATGTGATGTTACTATCAAACCAAAAAAATCCAGATTGCCCTGTGGAACATTCACTATGTAAAAGTGTCAATATTTTGACCACAAGAATAAATGCTTTTGGATAAACATGTATTATTTTATTTGGCATGATGACTATATCATTCTGGGAGAACACTCCTCTATCATAGGAAAGCTGCGTTATCAGGTTTTACAGTCTAATGGGTGTGTAAAATCAGAATGTCATGCTAAATTAGGAAACACAGTTGTTCTTACTTCCTTGGCCATGCTCCTCTTCATCATTGGGGAAGAGGTCGTCCAGGGAGTCCTTCGGTGTCTCTCGGTCCTTCTCCTCCTGCTGAGAAGATAAAACAAACCTGCCAGTCAGATTCTCTAATGCACAGCAAGAATCATGGACTCGAACTCAGGAACCATTTATATCAGATATGTGAAATGATACAAAGACAGGTAACATAAACAAACCTGAAATGAAGAATGACAATCCAATCCAATTACCTCTAAGCAAGCATGTGAGATAATGTTTGCAAGCTTGATACTTATATGATTATATCAGAGTAGGGTGATGCTGAGCATCACAGATACAATTTACCATCTGGCAACACTGTCATGTAGTTTTATTATTTTTTTAAACATTTAAGTCAACCTGTCTCAGATGATAATACCTCATATATAATAGTACGCATCAAAGATAGACGAAAGAGTAATATAACCTTATCAGCCAGTTACATATAAGCAATTGGAATCACATGTCCTGCATTGTCCTTTGAGAGAAAAAACAAAATCAGAAAACATAAGGGAGAAATTTATATTTTAAATCTTTTGGTTTCATGATGGGGACCCATAGTTTTGCAATCATTTAGAACACTGTTGGGAATCTGTCTATGGAGATGGAGACCTTGTTTCATTCCAGCCAATCAAATCTTGCATAAAGCAGCAACATCAGTGGTCTATCATAGGCTGAGCAGACGGTCCCACTGAGTCAGACAACAACACAATAGCCACAGACTCTGAACAACAACCCAACATTAGCTTCCCTGCTAAGTCTCCTTCTTATCTAACTTAAAACACATGCCGTGTCTTGCACCTTAGCTTGCTTTACAAGCCACAAAACAAACAGCTACCGGAGAAAAAGTGCTCTGCTAACATTAGTTTAGCTAATTAGCTGCTCGGGTGCAGCACATTAAACATGTAAACGTACACGCGAATGCCACTTCAGTTCGGTGAGATGTTGGTGTAGTCCTTACTCTTAAAATCCACTGCTAACAACACATTGCCTGTTCATGCCCTGTAGCTACAGCGCAAGTTTGTTTACTTTGTCTCTTGTTCCCTACCAGCATTCTGGCAGCCTGCAAGTTGCTGTCAATCAAACAAGACATCGACATGCCCCTCCAGCTGGCTGGGGCAAAAATCAACATTTATAATATTTGATATGATATTTCCCTGAAGATTTTCTTCCTTTTAATAATACAAACTATTAACAACACATTTAAAAAACACACTGATACTGTTTTAGATGGAAAGAAAGGGATAAATAAATGTGATTTGAGTTGGACTTAAACACAGCAGCCTGTTAAAAGCTGGAATATCAATAAGTTGCTTCCAGAGCAAGAATAAGTATTCTTCATGCTATTGGCAGAATGGATTCCTGTGGAGTTCAGCGGTTTGCGGGGCTATTACAGCCTCTTTTTGTGACTAAGAATAAGATCAGAACATACAGCGATTCATCCCCACCATCCGATCAATGAGGCTCCGACAAGAAAGGCTCATTCCTGGAAGACTGTTCAATTTCTTATTGCTGTCACAAACAACAGCTGTTTTTCTAGTATCACATATCATTGACTGTTTGCTGCCCTTTAAAGTTCAATCAGTCATTTTAAAGCAGATTCAAAATAAAATTGATTTAAGTCAGTTCACAGCACAGCATTTGTATTAGTATTTTTTGACCATTTCTGTGCCACTTTATTTTATGCTAACTAACAAGTCATCTCCATTTCACTGTATAAGTTAAAAAATAAATGAAATCTAAATCCAGTCAATTAAACTCAGTGCCTCCAACAGAGGTAGTAAGGCCCAATACATTTTAAAGATTCCTGGTATGATGAAACAATCTAACCATAAAACACATAAAAAATGGTGGACTGAAATATCTCAAAACGCATCAACCCAATTTCATAAAAATATATTAGTGACTAAGTAATAATCAGTCTGTAGATGTATTTTTATTGTAAGAGAGGGGCTTCAGTCTTGATACTGTCAGTGTGCAGTACTTACAGTGGGTGAGACATCCTCATCGTATTTTTTGAGCTGGTTCATGAACTCCAGGTGCTTCTTCTCCTCCTCCAGCTGGGCCACGCTCTGCTCGCTCTTCTGCAGCTTCTGCTGGGTGTTGGCCAGCTCGTCCCGCAGCCACTGGTTTTCCTGGCAAAGCCTCCTCACCTGCGCACGCAGCTTCTGCTTCTCCGACTCCACCGCGTTCAGGTGGTTGGACAGGGCCATCATCACCTGGAACGGAGACAGCATTGAAGAGCAATGACATTAAAGAAGAACAAACTGTTGCAGCGGCGAGGCAGGAGAGTACAAACTGAGGCTGAATGGGAATGAATCACGATCACCACACAAGCTCAGTATAGAATGAGGAAGCTGTGAGGAAGCAGAAACACACACAGAGGAAGACAGTAACACATGGCTGTGTGGGTTAAATACCACAAATTTACTACATTGTGAGCCATTCTCTCTTTTTCTGCCAATTCTGATATTAAAAACTGTAACTAGGGCTGCATGATTCTGGCAAAAATGTGAATCACGATTTTTTTGCTTAGAATTGAGATCACGATTCTCTGGCACGATTTTTTTTCACAAAATGTTTATTGTGGTGGCATTTAAGGTGATTGGAGAGATTTGTAGTATTTCCTTGCGGTGCCGCAACGACAGCAAAACATACTTTACAATATACCTCAGACTGTTTGTCATTGTCTGGCTTGAATCCCAAATGCCTCCACACCGCCGAATGTGAACCTTTTTTTGGGCATGAGTTGGGAGTTGGGAGTGGGTGATTCTCGCCACTACCACTGGGGTTTTCATCCATTTCACTCTCCTTACCGCAGGCGTTCCTCCGCCGTAATTCTCACTCACTCTTTCCTCATTCAACTGCAGCAGGCAGCAGCAGGAGCAGGCTCACGTGTTGTAAAGACACTTTACCATTGGTTGAGGGAGGAGGCGGTGCTGCGTTTGGGGGCATTTGTTTACAATATATTAAAATGCTTAAGAATCGTCCGTGTTTAGAAATGAGATCGCGTACATGTGTGAATCGAGATCGCGATCTTTTAACGATTAATCGTGCAGCCCTAACTGTAACCCACTATAATGTACAGAACATTTTCTTTTTTTGTGCATGTCCTGACCAAACTATCCCTACTCATTAACTGCTCTCCTCATACCTCTACCACCCTGTCTTACCTGTGCTTCTCCCAGGCCCAGTTCAATCATCTCCACTGACTTGCGGAGCAGGTTGGACTTCTCGTGCACCAGGTTAGCCTCTTCATCCTTCTTTAGGCACTTGATGGTCTCCAGGAGGCTGTGGAGGATGGAGTTGTGCTCGTTCTTTAGGGCCTCCAGACCCTGGATCACCAGCTTCGTGTTGGAGATGATCTCCTCCTGAGAGAGCTTCTCGAGCTTCTCTTCCCGTGGATACACCATGGTGGACATCTTCTATGTAGCTCAGGGAAACCTGTACCGATTGAAAAAAAGGGGGAACCAGCTGTTACAACAGGCTAACCCACTGAACACTGTGACAACATTTGAACAGCAGCAGCTGCCACATTAAAGCACATTTTCATAACAGCCTTCCAAAGATGCAGCTGTGCTTGTTTAACACTGAAATTCACAAAACAGAACCTTAGAGCTCGGCTGAACTACAACTGTCACAATGCGTCTCTGGTTATTTTTCCTCTATTTAACTGAAACTATCTCATATACCAATGTTTGACAAAATAGAGCCCTGCCCTTGATGTGGACATACACCATGTCACTTCTTTGCTCAGCTAATGAGATCGTAGCGTGATCCACCAGCAACATGACAGCCATAAAAGGGGAAATAAACTTGTGCTTTATCACTACAGGGGAAATGGGGGATTCAAATTTCATGAGTGAAATAGGTCAACAATTCTTTGTGTTGTTAAGTTAGTTAAATACAGAATGTATGTAGTTCCATATGATAACAAAGAAAGGTACTTAAATAAAACATATATTAAAATGGCTATGCTCCAATTCAGTCTGGGTGAATTTCTCAGCTGCAAGTGTTGAATAAGAAGCCATGTGTAAAATGCCTGCAGCTTCGGGCCACAGCGACATATTATTCTGGTGGACAGACTGTTGGGATTTGGCACCTATAATAAGCTCCAGTTGGGAGTAGGGCTGCAGCTTGCTGTGTAACAGAGGGCACACAGATGCTGCAGTGTGGGTGCCTTCTGGTGCCAGCACTTTATCCAAACAGAGGCCTAGCTGGCTGCATGACTGGCTAAAGAGTCAAGGAGAGAATGACATGACAAAAGCCTCAGTAATACAGCTTAGCAGCTGGTCAAGTCACAGAAAAAAAACCCACAGTGTCAATAATATTGTGTTCTGAAGAAATGTCAGCCCTTTGCTGAGTGCATGGAACATGTGCTATTTTCCCCAAACAGTCTGAAGATAACCTATGAGTCACTGAGCCACGTCGCTGCTGGCTATATCGTGCAAATGTCAGTGCAAAAAGCGGCCCTGCCCTTCTGACTGGGGTCCAGGCAATGTTGAGCTAGTGCATTCTGGATTTTAGCAGCAGCGAGGATAAGAGGTAAAGGATGAGGGGGTTTGCAGTAATAAACACCAGCTGAGAGCCATCTGCCAAAAGAAAAATATATGACACCATTACTGAGCCACTCCCTGCTTTGCTGCTTGCATTTAAGCAATCGTCTATTAAAGCAGAGCATTGAGAAAATAAAAAGAAGACAAAAGCACCAAACAACAGCAATAAATAGCTTTTTACTTTGTAATGTGACAAAAGAAGAGATAATCGCAGCTATCTAGAGTCCTGTTGTAGAGATCTTTCATAAATGTTCAGGCAAGATGATTAATTGCTGGGATAAGAATCAAACTACTTGAGACATCTCAACATGATCATAAATTTAAGCTAGCACTGCAACTAATGATTATTTTCATTATGGATTAATCTGTTGATCATTTTCTCAATTAATAGATTAATCATTCATCTATAAAATGTCAGAAAATGGTAAAAGATGCCAATAACAATGTCCAAGCTCCCAAGGTGGCATCTTTAAATGCCTAGTTTTGTCTGACCAACACTCCAAAAACAAAAGACATTTTGTTTCCTGCCACAGAAGACTAAGGAAACTAAAAAATATACACATGTGAGAAGCTTGGAACCAGACAATTTAGCCGTTCTTTCTAATTGATTATTAAAATAGTTGCTGATCAATTTGATGAACTAATGGCTGTCCACCTTAATTAGTTAGCCTCAGGACCTCTTCTTTCAGAACATCTATTTTGCTGTGTATTTTCAATGGACCGTGGCTCTACAGCTCTACAGCTGCCACTTGCACTGGCAGAAACACAGACAACATGTCCACCTCGGTCTGTTGCGAGCATCCAGTAATTACAACCCTCCTGTGATGTTATGCGTGACGCATCACGTAATCACGGCTGGGCTCTGTCAGGGGAGTATTGTTTATGATGCTAATATATTTCGTGATGGACACTAGACAAGCACACAGAGGCAGCAAACTGCAGTCAACTAATTGCCAACAGCCTGTGGAAATGAGCTTTAGTCAGGATGACACTGTAGCCTGCGGACCACCAGCTGGAGGCTCTGGGTGGGCACGCGAGCAGCTATATCTGGTAATCTAACACTATGGCGGGTATGGGAGGATACAGAGAAGATACACGTACCTCTGCTGTCAGGTGAAAATCTCTCAACTTCCTCCAAGTAATAGGTACCATCATCAGGTTCATGAACACATTTACATAAATGCATTGACAAATTCAAAAAAATGCTTTATGTTACAAGGAATAATCTTACTGATTTTTCCTCTTATCCAACAATAAAAGTTTTGGAGAAGCTATTCTGTTAAATTCCAGAAAGGAAAAAGTGAAAGGTAAAGAAAGCCTGATAGCAAAGCAGGTATCATCTTGTTTAAGCTGTTAAAATGCTGAAGCAGTACTGAGTTATTAATATTGAACATATTAGATATAATACCCAGGGGATGACAGTGAGCATCTCTCATCTGCAATTTAGCACTTTATTGCTCGACGATCATCTCTTTATTTTCATTTTACAGGAAGAAACAGAGAGCAGTTCATGGCTAATTCGCAAAGACAGCCAACCTCTTCAGAGAAGAGCAGAATGACAAGATCTATTAAGCATTTTTCATCACACATCAAACAAGCCCATTCTAATAAAACAAAGCATATAATCAATTAATGCTAACATGCACCCTTTCTAAACCATGTTAAGGGTTTTCAGATCATCAAATATATAAAAACAGTTTTTGTTTACTAGTCATGGTAGTATGTTGAAAACAGAATGACCAGAGGGCTTGCAGTCAGCTGTTGCAAGCATGCAGCACAGTAAAATATACTAAAAGTAAAGTTAGAGACAAGTAGAAATATGATTTTGGGAGAACTTACATGGAAGAAAAACAGACCGTAGCACAGCTAACTGACCTGAACATAAATGACTGTGCCCTTTACATAAAAATGCCGCAAACAAATTAAGTTGAACTCTAATTGGCATGGTTAAAGAGATTTCTGTCTGTCTGTGTTTTGAGTTAAAGAGCATTTAGAGTCATACGCTATACCTACAGTCATGGTGGGGATTATAAAACCTTAACTTCACATGACGACATGTCAGAAAGATGAGGAGAAGTTTGCTTTGCCATCAGAGCCTACAGTACATTTCTCCCTGACAATGTCTGGTGCCAAAGCTCTTACCTGCTCCAAACAAGATATGAAATGATCTCTTTGAAAGATCAGGCATATTCACAGATCAGACAGCTTATTACCCTGTGCAGTTACTCCGAGCCTCAGCAGTTTACCGCCTGTGTGGATGAAAGGCCTGACTAGCTGGGAATGCACAGTAGCTAACAAAGAGTGGAACTGCTTTCATGTCAGTCAGGGGAGAAACGAGCAGCTTCGCTTTGATAAAATACACAAACACCTGTTCTTCAGATGGCTGAAGTTAATATTTTCCAAGTCTTTAAAGAGGTGAGATAAAGTCCAACAGGCTTGTTGTTTTTCTTTTAAAACACTGCCCTTCAATTGATCTTTAACATTTACTTTTACTTGTGACATACACATGACGTGCACATAAAATAAAAGATAGTATTAAAGGCTAAAACACAACAGACTGACTAAATGAAATGACGGATTATGTACCAGCTTTAATTCATGAGGCCCACAATATGACTTGTCATACTGCTGAAATCGATCACAGTGTTTTTGGGACAATACAAAAAAATGCAGTCACCATGTACATGTTACACATTACAATATACAACAGCACATATCCCCTTGATTTGGGCGTTTATCCAAATGCCCTCATGATCAGGATCAAGTATTAAGGTTCAAGGTTCAGTAGCAGCAAGTTAGGTAGAGTAAGAAGAAATGTTCACTGCTTAAAGCAAGCAAAAAGTAAACACAGGCACATGAGGTAACCATTTTAAGCAAATCTCTCAGCCCTGAGCTACTTGACCTATCATTTTAATACATACGCCACATAGATAAGACATGGTGCAATAATAGATGTTCCTGCCTCTCACTGGTACTTTGTAACAAATGGAGTATTTTACGATGTAGCTTTCCAATCAGATTGCAATCCGAAACCATTCGAGTGGCATGTTTATACAATACATAGGAGCATTAGAGTGAAACAATATATCCTAAGCAAGGTGGTCATTACTTGTGAGGGAAAACGATGGAAAACAGCTGACAAAATATGAAAATGGGGCAAATTACACTCTCAAAGAATCTTTATATCCATTACAGAACCCACTAAACGCCTGCTAAAGGCTTCTTCTATCATTCATGCTGGCTGTGCTGTCAGCTGCTACAGCTTGCTGGACCAGAAAACTAACCTTGGTTTCAGTGGCAGATCAGAGCCCCATAGTTTAGTGCAGAGAAAAGCTGATGAGATAATGACTCCTCCTCCAGCAATAGCGCTACACGCCAGCAAAGTGCATCATAGAACTGCTGAGCTAATCCAAAGTGATGCTCCTTAAAATGAAAAAGGAAACCTTCAGACAGAGGCCAATGGAAATGAAGCCGGACAGGAGAGAGAGTGATGAGTTCCGATGGTGGGGGGAGGAGGACGAGAGCTGCTCGCAGGATGATGATGACCTTCCCACTGCTCCGTCAGAACAACCAACATCAGCTCAGGGCGCACATCAAGAGACAGCCCCGCCCACAGCGGGAAGAGAGCATGGAGGAGCAGGTCGGATGGGGGAGGGAGCCATCCTGATCTAGACTCTGCTCCTCTATACTCATCAGACACAAAGAATAGCTCTAATGAGACACAATGGAATAGACTCAATGACACTATTTACAGGCTCAAAAGAAGCTTCACATGCCACCAAGGCAGAGGGCACACGACACACTGCAAGGTTAAAACCTACTGTCTTGTGGTACAATACAGCATATGCGAAAATATGACAGTGATTTACATATAGCTACAGGCTATAAAGGTTTCACCTTAGCACCAAGCAACAAATATCTGGTGAGCCAATTTCACTTTAAATCCAAAATCAAACTATTTACTTTGTGCAGTCCAGCAAATGGTCACAAAATCTGGAGCCAACCAAACACTTGGATTGTAATGATCATATATACTGCTGGAAATGTCGATTCATTCACACATACTACATACAGACAATTTCCTCTGTGATTTTGACACGGTTGGATTGGTCTGAGAACTGTCTAGTTTCTGATAACATGATTAAATTGGCTTTTCCTAATACAAGCACAAGTCTGTCAACACAGTGGCAATAGATCACCTGTGCTCCATGGGTCTTAAGAAAAAAATCAGTCCAAAATCATGTGTTTCCACTTTTCACCTCGCTCCCAGAGCTGGAATGCAAATAAACAACACTGAAGCAATGTTTTGGGTTTCTTTTACATTATATAGGATATTCAATTTGTGAACCTAAAATAAACAAGGAGCTCAGCCTAGGTACTTTTACTAAGAATGAGCCTTAGCAAAAAAAGAAAAAATCCTCAAAGTTTATATTATCAAAATCCTGTCTACTAATAAAAACAAATTCCTTCAAAAACAACTGAATAAACAAGTTTTAATTTGACAATGTTTTGAAGTGGATCATGAACTGAATTGTATGGAAAAGATGACTCAACCTGGCCGGGAGATCAAAGGTCATAATATTGCAGCAATCGTAGTGTATCTAACCCAGAAGTCAATACAAATGGCCAAGAGTGTTATGAAAGACAGTTCTGTGTTTAAAGAAACAAATTACTGGGCTCTGGATTGGCTGGTTGAGGCCTCAAGCCGCACATAATCACATCTCCCTTTGACAAACATCATCATCACTTAGTGCCTCATTTCTAGCATCACTGCACTACAGTCATTCCAAGTTGATTGTGCTTTTGCACACTGTTCTTGAAGAGGATGATGAACTGAATAACCCTTAATTGTGCATATGTGTGTACTTGTTACTGCCAAAAGTAATTGCACATCCTACTGACTTTAGGGCAGGATGAAAACTCATTATAGGCTGCCATTTCAGAGCAAACCTACAAACAAAAGTTCAAGTATTTGTCAAATACAAAGCATAGCACAAGCTATGGAAACAGATCATTTGAGAGAGGGTGTGGTGATTTCTGGTATTATGACAGTGAAAAAAATTGCATAGGAAATGGAAAAAGGCAGTCTGCAGTGGGCACATCAACAAGCCAGTGGCCCATCTCTGTGCCATCTCCCCAGAGAGGCATTTCCTGTCTACTTGATGAAGTTTGACACCAACAAATCACTTTGCCTTCCTCTGTTTCCTGCACAAACAGCAATCCAACACACTGTCCGCATCACTGCCAGACACAAAGGGGAGTCAGCCATCAAGGAGGGTGTGGCAGGGCCTGGGACAACCAGGAGGGAAGTGCCACTGACACTGTCCCTTCTCATCCATCACTGCACAGACACCAGCTGCTAGAGGGCTGTTTCCCCACTGATAGTTGTCTGAAAAATGTCGACACGAATGTTGCTACTGATGCAGGAAGAGGCACCAGGGAGAGCATCTGCCTATCCTCAGGGGCTTAATGCAGAAAATGTGACACGCGTGTTTACTGTTCTCTAGTGTTCTCAACACAGTTCTACGTTGATGTAAGTAAGTCAGCAGGGTTAAAAACAACACTAGACATTGGATTTATTACCGTGGTAGCTGCATGTTAATGACTCTGCACAACACTAACGAGTCTGGAACACAAACAAAGAGTCTCCTGAACATTTGCAAATGACTTGAAACATAAAACAACAGATCAGGGGGTCAATCATTGGACAGAAGCGCTGCTCATTATAAGACCCATATTTTCATTTTGTTATGACTTTCCTGGTTTACAAAGCAGCTGTGTTTTTCTACTTCATCTACCAGGTTGTTAATTAACAATAAGTGCAGTTAGATTTTACACATTCTTTCCTTCACCGAGTGAATATGATATTACCTGGATGAATATGAATAAAGTTTATCTAACCTCACAGTGAAGCTTGCTTTTTCATCTGTTTAGCGCCCCGGTCGCCTGTTAGCTAGCTCCGGCTAACCAGCTAGCGCCACCACTCCCTAGTCGTTACGAGTTCACCCTGTACAAACCGTCGAGCTCTTTATTTCTGGACACGCTTTCTTAAATTTGTACGACTTAAACACACGGTCATATACAAGGTTCACACACTTGTAATATTAGTTGGTGAAAATACAGCTTTCACTTACCGAGAGCTAGGACTGACGGCTAGCTCAGCCCCTTTAAATCCAAAATGTCTCCAGCACGGCAAGATTCTCCCAGCAGCCTCTGCGGCTGAGCTGATGTGTGGTGACGTCATGTTTTGTTTTCGCCACTTTGGAGAAAAATCAGTCAGACTCTCTATCTATCTATCTATCTATCTATCTGTCTGTCTGTCTGTCTGTCTGTCAGTAGTGGTGTCAACAAACACAAAGGTTTAGTCTAATATTTCTCAAAGATCACACATTTTTACTTGGAAAATATAAATATAAAAGCAACTGACTTAAGATGATGACTTTAACTTTAATGTTTAATTCTAACTTTCTCACACATACGTCTTATATAGTTATATAGCGCATACATTAATTATAAATAACTAATACATTCCACCACAGAAAACCCCCCAAAGAGTATATAGTGACATCTGGTGGCTAACTTGAGAGCACCAACCTATACAGTCTATGGCACCAACAGGTGACAGTTTTTCTTTCAGTACAATATCATTTAAATGATCTCATTTTTTCCTACAATCAATCCAAAGACAGATTTTCATTTCTCCTTTGCTCAGGTAAATATAGTTCATCTTCTGTGTTGTCTGATAGTATGAAAATGTTGTTAGTATTACATATTTATTCACATGATGACACACATCAGAAAAATAGATTTACTCTAAAAATAAAACCCCAAATTAACTAATAGTTATAATGAACTCAATTAATTTTACAAAATGGAAGCAGTGCCTATTTGGCTGAGGTACAAAGTTTAAAAAGGTATATCTTATCTTGTAAATTTCCCCACTGTGGGACGAATAAAGTATCTTATCTTATCTTATAGCTCATTATTGTTAACCATTCATTAGCAGTCATCTCACCATACTTCTCATAACACCACACACTTTCATATGATATTGATTTATTATTAATCAATATTCTACGTTTGTAAATGTTCTGTCAGAAGTGACAAAATGACAATTATGAGTCCTGAGGAAAATATATTTTTCCAGGATGGCGAAGGCATGACTTGCCCTATTCTGCCACTGATTTGCTGACCCTGTTATTCCTGCTCCAACTCTAACCAATCATAACTCCTCATACCTAAACCTAATCAACCAAATCAACGAAGGCAAAGAGTACTAGCCAATCAGAGGTAAAGTAGGGCGGGTCACCACTTCGCCGTCCTAAGAAATACATTTTTTTGTGTAAGACAGCAATACTGCCCCCTAAAGGCGAATTAAAACCAGAATTAAGACGCCGTTAAATATAGCTATTCTTGCTGGTACACATACCCTGCAAGTTGTTAATAAGAGAAAATGGATATGTGATGAACTTGTACAGTCGATTTTAGATAAAGGAGAAAAGGAGCTGACAGCGTTGGTGTACACGTCATCAGTGCGCGACGCAACGTGCAGGACTGTGAAGGACGCCAGAGAGAAGCTCGGGATGAAATAACTCAAATATCAAGGTTGGGTTAACGTTAAGACTATACTGGATTGTATCGCAAATTGGATATGAGATAAAAGGCCAATCTGATGTAGTTTATTAAAACAGACAACAATGGGAGGATCAATTTATTGAGCCGGGTGTAGCTCACTTGATGGATTTCGGCTAAGCTAGCGATAGCTCACGTTGACTTACCGTTTGTTAAGGTTACTGCTAGTTTATGAAGGCAGTGTAGAGTAATTGAAACCTAGCTGATCAAGTAATTTTGTTTACCACTGATGATTTAATTCCTTTAGACTTCGTTTAAAGTGGGACTGAATATTTTATGATACAGTCAAGCTAATGTTACACACCAGGTAGTGGAAAGGACAGATTAGCTGAAGGCACTAAACTAGCAGGTGTCAAACTGCCTCTCTTCTGCTCTTCTTCTCTGCCAGGATTGTTGTGATGATGGCGGTGTCGTGTCTAACTCGAGCCCTGCGCTCCCTGACTGTGTCCCAGCCTGCTCTGCTCTCCTCACAGGTAAACACCCACAGTCATGTCAGTCATACTGGAGATCTGAATCAGCACAAGTTAAAGGCTTTATTGGTTTTTGTGTTGACAGACAGTCGCACAGAGTAAGCTGGGCACTCAGGTGTCCAGTACAGTGGGACAGTGCAGAGGCTTCCTCACCACAGCCTCTCTGGATCAGAACAGGACATTTTGGAAGCAGACAGAGAAGTACACCATCAGACCTATAGGAATGAAAAAGACAGGAGGCAGAGATCACTCAGGTAAAGAGTGTGCTCACTGTAAGAATGGGATAAATAGGTTGTGTGTTTGCAAGGTGGAGGAGGACGAGGCTGAAGTTGGCTTCTAATGTGCTGGTCAGGATTTACCCTCTGTTCTGTTTTCACAAATAGATTTAAAACTAGCAAATCTCACAGTTTAAAACAGTCTTTTGTCCTTCAGTGAGTTAATTAGTTAAGTGAGTGGAAGGTGAACAAATCTCCAAAAGCATTAAGATAAAGATGACACATCCCCATAATATTTAAATCAAGATTACATTTCAATTTCCATCTTTTACACTTTCAAAATAACACAAGAAAACGGCCTGAAGCAAATGTTTGGGCACCATTTTGCATGACATTGTATCTATTTTTACAAATAGAATAAAGGTTTAAAATGTGGCACAGGTTTGATTTGAAAACCGCTTTTGATATGAACCTTATTAAGTTATGTACAGTAGTCTGTGAAACCTGTAAAACTGTCATGTAGAATAAATATTTCAGAAATCTTGAACAGAGTGTGCAGTAGAGCTGAAAGTGTTCATTGATTGAGTAGTTGATCACAGCAAATTAATCAGTAACTAATTTGATAACTGATTAAATGTCTTGCAGAAAATGCCAAACAATGTAATTCTAGAGTCTCAGTTTTGAGAATTTGCAGCTTTCCTTTGTCTTGTGATAGACAACTGGATATCCTGTGGACTGTTGATCCACAAAACAAGCTAAGATTAAGCTATGAAATTTTCCTAAAGCGCTTTCTGACAGTCATCCAAATGATGGATCTAGAAAATAACTGGCATTGAAGTTTGAAAGACAGTATGAAAGCAAGCATGTTTGATCATTTTATGAGTATGAGAATCTCCTAACAATAATTTCCCACCTAACTCATGAATCAGAAGTGAAGTTCAGCCTCAGGTCAAGGACTTCCAGCACTTTGTGATGAATTTGCTTTCATAACAGCTGTGATACTCGTTCTGACTGGAGCTGAGTGATAAGAGCTGCTCAGCTTTCTTTCTGCTGCACAGGAAGGATACGGACACATGGCATCGGCGGTGGCCATAAACAAAGATACCGAATGATAGACTTTCAGCGACTACGCTATGAAGCAGACGCAGAGGCCCGGCCTTTTGAAGAGAAGGTTGTTGAAGTGCGATACGACCCGTGCAGGTGAGATCAGCTTTAAACACGCAGGACTCTGATTAACATGCAAACTAAAGGTTACAATGATACAGTTATGATCCTAATGTGTCTTGTCTGCACAGGTCTGCTGACATTGCGCTGGTAGCTGGAGGCAACAGGAAAAGATGGATTATTGCCACAGAGAACATGCAGGTTGGAAATGTCATTAAAACATCTGGAGCTATTGGACGCATGGCAGGTATGAACCTTCCCTCGAGAGGATGGAAGCAATGATTTGATCGGTTTTGGACAATCTGTATTTAACAGCAAATTATACATGATCCCTTTTGTTTTCACTTTGCAGTCTCAGCCAATGAGGGTGATGCATACCCACTGGGAGCTCTACCTGTGGGGACACTGGTGAACAACTTGGAGATACAACCAGGGAAGGGATCTGAGTACATTCGTGCTGCAGGTAATCTACTATTTGCACGTGTTTCGACTCCGTATTTCCCGAAGGCATGTTTAGACTCTTTATGTGCATATGTGGTAAAGTTAGGACTTATCACCATTTTAATTCTGATTAATCAAATATTTTTTTCAATTAATCATTTAGTCGTCTTTTTATAGAAAGTCAGTCCAAAACTCAATTATATCCCATTTATAGTAATTTAAAACTATCAGAATTGTTTTCAAATCATTTGTTGATTTGGTTTGCAGGTACAAGTGGCGTTCTGCTCCGTAAAGTAAACGGAACAGCAGTCGTTCAGCTTCCATCGAAGCAGCAGGTTCAGGTGAGGTTACCTGGATTAAGATTCCACCTGCCACGTTAAAACCATATTCTGCTCTGTACTGAATGTTTTTATCTCGATACACACACAGGTGCTGGAGACTTGCATGGTAACGGTGGGACGCGTGTCCAACATCGACCACAATAAACGGATCATCGGCAAAGCTGGACGCAATCGCTGGCTTGGCATTCGCCCTTCGAGCGGCTTGTGGCAGCGAAAAGGAGGCTGGGCAGGACGCAAGATTAAACCCCTGCCTCCCATGAAGAGTTACGTCAACCGGCCCTCAATCTCAGCCGAATAACACAGCATGAGTCTGGACATGTTTGGGACTGGACATTGTTGTCTCACACTTATAATCACCTTGTATTATTATTTTGGTCCTTACAATGAAATCGAATTGATTGTTGGGAGACAAAACATGAATAAAGACGAGCTGTTTGTACAGAAGATTAAAAATTTTATTAAACACAACTGCTTGTGAGAGCATGGAAAGAAACAAAACAATATAAAAATCCAAAACATATTTACATCTATAGTAAAACATGCAGAGTAACCCATATTTTTAGTGGTAAATTTAAAAATACTGTCATGTCATTTAAAATAGGGTTTGTGCAAAGACACTGGGTGGCATTTCAAGTAACAGGAGCAATGAGATGGCATGTTGCAATTGTAGTTTGACCATTAATGACGAACATTAACACTGATGTTAAGAGTTGGGTTTTTTTGCAGTGCTAAAGTGAAAATGCCTGCTCATTGATCCAGTCTTGCAAAACACCCCCATGCTACCTCTAGATTTAGGGCAAAAAAAAAAACCGAGGTCAAATACATTGAAATACACTTGTTATGCCCGTTTAGTACTTAAAAGGCTAACTCACATGACAAATTCCCTCAAACAACTCTGCCCTGGCTAACACTTCACAGCCCGAGTTTACAAATGTGTAAGGGCCAGTTGGTCTCACAGCTAAGAGAAGATGGTGAACCCTTCCAAAAGCAGGAGACAAGAAAACTTGACTGTATAGTCACAGGCAGACACGTATGGTGGTAGCTGCAAAATAAGCTTTTCAACATCAAGTGGCAAAACATTAAGTAACAGACAGCCATGGCGCTTTTCAGACCTCACAGGGAGCTTTAAAGGCAGAATGAGCAGGGTTTGACTTTTTGCGCTTTGGAAACACAGAATTCAAAGTTGGCTCCTATAAGATGAGTGCCTGGGATCTGACACCTGGTCACTATGACTTTACAGAGTCCCGCCCTCACGCCCTGTAAGCTGTTATTGGCTGGGGGCTACACACTCACTGCCGAAAGGTTGATGCCCAGAAACTTCCCAAACACAGCAAAACAAGAAAATCTAGGAAATATTGCTCATTCTGCCTTTAACCATCAACATAAACACAACATCCCAATGAAAAGGGTCATTTTGAGGGGGACAAAAAAATGGCCTTCTCTTGACTATAGGTAGTGGTTTACATTTTTAATATATCACCTCTATCGCTTCACCTCAAAACCAAAGTTTGTCCCAATTTGAGCTAAAGATGTGTAGAAAACCACATGAAAGTGCATTACAAAGTGAGGGACATGTATGAGAAATTACATACCTAATAGTGTTTGCATTGTACAAATCAACTTCATAGTTATGAGTTCTGGAAATATATTTGGCATTTATGTCAAGGAAAAAAAGGTCATTTGTGCTTTCAATTTAGTGGATGGGGGATTTTGCGATTCACAACAATACATCTTGTATATATTTCTATACAATACTAAAAAAAGCCAGCCTATCAAAGCTTGTTAAGTCTTCACTTTATAAAAAAGCAACAACAAACTCAACAGAAGGCCCTTTGTCCAAAGGTTTCCTATTGCAAAAGTTTCACGCAACACTATTCAGGGAGTACCATCAAACATATAGCACACCTACACAGACACACACAGGCAGTGACTTGGACATCCGGCAAGACTCCACACACTTTTCATCCTATTTTAAAAGCAATTCAACACTTGAATTGTGCTCGACACTGCTGTCAAAGCATGATTCACGTCAGCCCGACTCGTGTGTATTCTCCCCATGACGGGCCTACACAATGCTGAACGACCAACCTATCAGTATGTTAGGTTAGATACTACTTGCACGTCCAGCCATGGTGAAGCTGTATTAAAAGGACACAACGGTAATTGCTTGGTTACAATGTGCACACGTCTTGTAAATGCTCAATGGGTTTACATTTGGCCAAATGTGGAGAACTGACTGGTAAATTTATCATAATGAATAACTCAGTAATCTTAATACTGATCTCCACAGGGACCACTAATGTGTTAAATATACGATTTTAGTTTTCAGCTTAGCAAATGATGAAGTTTGGCCAAGCCAAGAGCTCCGGTGGTTAGACTGTAAAACAAACTTGACTTTGGCACATCATGGAACATCTGGAGAAATCCAGTATTTGCTAAGTTACTGGGGGTCTGTCCTCTCAGGTAAGTCACTCTATCAAGCTGAACACGCGGTGGCCATGTTAAAACCTAAAGTTACTCCAAGAAGGCCCAACACGGGTGGAAAACGCAGGTGACAAACAACTCAGAACCTTGAAACAATAAGACAGTTCATACAGTCACAACTTAATTTGGCATTCAGCTGTTGGTAGTTGAAATATGTTGTTTTGTGTGTCATGTTACCCTGCTTCTAAGTGGATGTTACAGTACAGTCTGAATGTACACCAATAGAAAATCTTCAGCACTTACAAAAACAAACTGATTGGATGAACTGCTTTCACATGTTGCAAATGTGTCATAGCTACATTCACTATAGCTACCTTCAAAAATATCTTGCTTGAGTTGTTTCTGATTTGCTTTAGGTACACAGTGTGCTTAGAAGCAACGAGGCAAAAAGAACTTGTGTTCCTTTCTATAAAAATTTACTTTTGAGAAAGTAAAGGGACGAGTAAGAAAACGGAGCACTGAGTTAGAAGAGAAGGATTCCATCTAGATTCACAGCAATATTCCAACTTTCAACAACAAACACTAACACTGTCTCAAACAATCTCACACACGCCACTGCACATCACCATCACACTCCTCCATTGTCTATAGAGTAACAATAAATGTAGGATTTCACAGAAATAATAAAATGTTAACAAAAACAAAGTGCAAACACAGCTGCCATTATCGAAATGTGGCAAATTGTCAAAAACCTCAAAATACTTCCGAGGTGGTAGCACAAATCTTACAAAATATTACTTGTTCTTTTTGTAGTGTGTAAAAAACAACAGCAACACCCAACAACATCAACATCAAAAACATCAAATTGACGACATGAAATTTTGTGTATTGAACACGTGGTTGTGAGTCAGTAAGATTTCCACAGGAAAACTATTACTGCCGGGGGCCTGTTGGCTTTTCCTCTAATTCTCTGTAGCCTCTCGGTGAGACAAGTGCAGCGGAGAGTCTGGTGGTGGTTGGGTGGATGGTGGCCAGGGTCACACAGGTTTGGTGTAACCAAAGATTCCCACCGGGAAGTGCTTGACGTGTGTTGGCCACTGGGCAGCGAGCTGGAAAAACTTCACATCATTCCACTCCACTCCATCAATAGTGACTAAGGATGAAAAAAGGGTGACAGTTAAAACATTAAAAATGTTGGAACGGATGCTTCTGAATTTGCACCGACGGTCGTTATAGAGCACATAAATTGGTCACATCACAGTTTTTATTTAATACTGAGGAGGGTCCTGACATCAACACCAGGTGGCAGTACAGCTTCAGCTATGGCTTCTGCATGTCAGTCTTACCTCTCAGCATGGTGTGCTGGTGCTTGGCCGTGCAGATCAACCTGCTGATACCATCAATCACTTGGCTCTTAGAGTCCAGCTCTTTCTCCTTGGGCTTCTTACTGAGAAAAATCACTGGAAAGGGAAACAGGGAGTGAGCTGAGGCATAAACCCCAACATATTTTCCTCACGTTTTTTTTGTTCATAAAGGGGAACTCCATCAATTTTACTGATTATATGAAAAATCTTTTGTGGCTCCAGAGGGAGCTGTGTGAAGTCTGACAAATGTCCTCAAGTGATGACACTTGAGGCTACTTCGGTGAGGCTTGAAATGAAAAAAATGAAAAAAATCTGGGGGTGTGGAGTTAGAAAGAAGCGAGCTTACCAGGCACCTCCAGCCTGCTCCTCATCTCTGCTCGAGGCTAAAAACCCAAGGCTACATTAGTAGCTTTTAGAATAACACCTGAATCTCTGACTGAGCTGTTGGCCGTTTGTGTGGGTAATTTACACACCATATTTAGACAAGGAAGAAGGATGTATAGAATAAAAAAGACAATCCTCTGGTTCAGCTGCATCGATTTTGATACTTTTTTTAAACTTTGATTTCTATGTAGGCGTGTGTGTCATATTTTCCAAAGCGTACCTTTCTTGTTCTTCTCCTTAGTGACTACAGTCATGGCCATGCTGGGTGGAGGGGTGAGCTCCCCTCCACAAGGCAGGCGGCTGACTTGCAGTGAGCGGAAATTGCTCTTCAGGGTGTTCTTCAGTCCCACGTCTCTCTTCTCGCCCTCTTTCTTCTTCTCTGGGCCTTGCCACGTCCAGTAGTCCACCTGGAGTCCCATCACTTCACTGCCCGAACACGGAGAACTAGAAAGGAAAACAGGAAAAGTCAGAAACGCAACAGAGAAACGTGGTTTGAAATGTGGAGAATGTGTGTGTGTCATGTCGTACCCAGCTCCTGAAAGGGCGGTGGACACAGAGGGAGACTGTGGGGGGGTGCCCCCAATCTCCTTCCCATACGGACCAGCCGATGGGGGCGTTGGGGAGGACAGGATGCTTGTGTTGCCCACCATCGCATCATCTGAGTCCACTGCAAATTGCGAGGGGGATAGTCTCATACACAAAGCTTCAAAGTAAAACTGCTTATGTTGAAATGCATGACTTCTAGCCATAATCAAGTAAATGAAGTCAAATAAATAAATACATTTTCTCCTTTTTCTGAATCTGTATCTGGTGAGTTAAATTCTGTTTCAGCACAAAGAATCAACAGTAAAATGTAGAATGCACTAACCTGACAGAATATGACCACACCTTTAAAAAAAAGCTCTTCCTTACCTGAAGTTGAGAGGCTTTGTTCCACAATCCCAACTTTCACAACCTGCAAGAACAAGAAAGGCGTCAGTGTGAAACTAAATTAAACACAGGAGAAATTTATAATTCTGACACCTTTGCAGAAGGAAATTAATTCTCACCCCAATAAATGGCACAAATTTCTGACAGGAGTCCTCATCAGGGCTGTAAACAGACGGAGAGTAAAGAAAGCAGTGAGTATGAGCAGAGGTGGGTTTCAACACTCCAACACTCCAGAGGTGCACATGAACAACCAATGGTCCTGGAGGAAGATGGTGCTGGCATGTCCTCAACCATGTCCCATCACAGCACAAATGGCACATGACTGGCTTTGAGTGGAATGGGGTCATCTTGGGGTCATGTTACAATGAGATGAATGAGAGGACTGCTCCTTACAACCAAAAGAAGAGTCTTTCTTATCAGCAGTGCTCGGATAAGAGAGCTGTTTTTATACATGGGACTAAAGGTGTCCAGCTGTATTAACTGTATGGTAAATTCACACTACTACTCTGAACATGTCACTGGTTCAGCAATACATACTTCAGGACACTAGTCATTTATTATAATTAAAATTTAATAGACACAGGGCACAGCGACAGATTCAGAAATGCACCCAATGATCTGGAAGGGAAGAGCTGAGATAGTTTAAACTACAGTTTCTATCCTCTAATAGTGCAAATAAACAACTAAACTAGCCGGTGAGTCTCTCCCAGTCTTTCATGAGCCTGCAAAATAAATCGCACCCACAGCAAACAACGGATGGGTAGCACTGCAGTCTCCGGCAGTCTTACCATCTTGGGCGTCAGCGCTGTGTTATACTCTATATTTCAGTGATGCTACAGATTATAAGATGTAGATTTTGCAAAGCACCACCGCAATGGAGCAAAACACACCAGCTGTTCGTAAATCCATTATTAACTTTGTGTGTGAAGTCATTCCTGAATTCTCAGTAACAACTAGCTAGCAATTATATGGGGGCAAGTATGAATACAAAATTTAGCTGCCTTTGTACTATAAATGCAGGTATAACTTTATAGTGTTATATCTATACTGTATATGCATACATGGAGAAGTATATGTGTTTCAGAGTTAGTAATCAACTTAGAATGAGTGGGAAATATCAGATTAACATTACCAAGGCTATTACTCCTTTGACTGATACTGAAACAATTCTTTGACCTTCCAGCATTCAAAGCAGTCAATGATATTGAGCGAAAGTTCATTATTATGTAGCAACTCTTAAGGACAAACCAACCCATGTCCTGAGATCACTTTCACATCAACATAAAGGCTGATTTTCTTGTGGGTTATTCTGAATGACTTCTATTCATCTAACAGTGCTTGTGATAGTGATGCTGGCTGTTTGAGCCAGAAAAACCACTCCACTTTGTGAATATGTGGGGTTACTTTAAAAGGTTGTTAGGCAAATCTTCACAGCAAAAACACAGAGGACAGAGTAAGAATCAGAGTCACACCAAACCAAAGACACAAGTCAGGACAGAGTGCAAAGTGAAGTTACAGTGAGTATCGAGTGTGAAAAGGAAAATGTTAAGACAGCAAGGAGGTCAAGCCAAATGGAGGAGAGAAAATAAGGAGGGCAAATCAAAACAAGAGTTGAATTAGATACCTGATGTAAAAATCAAAATACAAACTCCTTTTCCTTGAATGCAAATCAAAGGGGGAAAGGGGGAAGAAGGAATGCAACAGTGTTAAAAATGTGTGTTGTATTTAGTACCTTCTGACCAATAGGAAGCCACTCTCACAAAGAGGGGAAGGGTTTGGTCAAACCTCAGAAACAAGCAAATGCACACAGAAATGCAACGGGCTGTCTGTTGAGTGCATCTGCGTTGAAGTAGAAAAATGGAACTCCTGCTCTATCAAATTTAACAATCAGCCATAAGCCTTTTATCAAAATATGAACTTGAAATGGACCAGATGGTCTAACACATGCGACTACAGTAACAATTGAACTGAGGGTCATTATCATCGCACATCGCAGCCACTTGTAGGTGTTGAATATATGTGCCTGCTTGCATGCATATGCATTTAAACATCTTCCTCATGCAGCTCAGATCAGTCGTAATCATAGTTTAATTTGCAATGAGAAAACAGACTGAATATTAATGTCAGTATTCAAAGTTAGAGATCATTCCAACACGGGCGTGCTTCAAAAATGAGCACAGAAAAAGCACAAAAACATACATGCGTACACAAACATATGCATGAGTATGCTCAAACTTCAATAATCAAAGTGACTTTACCTCTTCTGTTTGTAGGTGAGCATGGCTTCTGAGATGGGGAACTGGTGGGACACGTTTGCACCGGCCAGATACTGAACGACTCGTCCTGCTACATCTATGTTATCTGCAGAGAGCAGACAGACAGGTTGTTAACAACATGCCTCGTCTGTTCCATATATGACTAACAAGCAGCGAGACAACGGACGCGAAAACCCAATTTTCACATAGCGCAGATCGCTAAGAGAGCGTGCATTAATCATTTGCATTCTGCCGAATTAAGGAGATGGAGGGGGTGCCGAGCGTAAAATGTCATTAAAATGTGGGTGAAGTCAGCCATACGACACACAAGATGAATTGTGTGTCAAACAGGATGCCTGTGGGCCAGGTGCAGCCCGGCACACATTTGTGGAGAGTTGAAATGTGGAAACGTGGTGATTCTTAATGTCTGTTTATTCTGACCTACTGTCTCTTTGCAGTTTAAAGTCAATCTCTTTGTCAAAGAAAGCACTTGCAGGCAGATCCTGTCCAAACACAGCCTTTTGTGCTGTGATGACAGCTAATGTCAAAGATAAAAGAAAAGATGGAGGAGCCAGTACTTTTTTTTTTTTTTTTTTTTTTTGAGATGATTGAACATGGTGTGTGTGGAACTAACTTTTGCACCTATGGGGTGTAAATTAAGTGAATTACTAGGTGGGGACAGTGAGCTATCAGGCTTGTTTGGGCAGAACAAGTGAGAATTGATGAAAGGGACTGGAATAGAAGCTTAAACCTGGATGTGCGTGTGAGCAAACAATAGAAAGACTTACAAACTGCAGGTGGGTGTAAAAAATAAATGCAAACCTAATAGAAAAAGAGCTTAAACTCTACAAATGGTCCCAAAATAAACAGATTAATAATGGAAAATGTCTTTGTTTCGGCCTCTTGGATTAATCCTACATTTTAATATTTTACTGGTTGTGGCAAACGGTAATGAGCTTTAAAGCTTAAAGCATAAGAAATATAGAAAGTGAAAAAACCCCACAATGACAGGATGACGCACGCTTTCGAGCAAGAAATGACTTTGTTTTCAATATTGCAATCAATTTTGCAACCCTGGAGGTAAATATCTGAGTCAGAGCTCTGTCGGCCAGGTGGTCTTCTTAAGCGGCAGCAGACAGTTTACAGGGAGGAGGAGCAGTGCCACAATGTTGAGCCGTCCGCTACACTAAAGCAGGCTGTAGCTGTCTTTTGAAATTGCATGAAATCTCTTCTTCCCATCCATCAGTCCCTGACCTGTGCTCTGACCCCATTTCTTTCCCTTTCAAGTTGGCTGAACATTAGACACGCAGACTTGCTTTGTTGCCAGACACCAGAGCTATGTATCCTACCTGAGGCGGGCCGTTCCGTCCTGCAGAACAGCTCCCTCCACGCTGTGTCCATAAAGATGCTGTTGAACCTGCTGTCAAAGGAGGCCACATACTTTGCCAAGGGATGAGAACCTGTGCAGGAGGGCAGAGGCAAACTTTAAGTATAAAACAATGGTGAAAATATGCAGCATGTCAGGCGGATTTGTGCTAATTCTGGATGACTTACCTATGGGGATCACCAGGAAGCGTATGTAACTGAGCCAGTCAGGTGTCTTGTTGGCCAGCTGCTCCACAAAGAACCTCAGGATAGTGCTGAGGTAACTCTGGTCGCCCGCCACTGCCACCTTCATCGTCGGTGGTGTCTGTGCGTTGCAGTTACAGCTGCGGGGGTTAAGATAAGGAGAGGAGGAATGAGTTGTTAGGAGAAACGGGGAGATACAAATCATAAACAAAGTGGGTCAGAGAGGGCGTGTGAGAGAATTTACAGCTGTCTGAGTAGAAGAAGATTCATCTCTCAATAGGGTTTTTCTTGGCTTAAAACCAGTCTTACCAGTATCTGCAAGCCTTTCTCAAGTCAAACCAAATATTTCAATAGCTTTAGATCCTAATCCTACAACGACAAACGTAACCTTTAAAATGAGTCTGAAAATATGAAAAAAAAGAAACTCAACTCAGTTTTGTGAGGGTGATTAATTGCTTACTTCAAACACTTTTTAAACCCCATATTTAAGTCATCAGACATCAAAGGTTCATGAATTAAGATAATACGTTAATATACTATTATGTGGGTTTTAAAATGTCTTCATGTTCTGAGTGAAAACCCTGCAGCCAGCTAAAGCAGCGACAGCACTGAGCAAGCATGCTAACAGAGACATGCATGGCTCTACGTGCCACGGCCCCAGCTGGAGTAACCAGGTTGACTGAGGAGCAGGTGTGCGAAGGGAGGAAAAGTCGCAGTTTGGCTGGATTACAGAGAAAATACGTTTAACAGAAGCGGCACAGCAGACTGAGGCAGCCTTGTCTCCCACTGACGTGACTTCCTGAGCCGATGGATCCAAGAGAGATGGAAGAAGGCTGAATTTCAGCTTTTCATGAGAAAACATGTTCTGATAGAGAGGGTTCACAGACAGAGAGCACTTCTGCAGCATGAGCGATGGAGTCCCGGAATTCTCTGACAGCGAGCCACCATAAACATGCACTGTGTGGCGAGGACTGCTCTGAGATATGTAGTAGTATGTATGTATGCGACTCACAATCTCTGGATGCGAGTAACGATGGTGTTGAAGGCGGCCTGAACATCGGCAGCAGAGCAGGTGGACACAATGGGCTGGGCCTGTTCATGGAGCAACTCGGCTACATACTGCACAGAAACACACATGAGAGGGACACGATGAGTTAATGGATATACATGAGGCAGGGTTGGAAAGAAAGCAGGAAAAACATGCTAGTGGGGTACAGAGTGTACACTCCAAACAATATTTTTATTTTTGTATTTCAGTCTTTTTGCAATAAAGTCAAGAAGTGCATGTAGCGTGGCTAGCAAGTCAGCCCTATTCTGCATGTGTTACTACTGTAAATATGTGAAGAGATGAAGGTAAGTATGATCGAAGTGTTATGTAAAGAAATACACACACCTGTCCTTGCCACTCCATGGTGTTGATGAGGATGATGCTCTCTGGTAGGCGTTCGTCAGAGATCAGGATCTGGTTCAGCTGGTCATACACAGACTTCCTGGGAACCTTTGAGACGAATAGGGAGCAGTGAGTCTGAGACCGACACAAGCCAGCATATTTCCACAAGTATATGTAAAGAATACATCCACGGCTTGATATTACATCTGTGAGTCATTTACCTGCGCTATGAGTCGTGAGTCTGGGGAGCACTCGCTATCCATGCTGCTGGTCCTGTCGCTCTGGGCCTTGGAGTTCTGTCTGTCTTTCATGGAGGTGCTGCGAGGACGCTTCTGCAGCCTGTTCTCCCCTTTGCTGAGGGAGGGACAAAACACGAGCAGCTCAAAATACATGACTGACAGAGGAATGAACCTGATCCACTGGAAGTTAACAAGACATTCGATAAAAACTGTTCCAGATAACACATTAAAAGGGATAAAAATCTAAAGCAAACTGTGTACATGCGTGATGACACAACACTATCTTGTGTGAGTGTTTCCAGATGTGGTGATCGGCAGCGTACCTGGGAGACATGTGGTTTTGGGACTCTGTCTTGCAGAGCTTGCCAACAGTGCTGGTCATCCGTTCAGTGTTGACATCCCAGCTGCTCACCTCCCCCGGCCCTGGCCCGCTGTCGTCAGGCTCTGGCTCCTGAACCAAAAGGGGGGGAGCAAAGATGAGCCAAGAGGGCTGTAAGGGGACAATACTGATGTTTATCATACAACACAGGCACTGTCATGTTTCATCAAAATACACCGGTTTCTCTCTCTGGCTCCTGGTACACTCTGTATTCTTGCTGTGTTTGTGTGTGCTGCATCCGCGGCTGGCATTTTAAGTACAAGAGTTGAAAGAGTCGAGGCGGGGAGGGAGGTAGAGAGGTGCTGGCCTGGTGAATAATTGAGCTTAGCCGTTGAGGTTGGAGATAATGATGCGAGCCCACCATGACAGACGAAATACAAAGTCATGGTCTCTTAGCAGGTGGCTGGGGAAACACTGTTCCTGCAGTTTTGATATTCCGTTTGAACTGTGTTAGAGGAGCAGTGTGCTGAGCCGGCTGCCTGGCGCTCAGAGGGGACCAGAGGTTAGACGAACAAGGTTAGACTGACCCGACGACAGAAAGACAACAACAAACACAAACACCCCCCTCGATCCTCATCAGCCAGGATCTATCCAGCATGGGGCTGCCTCGTCTGCTCTACTGATCCATAAAGGATGACTCTGCTGTTTGCTTTGCCTGCCCTTGCATACTCCCTCCCTCTTCGCTTTTTCTTGGAAAACAAGTAAGACCCATGGGAGGGAAGGGCACTCAAGTGGAGAGGGCAGGGGGTTGAGAAAAGAAAAATCTGAGAAAAGAGATGCTCAAGGGGGATTTAGTTTAGAAAGAAAAAGGGAAGTGAAGTACAGCTACTGCTGTTCCAAAAACATACCCCAACAGTTGTATCTGTGATGCTGTCATCTTGATACCGGGCCCCTTGCACTTTACATCTGTCCACAGTCAGAAAGTCTCCACTCTGTGGGGTAAACACACACATATTAGACCATTTTAAGCATGGAGGTTACTAGTCTGGTGAATATAACAGACAAAATGTCACAGCGCTATGCTCCATCTGCTCAGGTCAAGACTGACCACTCTTCAGATGCATTACTGACCAATTTCACAGCGGCAGTTCCACAGAAAGCTTCTATATGTTACACTACAGCTGTCCTGATATATAAAACCTGAAAGAATAACTGACACGTGTGCGCTCAAGTTTGCTTGACTGAAAGTGTAACATCTCGTTTAATTCATTTCGATATTACATCAAAGACTTTCCATTTTGCCTGCAAGACGTGTTTATGAAGTTCGGCTGGAGACATTTATTGAGCAAAATGGAGGGCTATAGCAGTCTGAAATGCTCCGGGCTGTTTTATTACAGGCTAAAATGGATTCCCAGATATTTATAAACAGCACTCCCTCTCTCGCCATCAGACTCAACATGTCTCTCCCTCTCTTTCTTTGCCCTTGTTGTTTCCAATGGGCCATAAATCTCTGAGTAGGAGTTAAGAAATTGCTCCATCCAATCTTCTCTCTGAGCATGGGAGCATATTTGTGCGTGTGTGTGTGTCGATGGTGCTGGAGAGGTCATTTGGTGTCATTCCCTATAAATACTGCAGGGCTGTAGGGGTGAAGAGGGTAAGGACTGCAGGCCCCCGTCCCATTCTGCAGGGGTGGAAGCTGGTGGGTTGCATTGCACTCATGCTCAGAATATCTTGCCTGCACTATCATGGTCTTTGGGAATCCCTGAACCACAATAAGCACAGAGGACTGCCAGACATTTGAACAGTGCCCAGGGGCAATTCCTTTACATAACACTGTTTACAACAAGAAACTCTGCAGCAAGTGAGAGGCAGAACTTCATGGGTAAACAGTGAGGCTGGAAGGCATCAGATGGGTTTGTTTAATAGGGTGGATTGGTGATCAACTCACAGGACATGACAGCTCTCTCTGCTGGCTTTTTTGACTGTGTATGCTTCCAATTTCGGTCTGGGAGCTGGAGTGAGACATCCCTTCAAAGAACGGCCTGAAAATAGAAACAAAGATTTGAATTAGAGAAAATTAACAACTTGGGAAAAAACCTTTTTTTCTTTAAACAGTTCCATTTGAAGGGTCAGAATTACATTTTTTTTCTTAAATTGTATAACGTACACATATACAACCCCAATTCAAAAAAAAAAGTTGTGACGCTGTGTAAAACATAAATATAAACAAAATGCAATCATTTGCAAACTAACTGTGTTCACCAACAACAGTTTTACAAAGTGTTCCTCAGCCCATGTATTAATCTCCTTTATACAATCATGTGTTTGACAAAGTGTTGAACTTCACTCCATCCTTGCTTGTGAATGACTGTGTCTTTCTTTAATTCTACATCTAGACATATAGAGACATACTTGAGTTTGGGCTTGGGCGTGCTCAGGACACTTTCATTGTCCTCCATCTCTGGCCCACTGTCACTCTGGTTGTACACCTCCAGACTGTCGTAGAGCAAGTCCAGATCCTCCTCCACCTCCTGGGTCTGGTCGACTGGGTCAGAGTCCAAGACCTGCCGCACAGGATAGACACATCATCAACACATCATCAACACATCCGTACACTGTAATCAGGGATTTGTAATTATGGCCATGGATTAAATAAATGTAGGGAGCGACTGGTGCTGTGCCTTAGTTAATCACTTTCACCACTGGGCTAATGGAGCTCAAAGAATGAACAAGAAGACTGAAGGCTGTAAAATGAGAAAATCTATGCTATAAATACACCCCTGCCTTGGTCCTAAGCAGGCCAATTAAAAGGTAAGTGAGTGCTGGAGGAGAGCTAAGGTGCTGATCCTTGATCTGCCAGCTGCACAGTGGGGATGTATATCATAGGACCTGCACACAGGCAGGCTTGTGGACTAATCAGGTGATTAATGCCACTCCATAAGTGCAGAAGCTGGCAGGGAGCAGATAAACACAGTCTGTCTCCTCTCCTCCTCCTGGCTATGTATTTATAGAGCTGTAGCCCTGCACACTGCCCAGCCACAAGGAGGGGATTAGAGACAGGGAACGTGATAAAAGATCATCAGGCCACCTGGATCTTCCAGAACAATCCAGCAAAGCACAACTCAGGCGGCCTGGAAGCTCCTGCAAGCATCACCAAGTTAAATCACTCACACAAGTTTCTTAGTCCTATTTTTTAAAATGTCCTTATACACCTAAATGGATGAGTAAAAAGGTAGAGCAAATCATCAAAACCTATACAGTTAAAAATTGAACCTAATCTTATATACATCTTTGTTGATCTTTCTAATCTCTGGACTGATTTTGACATCAGAAAGAAGAGGGAAGAGGAGATCCAATGTGATGGATATCTCAGTTACTCCTATAGATTTCACAGTTCAATGGAAATCATTACCATTATAATGGCCTAACACAGCTTATGCACTAATGGGCATCTAGGGGTTGCTGCACACAAATGGTCAAGAGCCAGCTGATGACCTGATTACAAGCCATTATGTAGAATCCACAGAAATTCAAAAGGACTTGAGAGAAGAAAAACACAAACCTAAATAGGACATGTGTATGAGCCTACATTTATCATTAGATTAAGTGGCAGAGAATAAGGTTTATAATGGATTCTGCATACGAATGGCTGCTAATGGAAATACATGAATCATACATCCATGAGCACAGATGTAATGCAGCCTAGTACCATAATGATGCTTGTACCTCTGTTGTGGCAGTGATTTCTTTGCAGGCATTCTCCTCCGGTCTGGAGCACATTAGCAGTGATGTAGCAATATGTTGTTTAGACAGTCGATACTAAGATTATTTTCTCCTACCCAGAGGGCAATTTAATAACTGATACGTTTCACAGCTGACTTACTCAAGCTTCGTAACGGGCCGACTGAGAAATTCCAGACGTTTGCACTAAAATTCACCACATTGTTTGCTTCGACACAGACCACGTTCTCCTGGGTGTCAATCAAAACAAAAGGCAATTATTCTTTTCACACTCACCTCATCTGTTACCTTGAACCTCTTCAGCAAGGCCACAAACTTCTGCTTAAAGTTAGGTTGCTGTAACAGGAAAAAACATGCAATTAAGAGAAAAAGAACTCCCTGAAAAGGGAAATAACTGTCACGATTAAATATGCATGACAGCTGGGCTCGAGCTTATCAGTTCTCCCAGTAACTGTCCACTGGATTACTCATTCACAGCCACTCTATGTAAAGACCATTAGAATCAGTCCAGTGAGCCCACAGTGTTCATTTACATGCTCATCCACATCGTCCTAATGGCTTGAACAAATGGAACACCATGTGTGTGCTTTCCCTTAAAAGCTTGTACAGCAGCAACCACAGGTCTTGAGTTATTCTCATAGTCAATGATTGGCAAGCATAAAACTCCATGTGGTAGAAAAGGAGGCAACTAACTCTGGTCATGGAGGTGGTTCGAATCATTTTCCTCCGGGGCTTCTTGGGCTTCCTGACCTCATCCTCTTCATCATAAAGATCCTGAGATACAGAGGAGATAGAAATATCTGAAATCTCAATATCAAAGTGTTCTGACTAAATCCGTTATTGAAATTCTTCTTATGTAACATTCTAGTATATGTAACTATGGAACAGCATGTTCAGTATGACAAACAGACTCTTCAATTTTATTTAGCTATATGAGATTTTTCTTTATTGAATTTATTATATGTATTTAATTTGCCTGGGTATTACAGATTTGTCTGCAGCTGAGCATTTTCTGGCACTGACCTGGCCATGAACTGCGTCATCACTGGCTTCCTGCTCTGATGAGTAGCTGTCATCGTCCTCCTCAGAATAGTTATCCATGTCTGGAGAGCGGTCTGAGGTGGGCAAGCACAGGAACACACACAGAAATACATCAAAATAGAAGCAACACGTCTGGCATTATATTAGTCAGTGTTACATCTGTGCAGACTCAAATTTCAAAACTTTTTAAAACATGGACCTAGAGAAGTGGGGTTTACATGGGGAGCAGAGCAGAATAAAGATTTCCTTTAGGAACCAATTTGTTCAGAGCAAAATGAAATCAAATCTGCTACTTCAGTAAATGTTGGAAAGGAAAATATGTGAAATATGCAAAACAGTATAATTATATTGTAAGGTAAATGTTGTTTATAGCATATTTTTCACAAGTATCAGAGGGAGCCCAAAGACAATTTTCCATCTTGTGTAGATAAAGTTGCTTAATTTCCGGTTCTATTCTGCAGAGTTCATCAGTAATGAACTGTTTTGACTGCTTGGCAAGATTAATGAACAAAATATATGGTAATGCAAAAACATTTTCTGTGCACATAATTAAATGCTAAATTTGCTCACTGAAATGTAATGAAACTCTTATTATATGCAAATTAGCTGAGCTCTTTTGAGATCCATGTCTTACATTCTGATTAAGTTTTAATGACATTTTCGTGGCTGAAACAATTTTAACTATCGTTCTTTTGCTAAATGGCAGATTTTATTGGTTTTGAACAGCCACATTCCGAAAGAGACAGATTTTACTGCATGTTTGACAGCTGAGGACAAATCAGGTGATAGAGATCTTTTTTTTTTAACAGCTAATTCAGACTTCCTTTTGCCTGTGAAACATCCTGTCCTATGTTTTAGATGGGATTGATGTTATTAAGGATCACTGCAGAGAGGAGAAAGATAAACATCTTTCCTTCCCTAAGAGTGACACTAGCTTAATACTTGGTGCATGAGCTCATCTGTTATGTTTGAGCGGCCTCCTTAATAACATCCAGAACAGCGAGGGATCAGCGCAGCAGGATGAAGGCGTGGAGTCCGAGTGGGGCTCAATATCTCTCCCCGTCCAGAATTAGACCAGTGTAAGGTAATAGGTCCTAAATCTGTTCAACTCCCAAAATCAACATTACAACCATAGCTGAAGAGAATAACATATCTTGGCCATAGGTTGGCTCGGGATTAATAGAGTTTATTCTGTCCTCGGGTTAGGAAACAGGAGCCATGTGGAAGGAGGGAAGAAAGAGGCCTGGGCAGGGAGGGCTGGCTGCAGGGTGAAGGCTGAAATTACAGGCAGGATTTGGCCAAGCAACATGGGTACAGGAGTGTCTAACAGATCCACGTAGGGGGACGGGAGGTTGCTGTGCCCACCTGAGGTTTTGGTCTTGCGGCCAGCTTGGCCGCTACCGTCCTCGTGGTCGATGGGCTGGCTGGACAGAGAGTACACACTGATCTCCGCCACACGCACTGGCGCCTCCTTCACGTTGCTATGGAGACCCAGAATCTGCCCTCCGTCTGTCGGGTGTTGCATCACCTGGACATAGGAAGATTAACATAAGAGGCCGGACATTGATTCGAAGAATCCACTCAAAAAGAAAATGTATAAATGGCACTTTAATTTTATCCCTCCTCTACGATGTTCCTGCTAATATTACCTGTTCTTGAATAAAAACAAGACAGGACCTGAGAGATGGATTTCATCTGCCTCAACATCAAGTCCTCTTTAGCTGAGATGCCTTCATGTCTTGTACAATCCCTGCGTACATCAGTCACTCTGTAGAGGCATGTCGAAGCAGCTTGGAACAAATAATATTTCCTCAACAGACAGGCGGGATGGAAGAATTTTATCTCTTTCTTTACTGAGCCAATACTGATCCAACAGAGATTGAGTTGGCTTCTGTTACACTGCTTTATGCTCACAGAGATTTACAGACTGATTACAAGCTGACAGCTATGCCATCTTTAAATAAATCTTCATTAGCACAATGCTGCTTTCCCATTCTGAATGTCTAAATGAGCCTAACCAATTTGCTCATATCATCCAATCAAACAGTACAACACAGTTTGCATAAACTGTTTTGAATCAGATGAGCTTTCATTCTAAGCTCTATCCGGGGGGTACTTTCAATATTTCACTTGATGAATCACTGTACAGGGAGTGGGCTCATTTTGCTCAAACACTGGCAGGGGTGCACTTGAATGCTGCATGCAAAGTCCAATAAGTGACTTCCTCCCACATAATGCCCCGACAGATTTGGAATGAGTGCATGAGGGAGTTTACGCTACAGCAGATGACAACATAATTACCCAACAGGATCCAATAATGGCCAATCTAGCTTTATTCATAGAAGTCTGTGGGTTGTTTCACTGCAGCAAGCACCAAAACAGCACAGCAGTTGAGGGGTGTTTTTAAAATGCAATAATGCATTAGTCTTGTTTTCAAGTGTCAGTCAATGCTTGTCCTGGGGCTACTGCTGGAGAGCAACTTTGGTTGAGCATTAATGGGCGCATCAGCTGCTGTAATTAGAATTGGAGAAATGTTACCTGTGTTTTTCCATTCCAGATAAGTGTGAGGCTCAAAATCTATGTCTAAATCTCAGTCTAATTATGTCCTCAACAAGGCAATTTAATTGATCTGTATGTGCTATATAAAGTCCAATTACCAACATTTTCTTTACTGTAATCCATAGTAGTCTCCCTGCTATCAGAAAGTGCCCTCTGTTACAACACTGGAGCACACTGGTTCTGCACAGGGTTGCAAGTGAATAACCCACAGAGTGACACAATTAACGGCAGCCAGTTTCCATGTGTGAAATCAATACTGGCAGGCATCAGTAAGCGAGGAAAGTACTATCACTTTGGGTGTTAAAAAATGGCATCCTGATGCCCAGTGGCCAAACATACAGACAGTCTGACATAACTGCATGGATATCTCTACGTCAAACAAGCATCCACAAGAGGCTTAATATCAGCTCTTAGTCCATTAGTTCTGCATAGCATGGCTGAACACACTGAAAAGTGCATATGAAGCCAGCTCCAGATGGCCCATAATCTCACACAGCAGTATGTGTGATGAGCATGAATCATCTGAGATGATGTGTAACACAGGAGGGCCCTCTCTCTGGCAACCAAGGCATGGTACACAGACACTCATAGCCATGTCAATCACTGTCAGAGAAGAGCGGAAACTAATCACAAGCTCATGTTTCTCAAGAGAAATTAAACCGCTGACGATGAAACATGAAAAGAAACGACAGTTGGGGCACCACACAGTACCTCAGCCATATTGATAACTCCCACGGCCAAAGTTTTGTAGCCCAGGATGGTTCGATTCTTGTAGCGTTTCCTCCTCTGCAGCATAATCTGCAGTCTGTTGGCATCCCTCTTCAGAAAATGGGGGTACTGAAAATAACAAATCATAAAATCAGATAAACAATGCAGACCGCATTATGTATTCATCACTCTGTAAGATGAAAAACCCTCGCACAGACTTATTTCAACACATTGTTTTTGTTACTCCATAAAGGACTATTTCTTCAATGGCGACCTGTCATGTGCAACAACAGAAAAATATTGTCTGTATTAAGGTTCTATTTCTTGCAAATAACTTTTTTTTCAATCACACAACTGATATATTACCAAAGACTGCTTGCATTCACTACCTGTTACCTTATATTCAGCTACTTCAAATCAAAGATATGTGTGAACAGATGATGTAGGGATAACTGCACACACCTGTTTCGAGTTCATGTAACAGCACAGTCAGTCTCACTGTACTCAGCTGCCAGCAATGAACCAACATGGTGGGTGTTAGATTCTGCATTCGTACAGCCAGAACTATTAATAAAAACTTTGTGTAGTCTGTCTGCTGGACTGTGGCTGAACTGTTGGTGAACTGCTGGTGGTGAACTCACTTCAGAACTGAACTTCTCCCTGAGACTTTGTACGTCACTCTCACATTTGCTCTTTTTATCCTCCTCTGGAGTCATATTGTCTCTGACTGCTAGAACTTGATCAAGTTTCACAAGTTGGTTGGACTGCTGTGATATCCATGTCAAATGCCGCCCCACTTTTTCTAGACTTTACTCAGCAGCGGTGTGATTTTAGCTGGGTCTTTTTGTTTCAGATGTTTGCAAAATTATTTGCACTGTGCTGGTAAAATGTGCAACTTTTCCATCTACATACTTCATGTCTGTTTTCCAATTCACTTGTCCTGGATTAATACATTTCTACAGCTGTCTAGCTATTCCTGTCAGCAAGCACGCAGAGCTAATTATTCCACATCTGAAACATTCTGTCATAAAAAAGTTTCCACTTCAGCGATTCCAGTAATGAATAATTTGTCTACGGAGTAAGATTTCACTTGGAACGCCATCGTATTCAACAACAGAAACAACAGCAGCTCATGTCCTCCTACAACAACAGCTAACAACTTTAATATTAAAACAGCTCAGTCTGATTTAATCTATACGAAATACTGTAGACACACGTATAAATAAACTTGGATATTTTAAACTTAGCATACTTGCTAGGACTTTAAGTGTGGATCAAGGCTTCAACACAACCCCGGCAGTAAAGTAACTGCCATATGAGTGTGAGAATTCACAGTATAATGTCAAGAGTGCTTGCCTGTAGTGAGAATGTGAGCTCCAGATCTGTCTCCATCAGGCCACTGGGTGGGAGGACGTACTCATTTGATCTCAGAAGACGCTTAGAACCCTGGAAGACAAAGTAAAGCCAAGTTCATTGTGAGCACACTTGCAATAAATGCTACATATAAACAATTATACAAGTGGGACTTTGAGGTTTACTTTGGAGGAGAGCTTGACATTGGGACAAATCTATTCTGGAATGAAACCGACAGCATTGTTTGTTTAGAGTGCAAACTCATCGAAATTCAATATGCTCCCTTTGGAATAAAAGAAAATCCCCCAAAAATCCCTCTTCTTATGTTGTTTCTTTTTCTTATCCAGACAAAAGTGACTTGAGTGTGCAGGCCTTATTCTAGTACCAGCCTGCTTGGCATTCACACATTTATGCAGTATCACACCTTGAGGCAGCCCAGTACAAACAGTCCTCCGCTCCTTCACTGCTTTCTAGAGAACAGTGCTACTAGAACATTTAAAATAGGGGTCAGGCGCACTGCTCAGGGACATATCAAGAGCTGGCGTTGAGAGTTTTCCCTACACTGGTTCTCCTGACTGACATAAGGATTCAAACCAGCAACAGCCTTATCACAAGCTTCAGCCTCTAAGCTTCTGAGTGTCTTCATCATGTCTTGAGAGGGATGTTTGGCTCAGGCAGGTCTATGACTGTAACCTGAAAAAGGTTTATATGTGGGAAGTTTATATATAGCTGTTATTATGTTGCATGTTGTTCCCAGATGAAGAAACTAACAGCCACTGTGTCAAGCTGCTAATGAAAACCAAATTTAGCTTTGATCGTCTAATGCTTGCTATTCCAGTTGACAGACTCACCACCTAAGCTAATTCTGGGACCTGGCACAGAGTTGGTGAGGCCAAACAGCACAGGGATTTAAATGCCACGGGTTGTCGAAGTGTCTTCCAAATGTAAGGACACCGACACACAGCGTGTCCTTGGAGGACCTGTCTCAGCCCTCACCACGTTTGTCTTACGAGCCTCGGATTAAAGTCTATCGCGGTCCTCATCAAGTTACGGTTTAATTCAGCCGAGCTTCCTTTATCCACCTCTTCGAATCTCGAAACGGGGAATCAAAGTGTGAACGTGAGAAGAGAAACAGCTTGTCAAGTCTCTGGTTCACGCTTTTATGTCAAGCTGTGAGTGATGATGACAGGCATCTGTTGTGTAATATATTTGGCAACTCATCAGCTGCAGTAAAAAATTCATAAGTCCTCAAAGCTTAGTTCAGGCATCTGCTAAACCTGCCAATAGAATTAAGTAAGACTTGGTGAGCAGCATGGACAGGTAAGGATATCCTGTATCTGGCTTAATACCATGGGGAGAAACTCTTTAATTGACTGATGCAGTGGGCACGACATCGGATCCTAATGTCATCAGAGCTGCTAAATCATGTAATGGATACCAAATGAAATGGTTGGGTGTGTGCTGAGGAATCATCACAGGATATTGGAGGGCGTTAGCTTTATTCAAGCATGCAGCGGTGCCTCTTGTATCAATAACATAATGTACACATAGCATCAAAATGATAATACATGTTGCATACAGGCACAATAAAGCAGATCAGTGCTTTGTAATTTCAGTATTTTTACTCCTTTAACTGCTTTTCCAACATAGTCAGTCACATTTTCAGTCGAATCATACCTGCCAACTCAGAGTGCATGGATGATAGAGAGGGCAGGTCAAGGAAAATCCACAGAGAGTCACAGTCAGGAAAACAAATGTCCAAAGGTCTTGTGAGCCACAGCAGGCAAGAGGATTACGAGGGTCTGTCACAGCCAACAGAAATGGCATACAGCACACACCCACACTTCAAGTAATCACAAGTAATCAGCTCCCTCCTATCAACCAAGAAGCGTTAACAGCCGAATAGAAGAAAGCAAATTGAGGCTTGCATACAGCTTGATACCACACAAATCCATTTCCTTCTCCAATCAAAATGAAAGTTCATAGGCCTGGTCACTCTTGTTCAGACTTTACTTATGTTCTGTCTGCTCTACTCTGTCCTGTGGGTTTCCTGCAGGCGCTCCAGACTCCTCCAGTGCAAAGACCTTCAGATAAACTGAAAACTCTTAATCATGTTCGAGGTAGGAAGTCCTTTGTCTTAATGTCATCCTTGTGATGCATGCAGGGATAGACACAAGCCTTTCTATGATTATGAATAGATTTAAGCAGATAGAGAAAATGCATGGATGAATGATAATCACATTAGTCAATATTACATAATCATCGAATCGTAAAATGTAGCACTTCTTGTTGTTTTAATACAATGATTATTTCATCAAAATAAAGTTTAAAAAGTTTCTCTGCAACACAGTATCATGCTGTTTATGAAAAAAAGTCAAGCAGTGTTGCATCTGATGTCTCAATGTGCAACCTCCACTTCCTCTTTCCTCGGTCAGTGGTACAGCACAGGAGCGTGCAGCAGAAAGTAAAGGGTGTTAAAGGGTGATAAATCATGCTCGTGTTATGCAATAAACAAATGCAATGGCTGTGCAATAACCATTTGTGTATTTATTCAAAATATGTAGTCATATTGGGTATTTTCTCATCCCTATATGGGCATTATGTCAAATATTCAACAGATGATTTTTGTTAGTTGAAAACATCCAAGTGTCAGTCTACAACCTTGTTAAAATACAAGCATGTAATACTACACATAATACTGTTGTAGCTAACCTCACAAACTAAAACAAACTTTTAAAAGAAAATTTAGTATCAATAGTTTAAAATGCATGAAATGAAACTTTGAAGAAGTAAAGGGAACATGGAAATAAATATATATATTTAGCTTTGCTGACACTTGCAAAGCATTCTGTTGCAATAAGCCTTTTTTAAAGCAGCCTAATGGCTCAATATGTTCCAGAGAAGGACATGGTGACAGTACCTTGACAGTAACCGCAGCCTCTGTTTTGTATATAAAGAAAAAAATAGTAGTAAATCTGTCTGAGTCTGACCTTGTCACTAAGTTGAGCTCCACAAAGAGGCCTTGTATGCACTCTTTTCTCATGCTCAGTGGTGGGTACAATGAATCAAGGCACAAAAGCTGAGCACTCTCAAACTGCCTGACATGCATTAACAATACAGAGCCTTGGCAAGGAAAGCTTGTACTGAATGTCCTTTGCCCCCCCTTCTCTTGCCCTCTCTCGCCTGCTACAATCTTCTCCACTGTCTTTCTGGGGCCACAGGAGAGGGAGGGGGGGTAGCAGCCTCTCGAGTCTACTGAGCTCCAGAAGCCTGTGGGAAAACAAGTTCAACTTCACACTTCTTCTCAAGGTTACTTTTTTAAACATGTTAAATTCTCTAAATTGGCTCGCCCGTTTGCAGCAACGGCAGGAAGTGATTTAGGGTCAGGACAAGAGCTCAATGTACAATTGGGTTAGAGAGGTTTTAAAGGCGTTTTGAGGCTTCTGCTTTCAACCAACCCACACCTAATACACACATACACACACGCAGACACACTCACACACACACGTAATTGGATCATATCTGGGTGTACTGCAAATGGAAGTGCTTTGGACAGCGGCCTGCACTGAAATGAGGATTGCACAACTTTCCTATCATAATCCAGCTGACATCAATGTCTGGCTACAACCTCAGGCAACTGCACACAGAAAAGACAGGACCCAAAATGCAGAATCATGCAGTGCACGTGCAGTAGTGTACCACATTGCAAGCCAGTGTGCAGAAAACATAGCAGAGGTTTGTCTGAGGAGGTCTAAGCTACTTGAAGTGACCCGGCGGTCTCCAGGGTGAGAGACGGACGACGAGCTCCAAGGGAACGCATGGCCTCCTGGAGACTAAACTGCAATCTCATCATCCCTGCTGCTGCGGCTTTGGGAGACCATCCAAGTGGTTAGCCATTACAAGGGTTGTGTGTGCGTGCAGGCCACTCAAGCAGATGAGACCCAAAAGAGACGGCCACTGTATGCAGAACAGAGAAGCGATGACATGCGGTAATGAGGCTTTGTCATTCACTGTCTGAAAACAAACCCCCCTCTTATTCCTCTGTCATCTTCTCAAACTGTCTCTTTATCCCTTCAGCCCAGTCTCTGTTCTTCCTAACCAAACCTGCTGGAAATTGCATTTAATGCTCCAGTTCCAGGGCTGCCGTGAACAGAGCTTTGCTCGGCTGTCCTAGGGGCAGCTCAGCTGAAATGGAGAGATTTCACGCTCTGGAGACAACGTAGCTCATGGATGAAGCCACACTTGGTTGGTTGCTTTCTCCTTCAGGATGACAGTAAAGGGGGGATGATTTGTTTCTCTTGAAATAGAATCACCCAGTATTGCATAAAATTTCAATTACATCTCATAATGAGGGGAACAATATTGAGAATGGGACAGAAAAATGGTCAATTACTGAGGCGTGAACGTAGAGAGCAGTAACTACAGTAACAGTGAATCTGATTTTAAAAAAGGTTTGAAGTTTGAAGGCTCTAAGTCAAACTGTATAACAACTGTGTAACTTGTAAAACCTTCATTTCATGCCTTTTTATGGTATTAATCCCTGAGAATGTCCTTACATTAAAAACGTTTAGATACTTAGATATTTGGACATATTAAGGGCACAGCGGAAAGAGCAGTATCTACATATAAAGTGTATTTTCTCTTTTGTCCATTTGAAGTAATGAGCTAGTTAGTTAATTAAGTCATCTTTAATTAAATGCATTTAAATGTTATTTAAAGCTAGACCCAGTGAAATCTAATGAATTCCACTAGAATCAGAGGTTGAACTAGTTTATGATGATGATGGTAATGATTAGATTTAGCTACTTCCTTATTTATGTGGTATAACAAACTTAATTACTAATATTTTGGGACCTCATTGAATTTCAATTTCAAGGAAGTAGGCAGAAGTGAGTAAAATTAGCTGTATCTCATCAACCAGACTTGTTACTGCAGTTAGTTCTTGTGCATTTTTCAAGCTGTTACACAATCTATGGCACAACATTTTCTATGGCAAGGTAAACTCTTAAAAAGTCAGATTTTGGTCTTAACACAAGTTTGACAAAATATGTAGTTACTGCGTTTTGACTCTGTAGGGCAGTGTGGTGACTCGTCAACGTTCTTGCCATTTCATGTTTTATTTATTAAAAAATTAGCAACACTCATGCTGAAAATCCTCATGCCCACTGTTGGTCTAAACATTTCCTCTTCCTCGTGTTGATAAATGAGACACACTTGGGCACACAGTGTCAGACATTTCCTCTTCCTTGTATTGATAAATGAGACACACTGGGCACACAGTGTCAGACTCAGTCATATTTAGCGGTAGGTAAGCCTGGGATTTGTGTAGCAGAGAAGGAGCGGCTACATATTATTAAAGCATCTGCAAAATACAGCGCTTGGGAAAATGTACATATCAGATTTTCTGTGATGTGTGGGTGATATACAAGCTTTTGCTCAGACTTCTATTCATGAGGCACTGAATCTTTCAGGTGCAAGTTATAGACATCGCCTCGCTTTTAGGTGAGTCTAATTCTGAAATTCACTTCTGTGTGGATTTTCTGGGGAAACGGCAGTCAAGAAAGTTTGAATGACTTTTTTCTTCTGAGAATTATTTCCACATGGCCGCCTCAGGGTGCTGTGTTCGTATGTGTGTCTGTGTACACTTAAGGTGTCCTCACTGGTCTTAGTCCTAAGAATCAACTGTTTCAGAAGCAGTGGACCATCATCTCTACAACTGCTACTAGGCTTACTGCTGGGTGTGTGTTTTAAAACTGTGAGGTCTGTCTGCAGACGAAAGGCAGGCTTCCAACACTCAGATGAGTCAAGTCTATGATCTTCACATAGTCAGGGGTGTCAGTCCATGATTATGATGTAATTTAAAAACCAACAATAGTAATGTGGTGTAACATCAATTACACAATATTGGAATATCTTGGGGAAATATTACATTGATTCACAGCTGCCGCACACACACTGCCTTTGTTCTTAAAAAAAAGATAAAAAGAAAGAAAAATAATTTTATTTGTACCTTATTTTTCTCAAATATTTTTTTCATTCATTCTCGGTCTTCCATACAAGTAAATACACACAAAAACACACAGATACAGCCAACTGCTGGTATTTGATATTAATTATATAGAGTTTGCGATATCTAGATATTGCAATCTTGGTAAGAGTTGATATTTCAAAATGTGATAACTAAGAAAATAAAACAAGTAAATACACGCTTCATTTATTTGGTATGTGTTTGCATCAGAGGAACTGTTTTTGGCATTTAAACCATACATAATGTGCAAGATGCATTTCGAATGACAACCCTGCGACTAAGCAACATAAGTTAGCACTGCACACCCGTAGTCACAGAAATGCATCAGCAATCAATGTAAGATGCACAATCCGCCTTACGGTGCTAATGCTCCTGCTTAGAGTGGTAATGCTAGTCTGCCATTTAAAGCACCTGAGTGGATGTGACTCACCAGAGCTTCCTGTGCAGCTCAGGAGGTTTTTATCAATCAGCTGGATTAGCAGCATGTCTTATCATCGTCTTGGCTTTGTGATTGTGTTCAACAGAGCGCAGTCCCGAACAAAGAATTGAGAAACAGTGAGCCATAGACTCCAGACCATGACACGCTGCTATCAAATGTTTTACAACTGAGCCTGATACTCCCATCGCACATGGGAGATTAACCCACCCACCTGTATTTTGACGGCTATAGACAGGGAGTTCAGCTCTTTATCCAGTTCTTTGAGGACGACCAGCTTTTTCAGTGTGAGGCTGCAGAGCCTGTGGAGAAGAGAAAGAACAAGAGAGGGGGAGAGAAAAGAAACAGATTAGCGGCATGACTAACACAATGTGAGCACACCTTTGTGACACGCTGTTGCATCTGGGGATGAAAAGCAAGGACGACAAATCAGCACTCTCTGCTGCCACATTTTATTCCTGCTTGTGTCTTTGTTCTTTTCAGGTCTGCAGGTATGAAAATAAATTACAGGCAAAATCCGGAAGTCATCAATTACAGCCAAGACAGCGAGTGAACAATCGAGACAGTCTCAATCAAACCCTATACTACTCGGCTTGGTGTCCCTCGTCATCAAGGAAAAATCTAAGACTCGTTGAGAATGGATGATGCACCAAAGTGTCACTAAATCAGTTCTCCTATTGTCAGTTTTATGGGTGAATTCTTCATGGAAGGTGACATGCACAGATGCTTTGACAAGCCACAGTGCAGCAGAATGCTTTCAGTCAGCCCCTCTTTCAGCATGCTGCTACACACTGAAATGTTGAACACTGAGGCTTACATGACTCACTGCCATCTGTTCATTATTTAAAAAAGCAAGTTAGAAACATATACCTACATATGTTCAATACATTTTTGACTGGGAGCTGTCAGACTGGGATCCGTAATGGATGATGTACAAATAAAACAAGTACAGTCAAATATACGGTATTTAATCAGAGAATAGGACACACATCTAAGTCAGAGGGTTCCCATGTGGACACGTCTCAGATCAGGCCTATCATGGAGGACACAGAGGCGGATTAAAAGACAAAACTGAGCAAAGCAAGAAGGCTAAAACCAGACACAGCCTCTTTCATGGATCTACAATAACCTTTAAAAATCCCCCTTCCTTTCATCCTCAAGCCTCCCTCCACATCTTTAAAGCAAGTCACTCCACAAAAAGTCAACAACTTTCAAGCCAAGTTTGCTAAAACTTCTTCCTGGCCCACTTTTCCCAACAGTCCCGCTGCATTAAACTGTGATCAGTCTGAGTTGGAGTCAAAGGGGATGAAGAAAGACAAAGCAAACAAAAAGCTATCCAGTCACCCACTTTCCTTGAGAGCCACTCGGCAACGTTCGGTGACTTCATTCAGGCACTCCCTGCTAGGCAAGTATGATTCACAAAGACGCATCACGTTCAAGCACAAAGAAAATTGTAGTGTTAGAGAAGGCAGCAACGTGGTGGTCTATTTAGAAATGAATATTCATGGGCATAAAGAGGACAAAGGCATCTGTGCATATGCGGTATGTCACATACTATCTTTTCACTGTTGACTGTATTTAAGTTCTTTGCATCCTATAAACTTTAATGTTTGAAAGGTAACTTTTAAAAATTCTAACTTAACATAACTTTTAGAAATTCAGTATGCTTGTTTCAGAGATTCAACAGATTCCATTCAAATATTCAAATCTTTCAGCTTTGCATGATGGGATTTTTGACGCTGCTTTTACGGCAGAGAGATCAGAAATTCTCAAAAAATGAGCAGCTCACAACAACACGAGGAACTAACAAACGATAAATCACAGTGGGATTATCAGCATTATTCTGCATGTCTTAGTGATGTGTCAAACTAAACAAGATCACACATACAGTAGATAGACAGAATCAACAGTCATTTAGTTGACTTTTATATGTGTTGATGCATCCTGAAAAAGAATACAAAGTTACATTTGTTTTTTTTTTTTGGTTTTAAATTCCAGTTTCATCTTCTTTTGCATAGATGTAGTTGTTTCACATTTGCGAAAAGGGCATAGATGAATATATTCGTTCATAGTTTTTTTTAATGACAAAATTAACAGCATAGAAGGAAAAGGAAGGAAGCTAGGCCAAAGGTCATCAGATCCCAAGTGAGGTTTATCCAAGCAAACCAACAGAATATATCTTTAATGATAACAATATAAAATTTTCAACATCAGGAACGGGCTAAGAACTTGGTGTTCCCATGTAAGATCTCCCTTCGGCCCAAATAGGTGAACACATAATTCTATGGCATTTTGCTGGAATCGTTTGGGCGTAAATTGCCAATCCACTTGGCTGCATGATTACCTAAGTTACCTCATGTGTCAGAACAACAAATGCAAGTCTATTTGAGGCCGGAGTGATTAAATGTTCAACCTTGTAGGTAGCCCCTGGATCCAGCTTGCCTTATGGTGAGGATGAGTCACCAGTCAGCCTCAGCTTTCTGTCAGGAGGGAGGGAGGGGAGACAGAAAACAGGGCTGATGGTTTAACAACATCTCTATCCAGTCACAGCTCCCTCTCTCTCTCTCTCTCTCAGTAGACTGGGATTCACATGTAATTAAAAAGGCTGCAGGCGCTGAAGGGGTCACCTAGGGAACCAGGGATTTTTTATTATTAGACAGAGGTGTTATCTCCACTCCTGCCTGCCACTGTGTTGTGTTGCAAGCGAAACTCATGGCCATCTGTTCTGGCCTGGTGCCAGTCTGTCCCTGTGCTCCTACCCAGGGCCAGTTCACTTTGCCACCCAATCAGTGACTACAGCCACAAACCAGGTGTCACACAACAGAACTGATCATTGCACTAAAATAGCTGGCAGAGGCAAACACTGGGTCAAGGATCAACTAGTTTTAGAAAGGATTGTCAAGATGGATCTACTGTATGTTTGTGATTACAGGAATATGGCGGGGGAGGGCTCTTGTTTGTGGTTTGGTCTCCCTCTACACTCAGACGCTGGCACACACTCGAGATCAAACGAGGGCTTGCAGAAGCCCCTCAAAAGATGCATTAATCCTCCATTTTTGGCATGTCGTTCCCACATTCCCAGAGAGAGCCCGGGGTGGGATCACAGCACGCCTCTCTGTGCCAAACAGGACCGAAACACAACAGTGTTATCAATCCATAGAGAAGACCGGGTGGGTGGAGAATCTATACAGCAGTCTCCAGTTCAATGTTTCTGTGAACTGGCGGTGGAAAGCGATGATAAGTGAAACGTTTTCTGTCTGTTTCCCAGTTGATAAGAGCCCATGGGGGAAATCCCTCTTTCAGCTTCACCGCTTGTGCTGGTTAAGTCAACACATCTCCTGCCAAGCTCTTCTGATTGGGTCATCATCGCTGTAGAGTGAGTTTATTGATCCTCACATGCACGCTATCCTGGTTATGGAGTCTTTTGCTGGTTTTGATCATACTCAGAGGTCAGGACACGTTGATGAGGGTTGAGAAACTACTACCAAAAGGACTCTTTAAACTGATTCAATAAAACCTGACATGTAAACCTTCTTGAGAGTAGAATGTATTGCAGCCCTGGTGCATCAGTCTGCATTTGTTTTAGCTCCAGTAGACATAGACACTAAACTGGCACCTGTGTGCAGAATAAACATCTTATCACTGTATGCATGATTGATTGAAACATTATCGAAGTGTTAATGGCAGCATCTGTCATATCCTTTCCGATATGTTGTCAGACAAATACAGGATACTAGTGTGCAAGTAAACATTATAACTCGGACAACTGACGTTTTTATTACTGAATAATTTATTAATTATTTTGTTGATTGACTAATCACTCAGTGTTTAAAGTGTCACAAAAATAGTAAAAATATATGTCCATAACAAATTCCAAGAGGCATCTTTTTTGGTCCAACCAACACTCATTTTCACTCACATTTTTCTTTTTTCTGTTAATGATTATATCAACCACATAAAGGCAGCAAATCTTCATATTTGAGATTCCTTGATAAACACCTTGAGCAAGTAATCCATTATCACATGTGCTGTAGATTGATTTTCTGTTTGATTGGCTAATTCATTAATCTACCAATCATTTCAGCGCTGTGAAACCTGAGCTCCAGCTCACTTTTAACCTTCAACACAGTGAGGGGAATAATAATGTTAAATTCAAATTGTTTCACAGTAGAGACCAAACCCACCCTTAGGCAATGCAGGAATCAGAATCACGTCCTACCGCAGGCTAATTACAGTAAACGTGCAAACCTTTTTCTAGATGACATCTTCCATTACTGACGTGAAGATATAAAACCACTAACAGCAGCGTGATATCTTGTCAAAATGAACAGTTATTGACTGCTCTGATGAACGCTGACATGTAGGTGCCTGAGCACTTTACAGCTAATAGGTTTAGCCTATATGGCATCACTCACACCAGAATGAGTAGTGCTGCTCCATCTAAGCCCATTAGTGCGTCCAAGTCACTCACTGTACCGTCACTAACTGTTGACCTTTTCAGGCCTCTAAAGTAAAGCGAGGCCATTACTTTATGAGGCCATTTCCCTCTTTTAGATGATACAGACTGCTCCCAGTGACATACTACTAAGGAAATCAAAGGCATGGAGGTGGCCAAGGCTTCTTTGTGTATGAAAAAAGACAGCAACCTTATTTATAGAGAAAAGACTATAAATCTGCATTGAAAGCTCTTTAGTTGAACTGACAAACAGGAACAGCTTCTCAACCACGGCTACTGTATTACACATAACATACATCCAGATTCAACATAATCTCTGTCCTTCAATTTTTTTTAACCTACAAAAAGCAAAGCTCTAATGACAAAATAAATATAAACCCACTAGGACTTTCAGCTCACAGCGGGCAGGTGTGCAATGGCATAAAAAGCTGTAACTCGTGCAACTAGTGCCACATCAGTTAAAAGTTATGCAGCGTTAAATACTGGCCTAAACCTTAAACTAGTCATAAATGGCAAAGCAGCTAAGAGCTACTGCTGAAGTCACTGTGTAATGAGAGATGGTCTGTCTGTGGCTACGCTTGAATCCTTTCACATTTATCTGTCCTGGACAAACAAAACAATTTATCAGGCAGTACACTCAAACCGCCGTGGTCAAATATTTGGTTTTAGATAAGAGGCCTGTGATTGTGGGCTATACGGCAAGGCGCATTATCTTATCTCAGCTGCTTCATCCATTTTGTCTACAGCAATAACAAGAAGACTTCAGAGGGGAAAGTTGCAAACTTTTCAAGCTTTCACAATTCCAGTGATTTGTTTAGCACTTTATCTCTGAAGTATAAAGCTTTTTTAGAATGAATCACCAGTGACAAAGAGAGAATAGGACACAGGTGTGTCTGCTCCAAGTCATGGACATATCATACCCACATTTCACAACTGAATCGAGAGACAGTCATGTTGCCAGGTCTTGACTGAGCCTCTTTCTACCTTCCAGTTCACACTGAATAACTTACCCACCTCTATTGAAATGATGCTGGAACTTCAGAGGACACCGAATCAATTGTGGGAGGTGGATTAAAGGTGGACAGCAGGGTGGACGTCAGGGAGCAAAGCCCAGGGACACACATATTCTGCACAGCCAATAATCCTTTTTGTTAGCCCCTTTCTGACCTCAACCTCCCCTGAGTCAGGCTGGCTTTCTTTAACACACACACACACACAGGGCCTCGCACAGGTTTCTCTGGAGTCAGGTCTCAAAGAGAATTTCAGCAATTCGCTGCTTTGAGTTTGGCTCTTTGGTAAAATGATATGTCTTGTCTGGAGACTGCCTATGTGACAGCAGACATAGTTTATATTACACAGACATCAAAAGGCATTTTTTTTAAAAACTGAAACCCCAAATCTAAAAAATCCACTCCCCAGACACTTTCACTCGGCATCAGATTTGAGAAAATGGGACTGGAAGCATATGAGAGAATAATCATTGAAGTTGAAGGCGAGAACATTGAGACCAGAGTTTTCCCTCTGTTGATTCCTTGTTTTTTAAAAATCATGACAAAGCCAGAACAAAAAGAGGCAATTCACAGACAAATGCTTCTTCATAGTAAAAAGAAGCTAATCTTTAATCTAAAATATTTAGCTAGTTTCCACGACAATAATTCCTTGTGGAACTCATGTAGTTACAATTCCGTTGACAACAAAACTTTGGGGAAAAACTGCTTCAAAAAGTCTGGCTTACTATGAAAGAAAATGCTTCATCCATTACGTGGATATCACATCACTCAGGTGTTTCTCGTCTGAACCGGTGTCAACAAACAACACAAATCCTGTCTAGGCCAACATCCTTCAAAGCCAGTTGTCCAAGATGTGTTGTTGTGTAAGAGTGTGGCTACTATCTCTATGCTATTTCTGGACCACTTCAGGGACAGCGGCATCTCAAATAACTTGCGATTGAAACACCCTTAAGTTTAAGAGCCTACAAAGAGACAGAGGCTGCAGTGCATCCCACGGCAATAGATCCAAGAATGAAAGAATCTCTGTGTTGAGATACGGCTGCTTACACGAAGTAACGGTCATGTTTTACCACTGATTATGCTTTATTTGTCTCAGTTGGAAAGACTGAAGCATTAGCAGCAGTTAAACTGTTCTTATCTTCCTATTCCTAAAAACATCTTAACATTTATAGGGCCATAAAAAATGTATAATGCAAATACGGACATGGGTCCTGATAGACCACAAACGAACATGCACGGCACTGAGAGAGAGAGAGAGAGAGGCTGAATTGAACGATATGCTGCCTAAACAAAAACACACTTTTGTAATTCTTTTCCCCTGGTCAGCGTTCTGGTTGATGTTTTGCCAGTTCCATGCCCTCGGATCACTGCACAGCAATTGTCAGAGGCACAAAGCAGGGGGAAGTGGAGGATGGAGGATGAGTGATGTAACAGAGGGCTGAATGAAAAAGAGACTGTCTATGTTTGGTATGTGCTGGGGGGCTTCCAAACTAGAAAAAAAAAGACTTCAAGTCATGCTTTTAGTGCTTTCAGTGCACTATTCCTCGTATTCTCTGCTTGATGTGCAAATGTAGTCACATTCTTTTAATAAAGCATGCTTGAACATAATGCTCTACAAGAAATTCTTAAGGAAGCGGTGTACTGTGTATATGGAGGACTGACAGAAAAACCCTTTCTCTCCTGTCAAAGCACTGACTGAGGAAAGCCATAGCACTTTGCTCTTTCATAACACTATTATTTGTTGATGTCTAGTTGGTCCAAATAAAGTGTACGCCGCTCTAAAAGCTGCTTCTTCTGAATATTTTATTCTTTACATGAAAAACAGCGGCAAATCTATTCACGGTCAGGACTAAGCCTATGGAGAGCGAGATTTGCTCAGGCAGCAATACACTTCAATTTCCTTTCTCTATTTTTTATATTTTATTTATAGCAATTCAATCATATTGCAAACAAAGAGAAAAGGCACAAAACAAAGTCCTGCATTTTCAAATCCATACCCACACTGCCCACGTAAATGTTCTATCATTAATTAATCCTTTTCACAGTTTTGGTTTCAAATTGACAGCTTTTAGACAAAGATGGAAAAGTAATGCAGACAGCAAAGCACTATGGCTAAAGAGGAAACAGAGAAGTGCTGAGGAGAATAATGGTAGGTAATTTGGTAGTTCATTTTTGAATCCAATCATGAGTGATGAAGACTAATCCAAAAAACTGATTGATCAGTTCACACACTAGGATGTGCCATACGAGCTTAGCCTGCACTTAGCCTTGCATGCAAAAGCTTTTTTAGCCCCCCAAATATCTGGGTATGTGTGCCAGATGGCCATATGCTGGTTGGGCTTTAATTCCCTGAATGAAATCTTCTCAAGGCCACAGTGAAAGAGGAGGAAGAGGCTGTGACCACAGTGCACACAGAGAACAAGAGGGAGCTTTTAATTTGGCAAAAGCCTGATTTTTTGTGGCCATTTATGTTTGAGACACAACCTACTGGTGACTAATAGCAACAGAACTCAATGGTTGAAAGCAGCAAAATAAGACTGAAATCACAAGAAAGCAAACTTCATAAGATGGCAGGAGGGACAAGTCGTGTCTATTTTAACTCTTTGGTGTCAACACATTGCTGAATGTCAGAGGTCAGCATCGAGACAGAAATTAGAAATATATCTTTGAATCTTTTACAGCTGTAACAATGAACATTTCATATCAGACATTAATTCTCAAAATGCAAAACAACAGATGGTGTGCACTCATTCATCAAATCGCAATACAAAATATTTTGTAATGAGATGGCAGCTTAAGCCTGGCCAGAAGTCATGTGATTAAGCTACAGCCCATACAATGATAGTTTGACATGGAGTTAAATCATTTAAATAGTACGAAGCCACCCTGCAAGTTTGATAGGCAGCTGTCAGAAGTTTGGTCCTGCATGCAGCATAGAGCCTTACTCATCCTGAAATAATGTTAAAATTGAATGAAACATGTCAAAATTGTGCTGAATCATAATCCACAGGGTCGGAGGTCATTTCTTATTCTTCATATTTCTTATTCTTCATATTTCTTATTCTTACCTGAAACCCAAAACCCTCCCACCCTCCATCTGTATGCTCACCATGCTCCAACAGCCACATTTTAGCCAAGCAATGGCTAAATGCACAATTTTCTTGTCAAGCCTCACGCATCAATCCTGAATATTATTGGACTAGTGGAGCAAACTTGAGCACTTCAGGAAACACACACAAGAAGTTTAAATATTATAAAGAACAGTTTTTCAGTTGAAAAAAGTAATCCGAAGATTAATCAATAATTTAAAAAATATAATTGTCGCAGCCCTATCATGAACCCCCAAGGGACCAAAGGCACTAAAAAAAACAAACTTTTTTTTTTTAAACAAAGGGACAAAATTTATGCAAGACTTTAAAGACATTATAACTTTTATTGAAAATTGTCAAGAAAGGTGGAGAGCTGGCAGGAATCATTTTGTAAAATCCTTCATTCAACACATAGTTTGTGCCAGTCATTGCTGGGATGGATTTTGGCTTTGTTGGGCCGGCAAAGTGCCCATAGGCTATGACACACGAGCTGCAACGGAGCGATTTGTTGCAACGGGAAGGCAGGACAGGTGTCATCACTCAGGTATGAAACAAACCCTGAGGGACATGTTATGAAAAGAAAAATAGATTGGTGAGCAGATAAACCGGTTATTTCCGAGAATGCGAGAGAAGAGGACGTAATAGCTGCACTCATATCTGTCATAATACTCTGTAATATGGTCTTTGTGAACTCTGCGGTCATGAGGCTCCCCAGAGCTGTGGTAAAATCGGACTGTTGTCGGGATTACCAGCACTTTTTATGTAATACTACACGGGGCTGGTGCATTAGAGCACAGTGCCAGATTTTGCTTCCGTTTGGTGATTTAAGCTAGTGCTTTCCATCAAACGCCCGCTTGAAAAAAGATTTATATCTGTGAAGTGTGAATCAGCGGATTGACCAGTATGCTCTTGTTATGTGGGTGGTTTGGTAAACTCCTTCAGACTTTTCTCTGATAATGAAGGGAGCAAGCAAGTTGTGTATGCTTTCTATTGAGAAATATGGGGCAGGAGAAAAAGCCCTGTTTGATGTGAGGCAACAGAAAAAAGCAATGCTTGCTGTTCAATGACACCAGGAGAAACAAGAATGTGGTGAAACTGTCCCCATATTTTATTGTCAAGTCAACCGCACGCTGTGAAAAAGAGCTTCTTCCAGTTCTAATGGCAGCAAGCCAAATTAATTAAGAAAATAGTCTTAAACATGAGACACACATGATAACACAACAAGACACAAGATTTGTGAGTCAGCAATCACAGAGTGCTATGTTCATAATTCAACATGATCTCTCCACTTTAAACAAATGCTTCCAGATGCAAAAGCTCCCACTGAGATTCTGCTGACAACTTTCTGCTTCTTTCTCAACTATCCATCCTCTTTGATACCAATTAAATATACAACCCCATGCTGCATTCATACCTCAGTGATCTGACAATCATTGTCAGGGACTCGTGGCTGTCGTCCTTTGTTGCAGTTTTTGCAGCGCTAAACAGCTCTTTTGTTCCCCCCCCTGAACACAAACTGATGAGGTCAGCAGGCCCATGTTTGTAGTGGCCATGCAAGACAAGATCAGACCAGACGTGGCATGTTTACAGGCAAAATCAGAGCTAAAGTAAGACACCTTGACCAGATCAGTCACAGTCTTCTGGCACAGGATATCTCCCTAGCATGCATAATGATGAGATTATTGTTTATTTTACAGTACATCCTCTTAATAAGGTCTTCGAGTTCATGTCTGCTGCATCCAATTACTTCAAAATGAGTCTATAGTAACCGGCCCAACAGATACAGGTGAATCTTGTGAGGGTCACAGCCTCTGACAAGGTTATGACTGAGCTTTAAAATCCTATTAAGGTGGATGGTCTGGAACGTTCCTTTGCCTGGAGTCTACTAGTAGGATCAAAAGCTCAAGAGCAAAGCCTCGTTTAAAACAATCTCTGTGTCTAACCTACTGACCAGAAAAACTCAAACACCTTGGGAAAAAAAGTGACACATGGCTATTTACTTGTAGAATTATAAAGTCTAGACACACTGTTAACGCAGACTGGCAGAACAGGTACTATGTTGCCAGAGATGGATGAATAATAATGACACATAATGATAATTTAGCTCAGTACTGAGCAGAATAACTGTGACGATCATTTTAGCCATTATTGTGCAGCCCTACTTACTCGGAAATATTTGGAATTGCAAAACAGCATGAATAAATTAAAATGTGCAGACTATGTCAGAGTCCAGTATTTATAGCTTGAGGAGCTTATGTAAGCCTTTTCAAACATCACTGAAGATGTTTCATCTCAGTCCTGATGAATGGGCTGGAATGGGCAGGGATGAAGAAATGCATAGCCCCTGGGAGCTTTTACAAATCAGAATTACATCTTGTCTAAAATCTAGTTGAAAAGATTCAAAAGTACTTGAAAAAGTAAGAAATCTAAGAACCAGCTATGACTATACCTAATCTCATTCACCTTGTTAGGTGTGAAACTGAGCAGAACTAGGTGTTGCATTTGCCTTTACACAGTGCTGACATTTCATCTGAAGGATTTGTTCAGTTCTCCTATGCATATTTCATACTGCCATATGGTGCCTCTGATTGGCATCAGACAGGATTAAGTCTGCTGTTTAACTCTTGCAACCACCACAATGATATTTGCCTTTCTGCTCTCATCGTTGATCAGGGATTTTATAAAAAATAGACCTGACACTGACCTTCGCCTCATCTGAATGTGAACAAAGACAAAGAGTGGTTGTGTTTCTTCTGTAGCAATATAGAGCAGGATATGTGTTGTCAGTGCTAAGTTGCTAAACTGCACTGCAGCTGACAAACAGGCCTTCTGCAACTATACTCGGACTCAAAACCATTTTTTGCAAAGTAGACAACACTTCCAGAAAGAAAAATGAAGGGCCACTATATGACCTGGGAATTGTGCAATCAATAACTGTACAACTGTCTGCATCAGCAAGTATGCTCAAACTTCCAAAAAGGACAGATACTTAATAAACACTATTACAGTAATATCCTCCAATGCTGCTGATTAAATGACTCATGCATGTATTTATACCATTTCACACTATTACTTAAAATGAACAATGGCAGAGCAAAAGTGCTTTCTGACAACTGGATAAGCATTACGGGGTCAGTATATTCCATCTGAACTGCTTGTAGAATGGTCGATAGCTTCAGACCCAACACACACCTTTCTGACACCGGAACGGGTGAGTTTCTTTTTTACAGACAATCCGACATTCACATCCACTTCACGCCGTGATTAGTCAGCATGTATGTGGAGGTGGGAAATGAGCGGGGGATTGAACTTCTCTCTCTTGGTCTCTTTCTATATTCTTGACACAGCTGTGTCTGAGTGCACCACTACAAGTGTCTTCCAGGAGACTGTCTGGAAATGCGCAGACTATTAGACTGAAACAAATAAATCCCTCGCAGTCATCCTTTGTGAAGTGTGTGGTGGGCCTACATACACTCTGCCCTCTGCCTGTATTTTCTTATTTTGCAGTGTTTGGGATGTTTGGGCAGTGGGTGTATTGCCCCCAGCCAATAACATTGTACAGGGCGTGAGGACAGAACTCTTTAAAAATGTAGCGACCAGGTACCAGATATTAGGCATGGTTTTTTTCATCCACCCTACTCTACCTCTGATTGGCTAGTGTTTGTTGTTTGATTAGGGTTACAGTTATGGTTGGCTAGATCATTATTGTTAGAAAAAAAATGTCATGTACAGAGCCAATCAGAGGCAGAGTAGAGATGGGTCTTCACGGAATATGGGTGGGAAAAAAAATACTGACATAAGCATGCATCTAAGAGTGGTTGAGCCGGTGGAGGAGGGGCCAACTTTGAATGTTGTGTTTACAAACCGCAACGACAAATCCTATTCATTCTGCCCTTAAGCCCAGGCCCAGACCAAATGTGTTTATCCAATAGACAAATCTACTGAATTTAATTTTAGCCTAAAACTGGGCATAATTCCTCTCCATGAAGCCATCAAAACCCTTAGAGTTTCTGCACAGAAGATGAGAAAACTGGCAAAATAGTGGTGTGGGCTAATTGAGCAAAAGCACATGAAGAGAATGAGGACTCCAGACAGTTCAGACTCCTTAATCCGTGATTAGACAAGTGGGCAGGGCATCCAGCTCAATGCTATTTGAGAGCTGACACTCTAGGGACTGTTATGTCGTCAACTCGATGGCAAAGGCAAATGTACTGATTCTTTTCTCAAGATATTATTTAGCCAAGACAAGGGCAACCTTTCTGCTGGGTTTCTGAGCGCAGCAATAACATTAAAGAAATGGTCCACGACTAGGCCTGGCAATAATTATGAGATTTTGTCAAAATATTTGACTCAGTGGGATAAACATAACTACACATAGCTTGAGTTTGTTTACAACAGTAGACTGGGCTAGAATGTAGCCCAGGACCTCTCGCTGCCATTATGACAATGCTTCATGTTTTCAAATGGTCTGTCATGTGCTCTTATTCATCCACGCCACCGTGTTTTGTATCTGAAATAATGGTCTCTATGTTGCTGCTGGCACATACGGCTCAGGAAATGCCTGAATGGGAGAGGTGGGAAATAAGTAGAGAAAGAACAAGAGAGAAATACGAGCTGAGAGACATTGTCCCCAATGTGCTTATTTTGACAGGATCCTCCCTGTGTCAGAGGACAGTTTCCTTGCCTCACTTGTTGGATCAGGAAGTTGGATCTCTTCGCTAGCAGAGACCCCAGTATCCACCCACACAAGTATCTGGCCTTTCTCACATTCTGAGGTCCAGGCAGGGGGAAACAAACCTTTCTTCCCTTTGTGAGGAATTCAACACCAGCATTCAGCACATGCCCGTTTCTCTGTGAAGCTCTGGACCAGTTCAGCAAAACTTTTTCAACAGGGTGAGCAATCCACAGCTCCAATCCTGCCCCCCCATCCCTCCTCTCCCAGAGAGCAGGTTGTTGGTCAACAACAGAATACAAAAGGGGGCTGAGGACAGAGCAAAGAAGCCTGGCTTCAACTGCACTAGCAGCTCTCCAGTTGCCAGGAATGTGAAACGCTTCCCAAGGAAATTCCTCCTCCTCCAGGAAGACATGGAAGGAAACCAGGAGAATTTTGACACATTTCAGGCAGTGGGAGTGAGCATGAAAAAGAGGGGAGTGAAGGTGCTGATTGGTCTACTGCTAGCAGAGTGTGTGAACAGCATGGTGGAGTAATATTTCCAAAACCTATTAATGTATTTTAAGAAGGACAAAAAAATGACTAAAAAAGCTCAAAAATGTAGGTTTTAATTCTCTGTAATGTTAACAGATAAAATACCCTTAAAAGCTATTACATTAAAGTCTAAATTCCATGACCAATATCATTACTTTCACTTACTACTTCCAGCTGCAGCAACCTATCATTGAGTCTGATCTCTTTAAATTAAATTATCTGAAATGGGGCATTTTCACTTATCCATAGTATGAGTCTCTCTTCCCAAGCTCCAGTCCCCTGATATTGATTGCTTTTATTGTAGTGCCACTCTAGGGCATTAATAGAATGTCACTTCATTCATAAGAGGAGTTTAGTTCATCAGTAACATTTAGAATAGTTGATCACTTTTCAATCAGTGTTTTCCAATTAAGAAACAGTAACTGGATTATTATTGCACCTATTCAAAGTTAAAGCCTTTCATCAAATACGACCAGAGAGGAGCAGTATAATGAAAATGCGACACGGAGACTGAGCAGCTGCTTTGACTTTGACATCCCAGTCGCAGTGCCATTTCTGAGCATCAGATGTCTGTCGCTGTAGCTGAACAAAGATTGTAAACATGATGCAGACGGACAAGGAGTGCTGTGTCACAATCCTGAAGGGCAGTGGAGATGACTGTTGAGCCTTGTTTATGATTGCAAAAGGAAGCAGAGGATTAGGCAGACAGTCTCTGTGTGCAGCATCAGATTACCAGCTCTTCTTTTCCTGTTATGAAATCAGATTACTGCAGCTCCCCTGCTAGGAGAAACAATATCCAAGCCTTGAGACGGAGGGGTTATCAAGGAGGTGAAAGGGGAACGTAAACTCATATTATCTGACAGACAGGCCTCCTTTATTTGTATCATGATTTAATGGCTTCATCTTCAGTTGAAAAATGAACATATAGAGAATGAGACGGTAAATCAAAGAGATTAAGGACAGGGATGATACTGGAGATTACACACCAACAATTCAAACTTCAGGAGATAATAAATGGCCGTGTGCATCCCAGCATAAGGGATATGTAAAGACTTAGGGCTGACGGCTTCATCTCCACTGACCTAGAACAAAGAAAACACAATAATGTTGCTCCAGCCCAGGCCTGAGTTTGTTTTTGTTTATCTCCTTTATTTGCTGACATACGCGGCCAGCATCAATTCGATACACCATACAGGACTGGGGCAGAAGAAACAAACATCTGCCCCAAGCCTGCAAAGTACGCTCTATTACTATCAAGATTCGGCTCTGCCACTCGCCAGGGAATAAGGTCATCTTGGGACTCACATAAATCAAACAGCCAGAGAGAAGGATGCTCTGCTCACCTGAGATAAACGTCAGAGGGAAGGAGGAAAGATGTTTTGTAGCTTGTGGGAAAACTCTCTCTTCACTTTTCTGAACCCAGATAGTGAAACTCAAAACATGGTGTACATATTTGAAGTAAAAATATTCCTGCACTGAAAATGTCATTCAAAAACAGATCTTCAATCAGTGACCAAAAATAAGACAATGTTTATTTTGAAAACCTCTAAACAGGTGTCTACCACAACAACTTCCCTTCCATTTTGGAAACAATGGAGCCTGTATAGCAAACATGACCAAATCGCTTGGCTGCTCCCATCGTGTTAGTGATGAGGGGAAAGGTCACATTGTTTGACACCAAGTTGTAAAAGATTTTTGAACTTGGTAAGCAGCCAACCCTCTCATGTTGCTATACATTCTTTATTGTTAGTAGATACACCATCTTGACCTCTGCATTAGTGCCATTCCTGCAAATACCACATCGCTCCCTCAACAAATGCCTGCCTTGCCATAGATACAGGCCGGCCGTTTGGACTCCTGAGCAGGTCGCTTAACCCCTAGTACATAGTGCAAAGTCATTAACCATTTTTTTGGTCTGCTAACAAGAGACAGTTATAGCTAAGTTTATTTTGCTATGTAATCACATGATTAATTTGAACATCCACATCTTTCATGAGAGGGAAACAATACCTGTGAAAGCAAAGCCACTGTGCCTAAATATATGAGCACTGAAGCAAAAGGGCTTCAGAAATCAAGCTCCATTTACATCTCACAGTATAGTGTTTCAAAGTCAAAACAAGTCCAAAGTCCAAATTGGAAAACCTCTAGATCATCAAGCATGGATAAAACTTTTCAGCATATATTCTTTTTTAACTTCTTCTGATATGCATCCAACATTTTAATAGAAATCCTCAAATCAATCATGTAATCAGCATAGACAAGCATTTTAGGAGTCACCTCGTGCATTTTATCTCTTAGCTCTCTTTGGATACTCAGGGATATTACCACAAGCACTGGTCAGCAATTTGTTGAGGGTAAAATGGGGAAAGGGCGCGGCACACTCTGTCTGCTCCCAGCACACCCTGCAGACATTTTGTGTCGTTTGAGAAGACGGTTAACACGAGAACAAAAAACTCAGCTTATGAGAAATAAGCTGGAACACCAATACCACACGGTATTAGAAACAGTGGAGGGTGGCAGACTGGCAGGCAGTCTCGGAATAAAAACAACGCTTGTCCAACTGTTCCAACAGGCCTGTTGAGGATGGAGCTGCCACAACACTCGTCTGGCAGGTAAAAACAGTCAAATACTGTATCAAACACAGCGGTAAGATAAGATTCCTTTATTAGTCCCACAAAGGGGAAATTTCCAGGAAACCCTCCCTTGCAATAAAATTGCATGTGTTACTTATATGGTTGCATTTGTCCAAATAACAGATCCTGTGAAATTGTCAAGTACATAAAAAAGTATGGCAAAGAAAAACAGAAAAAACCTAGTACATGTCCTTTAGGGGCCCAGTGCCTCAGGTGTGACAACAACAAAACTGTAAGGACCCACTACCCCATGCTGGGAGGACCAACAAGAGCTGACAACATATTTTCCATTGTGAATAAAATATTTCCCCTGAAGCATGACTTTCAGTAGAGCTGCAGGGCTTAGGAGGATCATTTTTGAATACAGCATCTTATTAATAGACAACAGCTGTGTGTGATGCTTTAGAGCACCACAATAAAAAAACAGTCAATTGCTAACAGCCCTGCGCCCTCACGTGAAACCGTGCCACTTAGCTGGACACCCACATTTGCTAAAGGGCAGCAGAGGAGCAAACAGCTGCACACAAAATGGCCCAACCCCTGAAAGAATGCCAAGGCAGAATCCCCAAAACAGGCCTTGGGTTGGGCTCCATGCAAGCCCTTTCACACCAGTCCACAATGAGCGAGCTGACAGACACATGAGGCAGAAACGGGCTTGGCAAATTACTTTGCAAAATGCCGTGGGAAGAGTAACTCCAAGCCACCATGTTAAACAAGAATTACAACAAGTCTTTTTAATCTAAGTAAACAATTGCGTCATACATCATTATCTATGGTAATGTCTGCCCCTTTATATATCAGAGCTAACAAATCATCCCAGTCATCAACAAAGACTGGTGTCAGGCAGCAACTGCAGTCTTCCGCTGAACAATGACTGGTAAACCTTTACTCTATGCCTCATCAATATTCCATTATCATCCTCATCCTTATCCATCTTTAATACAGCACCTTGTATGTCATCCGCTATAAGCACATAGTGTGGAGGCAGAGATGTGGGAAATCGATGCGCCATGTATGGCACGCTCTATAAATGCACTGACATGTCTCCTGCTTTCTCTGCTAGCCAGGACTCTTAAAACTAGATGGATACAGTTATCAGAGACAAGCTCACTCGAGTCTTAAGTCAGAAAACAAAACTTGTAGTTACTTGTACAGTGTGTCAGCTTTATCTGCTTGTGTCCACAAAAAGAGCTCTCAAACCATAGGCACTACATAGCAGGCAGACATCAATCATCTCATAGTTTTCGTCTTGGAAGATGTGAGATTAGGGTCATGAAAAGCAATTGTCCTTTCAAGAGCTACAATAAATATGATGAAATCTTATTTTCAGAAATAGGACGACAATAAAAGGGGTGGTGAGCTGTCGTATTAGGGGGCAATGCTGTCAAACTCTCTGTTCATTCTCACTCCAGCTGGCTTCGAATCAGCCGGGTCGGCGCAGACAAAACTGAATTTGAAAGATCACCGTGGCTGTAAATTATCAATGTTTCCCACATGCTATGATTCCATTGACACTTGCATACTGATGCAGGCATTAAAGAGGCAGCAGGCAAACGCGCGCACGCACACACATACATGCACATCGACTGTGGAGGAAACCCTCCCCTTGCAAGCCCACTTCTCTTCCAATGAGTGGAACAGATCTAGGTCAAAGCTGATTAATGTGCCCACAGCTCCCGAGAGGTTTCTGGTCAGGTGGCAGCAATGCCTGTTCTCTGACGATGAATACTAATGCACAGTATTACTGAATATCACCGCTGTACTCCAAATCAAATGGAGTCGTCAGAATAACATGACAGACAATGCGGATGACTGCGAGTAAATCTGCACACACGAAAAGTGACAATCAAAACAGTTGACTGTCTCCTTGTGACCAGCTGCTGTGTCAACACTGTGATCGCTTGTGTTTGGGCTCAGTTAGCTCGATCTGAGCCACACGGGATCAGAAACATAAAACAACCACAACACATGAAAGCGAAAATGTAGATTTCAAACGGGCAGCCAGCTTCTGAAGTGCCCATTAGCTCAAAGAGCTCATGACACACAGTGCTGCTAAAAGGATGTTTGCTACTTATGAGACAACTAGCATCCATGTCACTATGAGTATTTATAGTTATGTTGCTATTAGGCGGCATGCATTCCGTAAATCAGTCATAGCACAGGCCTACATGGACAAAGAGACATGTAATATCTGCAAAGCTTTAGCCACAGAAGCAGCGGACGAGCAGCAGCTGACCGTTAAACTGACATTAGTTAGCTGAAGTTTTGTTAACGCTAGCTAGTCATCATAACGGTCGGAATAAGATTGGACACAACAATTGTTAATAAAACAAATACAAACGCCCATAATGTTTGTGAAAATTAGACAATTTAGTATTTTAGCCAAGTGCATGTTTATTCATAAAAATTGGACTTTGAGTAAAATGCTTTTAGCACGAAACATGAGAGGAACTCGACCACCAGTGCTATCTGCTAGGTAGCTTTAGCATTAGCCACCTTGCTAGTTAGCTCGCCACTGTTTTGGAAATGTGCGGCTCGTCTCTCGCCCAACGCTTCAGTCAACCAGGGCGTTGTTTGTCCGCCGTTAGACCGGTGTTTATCCAGCCATCCGGTGATCGGCAAACACGGTGCTTTGTGCTATTTGACGCTAACACAACGATGTCAACGTTACCTCGGAACGCAGCTCGGGGATGATCGGTCTATCTCCCAGGTCGCGAAGAGGTTCATGGGTACGGGCATGCTGCCGGAGCCCAGGACCGCAGCCCCGGCTAACGCTCCGGTCGGGAGGGTCGTCGGTGCCGGTCCACCGCCGCCACCGCTGCTCGGGTTCAGGAAAGCGGCCCGGACGCCTCCTCTCTCTACAGCCGCCGCCATCATCACCTCCACTGCCTGGGGGAGCAGCTCTAGCTAAGTGTCGGACGAAGGCGGGAGCCGCTGAACTCTGCGCTGCCTGCCGCTGCTCCTCCAGACTCCAGGCTCCTCTACACCGAGCCGAGATGCTGATAGGCGGGGCGGGGCATGTGGCTCCTGATAGGGGGCAGCACGTCCCCGCTACTGGGGTGGGACATCTGTGATGTTAGCCTCAAAACAGACCGCTGCACTTGTTTTACACGTTTCCTGTAAAGATATAGGACATGACAGAAAATAGTATTGATGAGTGTTGTATGTTCATCGATGTTAGAGGAAATAATCAACTAGCTTTTATTCGTTTTTGTGGCCTTGTTCATCTGCACTCTTCCATCATTTCTGTTTGTTGACTCTGTGAGTTGTTGGGGAATCAATAACAATCAAACCAACTGTGTTTACTCAGAAATGTTTGATCTCACCTGTAAGAACACCAGGTGGTGAATACACACTTCTAAATGTGAAAATCATTTTGCATATAGTTCAGTATTTTAAGTAAGTGCCCTGAATTCAGAAGTGCAAACACAAATAAAAATATTTAAATTAAAAATTGAAAGGATTTAAAATTTTGATCACATGTGCTTTATAGTTGATTTTGTTTTTCATTGCTCATGAAGTTAGCATTTAGTTTTAAATGAATGTGGCTGTAAATGCTCACTATTGTCAGCTGTTGTGAAGAGATAAGCCCACATATACTGTAGTGGACATACTTCTACTATTACTGCTACTACTACTATTAATACTACTACTACTACCAATACTGTAGATACTCTTCAGGCTGGTCACTGTGATCAGAGACAATTTTGTCTCTGTTTCAGTCAAAAAAGTTTTATTGTTTGGTTGGTACAATACATATACACAATAAACATTTATATATTTTCTGTATTTTATGTTACTGCTACCCTATTAAACTGCAATTCTTAAAAATGATATATCTGTTGATGTAAAAACAGTTTCACAGTAAACCTTTAAGTGGGTATGACCTACTTTGGTGATAAGTCCACATTATTCATAATTTGTCATCAGTCTGTGATCACATAATGATACCTGGTTCTTGATTCGGGCATTGTTCTCATGTTGTGAAACCCATTGACTGTAACTGTGACTAAGGGCTTGAATAAAGCTGACTTGACTTGACATGCTCAGGAGGGTTGGGTAAGAGCCTGTTTAAACTGTCTGGAAAAAAAAGACTTCCTGATTTTGTCAAAATGTTACTGTGTTTTTGCACAATCAGTCATCTGAGCTATTAGCAGTACATCATTTTAACATATCATTCTCTTCTATCATGTTATCACTGTTGGCAGATTCACCATTGCGTCATAGACTTTTAACTGTTTGTTACCAGTAAACTATTGGCATGTACCACAGCTCATGTAGAGACACACACTTACTGTGAGTGTAAAGACTCTAATCTTTAATCATTGGAGGCAATTCTGCACCTGACAGCACTTAATCTTCCAGACGGAAGCAGCAGCAATGGGGTTGTTAGAAATGATGATGACAATCATAATAAAATTTCAAAACTTGTCATTCCTCAGGTCACTAGTCCTTTTTCTAACAGTACATTAAACAAGATCAGATTCATATAAAATGAATCAGTATATTTATGGCAAGGTGAGTACACAGCACTTCTTATATAGAACAAAACTCAATGTGCTTTACATAAAATTAAAAAGACACACAGAAAGCTGGAAGTCAGATAGTCCACTCTGCATGAATGAAAGTGTTCTCAAAAGGGGGAAATCACTGATTTCTCTTATTATACCAAGGTGCCTCGATATGAGTTTTCCCAACATATATTTGCACTGCATGTAGGTCTCATTCTGATATTTATCATTTTATCCCTATTTTCTGCCTTCTGAGTAATTTTGACATTCTGCTGCCTCATAATTACCATGATAGACGAGATGATTAGGGAATAAAGATGTAGAGTGCGTCACCACCTAGTGTTTAAAAAGAGCACTACAACTAAATGTAAAACATTAAACACTGACTTGCACGTTATGACTCACCCAATAGATGGCAGACTGTCTGCATCTTTGGTAGAAAATTACAAGATCAATCTCAATCTCTCCTCCTCTCTTTCTTGCTCTCTCCCCCTGATTGAAGCCCTCCTCCTCCTCCTCCTCCTCCTATAAGTGTGAGTGGGTGGGTGTGTATATTGTGACACTGTGACACTGCTGATGCTTTGGCAACACAACAGTCTGACACTTTATAAGCCAGCCTCTCATCTTTATTGAATTCTGGAGAAAAGAATAAAATACACAAGCATCAGTTTGTCAAATAACACCTGCTCAGTGGAAGCATCCTCCCACCAAATCAAACAAATTGCTGGCATCCTAATATCAAGTGAAGAAAGGTCTGGAGCTGAGAGGAGCTCTAGAGCAGAGAGTGCTGATGTTTTGGAAAGGTTGCAGGGCATTTCCTGTTATTAAAGCCAGCTGAGAGCCTGTCTGACAGACAAAGACGGGGGAGTGGGCATTGCAATGCATCTCTGGGATGTAAACATATAGGCAACAAACAACTAACATACATACAAACAAATTAATTAGTAATTACATGTGTGTTAGTTAACAGCATCTTATTGTTTCTCACATATTGGACTGAAACCCACAGATGTTTCATAATGAAGGAGTGATGGAATCCGGTTTCCAAGCAGATCTTTATTTTTAATGAGCCTTTGATTACGAGCTAAAAACAGCACTTTTATGAAACGCTGCTATGTAACTGAGACCAACCATATTCAGTGCATTTTATCAAGTTTTACAAAATAAATGAATTAAAATAAACATTTGTTTCATCCTATTCAGCCCTTATCAGGCTCACTGACTGATAGAACTATTAAACACACATAGACATACAGAAATCTTACTCCAAAATAAGAAAATGTTGTTCTGTAAATAGTTGGTTTGGTGGCAAACACCCATGTTCAAACTGTTAAAATCACAGTCTGTGTGTTGGCTGACATTCAAAGAAGTAACAATAATTGTGTCTTGTCAAACACGAGTGCCGTCCAAAACTCATTTTGAAGCGTTTTATTTGTTGCATGAGTTCAGTCAACATCCAAGTAGCTCTACAGTAATTAAACTGAATAACTGCTTTTAATAGTTGACAGAGACAAACACAGTTACAACAATGTGAAAAAAAACACTATTGTAGAGAGTTGGACTACACATTATTTGAAATAATAAAACTTGTCAAGCTGAACATTTTATCCATTTAATAACCAATGCATGTAGAATTTACCTGTGCAAACCTACCTTTTACACCTATTACATTGCAGAGTCTGCAGGTTCTTAAATTATTCATATTGATTCAGCTATACCCATACTAATGCTGAGACTGAATAGAAAAACTAAATCTTCAACTTGAAAGTAATTATTTATGTGGTCAAGCATGGAGGAGAAGAACTCGTGAGCATCCTGCAGATACACACACACAATCATACGCAGCAGTTTATACGCAGAGGAGAACCTAACAAGAAGTGGTGAAACAGCAGACAATAAAACCAGCTTACGTATCTTCTGTTGGAGATCCTGGACCTCTGGAGCCCAGACAGAGACGGCACTCATGAATCTAATGAGGAGGAGGAGTTTATGATCACATCACTGGAGAATTGAGAGCTTCTGATGTCCATGAATGATCTGGAGAGGGACATAAAAGGGTCTCTCTTTCTTTGGTGTTCAGGGTAAAACTTGAGGATGAAACGAGAAAAACCAGCTTGTGACAGCTGATGGCTCGAACAAAGTTCTCCAGTGTTATGTGTTCATGTAACACAGCTGTTCTGGGTTGGGAAATGTGACACACAAACATAACAACTCACAGTACACATCTCAATATCATTCATCCTCATTTTCTCCCAGTAGCTCTGTTTCACTTTGATTTGATGGATGCTTGTCTCTACAGCCTTCTTTCCTTTGTGTGTGTGTGTATGCAGATGTACTTACGCAAGACATTTGAGCTGCTGAAATCTGAGTGGTTTTGTAGTGGTGACAGCAGCTTTTCCCTCTATTCTGGGCACAGCTTGAAGAACCTTCTTGTCTTCACCCAGCAGTTGAGTGCTGCACTTTGTGTCAAACATCACATCTTACGCCACCACTGAGACCTCTTAACCTTCTTACCCTTCGTCGAACATACCATGGGGTGACCAAACAGTCCATACTTCCACATTTCATCCTTGTTGATGTTGGCAGTAGGAGTGTCTAGGATGGAGATACTGTCCATGAAAAGAAATACATTTGGTTTTTCTATTGTGCAATCACACTCAAAATAAATCATAATCATTGAGAGGGATCATTTTAAGGAAATCAATCACTCTCTTGTCTGGGGTGAATTCAAGATTGTTCTCATCTTGAAGGATGAGTTCCTGACAAGTTTCAGTTCTTCATAAGCAAAATTTCTGGTCATGATTCAGGTCTTGTCAAGGCTGTGTTCATTGTATTTTATGTAACTGAGACCAACTATATTCATTGCACTTTGGCGAGACTTTATTAATTAAATGAAATAAATATTAGTTTCATCCTTTTTAGTCATTTTCAGTCTCACTGGTTGTAAACACTAGGACTAATAAACACAAGCGTTACCATCTGTAACACTCATTTTTGGGTCACTGGTCATGTCTGACAGCAGACAGGTCCAGATCAGCTGTCCAGTCTCAGGTGCACAATTCTGCTGCGAACAGGACCTGGGTAAAGGTTTCTGTCTCCTCACACTGTACACACATGGTTTTCTCTCAGCACTTGACAGAAACAGAAAATGTGTTGTACACCTGGAAAACAAACCTTTCCACAACAGCCAAACAGAAACGTCACAAACCCCAATTGCAACCCGCTGCACTACTCTTAATAATTTATTATTGTTAATCTCTTCTATCATGTTATCACTGTTGGCAGGTTCACCATTGCTTCATAGATCTTTTCAACTTTAGCAGTAAACCATTGAGTTGCACCACAGCTCATGCAGACACATGAAGGCGAATACACTATTAGAAAAAATAAATGGTTAAATAAACTTTGTTTGTTACAGTCTCATGGAATATATTTCTGCCACTGCAAAACATGCTGTGAATGTAAGGATCCTTAATCATTGCACGGAGTGCGTCACCACCTCCTGTTTCAAAACAGCACTACAACAAAATGTAAAACATTAAACACTGACTTGCACGTTGTGGTTCACCCAATAGATGGCAGACTGTCTGCATCTTTGGTAGAAAATTACAAGATCAATCTCCCTCTCTCTCTCTGACTCTCCCTCCCTCCCCCTCATCTCTTTCTTGCTCTCTCCTCCTGATTGAAGCCCCCTCCTCCTCCTCCTCCTCCTCCTATAAGTGTGAGTGGGTGGGTGTGTATATTGTGACACTGTGACACTGCTGATGCTTCGGCAACACAACAGTCTGACACTTTATAAGCCAGCCTCTCACCTTTATTGAATTCTGGAGAAAAGAATAAAATACACAAGCATCAGTTTGTCACATAACACCTGCTCAGTGGCAGCATCCTCCCACCAAATCAAACAAATTGCTGGCATCCTAATATCAAGTGAAGAAAGGTCTGGAGCTGAGAGGAGCTCTAGAGCAGAGAGTGCTGATGTTTTGGAAAGGTTGCAGGGCATTTCCTGTTATTAAAGCCAGCTGAGAGCCTGTCTGACAGACAAAGACGGGGGAGTGGGCATTGCAATGCATCTCTGGGATGTAAACATATAGGAAACAAACAACTAACATACATACAAACAAAGTAATTAGTAATTACCTGTGTGTTAGTTAACAGCATCTTATTGTTTCTCACATATTGGACTGAAACCCACAGATGTTTCATAATGAAGGAGTGATGGAATCCGGTTTCCCAAGCAGATCTGTATTTTTAGGTGTGAGCTTTTGTTTTAGGCTTGTGTCACTGTTTTGCATGCCACCTCCACACCATCAAAGTCAGACATTTTTAATGAGCAAGCCTTTGATTACGAGCTAAAAACAGCACTTTTCTGAACGGCTGCGCAGGGCTTCAAGATTGCAGTCACGCATGTTCTTGTTTAAATTTAGAACTTCAAGGGCATCGGGTCTTTGTAACGTTTGTGAACACTTGGCAAAGTCAGAGCGGTGTGTGTGTGTGTGGGGGGGGGGTTGGGGCAGCAGGGGGTCGCCCCTCATGTTTGGAAAGAGAAATCACAGCAAAAATGCCCTCTTGGATGCTCCTATGGTACATAATACATGATAAAGTGCCCTGTATGGCCCAGTGTTAGAAGACATGATGGAGTGTCCTCTAGGCCAGCCCTCCAGTGGAGAAAACGTGATGAAGTGCCATATAGGTTGCCCTACATGCCAGAAAAGGCTTTGGAACTGCTTCACCATGAATGCATCATGTTCTGGTTCTCCATCATATGCAGCTGGTGCATTTTTTACATTTTTTTTCCCAGACAGCATGAATCCACCATTGAAGATCAGTGACACCACCAGAACACCACCAGAAATGGGTCTCCTTTGAAACTCTCTCCAAGAACTGTCAGTGCCACCAGATATTTCTGCTTCTAGCGCTGAACGGGGGAATAATAAGAAAGTTAAGTTGCTGGATTCTTTATTGCAATTTGGCAATACAGCACAAATGAATGGAAATCTGATAATGTGGTTATTGTTCTAGCAGACAGTGCATATTAGTATTGTCAGTGTGTTCACAGTTAATAAAATGCAGTTGGCCTCTATGTGCAGCAAAATCTGGACCATATTGACACATTAATAAGACGGGCCACTTGAGAAGCACAGAAGAAATTACGTGCAGCCATATGCTGACCCCCGAGGAGCTCAGCAGCATCGTGCTACAGACGAGTGTGAATACTGTGTGTGGGAGTCGTATGATACCTGCAGCACAGAGATTGTTTATCTGACTCTGTGCCTCTGGAGCCAGAGTCAACATCTGCCCTCCTACTCACTTCGTACTTTGTGACGATGAAGACGTTAACTGGACAAGATTAAAAGAGACAGATGGAGACATTTTTCATTTTTAGACTTGAATCTCATCCATGCATATTTTAGCAGAGTTTTGTTCACTTTTGACTTTAAACCAAAACACATCAGCCTGCACGCTCTCCCGTCACTTTCACTGAGGCTGTGGTCTCTGTCATCTTTCACTGAAGTGCTCAGTGCTCACCGAGAGACGCTGATGGCGTGAGCTCTCAAGCTGCGGTGAAAGAAAAGGGTTAACTTTCTGGACTATCAAAGCCAGCCCATTTAACAGGAGTTTAAAGGGGGTCTCATTCATCAGGGAAACTGTGCACAGCGTTACTGTTATGTTTCTCATTTCACACACACATTACAGCCGGCTCCAGTCTCAGCTCGGAGTGATTGGTCTCCGGTGAGCAGTCAGACACAATTTAAAGGTCCTGTCTATTTGTAATCTGCTGGAAAGATTGCCACATGCCCTGATACAGTAGAGCAGATCAATCCAAGGCACATCTCTTTCTCCTTCCTCTACACCTCTCACTAGTAATCACACTTCAAAACACTGAGGCCTGCAGATAAGCTGCTGATGTCATTAAGGTTTTGCAAGCCCAGCAAATTAAGGATATTATGTCTCATGGATTATATCCTTCGTTACGGCACAATCGATGCACAATTTCCTGCATTCTGATTCATCTCAGGTATTATCGTTATTTCTTTGCGTGGTTTGGGTTGTGATGCTGATTAAATACTAACAATATAAATGAGAGAACTGAAGACCACTGAACATGTCAACTGCAAGTTTTAACCCAAGATCCCATTTGAATTTATTGTTAAAGTTGGGTTTATGGAAGGAATAATCTAAATGACCAGTCTTGACTAGTCAGTGTAGTTTAACCTAAGCCTAACTTATGTAGATATTATAAGGTTGGGTTAAGCATTCTAATATCTGATCTTTGTTCATAGCACTGAAATGTTGTACTTTGAAAACCACCTGTGTGACTTTATGTGGTTTGAATTCCTCTCTTGAGCATTGCAATGCATCTCTCTGATGTAAACATATAGGCAACAAACAATACTCATCACCCACGATGTCTGTTGGATAAGAGCATCTTATTCTTCCTCAGATATCTGACTCAAACCCACAGATATTTTCATAAAGGCAGAGTGATGGAATCTGGTTTCCAAGCAGATCTTTATTTTTAGGTGTGATGCCACCTCCGCACCATCAAAGACAGACATTTTTAATGAGCGAGCCTTGTTTGAAATCTCTCTTTGAAATCTGCAAAAGGTCATTTCAAGGGTGGGGTGGAGTTTGCAAATTCAGATGGAAAATGTTTAAGTTTGTTCATCTCAGGTTTACCAGTCGCTCATTTGAACCTGCCTTTCTTGGATCATGTGACTGACAGAACACAACCTGACAGGACAGGGATCTAATTGACTGATTATCCTTTGTGGCCTGGATGCTTAACTTAGATTTTTATGTCTGAACCCCACAATCTCATTTCACAGTACGGTATTCCAGTGCTTCTACTAAGATTTATGTCCCTTCTTTGCTCCCATAAAACAATTAGTACTTTATAGAACAACAGTAAAACTGTGTTGCTGGACTCAATGCAAACACCTTCTTTGTCTGCGTAGATGGATGCCCAGCAGCACAAGTACTGGCGTATGGATTGTGTGGGCGTCTTCACGAGACAAGTATATAAAATATGAGATTTGTTTGGCTACACATTTTCTTCCCTTCAGAAGAAGACATATGCCATCTAATTTGCAAAACAGGTCTGTATGATATCACAAAAAATAATCTGCATTTTAATTTATGTAGTGGCTGAACAGAGAGGAAAAGAATGGATTCGAAACTTCATTCCACCACCTACTATTGAAACGACGTGAAAATCCCATTTGGAGGTTATGAAGAGATTCTTCAACACAGGCCCTTGATTATGTCGCAAAGGAAAGCGTGGCGAGAACGCATCTGTGAATAGAGCTTTCCAAGAACTTAGTACATTTAATATGTATTTGCACATGAATGACACTCACTTTCCCATTCAGTCAAGCCAACATGGTTTTTTGCTGCTTGTTTATGGAAACTCTCCTCACGCAGAGCACATAAACACGTTGAGCTGAATAAAATACCCCTCTATTTTCTATTCTCAGACATCTACAGATTTGCGCTAATAGCGGTATACTGAAGAAAGACAGCTAGTAGAGAATGATAAGAGAGGATAAAAGAGGGGGAGAGAGAGCCAGGGGAAATGAAAAAGGGATGAAATGAGTTGATGAAATCCTATTAGAACATACAGTATGCATATCAGGAGGGACATCATGCGCAAGCTTTGAATCTCATCTTGATCTCACAGTACATGAACTCTGCATAAAGCGCATTCATAATTCTCATCCATTCGGTCGGTACCAGTGCAGCTCCACTGATCTCTGAAGAATGTACGAGCGGATTCCCCTGATGCACATTGTGTTTCCACTCTGGACAAAGCGTTCTAGAAAGACGAAAGAGACGCAGCCGCGAAGCCCATTTGCATGAGCGTCAGCCGCGGAGAACAGAGACGAGCAGGGCAAGACAAAAGCCCTGCAGGAGTCCTAAAGACCTACGGCGTCTCCTGCGAGGGCCGATCAGGCCTCGCTGCACAGCCAGTCAGGTAGCCTCACAAAAGCCACCTCTGGACAAGAGCCAACATTAGGGGAAATGTTCTCCTGCCATTAAAATTCCCATTTAAGCAGGAGCAGGAAATGCACCTGCCAGCTTGCTCTCTTTCCTCCCCTCTCCTTAATACGTTCAGATGGGAACCTTTGTTGAAAGGAATCATTTTGCATTTAGATTTCCCAGAGTAAAAAGAGGCGCAGGGGGAAACTCCCCGCTTGGCGACATGTTTCTCTCAGAGAAAGCTCTTCCTAATGAGTCCTTTTAAGCTTAGCTGATTATTTTCTGCTTTGGAGTTGTAGCTGGATTGCTGGTACATGTTTCTCCACTATTAACCCAGATATCCAAAATGGCAGCCCCGGGGTATGTTTGATTGCTCTTCCCCAATCCTTTGAACTCTGCTGCAATCAGACGACCCAAACTTCAGCTAGTTTTCGCCATGAAATTGAAAAGGTATCTGTCTATCACAGCACTCCCTGAAGTCACCTAACGAGAAACATGTCTTTGTCCTCAAATGCCATCTTTGAGCCAAGGTACTGCTGAAGGATGTGTCTGCAAAAGTGTCTGCAGCTCCCTCTGTCAGAGGTGCAAATAATGCAGCCAGGTCGATGCAGAGAGTGCAGTCGGTGTGTTTTTATCATCCCCATCCAAGACTAGGGAACGCTGCAATGCAAAACATGAGCTATCAAGGTTAATCCCAGACAGACAGATCATCATCATTATATTGGGATTATGATTTACTCAGAAAAATAGAATATTTGTTTTTTCTCACATTATTAAAATATCTGATACTTTTGAAAAGACTTTTAAAGCTAAAACTTTTTTTCAAAGCAAAATTAGTACAGAGATGTGGAAAGGCTAAAAAATATATAACCTATCATCTTATTTCAAAAAGCATTGTAGTGATAGGCTCCAGCTAGCCCTGTGAAGGGGATCTTCTTTATAGGCAGCACCACGACTTGACATTTCCATCTGGCCTGGAATCATTTGACATTTTCTGGCTTTGGAGAAATATGCAGTCGAATGCTAGATGGTTTGCTCAGCTTTTAACTTTTCATGTGTGCAAAAAGTTCTCGCAGAGACTAGGGTTCAATCCCTGGTGCCAAAGTGACTGCAGGTGGGAAGCCAGTGAGGGGTCACATCCTTGTCACTCCGAGATTGTAGCATTAGCGATGAAGATGACACGGATGCTGATACTACAACACTTATACTGATGATAATTCTACCAAATCTATAGTAATAATTCAACAGGGTATCAATGACTGAGTACACCTGCACAACTGGACCATGAAGTTCTAAACTAATTTACTTTGTTGCATGTGTTGTTTGTTGTGTTGTTTGTGTGTTGGGTGTATTTGCCTCAGGCCCTCCGGTTCATCTGTCCATACTTATTGAACTGTATTAAAAGGATGGATTTACTTTGGCAGAGGGAGCTCAATGCACTGCAACTTGAAATAGCACATGGAAAGAGAAAATACACAAGCAAATTAAGAAAACATCTTCATCAATTTAGCAACACGTGCACAGCATTTAAGAATACACACTGCAAATACACACAACAACACCAAACCACAGCTGAAGTGTTTCCAGGGCTGAATGTGTCTTGGAAATGCTTGTTGTTGCTGCGGTTTATGACCCATATTGAAGTCAGGTCCATGCATCATCCGGTCATGTTCATGATGTGGAGTGACTTCATGCTCCTGCTTTACTCCGCACTTGGTTGGAAAGTGACTGCTGCACCTCGCAGAGCCAAAAAGCAGGATTCTATCATCTTCTATCTATCTGTCATTTTAATGATTTCTGAAGAGATTTAGTGTTTATGACAGATATTAAACTTTACTATCTGGTTCACCAGTGTTGACAGATGGCCTGGAGCCTGCATAATAACCATACGGGCATAATTAGACCAGAAACATCCCAAAGGTATAGTGGGCCAAGCAATGTAGTGATAATGAGATAACATCAGATTCAGTGAGAAAAAAGTTACACATCTCACATTATTACAATTATTTTTTGGGGGGGGGGTTATTTGTATATATGCATGTTATCATACATAAGTAGTGTCATTTAGTTTTGGATTTATTAACTTGGATATATATTTATTCCTGGGACTCTTCTTTCCGTAAATAATCCCCATACAGACAACTGCTACCTTATGAAATTTACATCATCACCCCAACACTGATGAAGGTAATGCCTTTATGATTAGGATGCAGGCTAACTTTCAGGCTTACACTGTAACTTTTTTTTTAACATTGAAGCTGAGGTTTTTATCTCAGATAAAATTCTGTTTGGTCCTGCGAGGTGTGTGCAGCAGTCACTTTGCTGGCAGGCGCAGAGCGGAGCAGTAACATGGAGTCAGCCCACAACATAAACATAAAGGGATGACACACAGACTCAACTTCAATAACTTCATGAGTCACAAACCGTAGCAACAACAAGCGTGTCCGAGACGTGTTCGGCACCAGTGTCCTCTGGAAACACATTGTTATAGAACCTTTCTGTATTTGCTTTTATTGTGTGCATTTGCAGCACGTTTCCTAAATAGTGAAACCGATGAAGGTGTTATTTTAATTTGCTCGTGCTTTGTGTGCCTGCATGTGTTTTCTTGAGCTGCAGCGCATTGAGCTCTCTCGGCCTCCGTATTGATGGGCACTTCAGGGAAATAGCATGGCTGTGATGTAGTCTGACAGAATGTTGTTGTTTTTCTAACACCACCCACACTGTGCTGTATATAGGATACATTTATCCAAGCTGCCAGTTATGAAGAGAAAGTGCCACTGTTTCGTGAGAGCCAGCACAAGACGCAGGAACATGTTGCCAGATAAAGTTGTCATTATATTGCTGGTCCTGGCTTTATTAATGTCTAATGTCAGCAGGCCATGCTTTGACCCCACCTTTGTCCATAACCTGTCACAGACGTCCCTCACTGCTCTGCTTATGGACAACACGGGAGCCTGACATATCTGATTTTACCGACGGAGCAGAACAGGAACAGGGAAAGGATCACTTTGCAAACGCTGCCCTGAGGGCCAAAACAGAAAACAGCACTGACTTTATCTTGTCGGTGAGTTTTAAATGTCAGGAGCTTTTTCCTGACCCCTGTCAAAACTAAACGCTGTCAAAGTGAGGATGTGCTTTGGTGTGTGACCTCTATACCCGCGGCATGAGATTCAGAGAAAATAGGAGCAGTATATATTTAACTAAGACTTATGTTTCGGGGCTTATGCCATATAACGCTTGAAATAAATATATATTCTGGCTGTCAAAGTAGATACAGTGAAACTGACAATGCAACAAGGGCATTGCTTTTACTTGACATGGGACAATATGTGCTTTTAAAATGCCTCCAAAATGTATTGCTGTGTCCTAATTGGTGGCTATTACTTCAGAAAATATTTGATCAACACTTTGGACCTGCTAAATAGACACCTACATCCACACTTAGGTCTGGTCCACATGTACATGGGCATTTTTGAAAACTCGCAAAAAAAACCCTGTCCACACAAGAAATGTTTAAATGAAAGTTCAAAAACACAAATGAAGCGCTGTCAAGCCAACAGTTGGCAATATAACTCTAACCCTAAAACCATGTTGGCCAATCAGGAGCCTGAAAATTGCACCAGGATGAAGGGTCTCTTCCAACACTGGCGATGTTGACAGTGGAATCTGTAGCTTGGCAGTGTTTGATTATGTAGCAGCGACCTCTGTAGTGCATTCTGACATCTCTGTTATTCAATATAGTGGAAGAGTCACCTCATGAGTTTTCACTCTCTAGACGTTAACACTGCAAATGGAGTTTCTGAATATCTTCATCTTGGAAGCAGTTTTCCAAAAAGCCCTAAAACCTAAAACTAGACCTAAAACTGTGTTTGCATGTGGGTGAATGGTTGAAAGGAAGAAAAAAAGTTACATTTTAGAAAATGCCAAAAACACTTTCACATTAAAATGCATAACTTTTGTTACCTTTATACCTGGCATCCACACTGCTCAGGCGTTTCTGAACCCTTTAAAACAGAGACCCCATTTTAGTCTGATTTACTCTGGATGGGTGGAAACAGACTTTTGAAAACACCGATACAGACACCCTTGTTTGCATCCTGATTTGGTGTCAGTCACAACATGTCCTCATCATGCTCCTATCATAAGAAAAAAAAGACATCAGCTTTGACCATGGATGTATGAGGAGAGAGAGCCTGAACTACCAGCGGTTAATTTAACAAGGATGACGGATCACAAGAGTTGCTGACCTTGGTGTCTATGTGAGCAGCTGTTGTGCAGTTAAAGAAGATAACAGGAAGCTGACGGCATGTTATGTTATCACACATGAGTCAACATTACCCACATACCTATATGGATCAATTATCAACTATACTCAAGCACAATACAGTTTGAAATGACAAGAGCTTTAAAGGAATAGTTCAACATTTTGTTAAATGCAATTTGTACTTTCTTGCAGAGTTAGATGAGAAGATTAATACCACTCTCATATAAATATGAAGGCACAGCCAGATGACCAGTTAGCTTAGCTTAGCATAAAGACTGGAAACAGGGGGAAACAGCTGGCCTGGCTCTGTCCAAAGGTTAATCTGTTTAGGAGCAATCTTTAAATCTCACATGTTGCCTCTCATTTGTTTAAGTCTCACCTTAATATTTTTAAATAAATTTGTTTTAAATTGAAGAACACAAACTAGCTCACACATCATGAACCATGGTCAGGTAGTATTCCAGCCGACCCCAGGCCATTTCAGAGGATGAATCTGGCCCTAGTCTTCAGATACATACCACCTTGTATCACCATATACTTACTGGGATTACATTATGTTATAATTATATAAAAATAAAGTCTTGATCAGATACAGTATCGTTGCCTGTTTCTAGCATCAGCTTTTTGTTTGTTTCATGTAACTTTGGTGTTAACTGGCCAAAAATCATATGCAGTAACCCACCACATTGTGAAACAAAGTTGACGATCACAGAAAGGTAAGGAACCAAGAGGACAAATCAAAGTACTCTTTCTTCTAGAAAACACAACTTAGGTAGCTTCTCAGTGGGATATTTGACCCAGATATGTGAATATCTGAGGCTGCAGGCTATGAAAAACATGGATCTAAAGCATACATTTATTAAATCATATTCTGTTAATTCCACACAGCTGAACTGAAGTGACTCTTCATCTGTACGATGTTGCAAGGTTGCGCACTTCTACGCTGAGACACACACAATCCATCACACGGCACAATGAAGCTGCAAGGTTGCTGCCTCTCCAGCTGGAGGCTGGATCCTGTTCCCATCAAGTGTAACAATCATTTTCATTATTTATTTTGTGCAGAGTAGGTTTGCCCCGACAAACAAAAACGCTCACAATATGGAACAAAACTTTTTTTGATGCTCTCACCTTCATGAATGTTTTTCTTTTTAGGTTGTTCTTTGTCACTGCCAGTATTTTTCCGCGTTTACCTACAATACAGCTCATAGTGTCTTTTCAGCTGCAGTTTTTGCTGATGGCAATGTATAAATAAAGAAGACAGGAACATGAAGAGTTGTGTAGTTTTTTGGGGGGTGTTTTAGTTTCTGACAAAATACTAAATGGACCTTTGAAATTATTTTCCTTTAGGTTCATGATTTGATTTTGGAATGAGAGAGAAATGATTAATTTTAAAACACACAGATGAAACAATTTCTTTGATCCTATCAAACAACTTCAAGAAAATGTTAAGGTGGAATTAAAATTTCATGATTAGTTGCAAGATGGTTCCAGTAATTGCATACGACATAGGTCATTATACCTAATGGCTTGCATCATATGGGAAAAAAAGTGAATACTGAAAGCCAATTTGGAACATGGTCTTGACTCGCCGGTAAATTCAGGTCATTTCAAGCCTGTATGGGAAACAGCTGTGCACGCATACACAAAATGAGCCTTGTTAATTTTCTGAAGTTTGGGCTTCGAGAAGATTAAGAGTTTGTTAAATGTGGCTGTGCAGATGATTACTGCGATGACTCTCACTGCCTGGGCCGAGGGATTAGAAAAACATAAGAAACTGAAATGTAAAATGGTCTGTTATCTCGTGCCAGGGAGGAGTGTGGGGACCAGATGTTATCTTTATGTGGGTAATGGGTTATCACATCTTGGGGCACAGATTACAGATTTATTGTCTTTCTCTTCCTCTCTTAGACATTATTGAAGTTTTCATTATCTTGTCCACACACTGTCACCTCAATGACTCAGCTCCTTCTTCTCAACCCGATGCATAGTCACAAAGCAGCTTAGTCCCGTCACCTCATTTACCCTCTCACACCAATCTTAATAGCTCCTTATCATCATAAACATATCATTGAATTCCAGCAATTACTTTCCAGTTATTAACTTTCACACTGCAGTGCTAAAGCTGATGGGGAGATGGGGTATTTATCTGACTGTAGTTTGAGGATTAGAAATGGTTAATGCTTGTTTGGCTGTAGCTACTTGGAGATTCTGAATGGCTTTACAGATGCACTTCATCAGTATGAGAGGATACTGAGTGAGATGTCAAAATACAACAAAGAATCTGCAAAGACAATCAACCAAGCTGGATTTGGTCTGGTTCATTTAACCAGCATCTACCCAAATGGGCCACACTGACACATCAAACAAGCAAATACAAGTGAGGTTGAACATTATATTGATAAATGTGTGAATTTATATGCCTTTTCACAACCATTGTATTATCAGCTTAATCAATATAAACTCATCACATCACACTAAATTAACTTTAAGTTGGTGTCGACTTTCTTTGCCCGTCCTTACTCTCGCCGCCAAGGAAACACCAGAGCAATAAACTGGGATTAAAATATATTCTCTGAGCCCGTGTGAGCCCATCACATAATCATGCACAAATGTGAGTGGGATCATGTCAAAGAGCAGAGAGCCTGATATTTCTGGTTACATAATTGCCCCACAGCAAAGTGCAGCTTTCTGAAAAAGTCAGTCCTATGTGTGGTGGACATTAAGTCCTAGTATCCCTAAGATTGGAGCCAATGTGTATACTGTTACTTAACAGGACTAAGAGTCTAAAGCCATGCAGGCAGCTCCGCGAGGCTTTACCGAGGCACAGCTGTGTCAACCTGCTAACATGCTCCCAATGCTTTCATTAATGTACTGCTGTTTACCATGTGTATGTTATATTATATTGGCATGTTAACGTTTGTTATTTAGCACTAAACAAAAAGTACAGCTGAGGCTGACGGGAATGATATTAGTTCAGCATTGGACAAGCTGAAATTTTGACCTGATGATGGCGCTAGATGAAAACTCCAGTGATCACCAAAGCTATGAGAATTCATCCTCAGGGGAACATGAAGATCTGTAGCAAATATCATGGAAACTCATTCAGTAGTTGTCAAGATACTGCGCTTAAAATGACAGTATTAATGTCACATTGGCACTAGAGGAAAAGTCAAGGATCACCAGAGTCAGTATTATTAATCCTCCGGGGACCACGAAAAAAATTCCGGGGACCTTGCAGAAAATTTCAAGCCAATTTAAGATATTTCAGTCTGCACCAAAATGGTGGAACGATCGACTGACCGACGGTGCCATCCCTTGAGCCGTCACTTAAATATTGCAGGAAACCAATGAGTGAATGGAAGAAAAAAATCCATTAAAGCCAATGGTTCGCCACTGCATGCTTGACTTGTATCTGGAGCTGTTAGCTGTGTCACTTCTGTCCAGTACAGTGGTCGTGTAATAAAGATGTCAGAGGTGCTGCAGATAGAAACTCCTTTGTCCAAACAAATATGAGAAAACAAAAGATGTTATCCTAGATTATAGGATTTTAAGCAACTGCAGCTCACAGCCAGCACTGCATGATGCTTGTAGGAGTCACTCTTACTCATTGCGCACTGTTTATCTGCTGTTAAATTTATTACAACGTAGGCACATAAACAATTAAAGACTTTCACTGGGTACAACGCATCGGAAACACCTTGAGTTTATCTAACTTTTTCTGGAAAAAACATAAACAACACAGCAAGGATCTGGTGTTGTATTGGAGACCCCTGTGGAAGTGTGTGGATGAGCTCTAATACACAGCATGTCCTGTCCACAAGATCTGACAAATGCACCATCACCTATTGATCCTGATACTGCACACACCCATCTGCCCATCCCACTGCCCAGCGCTGCGTCCAGCAGAGCCTTTCTGTCATCTATTATTGAAGACAAAGCCTCAACCTTAACACCTGAGGAGCAGCCGCTGACTGAGCTACCTCTGTTGTTTGAACCCGAGGCCACGTGTCTGACACCGAGGCTGCATTTGCATTCATTTGATCTGAAACTTTGGTCATTAGAGATAAAGGGCTGGAAAGTTTCGGTGACAGCAAACTCGAATGTGCCTCTACTTTGTTCTCACAGTGGGAAATACTTGGCAGCAAGAATTTTTAAAAGAGCAGTTATAAATGTGTAGTTGTTTACCAGCGTTTCCACCAGGTGTTCATGATTTATATATCTGTTAAGCGTGTGCATGGGTGAATCAGAGGTAGGAATCATGATTAAAATATGGTGATTACAAAACAGACTTGTGGACAGAACTTTATAGTCAAGACTGGATTACCAACCAAGTACATTGGGCAACTACCCTGTGGCCCCGGACCCTCAGGGGGCCTCGTGGCTCCGTTCACCATGAGGCCATTCATTTGTATTTTGATGTCACAAGACCCTTTTTTGTAGAGGTCAGTACATTACTATTTCAATTTATATTGTGCTCACTGGGTGCATATTGCTAATTAAATTTGTCCTTAAGGTGGCACCCCACTGATATGACACATGAAGAGTACAAATAAGAAGAGTACTATTTAGCCCGTGAAAACAGTTGTATAACATCCTCTGTGGCTTTAGAGGGAGCTAAGAGAATAAACCTGGTGATGTCATCAGTGTAGGAGCAAGTGTTTTTGGAGCTTGACCAGTAACAGGGGCAAAAAGTCAGACTATCTCGACCTCTGCTGCACAGATTTTAACCATTCTTTTTTTTATCTATCTTATGTGGCTTCCCCAACTTTGTGGAAGTGTAATACTAAATTGGTGGAGTGCCCCTTTAATCATGTAATCATGTTTAATCATGATGACGCACAGAAAGTGAGGATTTTATCTTGTCGTGCTTTCTGGAACTAGAGACATTGATTTGTGTTTAAAACCACGTTTAAGTTTGGTCGAACTTTTTTTAATGTGCCTTCAAATTCATGAGTTGACAGCTGCAAACTCCATCTGTCCTATGCGAATCCATATTTATAACTATTCACCTAAAACTGTCATCTTCACTTTCAGAATTTCATTCCCTTGGCACAAACAAAAATGAAGACCTCACAGCGCAGGTCAGACAAACACGCCTGGGCAAAACTGACTACTAGTTATAATGCTGACAGTATTTTTAACAACACAACTTCTGATACTTCTCAGACTCCCATTTGCATGTGTTAAAAAAAAAGAAGCTGGGTGGCAGTGCTAAGTTGCTAAAAATTCCCCAAGGAAAACAGCATAGCAATAGATAAGCAGACCGTGCAGTGCATTGGCTTGCTGCACACATAGCCTGTGTGTGTGTGTGTGTGTGTGTGTCCCTAACACAAACACACAGACATGGTAACAGGCTTACCAAAGCAATCTCATCCTTGTCCCTCATTGCTCGCTCTCACGCTCATCTCTTCCTCTTACGGGGCCGGGCATGTATAACAGAGTGTGTAATTTGCCACGTGCTATCTAGCCCCTTGTTCTCTGGGGGATATTTGTTGTCGACATGGAGTCAGATGTGCACAAATTTCAAAAGCAGTGGCAAAAACTCCATAGACAGCGGGATCGATACAAATGGACTGTTATTAGGTGTGATTTGAGGAGGTTGTTTGGGGAGTTTTCAGCAATTGGAAAACTCCCCCCACACAACACAGTAATCGATCTGAAATCGCCAGCTTTTTCTAATTCCAGTCCACGATGCCGTATTGGACTCTCTGTGACGGCCCCCCGCTGAGAGCCCGAGTCTCTACCTTCAGGGTGTAGATATAAACTTCCCGCTCAGAGACAAACAAAATCTGCTTTGTTTTCACAGCTTCGGCACAGCTGAATCCACACATGTGATCCTTACAGTAATACGGATTTGATGCGTTTGGCATCCGGCTGTCTAGATGCGATGCTATCTCGCATTTGTACTGCGAATCTTTGCTCGTCCCGGCGAGGCAGGTGCTTTGGCTTTCCATTTGTTTTTTCACCCGCAAGAATTCAATGCACTGGAGCTGCATATTAAGGAGTGCAATCGTAGGCTCTGCACACACTCAGAGCCCGACTGTCACAAGGACAGATGCTGGCTCAGACTATAAAGGCTCACACTATAATGGGTCCTATGAGTACATGTCATAGCGCTGGTTCTGCTTTGGAAAGCAAAGAGAGGAGGGTTAGAGAAAGGGGAGAGCACTCACCCTGTCACCAGACTCATGAGGTATTGCTGTGGAAAAGTGGAAAATGTGGAACACTTTGTGTAATAACCTTGTCAATTAAGGCATCATTTTTCAAGCTCAGTTCATTTCAACTATCGCCAGTATTAACATCACATCCTTTTTTTTCTCCTCCCAGACAGAAAACATGGATTGACACCACGGTGACGAGTCAAGAGGCTCTGGCTGAGAGAAAATCATTTCTCAGGTCGCACACGTTATTGAATCGCAGAACCTTGGTCAATTGAATCCGCCACATTTATGTAATGAAAAGAAATTTTTTATAGAGCAATAAAATGATTTTAATATCAAACGTGGTTTATGTTGAAATTAACCTGATTTTTCTCTTTTATGAAACCCTGTTTGATCTTGAATGCCTTCAAGCTCATAAGGGAGAGCTTTGAGGTGAGGAAGAACTGTTTCATCTATCAAAAGCTATGAAGCAGCTCAGCCCTGTGTGTTTGTGCTGTCTGACAGTTTTATGATGGCTGGGCTCTTACTGTACCTTTTAAATGATAATAATGGCTGAAAACAACTGGATGCAAATGACAGTGTTTACAGGCCTGAACTATACAACCGGGGCAGACATCAAGTATGCACACACTGCAGGGGCACCGATTATATCATCCTTTCTAACACATAAGATTACAATACGGAACAAGAAGCAATTACCCAATACACAACAGTATAACTGAGCTGCTTCTTTATCTAAAGGTATCAGAAAGTGCTTGGTGGACATGTAAAGAGAGTCAATTCAGAGTTTTAAGATTTTCATGAAATCAGAATTTTGCTATTTATGGCCATTCGTTCAATGTATTTATATTCAGTAATATACAGTAGATTTATTTGTTAGTGGTGGAGTCCGCCATTCCTGCTCTGCATTGACAAAAAGCCTTCAGTGCCATTGTTTGCTCTCCTTTCGATGAGGGAATACACTCCAGTTCTGATACAACTGAGGCTTTCACAGCCTCTCCGCTAACCTGTTTAAGAGCCGCACTCACCATTATTTCAACACAATACAAGCAATAACTATGATCCTATTACCCGATAGTTACGTTATGATTGTTTACTTGAGAGCACCTTTTAAATCCGATCACATAGTCCAACAATGCTTGCATAGCAGAAGATTTCTAATGTCAAACAAATGATAAATCACATCTCTCTCTAACCGACTGTCGCTGCGTATTATCTGCTTGTTTGAGAAACGTCCTGAATGATTATGAGACAATGAGAGTGAGCTGTCATTTGTAATCAAAGCAGGCTACACTAGCATCCACTGCTAATGCAAAAAATGTTTTGTTAACTTGTTTCCTGAGCCGACGGCCAACATTTCTAAACTTCAAAGAAGTGCTTTCACGCCCACATTCCACTGTGAATCAAATAAGAGATAGAATATAATTGCCGCCTATGAATAATTCAGTTGTGGGATTTATGATAAGACAAAATTCTTATCAGGGCTTTCCCTGAAGGTCCTGCAGGATGCTTTTCACATTTTGTATGGCTGGCTGCTCGTACAAGGTTCTGAGGTCTCTATCTTCTTGCTCTCCTGCTTCCTCTGATGCCCACCAGGAGAACAAAGTCAGCAGAATTCACACCGACTGACATCAAGTCGCTGCCAACAAACAGGCCGCTCGCTCTGCAACAATGTGGCGCTGTAGATTAAGACTTCACCCTTCAAACAACATGCAGGAGAGCTTGTTTTTTTTGTGCATTAATCCTTAAAAAAATAACACCATTCCACCGTCAATAAGCTGTGTTTACAGTGATGAGGGCTGGGGGTTGAAAGCATGCAAAGTGGGAACACAATTTACGGGACAGCTGATGCCGTTTTGAATAATTTTTATAACTGTACTGAAAGTAAGAGCTGGAAAAACAATAGGCGCCACTTGTGCGCGACAGTATAACAGCTGAGATGTCGTTTTCTTTTTTTCTTTTTGAACAGATCCGTCTGGAAAATGGGGAACTTCAGCACTTTGAGGCACAACAAGAGTTCTCCCCTGTGTGCTCAGAGTTTGTAAGTGTCTGACCTGTATAGTGATTTTTCCTCTCCACTATATCTATTGTTGTGAATCCTATACTGCAGGGTTTAACAATGACCTCAACCAACTCCTCTCTTTCTCCAGCACTCCTGTGACTGTTTGTGAGAGTTACCATAGTCTGCAGCTTACTTTACTTCAGAGCTGTCTATCCTGGGTTTATATCAAAGGGATAGAGTTTCTTAACTGCTGCCCAATTTTCTAAAAAAAAAAAAAAAAAAAAAAGCCTTCCCCTACTATTCCCTGCACCGAAATGTCACCTCCAGATATATCTCACACACATCAAAAAAAAGGGAGGTGTATTTCATAAAGGAGGAAAAGGAACGACGCGCTATCGTTAAAGCACATATGCCTATCTCAAGTTGATAGATGGGACAGGTCCTCAAATTTAACATTCAGTACTTTCCCTTATATATCAAATCCATCCTTGTCATCTGAAAGTTTGCATTCCCCTGTGATTACGGTCCATGGCTTCAAGGTACTCAGGGGCGATTATAGGCGAAGCTGAGTCAAAGCCGGGTCTCACAATCCATTTTACTTTTGGCACCGTCTGTCAGACATCTTTGTTCTGATATGAAGGTGTGACCTCGGCAGTTAAGTGCCTGAGCCGACTGCGGGAGTCAGTGCTTTCAGAAGTCTTCCTCGCATGATGGAGGGAGCTTCGAGGACATCTGTTTTATGTGGAAGGTTGTCCCTTCTTTTAGCCGCTGTCCCACATACACAGCTGCGCACAATAACTCACCACGAAGGACGTGTAGATGATTGTTTGATGAAAACAGTCCTCTCGTCAGACGGTGCAACAGTTGCAGCGGAGCCCATTGACCCTCTGCGGTGTGTGATGTTAGACGCTTTGATCAGTTACCTCATGGCTCACATGCTGTATGTTGTATATTGATTTTTGTCCTTTCCAACCAGTATCGTTTGCTTCTTATTGACCATTATTCAGGCTAAAGCTCTGGCACGGCTTGTTGTGCATTTTTCAAATGCTTTCAAATGGTATGTCAATAACTAAAGATCTACATGCATATTTTACCGGGGCTATGAATAAGTCTGTTACTCTTGGGCGACATGTTTTTTTCTTAATTGAAATGTTTGCCATGATGTGACACATTTATCCAATATTCTCAAAAGGACACGATTTTGGAAGGAACCCGGTCTCAGGGCTAAAAGTATAAAGACAGATATCTGACTCAGTAGAGTGTCTGGAACATTTTGCTCCTACTTACATTTTATCTAAGAGAAATGAAGAAATATGTCGTTTGCCACTGCCTTCCAAAAGTGCAACAAGGCTGTGGGAAAGATCATGGTTTAGGTTAGAATAACTACTTGGCTAGGGTTAGGGAAACTAATATAAACCATCATTAAGTAGTGGTGGGAAACCAAAGGCGAAGGCAGAGGTTTTGTGCCTCTGTAACAACATCTCACGACTTTCTCTTTTGCTCTTGATGGACTAGAAGCCTTTGTTATTTGAATGTACACCTATGTCTCTATTGTGCATTCGCTAAAAGAAATGGCACTGCCACTTTTCTTTGAAGGACGGCCTCACAAATAGAGAAATAAAAGAACGTGAGACAGTGTATGCTTTACAAAATGAATACTGATGAAATGCCTGACAAAAAATAAAATTGAACTAGCTATCATCCAAGTTGTATTGAATTGCTTTATGTCTAAATCTGCTCTGCCATCACCATAATTAAAATAATTTCTTACTTGGGAGAGCTTTACATAATTCCAAGCCTTTCGGAGCAATGACTTCCCACACATATGCCCAACTCTAAAATGTCATTAAAACACGTCATATTGGAGCTGATGCCATCTGGCTTTAGTATACTTTAGATCACAATTAGCTACTGTAAACACACAGCTACTCATGTGGCACTTCTAAGCTGGTTAAGATGTAGATGGGCCCCCGAGCAATATCTTACTCAGGTTCCAAAAAGATGAAGGTCAGTCCTGCTCATATTTACCACAATGGGCAGTTCAGAGAGGCTTTTCACACATTGCAGTTGGCATCAATATTGCAGCAGGGGCAGCAACATGTCAAACTCTTTGCCTTAGCCCCAGGTGGGTTCTCGTGCTCCGCAGGATGTCCCGCACCAACAGACAGTTTAAGGCTGCCGTCAGACTCTATATGTCACTCCGATGCTTCTCCTGCCCGAGGACATGGAAGCAAATGCTGGTGTTTGCTTTTAGCACTTCAAGGTTCTTTGGATCCCCCCCCCCTAAAAGTGAAGAGCTGGAGGCTCAAAGTGTTGACCTGGGTTGGTCCCTGGGTATGCATTCGAAAGCATCTCCTGCCTACGCCGTGTAACCCCGTGACAGGCCCGCTCTGAGGTATTCTGGGCCAGAGGTCTTGACAGGGAAGGGCGTGATCTCTCGTGACATTGGAGCTTTCATTCTGGCTCAGGCACTGTACTGTACACCTGACCTCTTTACACAGAGGAGCGTAATCCCAACTTTTCCATTATCAACTTTACAAAGACACAAGTCACATTCGCAGCTTGTCATCTGACCCGCGTGCCCTTCATGCTTACACACCAGGGACGACGAGTTCCCTCCACCGGCTCCTCGACTGCAGAAATCCCATTGATTTTTGTCCACATAAGAAACATGACTCTGAATCGCACTTTAAAACGACAGCAAATACAGTCTCCTTGGAAATTGGTTTAGAACAGTTATCATGACCACAAAATATATTTCCGACATCAAAAACACTCATTGCTTGTCAATAAGTGTCCATCATATAAATAATATAATGGACATTAACAAAGCTGGTTGAAATATTCAGGCCTTTGTAAAGTGTTTCCTGTAAAAATGCTTCAAATGATTTTCTTTTATCTGTAGTTAATTGCCTCATACATCTTCAGTCAGCTCGGCTTCTTAATGTCCCCGTTTTAAAATGACTTTGAGTCCGATCTCGCCGAAGACTACCTGTTGATAGTGAGATCCAAGCTGCAGCCTCTGTTCTCCCGTCACAGGAAAGACTTGTGATCATTTTGCAAAGTCAATGTCGCAATTTCACACATACCGCGGCAACTTTTAAACATGTGGAGGTGAAGATGTCGCTGCTTATTTTTCCAAAGCGAACGTCTCAGGTGCGTAGGTTCAAAGGCTTAGAGCGAATGGAGAGAGATTGGCTCACGATGAAAGGAGGAAATCAAAACGGAGACCAACACATTTTATTTCGAGACAAAAAGGTGTAAAAAATGAAAAGAAAATGGTGTTTAGACAAAAGCAACAACAGACAAACAACCCATGACAATCAAGAGAAAAGAGGAAGCGCTCTATTAAAATGCCAATGAAACGATGAAATAATATTAGTGTTATCCAGAGATTCAAACTCAGCTGAAGCCGAAAACAAATAAGCACAAACTTGGCAACCACTTGAAAGTTCTCTCTCAGTCATCTACAACACATTCCTTTAATCTGCCACATCAAATAGTCTTCTCTAAACTTCACAGTTTAGCTCTCTGGTCTGTAGAAAGTCTCTCTTTTCAACATCTTTGTGATCACTTCTTTAATGAATTGACTCCCTCCCAAAACCTCTCTCAATCTCCCACTTCCCACATGCTCCAGCAGGATAATAACATTAGATTTGTAAGTGCAGAATAAACAGTGATCAGACTTAATTAGGTCATACAGCACTCTTTAAATAATTCAAACCATTAAAAGTACAATGGATCCGAGTCCACACAAGTGAATATTTCATTTCTTAGAGATAGTTTAAGACAAAAACAATATCGCCGTTTGATTCGACTTAAAAAAAAAAATTCTAGTTTACTGCAGCGTTTACATGAAGCCATTTAGTGAAGAAATATAATAAAAATATAAAAAACTCTAATGGCTACTGATGGCGCAATAAAAGACTCAAATCAATAAAGGGACACTTTTTGGAGGGGATCCAACACTCAGACATGTCGTTTGGCTCTAGTCGCTCTGACACAAAAAATTATGAGCAGACACAGTCCAAAGAGAAAGCTAAGGTCATGTCCTATAAACAGTGCATTGGCTTGCTGAGTTAAATGCTCAAACTCTTGGACGGATAACAACTATAACAGTGAGGCCGGAGTCGACTGAGGCTTTTGAAACACACAAGTAATTAATACACAAGGGTTAACGATCATTGTACAAAGGCTCACATTTATGTAAGCCGCCTAAAAATTTCCACACTTGAACCCATTTAAACACACACACACTGGCACACGTACGCTCAGCCTTCAGAGCAGAAAGGGGAAAAACTTCAAAAAGACTTTACACTTGGCACGAATTGTAAGTCTTGTATCTGGTCTGCAGGGAGCTGTAAGACGTACAGAGTGACAACTATTAGCATTTAAGGTGGCAAACACGAAGATCACCACTGTCGAACACGCTGGAAAGGGATGAGCTCCCTGCATGTTAATGGGAGCTCAGCGGAGGATAAATAATTAAAGACAGCATTACATAATGAATGAACTTCCTTCAAATGAGCATTGTTGAGTGGCGGCGGATTGAAGGAGGATAAGAGGCAGGGCGGCCCCGCGAGAGTTTGACAGTATGGCGGCCTCATGGGGACTGATACTGTACGGCCAAGCGTGCCCACGGCCTTGTATCGCAGGCAGGAGATCAGAGGAGTCTCTCCCATGAAGGAGGGACTGGAGGGAGAGGAGAGCGAGATGTGTGGAGGGGGAGAGAGGAAAGAGAGAAAGGGCGCCATGACTCAGAGGTGTTTGGCTGAGATCTCTCTGCCTGGTGGCTGGTTGGTTTTTTTCATCCCGGTTCCTCACCTTGATTAACACTTCAGGAAATTAGCAGGGGGATGTGTGCGGGGCCTCGGGGGCAGAGAAAGAGAAAGAGCCCCTCAGAGACCAGACAGTGCACCTGATATTTGAACTATGGGTATAAAAAAATTGCTCCTGGTAAAATAATGATAAAGAAGTGGATATAAAAAACTTATTCCATGGCAACCACATTATAATTCTCCTGTATTTTTCAGAGATTTTTCAGTGCTGAAGTAGAGTTTTGTTGGACTTGACATGGCTGTTTTCCATTTTACGTCTCTTTAAATTTCTGCTCCACTAAATTTCCAAGGCACGCATTGTACATTTTTTATTGTCTCGCATTTATTGACATCTAATTACTTTGCAGTTTTACATATATTACATTTGACGAGCTTGTTAAATGTAATAATAGATTAAATTACCCGACAATATACCGAGTAGTTAAAATTAGCAACACTCCCACAGGCTAAAAACTACAAAGCTGCATACACATTAATGGCTGTATGTGTTTTCTCTGTTGTCTGTCCCTTGTCCTCTCCCGTCCTCCTGTGCCAGCTTCAGCAGAGAGAGAGGCTTGTGTTGTGGCGACTGCTGCTCGCGTCGCCTCTCAGCCTGGGATTTTGTGTTCACTGTGGGTCTTTTGTTAGCCTTGATTTAGTGTCTTGGTTGTTTGTATGTCTTTATGTTAATAAATCCCATGGATTAAAAGTGTCTTTTTGTGGTTGATGTGGGTCAGTGGTGGAGTGTTGTTTGCCCCACAGGGACGCCTAAGGGTGGGGTGTAACAGTATTATTAACAGTCCAATAATATATGTTTAATAATATGGTGTGAAAAGCAGACAGTTCAGACATTCTTACATCTCACTGATAATACTTGGATACTTTATTACAGTATAATTTTACATAATTTGATCATTTTACTTGTAATTGAATATATTGCTGAAAGCAGTGGAACAACCTGCAAATGCAACATTGACATATTATCGCTCTATAAAGTTTCTGTGCCCAGTGTGTTAGCAGCTTATTTCCACCTCCAGCAAACACAGAGCAACGCTGACTTTCATTTAGAGTTGTGTATCTGTCCGTGTGACAAAAGTAAGTCAAATATTCACTCCTCTGTTCGCTCTATTTTGAGGGGTGTACCCTTTAGGTGTAGCCTAAAGCCAGAGTTTTCAGTGTCACAAAGGTGGCTCTTAACCTTTCATTATTCTTTCCCTGACAATATTCTCTATGAGCAACACATTCTCAGCTGAGGGGACATGTTACAAACAGTGTGCAAAGCTACTGAGCCGTACGTCAGTAATGTCACCGAACGAGGCCGTGTAATTACAGCAGAGCAAACTGTACGTGTCGCGTTGTGGGTTTTTGCCACGGAAACCTATATGCATTCAGTTGGTGATGCGGAAAATCATTTTTTCCCCTGTTTGCTTCAGGTAATATCAACACTTTAAATTTTACACAGCATATCATCCACACACACAACGAACGATGAAGGCACAGCAGCTATAGACCACTTTGGATGATGTTTTAATGCTTGGTCCTGATTGGCTGCCAAGTCTGTTTTACACTGCTGGTATTGTAGCTAATAGAACACAGATTATAAAATGGATCAGTCTACTTTTTATTTACCACAGACAGTATTCAATAAATAAAATGTACTTGTCTTTGGTTTGGCCAAAAACTAAAGTGATTTCCTCTCATCCTTCATTATGGGACAGATCTAGATGCATTTTTTGAGTATAATGTTTAAATATGCTGTATTAAGTTTAAAGTTTAAGAGCTCTACAATGTGCAGTTGTCACATTAGAAATAAATGGTGGGCATTGGGAGTGCATTGAGTGGTAAAATAAATATATTAGCCGAGGAACTTGCACGATCAGCAATTTTCTGCCAGCTTTCCTCTCCTCTCTTTCCTCTCTTGCCTTATTTGCAGCAACAGTGCTGCTTTTTGCTGTAATGTTTTTTAATATTTTCCGTTGCTCCTCATTATAACGACCTGTCCCTCTTGACTGAAGTAGGCAGCACGCGGTCAAACTATTTTTGCATGGAAGAACAGTCACATGACACATGAAACGCCCCTTGTTATTGGAACATGTGCAGAGCCTCATGAAGAAAACCAGGGTTAACAAAGAAAGTTGAACACCACTGTCATGATACCCATTATCTCTGACTGGGCAGAGATGAAATCTGCTTTGCAGTTGGAAAAGAAAACCTACATAATGAGCTGAAAGACACTAAAGTGCTGAAAAAAAACTGAGGGGATGATGAGGATGGGGGAGTTGGATGTGACCAAACCTGCTCGCGTTATAGATGGTAATTTGATCAATTAGCATGAAATCATTAATTAGTGCAGCTTTAATCTGAATATTTCTTTCACTAGTAGTTTCTAGTTTGGTGAAACCGCAGTAAATACATTAAATGGCGGAGATTAGCAGGGTTTGTGTGCAGGTCCTTGAGGCAATAGAGGCCCTGAGAGACCACACAGTGAGATTTGGATCATTGGTATAAACAATGCTGCTGGTACGATCACATTAGAAAATGGGATACGAAAAGCTTATTACTCCTCAGCGATCACGGCATAATTCAGTCATTGCGCAGATTTTTGAAGAAATCACCTTATAAAATAAATGGTGGATGATTTTATTCCAATGCACAAAAATGGCACCTATAGCAGAGATAATTTCCTGCTCTGACTGACAATATATTCAAGAGTGATGCTGATGGCGGGCAGGTTGCTATTATAGGTCGGCGCAATCCTCTGTCACTGACAAGCTTTGTTGAAGTGTGCTTTCTACAAAGCACGCGGGCGGAATATAAAACATGACGGACACAAGACGCCGACATGCAGACTGAGAATAACGTTCGCCACACAACACAACAATAACAGCGGAAATCAGGCCGTGATAATTGTCAGAGGAGCCAGGTTGTCAGCCTGTTTGTTCGACCTGTTTTTTTTTTTCTGATCATGTTTCTTTCATTGTGTGTGTGTGTTTTTTTTTTAATGTGTTTGATACTTAAAAAACAAGCTGTCCCTACAGATTCTACACTGTGTGATTTCCAATATTTAAATACTGCGCCGACTTGATATTTTTTTCTCTTTCAGGAGGCCGCTGGTTGACTTAATAGACTTGGATTTGTTTTATGTCCCTGTTTTAGTGTGCAGTTTCTTGCTGATGCTGCAGCTGCCAAGAAAGGCCTTCCAAAGAGGAGAAATAAAAGACTAGTTTATGTTTCGACTGCTATCCAAGAATCTCCCATATGCTCAATGTTACTCTTTAAAATGGGTTGATTTTTTTTTTCTAGTATCCTAAAGAAATCTCTTTTCCTTCCATTGGGGGATGTCTTTGTAGCCCGTAGTCACTTCTTTGTTGGGCCATCTGCTTTCCAGAAGGATGAGACCTCACAGCCTCAAAAGTGACACATCCTCTTTTACTGCAATCAAATGGATAAATGAACCCTCAGCAGCCAGTACAGAGTGGTAGCCTTACATGAGAATCACAGCATTTATTCATGGTCAATTCACTGGCTCAATGCAATAAGTTTTTTAAAGCACACACCTGTGGTTAAGATGTCCAGAAGTGGTTTTTTTTGCTGCCTGTGATGTCCAAAGATGCAACTATATATATATATATATATATACACACACACACACACACACACACACACACACTGATGCTTTTAACAGCAAATGCAGGATGAGCAGCTTCACTCTCAGTCAAATTATTGCTCCAATGCTCAGCACAAGATGAATTCCTAATGAGAAGCAAAGCAAACTTCTAAAATGTTTTAGTGGAGCATTAATTGCTGCAGAACTGAAGAGGTTTTAGAAGCAATCAAGACATGAGGGAATCATACGAAATGGTAAGAGGCCGCGGTTTCTCCTGAAAAGCAAAACTATAGAAGCCATTTGAAGACCAGGTCACGCAGATCCCCTGAAATCTAATTTCCCCCAAAAGGGAATGTCAGAGTTCTGCTCCAGAGGCACTTTTTCTAATGAACTGTAATTACCTTTCATCCACTTTGGTGCCCTCAGCTCAGGTGTGGCTCACAATTTCTTCCATCAAAGCCTCACACTTTCATTCAGCTTGCTATTTGTAATTTTCTCTGACCTCTGCTCTGTAGAATGACCTTTAGTTTCACACATGCAACCATTAATCCTCCATGCCAGACACACTGTGCAAAGAAAGTAGAGGGAGTGATGGTGAAATTAATATCCAACAAACACATACGTATATTTGTAGTTATTACTTATAGCCTCAGTGAGCAGTTCTATTCAATCCATGATTTTTTTTCCTAATTTTCTTTCAAAATGATTTCTTCCTTTTTAGACATTACCGTCAGTCACAGCTAGTAGATTGTGCTACCAAAGAGTTTGATATGTTCCTAATGCATCCTTGTCAAACTGTCATAGTGAGTGAGTGTCTTAAATGCGAATATCTCTAAAATATTTTAGAACAGATTTTGTTTTTTTCTCATTAAAAGATGTCCAGTTGTTAAAAGATAAACAGACAACCTTTGCAACATAGACTGATTTTTCATGTCCTCTGCAACTATTTCACAAATTCCAATTTCGAAATGTTTTGTTTTCTTTTTTGGGTAATTGTCTTATTTGCATCATTGTTAAGAGTTAAATGAGAATATTTGTAAGCTAAAAATGAAACTAGAGGGGACAGACTGTGGTTTGATGGAAAGTCACCTGCTGGGACAATTTCTTGGTCTGTTGCAATGACAAAGTAGATGCAGAATGGTAATTAGTCAAATCTGGAGGTAGTGCTTGGTGTATTTCTGAACTTTGGACAGAGCCAGACTAGCTCTGCCCATTTTTATGTCTTCTCATCTATCTCTTGGCCAGGATGCCATTAAGTCCTTTAACCTTCAGCCAACCTATAACACTGGAAAGCATCAACATTTTTTTCTAAATTTTCCAAGTTTTAAAATGGCGGATAACATCTTCACGAGGAGTGCAATGGTTGGAGGAGCCCTGGAGCGTTGATCCTCAGGGGCTGTGGAGAACGAGGCCAGCGTGCCTGCGAGCTGCACTGGTGGGAAATCAAACGATATTATTGTGCACATCTCGTCGGCCCCAGCAAAGAGACTGTTTGCATTTCCTTAGCGGCACCCTGCCCATGCTGTGGCACATTGACTGTGTCCAGCAACAACATGTAGGATCCAACAACAAGCGATGTGATTGGCAATCCGATTCCCAGCCTGAGCGATGAGCTGTGTGTAGTCACGGACTGTATAAATATGTAAAGCCTCACAAATTGAGAATCAATAAAACAAATATGAATCTCTTCCTCTGCCTAAATGTTGTTTGCCGTGCGTCAGTTCTCTGAAACATCACGAAAAGGCTGGATGTCATTTGATTCCCACTGATTCTTCAATAAGATTTCAACCCCAAATCACGCTCCGTCTAGTTTGACAAGGATTCCTGCACAGCTGGGATGCAAACGTGTTATTGACCAAAATTGTCTATTATTCAGAGGCAGAAGATGATTTACCATCATTATGTGGAATGATGCACAATGTTACATTTTTCTGGCACAAGGTTATAAACACCTGAGAACTCTTCTTTGGATGAATTATTGATCAGAGAAAAAAGAGAAAGATGAAATCAGAGATATTTTGCTCAACCTGCTTTGTAAGAAAAACATATTTGTGTTTTGCTAAAAGGCTCAGACATGCAAATTATTTATCTAACTAGCTTTTCCCAAAATAATTGTGTGTAAAGAAGAAGAACAGGAGCAGAATCTTTGTGAGCGATTACAGAGTTTAATGGGATTTTTTTTCAAAGATAAACACCAGATCGGCAATCCCTCACTTGCAAATTACAAAACAGCAAAAGCAGCATTGACTCAGAGAAATTAATGCACGGCTTATCTGACAACTGAAATACTGACACAGGTGAAAATGCAGCTGCAGTCTTGACAGAAACCCAAGAAATCCAAACAGATTACACCTGTCCCTGGACCACTGCTCTGTCTTCAAAATACGAATTAGATATGCTTGTCAGATATGAGCCGGTGAGGCGTCTGAGATCATCCGGCAGCACGGTCGAAAGCAACGAAAGCAGTTTTTCTGTCTGTCTGACACAGCTAAACATTCATTCTTCAACAGACAACAAATTACAGGCAACTTTTACAACTTAAAACTGAAGATGAATGTATATATGTGATCCTCTTTAAGCATAAATCTACAGTTTCCTTTGCTGTTTGGGGACTTTTTATGAGGTGCCTTCGAGCTCGACACCGGCGTAAATATCAGAATTGCTTCACGTACTGCGGATTGTCAGTGTTCGCCAATGGTGCCTGTGGTGTCTTTATTGATGGCACTTACCCCAGCCTCGGGCTAGATGCATTCATTGGAGACAGCTCGCCAAGATGAGTGACAAGCGTTAAGGTGGGACCTTGACCAACTGAGAGAGGGGAAATAAGAAGATGCCTCAAGGTGAAAAGATGCATACTGTAGCCGGGTATGCACAACAACACTGACTAGGTTTTTACAGATGCTTTGAATGCCTGTTTTTTTTCTGGGATGCAAGACACAAGAGACATTCTAGAGTTTGTGTGGAAGACATGTATGTCCCTTCATTTCTTTTTAATCTCCTGTAAGTGTTCCTGTGAGACAGGGCAAGACAGTACACCAGTATGATATATCCAATAATTTACTCGTTAATCTTCAGTTATGGCGTTCCCAGTCTCGGCTGATTGGCAGAGGGACCTCGGTTCAAGTAGTCGCTGAAGAATCAGCCGCCTCTGTTTATTAAGGATGAACGCACAGCGATGCAATGCGGTTGTAGATCCTATTAAGTCATGAAGATATGGCATTTATTGAGAGGACCGGTGGGTAAAGGAACAAATAAGCTAGAAGGGGAGGTAGAGGCGCTGCTGCCTGTACGCTTTATGTGTTAGTTAATGAGCATGTGGCTCTGGGTGGTCAAAGGGGGACCAAGGTGTGAGCCGCTGCACACTGCGATATCCAGCAGATGCCTCAGCAATGACAGCTGGCGAAGCAAATGGTCCAGAGTGCAAACATTCAAGGTAATTACGGAGTAATTATCCAGCATTGCTGCCATATGGAAACCAACTGAGTGCCATACATCTTATTTTCATCCTGAGATGGATCAGTTATTCATACATCAGGGGGTGGCGTCTTCACAGACAATTTGAACTTGTTGCGGACTTGGAAAAACACAACCTCTCAGTGAATCTATTTGGTGCAAAATCAGGCAGAAAATTTGGAAAAAGTTGAATTGTGTGTTGGTGGCAATCCTAGCCCGTCCCCCTACTTCGTGCCCAGATAGATGAGTCAGTTATGCTAAGTAGACTGCTCCCAGATGGACAAATTATTCATGTGAGCATTAAGTTTTGTCGCAGTGGGAGGATGCAGGAGGTTCAGTCACGCCGACAGCAGGTGTGCAGCTTCATCCACAGGACATGTTAAGGCGCTGCAGCAAGGAAGAACGAGAGAAAACACTTTCCGTCTCATGTTAACAAATGGAGTGTCTAATTATTCTTGACGTTGCTATTCCCGTTCGCGGACCACATGGAACAGACCACATGTATTTAATATGCCGTTCCATTTTCAAACTTTTGTTTACCTTCGTTTTCAATGACCTCTCTCTAATCTCCTCCAGGCTCTTGTCTCATGTTTACCAATGAGTTTTTTTCACATCAAAAGTGGACATAATGAACACACCACATCAGTGGAGTGATTCATTTTTCACACTTCTAGCAACAAAACCTCCTGTGAGAACAGCTGTAGATGTAAACCCTATCATTGATCTTGCAAGGCGTAGCCGGAGCTCCCAGCTCGCTGACTTTTTGATGTTTCTGCCGTCTCTCCACGCCGCTGAAATGCCTCACCCCCTGCCTGCAGGGCTGAGGAATCACCTGCTCCACTGAAACCAACACATAATCGCTTATCTACACTTGTCATGCTAGGCCCGCTACCTTTGCAGCTATTTGTTTTGAGATCTTCTTGGATATCAGCTTTTTTAAGGCACTTTTTCACGCTTGCACAAACACACACAAGCAACGAGCATTCACGCTTGTGTGCCCCCACATGCACGATGGGTAACGCACGCACAAACGCACTCACACATAATGGAATATTGCTTGAGGCTTGAATTTGTGTGTTAAGATGCATGTCCTGCACTAGGTGAATACAGAACTAAGATAAGGCAATGTTGTTTTCTCAGGCAAGAGAGCCGGAGTCTGACTTTTTAAAAAGTAGTCGATCACCCCTGTGAAGCAGGTTTAAGGTTACGAATGTACCTGAGAATCTTGAGCGTCAGGAAAAGTTGGTGCTTGGAGAGTTGCGTTTCATCATAACCTTCAAATATGTACCTTACCCAGATCTGTGAATGTGTTTGCAAATAGATCTCTTTGCTATTTGGAATTCCAAGTTATTTGTCCTAAACTCATAAAAATGCATATATTTTTTCCACTCCTTGATAGACATTTGCACCCAGATTGTTTGCCTCTTCGCGTCATACTGTATATTTTTCACTGGTTTTTCAGTGTCTTGGTCACACAGAGTTGTCAGTCATAGTAGGAAGAGAAGGTGCAACTCACTATCCAAGAATAGATATGTCTATTCATTATTAAGTCAGGCATGCCCAGATCAACAAGAACCCCTGAAAACGACTTTTAGAGACCAACCAAATCTTGCATGATTCTTGCCCCTCTGGCAAGCATAAATAAACAGTTCACCATTTATTATTTAATCTTCATGAAAATACTGAGTTTGCAGCTGCTTACTCGGGAAAGGTGTCTCCAACATAGAAACACATGTTTGCAAAAACTGCTTATTTGTTCTTTATTGGTCTGCAAAATAAATGGATTTTCTTTGTGGAGAAGAGGCACAGGGCTGATCCGAATGGAAAATGTAGGGAGTGACGAATAATTACACCAACCTTTCATGACTGTCTCTTCCCCTGCAAAGCTTTTGATATATTGCATTGAGCATTAGACTCATGAAAAAAAGAGCCCTCCGTGTTCTCTGCAGCTTTCTTTGTGCGCATTCATCACAAGTGTGCTGGAAGAAGCCGAGCCTAGATTGATAACTGTTCATAAAGGACTGAGCCCAAAAACAGGCATAAACTTGTTCACCGAGGGAGCCCTCAGAGGCCCCTATCTGATGAGTGAAAGAAAGGGGACAAGCAGAGCAACAGTGTGAGTGCAGATAGCTGGAGATACTGCAGGGTTATTGATGTGCTGCAATAAAGCAGCAGGAGGCCTGTTAGTACAAGCTTAAGAGCTTGTCTCCATCTCCTTAAGACTATCAATCATAACTACACTTAAAGCCAATTAACAGTGGCTTGTGGCATCAAAGCCGATGGATACCGTCACAGTCTTTCCCCCAGAATGTCTATTTGTGCAAAGAGACATACCTTAAAGGCTTTAATTTGAGCTAAGAATATGCACATGAATAGAAAGCCGCGACTCGGTTGATGTGGATCTTCAGTGCTGTCACAGTCAGCTCCCTGGGAAAGGCGTGTCACTTAATATGGGAAAATGGCAGTGAGGCCCTTGATCTTAAATTGTTAATAATTAAGTAATTAGTTCTCACGCTACTCAACTTTGCAGTCAAGACAAGGGGAGGGAGATCACTCAAAATGCTGGATTGCTGTCAGCAGGGTGTGAGATGAATTACAGGCTTATAGAAACTCTGAATTATAGGCACGTAAATCGATCTTGACATGCTGCGTGCATCAGATCGGGCTCAGAGTGCACATGAAACTGTAGCAAAAAATCCCACTGACATTAGGAAAAAAAAACCCTAAAATGCTGGTTTTATCTCTAAGGAATAATAACACAGCCTGGATTTTATTCCTGTGATCATCCAAGCACCAACACTACAGCCTACGTTTCCCAGTGTGTTGGTAAGTCAGCAGTCAGTCATTGCTTTATTAGACTTCTATGGAAAACAAACTGTTCCCTTGACGGAACAAAACAGAATAGATCGTATTACCTGATTTTCTGGCCACTTGAGGGCAGTGTAGAGCACAGTACAACATGTACATGCACACATATGATCATCTTGAGTTGGGATGTAGAACGTGTTAGTGACAGTTGCCTTTTCACACATCACACATCCAGGAGACTCATTCATTTAGACATCTTAAGGACAAGTTGACATTGTACCACTGTAGTCGAGGTCAAGGAAAAATATTCATGACACAATTATAATGGTCTCAGTATCAAAACCAACCACATGTGGTACTAAACATTCATAAAGACTCCTTCATGTTCCTGACAGGTGTCATGTCACGTTATGATGGTGTCCCACAACAAATCAATAAATCAGCCATTCTAGTTTCCAAGCACATAAAGACATGCAGGAACATCTTCACTCATTTCACTGCAGGGTTATTCAATTTCATGGATGTGGTGATACAACTGATGATTGTGCTCCTTCTGTGAATGCAGATGTAACAAATAGCTGATTCTTCAGTTGCTTTTTTACTTCACCAATTGTTGGCAGACTATGTTAGAAACGTGGAGACCATTTATTCCAAAATATTAAACATCAAAAGAGCCGTTTCTCCCTCTTCCCCTCAATCTCCTTGGCACTGTGGCTCAGACACTTAGATTAGTTTCTTGTATTGTCTCAAATAAAAAAGTATCTGACTTTTCTCTACAGTTGCACATATTGAAAAGACTTTCCAGCCTTTTTGCAGAATCACTGACGGCTCTCCAGCACTGCCTCTGACAAATTTGAATCTTTTGGGGTAACACTTTACGACATGGTGAAGACATTTGTGAAGAGTTGCTTAAGAACAAGTGAAGAATGAATCGATGAATTGTTCTTAACTAGTTCCTAGAGGACCATATAGTAAAGAATGGACTGGGAGACACTATATGGAAACAACAATGCCACAATTTAATTTAATAACACACAACTACTTTGCTTGTTTGCAACAGATTACAACATTATGGATGACATTGAGGGGAGACTGCCAGAAAGTGTGTGCTTTATCATATTGTATTGCCCCCCTCCTTTTATGACAGGCAGCCCAACCTTCAAGTGTAGCAATTCAGATATGGTATAAACACTTTTGTCTCAGGATGTGGTAGATCAGTATGCCAGAGATATTGCATCCCTGTCTAGCAGAAATGTATATACCTTGAATTTGTTTTGCCAATTACGTTGTGGTGGGAAACATAATTGCTGCCATGGGTTGAATTTTAGTTGAGTTCTTGTTTTATGTTGAAAGAGCATGTCCTCAGGTGTGTTGGTTAACTTTACTTCCCACCATTGGTGGTGTTGCTGGTTGGTTTCACCTGTGATCCTCCCCTCCTTGTGTATTTTGTACGTGTGTGTTGTCTTCACTCTGTGCCAGTTTGTCTTTGTACTGTGTCAAGCGTTCCAGCAAATTTTCTGTTTAGTCCAAGTGTTTAATCCTTGTGTTTTCCTAGTTTTTTGGGGGGGAATATTTGCTCAGCTTTCTTTGACCTTGCCTGTTTTTTGGATATCTGATTCTTGCCTGCTCCCCTTTGGATTTGTTTGCCTGCTTGAACTTCCCTCTGGTTTTGCCCTTTGCCTGCCTCATCATCCCGTAAGCCTCTGTGTAAATAAATCATTGAACTGCTGCAGCCCTGCCTCTGTCATCTGCATGTGGGTCCAATCCCCAAAACCATGACAAGTGAGGTCTGGATTATGTTCACTGGCAACATTTTCTTCAGTAAAGAAAGGCTGTGTTTTTGTACAGCTAGAGTCGTAGGACAGGACAGGAGGGTCCACACCCTGAGTCATGTCTTTTAATGTTTCTAATGTAAAGATTTCTCCACCTTGTTGCCCTAATTTAGATTTTTTTGTCACCAGTAACTGACAAAAATGTAAAGCTGTAATCTCAATGTCAGGCTTCTGAAACCTGCAGATGATGTTACAAAACCAATGCCAATGTTTCCTACTGCCTAAGGTTTGCCCAGACTTGATTTTTTGGCTCCCTCTAATGAATCCAACTGAAATGAATGATCCAAGAAATGAAGATAGAATCATGTTGTCAGTGTCAAAACACTGCTTTAATTCTTGGCTTCTCACTTTTCAGCCTTGGTAAGTGAAACATCCTGTCCTGCCAGTCGCCTTCCTCACAGCACCGTGCTTGTCTTGCAGAACAGCTGAAAAATGTGATTAGGATCCAAAATGGAGCATAACATTTGGAAAGTGAGAAATGTCAGCACCTGGCGATCTGATCCTCGAGTCATTGATATTGATCAAAAACACTGTCAGCTCCCCCTGCAGATGGATGGTGGTCATTTAGTGTTCGGGGGCCCAGTAAAAACCTTAGTTATCGCTCTTTAAAACGTGGTCATCTACTCCCGGGATCGGCAGCCGCCTCGGAGAAGCAGGTAGAGAAAAAAGATTTCGCAGAGGATCAATGTGACCGTGAGATGTGGATGTGACAGACAGTGAATGATATGTGGGTGAATTATGAAAAGAAAGATTGGGAGTTGGGAGATGGGCTCTTTGAGGGCCTTGGCTCCTCTACTCACTTGATGATAGGCCGTGACCTGGCGTATCAGGGGGCTGGAGTGGGCGGATAATCACTTTGACTTTTCTTTTTTTTCACCTATTTACTCTGCCTTTGTCAACTTGCTATGGTGATAAATCACATCATAGATTCAGGTCTCTTTTTCTGACTAATATATTCAGCTATTTTATGAGTTCATCTATACCTGTAATGTTTTATTTGGTCTCATTTACATCTAGTGTGTGCCTGGCCAGCACACAGCAGCAACTGTAGCCTTAAGTGCCATGTCAGAAGTAGAAGTAGTGTGTGTGTGTGTGTGTGTGTGTGTGTGTGAGAAAGATCGAGAGAGAGTTGCACACACACACACCCCTGTCACAACCACCAGCAGGACTTCTTTGACAAGGGCAGCAGCCTGTAATTTATTCTGATGGCTCCCCCCTCCCTCCACGCAGCTCTGAAGGTCATCCCCCACACTGATAGGAAAGCTGAAAGAAAAGCATTTTCATGAGTGATAATCAACTGCTTATTCCTTCAAATGCCATGTCCGAGAAGTGGCTGGCACAATTTGGCTGTAATACAAGCTGTCAGGTGGTTGTGTGTTGCCGGAGGGGGATTTGCTGCTGTAAGGTTTCATTCGCAGGTTGTCGGCCTGACAGACAGAATTGATTGAGGTTGTTTGGGCGTGAGAGAAGCCCGGAGAGCACCAAAATGAGCCATAAAAATTGATAAACAATGGCTGAGGAAAGGAGCTGGCATTTCACGAAACAGACAAATTTGCTGAAATACATCTCTGGCGATTCGTGCTGAAGTGTTTGTGTTTAAGTTGTTGGGAGGCCTCACTCCCGCGGTCGGTTTTAGCGCCGCTGTCACATTCATCCTAATCCTCGCTGCGTGCTTTTCCACAAGTTATGAGTTTCATTCAGACGTTACGCCGCCCTATCTAAATATTTATTTATATCCCGGCTGTCTGGAGGAATGACAGAGCATTTGAAGTCTCCTCTGAAACAGTGCCAGTGTTTTCTCTGGACCGAGTTTATAGTGGTGAGAGGAGGAGACTCTGTCTCTCGCAGCAAACAGCAAACACATCTGCGCGGATTCGATTCAGGATCGATCGCATGAAAACCACAAAGCAGCAAAGCGACTTCAAAGAGGGCGGCAGATGAGCTCTGTACAGAAGATAAAAATAATAAAGACTCAAGGATGAAGAAGAGTTGCGGTGGAAATTGATTGGATGCTGGGGATACCGAAAAAACATACAAGTTCTTCCAAGTGCTCGCATTACTTTGACTTCGCGCACATTTGCCTTTCAAAGTTGTTTTTAGAAACATTTCAGTTTCTCCGAGCTGTTGAATCCGCACTTTGATGGATTACAAAAACAGTGAACTTTAAACCACATTGGACTTGATTTGCAAACTTCTCACCTTTAACATAACAAAGTCGACTCCAGGCTTGTTTTTGCGAATATTTGCATCTTGGTTCATTTAGCTGCACTTTCACATGAAACTTACTAAGGTTTTAAGACATGAAAGTTCACATAGACTGAATCTCAGTTCATGTTTCTATGCCAACACCACTGATAACAGCATCTGCAAGATTTCAGGATTTCAAGAAGTCCTCGTACCTGCAAGACAAAACAGGTCATTTATCAGCATCTTCCAAACAACTCATATGCTTCAAAAAAGACCCTTTTTCTGATCTGAAGTTTAGGCAACAAAAACTTTTTGGATACTCGTGAAGGTCTTAAAAACAATCTGAAACCAGTAAAGCTTCAGATTCAGTTTTTGCATTTATTGTTATATATATTATTATATAATATAGTTATTGATATCAGTGGTTAAAGGTGATCTCGTAGTAAAAAATAATCAAATCTTTGATTTCTTTTTGCACTGTGCTTCGGAAATTTGAAAGTGAAATTAAGTTGGACTTTTGGGGTGAACTCTTCTTTCTCTTTAAATTAAAATTCTGATGCTGTTAAGGCATTTTTCATGTATTTTCATGCAGGAAATAAGAAGGTTAATAAAGGAGAGGTTCTTATAACATGGTGCTTTTACAGGCAAAATAGGCTCTAAATAAACATGGCTAACATTTTGAGACTTTATCGGGGAATGAAAGACCTTGCCTCGGGCTTTCCATGAAGCTGGAAATGTTAAACGCATCGCTTCCTTTCTTTGTGCTCAAGGGGTCTTTCCAGGAAACACCTCTGTGATACTGAAACAGACAGTTTTAAAAGCTTACAGGAAATGGCTGCAGGTTTATATCACATTATTATGTTGCAGTATACATCAGCAGGTTCTGACGAGGAGCAAAGAGATAATCATGTGGAAATGCCACAGGTTCAGGTGAAAAACATTTCAAGCAATTTTGCCTGTGTAGGAGCCGTTCAGTGTTACTTTTCATTACTGTGTGTTCATCTTGATGAAAACCCAGGGGGGGGGGCGGCTCGCACATTGATTATCACTTGGTTTGGTGGTCATTAAGACTCCCGAGCGGCTACCACTTACAGTTTAAAAGGCCATCACTGTTCGTTCTGAGTTTATGTTGCAATTATTCCCGCATGCAGGAGGACATTTCACTCAGTTATCACCAACACTTCTGCACTAAATAATCTTAATATTCTATTGATAGCAACACCTGGAATGAAATGTACAGTATGATGGCTACGCCTCCTAAGATCAATCTGTGTTGGCTTGCTGCTCAGTCTGCAGCCTGGTGAGACATTTCAATTGTAGATAGGAAACATTTATGTATAGCATTTTTAAAACTGTGCCAAAGATACTTATTCTACACTTTCATTGACATGTAGTGTTGTTTGTAGGCCACATGATAAATGCCACTGTCACTTTGAGTATGAGTAGCTTTTTACCCCACCTTTCATTGTTATGCTCCTAATCAACAGGCTGCCCGGTTAGATACTTTTAACTATATTTAAAAGCACTTTTTTTTTTTGCTCATATTCCAAAATTCAGCATTTTAATCAGAGCAAACACAGATCAGCTTGGAAGTGTAAACCCGAACTGTGAGTACAATTACCGTTAAAAATAGGTACGAAACAGAGAATGAATCAAAAACGGGTAATGTTATTTTCTCCAAAGAACATGCCGCTCTCTCCGGACCTTCACCGGTGCTTTACTGTTGGCTGGCAACGTAAAATTGCATTTCAATGAGATAGCAATCTAGAAAGTGATTTACTTGAACAAATAGAAAGTGGAGTGGCAAAAGTGGAAATGGATTGCGTGTAGATGTGAAGGCATCCTTTGTGTATACACATGCATGCTTACCTTTTTATGAAATGCCTGCTGACATTATCAGAAGGGGGGGTGGAGTGTTTTTTTCTAATCAGACACCAAATACACATACAACCACTGGGTTTGTTTACACTCTGTTTTTCTTCAGTCATGCCTCAACAACCTGTTCTCAGTCCCAGCACATCAAATATGGCAGCTTGGTCAGTGGCCCTTTAAACCATGAGGCTGTAGGTACTCCTCTAATGTCATTTCTGGAAGCAACCCTCTCGCGTAATGTTTTGATGTGGTGGTGTAACTTATGTATGTAAGTAACGTGCAGTATGTAACTATCCATCCATCCACTATCTGTACATCCATTAATCCTCTGCAGGGTCGCGGGGGGGCTGGAGCCTATCCCAGCCGACTTGGGGCGAAGGCAGGGGACACTGCAGGGCCACACACAGGACAAACAAACATACACACCTACATACAATTTAGAATATTCAATTCACCTCAGCATGTTTTTGGACTGTGGGAGGAAGCCGGAGTACCTGGTGAGAACATGCAAACTCCACACAGAAAGATCCCAAGCGTCCTAACCAGGACGCGAACCAGGGATCTTCTAGCTGTGAGGCGCCAGTGCAAACCACTGCGCCACCGTGCAGCCCAGTATGTAACTAACAACTACTTCTTCAGTTTTTCAACCCAACCTGTCAAGGCAGATGACTGCCCACCTAGAGCCTGGTTCTGTTCCGAGGTTTCTGCCTGTTAAAAGGAGGTTTTTCCTCACCTCTGTTGTCAAGTGATGATGGGAATTGTTGGGTCTCTATAAATAATATTACAAAGAGTATGGTCTACACCTGGCCCTATATAACTAAAATTGCATTGAAACTGAAATTAATAGTTTTGGTGCCTAAATCTAACTGAACTGTGAACGTTTCATGTTTCACATTAATTAAATGTGTTTATCATTATTCTCAGAAAACTTTATTTTGAAAGTTTAACCAGACGTTGCGTATTTATCATCGCTAACTGCACATGCATGGAAGCATACAGCCACATTTGAGTTAGGAGTGAGAACACGTTGGCCAAAGCAAAAGCCAGGAAATACATTGCTGCTTATCTTATTGCCTACATGCAAACCACAAACAGATCTAAGAAGCACCTCTTCAATGACACTGCTGCAAATTTCATTCAGGGACTGTAGCAGGAAAAAAAACAACTTTTTTTTGGCTAAACTAACTGTGTTGGCTCACCATCAAGAGTTGTGGCAAGTGAGCGCTTAACAGAGAAATACAACACACCCCACAGGCCCCTCTTACAGCTAAACATGCTGTTCCCGGCACACCTTGGCCTCCAATCTCTCCTCTCTGCTATCTGCAATCTTCTCTGAGGCTTTCAGCAGAACGGCAGCAGGCTATTTATGATTGGCAGCACGCTACGTTTGAGGCCATGTTTCACCTTCTCAAGGAAATGAAACCAGGAGAGCTGTTGTTTAGCGTCTGATACTCAGAAACTTGTGCTCAAGCCCTCACAACGCTTCTTTTTAGGAGAACAAAGCCGAAACAAAGCCTTTCAAGATACATTTCAGATCAATCTTTGCTCATTTTGTACCAAGTTTGGGGGCACAAGCGAGGCAAAGTTTTAAAAGTCTAAAATTTTCCGAGGACGTCTTGTGAAGCAGAGGCGACTTTACAAAGGCTTTTTAAACTTCTACATTCTCCCCAGAACTCTGACATAAAGGAGCCCGGGCCGAGCCGTGTTGTCTCTGTGAATTGCATCTCAGAGCGGTTTTGTGGAGACCACTACCTCGCACACACCAAATCAAATCGAGCCTGTCAAATTGAGGCTGCTTGATTCCCGGCCAGTCCTGAGTCTCAGTGTGTGTCGGTCTCATCTCCCTCCCTTTTCCACAGCACAGCCAGCTCCTCATCTGCTCTGAGCGCTGTCATTACAACACAGTCAATACACTGAAAATCCTGTACTCGGCCGTGTGGTGCAACCTGGGGCATACCGATCAGTATCTGCGGTGAGAAGCACGGCTATAAATTAATTTAGGTTCTTTGTGTCATAGATTGAGGATTGGGTGTTTAATGGTTTGGGATATGGTGTGCACGATGATGACTGTTTTGAGTCCTGAAGATATTGAGCCGCTGTTCGGGCAGGCGAGTCCCCGTTTCTCCACTCACATGTCCGTTCAGCCTGTCAATAATAACGACCGTTCCTCCATCAATGCGAAAGTGTAATCATCTGCCAAACTTATTTCAAGGTCACACAGCACTAGATAATAGTTAACAAGTTGCGAGAATCATCCTGTCGGGAGAAAAAGCAACGGAACTCACTGAAATGATTGATTCAAGACGGATGAAAGGCAGAACAAACGAGTGCAGCACAAAGGCAGATCTGCTCTAATGTCCAATCTGTTCCAGCGTCTCATTCAAAAGGAATACACACCCGACCTTCACTGCAAACACGCTGTCACACATCAACATACAAAGAGGCATCACAAGCACTCACTCAACATTCAACTGTAAATAAATACGTGGAAGTGATTATCTGCTTGTTGACAGCTGTTCTGGGTTTTTTTAAATCTTGGTTTTTTTAATGAGACAAAAACTGGATGCAGCATTCGTTTAATACCCAAAACCTCAACTTGCTGTTTACACAAATGTAAGAACAATTATGAGTTAGAACTGCATTTTAAATTTGGTTTACTGTTTATTTGGAACAAAACTGGAACAGATGTTATCAACCTGCTACCAAGGTAACATAACAGACTATTCCACGGCATTGCACTAATACGAGTGAATCATTCAGACTGTGTTCAATTTACAGCAAATATGCAGTTATTTGTCTTCGGAACTGAAATGTAAATTTTGTATACTGACTTTGACACTAGTATCCAACTGTGTACTGAACTTGGTGAAAACATCTGCTGTAAAACTTACTTACTAGAAACACCAACACAATTTCTCTCATTTTACAGTTAGCTTCAAAACATATATGCTGTATTTGCATATATGTTTATAAATGTACACTGTAAAACAGTTAAGCTCATTCAAAAAAAGTGTTTCTTCCTCAGATATACTAATTTAATTTGACTTTAAAAGGTTCATTGGTAACAGGTGATAGTATCATGATTGGGTATGAAAGGTTCTTCCTGGAGAGACTCGTTCACAAGCAAGGATGGAGAGAGGTTCAACATTTTGTCAAACACATGATTGTATAAAGGAGATTACGACATGGGCTCAGGAACACTTTGTAAAACTGTTGTCGGTAAACACAGTTTGATTGCAAATGATTACATTCTGTTTTTAATTATGTTTTACACAGTGTCCCTACTTTTCTGGAATCAGACTTGTATCTTAACATGTAATTTCTTGTAAAGAAATACAACAAGTCTCCATCACATGTTTTCTTCAAGCAACACAAAGGAAATATCCCTGGAGAGTGCATACTGGGAAGTCTGCCAATGTGCTGATCGTGTTTCTTTAGAAAGTTAATTTCAGGAGTCGAGTGAACTCTCAACATGACATTCATTCAACTCATTATTAGAATTCAAAAGACTTCAGCCTTCTTCAGTGATCTCAAAATGAAAGGCAGAACTTTTAAGTTGAATTGACATGAAATTCAAAAAACTCACACATACAAAGATGAGTTGATTTCACAAAATACCTGCATGATGTTTTACAAAGTACACTTCAGTCTAAAACAACAAAACTATAAAATGGCCACTGGTATTTATGAGCTTTAGCAGATGCTGATACTGAATTTACTGAATATTGAGCAAAAATATCATCTGCAAACATTTTGAAATCACACTCGGGTTTGTCAGCACAATTTATTTGCTGCTTGTTTTTCAGAGCACAGACAATGAGTCTAATGCTAAAATGAAAGCTGGGCAGCCTTGTCAAGTGGCTCCAAATAGCTCAAAAGGAATAATACAATTCTGCCTTAACACAGCAAAGTGGTTTATAATACAGTCAAATTTAGGCAGTGTGTAAATAATGAATAAGGAAATAATAAATAATAATACAATAAAATAAATCTGATCATTTTTCAGCATCCAGGACAACATCAGGTTTCAAAGCTATTTTGTTGAAATTAGTGTAGAGTTTCTTTCCTCATTTGATTAATATAGATTAATATTCACTCCATCATTGTTTGTATCTGTAGTTTCTAGACACTTCAGAGATTTGCACAGAATAATTTGGGTAATACCCCATAGATCATGCTATGATCCGAACTGAAGGATTCCCCTTTGATTTGGAGGAAAATCATGTCTTTAGTGTGATAATGAACATATTGACCAACGAGTAATGAACCAGATAACTGACACATCAGTAGGTAAAGCAGAAGGGCTCTGCGTCTACAAACTAATTTATGCACTTAAACACGAGAACAGGCATATGTTGCTCAAAGCCTGAAACTACTCAATATTCATCACACGTCTTTTACTTATTTCCATTTTTTGCCCGCATTAATAAACAAACAAAAACAGGCTTAGTGCTCGTTTCAGGTTCCGGCCGTTTGGCGTGTGAAGCTGAGTATAACAGCATAAAGTATCAAACCCGAGAAGAGTTGGGAAGTGCACAGAGGGAGGAGGAGGAGACAGTCACAGAGAAACAGGGGATCATCTTTCATTCAGACCTATTTTCTCAGCGATCTTAAAAGTTACACTTCTTTCTGGGATCACACTGTCAGCTCTGCTCCACTTCTCTTAAAAAAGCAAGGAAAACGTGTTTTCTATCCATCATGACTACAGTTAGGGTGTAGCTTCTGTGTGTATAGTATAACCGCCAATGGAAAAGTGGATTTGTAAATCGCTTAAAACGAAACTAGAGTGAGTCAAGTAGCGATCAACTCTTACTTCAAGCCCTTTACTTCTGTAAAATGTTATGCAATTATGACAACTTTGAGTGCAAATCACCAAAAAATCACCAAAAAATGTGTCCCATCTAGAAAATCATAGAAAATGGTATATTTACTTTTCTTACTAATTCAACATTATTTTCTTTCTCATTGAGATTTAGACGAGAAGACTGATACCACTTTCAGCATCATCTTGTTGGTTTTATCCGGATGGTGTGTAACAAAGACAGGTGGGTATGGACTATTTCTTGGAGGTGTCTAGTGACTTCATGGAGTCTTTGCTATTTTTTTCTGGAAACCTTGAGGTGATGAAAAAGTTGTAGGTTTTACACTCCAGTTTCTCGACAGATTAAACAACGTGTTAATTAGTGAGCTTCATAGGTGCTGGTAGGCGTATTTGTTTTCACCAGCAGCTACCAAAGATATGGGAAAGTGTCCAATTAAAATAGCAGGAAGATGTTTCTTCCTCTGTAAAAGAAAAAAAAAATGGTGTAGCACGAACTGCACAGACAAAGAGCAGATTTGAGGTTTAAGATTGGACGTGATAAGAGCTTTAGAGAGCATAAAGAGGCTTGTGTTACAAAGCAAGCTTAAGATTGGCTGATGTTGTTGCCACAGATAATGATAATGTAACACACCCACAGGAATGATGAGCTTTTGTCTCGGTGAATGTCGAGGTGTTACTCGCAGTGTCGGCGAGAGGGAAGTCAGAGCTTTCTCGCCCGGCAGTAAAGGCTGAGACAGGAGGGGGTGTTAACCGAATCTAACAAGAAGACACAAGTGCAGTGGATCTGCTCTTGAAGTGAATAGAGCTCTTAACGTGCGGCGAGAGCGGCTGATAGAGGGATGTTGTAGGACAAGAACAACAGGGTCACGCAGGCCTCGGTCCTGGCGGAGGCAAAGCTCAAAGGCACAAAATAACAGGTCCACAGAGTGAAAATTGATTGTGGAAAAAAAAAAAAATCCATCATGAAGAGAAAGTTGCAAAGTGCAGCTTTGTGGCAAAGCAGACCAGAGGCAGAGAGTGTGGAAAATGAACCACAGGCTCAGTTGGGAAAAAGTTTGGAGCACGGGGCCATCTATGATTATTTGAGCAGAATATGATGTGCCAGCATTGCCATAAAGCCCAGCCAGTGGCTCGGCCGTTGTCCGTGTTTATATACAGCAACACGGAGACGCCTCCTGTCGGGATGCAAAGTTAGTCCTCCCTCGTGAGGTCGACACGCTCGGCCGTGCACCTGATCGCTTAAGTCCTCGGCAGCTGAGAATAAGCGAACGTAAATTAATTATTAACCTGGAACAAATTGGCTTTGCATGTGAGGGCGAACATGGCAGGAAAGAGCTATTATTAATCATGAAAAGCTTATGGCAGCTGGGTGAGTGTGGGGGATTGAGATTCACTCACACAGGTCAGAAAATTACAGGGTTGTTAGTTGTCCAGTAAACACACCGATCCAACAGGTCAGTTAGTAAAAGTGACTGTTTGCACCGTGGCTGCAAGACGAGAGCGCAAAATGAAAGAGGCTTAGAGACTGGATGAAAATTACTGGGGTGAGCAGTGGGTCAGAACCTTGTTTTATTTTACTTGGACCTTCCCTTTACAAAATGTCCTTTTACAGCATCAGTAACTCAAAGAGGCAACACATGATTTAACTCAAAAATGCTGATGGTATAATACGTGTTAGCAATGTGTGAGGCTGAACTTAAGTTATATCATAAGCTTAACTTTTTTTCTATACAGAATAAGAGATTATGATACCAGTGAATGACTAACATCCATTATTCTACTCCTGTGTAGGAGGGGTGACACATGTTGTGTTCAGGGACCCATTGTCTCATAATCTGTCCGTGGCTGTAGGCTATTAGGAGTGACAGCAGCTATTTCCTGATGTGGTTTCATGTTAGAATATCCAAAGTTGTTTATTTGGCTTTCATTCACTACATTGAATAAACACTGTAACTATTGTTAATGTGGTTTATTGTTGCCAAAAACCAGAGCTGCAAACTTCCCACATTGTTGCACAAATTACAAATGTACCCCTCTTCTTTTAAACTGTGCCCCCATTAACAATTTATAAACCTGCTTTTGCTCCCTTGCTCTCCCAAAAAATCCAGCTTCTCTTCAGCAAATAGGAGAAATGCATCACCAATTTTTTAAACCCCTTCTCTCTTCTAATTATTTCTGCACAGCCCCTTAGGTAAATGGAAACAGGAAGCTGAGGAAGTGGGGTATGTCCAGTGGAGGCTGGGTGTCATAAATGTGCAGCCACATGCACTTGGAGTTTACCCAAGAAGTTAGGGATTCATGCTCAGGGATTAGGGGCTCAGCTAGTGAGCCTCTCTCAAGAAAAAAAAAACTGCTTCAAAATATGCAAATCTATCTCATGCCTAACACACGAACTGTGTATCAAATGCAAGTGTACATTATGGTAACAGCAGTATGTTTCAGATTCAGTTCGCTCCCTTTCCGCCTATTTAAATAAGCAGAGTTGCTGTAGTTTGGCCTCTAAAATGCTCCATCAGACCATTTCCAGGCAGCAGGGTCAGATGGAATATCACAAATGTCACATCTGTCAGATCAGTCCGTGTTCGTTTGTTCATCTCGTCCCTATACATCTCTACACTTGCTTAGTTTCTTTATCAGCTTTTTCTGTACAGTGTCTGAGAACATGACCTTGTCCAATCTGCCCCTGGAGACCAATTTCTTTTCATTTTACAGTACGTTTAAGTTCTCAGTGATCCGCAGGGTTTGTTGCTGGGGAAGCATATGAGTTGGATTAGATGGTGAGGAATAGAGCTCCCTCACACAGCACCAAGAGATCACTGGACATCACATAAGCTCCTATTGATTTGACATCCAGACGCGCACTATATCTCATTCATTTTTATGGAGCCGCTATCGCCGTCTAATACGTGCAGATTTAGGATTAACTAACACTGTCACCATGCACGTGTGTGTGTTATAGCCATCGATTGCAGTGGTATTTCTTATTTCAAAATCAGTCAGGAATCTCAGATTTCTATTCGTGGCACTGGTGCAGACACATGTGGGCAGACTTGATTGATAGAGGACTTGACATTTCTCCACATTCAACATTCGCTCACTATAGGCAGCAGGCAGCAGGCGTCCCGGCCTCACGCGGCGCGGCTGCAGCTATGATGAGAGCGCAGCGGTGTTTCTGAGAGGTACAGTAGCTTTAATGAGTTAGATTGTAATGCAGAAGTTATTGTAGAGTGCGAGTGCAGGTTGAGAGAGACGACTAAAGAAGAATCTTTTGATGCAGTGGAGTTGGTCTCTAGTGTGTGGGTTCAAAACAAAGAAAGAGTCTTAACATGAAGTTGCACATCAACAAAAAAAAAAAAAAACACGTCAACAAGAAAAAAAAATCCAATAGAGGCTGAGCGATGCATGAAAAGCACTGTTTTTTTAAATAAGGGTTTTATTTGGCTGAAAATGCAGGAATGATAAAGAGTGCATAACAGATCTGTCACCAGGCTTCCTCTGAATCAACCACAGTTTTTTTTTTCATCTGAAAGCTTGGACATTATCTATAAAATCTAAAAGGTATAGCACTCAAAGGCCCCGTGCAAATATTTACCCCTGTGGTCAAGACGTTTTAAACAGATGAACACGTTTGCCAATTGCTATTCTCAGTATGAACAAAAAAAGGCCGGTCATTTCGGTTTCAGCGCCGCTCGCAACCCATCTGCCGAGCCCTGGAACGGCTTCAGCCCCGACTGACCAGTATCACAATAAGGTGACACACAGGCATTACCTGCTCTCGCTGACAGAGCGTGACAGTGGCCATTATCAGCTCCCCCAGCGCTGTCTGAATAGCCAGGTCCAGGTTATTATCTGGTGGAGTATTTGGCTTTTGGCTGGAAGGAAAAAGGAATTTCAGACAACAGAAAAGCTGGGAGAAAGACACACGGTTTTACACTTTCAATAGATCTGTGGCCGAGGGAGAAATTGTCGCCGCCAAAGCTACATGAGGCATGCAGTTAGTCTCATTTTCTCCAGAGTACTTACAGATTTACCTGTCCTTACCGGAAAATAGCTTAAAAATGGGCGGTTTGAGAAACTCTCACAAGCCCATTTAAAGATGTGAAGGAAGTTGAGGACTGTGCACTCCCACCGGTACAAAGAAGAAAAAAAAGATAGAACTGTTAAGATTTCATTGAAATTATACTAATTTTGCTCAGTATGGAAACGCAACAAAAATCTGATTTGAGGCTATATAACTTTGCTAAGGGACAATTAAGGAAAATTATAAACATAGTGTAACAATCTGCAAACTCAGTCAGTATTGTTACCCACAATGATCTATCTAAAGTTTGGTAACATTAGCCACCATAGAATGATGCATCTTATTGCTTATGAATTCATCCTTTTGTTTCTTAAAGGATGAATATGTTATATTTCAAAAGTTACATAGTCTTGCTTTAAGGCTTTAGCCTACTTTTTGACTGCGAACATCTCTTTGATATCTCAAAATAACATGTCATGTTTTTCCCTTCATCATTCATTCATTCAACCTGAAAACACGAAAGTCTTTGAGCAGCAACCTATAAGGACAAGACAGTAAACAAGGCAGTTATTGTGCTGCATATTTTCCCTTGCATCTTACCTGAGGCCAGCTTTAGCAGCTTTCTATTAAGCAGTCTTAGAAGGTGTGGGCCTGGATCAAAGATAAGACCACTTTATCAAGTGCTTTCATCTCTGTAAAGGACTTTTGACAGGAACTCCACAGGAATTCAAGCACAATGCTCAGACTGTCTTTTCTTTCCATCCACAGAGAAAAAACAAGCTGCACATTCGCTGTTTGTTTTGCAAATGTCGACTTCTCTTCTGCTTTTAAGACGCTTCAGTCATTTGTCAGGTTCAGCCGACGCTTACTTTCCCAAACTGGAATTTGAACAGCACCATTATCATGACCTGCATCACAATGAATCTTTGTCTCAGTCTGTATAAAATGGTGTTTATGTCTCTTTTTAACAATCTTTTCACAGTAGAAGTATTTATTACTTGCACAAAACTGCATCTGATTACTGCCGTCTCTCTATTCACAGACAGGACTTGCGATACTAATCCTAACCCCGAGTATTTATTCATGCATTCATACGCCAATCCAAAAGAAAAAAATTAAAACATTTCTAATTACTGCACTTTTCAAAATGAAAGTCCTTGGATTTGGTAAATAACAGCAAGGATTACAAGGTATTATAATTCATGACTCGCCTCTATTTCATGTTTGCTTGTGACCACAACAATCTTAAATGTTCCATTTCCCCTGATTGCTGATGACATCGATTCAAAACCAAAACAGTGTGACAAGAAATGATTTTGAGGGCTTTATATTACAGGTGCTTAAATTGCTTCTGCCTGTGGCTATTTCCTGGTAATGAGTATAAATGAATTGAAAAATGTAGATGGACCTGAACCGCCAGTGGAGAAATTGATTCCACAGTGGCTGACATCTCCATGCTAGAAACCGAGATGGAGCAGAAAGAGGCTGAGGCTGCAGGGACGCCCGCTCGGCCCCGCACGACCCCGCTGTGCCGCTGCTGGATGTTTTTGGATTAAGGAATGACTGAGCGCTCTTCGCTTGGTGTCCAATTTCTGCTATACCGCAGCGATGCAAGGTAGATTTTTTTATACCTAAGACACACCACTTTTGAATCAGAGTTATCAATATGCATGTGGGTCATGCTGATCTGAACGACTGCTTGATTAATTACCCTTAGATGTATTGCTGATGTTTATGTTTTCGTCTAATTGCTTATGCATGAGTCCGACATGTGCTGTAAATTGTTTCCATATTTCATAAGTGCAGATTCTACTCTATATAACAGTAATCTATGTGGCATTAATCAAAATAAGTAATTCCCCTTTATTTGCCGGCACGGGGAGGAGGGCCGCTTCAGACGTGCCTGCTGCAATGTCCCACAAGTTCCGCCAAATTGGATGTACTCCCATGAACTACTTACCTCCTTACATTTATTGTCAGTGAACAGAGTCAGTTTTCACCCCCCCCCATCTGCGGAGATTTGTCTGGCCTTAATCTGACTCTGCATTTACAGTCTTGTAAGAGCGAGGATTAATTTTGGCAGGCCCCTCACATAAATGCTGCATAATTATTGTCATTCAAATATTTCATGTCTTACCTCTGAAGGGGGAGCCGCCGGCTTAGCCGCACTGTCAGATCTCCCAGACGCCGGAGGAGACATTTTAATGAAACAAGAGTGATGAGAGTGATGAGTATTAGCATTAGCATTAATATTAATATTAGTAGTAGGAGAGCGTGTTTGTTTTTATTGAAAGACAGCTCATGATGCAGGGCCTTAATTTGCCTCTACTCAGCAGGGGTTTTCCAGAGCGGTGACACAGCTCCTCTGCCAATGTTAGAATAAATTATCACACTTTCATAAAACATAATGCTGAGCTACATGAGCGGGAAAATGAGCTGAGCTGCTACACCAGACAGGAGAGGCCACGTATTTAATGAGCGAGGCTGTCATCTAGTAACGAAAATGAAAAAGATACGAGGTGCGGCCGAATCTCTCTGATTCAGCTCAGAGGGTGATTGATTGAATGGTCTTGTTCTATTTGCACTCGATGCAGCAGCGATGAGAGCAGAAGGTCACAATGACCTCATCTCGTTTTATTTATGACCAATATGCACTAGTTTTTTTAATGTTCAAAGTTGTGGGAACGAGTGCTGCAAAAGTTCTGTGAAATAATGCACGCCCTCCGGCCAATCGGATTACACCAATTTCAGTCAGCTGCCCCATTTCAAGGCTAACTTTTATTGCTATGCATCTTTTAATAGAGGGCTTCTTTTGCAAAACTTTATGAAAAGCTGAAAACTGATTCTGGTGTGTTTTAACCATATTTTTGGCTAAAACTCATATTTTTTGTTGCTTTGGATACACCATACATTACTACAGGTCAGTTTTAAGAGAAGTAACTACGAGTCTCAATCGGATTTTCTCTGATCAACTCTTCCGGTAAGGCTTATCTTAATCTTTGGCTGCTCTCCTCTAAAACACCAGCACAGAACCTTATTATGTATTAATACTGCGATATCCTAATTGTGGGCCATGGTTGGTAACCCAATGAAGGTAGCATATAATTCCCTCTGATGGTGGTCAAAGAACTGTGGAGAGGACTGTGGCAAACGCTGGATGTTAATTGAAGGAGTGAGCGAATCTGAGCCTGTTGAACTGCTCCTGTGCTGGTTATAATGAGCTGAAGAGGCGGCGAGAGAGGAAGGGGGCGCCGAGATGACGGCTGAAGGCAGGTGAGGAAGGAGCTTTTTATTTGTGAAACTCATCTGGCTTTTTAAAAATTCACAGAAACAATAAAACCCAAGAGGATCAAAAGATGCTATTGGACGTGTAGAGCTACAAGTTTGGTGTTAAATTGTGTGAAATAAAATGTTATTACATTAAATAGTGCAGTTTTAATGGCGCCGGTTCCCTCATCCAACACTTAGAGAATTAGCAGATGGGGAGGTAGTGCTAAAAGCCACTCTGAAGTTGTCTGATTTAGATACGCTTAATGCACATTTACACTTGGCAAGAGGAGTTCTTCAGAGCAGAGGTGGGCCCATTATAGATCATGCATAACAAGAAGGCCTCTCTCAAGTTTTTCACTCCAAAATTTCACTCATTTTTATCACTCTCTCCCTCACACTGGGGACTGTATGGATGTTAGTCTTCATATGACACAAGTGGCAAACTAATTGCAAGAAGTCTCCATAAATAAAACAAGTGCAATATTCTATGTAATACCTGGAAATCTCTTGCTGTAGATTAGAAGGCGAATGAAGAAGTGAGGCGCTCACTTTAATCTAAAGCACATAGTGTCTCAAAGCTATTTCCGACCCCTTGCTCTGTAAGCAGAAACAAAAGCTCTGGCTGAATGTATTCAGTGCTCTCCCTGTCTGCCTGAGCAGTAAACACACACCCCTTTCTGCTCTCTCTCTAAGAGCCAGGGTGACAACAGAGGAGAGGGCTTTTCATGCTGACTTTCCTCCAACAACTCAGTCATTGAAAACAATATGTGAAAGCCGGGAGTCCAGCCAGACAAAGCGCCGCCGTCTGCAGAATTGGGCGGGAGGATCCTTCCCTTCAGGCCAGTTGATATGGCAAAAAAAAAAAAAAAAAAAGCCCATACAAAGTGTCAACGAGGGGGGCAGTGTCCTGGGGGGACTTGGATTGGGGACATGTGAATCAAACTCAAGATATCTCATGAAGCTTCTTTCTTACGATGAAATGAGACTGAGGTTCTTTTTTGGCGCCGGAGGGATCGTGAAAAAAGGAAATGGTTTCTGTATTAACTGCAGGGCAGACTAGCCTGTGCTCCCCTTCGGCATCATTTCGAGCATTAGAAAACTCAAAAATGTAGGGCAGACCTCCTTTACAATTCCACCCTCCCTCCCTTTCTGCATCTTTTGGGCTAAAACGAGGTGCTCGAACGCTGCTCTGATGATGGCTTTTCTCTCCTCCGCCTCCCTCTTGTGAAGCAGGACTAAATGCCTCTCACAAATAAAAAGCCAAAACAATAGCACCCTTCTCTTGCAAGAAAAAAACAGCTTAAGCATAAATTGCATTAGTGAGTAATTCTTCTGATTCTCTTGTCAGTCACTGCATATAGTTCCAACACGCACACACTCAAAGCAGGTTTCTTCCTAACAGACTATCGCTCGGTCCAACTGCTTCTTCTCTTTTGTTAAAAGCGTATCTATCTCATTTCCCTTATCTAGCCAGCACCAAATGCCTCTGGCACAAGACAATGGAGATTGTGATGGGTGGTCGGAATCGCTGCATTGGCCCGGCTTCCTTCTCATTTTCAATTCGTTAAAATATGCGCTGCATCGTAGCCAAAAAACACGCTGGTTATGTTTATGGGCGCCTCAGAGTGCCTGTGCCTTTGGGTGGCGTCCCTCTGCCTCTCACAGGACTGCGAGTACTGACTGACCCAAATACATTGTTTTGAGTAGCGGTGGCACATTTTTCACTGAGGAAGTGATTCATGCATCACGAGCGACTCCTTGCCAAATTAAAAGGTTTTACTTTGCGCGTCTCAAATGGGACGGCGCTCGTGTTCGCTGCATCTTATTGTGATCCCGTTCTACTGGATGGAACAGACTCAAAGTGATTCATTTCAGTTAAAGGTGCATCAGGTGCAATTTTTGCATATCTCGCAGCGCACAGTTGATCATAATGCATCTGCATAGGTCTCCAAAGGTTGTTCATTAACATCGGTATCTCTGCGGTAACCTGACCAGCTGCTGAGTCCTGCTGATTGTAGCTGCTGAGGCTTTCAAATCTCGCTCCCCAGCCTCTTCCCCATTTTGGAACAAACCCCCTTCTCCCCCCGTTCCCTCTCTCCCTCCTCCCTCGCTGGAATTACACAACACAAATTTCTGGCTTTTCGAAAACTCACTGACTACTCTGTTTTGGAACCAAATCTCCCTGCCCATTGGAATTTCAAAGCGCCCCCAATCTCTCTGCCCCCACCATCTTGCATCTTCTCCTGCTTAACGATGGGAGGATGGTGCACCAGCACGAGCCAGGAAGCACATTTCGTTCTCGAGCCAAAAAAGGACATGAAAGAGAAATATCTCTGAAGTATTTTGCATGGTCATATATTATCTCCTTGCTGCATTTCTGGTGCGTTTCTAGTTAACTAACTTTGTGTCGTGGAAATACGGCTTAATTGTTTTTAAAAATCCAGTCGTCATACATCATATATCACATATGACATAATGCCCCTTTAAATTAAATGTGGTTGACCAACAAATCATTTCATTTGTTGCAAGGTGGTGCAGTTGATGGTGCATCATGTCCAAACCCTCTCCAGCATCCGTGTCCCAGCGGGTGGTGTAGATTGATCCCAGCTTCAGAGACGACGTATGAGACAACGTATGTTTGCTTATAAGTTCAGTAGTAGTCATTTAATATTAGAGCAGATCATAAAAGATTCAAAAGAGAACTAGAAGTGTGTTTAAACTTGTTAAACTCCCAGAACAGCGATTGTTCAAACAATTTGGATATCTCTGCATGTTTAATTGACGTGTAAGAGAGAAACTCTGTATTTTGGAAGGTGTTATTTCCATACAGTGCAAAGGTTTATGGGTAACATTCAGTTCTCTCCACCAACTGTATCTAATGTTACTTGAGATATGTCAGCCAAACCCATCAGTTAGTCCTCGTCTCTTCTAAGTGCACAGTATGTCATTCGATATTATGTATGTATACAGTTTTTCTTCTCTAGTGGTTGTTTGGGAGTAATTCATTCTTCTCTTACATCCTGCTATTGTTTTCACTGGTTGTTCATTGGTGGTTATATGATGCAGCTTGATCATAGTTCAGAGATTTTGAATCTTTATTTCCATAGGTTAGTGCCTTGTGAAGTATCTCTTGTAAATTAGGTTTACATTTACAGTTAATTATAATAGTGTAATGTATTCAGTTATGTTAAATTTATATATGAATTTTTTTACAGTGTTTAACTAGCTATGAGCTTCTGTGGTCGTTTATGTATTAGCTTTTTTGCAAAATATGTCAGCAGCATTTCTGCGGTAGCATTTCTAAACCGATTAACTTTTTGTACATTATTTTCAAGATATTTACAAGTTATGTCCAGCTATTTACATATGACTCGAATGTGGTGTTTGTATTAGAGCTTCGTAGCGGTCATTTACATCATTATATGTCTGTGGACATATGATGTTGTTTTATTTACATCCAGTAGTTGGTGCTATCTTTCTGTATTATTCTAGTTTTACAAAAACCCTTTCATGAAAATGCCGACAACAGAAATGACCCCTTTTACAAGGTCGAGTGTTCTTCCTGCTAAAGACTGCTGCGTTACAGTAGGGTTATATTATATCACACATCCTCAGCATTTACAGTGAACAACACAGTAAACAGCCCAATCTTACAACCCTCTTCCAGTTGAAAACTCCATAAAACTTGATAACCTCGATGGTCTGCACATTTCTGTACCTCCGGTCAGTCAGAGTTGATTTACGACCTCGCTAATGTCCCTCCTCTACCTCAGCTCATTACTACTATGCATAGAATTGAGAATACATGTACAATGGTAAAAAGCTATAATCGTTATAAAACAAACCCATCCTCCACACGCTGAGTGATTAATGGCCACTGTCAGTCATGGCGCAACATTAGTGCAGCCATTTACCAGGAGCTGCGTCTTGTAAGAGCTCTGGAGACAGGATGGCACATACCGCTGATGTGTTTTGCTCCCAGATGAGGTGAGTTATTGTCACAAACTTACATATTAGAAACGTCTCATATTCCAGTCAACAAGAGTTTGTCTGTTTTACATGCGCCGCGCAGGCGTGGAGGCTGAACCTGCCATGTTATGGCTGATAATACTTTTATAACAATAGCAGCGTGCCAGATAAAGTTTCCCCCGGTGGACTCGCCAAAGTTTATCTCATCAAGTTTAACCTCTCTATTCACAGCAAACAGAGAAACAAACACACACACACACGGACGCGCGCACACACATTCCTGCCTCATTAAGCCAGCTAAGCAGTCGTCCTCAGGAAGAAAGGTGAGCAGGGGCTGTACAGTCTCTGCCATTTATAAACTACTTCCCCAAATTAGCCAGGTCCCCTGTGAGGAGAGTCGGGAAACATGCCACTGAAAATGCTCGTGTGGATCGAGAAGCAACCCGACTCACTGCTTTGAAAAGGAGGAAAAACACATAACTTGAATGTTCTGCGGTGCTGCTTTCCTCGACGATAACTTTATAATAGCCTCTTGTCCAGAGTCGACCTCAGAGCATAATGATCCAAGATGGTGCTTCTTCTGCTGGCATGAAGCTGATGCTTTGGGTTGAGTTCGTTTTGTGATACCTAATTTTTAAGTTCTTTCTTTTTAAAAACTCTCTTTTAGCTTCATACTGTACATAATGGCGGCTGTCACCTCAGAGCTCATGCATAAAAATTACATTTACCCAACATGACTGTGCAGCATCTTGAAAAGAAAACAACTGATAAGTAATAGCGCTGTGTGTAAAATTATTTCAGCTCCAAATGACCTTGACAAATAAGCTGCACGTGTGGAAGTTTCTTATATTCTGTTTTAGTTATGACTGTGCGCAGTTTAATGAATGCCTCGCCTTTCTGTGTACAAGAGCAACCTCGAGGGAGCATGCAAATATTCTTTATGGGTAAATGGCTGCATCAGAGTTGCTGTGGATTCAATTAATCAGAGTGAGTAAACCACAGAAGCCTGCGCAAACAGAGAATTCATCAATGATTTCAAGTCTAATAAGGCTGTAGACAAATCACTGTCCTACAGTGAGCCTATTAGGGCACACCTCCGCTGGATTACAGTTTGTTGTTTATGATAATACAGCAAATCCTTCAGCTCTGTGTTGCATTCCAAAAAGCAGATTTATGAGCATCCAAGAGTTCTGAAAACCTGTAACCTCATTCATTTTACCCAGAGAGTCACAGTCATTAGTATTGACTGAGAACCGCCACAGTTTTATTTTCTGGTTCTTTGCAATCTATTTTGTTTTAGCCACTCAACATCATCATCACAACATCATTGTGCATGTGGCTGCAGAGTCCTTCACAACGTGTCCCGTGTACGGGCAGAGAGGAGAAAGGTTAACAAAAAGCCTTTTAGGAGAATGGGCTGCTTAATTAGCTCATCAAAACACGGCGTCCCAGAGCGACACTAACTCCACTGCCACTATAGTTTCACTATTTACTGTAAATAAAGGAAATTGCCAGTGGGAGAAGTGTGAAAGTCCTCAGTTCAAGAGTAGCAATATTCATAGTATTACAAATTCATGTTTTGTCGAAGGCTGTATCAACATTAAAGATGCAATAAAAAAAAAATCTCATTTTTACCAAAATGTGTAGTATGTGCCGAGGACGATTTCTGGCTTTTGAAACCTACTTTCTCATCTGTTTTCGACCCAAATCTCACTGCCCATCGGGATTTCCAAACCCTCTCACCCTCCCCCCTTGACTCGCCTTCTTGCATTGCGGTGGATCGTGCTGCTGCGAGTCAGCGAACGTCTTGAGACAAAAACGATAAAGCGTCATTATAACATTATTATTTCGACGTACCGGGCTCTTCACTCGAGATTTCCGTTGGACCTCGCCTCTCATAAACTCACTTGTATTTATTTTTGATAGCACGAGGATGTGACTGATTATTGTGTCACTTACAGGCCACCGTAAGCTTTGCCGTTAATAGGGGTGGATCAAACTTAATGCGACTTGTCACAACTGTCAGCAGATTTTGTTTTTACTAAATACTTAAGTACTGGCCTAGATAAAGCACCCACACTCCTCCTACAGATAAAACAAAAGTCCCAGGAAGGTATTTATTATTTCCCCTTTTAATAAAAAGTGTTCTCTGGCTGTCAATGCAAACTGTGAAGGGGAATAAAGTCGTTCAGCGAACCTGACATAAATCCTCTGATGTCTAATTCATCAATGATGTCAAATGAATCCATCTCATCTTTCTTTGTTTGAGGGTCTTTGTGCTGGATGGGCTGCAGCGGGAATTCTTATTTACATGTGTCCAAACCTGTGTGTCAGACTAGAAGGTATTATGAGCCATGAATGACGATGTCCCCCCCACCCCCCGCTGACTCTTCTCACACTGGGGGAGGCTTATATAAAAACAAATCTGTGCTCATGAGCGTTGATCACAGGCTCTGTCACTCACTGTGTTTTCTGTGTTAGGCAGCATTTGGAGAGACATAAGAACCGCCTTATTATATAACAATGTCACTTGAACTTGTTTCCAGCTTTTAAGGGGATGTGCAAAATGCTTTCGCAAAAAAGATTAGTTTTGCTCTATGTGAGGACATTTTTGTTCAGCCATATGGTTTTTGAACGCATGAATGTACGTTAAAACGTATCTCACTTTCCTGACTGTGGTAATAATGTGGCAATCATTCCTCTTCCCTTCTGTTGCACAGCCCACCCACATGGGACTCTGAACAAGATCAATCAAATGCAAATACTGTTAGATCCAGGTCTGCTTTGTAGGCATCAATCCTCTGTAAAAGCTTTTGACGAGCCTTTGTCTCACATTTGACCCGATGTCATGTCAAATATAGCAAACTTATGCCGACGTACACTTCTTTACCCTCTTTGTTACCGACAGTTAAATATCACAGCTACAGGGGCTGAGATGACCTGCACCTCTTCCAGCATGGGCGTCTGGTTGATGGTGAGGAGGGGGGCTGGAGGCCAGTCTGCCCCCCACCCCCAATCTAATAGCCCCTTGGGGAGCAGCTTAGCCCGTCCACTTCATTTTTCCCATTTGGTGGTTAGAACCCTGATGGGGATGTTTAAGGATGGGAAGCCTTAACGCCCCCATTTGTTTTCCTGTAGGTAATCGATGGCAGACTCAGGGTTACAGCTAATGTGATTTATGTGTCCTATTTCCACTGTTATGCTTCATGTACAAATTGTCTTTGGTGATGTAAATTCTCCAATCTTTTCACAACTTGCTGACACTGGATCCCGGCTGCCAAACCCAAGCAATTAATCCATGTTTGTGTCCACTGCCTATTTTTTTTTTTCTTCCCTCCACACTAACACCGGCAAATCATGGCACATTGAAGCTCGAAACTCGATTCTTATCTTAACGCATCTCTCTGTATGATGACGACAAATGCGGAGACAAAGATAGAAACATTTCACCTACATTCCCTGTCAAAAAATGGTGACACGTCTCATGATAATTCTAATTGGCAGGTGTTTCTATTTGGGTTTCATGTGGCATCGCACAGTGAAATTAATCATGCTTCGCTCTTGGTTATTAAGTAAATCATCTGCAGTCTAAGCACAAAGGAAATCAAATCAACCTATTCATTCGGTGATGCATACCCTTGTAATTATGCACCGACCTGCAGCACTTAGGTGTACATTAATATCCTCACAGCCTCGCAGCGGGGGGAGCATCATTGCAATAAACACGGAGTGTGTTAGAAGAGTGCGTGAAGTTGCACAAGAAAACTGTCATGAGCGTACAGAGCTGTTTTTTATAATACATATAGTCATTTGATAAAAGGCTTGCAGACGTTTCTTGCAAACCACAAAGGTTGTCTGTTGACTGTAAGGAAGAAAATAGGAAAAACAGTCAGTCAGGGAGGTGCCATAAACACTAAGCACAAAGGAAGGGACAAGGAAGAATAGGCTACTGATTGAACCAGCAATTGCAATCAGCCAAAGGGATAAACTGCACTCGAAAGCAAAAATCTCTCGCTGTGACGTGATAAAGCGCATTTTGCTTCTCCTCCCACAGCAATATTTAGAAAACATATTTTTGTGCATCATTTAAGCTGAGTTCAAGGTGCAGCTCGAATTTCTCCCATGATATCCTTTCTGACAAGACGAGAAAACATGTTTCTCAAGCTGCTGCACTTGGTTGTCAAGGGAACGTTTCTGAAAATGGAGCGTGCTCCGAGAAAGCGCGCTCTAATATTTGCATAAAGGCAAATACCACATTTAAAGGTGAATGGATTGAATTGAACATTTGAGCCTTTCGGAACAGAACCTCTCTCACTTTGTGACTCTAAAAGCCGGGATGAGAGAGCACACGGCCGAGCCACTCCATGGCTTCCCTCCCTTCCACTCTTCTGATTGTTTTCTGTAGATGCTTTATGTTATAGGGAGCCCGGCCGATGTTCTTTATCATCTGCTATCTGCTGTGTGTTAGCCTGCCTGGAGCTGAACAGTGATGAAGCAGTGTCCCTGTCCAGGAGCCAAGGACAGTCCTCTGTAGGAGGCAGAGCAGAGCCTGATGGACGAAGGAGAGGAGAGGGCAGAGGAGGACAGACAAGACTCCAGTTGGCTGAAATCTCATCGAATATAGCCTCGTGTTGGTATAATTACAATAATCAAGACTGAGAACTTTGACTCAAACTAACTTAAAAAGAAAAACTGTGCATATATCAGCTTCATCTAAAAGAGACAAAACCCTTAAGAGACAGTGATGTGATTTCCTCTGTGCTCATGAATTATAAACACAGAGCGAAGGAAGACAAAAGTGGAAATGCTGAGCATGTAGAAATGAAGATTATCAGCAGATGGGATTCGAAGTCCGAGTTCAGGTTAACTGTCCTTTTTAATGGAGAGGTTAACATAGTCCTGGGCGCCATTGTATACCACAAAAGGCATGTAAATGAAGTTATAAATTATAGATTAGTAGATGAGATGTGGGAGGAATAACAAAGTGGATGATAGAGGTGCTGCATCAGTGTCCCATACTGATTTTAGGGGGAGTTAAACTATTAAGATCACAGAGCTGTTCCCTCGTGGAACAGACAAACCATCCGCTCATTTCCAATTACAATTCAGACGCTTAGCTGACGCTGTTACCCACGCTGACTTTGAGCAAACGAGTGAGCAGGCAGCAGTTTAGTATCTGCCGCAAGGACGCGTGGCTGTTAATTGCCGCGCTGCCTGTCATGGGGATCAGACCTGTGACCTTTCATTACACAATGATTTTTCTAACCACCGGCTCCAACAATCTGTTAAATGTGTCGCAGTAACATTTCAGCACCAGTTGGTGTTAAATTGAAGCCTGCCATGTGTTTTATAACGACTGTCAAAATGTTAAAAAAAAAAAAAGTTGTGGAGGGAACAACAATTTGCAAAGGAGGATATAATTCATCGCTCCATTTGTCTTGGGCTCAATTAAAACCAGAGGAAATAGTGAATAAGAAGAGCAGCTTGGTGAAAGGAACTCTGCTGTTTCACTTGACGTCATTCACGAAGCCTCCATATGCGTCCATGATAAAGGCATGATGGAAGTCATAAACGGCCATCATGGCTACTGCCGGCTGAACCACAGCTGGTAAATCTGTAACCATATCTATTCAAGCCTGCAAAAAATTTGCATGATTGATTGCAATTATGTTTCGTTGTCATTACACAGTTGGATGAAAAGTGCAGCCACACTGCAAGGAAAACCAATACTTTTGACTCTTCAATAACACTATTCATGACACGAGCAGTCAATGGTTTCATACTGTAGTAATGAAAGCAGTTTGATTCCTCAGAGGAAGGATTAGTGCTAATTGGCCCAGCTGGATAAACAGAGCTAGCGGTGTTAGCATACTGCATGGCAGAGCAAACACCAACCTTTTCCTACCTTAATAATTTTTTTTTTTTTTCATATTATCTCTGAGCCCAGGCATTATTACATCTCGGAGGATAAAAATGTTCCCTTGACATTTAGTCCTACCCAGCACATCTCCCGCTCTCTTTTTTCTCCTCTCATCATGTCACTCGGCCTGCTCGTCTCATTTTTTTTTTCCACATTTCTCATTCGCTATCCCCACATCTGTACCCCCCTGTCTCTTTTGGTCTCTGGTCCCATCTCAGGCTCCTGATTCACTGCTCTGTCAGTAGATCAATAGAAAGGCTCTCTGTCAGGAGGAGCCACTGCACGCCTCCCCCCCCCTCCCCCCCATGTCTCCCCAGACTGCAGACACACAGCCTGCTGGGAAACTGGCTTTCTACATCCCATACTGGAGAGCATCTCCTCTCCTCCCTGCCTCACCCCCCCACCACCCCCTTCTTCTCCTCTCTGGATCACTTTTCATCTCCGCACCTCCAACCCGATGGATGGAGGGGGGGAGAAAAAAAGCACGGCACTTTAATGGGCTTCTCAAAGACAGAAGGAAACCAGGGTTTTTCTGGGAGCCAAAAAAGAAACAGCCCGAGAAAATAGAATATCAGCGCAAGACACAATGTGAAGAGAAGAGAGGGATGTGAGGGAAAAAAAACAGGGTGAGAGAGAGAAGTTGTGCATTCAGCTAAGCTGCAAAAGGCTGGCTCGTCTTCCCTCCCCCCCTCCCCGCCTTTCTCCACCCCCTGGAAAAGTGTTTTTTCTCTCTCTCTCTCTCTCTCTCTCTCTCTCTATACCTCTTTTCTCTCTCCCTGGCTCTGCAGCTGTGGTCTGCTGAGCGTCACCTCCACAACAGCAAGTGCCTTTACTTGAGCAGAAGAGGGAGAAGGAAGAGGAGGGTAGCTGCGAGAGAGAAAGAGGAAGAGAGAGTGGGAGAGAGAAGAGAAAAAAATCCCCCCAGGAGTGCGTCTGAACCCACCAGAGGAGCATCTCTGTGACTTCGCAGAGAGGGCTGAGAGGTGCACAGAGACAGACGGGCAGAGGCAGGCGGCAGGCGTTGGAGTATCACAGCGCCGGTGGTGCTGGCAGAGCGTGCTGAGTGGAGACAGGGGAATCCACTGGCGCTGTTGATCCTGGTGTCCCTGGCAAAAGCTGCTCGAGCAGGAGAGAGAAAACGGCGCAGCGGCCAGGATCTCGCCAGGGGGGCAGCATTTTACAGCGACAACGAAGCGTGGAGACAGCTGAAACCTGCACACACACACAGCAGCTGACACAGTTAGTCACAAAGATTGAAACACATAAACTTCTACAAGAGAACAGACAGGCAATGTCACATTCTCTCGTCCATGGATGGTGGGTGATGCAGAGGAAAACTTCTGGAGAAGGAATTCTCTTTTAAGCAGAGATTTTTCCACTGAGAATAACTTTCTTTTTTTTGGTGGTGGTTGGGGGGTCGAAGGTTTAAACCCTCTATCGAAGCACAACACTAAATAACCTCTATTCTTAGTTGCAGAAATTGAGAGCAGTCTTTGGGACCATTAAGATGCCTCCTCCTGATTCAGTCTGAGCAGTAAGTGGATTATGACGGCAATATTTTGGGATTTCTCTTTGGCTTGAAAAAAAAAAGAGAAAAAAAAGAAAGAAGAGAGAAATATATCCATGACTGGTGGATTTACGTCTGTCAGAGAAGGAGAGGATCCCGTGCGTTTTCTCCTCTCTTCTCCTGTGGATTACAGATGGGCTTTGTGATCTCCCAGTGCAGTCTCATGGATGATCGCTCGCTGCCAGTCATTAGGATAAAGTACAAAGAGGGACACAAGTGAGTATTCAGCTGGATTTTTATCTCTCAAGGCTTAAGCTCGTCTGAAAACAGGGGTGTCGGAAGTGAATCTGTAATGAGAACACATCGTGGCAGCTTTTTTTTCTCTCTTTTACTAACAGAAAATTCATTGATTTAACTGCTGTGTTGTGTTTAATGAGTGATTATCGGGGTGTGAATGGTCGACACGCATCCTGAGACGTATTCATTTTTACAATAGTCAACCTGTATGTTTACAGACCATTTGCCAATGAACATCATTTACTAAATGAGGGGTACTGTCTACCCGGCAGGTGGCTTGGGCACGAGCGGAGATTGATTGAAGTGATCTGTGTGAATCCTATTAATGCATCCTGGATTGTGGCCAAGGCAGAAGCAATGGAGGGGAACACCGCTGTCTAGCAGCACTATCTGATTTGCCTCCTCACTGGACAAACTGAGTATCCTCTGCACTCCCTCTTCAACAACACTCCTCCTCCTCCTCCTCCTCTCGCCCAGGCAAGGATGGTACCTCCACCTCCCACCAACAAGCCCCACGTGTGCCTTTCCACCATCCTGATCATGAGCAGCATGGCGCTGATTGATGCCTACCTGGTGGAGCAGAACCACGGACCACGCAAGATTGGCATCTGCATCATGGTCATGGTGGGAGACATCTGCTTCCTAATCGTCTTGCGTTACGTGGCAGTGTGGGTGGGTGCTGAGGTACGCACAGCAAAGCGGGGCTACGCCATGATCCTGTGGTTCCTTTACATCTTCGTGCTGGAGATCAAGGTCTACTTTGTGTATCAAAACTACAAGGCGGACAGGAAGAGCCTGGATGCTCTCGCGAGGAAAGCGTTGACGTTGCTGCTGTCCATTTGCATCCCGGTGCTGTTTGTGGTGCTGGTCGCCATCGACCATATGGAGTACGTTCGCGCCTTCAAGAAGCGTGAGGAGATCCGTAACCGTCTCTTCTGGGTGGTGGTGGACTTGCTGGACATACTGGACATCCAAGCCAACCTATGGGAGCCTCAAAAGAAGGGGCTTCCTCTGTGGGCGGAGGGCCTGATGTTCTTCTACTGCTACATCCTGCTGCTCGTGCTGCCCTGCGTGTCCTTGAGCGAGATCAGCATGCAGGGCATCAACATCGTCCCCCACAAGATGCTCCTGTACCCCATCCTCAGCCTGGTCACCATCAACATCATCACCATCTTCATCCGCGGGGGGAACATGATTCTGTACAGGGACGCCAGGGTGTCCGGGATCCTGATAGGAAAGAACATCCTGGCCATCATCCTAAAGACCTGCAGCTTTGTGCAGTACAGGAGACAGTTGCAGAACGCTTCTCCTGCCTTCGGGGTGGAGCTGCAGAAAAACTCAGTGGCCCACGCTCGCCCTGCCCCCACCCCACCTCAAGTGGTCATGCAGGACCAGACGCCCCTCCCCGAGGTGACGACGTGCGAACACACATGACAGAATGGTGAGGTGAATCCTGGAAATGTCAATATGAATATACAGTGTATGACCCTCAGGACGCTGGCAGGGCACAATGTTCCACACCTTTTAGGGCATGTGAACACTCATGTGAACACACAGGAGATGGCGGTCTCCACTGATGCTTAATGGCACACAGGACACTGCAGACGCTCGGTGAGGATAGAGCAGTGCTGTATCCAAAGCTGTCATGGTGCAAAGTACAGTATCACTTGTGACTTTTGGTGAAGCATTTTCCCCCCAATTGAATTCAGTTAACTGTGTATTTTTTCTAATTGTACAAAAGAAGAAAAGGCTATTACTGCAAGATTAGAGGATATATTTTTGAATTGTGTGTGTTGCATTCTAATCTTAAATTTAAGGGTCTGTGTGCTGTGGTGTGTATTTCTGTTGATCGAATGTTCTTAGTAGTCGAGGGCTTTAACACGAGAGATTCAGATTAATGAGAATGAAAATAACATTTAAGCGATCTCTGGAAAGAAGTGTGTTTTTATATGTGATTCTTTGATAAAGTATTGTGTACAAGATAAAGGCTTTTCCTGCTCTTTCTACGGCTCCAAAGGGGCCTATCATAAAGTTATCGGACCAATTGAGTATATTTCACATTTTAATTAAAATTCAGCAAATGTCGTTTAATTAACCTGGGTTGCAAAAGAAAAGAGACAATGATTTTTTCCCCCCTCTCTCCGGCTCTGGTTCAATCTACAATTAGAGACTACTTAATTGCTGAAGTGGTGCCTTTGCAATGTCATTCATCTTGAGTGTGATCGTTACTTTCGAGAGTGATTATTTTGGGCTAGGAGGGGAACATTTGAAATAAATCCTCTGTGCAGTTATGAGCAGTTTGATCACTGCAAAGGGCGACTAGGGTGCTGTAGTCTGAGGAGACAGAATACACAGCCAAGGGGCGACACTGCAGATGGATAAATGATTCCCAAATAAGGAAACCTGTTTAATATCCTCCTCAGGCGCTCAGTGACTATCTGTGCTTGTGCTTAGTGGCAGATCTCGGTAAGCACTGTCATTTTGTTCTTCACACAAAAGGACAAAATGGATACTTTGGTCCAGTGATGTGAATCCAAACAACAGCCAAGAAAACATCACGTCTTCTAATATGACAAATCTCTCTCTGTCTCGAGCAATCTTTTTTCTCTCCATCACCACCAGTTGAGTCAGAGCTGGACTGCTTTTTTTTTTTTGCTTTTAAGTAACATTTAGTATCTTCTAAAAAAAAACTGAGAATAAATGTCAAAAGCAGAAGAAAGGTTGCTGAGAAATATGTTTGCTTGAAGGAGGATTTTCACTGGGTGAGCCTTTGTTAGTCAGAGATGCAAAGACAAATTGAGCAATGAGGTCACGTGCTATGATATGATGCAGTCCAAAAAAAAAAAGCAAATAATAATCCTGACACAGGAGCCACAGTTGAACAAAAAATAAACTACACTACATTTTTAGGTTCCTTCTCTTGTACTCAGGTCACTTGCCTTTGCATAATCTCCCTCACCAGAGACTGCTTGCATAATTGAAGGCAGACTGGCTGTCCATGTTTTGTTAAAACCCTGAGAGTGCAGAAGCTGGTCCAACATTTTCATCTGTGTGCGGCACAACTACAGGAAGGTGGCAACTTACTGTGCCACAAACCAGGCTATCACATTAAGACTGCTGTAGCCAGCAATATTTGTCAGTGCTGATGGCTTGTAAAGTTCCATCATCAGCAATTTAGACTCTATAATATCCTATTGGATTGTATTGTTTTCACAGACCTGTAGCCATGAAAGGAAGTCATATATGCCTTGGAGTTATACTGAATGTGCTGAATGATGAATTTAGTTAGTGTGATGAGCAATGAGGAAATGTTTCTCCTGAAAAGAGCTGCACAGCAACTTTGAAATTCTAAAAATCATCCTTGTGAGCTCTACAATCAATATAAAATGTTAACGGAGTTTACACAGAGTACAGTTCCTGGTCTTACAAAAGATTGACCGGTCTTAACCCTGTGTGTCTTCACACCTTCAAACCTGCTGTGGATACAAATAACAGAACAGGTTAATTGTGCGAAGGCTTTCAAGCATCCCACAAGGCCGTTCTCTCTTCAAAAATCGACTTCCCTTTAAAGAACAGAGGTAGCATACAGTACAGTAGGTAGTCCACCCAGCAGATTTTAATTCACTAGAGCTGTTGGTAAAAGCAGAAAATACCATAGATGCCAACAAAACGCCATTCAACCAGCAGAACTTGGTTTATATGAGAAACGTGACTATTGCTGCTTAATTGCAAAATACATTCACAAGCACAGATTCCCATTCAGGATCAAAGATGGGCTTGTATTTATCCCAGCATGCAATGTATGAAGGGCAGAGAAACACTCTGGATAAGTCAGCAGTCCCCTGCAGAGCTAACAAACACTCCTTTTTTTTTTTTTTTTTTTTTTTTACATCATCTAAGTCTCTAGTTCACGTGATCTGAATGTATTTTGACTGTGAGGAAAAAAGAGCATCTATGGAAAAATAACATTATGCAAACTAATGCTAAGCTTCAAACCCAGGTCCCTCTTGCGGTGATGTGACCACTGAACCACTGTGAGGCCAAAGCACATTCTCCTTCATTCCACGTCTGATGTGCACTTACAGTGTTGGATGTGTAACACAGATGCTTGACATAAGACATAAGAACAAGTAAGAACTTATTTGACTGAAGAAAATGTAATGAATTTATTTAGGCTCAGTTCAAAAGCCTTTACTCACTGCACAGTTTGTAGATCCTTTAGTCTGTTAAATTAAACATTAGCAGAATATCAGGCAGTCTCTATTACTATAGCTGATGTTTACATGTCTGGCAAAATTTATAAAGAGTCATCACTGTTTCAACATTTGTTTAATTGATCTCTGCATCTCAACAAAGCACTTTTTATTAGCATACAACTAGTGTTCTTGTCAGTGTTCACAAGTTCCAAATGCTTTTAAGAACAAAAAGACGATCCCCTCCCCTGGTAGCCACAAGCGTGCCTTTGGGCAGTCAACCAAGCCGATCTACCACGCACCCTCCCACCTCGCTTCACATCACCCTCACCGCACTGCCAGATCCTGAATGAATGTTGCATTCATCCAGATGACCATGTTTTTTTTTGCTTTGCCCTCTCAAATGTTAATAAACTGGGAAGGCTGTTGGATGCACCTCCACACTTACCACATTAACACTGACAAAGCGGCCTGTGCCAAGCGAGCAAGACAAACGGCTGCAGTAAATTCACAGCTCGACCTTCGGCGGTCTTGGATGGCAACAGAGCCGGGAAACAAATGTATTTTTCATGGAAGGCATGTTAGAGCACGAGGAGAACAAACCAGCTCGGAAAATTAATGCTCATCAAGTATTGATTCTCTTGTCTGGAGGGTAACTGATTTTAGACGTAAAAAGACCACTCTCTAAAAACAAATAACGCCGGGGTTGAAGCTCAGGAAAGCGCGCGAGGCTGCTGCACTGAGTGTGTTTAATGCCTCCCCGTGATGCTGTAACTTAAAGCTCCGTGCATCTTTCAAACAGCGGAGCGGTCAGTTCACATGCTAATGAATGCTTTAATCTAAAATTTATATGCTGCGCACATGAGTGCAGAAAGGTCAGAAAGTTATTCTGCAGAGTTTTGCGACTCATCATAATTCCCACTAAACATACTATACGTACACACATTTTCCAAGGATGTGCACATTCGCTCCGGGCAACATTTAACACCCTTGAACAATTTTGCTGAACAGTCGCAATTATCTGTTCCTGAGTCAAAACACTTGTGCAACTTATCTTTTTTTTAGTGCACTCAATCACCAGATTACAGCCAGTGTAATTACAAAACACTTTCCCCACATATACCCCTTAGACATGCGTGTATGCATTTTATGAGAGCAGCTCTGCATGCACACTTTCTACTCGCTGCGCCCCTGTAACAGGCAAAGTCTCACTATCTTGCTCATGCACAGTTCGGCGAGGATTAACAACAGCTGTGAAGTGCTGAACTCGACGGAGGATCAAGCCCGTGACTCAGAGCTACGGCATGATCTTTCTAATAATCAGGTCACTCTGCTGGACTGCCAGCAACTTTGCGTCGCCCCAACAGGGAACCCAGGTGTCGGAGATGAGAGCCGCTCGCTCCGAGCGCTGTCAGGTGTTGAATGTAAATGTGAATTATGGAGAGGTGTTTCAATATTTAAACTTGCTGGCAGTTTCTTGAGATTTAGGATTTAAATCCAAGCGGTTGTGCAAGTTTTCTATCAGGTGTTGTTGACCTATAAAAGATTCAGATAGTTTATGATTCTCTCTTTTGCTTACAGGGCTTTTTCTCAAGCACCCATTTCTATGAAAAGGTGTTCGTCAAGTCCCGAAAGACCTAAAAGCACATCTCCGTGTAATCCTTATCGTTAAAGGAATCACTGATCACTACGCATGTCTGGGAGTGTGTTTTCATTTATTTTGTAAAGCATATGATATTCACTTGGACTTAAAAGGGAATAACATACAGCATAAAAAGACGACTGACAGGATGAAGTTTTTCATTCTGTGTTTAACTTGGTTCTTTGTTGAAGCTACACAGTGAAACATTTCACCTTGTGGCAGGAAGCGTATCGCCAGTTCCTCCCCCCTGCAGTTGGTCAACAACACCTGTCACTCATTTTGACGAGCTGTCTACCTTGAAACAGAATCGAGCCCAAGGCTGAGGGAACTGCCATCAAAAGAGCCACCGCAGGCAATAATGAAACAGATGGTGAGTGCAGCCAGATTTTAAGAGAAACCGTAGTGATTTCTTACCTCTGTCCACAATTGTTACTGTGACCTCCCTGCGCTTCATGGCCGCAAACCAGCCCACAGCAAAACAGATTTCAGTCCAGAATGTCCTGGATTTCATCGCACGGCCAGTTTGTAAGACTATTCTTGTATTGATGAGGACCAGTGTTGGAGTGACTCTGCTATTTTTCATTCTAATGAGGCAAATCTGGCGTTATAATTTTTCCACAGCACGCCGCTGGCATGGCGATGGCTACAGTCAGAAAATGACAGCTAAACATTTATTTTTTGTTGTTTGGGGGCGGTTCTCGGCTCGGTCCAGAAAGATTAACTGGAGCCTCACAGAGGAGGTGGGATATCCCTTACAATGAATCCTGGAGCATCCTGAAAGTAAAAGGACTGACACTGTGTTGAGTATAAAGTATTAAAATGTCTGTTAATGTGATTATTTAATGTCAAATCTTTACTGCTCAGAGATGTTTAGGAACATTAGTCATCGTGCACAGAGCCAAGAAAGAGTTAAATGTTTTGTCATGTCAGTCACTTGTGATCTTGAATATTTGAGTCAGCATGCTGGTCTTGGAGGAGCTGGAGTTGTTTCACAAGATCAATTCAAATACATTAAAAATGTTCCCTCAGGACGGGGAAAATCTTTTTTTATTTTTGGTTTAAAATGCTTTTTATCTGTATTTGACACTGTCAACTTGAAACTGACGTCCACATGATCTGCAGACTGAGCTGATGTCCATGCATGAATATGATGGTGCTAATGAGAAAGAACCTTCTGTCAAAAAATCTGAACTGCTCCTTTAAGACAGAGAAAAAAAATCTAATTATACGTGTTAACACACTTGATGAATCTCCATCTCCATTTAATAAACGCTGCCATTTAAAAACGTCAGCAACTATTTTGCTGACGGATATGTTTGTCATTCCAAATGTGAGATGCATCACTGTGTCTCAATATGAGCTTGTTGTGCATCTGAATCTTACTGATGTTCTTCAGACAAACATCACTGACCTCTTTAAAACGCTGATCTGATGATACAGGAAAAGGCCCAAAGATAAATGGGTAAAAACATTTCTTAACCTTATGTCTTTTAGATAGGCATCTTTCACTGACATTTTAACACAGTAGGAAGCACAATAATAAAATGAAGGATGGCTCATTTCCACTTAGCTGCTTCAGTTTCAGGGTCCTGGTGTTGTGTGTGATGACTCACTGTCATCTCTTACTGGTACACTTAGAACATCTTTAATGTGAACACACACTTTTCCTACTATGACAAGTAGTGTTGAGAACTGAACTATCTAAGGGTTCCGGCTGTATTACGACAGTAGTCCGGTACTACCTATTCACGTTAACTCAATCAGTGCCAGATTTCCGTACCTGAGAGCACATCTGGTTGAGAGATTAATTTAGATTATAGGGAGAACGAGAGAGAGCGAGAGACTGCATTGTCCCTGCAGCTTGGTCAAGTCACAGTGAGTCAATGGCGAGTTGAAAGCGTTCGCAAGTGTGGTTTCACTTTTCAAAACTCAACTCAGACACTCACTGCTGTATTTGTAATGCAAAATGGAAAGCTGGCCAGGGCAACACGTCAAACCTGAGGAAGCACCTGGTCAAACTCAAAATATGTTTAAAAGCTGAAGAGTGTGTGATAGCACCACAGGCATCGACATCTTCAGCGGCAACTTCAGGTAAATCTTTAGGTTGTTCGAGATAACTGGGATTTCTTCATTGTCTTCATTGACGTTCGCTCAGGTTAGCTTTTTACTAGCGTTAGTCAACACTCAGCCACTTGCAGTGTCCGAAAACCCTTTAGTAACATGCTATTTCATACGCTAAAACAGTATGTGAGATCATCCAAAACCTTAGTATGAAACCAATAGTACATGGATAGTGATGCATGCTATTTACAGGTAAATAAAACTGTGGTTGTGAAATAAGTAAATATGTTGAAATTGAGAAGTCTGGACTTATTTTTCACAACTAAAATGACACTTTTGTTATTACAGAGAGAGTCATGAAAAAGGTACCGTTGGGTATCGGCACCAAATTCCAGGTATCAGATACCAGTACCTGCACCTCTACCCAACCCTGACGACAGCTTCAGTGGACAGTACTCAGGGCAATCACAGTAATTACACGTGTAAAAGGAAAGAAAATAGACTTAAAGCATGAAAATACGCTTTGACCTGAGTTTGGTGTGAACAGTGCGAGTAAAACCAACCAAAGCAAGCCGTTATGTGACCTGTGTAGATGGCTGGATTGATTGAAAAAGAAGAATCTGTTTGGTCAGACCTGCATGAAAACGCAACTGAAACACTTTCGGGGCAGACACACACACACACACACTGTTGATGAATGGTCATTACACTTAATTACACTCATTATAGAATCAGAATCGCTTTATTTGCACACAGGAATTTGACTGGGTGAGACAGCGCAGTAAACAGGAAATATTAAAGGTGAAAAAAAGTTAAAAACTAAAACTATTAAAGTTAAATTAAAGTCAATTAAAATTAAAAGTTGAAAATGCAGTTAAATCAAGTTGGTGGCTCTGAAAACTCCACCATCTAAAGAGCCAGATATTTGTCTCATGGTGAAGACCAACAGATCTAAATACACAGGGAATATTTGACCCTTAATTTTCACTGCGCTATTTCTCATTTTTAGCGTGCAATATTTTTTTTCAAAAGGAATGATAAAAGGAAAGGATTGATAAGCCACATGAAATCACAGAATTAGAGAGAATGAAAACGAGTCAGGAATCAATAGAGGAGCAGTAATTCAGACTGTTTGAGCCTGGTGCTTCTGTTCAATAGTTGTATAAAACTGAGTTCCAGCCCTCACCGGGATCGTCCTCCCCACCAATTAATCCACAATTATATAGTGATGACTCTTCCACCCAGGAGCCTGTGATTTGTGGAGGGGATTTAATAAATAATAGAGCAAATGAAAATGGGTGTATTGTTGAATTTTGTTAAAACCCCTGTGTGAGTATTTAAATATTTCATTCTGAAATTAATTTTAATAGCATAATGGCTGTAGTATAACAAGACAATCGCTGTGAGAGTCGGTTTTGCTGTTTGCGCCCTGAATGTGTTTGATGACTTAAAGCCCGAGGACAGACTTCAGAAGCAGAAAGAGGACTGACTCACTCACCTTGTTGAAACGTGCACAAACAGACAGGTCCAGATGCTCCGCAGTCTTTCAGCTGCTGCTTCTTAATAATCAGGATGTCCACATCACTCCTCTGCAGAACTGGACGGATCCAATCTGCTCTGTTGCTCTTGTAGGTTTGGGAGCTGTTTTCCAGTATCCTGCCTGCCAGGCCAAAAGGCTTCATTAGCATTATCCAAACTTGGTTCGACTGAAATTAATTAGCATGTTTCTTTTTTTCTGCACACACATTTGCTCTCTAAATCACATTTCAAGCACCCTCATTTGAAGAAATACCAGTACCCAAAAAGCAATTAATATTTAATTTTCCAGGTTTGTGTTTGCACCCCCTGCCTGGGCATTAACTGGAATGTTGCTGGTTCACTATTGTAGATAGAGAACTGCCCCTTGGTTTGCTAAACAAGCTATCAACAGGCAGAAAGTTCACTGCTGATGTCAGTTTGCAGGCTAGATGGCTAATTAGCTAGTCAGGAAAAAAAATGTCAACATGGGTCCATTTAGAGTTTGGGTGATCCTTCAATCGCTCCACTCCTAAAACTTCTGTCCTTGGCTTTTAAGTGACAGTAAAAGCTTGAGTTTCTTTGTCTATGTGCCCCATTATACCCACTCAGAGGATCGAGGGAAAAGGTTATAAATTTCAATAATAATTTCCTTTCAATTATTCAAAAAAAAATTAAGACATACATTTTAAAATAACCTTGATTTCAGTTGGACAAATCAGCTTCTTATTTCGGCCTCGTTGTAACTCCAGTATTTCCTGATGTGTTTTCAACATGAAATATTAGCTGCTGCAGTCGCAAAGCTTGGGGAAACTGCATCAGTCACTCTGTGTGAGATGAAAGCTCCGTTTGATGAATGAACCGACTGACCTTGGCTCCTGGTTAATCTTGTCATGTGAAAAACTTGCAAATTATTCATGTTCCCTTATTCAACTTTTATTATTGCACTGTACTTTCACACCTTTTCTCTTTACATTATCTCTAGTCATGAGGGCACGAGGGGCTTTGGGTTAGTTTTAATTTCAACCACTGTGCCAGTGCATGCGGGATAATCCTTTCTTCAGTACAAAGACAATATATTTAATGTTTGACCTCATCAATTTCATTGTTTTTTCTGAATATATGCTATTTGATGGCAGCAATATGTTTCAAACAAGTTGGGACAGGAGCAACAGAAGACTGTGAAAGTTGTGGACTGATCCAAAAACACCTGTTTGGATCATTCCACAGGTAAACAGGTTCATTGGTAACAGGTGATAGCATCATGATTGGGTATGAAAAGTTCATCCTGGAAAGGCACAGTCTTTCATTTTTATAAAGGAGATTACGACACGGACTCAGGAACACTTTGTTAAATGGTTGTCCATTAACACAATTTGTTTGAACACAGTGTCATTTGGAATAAAGCATCAGTTAATTTTTATCTAATTTTTTTCCTATAGTGCAAAATGGATGAAGTTAAATCATAAGTAAAGAAATTCTTAACAATAGCATTTTCCTCTTGTCATATTAAGGTTTCAAGCAAAAATACAACAACTGAAGGAAAAACACAGCAGAATAGAAACCACTCACAGCGCTGGAGATTTCAATATCTGTGGCCTTTAAACATGACTTCATACAGTAACTATGTAGCACAAAGCCTATACTTGACAGCAAAGTTGTTTACGGTAGTGCAAACATCCGTAAACTTTAAACAGACTCTGGAGGAGGCCTTTTGATGATGCAGACACTTTTTGACCCTCGTTAAAGAGATGTTTGGCTGCAGATCATTAGAGCAACTTTATTAATGTGAAGAGAAAGGTCAAAGGTGTATCAGCCGGTTGTAAATGGCTATAATATATACTGCCAGACTGGCAGGGTGGTACAGATAAAGTGCCCTCTGGAGAGAGCTGGGAAAGCTGTGGGAGAGATAGGAGAAGACGGAGCAGCTTGCAGCTCAGCGAGGGATGTGGGGACGAGATGGAACCGGGGGTTTGCTGGTGTTAACAGACGGCAGACCAAAGAACTTGTGTAGACGGAGGCAGCGAGCTGAGCTTTAGTGTGGCCACCGGGATGGCGGGGACAGACGGAGGATGAGCCACAAGCTCACCGAACAGGAATGACCCCTCCCGCAGAGATGTCTCCTGGGAAATTGTTTAGCCGAGATAGCGAGGGGGCAGGAGCCATTTGCCCGCCATCGCTGAACCCGCCTCAGTATTGATGGCCGTGTAGTGACATTCCCTAACCTTCTTTGTATCTGTGGACACAAGGGGGATTATTTATAAGCTTATTAAACCGTAAATTCTGAAACAGTGTTGGACAATGAGTTGGAGGCATATATTAAGCTGCCAAGTTGCCAGGCTGATAAAATAGTGTAGATGAAAGGAGGCAATCATGCACCTCATGCTTTGATCAGCAATACATATATATTCTACATCACAACAGTAGTCTCAACATACAGCATCATGTTAACTTTTCTCCACGAACCATTCACTTCTAGCTTTGACACCTACACGACCTTGTAGGATTTAATCGCTGTGTTTGACTATTTCCCCACAAACCCACGCTCGTGTAACCTAATTAGTGACAGGAAAGTAGCAAATCAAGATGAAGCAGTGGTGGGGGATGAACGTAATGTGATAGAGATAAGGTCAGAAACCAGAACCTCACAGCTGATGTGTGAGGCGGAAGAGACGCAGTGAAAATAAATGAGATTTTATGCAGATGATTTCAGAATTTCCATTAATTTGTTGTTTAAGCGTGTCAGAGGGATGTTTACTGGTTAATCATGCATATATGATGTGAGAGGCTTTCAGGCGCATCCTCCGCTTGTAGGTCGCCATACATGCAGCTGTTTAAAGGAATGGCTCAACATTTTGGGGAAACACTCTTATTTGCCAGCATCCAGTTAGCCTAGCTTAGCATAAGGACTGAAAACAGTTAGACTGGCTCTGTCCAACGATAACAAAATCAGCCTACCAGCACCTTTAAAGCTCACTAATTAACATGTTATATACAAAAAACGATATGTGAAAATTACAAAACTGTTCATGTGCCGGACAATTTCTTGCTCGCTGTATCTTCATGTTATGGTATCAATCCTCTCATCTGACTCTCTGCTAGAAAGCAAGTGAGCAAATTTCCCAAAATGCTCATCTACTCCCTCAAAGCTGCTGAGACAGTAAGAATGGAGGGATATATTTAAAGAAACTTTCCCCTACAATAATCCCCAACATAGATTTACACATAAATATCTTGTGTGTGACATTTGCGGTACTCGTGCAGCTACCTGACACTGTAAGAAAAATCTATTAAGGTTCACACTGTCACTCAAGGCTTGACACGGAATTATTTAGGAAACATATAGTAGCCTCAAGAAAAGGGCTCTTTTGCACTAATGAGATTAAGCAGAGAAAAGTCCCCAGCAGCAGCCTCAGTTCAGCTGCCAGCAGGTACTTCATGCCAACCATGCAGCACATAAGGTAATAAGCCACCATGACACTAAGCCTGTATTAAAAAAGGGGTTGGCTGCAGCGTTTCAGATACGAGAAATGAGCCTCGATGTGACAGATCATTGTCCAGATTGAGGCTCGTGTCAAATATAATGTTTCAGTCCGTGTCAAAGGCCAGAGCGCTTTTGGTTGAATGATTGCGTTGGCAGACGAGATGCAATGCTATGTTTGGATGTAAACACTGGATCTTGCAAAGGGAACTTATTTCCTGCCTGGTGCACCGTGCTCAGCTGGTGATTGTGTGAAGTGAGCTCTGAGTGATCTCGATATGGTATCTGGTAAATAAGGGCTTTTTCACGTCGGTGTAACGTGGATGGGAGGCTTTGTTGTTACAGTGACGACAGCCTCGGTAAGCAATGCTGGCATGAAAACAAGTGCATGTTACTGCTGGGAATTTCAAATGGAGGTTGAGGTCTTCCTCCGCCTGGATCGCTACCCTATGGATGACCTATTTCTCCCTGAGTTGCAATACTCGATCATGCAACATATTTTAATGATGAAATCAGGATTCAACATTGGAGAACAGCAGAATGGTTCGACTATCATTATAATGCATTACATTCAATTTTAAATGATACCATGAGAAAGTTAGATTCAGATTTGATGAAGACATATTGTGTTAAAAACATAACAGCAAAGTGATTACAGAATTAAATGTAATTCAACAAATGGAAAAGATGAATATTGCGATATGTGATTAGATTCAAACACGTTCTGTCTCATTTAAAAACTGTGCATCACAGTGAGAGCATAATGATTAAAGGACAATAATCATACTGTTATCAATAAGGCTACGTCGTAAAGCAGTTGCATTAAAAGCTGTGCAAATTTTGCTTTATTTTGTGTTGAAGACTTGATGATGATTGTGACTGTAATGGTCCGTTTTATGTGCAACAGCCAAGAAAGTTCTTCACTCAGTGCTACTCCTAAAACTATGCTTTTGAAAAATTCAAAGGGCAAGATTAGTCATGATGAATTTAATCTGAAAATCTTTGGCCAGAAGACACAGTCTTTCTTCCTGTTTTGTTTTTTTTTGCTGTTTCTGGACTCTGGAGCTGTAAAGTGAAGTAAGTGTTTTGGCATCAAAATGTAACAGGTTTGGATAAAATATGAAATAATTGAAAAGCTAATCTTCTGTTCTTTGGCGTCATGCACAGTGGAATTAATGGGTCGTGCGTTCTATGCCAAATTGCAATTTAATGAGTTGAGTCACCCTGACTGTTTTGTGTATACAAGTCATTATCACTGACATTGATGTGCTTGTTAACTACTCCAGTACTGTCTCAAGCAGTGTCCCGATTGTTTAAAGTGAGACTTAAGTCTCTCGTTGCTGTCTTCAACGCTTCATCTGCATCCTGGCTTAGTATGAAGGACTAATTGAACAATCGGAATAAATGTCTGTGTCTGTTCAACAAAGCCCACACGGTGCGGAAACACTGCCACTCTACCTGTGTGTTTCCAATATTGATTGTAAAAGAATTGTCTTCATAATGTGAAAACCTACTGTTTTGAGGTTTTCCACAGGGACCGGGCTGCATTCTCCATCTGAGAAACACACACATGCACATGCAGCTACAAACAACAGGTTCATTCAGACAAATAATTGTTTTCCAGCACTGAAAGAAAAGCATCCGTGTTCCTCAGGGAGACGGGACTGCAGAGAGTCTTTGTGCTTTCAGTCATGGATATTTATCCATCCCATCATAAACAATGGCCACCTCACCAGCAGCTCCTTCTGAACCTCTCTCTTTTCTTTGTCACCAATTCTCCCTCTCTTTCTGAGGTTCCGTCCAATATCCTCTTGAGCAATCCTGGCCTGGAAATCATTTACTGGCAGTTGTTCCACGGCATCCAACATTGTCAACAGCAGGCTGGGGTTGGGACTCTGCGCCGGGCTGTGTGTTATAGGTGCCATAAGGTTCTGAATCTGGAAGAGCTCCTGCATGGAGATAGATCTGTGTTTGAGGCGGGTTGGTGGGCAGCGCCAGCAGCCAGCTGTCTGTGTGATTTAACAGTGTGTGTAAATCAAGAGCGAGTCTCTGCTCGACCAGCCAGCCTCATTTCAATCTCTCTACAAATCACACCACGCAGGCAGCGCGAGGGGGGAGAGCTATAAAGGCGCCCCAAAATAATCATCCTCCGCAACTCTCTTTCTTATGCTTTCATTTATTAAGTAGATGAGCATAAATCTGACATCCATCATAAAAGACAGTGAAAATATGGTTTGGTCTAGCCAGATAACATTAAGGTTTGGCTTGGTTAGTCATCTGTGCTTCTGTGTATGCCGGGTGTCACACACTGTCCTTCACATCCAGCGCGGAAATGGTGGAGCAATATTTGAGGAGGGAGCTGGCAAAATCCGAGAAACTATCTTACAGAACGGCGGTGGAGTTTCCACAAATCCCGGCTTGGAAGAGATTTATTTATGATGTGTAAAAATTGGTATGAATTAGCATATCTGCTTCTTAGCTTCGTCAGTGAAAAAGCACTTTACAGAGTGGATTGGGTGTCTCGACAGCAAACATCGATAAGTGTGGGCTTTGGGGACAGGTTTTTTTTTTTTTTTTTTTAGGTGGATTGAACTATTTAATAAGGATATCTAGGAATCACACTCACACCCAGCTCCACACAACTATTGGAATCAAATTCTAATTAGCTGCTTAAACAAATAAGAGATAATAAGACATGGGATGTCCTTCCACTTTCTCTGTTTGGTAGAACAGATATGGTGAAAGTGAACATGCTGCCTAGGCTTGTCTTTATTTCACTCTTTACCCATATGGATACCCATGTCTATTTTTACTCTGCTGGATAAACTTATATAGCAAAACAACAGGATAAGACTGAAAATACTGTGTTCATCAAAGGACAGGGGAGGTCTGAGGTCCCAAACCTGAAATATTACTGCTGGGCAGCCCAAGTCAGTGCTGTGCTAGAAAGCATTAATAACAACAAGGAGATGGGATGGTTCCAGATTGAACAGGGTTCAGCCCAGAGGATGAGTTTTTCAGTCTTTCTTAAATGAAAAGTTTTGGAATAAACTTAAAATGAATGAATGGCTCAGGCACACTTTGTGGATAATGGTTAGAGAGAGAGGTGGGAGTGCCATCTTTGTCAAGAGCCATGTCAGTTCTTGGCAGTATAGATTTCTTTCCATCGATTCAGACAGTGGGCATTCAAAGGCCTAAATTTAACAAACCAGCTATTCGAAGGGAGTGAAATAAAATCTTCAAAATCTGTTTACATGATCCCCAAATGATCTGTTCTGAGACCTACCATTAAGGCAATACATCAAAATCCATAGAGACCGGGACAGGATTAAAAGAGACCCAGCAAGCATCAAAGAGCAATTTATTAAGGTAAAAGTAGTTTAATAACAACCATATCTCCAACATCTACAGACTGTTAAGAGCTGACATGGCCGAAAACACCCTCCATGTGAAAGAGAAATGGGTGTTAGACATAAATATAATAATTGAGGACAGGACTTGGCAGAATATGTGCATGAGTTGCCACAAAGGTGGGAACAGTCATCTATAGAAAGAATTTGATTAGAAGATAAATGAGATATTTCAGGACTTCATTGTCAGTTTCAAAAATTGGATAAAGCTTCATTATCAGCTCTATGTTGGAGGAAAAGTAGGATGACTGGAGAGCATTCACATATCTTCTGGGACTGTCCGGTATTGTAGAGATTTTGGCGAGACAGAAAAGGGGAGGTTGGAAAAAATAATGAAAATTGCCATCCCAGTGGATCCTGTGTTGTTTTTACTTGGAGAACCACGCCAAAATGTAATGGGCAAAGATCAAAGCTGTATACTATGCATACTTCTACTGACGGCTAGAAAAATGATAACTATAAATTGGAGGGAAGCGCTTTCGCCCACACATACTCAGTGGACTCTGACGGACATGAGTTTAGACGATCGAATATATGACGGCAAAACTGCAACTGAAAATGGAATTTTTTTTTTTACAAACATGGACTCCAGCTGTGTTGCATTTGATCATCTGAGTGTTATAATGTGGACAGATGTATTTGGAAAAGGAAACCTGTTCAAAGCCCTCTGTCAAGGACTATTTAACAGTGCATGTTTTATGTTACTGATATTGAAATGAAATAAAGTTAAAAAAAAAAAAAAAAAAAGAATTAGCATATCTCTTGCCGTCAGCCAATGTATGTTGAACCAGATATTAGAGTGAACCGATGCCAGGGAGCAGGCAACACGATGATTCACTATACAAACAGATTAATTCAATGCTCCAGTGAGGGAGTCACATAAGCACCCAGGGAGGAAACAGCCTATGAAGGAAACAATTAACTCCACTAGAGCCGCCATCCAGTGCTGGTGGTCAATGCCATCAGTGTCAGGTTTAAAAAATGATACTAGCACCATTTTAAAAGCTCCTCATGTCCCCCCCTGTCCCACACCGCTGATTATAAAGTTCCACAACAATGAAAACTGTTTCACTGCAGTTCATCAATGAACAAAACAAGCACATTCTTCATTTAACACAGAAAGGTACATTTATTAGGAGTGAGTCACATTTTCAGTGATAAATTCTAACAATTCTAACATAAAAAGCAACTGTGGTTTTCTGTGGCCACTAGCAAAGTCCGAACATGAAGTCAGAGTTCATCAGTATTCTTAAGGAACAGCCCCCCGGCATTAATGAATTCAGGCAGGCATCCACTTTGTCAAATGGCTTTAATAGAGGGCTTCCCATTTTCATGAATGCTCTGTTATAGATTTATTCAGATGGGATTGAGATGGAGCTACTATGGTACTGCAAATCATCTGCACTGAGATGCTAAGATTGCTCTCTGCTTGTCTTCTAAATTGTTTTTGGGGGCACTTAAGCTGCGCCTGATCTGATGGTGCTTCCTTCTGTAGGATCGCAGCATCACGTCCATCCATGGTATCACTTCAAGGGGACAAGCGTATAAAGCAATTAAAGCTGTGCGGAAAACAGAATATACATCTCAAGCGTATGGAAGTGGTGCACCTCTTTAACAGGACAAGAATCTGAACAAGGCACCCTTGTTAAGTAGTGATCTGAATTTAAAAAAAGCTTCGACGTGCGACTTGTGCAACCTGACAGCTATTACCACCATGCAGAGCGCTCATTATCTTCACAGGCATGTCAAAGAATCAATTACAAATTGAATTAACAATGCATCTGTAGGTGCAGTTTTAACAAGAACCGGGAGCTGAATCCTTTTAGACTCCGAGAGGTAATTCTAAACCACAGCCACCTGGAAATAATCCAAGGCCCATTTTTCATTCTGTGGCACTTATACATGCCCATACATGGCCAAACCAAGGTGCAGTATACATTAGCAATGTCTGTGCCAATGACAAGGACAGTATAATGACCTTTGGGAAAACTGCTGAGTTGCTGCCCCTGTATAAAAACCCGATCATGTGTGGACCAGTCATTGTCAGCGACTACAACACAGTATTATCACATCAGTCATGTCACTCGCAAATTAAATTAAATTGCAAAAAGTGCTGTAGTTAATTGTCACCCAGCGAACAGAAGATAATGTGCCAAACTTCTGGCATTAAGTGTGTGAAAATCATGTTGTTCAGTTATTTCCCTGATTTTGTTTTGGTTCTGGATGAACAAGTTTGGATTGATAGTGACAAAAGTACAGCCTCAGAAATAACCATAACACCTCTCATTACTCAACAACGTCATATTATAAGGATTATTATAGCTTTTTTTTTTTTTTTTTGCAGGGTTCCTTTTTCAGATGGCATTATATTGTAAAGGTGTCCACCCTCTATATGCTGTATTGAACAAACCCTCCAAATACTATAAAAATGAATCTATCTTAAACCTGCAGATACTGATTTTTTGGCAACTTGGGGCAGAAGAAACAAATGTCCAAAACATTGCCTTTTCATCCTCTTTTTTCATATGACTAACTTGTTAGTCAGTCGATTATTTACCTATGACGCAGACAGAGAGCATTAGGATTTATCAGTCATGTTTTAGGCAACCTGATATTCACTCTCCTCTTAGTCTGGATCTCCAACGACTTATGAGGGAAATAGCTCTTAGCGCTGCTAAATGCTTCACTCTGTTTACCAGCAGGTACCTAACTTTGTCCATCATTCGGCGCTGGGCAGGAAGCATGCAGAGAGTTTCTGGAGCTCTTTCGCTGAAAGCAGCTGCTGGAGGAGAGGAGAGCTGGAAACAAAGGTATGAGCGTGCAGAGAAACAATGAGCTGAAAGATGCTGAAGAGAAACACAGAGACGGGTGATAATCATCTGTGGAATCGTCACTATAAGCAACACAACACAATACAATACAGAATACAATTTGCTATCATTTGAAACAGTTCACCTGCAGCCTGAACATCACAACAACCTCCAGATCCACAGCCAACCATCTGCTGAAAAACTGTAACGCCATCCAGAGTCAGCGTCGACGTGCCCACTACTCAGTGTTGCGCTTTTGACTGCGTGAAGACTTTTGTGACATAAGGGTGCTTTTCACAAAAGCCCAAGTGCAGTGAAGGGTAATAATGTGCTATTAAAATGCAGATTTTCACAGTACTTGACTCTGTGTTTCGCAGGAGAAAAAAGCCAACATTACATCCGAATGGTTCCAGTGGAAACAGGGAATCTCAATTTCCCAGGAGCTCAGTCGTAATTAATTTATTCACTCACACCGAAACAACAACAATAATTAAGAGAGTGCAACTGAGTACTGTTTGAAAAAAAAGGTTTTCAAGGACCATTTTAGCGAAATGCTATAATATAATGTTTTATTCATTTGCATACAGACTAAGTAGACAGCCAAAGGGGTGTCAGGGGTAAAACTGTCAGCCACGAGGAGAATATGATTACGGCCACTTAGAACAAACTCACCATTATCACAGAGGAATTGTAATAATTGGCCAACTTGCTTCCCTCTTCTCTAAAGCGAAAGCTCACCCGCTGCACAGACACAATTAGTCTGCAAATTGAGATTCGCAGATTGTTCTCTGTGACCGCTTTTGCAAAGATAATGCCAGAATAATGGTGCGGTGGAGTCCGGTGTAAACACGCCGACCAGAAATTAAGATGTGACTCAGTGGCTCTGTCTTATATTTCTCTTATTTTCTAGAATATGTCTGACAAATTGCTATGTAATGATATGTTATAATTGAGATGCTGTTGGTGGAAACAGAAGACGCAGTGATTTAAGGCAAAATGGTAAGTAGCTAAACTTTCATACACAAGCACTGGATTTATGACAGTATGGAAGAGACATGTCCTACATTGAAGTTTTTGGGGAGATAAACACATTGTTGTTCATTACATAATTAATTGTGTAACTAATTATCAAACTAATGTCCCCCGGTTTAAACACACCAGTTATTAAAAACAATAACCATGTAACTTTTTTTCAGTCTTGATGCTGCCAAGAATTCCTTGAACAAGACGTTTTAATGTTGATGTGACGCTTCCACGGTTGAATTAAGGTTGAATAAATGACACAGCACAATTGATTGTGATGAATGGAGCGACGTCACTTGAGGTAGCAAGACAAACACTGAGGAGTACATCGCTCTGTGGCCTCCAGTCGATGTAAATCAGAAAATTTGCATGACACCAGAGCATATTTTTCGGGCGAGAACTGTGGAATCCCTTCGAGCGAGGCGCCTGCACTGTTGCACACAAATCTGTCTGAAGGGGGTGAACTCTGGCTGACAAGTGACAGCCATATCATGAATAAAACACCATGTGTGAATACATATAAATTCTGAGGAATCTGAGAGGACGCATTATCTGTCCTGAGTGTGTGATGCAACCTGAAGGAATTCTTGGTGGTGTCCTAATCTTCCATTCCCAGATCCTCCAGCAATACTGTGAAAGACAAACAACTTCTGCCACGGCTGCCCCTCAGTGTCCACTTTTTCTTGGCTCTGTATGAAAAAATAACACAGTTTATTTATCTCATATAGTTAATCCACTGTGTCTGCAGTCAACACCCGCTAATTGGTCAGACATAGGCACGGTCAACAGAGCCGAAGGCCTCCAGAGCTTTAAGTGAGGCCCTGTGATGTAAGGCAGCAGCTGACTGGAGGTAAATGAGCCTGTTCTCACCCTGCTGACATGGCTGGATCCTCTCCAGATAGCACAGCCTTGCACACAACTCCCTCTAACCAAGCCCCTGACAGAGACTAATGTCCCAACATTAAGCGCCCTGCACCACTTTACATTTGACCAAAAACCTTGCTGTGTTCTCTCCCTTTGCTGATACGGTGTTACATTACCGCACGTCTTCGCAACACGGGGAAAGAAGGATGGACACATCGCCCGCTTTCATATTCATTGGCTGTAAATATTTTAGGAGTCGGACCAAAGCAAACACTGGTCATTTCAAAAGGGCCGAGTCACACATTTGTCAGTGCTTCCTGTGTAATTATAGCCGAGGCTTTGCAGTCAAATTGAGCATTAAGAAAATGCATGAGGCGATGCTGGGTTTGTTCTTGGTGGGCTCCATGCAGAGAATGGAAATAACATCTCTAAGTGAAAGTGTAATTGAGAATGAGAATTGAGAATCCGATCAGATTTTACTTGATATGAAATAAAAATGTACAGCAAAAATAGTAATAACACGCAGATGTTCCATAACTAGACGTAATGACCCTTTATCAGCTTATAATGAAACTTCATTTAATTGTAAAGTGCAACAGCAGGAATGACACTGAAACATGAGACTGAAATAATGAATTGAAAAAAAAAAAAAAACTGCCATGGCTTTAAGCACTCAAGAGGGAAAAAAAATGTCTCATCTGTTGTTTCTCGGGGGAAATTAATTAATCAACAGTTTAACAAGAAAAATATCCCTCTGTTTTGCTATAATGTGCATCAATTCTGGGACAAATTCAATTTTAAGTAGGTTTGCTGTGGTGGAAGTTTGCATTACTGGCTGGGGGAAAAAAAAATCAGTCTCCAGCATGTTCTGTAAGGCGAGGCAATTTCACCACAGGAAACTTGTACAATATAAAAATAATTACGTTATTGCTCGGTAGGTTTTCCAAGAATTTGTATTACCACTTCCACTGCAGTCTAGATGGATTTCCTTCAAGGTTACCTTTAAAGTCAAATTGGTGTAGAGCATAATCAGCCGGTGAGAGAGGAGAGGCAGCCAGGCGACGGGTTAAAGGTACACTGTGCAGGAATTAGTGTTTGTACACACACTTGGCCGAACTTGGCTCCTCGACTCAACAGAGTGTGCTGGCAAACGCTGACATGTTTAGCCTGTATGTGTGCATATGCAAGTCTGCAGCACTGAATTACAAACATACAGTCACAAATGTACAAAACTACTGCTAGCACAAGGTCAATCAGCTCACTACAATAGTTTGCCACATTAACCAGTTTGACTTGTGTGTTGGATATAAAATGATTCAAAACTCAGCACTACAGACCTCAAGAGTGATTTTTTCAAAAAGCTGTTTCCATTGATTGTGTACATTGCAAGCTACTACAACAGAAAACAGGTCAACCCCATGTCACTCTATCTCTATATCTCTATTCTCTCCTTCAGTGCTTCAGCAGGTGAAAACCAACCCAAGATGTTTTGCATTTCTCACTATATTTGCATTTTTTTCATTGCTATTTCCACCATTTTTGTAGTGCTTATAATCTGGCACCTGGTTGCTACCTTTTTTTTTAAAATAAAGTCCAGACCTCATCTGCACACCTTTATTGGCTGGGGGCTGCACACCCACCGCCTGAAGATGGACACCCGGGCACATTCTGAACACGGTAAAATAAAGTACAGGCCGGGGTCAGAGTCTCTGCAGAGACAGATACCACCACACACCTGTACTTTTTCCCACATTTCTGTCACATTTGATGGAGAGTATACTTGGCAAAAGGCCAAAGCGTCTGGATCTTTTGCATATTGATTAGTTGCTAACTCTCATTTATACATTTACAGGGGTCTTAAAAAGGCAGTGGTTCAGCTGCTGCTCCTGCTGTGGATTAGTTGGATTTTCTATGTATTTTTTGCATAGTAAACAAATTAACTTGACAATTTGATGGGTTTCAGGGGGTTAACATAAACACGGTTTCAGAGGCTTTGGTGTGTAGATGAGTCTTCAGAGGCTTGTTGCCATCAGCTGTGGCTACAGTAGGTCATTAATGTTTGCAGCTTTCGATGTAACACTGACATTAAAAAAACAGGATTGTAATTTCGGTGTAAATTCAAATGTATTTCCTCATTTGCATATTTACAAGAGTGTGCGAGGAGTTGTTAGAAAATGATTTCCAAGTTTGTTTTCTCTGTTCTGTAGTAACACATATCCAAGGCTACAAGCTGATCTTTATTCAGTAGCGAGCTCCGGCTTGTTTCATTGATTTACAGTAGAACAGTGGGATTTCGGCCACTGCTGTGTTAATGGCAAAGGCCTGGTTCTCTGTGGTCTTTCATCTGAGCAGATAAGATCTGGACAAGTGTACGGTATGTTTGCAATGTCTTTATTCTTGTCTCTTCAGTAAATAAATTGGGTGCAACCACAACTGCAACCTGTCTACTACCTAGACTGACATTAAATACCTAAAATGCATGTGTGTCATGTCATCTCATTAAGTTGTAAACACTATTTTCTTTTTTTGGCCTTTTCTTTTTTTGCAGCCAAATACAACAGACAAGCTTCTTCTTGCTGTTGTGAGGTCGCCATCTTGTTTTTTACTGGGCGTCCATGTCCGTATTGAAGTAAGATCAAAGCTCCAGGCCCAGCGGTGCATTGAGCTAAAGCACAGCCGAGGCTGGTGGGAATATTTCGTTTCATGAAGACGCTGGTTCTGAACATATTTGGTCATAAACCAAAGTATTGGAAGATGATGGTGCGAGATGAAAAGTCAGGGGATCACCAAAGTTATTAGAATTCATTTTGAAGGGTACATGAATATAATTTCATGGGTAATCCATCCAATCATTGTTGATTATTGAGGCATTTCAATCTGGACCAAAGCGGTGGACCGAGTGACAAACAGACTGACATCGCCGTCCCCAGAGCCGCGCTGCTAGTGCGGCTAACAATACAAACTTGATTACAGTCATAATTGAACAACACAGACTTCAAACAAATCCGCAATATGTAATGCTTTGCTATACAAATCATTACAATGGCGAAAATATCAGCAAATTCTCTGCTTTATCAACAGACCACAACACTAATCTGTCTTGTACAATAATCAAGTGGCAGATGCTGTAGCAGCTCCACTAAGAGAGAAAAAGAAGTCTGACTTAATGGATTAAATGTTTCTTTGAGTATTTTTTTTTCCATCCAAATGTATTCAGCTTCGTAATGATAACAGCTCTGGAGCAGAAAACGTGTGGTTATCACCAGAAATTCACCCCGGGCGCTGCCCTGGGCCTCCCATTATCTGCTGAAGAGCGGCAGAAAGCCCCTTTTGATTGTGTCGCAGACTGTCAGGTCTGAGCTCTATTGTCCAAGAGGATTGGTCTATCATGTGAGTTCTGAGGGACGCATTTTCACTTTGAAAAAAAAAAAAAAAAAAAACGTTTTAGGAGAAAAAAACAACTTTGTACTCTCACGGCAGGTCTGAAAAGATGGCGTATGCACTCAGCTAATAGGTTGCACCGCTTCCTTCCGCCCACATTTTACCCTGACGTCTCATCCAGCCGCTGGGGTTGCAGGGGTTAATGTTCTGCTCTTTTTTTGATAACAAGTACCTTTACATTATATGATGTTATTGACCAATAAATAATTGAAAATGGTCTCTAGCTGTACCTTAACCCTCCACTCCAGTTATTTATTGCCACACGCACACAGTGACTCTCCCTCAGTTACCTTTGAACCGATGAGCCTCAGAAAGGAAGCCAAGTCTTGCATTCAGAGGTGATACTCAGTCCATATGCTGGCCCGGCCTGTGAGCTTACCTTGACAATAATGCATTTGTAGACACCTTCATAAATATTCATAACTGGTGGCCGGACCCAAAGTGTTGACATTCCAATCATGCAAATTGCTCCTGTATCATGAATATCCATCAAATATATGGATCATTTAGAGGCATTATTGAATGAATGTGCAGAAAGTAAACAGATTATGGAGCGTGAGTAACATTTTTAAATTACGAGCAACAAGTTTATCACCGCAGTCATTTTGCAATTGCAAATAATCTTTTATTCACTTGCTCTTTATTAATCTCATTTGTGGGCTGTAAACACACCTTTTATTCACTTATAAGCCACAAAGAGAGGAGAAAGAAGCAAATGCGTCACTTCTTTGAAATTTGGCAAAATTACTATAATTTCTCAATGACACTTCATTTAGAAACACATTAAGAGTATTTTTCTATTTTTCTCTCTTCTCTCTTCGAATCCTCTATGTAAATACACAGTATAAGTGACAGGTGCATCCCAGGATATCAAACATGTCTGACTAATTCTGAATAATTTCCTGAGCTGGGTGACAAATTCTGCCTTCCTCCTGCACTATGCATAGCCGGCGAGCGTAGGCATGCATACAAAGTAGGGTGGAGATTTAGCTTGGCTTGCCGTAGCGTGGCTCCCCACCTCCCTGCAAACCGCCCCGCGCTTCCCTCCATGCCTTCCCTCCCGCGCCAGCTCCAGCTCTCCCTGACATAAAAGGGCATGTCCTCTGAGGTTTCTGTTTGCCCCTCTGTGTCTGTCGAGGCTACGCGTCCCCGAGAGACACGGCACTTACAAAAAAATAAAAAGCACAAAGAAATTGCAGGAGTGTGTGTTGGTGTGGAAGTGACAGCATGGGATTACTAATCCTCCCACATTTCTATGAACATCCAAGTGGGCAAACTTTTTAAATTTCACTAAACGCGGTCAGTTTGGAAAGAAAATTAAGCTGCGCTGCTCATAGTCAAGGCAGGAAAAGTAATAACTTGTGCTGCAACTGAGTGCCTGGCTTTTTACTCATTACCCCACTTGGCCTTTCCTTGAATTCAGCCGCCAGAGTTTTAGGTGAATCGCAAGCCTTACCTGAATAATTGATATAAAAACTCAGCTGGGATAGAAAGTTCCGAGCTGGCAATCTGCAGCCTCTTATTGATAAGTTTGTGCACTGGTCTCGTGCCAAGTTGTGAATCAGTGCTGCGGGCCAAACGGAGGCCATGAGTCACCCTGTAGTTCACCGCTCCTTCTCTCTACTCAGGGCGCTCAGAGTTCGCTCAGAGGCCTCCGAGGTGTTGTAAGAATAACTTTGTAATGAAAGTGATGAGGAAATGTGCTATAAAAACAGTGATGAACTAAAGCAGTGCAGGGCCCGACCCTGGGGTTAATGAGGGAGTTTACACCGAAAGCTTATAGTCATTTTAGGAAAAGCAGGCAGTAAATGACTGGTGACCTAAGACATGTATGTTTCTAACATATATGACTTGGAAGTTCTTACATATATGCTGTATAGTACTGAAGCAATGTGTTTACCTCATAGTTCTAGTCAAATAATTTCCATAAACTAAAACTACTCCTAATTATTTATTTAACAAATCATTTCTGTGCAAAGTTAATTCCACATTTTTAAAGAAGCCACACTATGGGAACATAAACAATGCACAATTCATAAAGTTTAATAAAGGATAAGATGTGGCTCACACAGGATTATGAGACATACTGGTGATAATTATGGTTTGTATGACTGTGTGTGTGAGAGAGAGACATTTTGTTTTATTCCTGTGTTCTTTGGTGCTTTTTTCAATCCTTCCGGGGAGCTTTTGTGTTTGAGCTGCCTGCCGTGACTTTGTGCAGTACTTAGGCTCATTTAAATTATTAACAGTAACCAACTTTACATGGAGACAAATACATTTCGTAATGGATTCAGACATCATGCGAAAATACTGTAAAATTCAGACAGCCGTTGCTGGAGACATTAAAGTCGAACACATTTGGTTGACTAATAATACATGAAGCAAAAGGCCCGACGCGAACAGAAAAAAAAATATTTGAAAAGACACAGGTTAAAAAAAAATCTTGTAGATGATGGTGTTTTTTCATATTTTATGCCAACTCTATGGTTTGAGTGTCATATTTGCGGGCTGAATCTATTCCTCCTGAATGTGACTCAAACTACATTTACTCCAGGATGCTGTGAACTGTGAAGATCTGCAAAGAAAAAAAAAAAAAAAACCAATAGGAGCTCACAGTTTGGGAAATCAAAGCGAGTCCTCAGCTGCCTGCAGTCCGACTAGTCAAAACTCTCTTCCCTGTGATCCTCTGCAGAGACTGGCAGATGGTCGGGTCTGAGTTGGGTAAAGATTCACTACAAATAGGATATATAGATGGGTGAGAAATTATAGGAGAAGCAGCATCAAGTAGCTGCTTCAGTGCACCTTGGCCCGGATTGTCTCTGGACCATTACTGGAGGAACGGACGCTGTTTTTCTCAAATAAAACCCCTTGTTTAGTGCTTCTGAGGGTGAACTCTATGAGGATCAAATGAATGAAAGGATCAAATCAAAACTATTATTTGTGTGTTTTCTGGGGCTTCAGATGCCTGAGGTCAAATTTAGCCTCAGGACCCGAAAACACTATAACCAGCCTCGTTTGAAAGCCCACAGCAAAACTAAATGAATGAAGGGCAAAACCACAAACTAGAATGATGCTCTTATTGATTTTTGTTCATGTGCTCTCTGTGCACACCGCAGAGCACACACATCTCTCATGCTAAGCCGGAATCAAATTTCGCTTCAATTCTCGGCAGTGCAGAGACCTCTAACCTGGCAGGAGGACGGGTTACCAAAAAAAAAAAAAATCTGTCAGACAAACAAGCTCAATGTGAATTTTGCTTCCAGGTCCTGGTTTTAGTTCCAATTGCTTGGTGTGAATCCAAGCAAAGGCCAGATAACTGCAACAATGTCAACTTCAAGCTATTGCTCCCAAAGATCTAATTAAAACACTCGATTTCATTATTCTTGTTCCTAAAAAAAATTCATTCAAGTAATAATTTAAAGAAATGAATGTGTTTTATTTGTTCTCATGTTAGATTCATATTCTCTGACATTTAATCCCATTAAAAAGCAAATGACAAATCTTTACATTACAACAACATAAGAATGTATTGATCCCACTTTGCATTCTTTATTATTTCTCTATAATTCATCATAACTCCATTTCCTGTCGGCTTCACCATGATCACAAGATTCATTCATTGATCACAAACCCCATTACAGTTCAACTGGTGGTTGTGCCTGTTCAATAATGCGTTAGTGAATAAATACATTAACTCGATGCTAAACGCAGGTGTAAAATTCTCTCGATAAAAAAGATGCATTATTGTTGCTCAGACACTGTGTCTCACTTCAGTGTGAAATTTCCTTTCAACACAAAGGCTTGACACTTGGTTTGATCGACAGCGCACAAGGAGGAGAGAACGTAATGGCTTCACTCTTGAGAAATACAGGAAAACAGGCACTATGGGAAATGGAACAAATATGAGACACAGAGAGAAACGGAGGACAGTGATAGTGGGGAGAAATGGTGAGATGTATTTGACCCGAGTAGTGAAAGATTGAAGAAGATCACATGCTGGCAATTCTACTTTGGGTCTGTTGTGAGCTACAGAGATTCATCAAATGCTCTGCCATGCCCCGGCTGCAGCAGACACCGAAGCTGTCCCCGACATATTTCATCCAGAACTCCTCAGATATCATTTGCCTTTAAAACAAAATAAATGTGTGGGGGTCCAAGCAGTTCTCAGTCAAACTGAAATTGAAATTCATTTTTGCTAAGAATATCCTTATTTTTTTTTTACTTGTGCATGCATTTGGTGAAAATAAATAAATAAAATAAAACGGCGTGGCTATTTACCAAAAAGATGATGCATTTCATGTATTTTTTCCAACTGAATTTAATTGATGCAATATGTGTGTGGGTTGGTACTAAAATAATTTGTGATACCATTCAGTTCCAGTGGCAACACAAGCAGTTATAAAGCTGGCTGGCTGACTTTTGAACACCGCCTACATTACTCAGTCACTCTGTTTCATAGTTACTCTGTGCGGTAATTGGAATCACAGGACTAAAACCCAATTCCAAAAAAGTTGGGATGCCATGTTAAGCATAAATAAAAACAGAATCATTTGCAAACAAACTTTGTTTACAGACAACAGTTTTCCAATCACGTGTTCACAAAGTGGTGAACCTCTCTCCATCCTTGCTTGTGAACGACTGAGTCTTTCCAGGATGAACCTTTGGGTTGGAACCAAATGCAACAAACTAGAACAGATGGTTGATAATGTCCTTTAATAAAGGCAAAAGAAATCTTCTGAAATAAAAACTCATGGAAGGGGCCGTGTCCAGGATTGCCAAAAAACCATAGGGACAGGCAGACAGAAACCAGAAACCACAAACAAGAACTACAAACAGGAGACAAAGAGCAGATCCAAAAAAAAGACATGAACACTGACAAGCATGAGAGGAAGACAATCCAGCAAAGTAAGAGTGAAGTGGAGTGGCTTATATAAAGTGCTGATTGGTGACTGAAAGCAGCTGGGTGCACAGGTGAGATGATGAGGTGGGAGTGGCCGGCAGGTGAGACGAGGCAGAGGCGGGGTGAGTGGAAAAATACTGGGACCTGGGGTGTAAAGCTATGGCAGGTGAATAGTGACAAACTATGACAGACAGAACTTAGACACGACAGGACTGTGGCTGACTGGACGACAGCGAGACAAGACTGGACTATGGCAGAACAGAGATGGAACTAAGACATGAGAGCAGAGACATGAACAGGACTCATACATGGACACAGACAGAGACTGGACACAGACAGAGACTGGACACAGACAGAGAGACTGGACACAGACAGAGACTGGACACAGACAGAGACTGGACACAGAGAGACTGGACACAGACAGAGAGACTGGACACAGACATGGCAGGGAATGTGACTAGGACAAAAAGTAAGGCTGAACAGAGGCAGGCAGAACTAAACTAAGATGCAGAGAACGAACAGAGACAGAGAGACTGGACTAAGACGTGGCAGACTGAAACTAAGACAGAGACTGAAACTAAGACTGAAGAACTGAGACTTAACACAGAAACATGTCCAGCAGAACTGTGACAGTTACCAATGAACCTGTGAACATGTCTTTTTGGATCATTCCACAACTTTCACAGTCTTTTCTTGCTCCTGTCAAGAGGTCAAACATTAATTGTTTTCAATTGAGTATTCTTTTTTATTTATGTTTTACACAGTGTCTCAACATTTTTGAGTTTTGGAGTCACCACAACTGGAGCTCATGACAGAGAGACAGCATGATGTATAATGCAGGACAAACGCAGCAGCGAGTCTGCAACACCAGCTCTCACCTGTCAGTCAGCCACTGTCATGGGAAACACTCACCCAGTCTCCACAAGTGTGTCGCAGTAGCACAATACCTTTACAGTCATCATAACTATTAGTCATTATAGTGTATTTCCTTCCACAAAAGGTGAAGAGAACTCAGATTTATGTTTGACTTTAATGGTGAGAAATTTGATTAAATCCCTGCAGTGGAGAAGTGAAATGTTCTCGTGAACAAAAAAATACAAAAACGCATATATCTTTATTTCCCGTTAAATCTCAGACTGATGATCAAATGCATCATTAGGTGCACAGGCAAGAAGAGAAGGAATTAGAAAACAGTTTTTTACTACAATGCTAAAACAAGCTTGACTTTTGCGAGCCTTTTTCTCAGCAGACTGGGGAGATGAACTCATTAGAATGAAAACAGAATATCTTAAATGGTAAGTGATGTCGCAACAGTGGCTTCATCTACTGCGTGAGCGGAGACACATGATCTGTTTTAAGCCACTGTAACCAAGGTAAAGCACATCACTGAGGTTAGTTGCGTTTGACAGGGCGGTGTCGTGCAGACGAGAGGTTTCACTGTTCTGCTGACAGCCGCGCTGAGGGCAGTGACAGTGACTGGCTGTGGCCGCCCTGACGTCTTTACGAGCGACCGCTGTCCACACTGCTCAGGTGCTTTTTTAGCATCACGTTCAATTTGTGAACGCCGACGCATGCTGTGAAGTGCAAATGTTACAGCGCGTAAAATGAAAAACAGATGTGATTAGACTTCACTTTATTGTAATGATGCTGTGTATTTGCCTTGCTGTACGTGGTTACAGTTCCTCGGGGGACCATAAAGTGCCACATCGCATCAATGACCTGAACACAAATTGAGTCAGTGTTTTCAAATCGGAGTCGAGCAGCACAAAGAAAAAAAAGTTTGTGATTCAGTTTGGAAGATTTGGCGCGTTTACGTAACCCTAACGCTGCTGCTCTTAATTCATCAAGCTGGATGACCCAGACGAATTTTAAATGAGCATCTCTCATTTTCTCTGTTTCGTTTTCTGAAGCCCGCTCTAAAGCTGCTCTAATGACAGACGCTCATACGCATATAGTTTAATGGGGCTCTAAAGGAGTTAAGAGCAGAGATGGACATGATTAATTGATGTTTTGTGTCATAAAAATGGATGATTAACTTGTTTTAATGGGTTTGTCAAAGGCAGTGGGGGAAACAAAGAAAGCAGCCTAAAGTGCCATTAGGGTTGTGGGGAGTGCCTCGTTTCAATGCTTCTATTAAATCAAAAACAAATTTGGGGCCTTTTTCACAGATAAGGTGCTGCCTTTGACATTATTGTACTGATTCTCTGCAAAGCTTCACTTGCTTTCCTCAGCCTGCCAATTAGCTGTGCAACAGAACGTGGCTGCCCTTCTTTTCCTTAATTGATGTTAAAGGATTGTTAGCATCAATGTTGCCTTCACAGCTAATTAAGGGGAGACTTTTACGATGAATAGGTGTTAAAGATCAATCATTCTCGAATAGCCATTTATTGATTATGACATATTGACCATCTTGTGACAACGTTTTTTCTGCTTTGAAGATTTTCATTCATGTTTTACTTTATAAATAATATTTCAATCTGTCATATGTACCTTATGTTAAGAGACAAATAAATAAATGTTTCCACTTCTGCTGGGTGATACAGACGTTGAGATTGCACGTCAAAACAGCATCAGATACGTCCGCGTTACAGATATTCTAAATCCAGACGACACATGCAATCTTGTAAACACACAAGGCCGCAGCCGGCAATATTGCACACCATGACTTATGGCTGTACGATAAACCATCCTTTAAAAAGAGGGAATTTCAAGCAGACAGGCAGGGGATGTGTGATAGATTAGTTGTGTCAGGTTTTATATCAGCCATTTAAGTTGTCACCCTCCACAGCAAACAGCCTCGGAGGCAGACAAACCTCAGCAGATTTCTGCACGGTGAGCACTCTCCTTCTTCTCATGCAATAAAGCCCGTGAATATGATTGAGAGATTATAGATGTGTGACAAAGGCAAAATCCAGAGAATGGACTGCACCGTGTGGACGACACATCATCAGCCTCTACAGACATCGTGTCCATTTCCAGTGCGCTCTTATGTATTTGTCCTTTCCCCGCTAGATATTCATCAATATCAGCCATTCTTAATAAACCCATTCTGGATTTCTCATTGTCTCTCATTTGAGCCTTCCCTCTGGCGGCCCACCCAGCTGCATCCCCTGCCACTCTAATGGTATTTTCTCATATCAAGCAGCTTATCAAATCCAAATTCCAATGATGGATAAATCTGCCTGAGCTGATGCGCCGGAGTGCCTCCTGCTGCTATCAATCAACGTGTTGCCAGATGATTGTGTCCTGCTGGGATGTACGACATTATGAGGTCCATTTGGAGGCCCAGCTGAGTTACAATGGCTCCAATCGCTCAGAGTCAATTTTGAGCATTGGTCGCCTTTTCGTAATCTATGCCCTCACGGAAAAGCACAGTTTATCCCTCTTCATGTCTCTTATGCATGTTGTGCTCTCCATGAAAACCATTTTGCCCCTTATCCCTCGGGATGTTTTGTCCAGTTTCCCCGGCATTCATTTAAGTGCGTGTGGAATGAATTGTTGTATGTTTATGCATGCACACATGTTTAAAGGGGCTATTGAGGAATCTGAATGTAAATAACCTGGCATGGCTTGATGGCACCGAACGTAGACGACATCTGACGGCAGCATGACAGCGACCGTTTATGCAAGCCCGCAAGGAAAAACATCAGGAGACGGATATGAAAAAAAAGTAATTTAATAAAATCAACAAACTGTCACCTGCCTGCAAATCATTTACAATTTGAGACACTGGGAAATATTGCTAAGGAAGCCAGAGCAATATGTCTATAGCAAAATAAAGCAAACCTGAGGAGGAAAAGTCAACAAGCTTCAGACAAACTCATTCAAGTGAGCTGCATCAGTGAGATACACCTTCACAGACCTCCAGAGTATTTCAGGAATCTAATCTTTTCTTCTTCAGGAAGCCTCTCTGACTGAAGCAGGGGCGTTCCTAAAAGCCACTCTCGAGCTGTTAGTAATTGCATCGCTTTTCTCAAAGCCATTTGGCCATTTAAAGTCCCGCCACCTGACAAGAATCGCCAGCAGCTGTTTGGACATCATAAATTAAGGATAGAAAATTGATATTTATTAATCGAACCTTAAAGCCGAGCTGGCAGGCAACATTCGATTACACAGCGAACAATTTATAACACTCACATCACATCCAGACCTAAGACTTAATATACACTCATTATTGCTCCCCCTTCGCGCTTTACGAGTATCAGAAGGCGGAGGGGGTTTTTAAGAATTCATCTCCTTTTGTTTGTGCTGATCGTATCAGTTAATATTTTTTTAATCACACTGTTAGTAAAGCAGCACATTGGGATGTTGATATTAATCACCTCATTTATTATTATTTTTATACTTTCAAAAACATTCCTCAACACAGTCGGCACATGGAGCAATGCAAGACTAATCCGGGACGATAAAGAAAGCTCAACCATTCATTTTTATTTCTTTTCATACACTCTGCACTGATATTTAAATCAGCACGCGCTGGAAGGTCCATTAAACCGATTAAACACAGAGGATGCTGGCAAGTTGCAGAGACACTAGGTGATAGCTCAGACCCTGATTAGCTTCAGAATGAAATCCCTGACTGAGAAACTCAAATTAAATTATTTGTGCTTAAATGATGCAGCTCCAAGACTAATGTGATTGATAATTGGGCCGCAAGGCACACAAGATTTCACATTTAATTGCATTTAGCCATTGACACCACGAGCACTAAACAACATCTCGCACCCTGAAGTAAGTAACTCACGCACGGCCTGGAGTCTCACCTGAATTCATTTTTACAGTGTATTCCTGACTTCACGGTGGATGGAGCCTATCTGAAATGACTTAAGAACTGACAAGGTGCGGCTTAAAGGTCATAGCAGAAATTGCTCGGGCACCAGCGCTAAATAGTAACGTTCAGGAATATAGACACAAAGGAAAATGGGTTATTTATGACCCCTGCTCCCTGCACAATGAGCAGAGCACACACTGTACGCCCATGAATATCTCAGGGCAGATATACCACTGCATTTCACGCGTAACGTAATCACGCTGTCCTTTTGATTAAATTAAGGACCTTAAGTCGTGTGCGAGACTTGCAGGCTGAAAGAGATTCTGAGTCACACAATCGATTCCCTTTAGCTTGTGAGGTTTAGAAAATGAAGCCATTTTGCCAGTGCGAGGAGCACGGAGAGAGGGATACTGAGGGGGCTTTGGAGAGGGATGTAAATAAACACTGAGACAGAGGAAGAGAAAGGAGAGATAGAGGGAGGGAGAGGAGAGGATCTGAATGCTTTCTCCAATGAGAGAGATAAGACTTAAGAGGTACTGAGAAATTGAGTCTAGCCTGTGTAAAACGAGTTAGACACGGTGTATCAAAAGCACATTGTGCACTGTTGAGTTCATTGGTCTTCTAAATTGCTATTTCTTGTTGTAAATACAGTGTTTTTTTCCCTGTAAGTCTTTTTTTTTTGTACGCTCTAGTTCCACTCTACAAGATGGGATGTAGATGAGAAAATGTTTAATATATTAAGATTAAGATTCTTAATTGCCTTTTAAATAGTAGAATAAATTTTAGACTTAGCTTAGAGTTTACTTTAGAATGAAATCTAATATACATTTTGGTGATTACAGTCATATATAATAACTTAAATATATATATATATATTTGGGGGATACACTGGTGTTTCTTTCTGAGAGTTAGACAAGAAAAGTCTCCTTTTCAGTCTATACGCCAGGATCATTTTTTTTTTGCTCAGCTGCCTTATGTTGATAAATGTAGAGGATTATATGATGTCATTTTTTTTGTTATTCCATCTCCAATATTTTCATTCACTCAGTCATAATCTATGTTGAGGGTTATTCCAGGTTTGTTAATCACAGTGGCTGAAAGCTGCACAGGATCCAATTTCAATTTCAATTTTACCCAACACCACTAATAGAAGTTAAGTCTAAAGTGAGTTTATCACCTTCTGTTCAGTCCTCATTTGACTGAAATCCCCTGTCATGGTCTCTGCTTTGAGTCTGGAGCCTTGCAATATCAGAGGAGGACCCACTGGAGTGCAAATAACACCTTCACCCGGCACTCTCCGCTCGTCATATGAATCTCTTTGTTTGTCCCTCTGAAGCTTTCACACGCTCTTACTCCAAAACAATCACTCACTTGAATTTCATCATTCGACTGTGAACGATGTTGTGAGTGTGGAAGCCTCAGGTGATAATCTTCCCAATTTCCAAAGTCCATTTGTTCTTGTCTTGTCTTCTTGTCTTTGTCAGCCACTGAATATTCAATTATTCCTCCCCCCTTCCTGCAGCAGAGGTTAGATGTAGGTGGAAGTTCATTGTATTATACCAAGTCAATATTTCCTTTCAAGATAAAGATAATGTCAGTTTATCAGGACTTGGGTTTCAGTTTGCTTTCCTCTTTTTTCACCAGTGTTGGACAGTAAGGCAACCTGTTACAGTAATGTGATTACAGTTCAAAATTCAGCCGCTGCATTACAGTTACTAATTCAAGTACCATTACTTTGACATTTAAGATTTTTGTTTGCTGATAGTTTAATAGAGTGGTGGTGGTGAAATACAGAAGACATTTGACTTGAGAATGTGGAGGCAATGGAGTTTTGAGTAAAATAAAAAATATATATATATGTAGTAAAGTAACGTATTACTTATGCTGTTGAATCACTTTTCCAGCAAGTAGTCAAGTAATCAGTAGTTGATTGTGTCTTTCTATTAACTTGTCCAACAGCAGTGATAACACTTAGCTCACCAAGTTATTGTAATCGCCGAGATCTGATTCGCTACCACAAAGTCCGTGGCTCAGATCAAGTAGACAGATGATCAGACAGGTTGTAAAGAAGTTTAGCAAGATTATCTAATCCACCATCTTTGGAGGTGCAACCAAGTGTGAGCATGTCGGAAATGTCAATAATAACTATGTGGTAAGTCGAAGTTAAACCAGAAAGTCTGCAAACTGTGATGGAGGATGACAACAGGGGGTTGGGGCAAAATGTCATCATTTACTTTTGTTTTCTCTTCTGAATAAGTTTTGCTTATGTAAGAGTTTGTCAAAACCCGGCTGATCATGGCAGTGCTTGTGGTTCCTGCCCTGTTGGACTTTTTTTTTGTTTTATCAGTCTGGCTGCGTTCCCAGATCTCCGCCATGAACTTGGTGAGTGCATTGCTATTATTACTGATAAAAATGATGGCCAGGACTTAAAAAAAAAAAAAAAAAAAGACTCACATTGTAATAAACCAGAGTTATACTTTGAGAAATAAGGTGGAAACATCTTACAGAGTGACACCTGGAGGAAAAAAAGTCAACATCATTGAGAGTGTAACCTGTGGGTTTGAGAGAGGTTGGTACGATCTTCTGTAAGAAGAAACAGCTCAGTGTGATTCAAAGACCTTTTAAATCATAAATGACATACATGATGTGTGAAGTGGCTCACACACACACACACACACACACTCCGTGCCTTATCAGGGAATGTTTCAAGGACTTCATTTGCTTTTTAATTTACCGATGTGCTCAGTTTCTCTCAACCTGGCTGATTTACTTCCACTCATTAGTGATTTCTTATTGCCTTTCACTACTCAGCGCTCAGAGAACAGCTGGAGCTCGCTGCATGCAGCTGGAGGTTATGTGAGCAGGTGGGCAGAGTAATTGTTCTTGTCATTATTTTAGGTCTTTTTAGATTTGATCCATATTCTTTAGGAAGGAATTATGATTCCCTTTTGCCAGTCATTCTCTCCTTTATATGGGTGAAATAATTCCAGTATCAACTCCATACTGAATGTTTCTATAACATTTGACATTGTAAAATACTCGGTCAACAACAGTGAATCATGTTACGAAGCTGCAAAATGCTCAGACGTAGCCAGAAACTTCTGCTTCACAATCATTAAGAATCCAAAACATTCCCTTTAACTGTTAATGGATTAAATTCGCTTCTCTTCTATTCACTGTGACTTTTCCAGAGGCATGCTGGGAAGGAAAACCGCTGATTGAATTGAAATGGTCGAGGCAGTGTGAGGGAGAGCGGGTTCATCAAGAGAAATAATTACAACACTTATCACAAAATAACTCCTGGGATGCATTTAACAGTGCAAATTGATAATACTTAACTTTATTGGAGCGTCCTGGTGAGAGTTCAGAAAGAAATAGTTTCAGGTTAACTTATAGGTGAAGTGTGAGAGCCACAGGACACCAAACAGACAGGTGCCATTAACTGGGTCCGCAACCGAGGGCAAAGCAAAACGTTACAGTCACAAATTTTTATTGGACGTGATCTCAGTTTGTATTCGAAGCATATAACGAGACAATTTAAACCGACTCCCAGTGGCTTGAAAATGGTGGCTAATTTGTTGGGTTTCCCTTCAGGTTTTCTTTTTTGATAACAAGTACAGACGACTGGCAAGTCATTTCCTCAGGCCCAGAATGCACATCACAGTTTTGGTTGTGAAATGGAAATATTAAGTCGAGCCCTGTGGAAGCACGGCTGGGTGGTTCAGTTCAGTGTAAATATTTTCACATGTCTCCCTGTTTTGTTTCGGTTCACATTTTAATCTCTTCCTCCCTCTGTTTTTGGTCTCAGGCTTACTTGACTACAATAACCCAGGTTTCAGATAAAGTTGACATTATCAGAAGTGGAAAGCGGTGCAATAACTTCTGCATACGGAAAGTTATTTGACGTATTTCTCCACAAAGCAGGCTGGAAAAGTCTATCTGGAAAGTATTGCAAACTCTAGATAAAAACCCAATCAAGAGGACTTGTCAAGGAAATTTCATAGGAGGACTGTGCTGAAAATTCACCAAATCCCTCTCTGTTCTGTTTGAAACATAATCCTCTTGCTAAACCCAGAAGCTCGAGGCAGATGAGACCATCACTTGTTGTTATAATTCTAGTAGTCTTGTCCAGAAGGTGAGTAAAAAAAAAAGGTGCAGATAAGTGTCAAACTTACTTCTAATGAACAAGACTGTAATAGTTTTGCAAGAACCTGAAAGCAGCAGCTGAGTCTGCAGGCGATGCCCTCTGCGCACATCATCTATGATTCAAAATATATGACCACACATCTGATTAAAGCTGGCAATACATAATTGATATCGAAGATAATTTTAGAAATGTTTTGATTTATTTTAAAGTGATGATCGTCACATTAATTCATCTCCCTCGAGCTAATTCTGGGATGAAAGATTTTTTTTTTGAATTCTAGATGAATTCCTTTAACGGCAAATGTGTCAGATGTGCGGCGCGGATTAGAGTGTCGAGCAAGATCTTTCTAGTGCGAGAGCATGTTAACATCTAATATTAACACCTAACATTTTGACATGCAGTGTAAGGCATTTTATAACTGTCATAATGTTTGGTGAATGCAAACCTGGAGAAACAGGTGCAGATGAGGCGCTGTATATACAGAGAACTCCATCACACACGCGCTGGCTCACACATGTGGACACATACAGAGGTGTGTAAAGGTATTGTGAATCAGCACAGATGTGCTTCCTCAGCATTCCTTCCGCAGGGCAGATGTGCACATCAGGATGATACTTACTGATGAAGCTGGGAGCAGCTGCCTCCTGTCTGACTGTGACTGTGGCCGATGTGGCAGGAAGTGTTATTGAGCCACATGGTAGTCAGTCACCATCTGACGTTCTTATTTGGGACGAGCGAAGTGCTGGGTGATAATGGCACAAACAGAAAACAGCCATATTATCAGCTGTGTTCAGGTAAATTTTCAAGAAAAAATGCTTGTGTGAGATTATGTGGAAAAAGCTTTGAGCTTATAGTGGGTCCAAAAAAAATTTGTCTTCAGATATAAACAGAACAATATGACCATTCAGATATTCACATACATTGACAACTACACTAACTTATATCTGCATATGACTAAATTATAGCGTATAAATCATCCAATCATAATCTTAACTTGTTCAGTTTATTTGGGTACATTAAAACATTTTTAACATACTAATCAGAAAAGTTAATCAGCTGTGTTGCTGAATGTGACCTTTCCTTAATTCTTTCCCATATTTCCATTGAAAACACATTGTTGTTGTGAGATCATTGTGACCTTTTGTAATGCCACAGAAAAATGTTAACTAGTTTACAGCCAGCACCAGAACCACAGAATGATAAACACTGAGAGACTTTATTCATTCACAGTGAAAAAATAGTTGGAAAATACTGGACTTTAATTAATAATAAGACTAGAATGAACTTTATTCAAAGCCAAAAGACAGGATAAACAATGTTAAAAGGTGAATATTTTAGTTTGGGTAAAATAAATTTTCCCTTACTTCACATATAATAGATAACACATTAAGGAAAGTACCAGAATTGAAAACATTTCACATTTCAAAAAATTCATGAAAAGATTTGGATGTGACAGAGGAAGTGCTGATAATACACAGCTTCCCGAGCTGGGTGGTGCCAGCTGGGATTTTATTACTGCAGTCCAGGTTAGTCTTCACATCTTCACGTTTGTTTGCTTTTTAACTGTGGGTTTTGCTGTTCAACCTTGTAATGCTGTGGAATAATACATGTGTAACCATGCAACTTTCAAACTTTTCATTAAAGATGCAACTTCCAATATTTGCAGTCTTTGCTCTCTCTGCTTTACTGACCCCGGACAATGTTGAAACTTCTGCTGAATTCACACCGTTGAATCACTCCAATATACTCCCCAATTACATGTACCCTCCTTAGACCAAAATCCAGGGGATAGAGCCGTGTGGCGGTGCACTCGAGTGTGAAACATCAGATATTTCTGAGCCTTCCCCCCCAGTCATTACACTGAGACGATTTAATTTCTTCAGATGAAACAGAGATTGTGGAGCTTTTTCAAGTGTCTCTGTCCACTTCTATTGAGAGATTTACTTTTCTTTCTTCGCGGTGAACAGTGCCCTTTAATCCAAGTAAAACAGACTCCTGTGGACGACTCCTTGCTGTTTAACCTCTGCTGATTCTGAAACTGGTGGGAATTCTCCTCTCAGATTGAAGCAAGTTAAAAAAAACTTATCTGATTGATCTAATCTGCAGGGATGGCAGCTCTATCCCCGGCTCCTCCCGTCCACATGTCAAAATGTCCTTGGTGTGTGACTGCGTGTGTGAATGGGTGAATGAGAGATGAATTGCAAAGAGCTTTTGAAAATACAGCCAAAAAAAAATAGCTAAAGAAGCTTGACGGAGCCTTGGTCCTCCGACCTTCAAACCCTTGACATGTGACAGGGCTGAAGTTACAAAAAGCAATGAAGGCTCTTTTCTAATGTACTTTTTTAATTGACTGGATGTGACTCTTTATTTAAGTCATAAGCACTTTCTCTTGGCTTGACCTTGTTTTTTTTTCCTATCATGTTTGAGAGTTGGCTTAAATTAATGCATTATAATATAGAAGCTGCCTCAGTTTTCTTTAAAATGAGGTTAGTTGATGTGAGCTGCAGATAAAAGGAGGCATCTAATCGCACAGCCTTCCTTGATGAATAATCAAAACAGGCTTATATTACTATGGTATCTTTCACATAACCTGCTATTGCAAATAATCTTTTTGTGTCCAACTCCTAAGAGAGGGAGCACTTTCTTGTGATTTATACCCTATAGAAACACCTAATGGCCAGCTGAGAGGAGGAAGAGCAGGAGGAGGAGGAGGAGGAGGAGGAAGACTGCAGCTCATCTATAAAACCCTCAGTAAGCAGGAGGAAGCTGGGCAGGTGAGCTCCGCTGAACCTTCCTGTCTTTCTGCCCCGCCTCTCATCATCCATCTGCAGTAAAAAATCTAACAGGAAGAGAGCGAGAGAGAGGGAGATCTTCGCATCCGGAAAAGGGTCAGACTGAACCGGCGGCGTCAGACAACAAAGCCCTTAAAAACAAATAGTCCAGTGGCGAGACAGATGCAGAGGAAGTCAAATCTGCCGGGAAGAGGGCAAGAAAAAAGAGGAGTCCAGCTGTTAGATGTTGCAGAGAAAAAATTATTTTGTGTGTGTGTGTGTGGTTGTGTGTGTGAGTGTACGGTGTGAATTTTTCAATTAATTGCATTTCTTACTTTGCACCATGAATTTTTAGATTTTTTGTCTGGAAAAATAAACCTTCATTGCTTGACACTAGACTAATCTGCATGTAGTAACCATCTCTATACATTTTGTTACACATTGTTATATTTTTTTATCCAATAATAATGAAAGATAATTACCTATTGTATTTTATCCAGTAGCTGATATGCAAAGAATGTTTCATCTATATTTTGAGTCTCTGCATGAAAATGACAGCAGTGTTATGTGAAAGTTTGTACCTAACAATCACTATCAAGCTTCTGTGCAGCAATGACAGTTATGAGGTTGAAAGGACTTGTCACATGGATTTTATGAAAAGAGAATGGCATTGAAGTTGGTGGATGAGGAACAATAAGGACATGCAACAACTTCTTATCGATTGTTGTCACTGTACAGCTACTGGAGGTTTGAGACATGAGCTGTACAAACATTCATTGATTTTCCAGTCCAAAGCTGTATTTTGATGAAGTTTGCATGGAGTCAAAACTGAGCCAGAGATTGCAACAGCTAGTGAATAATTTATATTAGTGGATATGACTTAGTTTACAGGCTAACATGATATTACAGGCTGCTGTATTGATAGAAGCATTTAAGTCAAATGAAAGGCAAATGAAAATGTTTTTCTAGCTGCTCGGTTCTTGGGGGAGCGACTGGACTTATGATCATTGTGTTTATTTATTAATTTACTACCATGCTGATGTTTAGGACATATATCATTTTATTAATAATTAGCACTGATCACAAAGTTCACCAGAGACTGATGGGAATGACATTATTAGTTGCAGGTATTTGGTCAAAAACCAAACTACTGGATAAATGTGGAGTGTGTGCACCAAATTTGTTAGCAATGCATTTAATAGTTGTTGAGACAATTCACTCAAAAGCACGAGTCAATCTCATGGTGGCACTAGATAAAAAGTCAGGGGTTCACCATAGTCATTATGATTAATCATCTGGGGACCACGAATGTACAAAATGTTGTGCGAAACCATGTCGAAGATGTTGAGGTATTCCACAGGATGAGAGGTACTGGATGAAAAGTCAGGGTATGACTGAAGTTATATGGAGGCTATAAATTAGAGCTACTACTCATGCAATCACTAATAACATGGAGAAAATGTATTGTGGTGCCCTGAATTTTTTCATTGTCTCTTGATGCCTTTTTAATATGTTATATGGCTCACAGTCGCACAACAACCCTCTGTAGTGCTTTACATTATCTTTAACATTGACACTTGTTAACACCCTTTATATTTTTAAGAAACAGATATATATTATAGTTAGCAACAGCAGAGAAAGCAAAAGTTTCACTGCAAAACTTTCTAGGCTCTTCAATTTTTTCTTTCTTTTCTGTATTTCCCTCACTCTGATTGTAGCCTGTAGGTAGGTGAATTAAATCAGAGAGAGGAGAAACAAAATCTCTCAAAGGTATTTTAACGGCAGGAGAGCGAGAGGTTTCAAATGTCTGGTGGTAAACAGTTTTAATAAGGGAATTTCATAGTGGCATAAACATGACGGATGTCTTTCAGGACTCTGCACCGCGAGAAAAAAAAAGGAACCCATTTCTGAAAGATGGACTTAGTAATTAAGTTTGCAGATTATCAATTCCTCAGCTAATGTGAGATGCCCTCTTATAAATGCAAATGGAAAACAGCTGAAGACAATTGAAGGAATTCAAAGAGATACACTGGAGGGCTTTCAAACGCGGCGAGGCGGTGTGAAGATTCTTGAGAGAGAAAATTGTGTTTTTCATGTTGGAGGCAAAGACTGAATTTGATTGGGTTATCTTCGTCCCGCAGGGCTCGACAACCTCGAAATCAATAGCGGTACATTGTAGACAATTTTAGTGAGTGACAGGGGCCAACAGCCGACAGGTGAGCTGAGAATGAATCATTTAATTAATGCTGGAGCTCTACATTAGAAGATAATGTCCGTCCTGTATGCTGCTGATATCTGAAAACATCTGCTGAGATACATCTGGCACAAAATATGAATATTGTATGTCTATAAGAAGCACAACACACAAAGTACATGACTCATGGCAGCTGTAGTTGCTGCAGCCAACGTATTTAACCTTAGAAAAGGGAGATCGGAGAAACACCTGGAGATGAATGCAGAATGCTCTTCTTTAACACTCTGTGTCTTTGCATCTGAGGCTGCAGGTATCGACTAGTGTCCAGATTAATTTTGTGAATCTTGATATGGCTGGTTGGTGCATTGGGGTAAAGGCATCTCTCTGCATCTCGGTACTAAATAGTCTGACGGTCTAATCTGGACACAGGGGAAAGGCTACAGGCAGAAAACCCAACATTAACTCAACACCTGGATATTTAGTTAGTCTGGTATTACTTCGAGTTGGTGTTTCTTATAGTGCTAGATACTAAATCCACAATCATATGGACTGGATGGAAGAGATGGAGAAATGTTCATGTTTACACTCGTGTCCATGTTTGTTTGCCTTTTCAGGTAATTCTGTGCTATTAAACACTAGATCAGATATATGAAGCTCTGAATAAAATCAGAACAAGTCAGGGGTAATAATAACTTTGATGTTGATGTTTTTGGTCGCTACAAATTGAAAACCAGTCATGACAGTTTCAACACTGGCACTAACCTCATCAGTGACAGGAATATAACAATTGTATTCTGTTATACTAAACATGAATGGATTGAAATGTAATAGAGCTTAAAGCACGAGGAGTCGTGCAGCATCTTTGTCGAACTAACATAAAATGTAATAATACCTACAAAATGTGTTCAGGCTAAGTAAAGTAGGATTTAAAGAGCCTGAGCGCACTTGAACTTTTGTTTTTGTCTTTGTTGAACGTTCAAGTGAAAGCAGCAGAAAGGCTTTTGAGTCTGGTCTCCAGAAATTTAGTGAGAAGATCACAGAGGCTTGAAATGCAAATGCTTTTCCCAACACGAGTCTAAAAAAGTTTTAGCATAAATTGCAATAATATCTACAAAATAGTGGATATTAGGGTGCACTCCAGCACAGGAACACACATTGCACATTTAAGAAAGAACTGATGCTGCATGATGAGATATAGACTTTTATTGGGTATATGCAGTGTGGGTCCATCTCAAACCTACACTTCCCATAATGCAATAGCAACTTTCATTGGACCCTCTCTGCCTGTCCTTTCAACTCCACAATCTAAAATCATAACACAGCCTTTCTAACATCCAAAGATGAAGCCAACACCCTGATGACATCATCATGATGATGACTCCTGCAGAGACACAGAGGACGTTATACAACTGTGTTTGTTCCTGGTGACGAGAAAAGTTTCATGTGAAAAATTAGTGAATTGCCCCTTTAATATTGAAACACTTTTCCTGTTGTCATTATAAGCTTAATCATGTTCACCACATCTTTTCTTGATGTTATTCTAAAACACTGGATTGAGCAGCTCGTCGCACTACGCCAACGCCAACATTGTTTTTTTACTTTCACTCAAATTAGTTCACCGTCAGACAACAAACTTTTTTTGACTCATCAATCCTTTATGTGTTGGGAAAATATCTTTTGCTAACTTTTTTGTGCACAAAGCATTTGCATTTCAAGACGCTGTGCTCATTTCACTAAATTTCCGGAGACCAGGCTCAAAAGCCTTTCTGCTGCTTTCTCTTCAATGTTCAACAAAAGCAAAAAAAACAAAAGCTCGAGCGCGCCCAGGTTCTTTAAATCCTACGCCATTTAGCCCGAACACTGAAACAACCCATTACTCTTTTTACACCTTGTTGCCTTGTAGCCTTCCTGATACCAGCACTTTCTATTTGCCACTGCATTTTATTTATCACTGTTGAGGGTGAGACATGGAGCTCTGCACCATGTTTGCTAAATCAGGGATGACGCAAAGCAACATCAAAACCCTTAGGGAAGAAAAAATTAAACCAGTCAAGACTGCTATGATACAGCAGCTCCGATTTGCATTCACACTGACATGCGTTTCATGTAACGTCTTCAAAATGGGTTAAAACAAATGTCATGGCACGTTTCCAGTAACCAGGCTTGAATTCAAGTGACAGAAAACGCACTTTTAAACAGGTATTACAGGTCATTTATGTGCTTCCGACACACTCCTGAACATAAATAACGTTCCCGCTGAAACAGAAAAAGCAGACAGTGAGGAGAAGTTCCATAAAGGTTTAGTTAATAACATGAAAGATCAGAGTCCTGGGTCTTTTATTTCAGCACGGCTGCTCTGTAACATAAATCTAAAGCGAGCACACCAAGATCAAAGGAATAAATTACATAATGTATTCTAGTGTTTCGACTCTGTTTTATTGTAGACTTTCACTGCAAGGTCTGGCTGTGTGAAGAGCTGCGAACGCACAAAAGAGCTCCAGTCGCTTCAGTCTCACACGTTCGGTCTGAAAAGTAATGGCTCGGATTGTCTGTCATTATTGCCCTTGTCTTCATTATCTTTCATGTTAATCTGCCTGTGGCAATTTATAAGCCTTTTCCAATTATATTTGGGAAGAAATTGACCATTAATTCTTACTGGCGCAATTTAGCAAAATCTTTTCTTTCAATCATAGATACAACTAATCTGGTGAAGTAATGTGATGCAGTCATTCCAGTGATGATCCAGTTATGAAACAAACTATTTGTGGTGTCACAGAGTTCAGCCTCTGCCCAAAATACACTATAAAATAACCAGTTTGCTCAGGGCTGTATTGTTTGCCTTCTTATGATTGCTACTATAATGTTGTTTACCTCATGACAGTAATTACCATCACTTTTGGGGCATTTTAATTCAACTACAAGCATGATTATTGTGTAGAACTGAACACTGCTTGGCAAATATGTACTATTTTTTTGACTCAAAAGTTCAAAGTGGCTTTTGTTATAGTAATAATTGATTGCTGTGCATGGTCAGGCCACCACACATGTCCACAATATGACAGTTGTTGGGAACAGGTTTGACCCTATTCACACTTAATCACTTCCTCTGTCTTGGGATCGGATTCAATGACAAAAATAAATGCATGTAGAGAAGCATTTGAGATGGATTCAAATCTGATTGCTTAAACCAGGTGGTGAGATGCATTCAGGCCAGATGCTGAAAAGGTGTAGATACATCTAACTGTCCAAGATCCCCTGAAGTGTAACTATGTTAGCTGGCAGTGTGTTGACAGGGTCTGACCCCACACTGCCTGTCCCCTGTGGTAACGGCAGCTGAAATCACACTGAAAATACACAAATTAGCCGTCGTTCTTTTTGTGATTTAAGGCAGGGAGATATACATTTGGCATAACCACACATTCTGTGGGGAGTTTGTGTCCACACCGATACTGAGAAGACACCCATCTGTCCCGTCTGCTGTCTGTCCCTAAACTACTCAAAGTGCAGAAGTTATTCTTCTTCTGGTGTTTCTGGCAGTGAGCAGACAGCTACAAGTGCATGTCCATGTCTTTCTGGACTGGAGCCTGATTTGCATGTGGCACAAGAAAACAAAGATGGATTGCAATTAGATGTGTGATCTTTCCAATAGAGATGTGTGTAACTCTAAACAAAGGCGGACATTTTGACTTGTCGTATTAGGAACATTACAGGTGTCACAAGACTAGGACCCTGAAATTGAAGCAGCTAAATTGAACCTAGCCATATTTAACTGTATTATTTACTGTGCTTTTTTTGCCGTTTGGCTGTTAGGCCTCGTCTGACTTTCTCACTCTTCTCTTGATGTACACAGTGTAGGTTTCCTTCCAAGGCAAGCCCTAACTGTCTTTTTTCCAAAGAAGACATTTTGACATATCACAGTAGTAAAAGCACAATAGTGTAATGATTTTTTTATAATATAAATTAAAAAAATTAATGATGGCTGGATTCCATTTAGTTGCCTCAGTTTCTGGGTCCTGGTGACACTGCCTGGGACACTTGAATAGAACAGTGCCATCATTCATGTTTTCAGTAAAACCTGTGCTTTCCCGACTATGACCAGTCAAAATAGTAAAATATGTGCTGTGACCAAACCTAAACCTACTACTATACTTTATCTGTGCACACTTATCCCAATACATACTTGGACTACAATCATGAACATAGATACATACCCAGCAGCACTGCGAGGGAATGAGAAGGGATCTGAGTGCTGCTTTTCTCATATTCTTGTGAGATTAATACTGAGGGAATATCTTTCTACAGACACTTTTACTCTGACACATGCCTGCTGGAGGGGCTAACATCCATTCTAAATGTAATCGAGACATCAGCAGTACGTCCGTGTGCTACATCCCTTTACTGTTTGTACACCACGGTGCTCCTGCTCCTTAGGCTGTGCTGCTGCCGCTGTGCTCGCTGTGACACATCGCACGTTCCAACAGTATGAAGCAAACAGGGCTGTGGTACGGAGAAAGGTGGGTGTATTATAGTAGAATTCAGTTGCCCATGTACAAGACCATTCAAGACAACAACCACTGAAAAAACATATGTCACTATCTAAATTATTATTATTGTCGTTGTTGTTTATTCATTGTACTAATATGGGGAACAAGTCATCACGGCTAAGTAATCAGCAATCAATATTCAGATGTTCAATTGTGTTTATTCATTTCGTGGGATTTCAAATGTCAGCTGTCAAAACTATTTGCAAAAACTTTGAAACTGTTAACAGACCCGTGTCCCTGTTAATCACCGCCTCACTGTGAAAATGGGCGAGTTGATATCCAGCCAGCATCATTGGAAATGGAGTCTGAATGTAAAATGGTAGCAATCAGGTAGCCTGGATCAAGGCCTAATAACTTAAGCCAGTTAACGGTGTCTTGCAAATTAATAGCCGGATTGAGCTCATAAAGCTTCACTCTTGATAATAAGAACTGCTGCTGGGCGTATGCATGTTTTAATCTTTCTAATAATAAACAAGTAACGACTTTTTACCATTTGTAACATCTTTTTTTTTTTTTGAGGATGTCTGAAAAACTGATGGATGTTCATGGGTGTGCACGCACGCTGCAGCACTTTCACTTGATTTGATTAGCCTGCGAGCACCAAGGCCACGCTGTCCGCTAAGGAGAGGGCAAGAGGGGAGAGGAGGGAGAGGAGAGGGGAGGTGGGTCAACACTTTAGAGGAGGGGGCAAGGTGAGGGTGTGTTCTCAACTGACATATAGAGCTCAGTAAACAACAGAGGTGACTCAAAGTTTTAAAAAGATCGTGCAAAGGCAAGTGATTAAACCATCATGAAAAGGTGAGTAAATGTTACTTTGTATTTGAAAAGATATATAAATGGTGTTTAAACCCCACGACAGGGGAGGAAATGAGTAAACAACCAGCTTCAGCACTCCAAGTTGCTCCTGCATATAAAAGTGAAGTTGTTACTTTACAGTGGAGGCTGCAGCTACCTGAAAGGTCTAAATGCTCCCTGACAGTTACTGGATAAATTATTCTTGTCTGCATCAGCTTTGGGATTATGTTGGGGACACTGGGAACCTAAAAACTGCAGCAAGGAAGTACAGCTTGTGATACATCATAAGGCAAACTGCAAACTGGCCGAGCTATAGCAGCACACTCAATTTCAGGTTCTCGGCTTGTTATTCACAGCCTGCAGCACCAAAGAGAGCTCGGATGAGGCAGGATGTTCAACACAAGGCCCGGGGTGTTTCAGAGTGCAGCTACTCGCCTGTCTTGAGTTGTTTAGTTCTCAGATTGCCGTACTTGTCAGCTGCTGCTGGAACTGAGAGCCAGCAGACGACAGCGGCGGATCCACAGTCGCCCATTACAAAACTGTGTTTCTGTAGCGGATTTATCGGTGACCTGTGTGTGTGTACGCTGAGCTGACACCTGTAGAAACTCCCACCAGGACTCAATCACACATTCATTCAGCTTATGGTCTGATAGACTCAGGCACCGGTTTGCAGCGAGGAACTGAATAAGTGAGAGCTGCGGCAAATCCTCGGGAGGTGGGGTGACGCTTTGAGGCTGTTACAGTCCGTTCGTATGGTTGTTAATTAAATATTATCAATGCACAGTAATTATCAGAGAGGATCAGAGTTTTCCAGGGAGTGGAAGTGGAGTGGAACATGCTGCCAAGAAGAGCTGCCACTCGACTGATGACGAAAAATGCTGTTCAGTTAACTCTGAGTCACGTGAACCGGTGTTAATACTTTTTCTTTCTCCCCAAACAACGTAAATACTTTCTATAAGAAACTTTGGTGTACGTCACAATTCCCACCTTTGTCTGTTTAGGGTCCAAGTGTGTGACTCATCGCAGGTCTGATGAGTCATCCACGCACCATTTCAGCTGTGAAAGACCACACACTGCTGCACTTACATACAGGCATATCTATAGGTTAGAGCCATGGGAACCATACAGAGCAGTTTGATTGATGTCTAAAATTATAGATTCATAATAGGCCTGAGTTAATGAATTCATTAAGAAAATACGTTAAAGTAATAGTTTCATACCGCTCTCGTGTATGCGCCCTAAATATGAGCTACAGCCAGCAATATAAAGCAAACAGGGCTGCAGTGGGAATAAAGGCGAGTAAACTATAAACTGCAGTTGCCCATAAGAACGACTATACAAGACTAGAATTAGTGAAACCAAACCATATGTCACTATCAGTAGATTATAGATTATTATTACTGTTAATTATAGTTGCCGTGGTTGTGATTGTGCGCAAGTCTTTATGACATGAAGTCATCAACAATGAATATTCAATTGTTCAATTGTGTTTCATTTTGTGGATTTCAAACGTCAACTTGTCAAAACTATTATTATGATAGAAAATGATTCAAACAGTTAACAGACCCTGTTGATCAGTGCCTCAGTGTGAAAATGGTCTTGTTAATATCCGGCCAGCATCATTGGAAATGGATTGATCAAAACACATAAGTTGGCTCTCTAGCTGTCTTTTTAAATCCACCTACCATCACCTCACTAATTAAGTTCACTAATTAACACATCAAAAACACACAAAAAAAACCCAAACAGGTGGCAGTTACCCATTAAATCTCCCCGATGAAGTTCCCCCCTGATTCCAGTCTTTGTGCTAAGCTCAGCGAACCGGTTGCTGGTTTCAGCTCCATGTTTACAGTACAGACATGAGAGTGGCATTGAAATGATTTCTTCAAATAACTTGGGGGGAAAAAAAGCAGAGAATATCAAGAAATATTGCTTTTTCAAGCCTTTACCTGCAGTGATGAGATTAAATAGCACTTTGCACACACACCAGTTGCGACTCGACACTCTGCAGTCTTATTTTGACAATAGAGTAAATTCGGTATATTTATCTTACAGTGACGCAGGGAATGTGTCTGGGAGCGCAGCGAAGTCACTGAAGCTCCTGTCAACACCTGCACTTCTCAAATGGTGCTGCAAATAATTGACTCATGTTGCTGATGCTTCATACATCAGAGAGTTTAAGTGCTGCTGTGACCTGAGCATCACTCACCCGCCCACACTCGCATTACAAACAGACACCTGAAGATCCTGCGGTGAAAGTACCTCCGTGTGCAAAAAATAACACAATGGTCTGATGTACTGTATGTTCCTGGAGAATTGCTGAATGGCTCGCTGTATGTACTGTAGCTTGTGTTGTTGCTGCGTGAGCATTAAAACGGGGGGAAAAAAATCCCTTTTATTCTTATTTAAAATCAAAGGCTGATTAGTATAAAGGAAAATAAAGCACAATAGTCATGTAACATTTTTTCTGCTTTGAACAAAATTGATGGCTTTTGTCATATTTGGCCTTGGAAATTACTTTATAGCAGGATTGACTTTTGCTTACCCTCTTTAAGCTGAGTGCTTATTGGTTATGTTTGTTTCCTTATTGCTCGACTCATAAATGGATAAATGGAGCAGGATCCGGTGTTCACGTTGAAATTGTTCACTAGCCATTTAGCCGTATTATGCGGCTCATTTTAATCAATCTATTATTTATGATCAGACGAAATGGGCAGACCTTGCAAGCTGAGCGAGGTCATGCTTGCTAATGTGGAAGTTTTCTGAAAGCTCAGACAGACTCACACCATCGCTGTCACACCCGCTACAGTAAGCCACCGGGTCCACGCTGCAGACTCCTCAGTCTGTGAATCATGAATAACTCGTGTGCGGAGGTCACATCACGAATGCGGGGAGAAACAATGATTCAAAGGGTGACAACGTTTCATCAGAGGGCGATATGTTATACGGCTTGTGACGTGATATTTCACGCGGCCTGTCAGCCTTTCCTGGAGAAGCTTCAAAGCTAGAATAAGCAATGCTTGCGTTTGGAGTTATTGATGAAGAACAACTTTAGAGAGATGGATTATCATAAATAAAATGAAACTGTCTGCACCCCGCATGACCCGACACGCGCCACGCTGACTGGTTATTTCTCAATCGCAGTGTTGGGTCAGAAAATGTCAGAGCCCAGATTCAACACGGCTGTTTGATCTAATGAAACTATTTCTTATCAGCGCAGGATTTTATCTATGAAGCAGAGGACGGTTGCAATGACTGGATCTGAAACAGGCACTCAGGAGTTTCTAAAGAGCATAAGAGAGACATTTCTGTGTATTAAGTCCAACTTGATGCCTTGTGCATATTATTGATATCTTCACTGCACAGAGTTCGGTGCTGCAGGATACATACAGTATAATCCCCCAACAAAGTCAAATCATCTTCTTCATAATGGAGCTGCCAGAACATGTCAACAGACAGTGGCCCAATTTTATCTCAGCACTGCCAGTGGATCATTAGCTTCTATCGCTTTGCAAAAACTCTGCTGAAGTTGGAGTGCAGCTTAAATGGCTGAAGGAAGACTGTTGCATTTTCAACTCTAACTGGCACTGCTCTCACTTGAGACGTTTGTCAGGTTGAGGGAAAAGATTCTAATTTGTGTCTCGCTTTCCTGAGGATGGCATTTCTCATTGAAACCAGGGGGCACAGGGGAGGTGGAAACTCCACTGTATTTTTCAATAAGATATATCAACCGGCTGGTGAAGGAAAAGATGAGCTATTGCATCGGTTGTTCTCAGCGCGAGCGCCGTAGCATTTATGTGCAATAGGATAGAAGAATAAACCTAAAGCTGCTGTCGTCAATATTTTTTCAACACTGGATCAAAAGAATACTTGTATGTGAAATGAGTTGATTGTGGTGATAAATCAGAGAATTGCACTACAATTACATTACAATGGCAGCTGTTTTCAGCAAAAACCCTCTGACACATTTAGCAGCTAAAGAGCCAAATGATTTCCCTCAGGAGTTGGTGGAGGCCAAAACAGAGCTAAAAGGAGAATGAACACTGGACTTCATCACTCGACTCTCATAATAATGTTGCTCCATATCTACTGAATGTGTAAACAGGCAAAATGTTCCCCACATCAACTTATGTCAATTCTGCCAAGAAAAACAATGAAAGCAGGTTTAGCATTTAACTGTTTGCACTATTGTTTTGTTGCATAATGTAGCGCCACCTGCTGGCATTTGGCATCTGTGCAAGGAAGAAAAGTGGTTAGATAAAGACAGAGTTTCTTAGCTAATTAGTTTCAGCACTGACAGCTTCAGCCATGGATGTGTGTGTGTGTGTGTGTGTGTGTGTGTGTTTACTTCACTAGGGCACCCCAAACAACACCTTTAGGTTGTCAGGAAATAGCCTAGAGATACAAACTAATGTAAGATGCAGATGTAGTGAAGCTGTTGGGCTCAGTATTAACTTTGCTGCACACTGTCACACTGATAATGATGCACAAGCGGATTGAGACATGGACAATATTTGAAATGTACATATGCATTCACCTCATTAAAATGATGAAAGCACATATTAGTGAGCCTGAAGAAAGACAGCTTTACTGTGAAGACTGTGAAGTTCATCACTGTGAGGTGAGATTGCTTTTCTGTATCCAGACGCCATTGTGTGGGTTAGAATTCACTTCACAGGAAATATGTCGCTTAATAAGAAGCGGCTGCAGCAACAAAAAGGTGTTTTCTCTGTCGCGGACGTTGCGAAGAATCAGAAAAATTATCTGAAATCATCATTGTTTTCCTACAGAGCCAAAGCATTCATTTAACATGATTCCACACAAAACCTGATGCAGCCATTATCACAGCAATTTCACTTTGGCCAAATGCGTAAGTGCTCCTTTCAATATGGCAAAACAGCTCAGTCATATGTGGCAGAGGTTTGTGTGAGGCAGTCTGGGGGAAGAGGAAAAGCAGCAGTGCCTAATAAGGGAGCTTCGGCAGCTGTATGAAACAGCATCTCAAATGCACTGAGCTTACAGTATGTGACAGCCAGAGTTTCTATGGCACGGAGCCACACATATAAATTGATACTTTAGGTCTTTTTTTAAAGTGTATTCATAACCTCTGCAGTCTGCTGTTGTTTGAGTATTACAGTATGTGCATCAGCTCATAAACATTTACCATATTCACTGCTGTTTCATACATCTTCTTCAGTTTATGGTACAAGATGTGATCAGGAGAGCAAAGCAGAATCAGAAACATTAATAATGAAATATGTGTTTTATACTGATAAAATCTTTGGATGACTGTTTAGTGATTGACATTTGTTTTGCATAATTTTGACATATGTATTTAGTGTTGCATTATTTATTGGCCTCCTTATTATTATTACTATATTCATTTGCAAAAGTTCTGCCCTCTGTACATTTATGTGATTCATTCATAAGCCATATCTTCATTTATTTATTTATTCATTAATATGAAGGATGTGGTCATATGCCGGATTTTTTCTCTGCACTATTAATGCGTCTGATGGCGCCTGTATTTTTCACTAACTTTTTTTGGGGGGGGAAATATAACAAACCACAAAGTGGTGGCTGCTCACGCTGTTTGCTGGGTTCATTTCAGTTTGCCCAAAAATGCTGCCAGAGGGGGTCCAATTTGGGATGGCTGGAGCTTCAAAATCAATATTCTGTATGACCTTAAAATCCCCAATTTTGTTTTCCTTCTTGCCATTTTGGTTTAGAGGGACAAAAACGCTTTTTTTTTTTTCTTTCCTTTTTTCATTTTAGTGACGTTTAATGCAGCAGAAATGTTTTTGTCCGGAGGGGAAATTCAGACAATGCAGACAGAAAGGCTTTACAGTTGTTAAGTAGATTTAGAATACATGATTAGCTGTCAAACGCAGCCAGTTGTTGTATTAAAAGGTCTGTCAGTCAATTTGACAGAGAAAAATGCCTTTGCTCCCATAATTTGTGTCAGTGTTGTCACCATGTTGGGATTGAATTGAGAATTAAAGAGATCTACATTTAGGGTTTTATTGAGGGAGGAAGGTAAACAAACAGTCTTTTATGATTTCCATTCTCTACCTCATTACATCAAAGAGTTCAAACAAATGGGTCTATCACAGCAAGTGTTTTAGCATGTGCATGTATATCACTGAGAAAACATCCTGCAGACTAGTGTCACAACATCAACTAAGTCTGATTGAGATGAGCAGATTAGAAACTTGGCTCCGGCGTCTTCTTTTCTGTCTGAGCCGGCCAAGTTCAGTTTTTTTTTTTTTTTGTCTCCAGCCAATTCAGTATGATCTTGGACGCAACTAACAATCCATCTCTCCTGTCAAAAGACGAGCTCCTCCACACGGCACATGCATTTCAGAGTGTCGTGTCCCAGGGTTGCATGCCCCTGAAGCCCTGCAGCATTTAGGGTGAAGTGTCCTTATTCAAATTTTTGTCCTTGCCCTTGAGAGACTGTTGCACGCATGTCACCAGCAGTAACGCTTTATATTTGGTAAGGCTGACAGCACAGCGAGGGGAGGCAGGGAGGGAGGCAGGGAGGGAGTGGTCTGCTCTGAGAATTGCACTGCAACATTTGTTTGTGGAGGGGATGATTGGATAAGGCAGGGAATCCTCTAATGGTTTAAATGTCAACTGGTCAATAAAAGCCTGGCATCTTGTCACTTCTCATTTGTACTGAGACAGAGGACGCTATTAAAAATTGAAACTAAAATTACCAACCTGACATTTCTCCATTTACTCACTGTTGTTTCTCATGTCGATTCCCCACTCTGTCCTTTAGTAACCATGAATCAGCTTCCTTCAGATTTGCCTGTAAATCTGACCTCGACAATTGCTTATGTTAGTTCCACCAGGAGCCCAGCGTGGCGTTTATTTTTAAATGATACTGCATATCAGACTGTTTTATGTCCCTGTTGATCGCGTGGTCAAGTGGCACAAAGCAAACAACAACATCATTTGGATTCATGGATAAATCCTTCCATTCATACACACATGCATTCACACATGACTGCAGATCAAGTGAGAGCAAATGTGTGTTGCATCTTAAAAAAGGTTGAAGATGAAGCATGGGAAGAAACTGAAAACGTGACCTGTAAGGATTTTAAAGGAATAGTTTGACATGAGTAGTTGACTTGAGTCGTCAGTTGAGCAAGTTCCCCCTAAAACGTGACAAGGCGTGACAGTTGCAGTGACTATGACAGGAGCAAAGCAGGAAGTCAGGTGACATTGTTATAGGGCCATAAAGCGCTCATAGAGAACAACAAACCAAGAGACAGATGCTTGTTTATTTCCAACTCACGCTCAGTGTTGTTTTTTTATGACCATAATCGTTCCATAACCTTAACCACATGTTTATTATTGTAACCATATTGACAAAGGTCGACTCAACTTCACAAGTCAGTTTTGTGTCTAAACCTGAACTGATCTTACTGTTGTCACATCATAAAACAGATTTATTGACCGACAAGTTTGGAGGCCCAGACAGATGATGTCATCCTGCTAACAGAGGCATCAGATCAGGAAGTGCCTCTTCTTTTAAAGGGCATAAACAAATGATTTTGTCATTGAATTTTTGAGGACTTGTTGCCAGAGTTAGACGAAAAGACTGAAACTCTCACATCTGTGTGCTGAATATTAAGTTGGAGCTTGTAGGAGAGTAGCTCAGCTTAGTATTTACGTATAACTTCTTTCATGAAATAAATAGTGCTGATAGGTGGATTTTTTTTTATTACTTTGGACTGAGCACGTGATCAAACTTCGGGAATAGGCCTACTTTTTTGCAGAGTTAGATGAGAAGACTGATAGCACTCTCATGGTCTGCATGCTAATAATAATAATAAAAATGCATATTACTTTAGCATATCTTATTTGTTTGATCTGTACATAAACATAAATGAACTCACAAGCTATGCTTAGCTATGGTCCTCACCTGCTGGCTTCATATTTGACATATTTGCCAATCTTGTCATCTCCTGGCGAGAACATGAATATTTATTATGAATGGATCTCCCAAAATGTCAAACTGTTCCTTTAAAGCAGAGCTCAGCTGATGCTTGTGGAAAAGGTCATGAGGGCTGTGGTTGCCTGCAATAACAGCAAAGAAATGACAACACAGGAATGACTTTAGCTTTTATCATCTGAAAGTTGGCGCATGATGAAAGTAAATATTCAATATCCCAGATTTTCATTTTCTGGTGCTCCTGGAAAGCTTTTAATCATCAAATTTTCAGATATGATTTCATTGCAGTTACATTTTTTGATCTTTAATAACAGATCTACCTGTGGGTATACAGGAAATAAACTCAATTTTCAGGATGAAGGTGTTCTTCTAAATGAGATGTGATAGTTCAGCGTCAGGCCCGTCTCTGCAACAGAGAAAAGCATGTATGCAGAATTAATAAAAATCTTATGGGATTCCTTAATAGACACCGCTACACATACGAGATTAAAACTGCCATTCATCTGATAAGAAGTCTTTCATTCCCACCCTTCCCTCCGTGGAGTTTGTTTTTTTCTGTGCTGCGCCCAAAATGGTAACAATGAATATGTTAGAGAGTTCAAATCAGGAAAATAATCCAGGCCGTGAACATACACGCGGGCTCGCCGCTATCTACTCTCAGGATTAAATCAATGAATACAAGTAAACAAACAAACAAACAAACCAGCGGAGCCCGAGCCAAGATAAAGATTTCTGCTCAGACAAGAAAGCAGCTTGTGTCTTCTGTTAATGAGCCAGCCCAAGACAGGCTGCAGATATAACTGCTCTGCTGCCTGGTTACAGTCAACAGACCCAGTTTCAGCCGCGAATCTGGAGACAATGGATCTTTGTTTGAAAAAAAGACAGAATGAGTCGTCGACTAAAATCCACCAACAACCTCACCAGGAATTTACCAGTCTTACCTGCTCTAATGCTTCTTTGCTGTTCATATTTATTCAGCGTTGCTGTGTTGTTGAAGAGAAGCACTGAGTTGTTTTCTGTCATTTGTCATTCAGTGATTGAATTGTGTCTGCAGCGCGTTGCCTCAAATGAAATTGCGCTAAAAATAAAAACTCTCTGCCTCTCAGAAACAAATGTTAACTTATCCTATAGCTCTTGTCTGCTTTGATACGCATCTGAGAGGCTGCACTTGAGCCTGTTTCCATCACTCTCACTTCTGCTCTTTTAAAAAAAAGAAAGAGCCTTTATATGTGTGACTTCACTTCACAAATTCAGAAATGATTAGAATATTAATTAAGTGACAGAGGGCACTGATGATACGAATTGATCCCCTCCTCTGGCGAATTAATTACATTGATCCATTTGTACGTCTGAGTGACCTGTTGCCGATTTTCTCATCTGTTAAGACTAATCTGAGTTGATGCCCCTGGAGGACTGATGAAACATCCGGTCCCTCACCTAGTCTTCTAAGGTGCGTGTCTGCCTGTAGCGTTGCTATTATTAGTTGCAATAACGTTAATGCTGTTCGGATCTCAGAAAGCTGGCAGCAAATGAGCTGTCATATTTATCAGTTTGGAAAATGTGTCCTTGCATATGCGATCCTTGCATATTTGTCACTTTTTTTGTCACACTATAAGTAGCCTGAAAAGAGGCATCAGTACTGCGAACAGAGCATGTTTGCACAAATTATCTCTTGTGGCAATCTGTTGCATGGACTGGAATTTCTCATTTCTGTGTTTTTCAACGTTAATGATCATGTTAACTTCAACCGTAAAACTCCGAATCCTCATTTTCGAACCTTCCAAACTTTCCCAATTAGCCGCCGAATCGTACAGCAGCAGCCAGCCTGGCTGGCGGTTCGAAGGTTCACAGGATTTGCTTGTTTGGCCATGTGTGACCTGTCAAAACAAAATATCTTGGGGTACATGCTGGAGCTTAAAGCACTACATTGTGCTTGTTAATGGTTTCCAGTCTGTCTGTCTCGTCTCTCCTTCATTACCCTCTGAGAGGATAAGGATTAGTCTGTCTTCATGCATATTTGGTATAAAGACAAAAAAAATCGTGTCACATTTAAATGAGTGTGTACGGTGTTTGAAAAGTAAAGACAAATTCCCAGGTGTATCTGACACGTGGAGACTGTAGAGACAATGCAGCCTTACAAGCAAATTTGCCCTAATGATCAACAGAGAACTAATGTAATTAAGGAGAAGCCCAGTGTTATGAGACATTGTAATATTGCAGCCGAGTAAACTCATACAGCTCCTACTTTTATGTATTCAGTTATTATCATGCATCTGATAATTTACCATGAGCAGCCTTTCTTGCATGTGTGACAGTAACTCATTAAGATCTCAGCAAGATTAATGTCAGCATTTCAAACGAATATGTTAAATCTTGGTTTATACTATTAATACACAAACAGGAAAAGCATACAAGTTTGTTTCTTTTGGCCAGAGACTGACGAGGACCCAGCTTTTCCCAGCATGGTTTGGATAGATTTGCCCATTTCCCACTGTGCCTTTCTCCTCCTGATCTAACTCACTTCAATTCTCATATTGTAGGACAGTCTTCCAATACTGCTACACTGTAAAGAGTCTGTGAAAAGTCATTGGATAATATGGGAGTCAGCCATAGGCAAATTGATTTATTAGTCAACTAATGATAATATGATTAATAATCTAATATATCATTAAAGCCAACTTCAAATTATCCAGATCCAGGGTGAAAGAATATGGGCATTTCATTTTTCTGGTCGCACATTAATTAGTCCAATAAATCATGTATGGCTGCTTCCTGTGTGTGAGCCTTTTCTACACACCGATAGTAACATTAGTTGTACGTCAGAGAAATAAATCCCTGCCTATTTTCTTAAGTTATCGTCGTTTAGATGCCATTTAGTGTCAAAGATTCCAGGTCGCTTTTTTATCTAATCATACTCTGTCCCGTTCTCTACTTTTGCAGTGCTGGATTTTATTTTCCTGTATCAGAAAAGGGAAATGATTAGCAGGCTGAAAGTGACGACTCCCCCTTCTCAACTCATCCCTAAGTGTGAAATCTCTTCGCTTTTGTCAAAGATGCATACAAACAAGGAATAGTGATAACGTTTGGTTTTTTTTTTATCCACTTTAAGATTTGCATGTCCTTTGATTCTTAAGTCCAGATGAGTGACAGTTTGCAGAATCATCCAGTATTTTATAATGAATAGCCTGTCATATCGAGCAAGCGCTCACATCTAATGCTAAAAAATGAGATGACTGTGAAAAGGTGGTTTACACACACACGGCCTTGTCTCCCGCCTTTATCATCAGCGCTGTAACTGAAGGAATGTAAAATGACAGCAAAAATTGCTGGCAATAATTCAATTGAGATGCAATCTCAACGATCACTGCATTGGCTTAATATGCCAGAGCCGTCATTGTTTGCTATTAAAATCCACGAAGCTGTCACTTCAGGCTCTGTATGGCAATAGACTTTTTTTTATCAGAGAAGGCAAGTGTGTGGCTGAAGTCCCAGGCCTGCCTCTCCTTCTAGCAGACAACCTTGACCGGAGCGTGTAGTGATGAGCAAACAGAGCAGAGTCAGACTTGGTTAGCTGAATGGAAGAAAATCAAGAAAAATCCATTTGCAAATCACGATTACTCATCAGCAGAGAACAAGTGAAGACATTAGAAGTGAAGACTAACAGAAAAGCTCAGAGAGAAAAGATTTGCCCCCAATGTCCTGTAGGCCACGAGTGCGTGTAATGAGTGCCACTTTCTTTATGAGGAGAGTTGCTTGTTGCTGCAAAGGTTTCTCACCCCAGAAGGTGGAGCGACGGTAGAAATATTTCATTTTCAGTTGCGCAAATCTTGCACAGTGGCTGTTTAAAAGCGAGTGCCCTTTAAAAGCTTCCTCCGTGTCATCTTTTATGTCTGCGCTCTAAAGGCGACATTTGATTTGCTTTTGTGGGAAACAGCAAATTAAAGGTTCATGAATTCAATTTTTAATTGACGCTTTCTTTGCTTTCAGTCACTTTTATGCACGCGCTCTGTGTGAGACCGGCTGCAAAAACAAAAGTGCAGCACATTTCTAATAGGCAGAAAAAGACTAAGCAGTTTTCTGGGTTACACTGTGCCCTCTGTGTTTTCAGCAAACTCAAACAGGGACTTCTGAACCTTGCATTGTGCTTTATTAACTGGAAATCCCTGCATTATGCTGTTTCATTAAAATTGTTGCGACTGAAAAAACTGAGCCGAGGATTGAGAGAATAATTAAGATTAAAAAAAGGGGTGCGTGCATCTTGTTACTGCAACAAAAGATTGCTGTAGAACTTTGTGAAGTTCAAATCAAATGTACTGTAAGTGATAATTTATAACTCACAGAACATCACATAAGAGTAACTTCTTATGAAAATCACCATCTGAATTATGAACATCTATATGTGTTGTGACAACCCTGCACCCTGCATGTCTTCACACAGGAACTGCGGGGATGTTACACAACCCCTCTTGAGCGTAATCCGCAATTTCATGAGCACCACGGTGACTCACACAGGTCAATTCAAAGCAGAGATCACCGTGCTTCATGGCACAGCATATGCCAGGAGATTAGTATACCTGCACTTTGTGTTAGGAAGCTTATGGAGCAGTCTTTGTATTAATTCCCTGCTGCAATCATCATATTAGGTTCTATATTAATCCCCGCAGGAAATGCAGAGCAGCGTGCGGAGGCCGTTCTCGGAGGCTGTTGAGGAAAAGCGGCGTGGACGACATGAGAAGTATCATGACTACTGAGGGTTTAAGACATTCAGAGAGAGTGAAGGATTCATTTTCACACGAGTCCCGCTTGATTTGAACATGTAGACTTTATTTCCTGAAGTTATTGTAGCGCATTTGTGGCTTCTGTGCTGTGAAGTTGAGTCTGGGAAGCAACTCTGATGTGCTTTCCGCTGACTAGATGGAAAGAGAGGTGCCCCGCCTTAGGAGGATTCACTGCACTGCTGCTGAAATTAGCGTCGGTGTTAATTAATTTATGCGGAAACGACCACAGAAACCTAATACACAGCCTTAAGCATAATATTCCCGGGCACCAGGAAAGGTGGCATGCCTCTTTATTTTGGAAAAGCTCGTGAATAAAACATCATTTCCCGGCAAAAAAGAGGTTAAATTAAAGTTCAGTGAGTTCATTTACACAAGAGTAGTTTGGTCATAGTCTGCACGGATGGTGAGAATTTTCACACAACTATTTCCATGGAAGGCGAAGTACAGCTGCAATATTATTATATTCTTCTCTTCTGAGGGGAAAAATATGTCATGTAATGGTTATGTTCCTCCTTATGGAACGGGAAAGTAGTTGAAGTGAACGCTGCATATTTATCTAAGTGCTGTTCTGCAGACTTCTCAAGCAGCAAAGGGACATTACGGAGGGTGTTACACACTGAATATTGAAAGAGGGAAAAGAGGGAACGTTTGTATGAAACATGGCCTGTCTATCTTAAACACTGCAGACAGCGTAATAGGATGGATGAGTATGTCACGCCGGTGTTAAGGTAGTCCCATGTCATCTGGTATAACGCTAACACAGTTAAGCTAAGAGCCCCAGTTCGCTCCCTCTGGCTGGAGCCAAAACGCTTCGAGGTGATTCCGAGCCGAGTCCTCCTGTGGTCAATTAGGAAAGCCATCAGGGTTTGTCTTCATCTGAGGTCGACTCAATAGTTCATCTTACCTTGCGGTTCCTGAGATAGGAATTTTATCATGTGGCTGTTCTGCATATTTATAGAGCTTCTCAAATACAGGTAGCATAAAATTAATAGAGAGCACGAGGTGGAAGCGCGCACCGCGCTGCAAAGGTGATGACTAGGACACCTCTCTCTGTCTCTTTCATCTAAATCCCCCTCCGCTCCTCCAGACTCAGCCGTCCTACCTTTTAACACGTCCGTACATAAACTCTCTCACAGTGTGTCCGTTGTAAAGGCGCCGCACAAACAGACGCCGTGAAAACGTAGCGATCTGCATTGTAGACACACACACCACGCGTCTCCAGAGACCCCGGCTCTGCCCCCTAACGCACCGCTCTGAAGTGTACAGATCCCCCAAAACCTGCAGCAGCTCCATTTCTGTTGGCAGCGCTCCAGCAAGAGGAAGGTAGGAACTTCACAAGGGATAATGATACAGCCTTGGTTGAGGGCTTATCATGGGGAGTTACTCTTGACAGCCAGGCTGACCCTCTCCACTAATTAAAAGTTGGGCTCAAAAGAATGGGCCTTGTTAAATTTGATTTAGGCTTGATCTCAGAGGAAAGGGGAGAAACAGTCCTTTGGAGATTTTCGGTGTGGAACCGCGACCTCGTCAAGAACAAAAAGACTTTTAATGGTGCGTTTAACTGGCAACAAATCTCTCACTGTGATCACAATAAATCAGTCTGCAAGAAAAACCCTCCAACCAGTCGGTAGGTAGAGTGTTTGTCATTACAGCGTGAGTCTGTGATGATCCTTTCCTCTGTGTAGAAACTGAGCTGAATGGTAATGTCTGACGTGGAGTGCATGAATTTAACATGATCACCTGTCTGAGAAACAAAATGCCAACAACTGGCAACCAAGTACACTGTGAACTTCTTTTGAATCAGCATCCACTTCACCAGATGGAGATATATGAAAATTTGATTTTTAAAAATTATGCTTTGAGCCCCCAGCCCAACAGTCTACAACATTGGTGCTGGGATCATGTTCTTTTTACATGATATAGTCTTTAATGTATTTTAACATCTTGCACATTCTGTAGCTATCTCACTCTTCTTGTCTGGATCTTAAAGCCTCATGGTGCGTTATTTTTTTATCTGACACTGGAAATGATGTCCGTGGTGTCAGTAGAAACAGTTTTGAACCAGTGCAGCTGGCAGGTGCTTAACACTGTACAATATAATGCCAGTTTTCTTTGCCATAGCACTTTCACTGAACTGATGTTGAACTGGACTGTGTTATATTGAGAGGTGTTTCTAATGTTTTCTCCATCACATTTGAAGCACGAGGAAAAAGGGGCTGATTTGTTCTATTGAAATGCAATAAGTCGAGTCAAAAAAGTGACTGTATGTTAATGGAGGTAAGAGATGTTTTTGACAGATAACAGTGTGTTTTAATTTGTAAAAATAATAACAATAATAGTCATTTATTCATATGACACTAAGGTCCAGATCTCTAAGATGGTGAACTTGGTAAACATTACAACTGTGTAACATCAGCCTGTTACCAAGTCCAGCCTCACAGAGCTGGGAGCACGGCTGTAGACATCTTTAATGACTTGACTTAATTTGAATTGTCAGCTATAGCTGCCGCTGTAACTTCCAGTACATGTGCTGCGGTTACACTGCATGAACAGTAGCTGCAAGGCAAATATAATTGCCCCTGAGTTCATTAATGGACAGTTTGAGAGAAATTCAAGGGATGTCTTGATGCAGACTGAATTAAATGAAAACAAGTTTATATATATCTCGCCTCTCTCCTAGGTTGTCTTGTGTGCCTCCTTGACAACTGTGTTTTTCCTTAAACGTCATCAGGATCTCAGTGTCTTATATGCATGAACACAGAACTATTGTAGAGCAAAGTCCAAACATCCTCGTATCAATTGCTTCAATGATTCCTGTGATTTTGCTGCTGAAACCACAACCCGCCCTCGGGAATGTCTCACATTTTTGTTTTCCATCAAGTGGGCCTCTCAGAGCGATGTGTATCATCAGGGACGTCACTTTTGACTGGGTGAACCTCTCTGAGCCGTGTCTTCAGGTTTGCCAAGAGACGACCCTGGCGGACACTGTTGATTTGGGCGGTAATAAAAGACACATACAATGACCCTATTTGTGCTGAAGTGGTTTGCGTCCGCATTCCAATTGCTGCATTTATCTGTTATAGCCATTGAAAGGTAATGAAACAATCATCTCAGCGTGTCACACCATATATTAATAGCTGATCATAAAGACTACGGCACAGGGGCTGTGAAAACAATGAGAATATAAATCTTTGGCTTTTTTCACAGAGAGACACCACAATTACAGCTAATTACACAGAACTGTAATGGCACAACACTGATTTAGAGACTATTGTCATCGTTCACAGGGGGATGTGGATGTGGAATAGGTGGTAAATATTAAGTAAATAAAGGACCAGCTGTGGGTGAGACTGAGACGAGTCTGCGACCACAGACACTCTGAGTCAAACTGAGCCCACAGCGAAGGAATACATCATCGGCCATCACCGCCGCCGTATCCTGGAGCCGACTCGGGGGCGCAGGAGGTCGATTCACGCATGGGAAATCTACAGTGAATCTTAAATAGTTATTGACAGCCCTCCAGTTGGTAAACCTCTATCACAGCGCAGAATTGATTGTAGGTCTTGTGCTGATGCAAATGGCCGCGCAGCTATGAATGTTTGATAAATGTTGGGCCATTGCTGAATGCAGGGTGAAGAGTTCAGAGGTTTAATTTGCAGCGAGACTCTCCGGGCTCCTGTTGATACGACAGCAGTGGCCCAAAGGTTTGCCTGTCTGCGCTCATTGACTGGCAACAACATACTAATGTGTTTATTGATGTGCCAAAGCAGGTATAAAGATTAGATACAACCAGATGATAAAATAGCTGTCAGTGATTAATCCTTCCTTTTGAAGGGAGGATGCCACTTCTTCCCTTACTCTTACAAACCTGCAAACATGTGCACTCATCATGTTGCATGCTTATATAGAACCTTATCTTTATCTTTGTAATATGTCCACCCATTTCCTTGAACCATGTATCACATGATGTATATCACAATATCCATCCTGTGCTTCCACACTGGCAAGGCTTCAAAGCCAGAGCTATTTGATCAAGGAGATAGCCTTTTTAATATTCAAAAAGAGCTTCTGGCACTATGACGGATTGAGAGTAGCCCTCCTAAATCCTTTACTGTCCAGTTCACTACATGGAGATAAATGCTGTGTGCATGACACTGTTGAGAGTTAAAGGGGAAAAGACAACTCGGATCCACCCTGGGGTTTGCTTTTTAGTCCCCTGGCTGGAGAAGAGAGTTGGATGGTTAAGTGGCCTGTCAAATAAGGCTGAAAAATGCTGGACAGTTTTATCCCGAGACCTTTAATACAGGAAGCATCTTTAAACCTCTGCTTAAACAAAACTTTCCTATTAATCAGCTGGGATTTGCTTTATCTCGTGTTATTATTGGTGCAGATGATAGAGGAATGATTCAGCTGCTAAGTGCAATCAGTCAGCCTCAACGTGTTTTAAAACCTGAAGACATGCAAATTACAAGGTTATTCTCTCTCATTATTCAGTTCAGAATCCATTGAAGCTCAATTTTCACACTCTTGTACCAAAGCTGATGTGAAGAATGATAGCATTTATACATGCTGTCATTAATTAACATTCCTACTGAATTTTACTTTACGTCGCTGCATTTGATTAGATGTGAAGGAGAATAAAGGACAATTTAAATACAGTCCCTAATCACCCTACTCTTTATTGGTGGGAATCTGCGAATGTGAAACACATGGACGTACTTTTCCTGCTCTTCTCTCGCAGCTCATCTGAGGATGCCATGGAAATCAATTAGAGACACATCAGCGCTGTCTGAGCCACCGGAGGGAGCCAGTCGGAGCAAATTAGAAAGCTCTCCCGTCTGTTTCACACTTTCCTTCTCATGCAAAGAGAGAAAATTAGGAGCCAATCTATCAATTGATCAATGGGTGAAATGTGCTGATTACACCAGGACACTCATCATTATCTCTTTATCTACTTTTGGCAAATTCAGTGAAGTGAAAGTGCCATATTAAAGATAGAGAAGGAAACACTGAGCTACACATTGCCTTTACTCACTCACGCAGCTGTGGGCTACCCGAGTGAAAGCAATTCTGGACGTCTAGTGGTGCTAAGTAGGGAGTCATGTTTGCTGTGGGATGAAGCCCCTGAAGAGATTAGTGCCACATGAGAAACTTTGGAAAGAGATGATTGATATGGACACAAGAAGTCCGACGGTGTCCCTGCGCTCACCCCCAGGCTGCTGCTTCTCATTCTTCATGCTTTAAATTGGCATTAACACAAGGTGGGATTACCTGGAAGAAAATGACCGGTATGATAAAATAAGTTTCAACAGTTTCCACGTCTTTTAATTTCAAGGTTTGTTGGTGTGAAATATTCTGGACACGATTGAGCCTTGAAGAGGGAACATTCTTTGTTTACATCCTCACCATGTGGAGGTCATAGGCCAAGGTCGCTGACACAACAGCATCCCTGGAGCTGGTGGAGATGCAGTGCCTGGCCCAGGTAAATTTAAAATGGGTAGACGCGGTCCATCTGAGGAGATAAACCTACATTATGAAGCAACACTGTCTCTCAGAATGCATCTTTGTATGCTATAATTTTGTTTTGCCAGATTAGTTTTGGGTAAGTTCTATTTTGCTGATACAGTGAAAATCTCTGAAAACAGTTTAGTAAGTTCACCTTGCATTTAGAATATTTACACAGACACATGTGTCCCCGAGATCGAGAATGAATCTCCATTCTCTAGCTATTGTTAGGTTGAGCGCTGTGTTCTTTGTAGTATGAGTGGTTCTGTCTTTCTGTTGGGGCTGGCTGGCAGTGGGCGGGGCTTATCAATGAACCCAGGTGTGATAAGGCTTCTGGGTAGCGGTGTCCTAAGGTGAGTTGGCGCTGAACAACTACTGTGGGTGTGAGCGTGAGTGTCCTTGACCTTTAGAACCGAAAGCCGACGACCCCCAGCTTTGTTTTGGACCAACCACCGACAAAAGCCTGAACAAGAACTGTCTGCTGATGCCATCTGGGCCAGCCACTCATGGGGAGCTCTCAGTTGGAGGTAGCCACTGTTGCTGATCGGAGGTAAGCCCACACAGTCTACTGCCGGCCAGCCTCCTTTTAAAATGCATGCTTTATGTTTGGGAATGAGACACGCCAAGAACCGAACTGCCAGTCATTTCCATAACATCATGTTATTTTAAACTCTATTGCAGACCAAGTATTTTTGATCAGAAGACACCACATAATTCAAGGCTAAAAAGGCAACAAAAATATGAATGACTGATATGAAGAAGACTTTAAGTTTCCATTTGATGCTATATAGGTATAATACTGTTTTGAATTTTTCCCCTCATTAAAGGCCTGATAAAACATCATATACAGAACATACAGTACAGTACTTGTGATATTAAATTTTTTTTTCCATCACTTTGAAGATGGGTAAATTGAATGTCATTATGAAGAGATCTGCCACCCTCTGACTGTGTTTGTCCTCTGAAGTCATGGCCTGAATAGTATCAATCAATACTATTCCTGACCAGTTTGATTGGGTCTTATTATTGCTTATATATTATGAGAGAAACAGTTCTCAGAGGCAACGCCAGAATAAAAAAAAAGGTGAAAAACATGCATATACAATAAAGCCAATGTATTATGATCCGAGTCTCCGAGCCTTTACAGTGTTGTGTTTGAGCATGCTGGTTGTTGTTTGAAAGGTCACTGATTCTAATGACATTTCTGAGAGGTTTTGTAATGGGGCCAACTGATGCATGGCGAGCTCTCCACCGCACACTACAAAAACACGACGACACGCAGAGTGGAACATGTCTGCTAATTGACGCCAGCCCCCCCCCCTTTCCATCTGTATTGTTTGTCTGTGTGTGTTTGTGTGTGTGTGTTTGTTCCGTAACTCCCTCACTTTGTTCTTGTCGCACACCTCATTTCCCAAACATTTGACGCCAGAATGTAAAAGAGACACTTATTGACACATCATCAGGTCTGAACAATGTGTTTTACTCTGGTTAATTACTGTCTCTGCTTTTCTCTGATGTGCAGCCAAATTTGGTGAGATTGCAGCTGCGGCTTTAATTAGTTAATTGATTTAATTTAGAGTCACGGATTGTGTTCAATATAACAAGGTCATGGTTTTGGATAGTGTACTGTAATCCAGTGCTGACACATGGGTCATCAGGTCTTACATGATGTAATTTGCACACACGATGTTCGTATAATCACTGATCTCTTTCTGTCATAGACACCAGCCATATACTCGATAGCAAGCCTGACTGAATGCACTTCATTCATTTGGTTTATTTTAGGAGAATTTACTCATCTGTCTAGACTAATATAGTGTATTTACCCTGCCATAAGCCATAGCAAGTGGCTTTGTAAATGCTAACAGCAGCATGCCAGCATGTGTTACGGGGAGTGTGGATGGCCTCAAATGCAACACACGAGAACAGATGGTTGGTAAGGCTTTTATTAAGGCAAAAGAAATCTTTAGAAACAAAAACTCACGGAAGGGGTTGTGTCCAGGATTGCCCACAGGGACAGGCAGACAGAAACCATAAACATGAACTATAAACCAGGGACTGAAGCCTTGATATGACAGAGAGTAGATCCAACAAAGACATGAGCATAAAACAAGAGTGAGAGGAAGAACAATGCAGCAAAGTGAGAGTGCAGTGGAGTGGCTTATATAGAGTCCTGATTGGTGACTGAAAACAGCTGGGTCCACAGGTGAGATGATGAGGTGGGAGTGGCCGGCAGGTGAGACGAGGCAGAGGCGGGGTGAGTGGAAAAATACTGAATACTGAACTTGAATGTAAAATTAATACTTGAATGTAGACTTAATGCAGACAGAACAGAGACCAGAACATAGAACTAAAACAGACAGAATTTATACATGACAGGAACGAGGCTGACAGGACTACGACATAACAGACTATGACAGAACAGAGACTGAGAACTAAGACAGATCTTAACTGAGACTAAGGCCAAACAAAAACTAAGACAGAACTATGACACAGAACACAGACACAAAACTAAGACAGAAAAATAAGACATGACAGCAGAGACATGGCAGGACAAATACAAGACAGAGACTGGACACAGACAGAGAGACTGGACACAGACATGGCAGGGAACGTGACTAGGGCTGAACAAAAAGTAAGGCTGAACAGAGGCAGACAAAACTAAACTAAGGCGCAGAGAACGAACAAAGACAGAGACTGAAACTAAGACTGAAGAACTGAGGCCGAACACAGAAACATGGCTGGCAGAACTGTGACAGCATGTCCACAATGACAATACTAACATGCTGATGTTAAGCAGGTATAATGTTCACCATGTTCGCCATCTTGCTTGCTGACATTTGCTGTTTAGAACTGAACACAAAGCACAGCTGAGGCAGATGGAAATAATTATTAGGTTTGAAGCATGGCTAAAAAGCACAGATTTGACATAATGACATGAAAAGGTCAAAAGAAAAAAGGGAGCTTTTATTAAAATGTAAGACCAGGCTCTGTCATGTAGCATGTAGAGAAATAAAATTCCTCTTGTTATGAATTTTGGTTTATCTTTGTGTAAATCTGTTAAGGACAACCATGAAAACAGGATTTTTCCAAATGCTTGATAAAGACATAATATTTAAGTTGCCATCTTTTGTGTAGAGGAAAGTGATTTATGCACCTGATGCTGCATGTTTTCACAATTACAAAATTATCCCTGCAAAATCAATAAAGACATGAATAAAGATGACCCAACCCTGATGAGCCAGCAATGATCATTAAATGGCCTCGCATTACATCCACAAACGGGAATCCCCTGGTGGTTTTCCAATAAATAACAATTCTTTATGACCCGTGGCATTCAATTTCATGACTGGACACTTAAAGGAAACTCTGGATGGACTTTTGACATGTACGTGTTCGACCAGCACTTAAGGACGCGGAGGCCGTTTCACCCCGTGCATGAATGAACACATCATTATTATCCCATGAGCGGCTGAGCGATGCTCTCATTGTCACCTAACTGCTCTCTCACCTCGTTTGCATTCCGAGAGCAGGATTTTCCTATTAGGGGAAGTTAATAACTTGCTAATACTCTGAAATTTCAACCTCAGCAAAAAGGCCGCTCAGCACTTTGAACGCACACCAACATGCCTTGAATGAAGCCAGCGAGCGCTCGGAGTGCACTCGTCCAATGTGTGACCCTTCGCACATTCCTCTATAATCTGCAGAGTTTGATTAACTGTAATTAATACATGATTCTTGCCGCCAAGTGAAGGGGACAGAGTAATTTCATCAACTCTAGTACGAGGCAGGGATAAAATGAAGTCTGTATTTCCTTCCTCAATGGAGCTGTTCGCCTTTTATATGTCACTGTTGGTGGGGATATGTGAGGCGATCCAAAGTCCTTCTACTCACTGAGGTGGCCTATAAAATTCTGTAGTTGAACATCTAGAGCATCACACACCTCCCCACAGGCTTTTATGTGTGTAAACGGCTACTGGTGTCCTTCCACTGCTACGCTGGGGACATAAAAAGAGCCCGTGACCTTTCATATGGACAGACATGGTCTAACTGCCTCTGATCGATGGGAGAGGCGTAGACACACAGTGGTCAGGACTGCTGCACTTCTTGCTCCGGGGGAACACACACATCTTTACCGCCCACTAAACCTGTCAGTCACAGTCTGCCCTGCTCCTGTGACGGCACTGTGACTGAAAGGCCACACACACCGCAGGAGAGCACAGGCCAGCTTAGATACAGTGTGTGATGTCTGAATTAGGAGCTCACCGAAAATTACACAATACAAAGAAGTGCATTCACAAAATGTTGGCATGATCTTGCCGAACATTTTATATATTGGAGTTGTGGCTTTCCATGAGCATGCGTTTTCAAACTTACAAATTTCTAAGCAATCATTTATTTATTACTTTATGACCTAACACATATAATTAGTTAGGATCATTGTTTCACCTCAGCAGAAAAGTTTTCAAATAAGTTCTTGCCTTTGGTGTTTGTTGTTCAAAGAGAAACCCAAAGAACAATTATTTCCTTTGTGAAGAATGACTAAAGAGGAAAGAAAGAAATTATTCAAATGACGTCGTGCATTGTTATGAGATTCGTAAATTTCAATTTACACACTTCACAAAGGTTTTTTTTCATTGCAGAGCTGCTTTATTATAAGGACGGGATTTATTAGGCAGAGAGAAAGAATGAAGGGGAAAAAGGTCCACAGGCGAGGTTTGAGTGATTAAACCTCAAGCTGCTTCTCTGTCTCCGTCTGACAGATGTGTGTCATGATACACAGCTGAGAACAAGATTTACACATATATATGAAGGATTTTTAATTCTAATATTATGGCATTTAAGTCATAAAATTGCCATATCTTTTTTTTTTCTGTATTTTGTTAAATCATTGCAACAATAGTTTGTATGACTTCATAGTGAGAGAACTGCACCTGCATCAAAACATAGTTTTATATATAACATTCACATGAAAACAATGGAAAGTGCATCAGTTTTCATATCGGGTGTATAAACTGTAAAGTTACTGTAAAGAAATATTTATTTTTTATTTCAGAACAAACGAAAAAGTTACAAGCTTTCATGTCTTTATCTCCCAGTCTGTCATGTCCACAGTTTTCTGACTCCACTGAGTTTAGACACTACAGTCTTTTGATGCTCGACTGCATGCACCAAATAAAATGCTTTCTCAAAGTAAAACAATCCCGTCCAACTGTAGCAAGTGTTTGACTGCACAGCGTAAAAACCAAACACGCATTTATTGAACAGAGGACATTCGTAGAAAAACCTACGAATTCTGCACAAAAATGCAACCAAATCCACTCATTTTGGGTGATTCAGGCATATAGCTGTTTGTTTTGGACCTAGACAAGAAAAATGTGTGTACACAAAGCTTTGGACAATGATGTCAACTAAATCGATAAATGTAATGTAAAAATTCAGATACAGCAGTTTTCTATTGGAACAGGCCTTTATAGGTTTTGTGCCAATATAATGTATTAACTATTACACCTTTTACAGCCACCAGGAGTCTGAATTTTATGCAAATGGAAACGTTATACATTGTCACACGGACGTGGAAATATCTATGACTGAACAGCGAGTAATGTAGTGACATGTAGTGCACATGTGGTGAAATGGGATATGATATTTGGACATTTTGATGTGTGTATTAAAGGTGACCGTGTCATTTCATATAAAAGTGTCAAAATACCTCAAATAATTTGTGTCAAAATAATTGCGAGGTGTTGTACTGGGCTGTTTTTGCTGTAGAATTTTCTTTCAGTGTCACAACCACATGACCCTGTGTACCAACAAATGTGTCTCCCAACTATCATGTACCTTAACAGATCAAACACGGCTCCTATGCATGTGTCGGCTCTGGTGAGGCACTGCACTCACATGCTCGCAGTGGAGGATGAAACACCAGCGTAACTGCGAGCTGAACGCTCTCCTGTCCTGTGGGTGCCTCATTAGTGGTGTGAGTCATCGTCGGCGCTGAAATCGAGTGAATGCAAATGAGATGCGATGGAAGGCATCTCCCCGGGTGGCACAGCCCGTGCACACCTCCAGTGACTACTGTACTATAAATCATCCTTGTGTCAATGCCTCACCGTACATCATCACAACTCCCATTAGACACCCGGACCTGTGCAGCCCGAGTCGTAAACCTCGGATTAGATAAAAAACAACACGGGAGAGCGTCGCGCGGCAACAATACGCACAATGACTCGCGTGGAAGTCAAGAAGCGAGGGCAGCTGAAAGAAAATGTTTCGTAGGCTTTGTTTTTCTGGCTCCGGCTCTCTGAGTATTTTAAGTTACCCTTGAGGAGCTCAGATCTATTGAATAAAACTGGGCTTGCTGAGAGAGCAAAGTGGCTGCTTTAACGCTGAATAAGGTTTATCCAATTCGAATCAACTGTTTTCCTGTCCAAAATCCAAAGAGATCATGTTTGATTAGCTGTGTGAAATCATTATTGATTTTTTTGTTTGTCGGAGCACAAAGCCACCGGTGTGTGTGAGCGCTGTATGTGTGGCTGCGTGGGCTCTGGGAATGCACGATAAAATATGTGTACAGTAGCAAATCTATGTTCATTTTACTTTCTAATTACATCTTTATTTTCCATTTGGCAGGCAGCCTGAGCTACATTATCGTCGTCGTTTTTTTCCCCACAGAGCCTAGATCCTTGTACAGTCGCTCCGGTTGCTACAGTCTGTAGGAGGCAGCGTGCATGACCTGAGTATGTGACAGAGGTCCCTGCAGAGCAGAGGTCATCAGGATCACAGTCAGCACATTAATCTGAGTGTAAGATGAATAGATTAATGAGCAGGGTAACGCCAAATTGTCACCCGGGTGGCACTGTCTTCAATTACTATCATTAGCAGGTGCTGGAGTGAGCTAAATGGTGACCAGCAAAATGGATAGAGCTCATCTCCTCTTGTCTTTCAAAGCGGCTTCTACATGTAACATGATTGAGTAACGGTGTGAGATAGAAGACGGATGAAAAGGTGCCAATAAATGGAAAGCAAGACAGGGTTCACAAATCCAATGGAAATATCCGAGCCTCAAGGATATTTTACTGTGGCAGAAACCTCTCAGCACTGCGCCTTTTATCGAGACCGCTCCCTATAATTCATACCAATTCCATGCTAATGAAAAGTCGAGAGATGACCTTGATTGTGTAGAAGCAAGAACAATCAGGCAGGTTTTTCTTTCTTTCGTTCTTGGCGAGGTAGTCGGCCAGTTTCTGCATTGTGCTATGTGGAATGCAGTGAGGACACCCACACGCACGCCTGTTTCTATTACTCTCATCAAGCATTAGGTGGTTTGTTAAATAAAAACATATTCTGTGTATAATACCAAAAATAATCTAGTATCTGACAATATCATCCAGGATGCTGAGGTGCAGGCTATTTACCTACATTGGTCTGTGAGCTGTAGCGTTTCTATGGTAATATTCTTCAATATTGGTTGTGCTTGAGCGCAGGAACACTTGTGACTGCAATATGAAGATGAAATATCTCATCGTGAATAAATCTCGTCGTACAATGATCTTTTTTTATCTGGAACGCTTTGTACATTTACAAGGGCGCTTAGAGTCTGGCATCCACCACTACCCAGCGTGCGTTTTCCTCAAACACACGATCAGATTTAAAATCCCTCAAGATAACAAATGAATGCATGAAGTGTTGCCTTGCAGTGGCGGAGAGTAGTTTTACATGTTCCTCCGCTGTTTATGTGCAAAGGTTGAGTGATAAAAAAGACAGACGCTGAGGTGTGCGGGGACGCTGTCTGTCTCGCTGCTTATCTTGTTCACGTCATTCGCTTTATTTCTTCATCCTTCAAGCAGCCTCTCAGATCACCCACACACTGACCCCCGCCGGGCTGAGTATATTTTGCAGAGCTGCGAAACCACAAGAGTTTTGTCTTGTCCCCAGCGTTACCCAAAGTTTTCCTCATGGTTGGTTTGAAGTACCTCAGAGGGAGAGTCCTCCTCTGTAGTGGAAAGACTTCTGCTCCTGCTGTGTTAACTGTCATCCCACTCCGTCAGCACGGTACGGAATTATTCAGAAATATTAATATCTACACAACACATATGTTAATCCCAAGAACTTCCAAGCGTCCTGTGGAGAATGTATTATTCAGAGCTGGAATCGTCCTCGCTCTGCTGCGACTTACGTAACAAAACTCCGCCGCGTGGATGGACGAGAAAGATTGACGAGGAAGACAAAGATTATACGGCGACGTTGAAAATCCGAATGAGCAGATGAAATGTTTTTCCTGCGAGTCGAGAGAAAAGATTGAGATACGTCTTTGGTGATGAGGGTTTGAACGATTAAAAAGAAATCCATTTGAAATAAGAAGAATGGAGTGAAACATTTGACTTGAATATTGTCTATGTTATGCATGAGCTGAGGCCTCGTGCCCTTTGAGTGAATTGCACCGTCAGAATTATCAATGAGGGCTAAACCCAAGCTAACTGAGCGTTGAAAGGATCTGATGATTTGTGATGAATTTTAAAGAACCATCCACTCGCCCACACACACACGCACACACACACACATACACACACGGAGAGTTGCACAGAGGAAGAAAAAGGCAGTATAATTTTACACTCCTGTCAGTCAAGCTAGATTAAGTCCAGTAACAATGACTCATAGAATGCCAAATATGCAAGAGAACAACAAGAGAGAAGAGTCATGTGAAATATTACGACGCAGACTTAAACACAGCGGAGAAATGTGATCCACTACATCAAAAAATCAGATGCTCAAAAAAATCATTACAGTTCCCTTGACAGTGATACGGCAACATTAGATATTACAGAAAATGTGATTGTATCTTCACATCTGGATGCACATACGCAATGAGCACCCTTGTTACATCCCAGTTTTGCCATAACAAAACTAACAAAATGCCATATGAATATTGAAAAGGAAAACCAACTGAACATTCACTAAACCCCCACTAAACACTGATCACCTGCCTGTCAAGATTTGAAATTCTCTGCATGTTGAAGCGATGTGGATGGGTCTGCAGCAACAGAGCGATTCTCTGCATTCAAACCTGCAATAATTGATTTTTTTGGCCACTGGCAGTCAGACAAACATTACCGTTTCTTTGAAGTCGAGTTTCTGTCCACCTGATGAATTTACATCCTCTGAACTGACTCTCTTTTAGCTCTCTGTTTGGTCTCTACCAACTCCTGAGGAAAACATCTGGTTCATTAGCTGCTAAATGTTCCACAATATTCAGCAGCGAGTTGGTGACTGTGTCCTGTTTGAGCATGTACAGAGGATGTTTAGAGCTTTTCCACTGAAAAGCTGCTGCTGAAAATGACTATGAGAACGATGAGAGTGAGTCAAAACAGTGAAGTTGCTAATGAGCTAAACAATGAGATGAAAGTTGATATAAAGCTCCATTTAGCTGAAGGGAGTTGCAGATTAAAATAATAATTCACTGTACTTTGAGCAAGTCCTATTCCCATTGTCACATTGTTTGCATTATTGTTTACTATTGTTTATAAAAAATATTGACTATAGCTGTTGTAAAGGGTCAGACAAGTCTTTTGTTTTAGCTTTTCCAAATTTATTTTATTGAATTTGGGGATGTTTAGCAACTGAGTCAATGTTAGCTTAGCATTTGCCAAACACATTGGTTAGTTAATAACTAATAATATAATTATATAATAGTTAATAATTGGATAAAATATAAGATAATTAAAACAAAATAACAGTCTACTTTTTCCCTTTTCATGTAAAGGATGAGGACTTCACTGCAATACAAGAACAATGCTCTTTTCTTATTCATGTCTTCTAAATGGACCACCAGCTGGGAAGCTGCCAACTTTTTGCATTGTGCATGTAGTTGTTTTTGCCTCAGTCTTTTGGCATAACATCATATCCGCAGCCAAGTTTATATTTATTTATTTACAGTCAACCATCTGGAAATGAAGAGCTGCTTTTCTCTACTTTCGTCTTAAATCAAGGATCCATTATTTCAGAAACATTTCGAGTGTTAGATCTGACCCTGTTATTACTGTAAACGGCAGACGTGTGAGAACAGAAAGCTGACAGACATATAACAACAGTAAGTAAGGGAGGGCAGTGTTGCCAGATTGGTTTGATGTTTTCCAGCCCAATAATTGCTCAAATCAACCCAAACTGATATGAAATGGCCAAATATTATCTATAAAAAAACAACACAAATGAATTCATAATAACACAATTGCACAATACATGTTGTGGTTCATCACAATGAGACAATAAAAGATGGCATAAAAATATCGTACAATGCACAGTGCAACTATAAGAGTATTTTCCATTCCTGCTGTCTGACTTCATCTAACGTTTGTCTATCTAACTTGGTAAAGTGCAACAAACGTTGACAGTAGACCAACTTCAACTGTAGCCTACACAAGAGAGAACAAGAAAAGTACATCTCATGTTAAAATTCAAAAAGCCAAACAAATCATAATGTTGTAATGTTGCAAATATAGAGGTTTCTGCTGCAATGAAAATACAGACTACAGGCGAAAACACCGCAGCTCATATGTGTCATGTGTGTTAATATAGTAAGCCGCAGGTGGGTGGTAATGATGGTGACCCATAGCTCCTGTCAGCAGAATGAATATAAATGATGTCTTATCAAAGTTGTGTTACGTGACTAGATGTGTTCACATAATTAAGGGATAGAATTTTTGAATACACTGCAATTTATGCTGTAACTCATGGTGAACCAACATAAATCTTGTCCACCTGCCCAAAACCATTTTACCCTGCGCAATGCAACCACGAGCACCCAGTCTGATAGCTGGCAAAGAAAATGAATTGATGAGCATAATTTGAAAAAATAATTAATTTCCCTGTTTTGTAAAATGCATATGTACTGTAAATCCAGCTGTTTATTGCCTCATTACAAACTGGGTCATTAAATTGATTTACACTTTCCGTCATTTAATTAGCTATTAAAACTAATTTCTGGTTTAGCTATGCATTAATTATTTTTTGCCATTTCTAAAGCCTTTTTTATTTGGTTCTTTTAGATGAATTCATTTGCTTATTTTGAAGTCATAATTTCCTCTCACTTAATTAATTGCTTTCTAATCATCTCTGCCTCTCTGAGCCCTTGATAAGATACAGTCCTTCATGTTTGTGCCGGCCCAGGGGATTCTGCAGGGGTGCAGAAGAGGAGAGATAAACATGTTTATCATGCACACCCCGGTTTATGTACAGTACATGTGATGCACTTCTGGCCGTACAAGCACATGCGGGTAATCTGTGGCAATCACTGTCATTTTCATCAATTACTCTAAGTGCCCACATTATTACAGGAGCAACACCAGCACTTGAAAAATCAAACTGTATCTTAAAAAAATCCACCGATGTGCTGCTTCGTATTGGAATTCCAGCACCGAGCATTGATTTTCTGAATACTGCAGATTGAGCTTATGGAGGGTAAATACACAATATACTGAGAGACTTTCCCTCCCTAAAACTAGTAGCATGCTGCTGCAGAAAAAAGAACTTAGTGTAAATCCATGTAAATCTGTTTGGGATTGCTGTAAAGCACAATACTACATCCAGGCACATATCTGAAAGCCCCTAATGGAAATTCTTGTATGAGAAAATGTTTTTTCAACACACAAGAATTTCCATCAACGACGGATAACACGCTTATCCAATCTTGGCACAGTGGCGTGCTTCTATCTTTTCTGTGGACAGGTGCTTTGCCTTAAGACGCAAACTCCTCCCTAAGAGAGAACAGTGGGAAAATAAATCAGACATTCATATGCAAGTATAGGCTCCGCTGTTGGGCTGCCATTTGTATTCCTCTCCCTGGTTGGCTGGCCTTTCTCTCGCGAATATGAACAGGATATGTTGACTCTGCATGACTGGGATCCAGTGTTGAATCGGAGCTGTGGCTTCAGGCATGGCAACACAGGAGGAACGGGAGGGGTCCTGAAGGAACAGGCTGCAGTCTATTTTGGGTCTTTTTGTTTAACCCAATTACGGTGTCAGTGCGTGCTGACTGAACCGGCACCAGTCAGGTGATGCGCCTCCTTTGAAAAGTGGGACAGCGACGTTATAGACATGGAAATGTGATGCAGACCAAACAATGGCGGCTTGTTTTATACGTGGAGACAAGGAGAAAATGAATTACACAGCAAGCGGGATCTCCTCGTGGAGCGTGGAGAATGAAAAGGGAGGTTCAGGTTAACATGCAATGACGGCTCAGGTCTCCCCCATGACAGCTCTGTGTGACCTTGGTGGCTATCATCTGCGTCACCTCCCCCATCTGCCAAATAATCCCGGAGCAAAATAGACAAATCACATTCTTAGCTGGATGGCTCTCCACATCTGCATCTATTTCAAAATAAACATATACCCCAAGATAAGCTTACAATGGAGCCCTCAAGCCCGGTTGCAGTGACAATAAAAGCATAAAGCCGGCAAATAAACGAAGACACGGCAGCGCCACCTGAGGCCCTGTTGTCTGAAATCAGTGAGAGTTTCAATTTGGAGAGTTTTCCTTTGCAACTAAATGAGATAATCATTTGTGAGAAGCCACCGGAGAGACAGGATATGAAAACCTGGCTGCTTGTGGGAGGCACAGCTTTGAAAAGAATCCCATCCATGAGCTGCTCTGTTTAACTGCACCGATGCGCTTTTCCCTCAGCATCCGCCCTCCAGCCATCCACCTGAGAAAGCACTTTAGAAGCTACTGAAGTAGGGCAGATGACAGCTTTGCCTATGTTTCTCTTTTGTCACTTCTACTATGCGGTATCACCGTCAGCCCCGGTGCCACTCTCAGATCTCAGATGTGAATCATGGCATCATCCGAATGCAGTTCATCATTCACCTCCAGTGGCAGACTCCTGCAGCACCTCACTCCTGTGAGGCGCTCATTTTGTTAATTTAATCTCACATCACCTTAATTTAATATCAGGGAGGCAGGAGGGCCGCCTGTGTAATTAAGTGATACATTAACCCACGTTATAGAGATAAAGTGTGTTTGTGTGTGTGTGTCCTTGCTTTTAAATATATCTGCTTACACATTCATGTATTGTCCCTTGTTTGTAAGCTTTGCCTTGAAACCTACAGTTTATGTCTACTATATAAAGATCTGTTTTCAGTATTTAACATCACAAACACATCACAAAGAGCCACTCATCTGCTGCTACCACTACTAGTGCCACCACTAACAACAAGGTAATAATATCTTTATTGATTTCTAAGTGAACAGTCAACACACAGCTATGCCTGATCTAAAAGTAACCAGAGAACGCGGCAAAAGAAAAGTGCCAAACTCTCTTTGCTGTCGTATAATCTGCAGAGACACGGGATTGATCGAAGCGTTCACCGTGTGTGTCGGTGAAGTGAAAAGGTGGACAAACGTGTCGATGCCACAGCCCTGGTGTCACCACCCCCCGGGAAATCATTATTGTGCCAGGTAAGGCTGAGTGCAGCAGATGTGGGGACTTGTTAGGAACTTTATTTGCCATTGTACCCTTCAACAGACATCACTCTTAATTAGGTCTCCATGGATAAGAGTAGGCATCTGGACTGTCTGCCCATGAACGGGCTGAATGATGTCCGTTTGCGCTCTCGTCGCCACACGCGCACGCACACACACTCCTCCTCCACTTTATTTTCAAGCTTGTTTAAGTTATATTACACCAGTGGCATGCAGATATCTGTGTTAGAGGCTGTTGGAGCGATCGCTCCATCTAGTGGCCGTTTTAACTGGCATGAGAGGGAACACGGGGGCTCTGCATTGCACACACTGCACCAGCAGCATGGCTGTAGTGCCCCCTGTGAGCTTTCTGTTCCACATCCATGCATATGGCCGGAGTGCTTCTCTGGAGCTAAATCTCTGTTTAACCACAGTGATCCATCAGTCACCTCAGCGCCCAGTCAATTCGCTTCTTTGTCTAACTATTCATTTATGCATTGACTCTGCACGTCTGTCCAAACGTGTCATTGATTCCGCTATATACAGTTTATATGCTCTCATTGGTCTGGCCAGCCACGATATGTAAAAATCAATGAAGCACTGAAGAGCTCAGTGGACACTGTGCTGGGGCCGTTTAACCGGCCGCAATCTCATCAGATACAGAGAAAGTGCACATAAAAAATACACAGTGGACCCATTTGTTATAAATAACTGGTGCAACAAAAAGTTGTATGTCAAAGCCGCACTAATCAATATTTTTTATATTAAAAATGTCTCCAGTAACTAAGTGTAATGTGAAAGGTGTCTCTGTCCTCAAGAGAATGATCAGCTACCTCTGCAGAGCTGAGGAGACCTGGGTTGTCTTTCAGCTCATTGTTTTGGTTTTACTGCCTACAACTAATACTGTCTTGGTTCACTATTACAACTCTCAGCTAAAAAGCTCTCCTGAAACCACAGTACACTCCCTCCTCAGCACCAAACAGTGGACACAGTTAGCAACTAGATGATACTAGATGTTAGTGCTGTGTTTACAACTTGTTACACCGTCCCAAGTGGACAAAAAAATCTGTTAATGCAAGTTTTCCAAAGTTTTATTTTGATAGAAAATATTGCTTGATTTCATTTAGGCAGAAATGTCGACCAGCTTGGCATTAATTGTGTAGAAAAATTTGATCCCCCATAATTTTCCTTTAAGGAGAAATGGGTCTGGTTTCTTATGGGTTGAGATCATGATAATAAAACTGATCAGACATGACAACAAACAACAAACCTGAACACCGTCCAGATCTGACATGACATTCATTCTGCGGTCCTACCCATCTGCCGACTCCTGAAGTTACTGAACGTCAATTGGATCCAAACTACAGTTTGTACATCCTGTGATTTTTGTTGATGTAGATAGACAACTCCATGAAAAGTCTTGTTCAATGAAATGCAAGTTGTTGTCTCTTTATGCTGCTCTCAAATCAAACATGATACAAATGGATGAATAATTAAAGAGTCAGAGTAATAAAACTATTTTGTCTGGAGGATGTGAGGAAGTGAGGAAAGAAGCTGCTCTGTGGCTTTTTGGTCTGGGAGCAGATTCTTCTGGGTCACTGACGGCAGCAGGTGTTAAGGGGGGGTGTAGTAGGACTCAAATGCTACACACTAGAGCAGAGTGAGTTGGTAATGTCCTTTATTTCCGAAGCAAAAGACCTCCTGATTGAAAAACATTAAACTCACGGAAGGGTGGTAACCACATGGAGACAGGCAGACAAAAAAAAAAAAAAACAAGAACACAGAGGCAGATCAGGAACCAAAGGCTGGGGTGAAATCCAGGTATCAACTAAACAGGTTGGTCAGGAGCAGACAGGGTTGGCAACAGAGAATACATCTAGAAGAGTTTGCTGGAGTCTGTCATGAAGCAAAGACAAGAAGACAGTCTGGCAGTGGGTGAATGTATTGGGGTGGCTTATATAGAGTCCTGATTGCAGATAGAGTGCAGCTGGGTGCAGGGGTGTGTGATGAGGTGGGAGTGGCTGGTAGGTGAGGTGAGGCAGAGTGAGTATGGCAGGTGAGGAGTGACAACTATGATCGACACTATGACAGGTAAACTAAGGCAGAACTAAGGCAGACTGAACTAAGACATGACCGGACTATAACTGACAGAACTATGACATAAAACACAGACAGAAAACCAAGACATAGAACTAAGACAGAAAACTACAACACAGAACTAAGACACAGAACGAGGACAAGACATGACAGCAGAGACAAGGAACTAATACAGACAATGAGCTAAGACAACACTGGACTACGACCTGACAAGACTATGATGAGACCGACAGAACTGAAAGAACTACAACATGAACAGGACTCATCCACAGACAGAGACTGGACCCAGACATGGCAGGGAATGAAAAGGGCTGAAAAACTAAAGGTAAACAGAGGCCTGGCTGGCAGAACTGTGACAGCAGGGTGAACAGGCTGTGGCTGGGTGGCTGTTAGAGTTCATGCACATCCAAACTGTACAAATGCTTCAACCGTCAGTCACTTAGCATATCAATGAGAAAAAAATGAATGAATTTCAGGAACCCATAGACTGTATAAAGTATTATTTGATATCAACTGGCTGTTAACTGGCCGGCCAGGTTTTTTTTAGATAGATCCACAGAATACTTTCATCGTTATATCAACAAGACCCAATTCATTTTTCAGTAGTTTTATTAACATTTTAAACATCCGAAGCAAATTGCAGGAATAACATTGAACATTCAGACATGAACAGTAATAGTACCATAAAAAAACAAATGTGGAATGAATAAAGAAGTTTAAGATTCACATTGCAGTAAAGTAAAACACTATTAAGTGAGAGTAAGAAGTGAATGTGTTCAAAATAAATATAATTCATTGATGAGACTGAGACATGGAATGTATTGAGATGTACCATTGAGGTAGGTGTTTGAGTAACAATCATCATTTTCTCATTGATTGGTGTTGTTTTCTTTGTTCATTACATCATAAAAGCATTAATGGCTCACTGAGAATTTTCTTTAGCAAACTTAGAAAACCAATAAGTCTTCCATACACATTTTCAAGGCACCTGAAACCAAATGTTTACAAATGGCTCTTTGTTATAAGGAATGATTTTTGTGTTAAAGCTCATTCAGGTATCTCTGAAATCTCGGGTACATATTCCCTTAAATCAGCACACCTCATTTATAAAATTCTTGTGGCAATGACATTGATAAAGTGCTCAATAGTAAACTGTGGTCATTCAGCATTAGAAGAAAAGTATACCTCCATTGTCGGTCTGACACATTTTTAAAAAGTACCCTTTTCATAAAATATAAGACATCAGCAAAACAAAACACATTTGACAGCAGTGTTGAGAATGAAGACAAAGCTGTAGTCTTAATCTACTTTAGAGTCTTTTATACATTCAGAAATAAGTCATTTGGGGGAACAGCTTCTTAGCAAAGATGTCCTTTAAATGTCTTTGCTCACATTCTTCTTTGAATCCAGCGAAGTAGGATTGCCCTGACAATATGTCATACAAGTGGGAGTACAGTAAGTCACAGACTTATTTCAGTACAGGTTTTCTTCAGCAAGTCCATCTGAAAGGAGACAGAAGATAATATTAATGACATGTAGAGTCGGAATCTGCTCCCTACAGTGAATGTGACTCATTAGATGAGTGGCTATATTGTTTGGTAGAAGTTACCTTGCTGAAGGCCACTCTGCATATAGTTGTTGAGTTGATGCAACCCAGTGTTTTGCTCATGGCATCCCAACTGCAAACTGAAGGCATCCATGACGGTGAACTGCTCTGCAGGCAGCAGGTCCTCTGGGATGGTCGGAGAGAGACCAAGGGGCTCCTGCTCCAACTGATGGGACCCGTTCCTGCTGCGCAACAAGTCCCGCTGGCCGCCGTATGGTGTAACACCGGGGTCAGACAAGCTGCTTGCTTTGCTTGCGACCATGTCCAGGTCTTTCAGGATGCTGTCAAACACGCCATCGTCGAGGACCAGCTCACGCTTAGGAGGGAGGACCAAGGGGAGAGGATGGTGGTGGGGCCAGTCACAGGCTGAGGGCTGGGTACTGGTGGTTGCAGGTTGGGTCACGTTTTGAAGCGGGTTCAGGGAGTGATACATGGCGAAGCTACTGGCAAGGGAGGAGATCTGCTGAGCCAAAATACTGATCTCTGCCTGCTCCCTCTCGTTGTACTGGTTAGACTCTGTGGATGTGGGAGATTGGTCGGGGGTAAGAAGACTGGAGTGTAGGGGCAACACATGGTGGGGAACATGATGCGCTTGGACAAGGCTGCCCCCTTGTGGCTGCTCGAGGAGGCTGAAGTCGTCTTGATGCAGAGCACAGTCCACTGGGCTCTCACATATATCGGACACAGATGGGCAGTCTGGAACTAATCGGGCATCGGACGTACAAGCTTGGAAATCATAGGTCGGAGATGAGGAGGAGAGTGGAGAGTGAGTGCCGAGTCTGCTGAAGGCTGCCTGGTCAAAGGTTTGTTCAGTGGCTGCAGGGAGGGAGTCGGAGGGTGATTGGTGACAGGTGAGCCTTGCCTCTGGGTAGGAGTAATAGGAGGGGGAGCCCTCAGGGGAGGACAGCAGCTGATCTGTGTATTCATGCACATCCATCAGGAGGTCATGGCTGAGTTCCTCCTGCTGTAGAGGGGAGCTGGAGGAGGTCGGACTGTAGGGAGGGGTGAAGAGAGGAGGGCTGTCACCCAAGAGAACAGGTGAGCTATTAGCCTGGGAGGAGGCGCACGCCACATAGTATAAGTCTTGCTCAGAATCCATCCTAGCTCTGGCACCTGGCGGCTCTTCGCTTTGGCTGTTAGACATCCTCCGCCTTTTAAAGCATTTGGTGTTGTTGAAGTTCTGGGTGTGGGGCACCTGTTGAGCTGCAGAATTGCAGGAATTTGCCAGAGGAGATGGTCTGAAGGCATCGCTGCTGATTTTTTTCTGCAGAAATCTGGCCTCTGTTTCACTGCAAGAACAAAACAATGTGTTAAGTCTCATGTTTTTAACTTGAAAAACACTTATTACGCTGTCAGCTCAGGTCCACTTGAGAAGTGAAGTACTTCATACCTGATGATGAAGTTTGTGCAGCTCATGCCCTGGCACTCAGAGTCCTTGTTAGCTTGAATGTAGGTCCAGGCCCATGACAGATCCTTGCACTGGAGTCTAAGTACCATTTCTACCTGGAAGCCATCATCTGCCTGCACTGGACGGGACACGGAAGAAACATTCGTGGTTATTATCATGCACACTTGCCAAATTACATTCCATCACAACTCTTTCTTGTTCTCATGTTTTTTAGCTCTGTGTTTGGAACCTTACCTTGTTCATCATTGTAATAGACTGTTATCTAAGTATTGCCATGGACTGAATACTTACTTAAACTTCTATGAGAATCTGCACTCAAAGAAAGATCTTCAGGGTGGACAAGACTGTACCACGATCTACCAGTCATTTCTTCTGCTGAATACCCCAAAAAATATAGGACGCTATAAAAAGAAAGAGATGAACATGTTTGTCAGTTACCAGTACAGGAACATTTTGATCATATCTGCTTAAAGAGGGATCTCTGAATGTACCTGTCTGACAGCTGAGTAAAGGTCATATCTGGTCTGTGGATGCTGCTGAAGCTGTGACAGAAGTAGGAGTCGGAGCACTGTAGGCGGTTGACTGTGGGGGTGCAGAGGGCCACGAACAGAGGCTGGTTGGTGGGGCAGATGGAAGAGGAGAATAGACACGGCTGAGGGAAAGACTGGAAGCTCCCTCTGACCATCATGGAACAACAGCTGCCGTGCTGCAGCTTGAAGGCCTTGGAGGTTTGCATACAACATATAAAGCTCCTCCCTGCAGAAAGATAACATCGTCGGTTTAGTCTTTCAGTAGCAAGAATAGAAGAGTGTGAAGATTCTCAGTCATCCAGGTCATGGTTATCCAAAGAGGACTGAATTAAGGTCACCTGGACAAGAACCCCCTGCAAGGCAAAAGATTTTCAAGGATTTCGAACCAAGTCCAGTAGCTCTAGATTCAACCCTCCTTGAATAATCAGAACAGCTTCTTCATTATTTTCACATTGTGAGTCACTGGGTCAGATTTTGGGGGAACTGATTTATGGCACAAAATAGAAAGAGGGCACAAAGGAATCAAGCACTGAGGGGAAATATGACGTTAATTTAGGTAAGCATCGCACTAAGAATACCTGCAACATGAGGCTACCAATGCCCATAGTTATACGTGTGATTATTATTCACATTATGTTACACCTAGCAAGTTTAAAGGGATGTCAAAGTCTTTAAAGTTACCTGATGATGAGTTGTTTTCAATGTCCAGGTTTGATTTAACGACAGCAACGTCCGAGCTTTCCACCATGTCATATAAAGTGTCTCCTTGAAGCACATCTACCTGGAAGAATGAGAAGTTTTACTATTAGATACAACAGATTAAAGCCAAGTCTTCAGTAAACTAAATAGTAAAGTGCCAAAAGACGGACTCACCATGGAAAGACCGAGATATTCAGCTACATTTTCGGACACATAGACCAGCCTCCCCTGGGCGGTGGTGACCAGGATGAAGCCGTGCAGGGCTTGAAGAAAGGCCTCGTATGGCAGAGAGCAGTGTGATCTCTCCCCAGCCGGGAGTCCTTAGGGAGGAAAGAGTGAGTTCAGTTTTGGTTACACTGTGTGCATCTCAGCAGGTTGTCACAGCTTTTATCTTTGATTTAGTCCCTGCGGTACAGCAAACTTAGTCCCATTTTGTTTGACAGTGACGCTGGCTGAATATAGATGAGATGCTCAAAGATGATATAGAATGACTGTAAGTGAAGTGTGAAGACTTACCCTGGAAGAGAACAGACTTCCTGATGTAGGTACAGATGGCGGCCATGGAGTGCAGGTAAGAGAGTCGCTCCTGGTCCTCCTGGGTGATGGGCAACAGAGCGCGCATATTCCTGATCTCATGATTGATGTGGTCCCGCCGGGCTTTGGATGCTCCTTTGGTGGATCTGTGGGAGACCATGGTCACTGAGGTCAGAGGTCGGAAGAAAACTGGAGAAACTAAAGCTAAAAGTTTTGCCTACTGCCACACTTCAAAAAATCTGTCTGAAGTCATCTTCCAAGTTGCAAGAGTGGAAAAAAAAAAGACAAAAAGAGTGATTGGTCTGAATGGATCTCGCCTCTTTTTCACAATTCAGCCTGTAGTCTCTTCCCCACAAAGCTGAAGCGGACTTTGAATATCAAGGGTTCCTATGGAAACTGCTGATATGAGAGGCTGTCGTGTCTGCAGCAGAAATGAGGACTCTCAATAGACTTGGTCTGTGTGATCAGTATCTGTCTGGGCCCATCCACAGAGAGCCTGGGGTTTTTATAGCTGCCAGGGCTTCAGCGTGGGCGTCACACACAAAGGGGAGGCTGGGCTTCTGCTGCTCCCTTCATTGCCTTATAAAGTGGGTGTCCTCGGAGCGGGGCGCCCCACGTCACGAGGACACACAAAGTGCCACAAAAGGAGAATTATATCAGTTTGTATCCCAGCATCCTTTACAACAAAGATCCATTCAAATTATATAATTGATAGCCTGTGTTTGGGATATTTTAGGACACTCTACTAAGATTTTAAATCCGTCTGTGGATATGATTTTACCACTTTAAATTCAGATACAATAAGCAATTTATCAAGACTGCTGATGTTCTTGCAGACTCATTCTGCAACAAAGCCACCAGACAGAGGTTAGTCTGTCCCAGCTTGACTTTTTTTTTTAATGCAGTAACAGCATCATTGTGGCTGGATTAGTATGTATCACATACAGTACTAGGCTGCAGACTGGAGAAAACTGGATTAAGCGCTCCCTGTGGTGCGTTCACTGCAGGCGGCAGGAGTTGAGTCTAAATCTCCTCAACAGCCATGTGTTGATTCAGCCACTAGAGGACGTGGAGCGTGGAGGACGAGGAGTGTCACTGACCTGAACCTCCTGCAGAAGGAGCTGCTGTGATCCTCAGGCAGGCGATGGGAGGTGCACGGGGCACTCACATGACATTTGCAAGAGTGGCACCAAATGGTCATTTTGATGCTGAAGTAGCCACCTGAGGTTAAAAAAAACATAGATGGTTTGAATGAGACATGACAAAAAAATAGACTCATAAGGAAAACACACATGGGTTTAATGCTTAGTATAAGACATGAAAGGAAAAGGAATGCAATAAGGATGAAATAAGTCTAAGAAAGTAATCAAATGTGTAGTTTTTCATTTAAAGAAAAACACATTTTGAGTCAAAACTGATCAAATCATTTTGACCTAGAACACAGAAAGTAGTTCCCCTGTGTCATCTCCTACCTCTGCAGACTCCAGGCTGGATGATCAGTGGCCAGCTCTCATGTGCCTCCCTCCTTTTATAGCCTCAAACCCGACACTCTCATCCAGCTCAGCCGGTGGGGAAGCAGAAAAAAAAAAAAAAAAAGGGATACTGTTACTTGTTGTGACGCGATGACAAATGATCGAGGAGGGTTATATTTAGTGAAGTGAGCCCTAAAAATAACCTGTTAGATTGGACGCAGGATGCGATTTAAAGTGGCAATGATGAGAGATGTCATCATTGTAGAGGATATGTGATGTTTCATGTGCGTAGATGATCTGTAATGTGTGCAAATATTGTCATAATTAAATGACAAGAAAATATGGATTTTGTGGCCAATCGTCTGAACCTGGCACTGATGTTCCGATAATATTTGCAGTGTTGTTTATTGAGTTCTCCAGATAAACACTCAGAGTCATTTTAAGAGGAAGCTTAAAGTCTTGTGCTGACTCAAACGTTATTAACCAACAAACACAGCCTGACACACAGGGACTATTTCCCCAGCTGAAGGGTCGGTTCACCCCATGTTTAGAAAATGGATTTTTCTCTGAAAACAGCCCTGACTTGCTTTTTAATTATTTTCACAGGTATAGACCTCTGTCTTTTGTTGACATTTTTTGGGGTTGTGGTTTCGGAGTCTCACACACAACACTGCTAAACAGTGATAGAGGAAGCACTCAGATCCTTTCCTTTAATGCTACATTGTGAAAATACTCAAAAAAAGTTCTACAACTTAAGTAAAATACAGTAGTGTTATCAGCTAAATGTACCGATAATATCAGAAATTAAGCAAAAGTACTTGTTTCGCATAAAAAAAGTGCCTCTGACTGATATAGTGAATTACATTTTTAATACTGATGCATCAATGTGTTCACAGCATTTTGTGTATGAGGAGCTGGTTTTAACTACTTTATAGCCCACAGTTAGTTTAGTTCAGTGGTTCCCAACCTGGGGGTCGGGCCCCTCCAAAGGGTCACAAGATAAATCTGAGGGGTCATGAAATGATTAATGGGAAGAAAGAAGAAAAAACTAACTTCTGATACACAGGTCTGTTTTTATTTTTTGGAAGTTTCTCTAATCTTTCGTTGCTTTTTTTATTGGATAATTTTACCTGTAATTTAAATGAAACCATGTGAGAAGTTTAGAGGTGGGAATCTGTCTTTGGTGGAACAACTCATCCTGGGTTTTTATGTGAAATCTCAATCTGAAAAGTAACAAGTAACTAAAGCTGTAAAGTAAATGTAATGGAGTAAAAAGTATAATGTTTTGATACTCAAAATTGTACTTAGGAACATAATTAAGTAAATGTAGTTAGTGACATTCCACCACTGCTGCTGTATGTGTATGTGTACTTCTGACATTATTAAACCAAATATGTAGAAAAGTACTTTTGCCAAAAACCGAGCTTGCACATTTGGTGAAGGTGACAAAATATAAAATTGATCCACCACATAAGGAAAGAGTTCATGTTTTATATTCCAGATTGCCTCTGCAAACAAATGTGCATTTCTTTTGTTTGCCCAGAAGTCATTTACAGACAGAGTTCATTATGTTAGATTACATAATGACTTCAGAGTCAATGATTCCCTGTTAGATCTCTTATCTCTTATGAACAAACTGCCCAAACAGAAGTAATGTGTGCATTTTCTGTAGCAGAGTTTATAAGCAGTTTTTCTAAAAATTAAGATCAGGAGCCCAAACAGAACATTAGGTTTAAATATTTGAACTAACATCTGTGTGAAACTCATCTAATCCTTCTTGTCTCTACATTGTACTTTAGTTTTACAGATCTATAATGTTTTGTCTGTTTATAATTAAAATATTACCTCCTCTCTAACTTTTTTCTGATAATCATGGTTTCACAATAAAACTTGTATTATAAGAAGTTATTTTTCACGAGGTGCTTAAAAGTTATAACAGCCGGAGCGCAGCTTCAGAGTTTGAAACTGCGATCTCATTATGATTCAAGTCCCGACAGAAAACCGGCTTGATGCATCGCTGTTTAATTTCTCAACAGACTTTCTGTGGCAGTCAGCTATGGCAGTTTATCTTCAGAGGGCTTTAACTGCGTGTGTATTAGTCACTCAATTAAACCCCAGTTGGAAGGGAATTAACTACAGGTCTGCAAACATGACGCACACTGAGGCTGAGAGGCTCGGTCACTCACACAAAATCACTTTGTCAGATGAAGATTACGAGCGCTGCGAAACACGACCGAGACAAACCAGAAACCTTGTATTTCACAAAAGGCCGCCACTCATCCTGAAGGAGTTACTTTTGTGGAAAAAGTTTCTCAGTGTCGTGAAATGGTGACTTGCTGCTTTCTTTTCCATCACTTTTGCACCAGTTGAAGTTCTACAGCTTCTATCCTCTAAGGGCTCCTGCTCCTTTAATGCCTCTTTTCTCAAATCCCCAATTTAGTGGCCTCAACGATGCTGGGAGCCGAGACCTAGAACTTGAGTGAGGGAATTGCACGGGGATGCAGAGAGGTGGGGGGGGGGACAAGACAAAACAAATCACTCTGAACAAATCCTCAGTCTGATTCTCAAGGGCCGGTGGGATCGTCTGAGTCCTGAAGGGAAATTAGAGAGTCATTTGGCTGAGTGTCTCCTCGCATTAGCGCCTGCGTTCGCTGGCCGAGGCGGGCTCCGGGGCCAGACAGAGGGACCCAGTGCGCTCCTGTTTCCTGTGTGCGGTGGGGCCAGGCGGGACAGGGTGTCTCTGCTGCCTCACTTTAAGCTGACCCTCCGTCTGTGGCCTGCACTTAACACTGCAGATAACACAGGCTTTATAGCACGGGGCTGGTGACAGACAGGAACAAACTGCCAGGCCACTACTGGTGGCAGAGGCAAAGATTGGAGCTGGGGTTCAGGGTGAGACACTTTCTAACGATGGAGGACCCCCCCCCAAAACCAGCCGCACGCGTCCCATTAGGTAGTCTGACAGCCAGGCGGGGGGGTTGGGTGGCACCACGGCTTCAGAGTACCCACTGAAGTAGACGGCGAGGGCTATCAGACAGGCCGGCTGGGGCAGATTCAGCTCTCTGGATCTGAGCAGGAAACAGAATCTGGGGAACTGCAGGGTTCAAAGACCTGCAAACTATTAAGTGCCACATGCAGTGACTCCAGGAAGAGACCACAGGCCACAGAAAGGAAGAGGTGGAAATCAGACACATCTCGTTTCGCAAATTCATTGAGGTCTGAAATAAATGCAGCTGTTACAAGCTTGTTAGGAATTGACTGCAAGTTTTGTCATGATTATCATTTGTCACTTTAGTGTCATTTTAGTTTTGACTTTCACAAATACAACTATGTGCAATTAATTCCTCACGATGCTTAGTTCATTCATGTTAATTATTACTGGAAGGTGTGTTATTTAGTAGGATTTTCCTTAAATAAGTTTTGTTTTGGTTTTCAACAATAAATTTCAACTTTATTCGTTATCTTTTTCGATCTCCCCACCTTCATACTTTTCTTAGTGCTTTGCGTGTTGAGTGAGGATTTTATTCCTGGAGAAGAGCAACTTTCTCCTTGCAGATGAGAAAGGAAAATGTGAAATTAATTTACGTGTTGAGATAAATCAGTGTTGCCAAATTTTACATGTATAATAAAGCAAGTCATTTTCAGCATTCTGCTTTTGTTGCCTTGCTAAAATAAAAGACTCAAACTAAACTCTTAACTAATCAAACTGATTTACCAACAAATTCTAAACATGTAGGGGACCTTATTTTATCATTTGTTGGGCCCAATATGGCCCCCAGGGCCGGCAGTTTGCCACTCCATGATCAGAGAGCCTATTTGCACTGGCAGAATATGAAGGTTAAAGTTAACTGTGACACACCAGAGTGCAAATGATCAGTTGAGTCTTGACTAAATACATACAGCTTCAAATCATCATTAAGATCAATGAGCTCTGAACACAGAATCAGTATCTAAAGAAAGTGCATGTATAAGAGATTAATGGACACAAGTGTTAACAACTCAAATTGTTTCAGATTTATTATTGATACAGTTATAAAGCATATTGCACAGGAAGTCCTGACCAACCTTGATGGATACAGAGTCCCCTCTGAAAAACATGTAAAATAGAAAATAAAATCTGTGAGCATAAGGAGCCTGCACAGTCGTAAAATGATTCCAAACACACTTTGTATTTTGTTCTCTTATTTATTTTTTCCCAAGCACTGTTTGTTGTTAATGATTTATTCAACCATCTACTGTAAGCCCTAAAGATAGAATACACTTGATGGGATGAAATCAGTCCAGTCACGTACTTCTGCTTGGGAAATAATTGCTGCTCACACTGAATAACTTCAACAATCTAATGATGCACTTTTCTTGAGAGAAGCAGTTTTTTCTAGGTTGGCATATGCTGTTTGGGTAAATCAAGAGTCACACTGTGAAGTTTGATCTGCTACTTGCTAAAACCTCCTCACAAAGTTAAATGAGCAATAATACAGGAACCTCAGATACTGTGGTTTAACAAATGTAATGCCAGTATATTTGGGCAAAATCACTAACACTTGTCATTAGCTGGAGGCAAGTGAGTGACCATCACTGAGGAAATCTGTTGTGCAGGTATTTTATTTTTGACCATAGTGTCTACATTGTCATTTACTCAATATTTACTTCATATCATATTCCTGAAAAGTTCTTGACTGAAAATACCATCACCCATAATCTTCACAGGCAACAAGAAAAGGACCAAAATCCTGAAATAAAAATGACTTCCACACCACACATTAGAAAAAAAAAAAGAGAAAATAAACAAATATCATCAGTTTTGCCGTCGGCCATTTGGTGTCATATAAACGGTTTGATTTGTTCACCAGTAGTTTTTTTGTGTGTGTGTGTGTGTGAACACGATTAGCTTCCCTGTGGTTTCACTGCATTAGCTGTTGTATAGTCCAAGTAGCTGGGGTACTGAGGAGTATCAAGAGCGTGATATGTCCATGTGTGTGTGCAGTGTAGAGGGCATAAGACTGCGTCACATTGGCACCACCGGTCTGTAAATAAAATTCACACTTGGTTTGGGCAGGCAGACGTCTCAAACTCTAGAACTCTACTTAGGCAAAAAGCAGCATCGGCATGTCTCCTCTCTGTAAGGCCTGACACGCCGCCATTGGCTTTAGTGCAGTTGTCCGGTGACTTTGACCTGCATTTAAGATTGTTTTACACTGCTTCACATGAAATGCACAGATTTGTAAACATTAATGATGTCGGTCAGTGTTGTCCAATCCTGATGTTTGGGACCAAAAGCCCTGCAGGGTTTCATTCTAACCAGCTAATCAGGAACCAATACAGATTAAGTTTAACCATCTGGCAGGACAGAAAACAACAGCACACTCGGTCCCAAAGACCAGGACTGAAAATCATTGATACAGCTCACAAGTGTGTGGTAGCACAGTTCCTATTCAGATCAAAATAAATAGGCAGTATACATAAAACTCTTCTGCCTGTACAGTGTATTCATCCTCACCAAGTCATTCATTTTAAATGTCATGACGTATTAATTATTATTCCTATTTATAAGATTCATCAGGTAAGTCTGGCGATATTCTGTATCTTTCTTATTGTGAACAAATCCCATAAAAAGACCAAAACCAACAATTAATAAATCCAAGTATTGTCTGTAAAGCCTGATGTATCTTACTCTTTCACTGTTATCCAAAAACCATTAATAAAAGATGAATGAGCCACAGTGTTGCACTGGCTATCATGTTTCTTCATGACAATGAACCTGGCCACTTAAATGTATTTTGAGTTGATCCTAAATACACCGTCCTGCTGCTGTAGGCATGCACCCAATCCACGGCTGACAAAAAGTCTTTAACAAATTTCCTATTTGCTCCCGTTAAGTAAGAATTGTTAAAATCATGTCAAGAGATTGTCTAACATATAGTAGGTTTAGGTCTTTTTGTGGTATTTGTCGACTACATCAAAACTACAGAATATCACCGACCTTATCCTTTAACTGAAGTGGATGGAGTTAAAAGGTTAAAAAAAAAAGACCACCACCACTCCTGTATTGTCAAAGCTTTGTTCTAAAATTTGTAATTCCTATTAATAAAATTAAAAAAAACAAACACACAACCCGAATAAACATCCCCGATCTGAGCTATTCCAAGTCGTCTTCGAGCTGTGTGGTGAGTGTGTGATCTGATAACAGCCCTTATGCGTTTTTAACATCTGCTCAGGTGTAGCTTTGCTCATAGTCGTACACAAACACACGTCCACGCTTTCCTTTTGTTTTTTCACCGCACTGTGAATGAGTCGGTCACGAGGAAGAGTCTTTGAACGCTGTAGGATTGTCTATTAAGAGGAACTACATTATGCATATTAGTGATGATCTCCCCTGGAACAACAGGGAAACTGAAGCAGGTGGGCTAGGATTACATGTAGGCGGGACCATGTGCTTACACATACACAGTATATACTTGCATCATGGTTCCCTCCTGCATTTGGCACTGAAAAACAAACTGCGGGGAGATGGGGCAGGGCGGGGAGGTGAGTCGCACTCTTCCTGTGATACTACGACATTTCTGGGAAGAATACAACAGACAAGCACAACTCCAAACTTCCCTGTGAAAAGGCGTTTTTCTGGGGGAAACGTAGATGTCTAATGCATGGGAAGTCTTATTAAAGACTCAATGAGACAGGCTACTGAGGGAGGTAGATGGGCTTGATTATTTTACAAGGCGGACAGGCAGCTTGCTTCAGTCGCCTTGCAAATCACCTTTGAGACACTTAAGAGCAGTTAGGTGCTGGGGGGGGTAAGCATTGAAAGCCAGTCAAACAGAGCAAGCATAACACCTGGAGAAAATCTTGTATCCAATACTACGTCTCTTTGCATTTAACACCACAGTTATAAGTTAGCCTCGTCCACTCCATGTATACATAACTTCACTGGCTGCAAATGGACGTTGTAGTTTTACGACCAAGTTAGAGCTGCAAGATATACAAACTCGTGACAATTCAGTGTCTTTGTATCTGGAACGGGAGGTTCACATTTGTCTCTTAGGGGAGATCTGTTGAGTGTGACATCAGGATGACGTCCTCAACAAAGAGGTTAGCTCTCAAGACCTTTGGCTGAAGTTCTCGTCTCTTCCTGTGCTTAAGATTAGAAGTCTATGATTATCATAGGCTGATTGGATTTCTAGGGAGGCTAGAAAGAAGAGAAAAAAGGTGAGCAGGTGTCAAATATTCTTGTCTCACGCCACCAGTGTCTCAAGGGTTAAAATATCCTTTCGACAAGAGAAAGCTTGCGGCGTCCAAGGAAGTCACACGTAGGATATTTTGGTCAGTAATGAGTTTTCACTTGAAGAATGTGGAAAATAAGTCCAATACAGATCCAAACTTTACAAGAAAAAAAAAACAGTCCACCGGAGCTCAGTTGATTAGAAAGATAAAAGCCTAGTGTCCCGAAAACAGAGCGAGGAGATCTGCTTCTGCTTCACATTCAGCGGCGTCAGCCGTGGGAGGAGAAGATGGGCCTGCTGATGTTGCTGTTGGTGGTCATGGCGGCCAGTTCCCACCTGGAGGGAACAACGGGAAGAGTCAGGGGCAAGAATCATAGGGTATCTTTCACATTCACAATTGATCCACTGCTGCCTTTTAGTTCTGGTCTGGCTTGTGTTCACACTGGCCTTTTAAAAACAGATCGAGAGCTGTAAGCATGAAGTTATGTACAGTTTTGGCAGCTGTCGTCCTGCATCTTCATCATCAGGACACACGAGGGACAGCAAGTCATGCAGCACCAGAAAGGAATATTATCATTATATCATAAAAATTTTTAATAATTGTTAGTCCAGACTTTAATTGTATAAATACAGACCAACAGATACAATCATGGCAAAGACTGTGCATTTTGTCCCGTAATATAATTGGAGCATAGCAACAGCTGTGTGGTTTCTACATATCATCATTTCACTCACTTTTTATTAAAGAACAGCTTAAACAGAGGGGGCAGGAGTTGCCATGGATACCAGATGATCTTGCATAAATATAGCAAATACATCAGTTATTCAAATTATTCAGAAGTGGTCACAATCATGACGTTTTTATCAACTTTCTCTGTACATACATTTTATTTATTCTATATTTTCTGAATCAGAAACATTCGGATTGTTTGAAATATCCAAGATGCAAAAAAATTGTTCTGCACTGGCACTCAATCAAGCAACTGCGTGACATTTGCCCTCGCCCTCTGCCTCCCTCTTGTCTGAGCGAAGGGCTACGACGTGGACAAGGATGAGGGAAGGCCCCGCTGTAACATGAGAACCAGGAGCAGAGGCTGACAACAGGGTCTAGTGCTGACCCGCTGACAGGTCAGAGGTTGAGCTGCAGATTGTTATCACTGGCTCTGGTTTCACACTCACTCCCCTCTCAATTGCTTTGTTCGTTTTTTTGTTGCGCATGTGTGTGTTTAAGAGGGGAGATTGGCATTGGAGCTGGACATGCCAGTGAGGGGCAAAGGGAGTTAACCAGAGTCTTGTGACCCCACTGAAAAAAAGACCTCTCAGGGTTAGAGACACAACTACAAACGCCGAAGTGGGGAGCGTGCAAGGTGGCAGTGACAGTGTGAGAGAAATGAGAGGCTAAGAGGAGTAATTAGTATCAAGTTGCATGGGGTCCACGAGTGAAAAAAACTTTAGTGGAACCCCTCCATTTAGATGCACTTGTCTAATGAGCTACATCATCACTCTGACAAAGTCTATTCATTAAGGATATTTGAGAAATGGGTATATGCTTGAAATGGATGGATTGTGTGACTATTATTCCATATGAAGCTAAATATTTTGTTCTATATTACTGGGGCAAATACATAGATTTCAATGAATGTGAACCAGCCAATTTAAAAAGACCAGATTGAATAATTCACTTAAACATGCAGCTGAAAACACTATTGCCTTTATTTTAACATCTAGCTTTAACATAGTTATTACAACTTCCCCTACTATGTGATTACGACGTCACAACAAATCAAAGCAGAGCCCTAAAACTTCTGAGCCTCTCTTGCAACATGTTGTGTTAAAAGAATTTTCAAACTTGTCACTGAGAGGTGAAAATGATCTATTATTAATTCATCAAACAGGAACAGTCGCCTTACACTTAAAAAACCTGTGAAAGTTGTGGACTGATCCAAAAACACCTGTTTGGATCATTCCACAGGTAAACAGGTTCATTGGTAACAGGTGATAGTATCATGATTGGGTATGAAAGGTTCATCCTGGAAAGACTCAGTCGTTCACAAGCAAGGATGGAGCGAGGTTCAACACTTTGTCAAACACATGGTTGTATAAAGGAGATTACGACATGGCCTAAAACTGTTTTCAGTAAACACAGTTAATTTGCAAGTAACTGTTTTCTGTTTTTATCTATGTTTCACACAGCACCCAAGTTTTTGGACTCAGGGTTGTAAGATTCTGATTTCTTGCTGTACACCATATGGAGTGTGTCTCTGCATCTGTTCCCCTGTAACACATCCATGCTTCAATTAAGCAGAAAAAGAAAGTCCTTCTCGTATTTCGGTCTCTATACTTCTGCACCTCAGCGCAAATTGTACATAAGTACACAGACTGAAAGCAACAGACAAGACTAATGTTTCATCATCATTGTCTAATTTTTCTATACACGAACCTTCACGCTATTAGTCGGAGGATGATATAATTACATTAAAATTTCCCATGTGGGGATTTAAAGGAAAGTCAGACAAAAGCCTGAGTAAAACTTACCTTAACTTAAATGAAGGATAATGAGTCATAATCGGCCATTTTGAAAAACAGCCCCATTATTGAGAGACACTGAGTGGTGGCAACAATGACAAGCATAATACAAAGAGCATGGACAGCAATATGTCAGTTCTATGACCAAACAGTGGCGATGTTTGAGAAGAGGATGCTCGTCTGACCTGATATCATGTGGGAGTCCTGACTGCTCCAGACTGTACTGAATAACAGCTATTTTGCATAACGTCTTCAAATTAGGGCCTGAAAAGAAGAGAAAGGGTAATGAGTCATAGACTGATCATAGACACTAATCATTACTAGGCTAAGAATATCCATTTCAGCTGTGGGAATTCAAAATGAATCCAGGCAGGTTGGATCTAAGAATCTGTAGATGAAAGCGGGTAGATTTTTTCTCTCCGTGGTGTAAAAATCACCATGTTCTGTTTATATCATACCCCAGAAAAACAGCTGAAACAAACAAGTGTTCACATATGAGGACATGCACAACATTTTGATGCTAGTTGTTAAATCATCTTATTATAAACTTCCTTTCTTACACTACTTACAAACTTCCTCTCAATTACTATCATCGTCATGGCTGTACCGCCATATGTTCAGTGATAAACAGTGTGAAGGCACACGCGACTGGCACGTGGAGGCGTGTGCCACAGGGGATGCCACTGGGTACTGCCAGTCCCTGTGTCCCTGTGTAAGCCCACCTACACAAACCCTAACTGTGACCTGACCGCATTACAGGCTACCCCAGCGCAGGCAGGAAACGGCTATATTTGGTAGTCCATGAGACGGAAGTAGCCCATGTGATAAGACGAAGCAGGGCCAAGGCCAGACATGCAAGGTGAGAAATGAAGCACTGGTGTACGGAGGCTATTGGTTCTATAAAACATAATGAGGAGACCACCGGATACACTCTTATTTACAATGGCAACCTGGGGTAGTATATGGGGATTTATGCATCTGACTGAATATCTGCATGTGCACGATGAGACACCTTCTTATTCTAACAATAGAGATAATGACAATGATACTTACTGAAGTCTAAGATGTACAGGTCTGAATGATCCATGAGGTTAAATTCATCACCCATTCCTTGCTCTGGACAGGGGCTGTAAAGAGAACAAGAGAATAAGATTAGATCTGTCAACAAAAATATACTGAAACTTACAAGTGGCCAAAGCTTCAAACCTATCAGAGGTAACTCCTTCAACCTCTTGTTTCTTTTGCCAAGGTTGTATTTGCAGTACTTTGCTCCCAATTATTAACCTCATCATCCACCCTCTTACCATCTTTCTCTAATCACTAAAGGTTCATAATCAGGGAACCACAGGTTATTCTCAAAGAGCAGGGCTGTTAACACAGTGCTCTGCTCTCCTTATCACGGGCTGGCATGATTTAAGCCCCACAGGAAGTACAGCACTGCAGTGAGACGGCAGGCTGGCCCGGGCTGATAGTCTCCCAGACCTGTGCAGCCGTTGATATCGCTGCACATCTGTTTCCTGCTGCAGCTCAACACACACACACCTGTGACACACCTGGTGCTCTGGAGCTTAGAAAGCCTACTTGTATTACAACTCTCTTCAGTCCCCGTCTTCGTATTGATTAATCAATTAGTTAAAATGCAAAGCACGTCTATTTGGAAGGATCCCGTATAAAAAAACGCAACTGAAAGCAACACAGCTGCAGTTTGTGGGAGTCGAACAAACATTTTAAGGAAGATTTATTCCCACAAGACAGGAAGTATATTCCTGTAAATGTACTTGATGCACATCAATGCTCCACATCCATAACAACAGTGCACCAAGAGACCTGTCCAGATTAGTGGATAAAAATGCACTTTACAGTTCTACACTACCCAGAGGACAGCTTCAGCCAAACAGGTACATTTACCAAGCAGTTTAGAGTCTATAAATATCTATCATGAAGAATAACTGAGGGGCTCGGGGTCCAGGTTTGGTCCTTAAGAATAGCTTCGCAAGACAGACACCACAACGGTACTGTTGAACCAATCCTGCAGACACCACTTGTTTTGAATTGCTTGGAATTACATTTATTTTATTTCCCTTTTGCTTCAATCTCTTTGGATTCTTCACTCTTGCCTCAAACCATCCTCTCGCTGAACGCTCTCTCCTCCGCTGTCTCTCCGCCCATCAATCTCTATTCCTCTTTCCCGCTGTCCTCTCCATCGCGTCTCCCTTTGCTGCGTGTTCAGGATGTTGTAAGGGTTTTACGTTGCTAATCTTCCCTAAACAAACATAGTAGTGGCTTAAAGCGGCCAGGAGAGGTGCAGAGCACGAGCGCGGTCGTCCCAGGGGGCCAGCTGGGGAAGTCATTACGCCCCCTGCCCCCCCAGGAGGTGATCCACCCGGGGCTTACAGCGTGGGCCTTTATCAGAATACCATCAACCACCCAAGCACCCCGCCCCCCCAATCATCATTAGACAGTCAACTCCTAGACCTGCCGTTCATTGCTGCTTGTAACATTACTGTGGTCATTAAAATGCTACTTTTCAAACCTGGCTGAACACTAACAGGGACTTAATAATACGCATTACAAAAAGATGCAGCTATGAAATGTCGGCCGAAATTGATCGATTTCTGTAAATGCCAGCTTGTTGAATATTATGACCTTTATTATATTTGGTTTTACACCTTGTATGAATGCTGATTATTTGCTACCTACGCTCGCTGTGCAAACAAAAGCTGCTGTGCCGCAACATTCAAATGTTTATTGGTTGCATTAGAAACTGTTGAAACGATGCCGACATCAGCAGTCTGCCTCCAAAACAGAAGTTATGAAAAGCAACATCTCTGTCTAAGGAGCACGCTGCAGTAGCTGTCAACTACTGTGCAAGCTCTCGTGGAGAGAAGGTATAGGCCTCGGATGACGACGCGTGAAAGGGTGCAGATAAGAGGAAGCTTTAACAGGAGCGACAAGTGAGATGAAGATTGCATCCCCCTGGAACAAGGCTTTCTCACATGTTCGTGGATAATATCAGCCAGGGTGTGAAATCCAGCAGAACATTAAGGAATGGTAATGCTTTATTGGTCATCGCAAAAAGAAAGAGGCTGAAGGGGATCGTAGAGGCAGGGCAAGGAAAAAGGGGATGGTGAGATAGACTGGCAGTGGCTGGAAGCGGGAAAGTCACAGTGTGCGACTTTATGTGGCATCCTGGTGTTTGATGGCTCGCTTTGTTACTCGATCAGCAAAGTATCACTATGTGTGAAAGTGGTCCTCCCCCTATAGCAGCAGCGGTTCCCAGTCTGAATGAGGCCTGAGTGATGCCGCTCCCCCGCTAAAAAAAACACTGGTTGCTATTTCAAACAACACTCAATGAGGGTGTCTAATCACCCAATTGCCAGTCCTTTCTGGCAATGCACTGCCTGCTCCACCTCATTATCTTCCAAACCTAGGTCTCAAAATGGTGGAAGAAAGAGCTGAACTACGGTCCTAAAACTAATGAGGGAACAACACAGAGCCTGGGAATGCTCCACTTTGTCTCAAGCGTCCAGGAATGTAATTGCCCACAAATTTTGCAAATGACTTTCAGAAACAGCAACAAGGCAAATGAAGTGACAGGAAAGAGATTGAGTACTGGAGCAAAGAGCATCAGTAACACCTCCGCTTTCTAAACACAAACAGTGGTGTTAACAATATAGCTGGAGCCCGACCTGTCGTAGGCATGTTTTCAGAGGCTTCATTGGCCATATCCTCATTCTTGGGAGTGATATGATCTGCATCCTTTTCCTTACTCCACTTCCTATTGAACTTTGGTCCTTCAGAACCATGTTGCTCACAGGAACTCATCGCGCACTATAACTTCCTGCAGAGCGCCTTATCAGGATGGCCAGACGTGCATTAAATGATTTAAGCACCACTTTTGAGTGAAAACATGAAAACGCTGGGGACAGGTAGTGATAGCAGAACAAACAGACAGCTATTTGTGATTGACTTCTACATTAATATCCAACACAGTGCACTGCATGATTAGATGGATACAGACTTATCAGACACAGAAAAGGACATTTAAAAAAAAAAATAATTTAAAGAATCTGATAAGATTGTAGCTGGACTGTTGTAAGACTGTTCTAGTGGTCTCGACCATAGTAGAGTTTTAGACTTTTAGCTGTGTACATGACAACACATTATTAAAGAATACTGAGTAATTCACTGTGATTACTTGGTAACATGAATTCTTTTGCTCTCTCTCTCTCTGTAGCAAAAACACATTTATTAAATGACAAAGCCAGCAGATAGGATCTGAAAGAAGGGGTTTACTGAACTGTTAAGAATCCAGCAAGAGTAAGCAACAGTTTTGGAGCCAAACTTTCTTAAACAAATCCAACAGACTTGGTTATCACACATCGATAGATTCCCGTCCATTTCTTTTGCCTTAATCCCGACTGTCTCACCTCGTCTTACCGAGCTATCTGTGCCCCCTCCTGGGCAGTGGCTGGACAGTGGATTAAGACCTGGAGTTGCCCAGACCTAAACCCCATGCAGAGGGTGAGACACAAACTACAGCTGGCTCCCAGAGAGAGAGACGCCTGGCTTCAGATTAGACAGAAGAGATGCCAGCTGCTAGAGAAGCACGCATCTCGAATTGCAACCCCTGTGGACCAAATGTAGTTGGACTTGGGGGTGTTATTGGAGAGAAAAACTGTCCCTACAGATCTCCAGAAAATAATAATTTAGTCCCTTTTATCAGCACCAATTTATTATCAACCTAGCTTGCCTATAAATATGAGGAAGAGGACACTTAATTGTGTTTCAGGACCTTGAGCACAGCTGGTTAATATACAGGGGGAAGGTCTACAGGGCTTGTCAAATGCTCCTCTATAGCTGGCAGATTCATTTTGGAAAAATAAGTTACTTCCTCTATAGCTGCAATCTGAAGACTAGCATCAAGGTCAGCAACCTAGAGAGAGACACACACACTAGTGGAAAATACCGGCACACATACAGTGGTTAGAGACTGTAGTTTTAGTACATGTATATTTATGGCTCATGCCTTCTATCAGAATAGCTTATTAGTAAACCAGCTACTTTTGCAGGCGATTCTCTCTTCATAACTTGCTCTTTTCCTATTGCTACAAGTATTTCCTCTCACGCTGGATGGATCATTCTCTTTCATTAACAAAAGCCTTGTTTCAGAGAAGTCTATTTCTCTGCCAAGCAGGGTTGTTTACATGAGATGTGGACTGAGAACAAACAGCCTCATATTCTGTTAAATCAGTAGGCTGGTGTGCTTTGCTTCTCAGTTCTTCTTCACTTTGTCTGTGCAGCCTGGCACTGTTCTACAGAGGGGACCTAAAACCACCAAGAGGTGTTTTGGTTGTGATGACAGTAGTAAATCACAGTTAAACTACTACTATTTAGACGTGTGAATTTATGCGGGCAACTGCACAAAGCATCACCTATGCAGGCTGTTTATTTGAGCTGCTGTGTAACACTCAACCCTGTGTCACCTTAATGTATACAGCCTGTTAGCGGGTTAAAGAGGGTTAAGATGGAGATGAAATACTATCAGGAGCTTGTCTTTGAAGAGTAAATCATAGCGTTGCTGCGCTGCCCCAAGGTCCTGTCCCGCCACGTGCGGGGTGCCCTATATCCTGTCGGGGTCGCCTCCACTGTTTGACAGTTTTTATCTCAGACATGCTAAGCGCACACACACATGCATGCAGACAATTAATAAAGGAAACTTCTGCAGCCTACCCTTTGACACTGAAGGCCAAACGGCAACATGTGTGTGGCTTCAAAATCTATGGTGTTGATAGGCGTGTTTCAACGGAGCCAAGTTCCACTGAGGCAGATATTATAGGGGGCAAGAAGTGCAGCCATATTGATATTTAGATTCAAGAATTAACGGAAATCCAAACAGAAAGCAGGGGTGCTCACACAATACCTGTTTTAGAATGAGTTTTTACCTCAGTCCCATGTTGTGTTTAGTCTAACATTTGAACTGTCAGGTTCAACAGTGATAACAAGCCACACTCTAACCAGCTGGATTATCATAACAGCAGCCCTTTCAGCCATTGATAAGGTGCAAAATAGCCTCGTAGGCGATATCGAGGCACCAGGCTTTTGACCTTTCTGATCTACTAAACAAAATCACTGGACTCTGCAGAAGCTCTTTGGATCAACAACTTGCTGTTTTAAAACAACCAGTTAAATTCCACACAGATTAAATATCATGGTGAGATTCTGGTGGATTAAACAAGAGGTTTTAGGCTGGGATGTTTTGGCTACCAGTGAGATTACCTGCTATGTAGTCTCCCTGTTGAGTAAATAGCAGCCACACACTCTCCCTACCTGAAAAATATAAATTATATCTACTCTTAAATTGAGCATTTTCCATCTATACTAAACCAGGGTAATGAGTCAGCAATAGACAGAAATATTAAAAAAAAAAAAAAAAAAAAAAAAAAAAAAAAAGACATGCAATAATTGAAGCATAAATGTTTTTGCATCTAATGTTAGGACTGGCGTCAGCATGCTTTCGATCCATGCTAAAAATGTGCCAAGTGACTGTGCATATTGCCAAATGGAACACATGCATTAAGGCTGGCAGAGCGAAGCAAGCATGTGCACCACTCTGACGTCAGCTCAACAAGAGGAGCTGTGAGTCACTAAGTCATGACAATACATCCAGACACATACAAACACAAAAATGGCACGCTACACCGGAAAAGACAGAGTGATGGAATGGGACTGAGTGTCCTTTTGGCCTCTGCACTAAGCAGAAGCTAGGAGGAAATATCAGCAGTGACCTACAGTGGCTTCTTCAATTTGACTTAAATTCAGAAACAGGGGAAGTGCATAATGGGCACTGTGATATTTTAAGGCTTCAAAAATCCTAACATAGTTTGTCCTTTTTAAAAAGATGCTAAAAACACAATGCAATGGGACCCAAGTGGGAAAATAGTCATTCAGGCTGTAGCTGTGACTGAACTGAAAAGAAATAAGGACATTAAGTGTCATAAATTAAAAAGAATCTGAGACTAGGGCCAGTCAACATCATCCAGCAGTGGAGCCACAGTGCCAGCAGGTTCAGTCTTCTGGTCTTCCTGAGTTATAGATGTTAGGGAAGATTATTAAATGATAGACTCATTTACAGAATCATGACAAGTAATATTTGGTGCCACCAGCTTAACCACATCTCTTTTGAGCATTTAAAATCAAGTGGATGTTAGTGTGACACAATATTATCACTTTCTATTTCTTATGTTATTTTAGCTAGCATGTGGTACACCAATGCTGCATTTCCACTCTTTTTTGGTTTCCGATTGGCAAAAGTTGTGGACAGCACCTGGTAGCCGGTACTTTTTTTTGGTATCACCTTGGTCAAGGTTTCAAGCTGAGTCAATATTTAACAGTGGAGTGAAAACACTGCAGCCCTCTGATTGGTCAGAGAGAAGCGTCAGTAGAATCGTCACTTCCATGACACAGACATCCTACACACCAACCGCAAATTGCAACCACAATTTTTTTATTCACCCAGAGTTTAAAAAATGGTGGCCAACAAAACCATGCTGTGGTCGAATGACAAAGTGCAGACGTTCCTCCTGTTATTTTCTTTGCCTGTAGGTGGTGGCATCAAAGTGTCAACATTTGCCACTACTTTCTTTCATATAAGTGGAGCATGATCAGGTGAGCAAGGGCTAAAAGGCACAAAATCCCGATTTTACAGTGGATTGGGCTGTTTCCAATTTTAACGTTTATCAAACGAAAAAAAGCAAGCTGTCAATCACAGAGTAAAACTTTAACACAAAGAGATGATTTAAATCAGTCATACAGTCATCAGGGAGCAATGAATACCAGTCACAGTAAAAATACATCCCCAAAATGCAATGATGGAATGAATGCACGTCGTCATGTTGCAAGAGCCAGCACTAGATTCCCCTTCACAGATTCCAAGCTGTCTGCTCCCAGCATGCCAATCTGTCATGTCCTTGTTCACATCCTGCCCCTCATAGGAAGCCCTGTTCCCAAGCTTAAAATGCTTCCTGATTTAGCCCAACCTGGGCTTGTCGTAAGCAATTATACACAGAGTGCGATGAATGCCAACAATGACAACATAACCTCAGCAGGCGATCCATAACCTATGTGGCACTGTCTTCATGTGCAGCTCAACTCAAGCAGCAGCTCAATTCCTCGGAAGGCGAGAGAAAAGTTTAAAACGCACGGGGTTTAGCGAAGGACGCCGCTCATTGCTTGTGTGCGTAGGTGAAGGTCAGTGCAGGTGGAGTTAGTCATGCACGGGTCGTCCTTCGTGGGGCAGTGAGCAGGTCTCAGTAAATGAGTGTAGCAGAGGCGCTGAGGGTATATCAAATTGCACTCTGTGAGAAAGAATGCTCCCTAAGGTCATAAATCAGAGATGGGGCAGAATTTCGCGCCTCTCTGCAGCTCAGCAGGCCTGTTTACACTGACGTAAGTGGCACTCAATAGACTAATGCCCAGCCTGTCATTCACATACATGCACACTCTTCTCATTTACTATAAAAATATGCAAGTGTGTATCTAAAAAACATGCTCACACAACAAAGGATATCATGAGCTAAATTCTGATTCAGAAATCCAACGTAAACATCGAGGCTCATTCAATCTAACTCTAAACATATTCTACAACAGCCTCTTTTTATCTAGATCAAGCTGCTGATGTTTGTTTTATAATTGTGAGACTTCAGTGTTATGTCCAGTCCAGAGTGTAACCCCCTTTGAAAGCACAGGGCTCTTGGACGTAATAGTTTTATTGTCCTTCACTAAAGTAATAAATTATTCCTGAACAAATTCCTGCAGGTAAAATAAATATCATAAACTGGGGGAAAAGTATCGAGAGAAGGGTTCTGTTTTGGATCAATATGAAAGGACAACAAACCCAGGAAAACAAGAGGTAGACCATAAATTTGAATGCAATTTCCTTGCAGACCTACCAAAATGAGGAGCCCCACAAAAAACACAAGCAAGGTGTCCAGCGAGTAATTCATGGCAGCCCATGCAAGCATTTGTCAACTGCGCTGAGACAGACACCAATAACTTTTTTTGCCCTGTTAACTGCACTCATGTTGTTCGGTCATGCAAAAATAAACAGAAGACAAAGCAATGGCCAGTTTCAAACGCAACGTTCACACTAAATTAAAGGTGTGTAATGGAAAAACACTTGTTCAGCCCAATCATGAGTGCAAATCACGACAGAAATTAAAAAAACAAGTGAGCCTTAATAAGGAAACTTTCTTAGTAAAGAAGAGAAAGCAAACAAATGAGTGTATTAAGAAGCTGTTTGGAGTCTGTTTGTGTGTCTTAGAATGTGTGTGGACGTGCTTATGGGAGTTCCTGTGTGTAAGAGGCTTAAGTGCGCTCATGTAAACAACAAACGTGCAATGCTGGTCAAGAGAACCTGTGTGGCCAGCTTGCTTAAAGTCTGCAAGGATCATGCTCTAATTTGTACAGTAACAGGAAACAACATCTTGGCAGACTTAGAACGACTGAGCCACCGCTGAACTACAAAATCTTTCCCTTTACAAATAACACAAACAAACCAAAGTTCTCCTTTATAATGACAACTACTGTGCATTCATGAATACATGTTAACTGCTGACTTGGCCCCAGTTTAAAAAAAAACAACCTTTTAAACAGGAAGTTGGAGATACTGTGTGGTGTTTGATTTCTTCCTCTGCTCTGCCAGCACCCTCCATCATCCCTGCGGCCCCGGTGACACTCCCTTTCCAGCCCCAGCCCTATCTGCTCACAACAGGAAATCATGACTCCTTAAAACCCATCCTGGACTAATCCTGGCGAGAAACCAAACAATGCATAACAATGTTCAAAAATAAGCATATTCTAAAGCTCTTCATCTCAACAGTTATTTTCTTCTTCCTCAGTTGCATATCAATAACTGACTTTGCTAACTTCTAACTGCTGCTGTTTACAAACAGGAGATTTTGTCTCTTTGAATTGTAATTACTAATTTGAATAAGAAAAGTAACCTTTAAAAACGGATCTGCTGGGATGTAGTGACAACAGCAGGTTTATGAACTACAAATGTTTTGTTATACCCTCCAGGCATAAGCCTGTGTTTGGTCGTGTGTGTGAGTGTCTGTCTGCAGCTAATCTAATATTTTATTGAAGAAAACAAATATTTTATTGACTTGAGTGAGATTCAGCTTTGGTGGGAAGATAGGGGTAGGGTTTTTATTTTCTGTGATGTGTTACGACAAAATGTTCGAAATAAATAACAATGTTTAAATTGAGATGTTTGGACTTATTGTCACGTTTACTGTTTCCTCATTAAGTTTAAGCAGATAGGTGAACTCAGGACGCTCAATTCCATCACACTATTCTATGTATATTAAAGGAAATTCAGAGTATAATAAACAAAAAAAAAACTGTATTTAAAACTTTGCAAATGTCTGCTGGTTGCATCTGGCAGTTGTGGTGATGTTGCAGTAAGTGCTTCACCATCTGCTACCTCAGATATTTCACCTTCCTCTGTTTCAGCCAGACACACCTGGCAGAGAATCTTCTTACATTATATTTTTGCCTAATTATCATTTTATACATGCAAATAGTTGAAAACTATTTAGATAAACACTATTTAAATAACGACTATAATGCTGCAGCATAATGGATGGATCAAGATGAAACTTGTGTATTTGGGTGTGTTGCTCCCCATGATGTTGTGGCCACTGATGCAGTAGAAAATGAATCCGGCAGCAGCCAGAAGCCTTGAAGACTTAAGGGCCTGTAGACGTAGTGGGGCTGAGAGGACTCTTATCCACAGCCTCCCGTTCCCCACTATCAGGTTATCCCAGTGGGGTTTGCCTGATAACACAGCCATGCTGATAACAGTAGCTCAAGTCCCAGAGTACTCTGGGCCATGCTAACATTGTTAGCTACCTCATTACTCCACTGGCTACTGGCCTATCACAAGCCCGTCACCAGCCCGGTGGCATCTTACCAGCTACAAACCCCTGGCAATCATTACTGTCTTACAGCCAACAAGGGAATCATCACAGGCTGCCGTCTACAGGAGCCAGACCCTCCATTTGGCATATTGAAAAGAGAGGATGGTTTTTCTCAAACTAACTGTTCAAAATCACAGAATGCAGTTTGTCTTAAGAGCCTGTGCTTCATAAAGATTAAGACAACAAACAAAGAAAAGTGGACTGAACTCTGCAGTTTAGATTCAAGCTGTGCACAGTCCATTCTTTGGAAATAAAATGTGTGGTTATGGTAAAATATTACTTTAATGAACTTTTCCTTCATCTGGGAGATGGCTAAAAACTAGTAGCTATGCTGGCTCCAGTATCAGTGCTTCCCAACTTTTTTGGATCCTAGGTACCCCCACAGTCCCATCAAACAAACTCATGTACCCCCTCATCGATTCCCACCTGGAATATTCCAAACATATAATACGATTGATTACAATGGATTTTTTTTTTTTCATACAATTGACTGTCATATTTAAGTGTGTTTGGTCAGCAATTTATCACTTGGACTGAGGCTGAATGTTCAAAATGTTGATTTTATTTCAACTATTTTTTATCATTTATCCAATACTTTTAGGTACCTGCTTGGACTTCTGTGCTCATTTGCTAACTAGCGTTCACACACTCTTACATACAGTAATTGCAATATGTAATGTGCAGCTTTTACATTTGACTTCATGTGTGGATATATTCTTTTATCCAAATCATAATTTCTACTTTTTCAAAACAGTTGAGCTACTCCACAATCCAATCAGGTAGTCCCAGGCAATTGCAGAAGTACCACTCAGGTACAGGGATTTTCTAAGAAGCAGCAAGAGTGTGAGAATCACTGCAGCTTTGCATCATTAATATGTTGCTGAAAGCTGTGGCCACTTGTCGAACTTTAAGTTTGGGAAAGCATTAAAAGTCTTTGCATTGCTCTCTTGATCTGTCAGGCTTTTTTGTGAACTGTAGTGTTTGTTGCAGTCCACCAACTTCTTGAAAAACAGACCCAAACACATAGATAAATCCTAATTCTAAACCTGTATGTAGGTTTTCCTAATTCATACAATAGGTTTTAATAATGATAAATGTCTTCCTGCCAGCACCTGGATGCATTAACATGCAAAAGTGTGCAATACACTACTATACTATACTGTTTTCAACTGTAATACAAAGTGACAATAACAAAAATAAATACATGCTGTTGATTGTGATGGGTTACCCGACATAAGAAAGTTTCACTTTCTGGGAGTCAGTTTTCATATCCCACTGAAATGAATGGAAACCAGTAGTGTCTGGAGTGTATGACAAACACATTCTTCAGTCAACACTTGTTTACAGCATATTTTAGGCAACATACATCATGAGTCATCTTTAAAACAAAGTTAATCTAAACTTTTGACTTTAAGATATCCTGAATATTTTCTGCACAAGAACTAAGGCAGAACTAAAGCAGACAACACATAATGGGGTGGTGCCAGGCACATTCATCATTTAGCTGTGTTACACCACTCTCTTTAGAAGAAAACAAGTGCTCAGCTGGCACACAGCAGTTTTATCATCATATGTCGTCAGCTTACGGTTTTATCACATTCATATTTTGTTGTTGGAACAAAATATATAATTAGTGGTATATTTATAAAGAACTAATTAATGAATTCATAGAGCATTAAAGAGCTAATCTAGAGAGAAGAATTTTACCGCTAGAATAATCAAAAGGGAAACCTTACAGAGAAAAACACTGGGAGCATAATTAATTAAAGTGTACATAAACCATTTAGATACAAAAATATGTCAGTTTTACAGCATAGTGAAGTGAAGTAGCAATATATTGTGCCTCACCTGGTTCCTCCAAACAGGATGATTCGATCTCCAACCATACAACAGCACTGTCGTCTCCGCGGACATGGGCCTTTCCCCTTTGGTTCTACCTTCTCCCAGGAAAAGGCTTCTGTAGTGTGTGTACACAAGACATGAACACAGTTCATACATTACACAATTATGCATAAATAATTACATTCTTGCTTTAAATAACTCAACAAAGGGATCTTTAGCACAGCAAATTTTGATGTGTGTAGACTTCATAGCAGCTGTGCAACATCTCAGTCACTTAAAGTTACATAAATCTACTAGTGCCTCCCACTGCGCCCACAGTTCATTTAGCCTCCTGCTATATTTAACCACAAACACAAGGCCCGGGGATAAGGGATGAAAAGGAGCGATGAAAGCAAGAAGACAAATCTTAACCTTCATGTGAACACAAAACTTCACATGTCAGAAATAGACACAAATCCTCTCTTCTGCTCAGCTGAAGCGCAATATGAGTGACGACGTTGAAGCTCTCTCAGTTGTTCCATATAAGGATGAACTGTGTAGTCTCGCACTCTCAGAGCCAACAGCATCACTGCATCTCTATAGCAACAGGCCATTCAGACTTTGTTGGGTAATTAGGATTAGAACTGAGCTGCTGCCATCTAGTGGACTGCAAAGCAGAGGTTTAAATGGTTAACAGCAGGTCCCAGGGTTACTCAGTACAAGCCTCTCCAGCTGGACACAAACAATCATACCTAGTACCTTGTCCATAAATACCCTGTGGTGTGCTATAAATGGAAGACTAACTGTTATGATACACTAGGGCTGCTTGATTATGGCAAAAATCATAATCAAGATTATTTTGGTCAATCTGAGATATATAATTATTGAACACGATCAGTCATTGCCTTTAAAAACATCATGCATATTATTATTATTTATTAAAAAAATGTCTTTTTAACAGTGGATTACCTGGAACTTTAAATATAATTCAACTGAAAAACAAAAAATAAATGTCTTATTAATAATAGAAAATAAAGTTTAATTTGTATATAAAATATAAGAAAGGATTGCTGAGAAAAGTCCTTTCTTGCCACTCCAATCATCAGTACTGTAACAGGGCAGACAGATTGGGCTTTGGCAAGTGATGGCTCACTTGACTGCAGTAAACTGGGCTAAACATGCCACAGCCTGGCTGAGGGTGAGACTGGGCTTTTAAGGAAGGGAGAAATGTGCACTGGGGTTTATAACACAAGACAAAACGAGAGCATCATTGAGAAAGAGAATGCAGCACAATATTCACTGTATCTCGATTATCTTGTTTTTATGATCGTTGGAAACCAAAACTGAAAATAAAATTCAATCAATTCGCCCAGCCCCATGATACACATTCTGTTTATGCCTCCTTTTGTTACTATTATTACAGTACACCTCAGCTTATTAATGACTATCATAAAAACAGACAGGAACAGGTAGAAAATAGGCCACAGTCCAACTTTTAATTTAGTTTAGTTGTATTAACTAATGCACTAGTGTTGGTTGGTAAATTCAAAACCTTGATTTCTTTGTCAATACGAAGGTAATCAACATATAGTTAGTTCAACACCATATCGGAGACTATATTTACAATGAATATATTCCCACGTGTGTTGCTTCCACTGTGACAACAATGCTTTGTTTGGAACAAGAGCACAAAGGTTTCTTTTGGAAAACATTTAAACTGACTTGAAAATAAATCTGGCAACATTTGTAAGAGCAGACAAGGCCTCCAGAGACTGAATTATTGTCTGTTTTTCATCTGTGTGTTTCTGGCAAAAAGACAGGGCATCTGTGCTTTACTCTCGGCATAGTGAACAGGGAGCAGCCAGCCACTATCACGAGACTGACAATGATGCAATAAGGGAGGAGAGGATTGTCTACATGGCTCCCTACAGAAGAACAAGGAGGAAAGTGGGTCAGCACAAACTACCACTGCCAATGCTGCATTTTCTCTATAGAGGTAAACAATAATCACTGCAGTGAGATTGAAAACACAATTACTATGCACTAGGCAAAGAAAAGCTATCAGACAGGACACAATTAGCAGCAGTGCTTCACAGCTAGATAACTTGTTTTCCCAGTCTGGCATATATAAATAGTGAATCACCTGGATTGAATTTCCAGAGATCGTTGAAGTGCCGGTCGAGGTGGGCATTGTATCCTCCAAATATATACAGCTCTCCATTGTAGGAAACTAAACACAAAAAGGAAAATGAAAAAAATGAAACAATTTTTTATGGTCTATCATGCAGATCAATGACATTTGCAGCACAGTAAATGGAACCATGTGAAGCAGTTAAATTAGCTGGTTTTGTTTAATCGGACAATGTGGGCAAAGAAATGCAATCTGATGTTCAGACTTTACAAACAATAAAAAATAAACTGTGCTTGAGAATGAAAGGGAGAAAGGTCACATTGGAAAAATGACTGCAGTTTGTACACTACTGAATCACAACGGAAAGAAAACTCAAAATGCCTCCATGAGTTCTTCCTCTTAAAAACATCTAATTTTTCATATTTTTAAGAGAATCACACAGCATGTGAGTTTAATGCCAGATCATTACCCTCACTAAGTTAAAAGGATGAGAAATTTCCTAACACAGAGTTTATTCACACTTATTGTTCTTGTATTGAGCCTACAATTCTCATCTCTAAATGAATTATGGGTTAAATCCTTATCCTATGCGAGAATACTTCCGAATAAAATAAACTTGGGTTACTGATCTACTAAAACACAATGTAAGCATTTAAAAGTAACCATCACAAATATGTTCATCATACTGATTTTGTGTGTGTGTGTGTTCTTACAGGCTGAATGACTCCTGCGTCCCTCTGGCAATGGCTGTGTTGAAGGGGTGCTCAGCCAGCAGTTGGTCTCTGTGTCGAACACTTTGATCTTGTTGCAGTAGATCTCATTGGTGGAGTGGAAGGGACCGAAGCGGTCCGCTCGCCCTCCAAACACAAACATCTTTGTCCCGATGATAGTGGCTGAGTGGAAGTCCCTCCAGCGTGCCGGAGTACCCTGTGAAGACAAGACCAGCAGAGGATACTTTCACACTCTATAAAGTCTCAGTGGAGAGACAGAACATAAAGCTACTCAGGACAGAAAGCAAGGACACTGAAAATAACCTACATACTTACTATTATTCTTGCATAACCTGAACTACACCTCACATTCTAGTCCAAAGCTCTGCTATGTCCCCCAACTTTATGTGCTCATCATAACCCTGGGTGTAAGGCTTCATTTTCACACTAGCAAAGATGAGGCAGCACGTTTGGATAAACAGCACCACCTAGTGGATTAAGTTATCAACCACAAAGGCACATTAAATCCAAATCTCTTTAGGCTCCACCAGCCTTTCAAAACTAATGCACAGTAAAAGGGACATTGCATAAAATAAAGTATGAACCAGTCTCAGAATAATAGTGCAGCTGATACTGTCTGGGGTTATTCAAGAACCATGAATAAAAAACAAACACCTCTGAATGAAACTGTGCCAAACAAAGGCAACCCTCTATCCCCTTTGCATTGAGCTGTCCTATAGCAGTGCCCACATGCCCTCCTTTCCAGAATGCGCCGCCATTGTTTTCTACAAATCCTATGCAGGCAAGCAAGCGAAATCTTGTAACAAAATAAAATTATTCAATATATTATATTATACAAATAACAATAAAGTTCAAAATGACCAGCTGAATAAGAATAAAATAACTAATTTTAAATATTTAAAATCAAGTGCAGTAACAATCAAAATTTAAAACGAGGTCAACTTTACAGAAAACAGGTTTTGAGTGAAGGCACAGCAGGTCGTTTTGGTTTCTAAAAGGAAATCAAGTGTGACAACACACAGTCACATGCACAACTAAATCTGTAAGCACCACGCTGTAATCTCCTTGATGGCAAAATATTATCAGTTAGGAACTAAAACAAGGGACTGGTGGAGCGAGTCCCTCCTCCACCAGTCACCATCGGGACGGTGTCTATGTCTAAAATATTCTTTACAAGAGTTTATCACATGAGCAGGTTGACTGCACACAAACACAAATGGCATTTCCCAAAAGGGGAGTGTATATAATCCTCTGTGAGGCTTTTTGTACTTGGCCACCTCCCAGAGAGCTGCATTACATTGCAGTGCCTTTGTATCCAGCCAATCTGACCACTGAGCACTTGTGTAGCAGTACTGCCAACCCCAGTAATAACCAGTGGTTTGTGGATTTCCAGCAGCGCTTTGAATGTAACTGAGTATGTTGCCAGTGCATTCTATCTTTGTGTTTTGTTGACTGAGTGCTTTGTATCCACTTTCATTTGGACTTGAACAATCAACACAAGAAATTCTCTGCACAGGAAGAACTAAATAAAAATATATGAGTATTTTTAGTATTTACAACGGGTGGTTTTAACTCACTCTGGCATTAATTAATGACCAAACCATGGTGGTGGTGTCCAGCTTGTGGATGTCATTAGAGAAGCAGTCCGCCTAAGAAAACAGCAGAGGAGATGAATTAAATCATGTTTTAATGTTCAGAGAGTGAGTCCCACAGTGAAGAGTGATGAAGACTCACCAGCTGCTCGTATCCTCCAAATATATACATTGCCTTCACCAGGACGCAGGCTGAGTGGCCGTCCCTTGCCCCAGGAACAGTCCCTGAAATCTTGGGTGTGAACCATCTGTGGGTATCTGTGCAGCAGGATGAGTTTATATTAACTCTAAGTACTCTTGTGAGAGACCTCTCTTCTCATTTTACAACACTTTAACACTTGAGTCATGTGCAACAGAAAACTATCATAGTATAAGCAGGTGCTGCAGCTTCTTGAAGTACAAACAGTTTTCTTCTCCTTTTGCTATCATGACCTCAACATCAAAGAGGTGCATCTCAAAGGAAATAGTGAATTTAGATGTTAGTTAGATGCAGGTCTACTTACTGATATCAAAGGCATAAAGCACATTGCAGGCCCCCTCTGTGTCATTACGCCCACCCCAGAGGTAGATGATATCATCCAGCAGCACAGCTGTGTGGCCATAACGCATATATGGCACTTCACGGGCACGTTCATGTCCTCCCGTCCTAACTGGAGGCAACTTCATCCAGCGCAGAGACACTGAAGTACAAAACAGTCAAGAAAGGTATACTCATTCAACGCATGGCTGAAAAGTAACTTAGAACTTGTGTTTGTGCATGTTTTACAAATGACAACAATATAAAGGCGGGAACATTTTGTCAGAAATTATGAGAAAATATACTGACAATATGTACTTAAGACAAGCCTCAATTCCAAAGTAAAGTGAACTACACAACATACTGCAGACAACCATAACCTAATTTTCAGATTGTCAAGATCAAGATAAGTTTTGGAAAAAAGCCATGACAAGATGCGAAACATCTGGATTAAATCCAAACATCTTATTTTCAAGTTCACTTTTAACTTATTTTGAGAGGTTTAAAACAGAGGTTGACATGTTAAGTGTGTGAAAAGATAGACAAGTAAAGAAAAAATGAAAGAATCAAAGGACTATAAAAAGACAAGAGGCACTGCTGTAAAACAGACATCAAAGACAAGGAGCACAAAACAAGTGACGAGATAAAATACTGCAACAATGGCTTAGGTGGTCCCGTTTCCATTTCAATCAGCCAAAGGCGTCTTTCTCAAGGTTTGGGTCTACAGATCTTTTCATGGCATAGAAACAGCACATAGGCTCGAGCTACTCTTAGAAATTGTAAAGCCCTAAAGCAGGTGGCTGACCACACAGAAGAAAAAAATATATATAAAATGGATTACGAGAAAGATAAGGGAGCACTTTTACAAAAGTTAGAGTAGCACATTTAAAGAAAACACCTGTGTTAGTGTGATGACAACGGAAAAACAAATAACAGAAAATAAACCGCAACGGAAAGCTTGGTTTTTAATTGCCAGCTGCAATGAGTTACTGTTAAAATGGTGAAGGCTCAGCAAAGTCTAAGACACTTCACAAGTATTTTCCTGCTTCTGTTACAGAAAAAACATAAAGGCATTAAAGGAGAATGCCTTTTTACCTACTTTGGAAACAAATAATTTGAGTAAAAACAGAAACCTACAGTAGACAAGTATGAATTTAAGCCATTTTACATAAATATATAAAGATATATTAGGATTCCAGTGTGGCCTGATGTAAAACACCTTTCATTGACAAGTCAGAGTGCTCTTGAGACCTGAAAAATAGATTATTTTTTGATTTACTGATGTGGTTTTCCAAGTGATGAAATTGCAAAAGGGACTGAACAACTGACTTCCCACAACAGCTGCACTGACAAGATAAACAGCTGAAAAGAAGACATTATTTTAAGAATTCATACGCCTAAATTCTAACATTTTCCACAAACTTTACAACCATTTGACTAATATAGATGTAAGCTCCCCACCTACCTGTGTTAAAGACATGCACATCAATCTGTCGGAGCGTCTCGTAGTCCTCCCCAGAGCAGTAGCCTCCAAAGGAGTACACCTTGTGCCCCACCGCCACAGCAGCATGGTTGACTCTCCGCGGCCCTCCTTCTAGGTGCACCGACCAGCGCAACATTCCACGCGCAAGCACCTCTGTGACTGCCAGTCCTTAGACCATCACTTTGTTGCCCGCTTGGATCCCATCAAGCCAACACCATTGAAACCTGTGATCACAACAACAAGGGGAGTCGCACTTTGCTTAGGAGCGCAGTGGGGCAAACAAGTAGTGGCAATTGTGGACAACACAAAGGGGAACTGTTTGTCCTCTGCGACTAAGAGTTGCTCAGCTTTGCTGTTGCTGACAGGCTCAAAAGCCCCTGCATTATCTAAGCTGGGAGAGTATTTTAAGAAGTGATTAGACCCACACGTACCACTCCTCTTTCTTTCTGTTCACTCTCATCCCTGTACCCTCCCACTGCACTATAAATGTATAGCAAATATAGAATAATATAAATAAATATGTACCCTTTTGGGCAATATTACATCATATTACTACTTCATCAATATTATTGCCCACAAACTGCTGCAGTAATCTTTCAACAATAATGAACTCCTATTAGTTAAGTGAGGTGTTATAAAATGAGTGTGTCTCTCTGCAACAATGAAGAAGTCATTTGGTTATCTTGGCCATGGTTTGCATGGCAGGAAAGTCATGCAAATCAAAAATGTATAATGAAAACAAAACACACCAAAGTAAAGCGCCTGTCCCTGCAGTTAAAAGGCAGATAGTAATTCAAAAATACTTCCAGTTCCCAACTCTAAACAACTAAAATCATTAAGAGCAAAAAAGTCCAAAGTAAGAGGTTAATATTCATCCACTATCTGCACATCTTGCAGGAAAAAAAACTTCTAAATTTCCCCAAAAAACAAGGGAACCTACCTCTTGCTAATCCATGTGTAGCCCTGCTTTTTCTGTCTCAATGACTCACTTTCCCACTGACCTCTAACCTTTGTTTGCTTTTAAAAATAACCCCCCCAGCAGACCATTTAACATGGACCTTTCTATTTCCAGATCACACATCTCTGAGGAGCAACAGGCAAACGTGAGTCTGAACTGCATTAGAGTCGTTGTTTTGAAGCTGCCACGCAAACCCAAGACCCCACCTGGAGTTCAGTGGCTCCTCAACATGCAAATACAGTTACAACGTGAAGGAGCTGCTGCTTTATCTCTGCTGCAGTAAACAGGTTTCCAGTAGTTTCCTCTACATAAATAACCAGCAGTTTTTCTTCCTGGTGTACATTTTGAGGACAGGGACATCTCTCTGAGAGCTGCTCACTTTCTCCACCCTCCTGACCCACTGATCAGGACACTGTTGATATCAGATGACTAGCAGTGGACCTCAGTGGATATGTAAACACTGAGGCTCGTTTAAAAGATGAGAAAATCGATGCTTACAGCTGCACAGATCTCGGTTGAACATGTACATTGTGGACTCGGATCGTTGATTGATCAAGCTAATCTAGAGCCGGTGACATTGAGCTGCAACACCGTTACTACAGTCCAGTCAACGCCTCGTACGCTAGCTAGCCGATGTTAGCCGTCAGACAGGAATAACACACTATCTGTCTGCCAGGGACTGATACTAACCACTAGGGTCGCTTGTCTCCCCACATCAACTTTAACAACAACAGTGTAACGTTAATAGCGTCCCCGTGTCCAGCTGTTTGATGACCAGGAGGAGAAGCTGCTGCTAGCTAGGCTGAAGCTAATCTGTGGACGCTACCTTATTTAGCTGTTAGCTAGCTAACGTGAACTGAATAAAATCGAACGGTAGCGCAGCAGCGTTTATTTCTAACCTTGGTAAAGTTGCGAACTGGTTAGTAAACAGACAGTTATATGAGCAGAGGGATAAAGCTGAACTACCTTCAGGTCTGGTCGGTTGTTGTTAGCTGGTGTTTAACAGGCAGTTGGATCCACAGACTCCCTCGTGACGTGTGGGGAGGAGAAGCGTCCGAGAGCACCCCCTGTCGGCCAGTGTCATCCTGGAGGAAAACCCTTATTCAATTTCACACTGAAACAATCGTGTGTGAACCTCTAACTTCTTCTTCTTCTTCTTCTTCTTCTTCTTCTTTTTAACTAAAACTACAGTTTATTCTAAAACTGAGATACATGTTAGTATTCATGTTTTCACACATAATGCATGAAGGGATTCTTTGCATTCCTCAGTGGGAAGTTCACCTGCGTGTTTTCAACCTGCACGACCAGATGAACCTGTTAGGGGACCAGGTGAAAATGATGCCCACCTCCCCCTCTGTGTGTTGTAGTCATACCTGTTGGCTCCTCGTTTACATTCAGTGAAGTGCAAACAGTAGCTTCATCATAAGCCCAGGAATTCAGACACCAGCCTGTGATATAAACACACTAACTGGCCCCAGGTTTGCTGTGTGTGCGTGTGTGTGTGTGTGTGTGCAGTTTGTGCATCTCTGATTTAACACAGACATATGCACCACGTCAGCACAGTATAAACTAGTCTTATTATGACTATGACTGTCTCTGACAGGGCCTCTCTACAAAACAGGGTCAGGCAAGCAGGACCCAGTCAAATTCATACTTTATTGGTGCATATTACCCAACAATTTTGCAATCAGCCCTTCTCACAGACAACATTTTTGACATATCAGGTTCAGGTACTGTTGGCTCATTGTCTTTCTGTTATGGTTCACTGGGACACTTGTATTCAATGGAGTCATTGTTAATATTGACATTTGTCTGCTTACCTAAAACCGACTGATCCAAAGTGAACCTGGGCCTTTTGGGGCCCCGGGTAGTATACGCTTGTCAGTAAGGTATAAATATGGAGTTTAACACAGTGCTTCCCACCCTGGGGGTCAGGACCTGCCCACTATAAATCTGAGCTGTCAAAGATGATGAAAGGAAAAAGAAAGAAGAAAATATATATTACAATTCACACAAAAAAAATTGGGCCAATTTTTTCATGACTTCTTTCATGCCTCTATTTTTTCTTTTGAAATACTGGGTACTTTCACATCCCCAGGCCTCTAAAAATCCTTCAAATGATGCAATCTGAGAAGTTGTGGTGGTAGAAAAACTACCTAACTACTAACTACTACATGACTTTTACATTACTTTTGGACAGTTTAATCTCTTAACTATATATCCTCTCAGAGATGCTGTCTGTTTCTTCATCATTTCCTCTAGGGAGCAGAGAGGTGCCTCATCTACGTCAAGGGGAGCAGCAGGTTGTCTTGAACATTTCTGAGAAGAGAGGAACGAGAGGTGAAGGTCACACAGTCCTTTCTTGCACAGACATGCTCTTTGTTCTAAAGGGTTACATATGGATACACACACACACGATCATTATAATGAATATAAAGATTAAATGCGTTTACTGGTAACTAATGAATATAAAGATCAATAACTTCTCATTGCATAACTAATATAAACATAAATTAATATAAAAAATAGTAACTTTCCATTATGGATGATTGTAAAATTGATAACTTTCCAAAACAAAGGAAAAATGATTGTTTGGTTAAAATTCTTATAACTCGCATCCACATTAGGGCCCTAATCTGTGATGAGGGGCCCCGAGCAGATATTGCCTCAAGTCAAAAGTTTGTGAACCAGTGTTTTAGCAGACAAAGTTAGTGAAGGAAGATGATGGAGCAAGCTGATGAATCCTCTGACCACATTGTTTACGGTTGTAGTGACCCACGTGACTGTTCCTGTCACGCCCAATAACACAACTGTAGCAGTAGATGGCGCCGTCACACACATTTTGAATCGCACATGAGGTAAGCAGGCTATCACGGACCCAAAGACATATGACTCCTGCCCAAACTGTTTTCAAGAACATGAGTCCTACCCTGGTATTATTGGTCAGATACTGTGGCCAGATGATCCTGTCGGTCTGGCTGAGGTGCTCCGTGTTGGCTGATTGCATGACAGCCGTTTATGAGGACTGGCAGAGCATGATCAGTTACCAAGCAGCATCCCTGGAAATGTCAGTCAGATTGTTTAGAAACACTTCAGCATGGTAGAAACATACCGACACAGCTGGTGTAAGGCCAGTGTGTTTAACCGCTAAATAAGTTGAACAACTTATTCCATTGTGAGATTGTGGTCAAATTGTTCCTAGGTATGAATTTGTGATATGAAGAAAAGTCCTTCATCTTGCAAGCACTACTTCCAGCTCAATGCTGTCAATAAATAAGAATGTGCTCTCAGGCAGCTTGCCTGGCTTGGAGAACAAAATAGCCTTCATCTGTGGCTCATATTGGCATGACTGACCTAATCCTGCTGCTCCAGGTAATGAGGCCAAGGATAATGTGAACAACTCTGGTGGAACTTGCTATTATGTAGCATGCCTGTCCCGTATAGTGAATTTTACTTGAACCCCTTTAACACCCTGTTTCACACGTCTAGACTGTAAATATGACACATCGTGCAGCTTGATTTTGCTACCCAGCATTAAATTATAAAGATGTGGGTTTTAGCGTGATCAACTCGCTTCCAAGAGGGAGAAGTGAAAGTAGAGCCTTGTAAAAGGATTACGGCCGAGCCATGTTTCAGCTGCCATGGATCTGCCTGTATCACTGCCCAGGTCTGGTCCACTTAGGAGGGGCTTTGATTGATTCATTGTGTGCAGGCATTCCAGCGCCGTGCCAGCTGCACGTCACGCACAATGGTCAGATTGTGCCTGGGGCTGCCCAAACGACAGCTGCCCGTGGCTGCCCCTCGGAACTCCGAAAGGTGATTACAGACCACAGACAGACACACATTGGAAAATAGGTTGTGGCACATTGCGAGGGCAGCAGAATCTAAATTTATCGTCACCAAAAAAGCGAAATGATCTAGAGCCTTGTTGCTTTTGTAGAAATGCTATAGATCTAATGTCGTCCAATGAAAATCCAGTTTTCAGTCTTGTGTTCTTTATCCGTTTGGTGTAGATGAAAAATCCTAAATAAGTTCTAACAGTCTGAGCTGGAGCTGTCTGCTCAGCAGTCCTTTCTTCTACTCTGTTACACAATTGCAGTCAGATGATGTTATTGTCTGGAAGTGGACCCAGGAATTTCTGGAAATGGCTCGGATATGTTTGTTTAAATGATCACATGTCTGGGACACAGACATGGGGTAATTGTTTTGTTTTTGAGCTATAACATGCAAACCTCATATTGCATAATGATATGTGATACAATACACCAATGTTATATTGAAGCACGCATACACCTTCCTCCATTACATCTCATGCGTGGCCTCAGTTAACAATATTGAAACGATTCTGAATATTCACCAACATAGAGAAAAGGAGTATTGATTATTCCGGAAAATTGCCATTATTTAGTATTCCAGTGGTTGATGATCTTATAAACCTTTTCCTCCTATAATGTATAAGTGGTAGTTTCAAAAAGTGAGTTTCCATCATACTTGCAACAGAGAGTCCAGCCCAGCCCAAGTCTCTGTAATCTCTTCGCAGTCCCACCCAGTCTGTTCGCCCTCCCTTCCCACCTGTCAGCATTTGCACAGATTGCGTCACCCGTCCGACCCTGCTGAGCCGCTCTTTGACACATTTGCTTAGTGGTGTGTTTTACCAACTTTATAGCCAACACATGTGGCGTCTGTCTGTTGTCATGCCTCGACATGGAGAACAGGAGTTGACCAACTGCAGCATAGCTCTGCGAGTCAACAGCAACTGCTAAAACCAACTGTTGTTCGGTATTCTCGGGCAGGCCCGGTGATGGAAGCGCTTTGCAATGCTTTGTGGCAGAGAAAAACACAGCCTCTACTTAGAAATGGCTCACTTGGTTAACCTTTTTTCTTTACCATGCCTCATAAAAGTCCTAAGTGGGCTGTTATTATGAACAGTAAAAACCAACTCCATGCAAAATAAACCAATAAATGAAAGGAAAGGGAGAAAAATGTTTGTTGATGCTGACGTGAAAAACAAGTAGTTATAGTTTAGTACAATTTTGCAGCATTATTCTTGCCTTCTCGTGTTTTACACTATAATGAACATTCTCATGAGGTTCTTCCATAGTTTCCACTTAACGTTTTTTGATTTCATCCGTCCAAAGTAAGCTAAAACAGTGTTTCTGTAGTGGTGGTGTTGTTGCCTCAAAAAATGGAAATACTCTGTCTTTTTAAATTCTTTACCGTCATAATATGAAATACTACTACAAAAACATTTAGCAGCTAAGGCCAGCACATTACTACATCATGCAGAGATATTCCCCGGATGTTTTAACGTACTGATTTGACTTCCGCTATGGCTGGATTAGGTCAGCGGCGTTAAGCAGTCCAGAATGATGTCATAGAGCATGATCTAACTCTGTGGCCAGATGATTGAATCATACATTTTCCTTTAATTTGGGGGTTATTAAATGAACAGAGCTCCTCTCTGTGAGTTTCGAAAAGAAGACGATTGGTATTCGCCTTAGGTCATTTTCTCACTTATGGTTCATTTGAATTGCTCTGAATTAGGAGTAAAATTAGTACTTTGTAGCAGCTTTTTTTATTGCTTAGGCTATGTTTCCAATTACCAATTAACCAAAAAAGCCATATTTTATAAGCAAAGTCATGTGGCCATGCAGGGAGGCCAGTTATTGGATAAAGCTTAAAATCCTAAACAGATGAGTGATTTAATAGAGTATTATCATTTCCACTCAGGTCATAAAACATGCAAAACGCCTGGGCAGCAGTCAGGATTGGTGAGAGTAGGTTCAAACCTTTCTGACAGCTCTGTAGAGGGGAGGCTAAGAAAGTATGATGCAAAATAGAATTCTATTATATTGCAGTTTTAATTTGATCATTGATTATTCCTGCAATGTGATGTGTGATTCTCTGAGAATTGTGGCGAGTTCAGTTTGGTGCAAAGTACAAACTTTACTGCAAAGTTGAGTGTTTGCTGAGCTTCATTAAATCTGTGGCTTGTTCTTCTCTTTGGAGGCTGCAGAGAATGCTCCCATTAGAAAGACCAGGGTGCTGTTTTTAGTGTTTGTGGTGATTTTGTTTGTTTGTTTGTGGGCTCTCTCACCTCCTCAAATAAAAGCAAATTAAGGGTAGGAAATGCCCCTGGTTTCAATTCAACTGCACAACACAGGGCAGGTGTGAAAGTGCACTTAAATCTCACTCGGAGGCTAAAAAAGGTTGTTTCCCTGCATGTTTGCCTCACTCCATTCTCCCACGACTGTTTTACTCTGTGTGTTTTTTGTGCTATTGACGCAGCTTCTTTTTTCTCTGCATGATAGTGATACTGATATTTATGACCACCACAAACTGTGGGATTTAATAATTACCATTCCACGGGCTCTTTCAGATTGACTGCAACAGGAGACACAACTGGCAGCAAGAAGTATTTTCATCTGAACCACTTTAATTATGTGCTTCACTTTCTATTTTTGCCCCAAGAGAGCCCCACCTCACCCCCTCCCTCCCCCACACAGTTGGGACAGTTGTTTCATAGATTGCACAGCACCTGTTTTAAACCCAATTGTTATCCCATGCCCTATGTGAAGACGCTCGCACCTGCTCCCATCATCCCCATATGATGCTTGAGTAAAGTTTGATGCTCTCTGTATTTCAATGCCATTCATGAACATATCTCCGACCTGGAATGTGCGAAACACTGTTCGGTCACATGACATGCTCTCTCTTTCAAGCAACCTTGGTCTAAAAAGTCATGTGCTTTTCATAATCCAGACATGTACAACAGCCTCGAGCCAAAAGAGACAACCATCCTGGGTCAGTGAGCATCATTAACAACAGCTCTGCAGGGAGGTGAGGGTTATTTGAAAGTGAAATGTAAATCAGTATGTTATGAAACCACAAAGTGAGCCTCCCAGTTTTCTCTTTTGAGGCACCGGAGATGTTCATCCTCACAAATGAGTGACTTAACTTTCCAAAATTATGTAACGCCTAAATTCCATTTTGCTTGTTATTTGTTGCAAATTGTCATTGTATAATGGAGACAAATGTTGATCTGTCACTCAGTTCTATTTGTAAAAGTATACCGCTGTTGTCAGGGTGTTTGTTATGGTGTCAGCCATGCATAGCTCCGCCTGGTGTCAGCAATGAGCTCATCCATTCCACTAACAGGAGGTGACACGAGTGAGGCAATAGCAATAACGCAGAGCTTTCAGGTAGGTGCAGCTTGTTGTGTAAAGCCCTCGAGGCCACCTTGTGTGTCAAAGCAGAAACAAAAAAATCACACTGGCCTGTCCTGTATTGAATCCAGACACTTTGAGGTGAAGTTTAACGATGTCTCTGTAGCGAGATAAAATGAGCATTGACCCCACTGCGTTTCAAAAAAGGTTAAAGAACATCTGTGAAAGTTTTTCCAAGTTGTCTGTGTATTTATTGGTATTTTCTTATTTACCTCCAATTAGAAAATGACAGAGAAGAATTACCTCAACTGAAACATTAAACTAATCTGTAACGCAATAGTGGTGTTCAAAAATGACTCAAGATGTACTTTGGCTTAACTATATTTTTCCATTTGCCTGAAGGACTCATATGAAACAGTTTTCTTTTTCTTCTTCTGTTTCTCTTTTGAGGATTTGTGCATCAGGATTACAGAGCAGATCCATTAAATGTCTGGACTTGTAAATTTAAGTTTAAATTTAAATGCACATATGTAAGTTCACCTCTTTCTGCATTCAAAATGTTTAACAAGCCTCTGCACTTGGCAACACCCTGCGATTCAGATGTCAAGCACACAGGCAGGCAATATACTCCAGGCAGGCTGCATGACATGATTAAAGTTCCTGTATGTGATTAATAAATCACACCGCCAGGTCAACAAAGCTTCCAAATAAAGGCTTGAAGGCACCCAACCTGCCGCTGGAATGACATCAGAGGTCAAATGTCAAGCCTCCCTCTCACGGTGATTGATACTTGTGGAGAGGGCAAAAATAAGGTACAGCTTTTTTCAGTTATTCAACCTTTGATATGGGGAAAATTGCTTCCTGCTGCCGGAGCACGGTTGCCATGTGGACCTATGATGTCACATGATGGAGTGACCTCATCCCGCCGTTCAGCCGAGCGGGACTGCCACCTGAGGGTGGCTTCAAATTGCACTCAGAGAAAAGTACAATCAAGGCCTATATGACACAGTGCGTCCCTGCTTAATGTGCTTCCAACACTGGAGCATTGCTCTGCAGCATCGAGAAGGTGAACTGCTTTCTATGCAGCTTTATTTTATTAGACTCATTTTCACAGCGACAATGCCAGCATGCTGATATTTGGCAGGTTTATACTATATCTAAATCTTAGTTTAGTGTGTAACCATGCCGACATTTGCTAATTAGCACTAAAAACAAAGCCCAGCTGAGGCTGATGGAAAAGTATGACATCATAATACAAAGTACTGTAATTTTCTTTTTTAACTAAATATGATGCTAGATAAAAAGTTAAGGGCTCTCAAGGTTATTATAATTCATCCTCAGGAGAACATGAATTACTGAACCACATTTCACGGCAATCCATCCAATGGTTGTTGAGACATTTCACTAGATACCAAAAACCTCATGATGGTGATAGAAGTCAGTAGGATCAATTCACTGGGGACAATGAATGTCTGCACAAAATTTCATGACACTCCCTCCAACAGTTATTGAGATCTTTCAGTCTGAAACAAAGTGGTGGATACATATACAGACCAGGCATCTCACAAGCATGGCTGTAAATTAAATGTATTTTATCAATTCCAAAATGTCTCTAGTGCAGCCAAGAAAAATCAATCCATTCCCAGTGACCCTTATACTTGTTGAGAACAAATGGTCCCATGCATGTCAATCTGTCATCAACTGGCCTCCAGTCCAGAAGTAGAAACACAAACTAACTGTGAAGTGGATACATTTGATCATCTGCAAATTTCTTCACTGATCTGTTCATGGACTTGCTTTGCAAGCCTGAATGTTGACTTTTGGATTATCATCTTTTTTAAGAGCCAGAATCTTTGACGTTCATCAGATCAAAATCAGTTTTCCCAACTTGCGCTGCCTGATTTCTCTAACGCCGTGGCCAATTGTTCTGGTAGGACAAGAAACTCATTAAGGAGGTCTGAGTCAAAACAAAGGCCCTCTTGTCTCTGACTCCTGACTTATACTTCTAACATACTTACTGACACGGGTCAAAGACACTGTTCCTACTCATGATACCACCCTGCTGCCAAAGTTGGAAGCTGAATAGAACAAATATTGCATGTTTGCATGGAGGAATGCTGCAAGAGGACGCAGGAGATCATTGTATTGTTGATTGATACAGTATTTAGGAACATGTTTAACATAGAGGCCTTGTTTCTTGGAACAATGCCTCTACAGTCTAATACATTAAAAAATACATGCGTCACGGCAGACAGTTGAGATTCATTGCCCCTGCATGCCTATTTCTGCCGTGTGACAAACCCACGCTCCGTCTTTCCAAACAATGAGTACCGGCTGACTAAGATGGCATTTTATTGCGTGTGATGTCATCTGGTGCTCGAGCTGGCTCGGGCTCTTCATGGCTGCGATAAGAGTGGACATGTTCAGAAGAAAACGTGTGAAACAGGACTCCCAGGGTGAAGAGCCGCAGGTGTGTGTGAGTGTCAGCCGATAAGCATGCAGTCTCGTAAGGTCAAATATAGCTTCAGGTGAGCGTCAAAATTGGGTGTCACGAGCATCTCAGTATTAAATGAGTGATTAAAGGGCTTGTGATGCTTCAGCTGACAAGTTCCAAGGCTGCAGCTTTAAGAGGATTTGATTGGAGGTTATGTCATGAACTGTGCTGCAACCCGTTCAACGCCGGGGTGAAGCTTCAAGAGACCCATGAGGACATGTAGTAAATGCTGAAGATGTGGCTTTCGTAATCTGTTTATTTTTCCATTTGTCCATAAACTGCAGCTGTCATGTTGTTCTGTTCAAGCACAAATCATTTCAATGTTAGTGCTGTGCATTAGCTTCAGCGGCTGAAGCACAAAAGCCCACAGGCGAGCCATCTGAGAGAGGCTGGGTCATTGTCAAGATGTGGGTTCAGACTCGTGAGCTAAGAACAAAGGAATTTAAAGCTATTTAGATCAACTGATAGGAATTAATACAAATATATGACTTCACAATTTCATTGGCATTATTCCTCCACCTTCTTCTAGCGTGTGTTTCATTGTCAGTCACAACTTTCTCTTTAGTCTCTAAAAATTAAAAAAAGTATACATGGTATAGATATGCTCATGCTGCTTTGAAACTTTGCTGACTTTTAATTATGAGGTAGTCTGTCCATGCTCTGCTTGTAAAAACTTAAAAGTAAGATGTTGGGACATGGGAGAAATGATTACATTTTGGTGGTGATCCAGGCCTGGCATCCAACATTTAATACAGTTTCAGCCATAACAATAAAACTAATGAACAGAGACTTGATTCTAATGACTTAAGAGGTAGGTTTTAGTTCATATTTAATTGATTGATTTTTTGTGTAATATTAAGCTGGAAAATAGTCCAGTCTTGCTTAGATCTCTCTGGGTGCTGTCTAGATACTGAGAAGCTCGGGCCAAGCATGCCTGACATAACACGTCAAGTAAGTATTTTCATTTTTTTTTATTCCTTTCATATCAACCATTTTTATAACTTTTTCTTTTTTGATCACGATCCAGAGCGAAAACTGAATCTTATCTGTACTGAAACTTGACCGGCAGGCCGATCATGCCTTTGAGATGACATACACCGAGTGGAAAAGTACAGACCCCCTCTAGCTCCCATGCATATTCTCTCCTCCGCCGCAGCTATCACTCTCCTTTCATGCGGGCAGCCTCGGTGACATCACCCCTTGAACAAGCTTTCCAAGACGTATTTACTGACTCTAATAAAATGGAAGAAGTCTAACAAGGGTGATCACCAACCAGGACCTGTGGTGAGAAAGCCATCAGGACTTTATTATCATCCTGGGAGGCAATGATATCAGCCATCAGGCCAGAACCAGCTTGTCTTTAACAGCCATCATCAAAGATGCACATAAAGGAAGATGGCACAAATAAAAAGCTTTCAGATCGAGGTTGAGGTTTAAATTATTTGTAAAAGGATGTGGGCTGAACAGTTAAGCATTACGCACAAGATGTGAACGAGAGCTGTGGGGAAGAAGGACTTCCAGGGTAAACAACATAAGGAAGGTGTTACAGTAGCCTAATCTGACTCGGTCGGCAGAGGTGGGACACCTGGTTCAAATCTAATCTGACAGTGACTGTGAGCAAACAACTTTCCATCCTTTATAAATGTTTACAGGCTAAGTGGAAAACAGGGGTTTTATACACACTCATAGACTTCAGTTCAAAGGTTAAAGAAGGAATTTTCATACATTTGGTTAAAATTCTTGCACTTATCTGAATCAGATATTATTATTTAAAGTCAACTTTAACATATTTTACATGATGCTGTGCAATGTGTCTTGTTCATAATGTTTGTAGAAACTTGATTGAAAGATGAGAACACTGATACTCCTCTGATATCTGTGCTTTAAGTACTGAGCTGAGCTGATCCTCTCATCTGACTCTCGGCAAAAAAGCAGATGACTCCACTAAGTGTCATTCTCAAAATGTCAATTAGTCCTTTAACAAGCTTTGAGAAACTTCTAAGAAATTCTGTGTTGTGTCACATTTGTGTTACAGTGTGTCTTCTGTTGAATTTTAATGTGTGTGTAGCTAAAGTGAAGGATTGCCGACGTGCGATTTTTCCCATTTGAAAATATGAAAGCTTTCTTCCAACATAAGAAGCTTCATGTATAGACATCTGGAAGTTCTGCACGTTATGTAACAACTGAAAATGGTAAGCAGCTAAGTAAAAAAACTACAGTAATAATAATTCCTCCTGATTGTGTTATTTCTAGGAGACATCAAACAGCACTCTCTGTTCAACGTGTAGACCTAAACTGATCCATTTTATATTTTGATGTAAATGCTAAACTGTTTAAGTTTCTTTAATGACGTAAATTGTAATGGATTTTTTTTTAAAAACGTGACAAATGAGTCTAACTTAAAAATAATCCACATTTCCAAATGTTCCAGTTGAACCCAACCAAACATTTGGCATGTGTTGGTGTCAGAGTCACACAGTGTACCCGCTGCATGCATAAATCGCACACTTTCAGAACCACTCACCCGGCAATATGAGGAAATGGCATTTTAAAGTCAGCCAAACCCCTTGAACTCCACCCATCCAGCCTTCTGTGAACACCACCCAGCCCGCGCAGAATTTATCTCTGATTTCAAGCTGCAACACATTAAATCTCTTCCTTAGATGACTTCATCATGAAACCAGAGCTCTTTTAAAAGCATAATTAACCATGTCGGCTCCGGGGCCACCTCTGTCATATGGAGCCCTGCTGAGTGACTGCTGTTTAACACTGGAGGCATGAGGGCAGATGAATAAATTCATTTAATGTTTGTGTCTAAATGTTATGTAATTCTACTATATGGATGATATATTTTGTAGCATGCAGTTATTTCAATTTGATCTTTCTGGCTGGGTTTTGTTCTAAGTGGCTGAACTGCCTCTGGGAGCCATTGGACCAGGTGCTGGGGTCAAATCAGAGGGCAGCAGAGTGAAGAGTGAGAGTTCCTTTTTTGGGAAAGCTTTCACCGGTGTGAGCAGATTCTCCCCTCAGCGCCCTCCAAATATTTTCTCTGCTGTCTGCTCTCCTCAGTAATCCCCGCTCCCCCGACATACGCACGCCACCCCTGCCATTCCGATCAGTCAGGCCAACATGTGCTCTACTGAACCCCAGCCATCAAGGAGCGGCGGGGGGTCATCATCTGCTTGACTTGTTATTTGCCCCCCCCCCCCACACACACACACTCACACCCACACTTGTCATGCCAGCAGCTCTGAGGTTTAAGGAGCATAGCGACAGGGCTGCTCTGTTCCATTCAGCTGAAACCTGTGTGACAACTGCTCCTCGCTGATGTGGAAAGAGGAGGCTCGGACCTGAGGGGAGCACTTTCACTCCTGGACAGACGACGCTCACACGACTCTCTGAAGCCCTCAGATTTAACCTGGATTTTTTAAAAACCTGCTAAGACTTTTTTTTGTGTGTGTGCTGGAACAGAGCAGCAACACCTCAGGGCTGAATCTGTTCCTTCAAGGTAGAGGTAAGGTAGAAGAAGTGTGTGTGTGTGTGTGTGTGTGTGTGTTTCAGCTGAGGATATTACCTCATAGAGGATAAGCTGTGATTGAAGAGGTCTGACAGAGGTCTCTCCCTCTGACTCCATTACTCCTCGCCTCTTATCTGAGCAGGTTTTCTGTTCGAGTTCAGAGGGGAAGTTTTGACAGCCAGGCTTTACAGCCCCCTCTCTCTGCTCTGTCGCTCCTGACAGAGAGAACGAGAGAGAGAGAGAGGAGAGAGGTGGTGACTTCATCCCCTCTCTTAACCAACCCTCCTCTTTCCCCCTCCTTTTTTTTTCATTTTTTTTTTTTTTTGCGCTGCACAGTCAGGCAGCATGCCAGCAGTTTTCATCTTGCTGCGGTCCCTGGTTATCAGGCTCCTCAGTAGCAGACTGGCAGGCTCAGTGGCACAGTTCCTCAGGAGAAGCCTCTCTACTGGCGCTGCCCACCTTGGCACTGCGCTGCGCCACGTCTGGGACCGCATTCGATCCCAGGAGTCCAAGGAAGCCGTCCTGGGCTGCGTGCTGTGCATTCTCAACATGCACAAGAAGACCGAGAACTGAGCTCTCCCTCCACTTTCTGTTCAACCCTCCACTTGAACACAGACTGGACAAGCTGAACTGGTGAGTGAGCAGAGTGTAGGTACAAAGGAATGTGACTTTTTTTTTTTTTTTTTCAATGCCCATTTGGACTTGGATTTTGTTTTCCTAACTGGACACCGGCGATGTCTGAAAGCATAGTGAGGAAGGTCCAGCCCTTCACCATTGGGACGAGGCTGTCAGTCCCAGCTGTGCCAAAATGCCAGGACTTTACTCAGAGTTATCTGCAGAGCCAGAGTCTGGACAACTGCTCTCTCCAGCACAACCTGAACTCGCTCTACCTCAGTCGATCCCAGGTCTGCGCACATGGCCCCTGTCTCGTCTCGCCCATCGTTAAGCAGGTAGCCAAACACAAACAGGAGGACATGGCGGCCGAGGACCACCTGAACCAGAACGTTTCCTCTCCCTCCGCTGTGTCCAGATCCATCAAGAAGATCACGATCTCTGGGAGCAGAGACAGGTCAGAGAGCGAGGTGTCAGCGGGGTCGGCGCAGCTTTCATTCACAGGGTCGCCATCTGAAAACAACAACAACAACAACAACAACGTCAGCAGCACATCAGACCCACATCTGCCCAGGATTGTAGGTGTGAGCTGTGAGAACAAGCCCAGTTCTCACTTCAAGGTACAGGACACACTTTACTCATGCACACATGCAAATGTAATGACCAAGGAAATAACAAATATCACACACAGAGGTGGGATTTGTTTTACTATTGCAGCAGAATTAAAGGCACTTTTTGGAAGAAAAATAAAAACATTGAATCTAAATAATTATTAATATTTTAACTTTACCCTACATAAGTTCATGTAAATACTCATAAGATAGTAATTGAAATATTAAAATATTTGGGATTTTTGAGCAATGGTTTTTACGATACAATGTTTGACAAATGTATCCCAACAAAATGTAAAATCTTATAGTTATGTGTTGAGATATTTGATTTAATGAGACAAAATCCTGATTTTTAAAAATTGTTTTATTATTGTTGGGTTGTTTTGTTTTTTTGCCTGCCACAACATCCTATCATCCTGTCCAGCTTGTTCTGCTCATTAACAGCTTATTCCGAGCACTGCAGGCTGCTTATCTTGTCTGAATGTTTTAGGTTTTACTCAGAAAAGACGCCAGTGATGAATTTCAGCCTCAACAGGGACAAACCAGGCTGAAACTGAATGGAGAGAAAACTGTCCAACAGGTAACAAGATTCCTGATTAAAAAAATGACTTTTTCTATTGCAGTAAATATAAGTTGAATTGAAAAAGCTTATGAGCATCATATTCAGTCTAAAATAATGTCTTGATATTGGGTGTGCTGTTGTTCACAATGATGCTATTTTTCCCAACCTCATTCAGACTGTAGGAAAACAGTTGTTGTGTTGTGAGGCAGTGGGGTCTTTAAACGCAGCTGTGGAGTTCATGAATCTCTTGGAGTTTAGGAAGTGAAGTCATGGACTGTGTTCGCCAAACTTAAACAGTCTATTATATTATACATTTGGAGCAAAGTTACACAGAGGTGGAAAACGAGTTATGGGAGCAACGTGTCTTTGAACGCCATACAAGTAGTCTGTTGTTTCCTCTTGTTTGGCTCTGATCTATTTGAGAAACCGTCTACAGGGGAAGCACAGTGTATACATATTGTAGGATAGTGTTTAAAGTCAATGGGCTGTTGGATGTGGCGTGTTTCTCGTTGAAGTCATCGGCGTGTGTTGTGGATGAAGTGCTCTGTTACAGCAGACCCTGGTGAGGCAGGGCTCACTGGAAAACATGAGGTCAGGGAAGATGTTAACAAAAGAAAAAGGCTCGCTGAAGTCCTCATGGAGGCTGGTTAGAATAACACACTGACACAGCAATGGCCTCATTTCCCCTTTAAGGAGAAAAAAAACTTACAGCACTCATCTGAATCACCTTTTATTCTGTAACCAGAACAATACTTTACTTTTCCTCCTCTTGTATATTATTCACACAGATGGCCAAAAATTATAATTACATGTGAGAAGGTGGTGTTACCTGCTCAGGTATGAGAGAGCGAACATGATCTACCAAAGTCCCTTAAAGGTGATATGTTTACATGTGAGGCTGACAGTAAAAAACGTCAGACATTCAAGGATCTGTCCGTTCCTGCTTCCTTCATGTGCCCAGATGTTTCCTGATTGGAGAGCAGCAGGAACGCTCGTCCATTAGTGAAGCTGTGCCAGTCGTGCTCATTTCATCTCCTGTAGTGCTGACAGTAGGTTTTTGTTAAGAGGGACCTGGGGGCCAGTCGGACACAAGTTTGTAATGTCTCAGGATGGTAAAAAACAAAGGTGTTATTAACTCGAATGGACACTTAAGCATCCCCCCATTTTGAGGCGATTATAGCCGGAGAGCTGCAGCTTCTTCTTAGAGGTTTTCTCATGTGGTGTTCAGGTTTTACCCACTTAAAAAGTCTAATGTTGTTGTCTGGCATAATGTTTTCAACACGTTCTTGTCTGTGTCGTGTGCTCACACAGATTTCAGTGCCTGATTCGCAGAAGAAAGAAAGTCACCTCCACACACAGAACGAAGCATCTGCAGCTGTTACGTCCCAGAGCGACTGCTTCACTCAGCGCAACTCGCTCTTCAACAAGGAAGTGCTGCAGGTAAAAATGAAGAGTGCATATGCAACATCAACAACATGGGTATCAACGGTCTGTCGTGGACCATCAGCGATCAGAGTCTGAACTCCTGCTCACGAAAAGCTGCATTTTTCTTCTACTTTTCTGTGTTCCCTCATATATTTGGAAACTAATAAAATGTTTGAGGCGGGTGCGCTTTTTCCATTCCACTTTTCCAGAATATATGCAGATGGAGATGTTTTAAAGGTGGGGGTGAGTCATTCTAATCCAATAGACTTTTTGTCAAATTCAGTGAATATCTCCTCACGGTCCACCAGCTGTCTGATCTGTGTGTGCACTGAAAAAAAAAAATCAGGTCTTTGTAAAAGGCCCAGGCTCTGTAAATGGGAAACAAACAAAGTTGCTGGGACCGAGCAACACAACACTATTGCAGCAACAGGTGGCGCTACAGAACATGTCAACAACATAATGTGTTAACATGGGTGAGGCTTTCCAACAGTGGAGACACCTCAGAGGGTTGAAAGCTGTGAAGACGGATGCAGAGGTCACTCTGTTTCTGTTGCTGTGTTATCCTAAAGTAATGTTTGCAATTTGTCAGCTAAGGTTAAATGATTCACTTGACTCTCTATTTTGCCAAGACATGCTGTTGTTGTGATGTTAGCATTAGTAACAGGAGAGTTGTGAGCTGGTGTGCCGGCTCTGGGAAAGCGTCTCTGCATGTTTTGCTGAGCACCCATGAAGTTGGGCGGCGGAGCTTCTGAAGGAGTACTGAAGGGTGGGGTGCGTTTGTTTGGGTGTCGAGTTCGAATATCAACAGTCTTTCTCCAGAATGACTCACCCCCACCTTTAAATCATTTCAGAATGAAACCGCAGCATGTAATTTATCAGAATCTCTCATCTTCTGTTATGTAAAAACGCTAAATGAAAAGAAGCTGGAGCTGGAGGTTTATCTCAAAAGCAACAACTTACGCAGTTGAGATGAAATCAGAGCGGAGGCAGGCTGTCGCATGACCCTTTGAGGAAGGACAAAATATGTACTGGTTCTTATTTTGTCCAGAGAACTGTATGAGCTGTGTTCGGCTGAGGGAGGAGAGGGAGGGGAAACCGCCACAAGTGAAGCAATTATTTAGGGATGAGATCATTGTTTGGCTCCATCTCTTCACGCCTATGGCCCAGAGAGGCTCAGCCAAGCAGCACAACTGGTTGTGTTATCTCATCGCTGCGTCCACCCCGTTACACAAGGACATTTTTCTAGGAGTCTGGCTGTGGGACATTTTGTCCAGCAGTTGGCTTTGTCATCAGACCTCTGTTGAGCATCCAAGTAGATAGGCTGCTAACTTCCAGTAATGAGAAATTCATTTTGGACGTGTCGGCTGAAGGAAACACATGATGTATGTACGTGTTGAAAACGGCTCTGTAGCACGTTGTTAATGTTAACAAGCTCAGCGGCCCCTTTGCTCTGAAGTGGAGCTTGCGTATCTGTTGCTTTTGGAGCAAACAGCCCTTTGTATTTGAACTTTATTTGAGTACGTACTTTAAATAGCCGGAGGTTTTGGTGCCTGGGGACCTGCTTGTTTTACAGGGATTTGGTTGACTGCTATCGCTGATGAAAATGTGTTATTACAGTATTACATCGCTGTGGAAGTGGAAGTGAGCTTTCCAGGGAGAGACTTTTAAAGGCCCCCAATGTTTGAAGCCAGGAGAGCAAAGCAGGTCACCACATTTAGCAGCACGGCTTCGCCGAGGACCATCTGTCTCCGAGGCTGATCTGCAAAACATTTCCACTTTCACCCTCTCATTTCCACTGTAGAGAAAGTCGAACGTCCACTCCCACAGTCTCTTCAGCTCCTGTTTGTGTTAATAGAGTGGCAAAAGATTGACTTGTTGGAAAGATCTCATCTCATTTTTTGGGTAAAATGCTAAAAAAAAATGTGCTCCTTTGAAGCTTGTAGAACAGATTATAATCACCAAACATGGACTTTGTTTTAAACTGAAGTTGACTGCAGTGTTTTTTTCCTGTGTTTTTCACACACACACAAAAATCAGAGGCAGTGATACAATCTGCACTGCATTCATTAGCTGTCTATTCTTCGCTGCTAGAATAAAGCCTTACTGTACATTTTGATAAACAGACAATTGTTGTGGAGCGCAGACAGGAAGAAACAAGGGAATCACAGACTTCCTGTATGAGGTCATTATAATGCCATGGGAGCCGGCGTGAGGAGATAGGGGCAGGCCTGTTTTGTCAAGCTCCTTTCCTTCTGTTCAACCCAGAAATTCCTCCGCTGCACCGGGGGCCTTGTAAAGTTAATGACCTGCCTCTCTGAGGAGAAGTGACATCACATTTTAATCTCGAGCGAAGAGTTGTTTAGAGGCCGCGTCATGTGCCGTCTCCATGTTTTATTGATTCAACAGAGGGGTTACTGTAGACTCTGTTATTCATCGTCAGTCATGCTAAATTCCTGGGGAAATAATGCCTTTGATTTAGTGCTGTAATGACTTATTTGTGTGTTTAAACTGTTGTTTGACTTTCTGCACAAGTACACAAAAGCAACACAGCGAAAAAACAAGGTTCTGCTGTTTAACCGTTGTACGACTCATTTAGCATCAGTGTGAGAAGCCGAAGAAACGGAGCTGATTTATTAGCTCATTCGATTATTGTGACTCGGGCGGGTCACTGACTTCCACGCCGGGTTCCGCGCAGGAAACAAACATGCACTTTCCAGCACTTTCTGACTTTGACCACCTGGTTCGCGGTTCTCGCTCCGTACACACTCCTGTTGCCAGAAAAGGCAGCTCTGCAAGACAAAGGCTCATGCAGGCTTCGGAGTCCAGGCACTTGCCAAGAGAAACTTCTGTTCTGCATAACATGACATTGGAGAACAAAGGGCTGTTCTTGATGTGTCTGAGGCTGCGTATTACTCTAAGTCAGGGAAGAAAATGTGGCCTGTGGACTGAGTTCACCGCTGCGACTACCACTTTGTTCAGTGACACAATGCTGATGTGAAAGCTCTGGATGTAAATTTAATTGAAAACACTGCAAGAGAAATCTGGTTTTGTCATGTTTCCATGTGTAATATTGATCCATGCAAATACATCTTGTGTGTTCATTTTTTTCACATCATATAGTCACATTATTAGGGAAGATGAAAAGACATGAAAAATTAAATTAGGGACAGATTGTTCCTCAGAAGTCATGCACTTGCACTGATCTTTATCGTTGTACACTCTCAGTCAAATAACACTGTGATATAACATTTATACATAAAGATTTAATGCTTCCTAAGGGTTTAAAATAAGAAAGGCACAGCTGAATCAGGGTGATAAACAGACACAAATGGTCCACTATGATGTTCACTTATCTTCAACATTCCTCTCTGTGTGATGTAGGCAGAAGCCTGGATCAAAGGCAAGCTGCAGGACTTGAAGGATGGATGTAATATTCAGCGCTGCCCCCTGCAGGACTGGGAGGAGGCCTCGCAGACGCTCCATAGAGACCTCAAAGACTTCGAGAACACCCTCATTCAGCTCAACCAGGTAACCGACTGGTTCGACACGAGGCGGGACCCTATTTGAAATATTGCCATACCGCCAGAGCAACACATCAGAGCAACCGCCATCCAAAATGAAATGTTTACTTTTAACAGGTAATGGAGATCTGAATGTAACCATTAATCACTGTCTCTGGTGCTGAAAGAGTCTGTCAGATCATGTAACACATAACATAATGGCCTTGTGCGTATTTCCAGCGGAGCAGAGAGAAAAGCAGACCCTCTGTGTTCCAGGCGACTCTGTCAGGCCAGTTTATACTTTCTGCCTCTGGAGAAAATGTTTGGAAACGCTGATAATTAACCTCCCCCGACACTCAGACAGCTCAGGAAGGGCAGAAGCAGAACCAGGACATTTTTCAAGGCTGTATCCCAGAAATTAATGGCAGCTTTCCAACATTCGCGAAGCCGGCTGGCACATAAGCGACAGCTCAAACGCACTCAGCCACTGTTCTGTGTCAGTCCGTCTGCGCTACACCTAAAACAAACAATGGCTTTATGTGTCTGTCCTTTTCAAAAGATGGGTGAGCAGCTGATCTGCAAGCTGAACCCCACCTCTGACCTCGTGAAGAAGCAGCTCAGCCAGCTCAGGGACCATTGGCAGACCCTGAAGCAGACGGCCGCCAATCAGACGAGGGCCCTGGGCGGAGCCAAGAACCTGCAGGAGTTCAACAGGAAGGTGGACAAGCTGGAGGCATGGATTAAAGAGAAGGTGACGGAAACATACCTCTCAAAGGCTTTTGCATCTTTTGTCATCCTTTATTGAACTATTGAATAAAATGTGCATGTCTTTTTTTTCAGCAATTTGTGCAGTTTGGGATTTTATTTTATTCCTGACTTTTACTGACACAACAGGGTGTCCCTCCTTTATTACCCATCCTAAGAGAAAAGCCATCAAGCTCTCCGATTGTAATAATTAACACCAAAACCAGTCGGCCCAGAGGCAAATATGACTGGACAGACAGCTCTAATCAACAGTTGTCACGATAATTGGCACAAAAAACAGCACTCGCTAATACAGGAAATTAGCTCAGCATCCTGAAGACATCTCTTGTTTGTGTATATTCACCGGTGTAAAACATCTGCCTGTCATTATCAAAAGGCCTATGTTTATCTCTCTGCTCATGTCCATGTCTGGCGAAAGGGAACTGGTGATTGATAATGGACATGTGGGAATGTAATGGAGGATGTTGCTTATGAAGTCGATAAAACATCCATCCCTGGAGGAGACGGGATTCTCCATTTACTTCCACTCATCCTTTCCTCTGTGCATTAGTATCGAGTTCAAAGTTCCTCTCCTAACGCCGGAGGCTATTTCTGCTCAGCATCTACCTTGGTAGCAGGGCTAATGTGGTTTAATCCTGGTGCCTCTGAAAAGAAATAATGGCCGGGTTCCTAACAAATGGGGGCTATAAACACCGACTTTTATGTGTGCCAGCAGGAAGAGGAGCAGTCTCTGGCGAATGTCCTGGAGGAAAATGTTGACAAAATGCAGCTGACCAGGAGAATTTTAGATCTGAAACAGGTAAAGATTCAAAACATTCTAAAAGCTAAACATTCACGAGGTAAAAACATACACATTCCCATATGTTGGGGGTTTATGTTACGATTTTGCAGAGGTTTCACAGTCATTTATCTATGGCCGAGCGTAATTTGTCTCCCAGGGTGTATGGTAAAGACAGCTGAGGTCATAGTTGGATTGTGTTCCCCTGTTTCACTGCAGGACGAGCAGCTCTACAGAAACCTCCACGAGGAGATCAACCACTTGGCCCTGAAACTGGAGAAACAAGGGAAGACAGATGGCAAAAACATCTCCAGCAGGAGGAAGCACATCAATAAAATGTACACTTGGTCCCCTAAGTCGAACTGCATGAAACGTCTTCAATCTAGAGACAAATTGAAAAGTGAACCTCTTTGCACTGTGGTCTGCTGTGTGTAGGTGGCTGAAGGTCCAGTCTCATCTGAAAAACTGCCGTGAAAATCTTCAGCTGGCTCTGGAGGTGTCCTCGTTCTACCAACAGGCCGATAATACGCTGTTTGCTATTAATAACATGGTACAATTCCCGGAGCGGCTCAATTGTTTCTTTTCTACTTAGATCTGAGATTTACATTTTGCTCACCTTTACTGATACAAACCTTATCTTTCAGAGGAAAAGCATGTCTGCATCCAAAGAGCTGGACAGCCTCGGCGACAGAGAGATACGTGACATCGCCAGCCAAATCATGGTAGGAAACCTGTTTCCCCTCAAAGCGCCCGCAGCTCGATCAGATCCTGAAAGTGTGTTGCAGAAGCCTTCTCTACCTAACCTGCAGGCCTGTGTGTGGTAGATGCTGGATGTGAGCGTGTCCCAGCTGTCTAATCTCCATCCTGCCCTGGCCGCTGGCGTCTCACAGAAGCAGAGCGAGGTGAAGGACTGCTGGGCACTTCTTCAGAAGGTTTTCAGGTAAGACAGCGAGGCCAAGGATAGCACCCACAACTCTGGTGGCCCCGTGAATGCATGCATCATTTCACCCAGTAATTTGTCCTCTGCAGGTTTCCACCGAGCTGGAACTGTGTTTTTATGTTAGCTCTCGTCTGGTATCCTGCATTAAGAGCCTGCACTGGCAGAACCTAGAGGACGTTGTCCAAATGAAATTGAGCTTTGTATAAAGATTTTTCTCTCTCTCTTGATTAGCCTTGTTTAATTTAGGCTTAAATCAGTGAAAAATTATAAGCAAAGTGGAGGAGCAGTCTGTACTGGATGTTTGGAGACCAACGGCCACACAGAGCATCACTCACCACCCACTTTTTGGTTTATAATATTCAGTTTTCTGCGCTGCTTTGGAGCTTGACCATATGTTTGATTACTGTACTCGGTGAATAATGTCTTGGCTTAGTGAGTCAGTTTGGCAACATTTGGTTCTGTTCTCTTCTCACCATTAAAATCTCGCCGTCACCTTGAACAGTCTGCTGAATCTAAGATAAAACATGTTTACAAGAATATTTTGTTATGTTAATGGCATTTGTTAAGCAAATTTATTGTTACTTTAATAGGTAACAGTAAGAAACCAGACTGTTACGTCATTAGACTTATTTCAGACTATCAGAAGTCGTATCGACTTGAGTACAGCCACATTTCAGGGTTGTGGTAAAATGGGAATCAAACTGCAAGAAATTATAAACTGATTGTGCACTGTGGTCCATACTGAATTGCCGACATTGGACGCAGCCTGGCAATCGTGGCATTCTTTGGAATAATGTCCAAAATGTAAAGTGTCGTCTTCTGGGAAGTATCACTAAATTTCAGGTAAATGTGCTGATTTGATTTTTTGATTTTTCTTGTATAAAAGTGGAAACTTTCATGGTGGTGATGGTCAGAGAAAAGGTCAAGGGGTCATCAAAAATTGTATCTTTGTTTTGAAAAGTGCTGCATAAACTAAGTTTTTTATAATTAATAAAATCATTACGATCCGTCTTCCAGGGACCAGGAATATTCATGTCAAATTTCATTATAGTCTGGACAGTAGTTTTCATGTTATCTCAGTGTTGAACTGGCCAAAGGACAACATGGCAATCTTTATCCTCTATCTGGACAAAAAAAGGTTGAACATTTTCCATTTTTATAATAATAAATACTGTCAGGAATAACTCAAGTCCACAGTTCTGACAGCCATCTCCGACATCTCCTGCTTTCCAAATATTTCTCAGGCTGAGAGCCTCTCATGACGATGTTCTATCTTTAGATCCAAACATTACATCATCTCTTCTGTCTTATCAGCTGCGTTTCAATGCTATTTAAAACAAAAAAGACAAACACTGGTAGAAAGCTTCAGAGCCATACTTGGAGTTCAGCGCAGGCCTCTTGAAAGCTCTGCTGTCAGCACCACAGTGACCTCCCGCTCCGCTCGCCCTGCAGGAGTGACAGGACCACGCTCTCTCCCACCGGCCCCGCTTTCACCAGGGAAGACGCTGACCCCCTGACACCGGCCCGAGAACCCCAGTGCAATGTGGGAAGGGAGGCACAGAGGATCATGGGAAAGGAGGTGAAGGAGGAGCAGAATCGTCTGAAGGGCTGCGTGGTGAGTAGCTTCGGTATTTCATTCTATTACTGGAGAAACCGCACTGTAGCTCTCGGCTGGGAGAGAACAACGGCATCGGTGCTGGCATGACATGAGCTCAGCCTCTTTCAGTCCTACGACTTCTGCGGCTGCACAAAGTGACGCACTTTGTACTTTGGTTTGGAAAATGCCTGATTTACAATTTAAGTAGATTTTTCCTAAATAAGAGTGTTTTTGGAGCTGCTGCTGTAGAGTAATGGCTTCTAGTCTTGGCACCTGACACACTGCTGGTTTTCCATGCTACCAGCTAGTTAGCTGCACTTAATAAAATCATCTGATGTCCCGGCTGTGAGGAAGCCCTCGATAAGATGGTGAGGATGAACGCCAGCTTTGGCTCTAAAATTCAAAAACTGGAGCTGTGGAGTATTAAGCAATATGTCACATGGCCCTCCTGCCAGTCTTCTCTATCTCTGACAGGAACCTCAGTCTGTAAATGTTATGAATATTGCCCTGTAGGAGCCACAGGAAGAGCTTTTAGAGGTGTTATTTACGCTGGCACAAAAATTCCATAACTTTCCATGAAGAATGTCAAGCTGTGACTGCACAACATGGTTGAATGATGGGCCAGAGCAAATAAGCCTTTCCCTCCGAACCAAAATTTCACTTTATGGTAGAATAACATCTTGGCTTTCGACTGTTCTGACAACAGTACACAGTCATTGGATTAATACTATATTGCTAGACGGTCCGTGGGTCAGTCCAGGGTGAGTGGAGGATGTGCGGAGCATGTGGACTCCTCACACACGACATTCCCCATCCTGGAGGCCTACCAGAACTTTATTGAACACGTGGGTGCTCCTATAGTAACCCCGCTGCCCATAAACCTACAAGAAAATTCTGTTAGCGTCTTTAGGAGGAGGAGGAATCCAGAATCTTAAGTGTGTGGTATGTTAAAAACCGGTAATTATGTGTATATTTAGTCTTTTAAGTTAGCACATTAAACCACTTTACAATCCAGAAGTGAATGCACAGTGGCTATTTGTGCTCAGCCCAGAGGTATCCCATGATGCAATGCTCCTCTCCTCTTGTTGACCCTGAGCACTTGTGAAGTCCCTGCTGAGCCTCTGGCCTCATTTTGCCCGGCGTGAAAGTGCCCAGATGCCGGAGGAGAGAAAACTTCACTCTTTCCATTCTCCCCGTGTTTCTGGTTCAGTTTATTTCCCCGCTTATGTTTTTTGACTCTTACTGGCCCTGCGGTCCCGCCACCTGTGGCAGGAGCCCATCAGGCCAGCGAGCCGGGCTCAGTTGTTTCTCTCGATAGGCGCTGAGCTCGTTGGCACGACCATCCTGAGCCCTTTCGGCTTTTTGCAGTCAGTTGCCTTTATTGCACTGGGAGCTGGGAGTTACCTTTGTGCCCCGTCTGTGGGAGCCCCACTCGTTACTCTTTATGGAAGGATTAATAAGACACTCCAAACAAAACCCTGGAGCCCAAAGGCCGAAACTCAGCGCCGGGCTCAACCACCAGTAGAACAGTAAAAGTAATTTGTCACATACTTTCGCAGTGCTTTAGCTCCAGCTCCCGAGTGTGTTGAATTGATTACAGTATTAGAAAGGGCACGAGATGCAGCTGTACAGGTTCGCGGGCTGATAGCAACTCTGAGGCATTTGCATATGTGCTGGTAGGCAGCACTTTCTATGCATGTGCAGACGCTCCCTCTCTGGTGCAGTCTGACTCTGTCGATTAAAGGTAACTGTAAAGGTTTTAGTGTCTGTATGTATATGGGTACGTGCATTACGATGTATATGTCCATGTCTGTGTCAGCGGTGGCATGGCCACTTGTTGCAGGAGGTAAACATGGCTATCGTCTGTTTCTCTGGCTAATTGTAGTCAGATGCTGGGGCTGCGGACCAGATGGGCTTGGTGCTAAGTGATAGTTCTTGGCTGACATCACTTCATAGCACACTGCAGGAAGACACAGAGGGGAAGAGGAGATGGGTAGAAAGCAGAAAAGAATCAGTATGCTGAAATAGGAGGTGATTGGACAAGGCCGAAAATTACAAAATACCATTGAATGTGACACAGCAAATCATTAAATTTTTTTTTGCTGTGGCGGAATTTTCTTCATATGACAGAGCGGGATGTTGAGCGCACCACAGGAGTTGTTTACAGTGGAAGCCGCTGTGAAGGATGAAGGACAGAAGCAAATATCTGGGGAGGAGACGTCAGCGATGGTTATCAACCCTGTCAAACCAATCACGTTAGTTTATTAGTTCTGCAGCTTTAGCACATAAATGGCCTGATAATGTGTCTCAGTGAAACTCAGACCGACCTATAAAATGACTGGCATGTTAGTAAATGATGTTAGACTGCTTCAATTTACCGCATCTCTCGCATAATAGTAGAGGCGACACTTTTCTCCAGCTCTCTGACTCACTTCTTCTATAAGCCCAGTCAGAAAATAACGCGGTTAAATTAAAGCTACCTCATAAAACAGTGTTATTAATGGCTGTTTTGTGCTTTTTGGCCGTCGTGCATATTCTGCATTTCTAATTTTTCAACACGAAAGCATTGACAGATGCATATTTGCACTCGCTGATTGTTGCAGAGACTTAACTTGTGTCAGCACTGTTTTTACTGGCATATGTAAAAGATGTTATATAGAACAATTAACACAGTGTGGTCTGCATTATTCATACAGTCAGACTGAGAAATGTCAGAGAATGTTTTACTGAATTCACAGTTCATTTAGTTATTTCATATTTATGCCAGCCAGTTTTGGTAAGCAAAGCAAGCTTTATTTACATAACACTTTTTAACACCTCAGTTTAAAGTATACAATATAGGTACATGCCAAAATGAAAGCAACCAAAAGAAAATCAACTTGCAATAACAACATTTGAATAAATAATGGGTTAAGCATTGTACGTGCATTCTTGCACTGGTTCTGTTGGATCCTCTAATGTTTGAGACGGCCTTTTGCAGTAGACACAAAAAACAGATCAGGATATCCCACTGTGTTCTCCGTAATAGTCGACATCCACGTAGCTCTCGTTGGAAACCCTGCTGCAGAGTCCTTTGGCCAACCTTTAAAGTACTGAGATGGTTGTAAAAGAGGCTTAGTGGCTGTTGACGTCTTTAATATATTTCTCCGCATAGACAAGGTCTATAGCTCTGGCGTTGACCTCGCTAAAAACTCCGCCCCATAGTCTTAAACAGAGTCGGAGCGGACGGCCGTGGAAATCAGTGTCTCAGGCTGAAAAAACATTGCTGCTATTTAATAAGAGTTGGGGATAGATTTTTTTTTTTAAAAAAAGGCTCTTATTTCTAACTGCAATGGCTCTTTTTAGTCATCAGAGTGGTATAGCATATGTTGGCAACCTTGTTCGACTTAATGTGTTCATTCATAAAGCAATTATGATTTATTTAAACTTTTGCGGCCATCTTTAGTATTTTTATTCCAAACTTTGATGCTGTCAAACAGAAATAGCTTGTAATAGCTTGTATCTTTATACGGGTCTGGGTTGTTTCACTGAGAATAGCCGACCTTTGTAAGAAGGTATGCATTGTGTCATTTACAGGAGAGACTTTACTCTGGGCAGCTGTCCATGTTGTCCAGCCACATTGTAATGTTCACATTAGTGCAAACACGCCTCAACGCCTCATTGTCTAGTGACTGCATAAAATCCTCCATTTGAGATGTTTATGAATCCAGTCAACATTTATTCAGTGGATGGCTGACAGTAAAAGCAAAGCATTACTCACATGTCATGTTGCTGATCTGTTGGATTTTCCTACCGAGACTTTCACTCTTTTGTCCACAGAGCACTGTTGAATGTGGGATTGGTAGGAGATCCCCGGGCAACCAGAGCCAGGAGCAGCAATCAGTGAACCACACCTCTTTGCCCATGGGAGACGGCTCTGCCTGTGCAAATGATGTCATTGTCAGACATCAAGTGAAGGGGGAAAGGTGACATTTCAACTTGGCTTCTCTTCCTCCCTCTCTCTCTCTCTCTCTCTCTCTCTCTCTCTCTGTGTGTGTGTGACTTACATAATGAGAGGTCTTCACATGTCTGTGTTTTCTTTGCAGCAGGAAGCCCAGAGCAGAGCTCAAGCTTGCCACCGCCCCGCGAGGCCACCCACAGCTTCACGTACAGCTCCAGCAGTTCACCGTGTCTGCTGACAAGGTGACTTGACCTCTGCCAGGCACACCGGAGATCGCCTTTCAAAACTGTCCGTGTACTCAGTAGAATATCAACAAAAAGGCTTCATCTCGACTAAAATCCTGTGACCTCAACCTCTGATTTCATTGCTCTGAATTGTCGAGTCAGCACTGCAGTTTTTGCACTATTACACCCTTTTCTTGTAACCAGCCACAGACATTATGTCATATTTTTAAATGAGACAAAGTTGTCATGCATTCAAGTGTGACTGTGTATTGACAGAGTCGTTCCTGTTTTTCCAGGGTCTCAGGGTTCTCAGGGTTAGGGTTAGGTCTAGGGTTTTGACCTGAACATAACAGAAAGGGTGTGTGTTACATAATATTGAACTGGGGAACAAAGGACCCCCGGAACATAGATATGCTCCCATAATGACTGGTGTGCAACTGTTTTCTCATTTCCGGTAATTGTCTTGATGTTTTTTTTTGACAAATATTGGGCGAGCTTTAAGGGTCAGGATGAGAAAACATCACCTGGACACTGGTCACCGTGCTTCCTGTTTACTGTTCATCTCTTTATCTCTGTTTACTCTCCTTTCCTTCTCAGACTTTGTCCTGGCTGAAGGACAACGTGTCCATGGCCACACAGGTGTGTTCAATAGCCAGCTTTGAGGGGCTGGAGGCGGCCAGGAGGTGTCAACACGCTCTGGAGCAAGAAATACTCACCAACAGGGCCAGGATAGAGGTGGTCAAAAGAGTAAGCCAATTCACAGTTTCTCTGAAAAAACAAGCACTGGACCGATGCCTTGAATGAAAATATCCCAGACATTTTGCAAACCGGGCGCGTTGACAGGCTCAGTTTGTGTATTAATCAAATAACAAGCTGACGTGTCATCTGAGACAGCTTTACTCACCCAAAGCTTCAGATTAGCTCCTTATTTCGCAACATAAATAGTCCATAGTCATCACATGCTCTCATCGGTTTAACGCCCCTTCCTCAGGAGGGCCGCGGGCTGGTCCGCGCTCAGCACCCGGGCAGTGCCAAGATCGAGGAGTTCCTCGGCCAGCTGGAGGTCTTGTGGGAAGAGCTGCGGAGGAGGCACCAGAGGAACGCCGTGTTTCTGCAGGCCTCAGAGGAGCTGGGGTTTAGGGTAAGATTCATAAAATATCTCACAGCAGGCGCTCCTCTTACCTCTGAAGTTATAGGGGGAAATTTATGGTTATGACATGATTCTGGATCAGCTCTCCTGTTGTGAGAAGCTTAACGCTGGCCCCCGAGCCTGGGCTGCTCACAGACACACACGGTTAGAAGCTTGTTTACTTTCATCTTTACCACCTTAATTGGCAGAGTCTGCAAGGTATATTCCCAAAAATGTATGAAGGCAAATCCAAGGGACATAAATAGGGTTGCCATATAATTCGATTATGGGATGGAAAGAGGCTGCAAATCCACCCAGATTGATGACTTAGTTGGAAAGCGTGAGTCTTTTATTACAAAAGATGTAGGTCAGATCATGGTCTCTTTCCATGAGGTAAACCTATTATTGTCTTCTTTGCACCGCACATCAGCTCTAGTTGTTTTCTCTGTGCACTAAATCACTTGGAAATCACAGCAGCACAACCTCTACTTCATTAGGCTCTCTGCTTCTCTACTGTATAGGTTGTAAAAGTGCTCCAGGCCCTGGGCAGCCTGGAGGCCTGGCTGGAGTCCGTGGAGCTTTCCATGAAGGAATCTGCTCTAGCCGGTGACCCTGAAACAATGAGCATGGCGGAGAGGGAGAGCTGTCTGCTGGAGAAAGAGGTGGCAGCACGCAGCCTGGAGCTCAACGCCCTGAGGCAGGAGGTGGACCGGCTCCACGGCCACAGTCACCCCCACACACGAGGCCTGCTGGCGCGCATGGAGGAGGTGGAAAGAAAGTGAGTTTTTCAGGGAAGGAGAGGGAGAGGTCAAGGGTATCCCCCTGATGTCTATCATCATGGAAGATTTGTGTTATGGATCTGAACAATCAGACTCTGGTGGTTTCACTCTTCACTGTGGTCAGGAAATAAAGTAAGAATTCTGTCAGTGTTTCCAAGAGGTCACAGGTTTGGGCTCACCATGTCTGCAATCCAGCATGGAAGGGCTTATTCATAAAATCCCCAGTTCTCTTTTAAGACAAACATTTTCGCTTCATAAAACCACAAATATATATATCCATAGATCTCATATGTTGTCCTTTTTCTCCAGGTTGGCAAAAAGTACTCTCCATGTGCTCATTCGTGCGCTCAATCACTGCAAGGCTCGAGTTGATTCATTTGTGATTCATGCAGCACTTAGCGAGGTCTACCCCATAGTCCCTGACATGAACTTCACCCATAGCTTGTCAGAGTTTGTCAGAGTCACCCATTCCATGTTTGCAAGATGATGCCTCTCTCGCCGGTTGGCCCTCGAAGCACAGGTTGCTGCCACAGACTCTCAGTAAAACCTTATGGTGTTGGCCGGTTCACTGGACGTACCTATGTCTATAAACACAAGTTCAGACTCTGTAAAGAACACGGAGCTGACCAAAGAAAATAAAGAAACGGAAAGGCTCAGTTTAAGTGTTTCCAGGGTGGGGGTGTTAGATGGGGCAGGGATGCACTCTGGTGCAGTCTGAGGAACCATTGATGCAGGTAGAGGCTCTTGCTCAGCAGCTGTAAGACAGTTGGGATGATGTCATTATTTAACGCTACAGACAAGCAACTTAAGGCTCATTTATTCTGGAAAAAATACCCTTTGAAATTGCTCCCTTTACCATCTCAAATATAAACTCTGCACAGACAGGGTACCTTCATGCCCTGAAGTGCAGGATATGTTTATGTGACACATGATATATGATTACATAAACAGCATGATGACATGCACTCAGTATGCTGCTTGCGGTCTCTGTAATGTGGTCCTGCTGAAGGATGTGGGCATGTACTGTATATGTGAATGTAGGTGACAGTTAAGGTGTAGCTGGTCATTAAAAACATTCGTGTTGGTGCGTGTGTGTTTGTGTGTGTTGCCCAGGTACCACCGTGTCCAGAGTGCCCTGACCCAGCAGAACTCAGAGCTGCAGGACACACGAATGCTGACTGAGTTCCTGGAGCGCGTGGAGCTGGAGGAGAGCCAGGAGCTCAGCGGCAGTCAGTACAGCCTGGGCCAGGTGAGAAGCTGTGCACCAAAAGTGGCATTAAAAGGGTCATTCCACCCAAATTTTAAAAACACACATATGTATTTTCTTACTTAACCCAGTGGTTTGGTTTTGAGATAATCATCTGTGAGACAATTTCTACCAACTCAATACAATGAAGGTGAATTTAATTTATGAGGCTCAAAGTATTAATTTAGTGGCATTGTGTCTTTGCAAAAGCATCTTTTGCCACTCTCAGTGATCAATATCTCAAAACTTGAACACACAAAAACAAACACTTCAGAAAATGGGAAAATGTAGTGTGAACAATTCCTTTTCAGTGATACTGGACCCGTCTGATAACAACTCTTTCTGTAACTAACAGCCTCTTCACAGTGAGATTTCCTCAGCTCCTACATTGCTGGGACTCCAAAGCGGTGGTGGTGGTGAAGTCCTGATAGAAAGCATGGGGGACCCTGTGGAGGAACTGCGAGAGGCTGTAGAGATGCTGAATGACACTGTTCGGGAAAGAGGCCGCTCGCAGAGCCACGACCAGGCCATCCAGGAGCTGCTGAGCAAGGTTAGGAGTTAGTTTACAGCGTGTCTACATGGGAGCACTAGTTCTAGTTCATTACATGGTTTCCGCAATGTTTGCTAAGTTATAATGATCTTAGTTGATGCTGAATGGGTTTTTAGTCCCCCCCACTTATGTCACAAACAGCTGCACAAACCAATGGAGCCACATCTGGTTTCCTTTTGTCTGTGGCTGTGTACTTTAATAGGCCCCAAACAAGCCACCACTCCTCCTTGCATGAGTGTTCTTGTGTTAATTCGATTTATTCTTGGTTGAAAAAAAAAAAAAAAAAAAAAAAAAAAAAGCACATGTCAAAATAGCACATACACACACACCCGGAGGGGACGCCATGACACCATTTTTAAACACTAATTTGCAATGTGGCTCTCATTGGAAAACAAATAATACACAGTGAAGTATAATGACTTAATGACATCCTACGAGTACTCATGATGACTCTGTGCCCGGCCAGCATGCCAGCCTGGCGGTGCGCGTGGAGGAGTGCTTGTGCTGCAGCAAGGAGCTGAGCCTGGACATCCTGGAGAAGGAGACAGACATGGCTGTCCAGTGCGAGCCAGACCGCTGCGGCCTAGAGGCTCTGCAGGAGACGCAGGACCACCTGGAGGTGAGAGGAAGATCCCAGCACATGTTGTGATTACGGCATAAACATTTAAAATGATTCACCGCTGCCAATATGATCCAGTAATCCGTCTCAATGACTTTGGATTATGGACCTTTGCTTGGTGTAATGAAAAAGCGGAAGCCCCCCCCCTCTTTCCCGCACTCGCTTCCAACACATTGTTCCACAGTCTGTTTCCTGTTGTGCCAGATTTTCTCACATCAGCCCACCCCGCTTCATGCTGTGTTTAATTTATTGTATAAACTGCACCGTGCAATCACACACATACACACATAGAGCGTGCAAAAGTTTATTATTCACACAGGATATTTATTTATGCTTGTGTGAGTCATTGTTCTGTTGGCTCTCAAAGCGTGTGTGTGTTTGTGAGTAAATCTGGTTGGGTGTGTGTATGCGCCCAGGGGTCACGGGGTTGGAGATGTGAGGTTTGAGATGGTAAAGTTCTATGTGAGTCATTTTTGGGCAGTGTTATGTTTATCACACGCACACACAGCTGTCTGGACTTGATACCATTGAAGAGCAGAAATGACCTAATCTCCCAAACTGAAATAACTGTGCCGTCAGCAGACAGGCATCCACAACTCAGTGTTCTTGAGGCTTGCTGTAGCTGAGAAATGGTCTGAAGTATTACTCCCAGAGAACCCCTCAACGCTATTAATTACTGCCTCGTCAAACGTAGAAAAAAAGCAGTCAAGATTGCTAACTTGCTATAGCGTGGCAGTCCATATGTAGACCATATGGGTCTCTCGCTGAATAATATGCATAACGCTTTGGAGCTGAGGTCATAGTCATACACAGATACAATTGGTACAGGCTGTCTGAGTGATACCGGGGATGATGGGAGATGATAGATTTTTTTATTGTGATTCTCCACAGATTGACTATGAAGTCATCAGGGAGGAGGTAAAGGAGATGGAGAGCCAGGCATCTCGGTTGGAGGAGCTGTGCCCAGAGAGAGCGCACGCACTCGGGGCGAAGATCCAGGCCGTGCTGCAGGGCTGGATGGAGCTGGGGAAGAGTGTGACGGAGAACAAATCACGTCTGCGAGAGTTCGTGCAGCTCCAGGACTTCTTCAGGAGCTACCTCGCAATGATGTAAGAGGGGCGTAGGGATGCTTTGACCCCTTCCTGGGCCAGACGTTCTTTCATAATCCTCTTTGCGAGAACATCTGCCCATTACAATATCTTTTTGAGGAAAGAACAGGATGTTCTCATTGTCAAACACAGGTCCCTGGTGAAATGTATAATTTAAGATGTGCTGAGGAGGTCAGCGCAAGTTTCCTGGGCCTGAGTGTGACAAGGCGATGAATGTCTGTCCTATCAGGGGGAGTCTGGTCATTCTCATGTTTTTCGAATGTATGGTTTTTCTCACAGCCCCCTTCCTTGTCTCCTCCCCAACCCCCCCCCCCCTCCTCTGAATAGCTCATGGACAGAAGACACCAGGTCGTGCATTTTCTCAGATACCGCCTTGCATCTTGGGAGAGATGGCCAGAAGCCTCTCGCTGCAGAGCTGGACATGCAGATAGAGCAAAAGTTTGAAGAGTTTGATGAGCTCGTGGCCACGGGGAGGAACCTTTTAGACAAAGAACACCACCTCACGCAGATGGTGAACAATGTTACACTCTCATTGACTCAGTGTCATCCTTGTATACAATGTTGGTTTTTATTTTCGTCAACTTCTACAAACCCAGAGTAATGTCTTGCAGGTAAGAGAGCGCATGGAGGAACTGAGGAGTATGCTTGGGTGGATCTTGGTGCACTGGAGGGCTCAGAAACAACAGCGGCTTCACAAGAAGAGCAGACAGGAACTTTCACAAGATAACATTTACTCTGAGGCCACAATGTGCTCTCCATTAACAGAGGTAAATGAGCACAGAGGCCTTTATTGTTGGGACAAACGTGGGTCCTTGGGAAAAAGATAAAGTCCTTGGAAGTCATAAAATGCACCTTTGTTTAACAATGTCATACTTGACACATAAAAAAATCCAAAAACAACTTAATATAGCCTCAAATTGTACTGAAGATTTTTAGCATTGTGCAGCTAGTAGAGATAAAATAAATAATATTAATAATGAAAATAATTATCATTATAAATCACAAAATCTCAACAATGAAGGACTCAAGGTTTGACAGGCTGTGGGTGACCTAATATATGTGTTCAGCAGTACAGAGTAAGTATTTATTTACCAATTTTGTTCATTTTTCTTTCCATGGCTTCTTCCATAGAGTTCAGCTCCTGAGCTAGAGGCCTACCAGTCCCATCAGCCCCCAGTCGTCACCTCCAATGACAACAAATTGAAGGCGGCAGGAGACAGCCGGCCCTCATCCTCCTCCAGACATGCTGAGCCGCAGGAGGAGAAGCAGTTGGAGGATGGGTATGAGGTCATGAACAGCATCGGACCACGAGGCCCCGAGGCCACCTCCTCAGAGTCTCCCAAACCCTCTATTGTGGTCCTCAAAGAGCCCAGCAGCCCTGCTTTAGGGGGCACGGTCAACCTCATCCTTAGCTTTGGTAACACAGGGGACAGCCAGGTTCAGGTGCTTGACCCGCCTGCTAATATGGACGAGGTAGTGGACGAGACCTCTGAGCCTGTCCACAGGGTGAGAGAAACACTCATCACCTCACACTAAAAGCCACTAAAAGACATCATTATAGGATGCCACTGTTGAATGATAATTATTGCTGCTCCTGAGTCACATGCATTCTCTGTAATGTCACTGCATGGGATCTCCCTCCTTGACTATCTGCTGCTGTCCATTCCCCCCTCTCCCTTTGGCCTTCATATCTTCCTTTTTCCCCATTTTCTCCCTCAGCCCACTGTGCCTCAATCTTCTGCCTGTAAAAACTTTTGGAGGCGCTGCCAGGGGCTTTTGGAAAATACTTTGGGTAGTTTAAAGCGAAAGAGAAAGATTTATCGGCAGAGTGCAAACGAGGTAAATTGCGCGGTGTGAACTGGCATTGCATGCTGGGTCTCAAAGTGTGCTGAGACTGCATGCTGTGTGTAGTTGTTTTCTGGGGGCGGCATGCTCTACTAACTCCTGTTACAAGGTACAGCCGGTCTGCATCTTCCCCGTGTTGTTGTTACCAGGAGTGCAAGCCAGGCATAAGAGTAAAAGGAAACCAGTCATGCCAAGGGGCTATCATATTTTGCACTCACACCATCTCCAAAGTCTCTGTGGCTGGAAAATTTACAGTTAATGTGAGAACAGTGAGAAAAGACAACAAACCATTTTGCTGTCAAAACTCACAATTTCCTACTTAACTGATGTCATAAATGCTAAATCCAAAAGCAGATAAATTATAGAGAAGTACATTTTGTAGACATATAAACATAATGAATTAAATGTTATACATCTGATCTCCAAGTTAAAAAAATATTATGCCAACCCAAACAGTTTAGGTTCTAGTAGTAATTGTATGTAAAATGTTTTTGAATGGATTCATTTTCTGAAAATGAAAGTGGCTTTATGAACTGGATTACAAATGGTATTCTAGGACATTTTATTTATTTAAACCAACTTACCTTTGCAGTATTTATATTTAACGGAGTGACGTAACCTGTCATACAGTCTTCCAGTCTTAAAAACGAGAAGCAAGTTTGAGGCACTGAAAACAAAAATACATTTGGGATTTACTGGAGTAAATGTGAATCCTTCTTTGCACTCATCTGTCAGTAGTCATTTTGCCCTTTCAGCTTGTCTTGTGTAAACTCAGATAAATGGTTAAGTTCCCAGCAGAAAACCAGACAGTGAATCAGTATGTATACAATCCAACTTTCCTCCAACATTAAAACTTTTCTTTGGACCTCAACTATTTCAATGAGCCAGGATTTAAAGCTGGAAGGCACTGATGACAGAGACAGAATGAGGGTGATGAATAAGAAAAGCACACACAGTCTTCTCCCTGCTGTGAATGTTGACAGAAGCTCTCTCTTCTCCTTCTGTCATTCCACCACAAGCCTGACGTAAACTTGCTCTTGTTTGACTCTCCCTGGCTCTGCCTCGATTGTGTAAATTTAGTGACCTCACCCTCACTTCCTATGAAACTTGTGCTCCAAGATGGCTCCCAGCAGGAGTGCGTCCCAAACGCCTGTGCAGGCGCAGTCATTAGACAGGGAACTGGTGCTGAACTTTCAAGACAGGCCCCCAGACTGCACACCATGATTTATAGTCTGGGGCTTCCACAGAAACAAGAGATTAGTCACAGAGTTGAAAGGTCAAGCCATTACAGCTGCATATGACGACATGTGCAGCAGCATATGATTTCGATTAAGTCGTGCAAGTGTGCAGTTGCAATCACGTCCATGATCTTTTGTCCTTTCATCTCATTTTTTTTTTTGTCTTTTATGTTTTTTTTTTTACATTTGCATCTCTGTGTGAGGCTTGTACATTCCTGAGTCCATTGTTTTCTCGGATGTGTGGGATGCAAAGAAAAAGAGGCTTATGTTTGTCCCTGAAAAGTAGCTGATTGTCTTAGTCAGCTTTGCTCTCATGTCATCGTTCATCTGTAACACATAAAACAGCTCTTGTTCTCACAGAGGGCTGCAGGGCTCCCACCTGCAGCACGCATGAGTCGTTTTGGGGTTAACCATTTGCGATAAAGCATTTTGCAGTGTCAATGATACGAGAGCTCACACATGCCTAATATACTTTTCTTTTTACAGGTAAGTACCTACTTGCATGTCAAGGATAACAACTTGGCTGTGGCCCCTGTGTATGAGAGTATCACCCTGCCCCGCCAAAAGAGCCGCTCTGCAGCCTCAGCCTCCCCTACTTTCTCGCTGTCCTCCTCCTCGTCGCCGTCTTCCTCGGCGCTGGCACCTCAGACGGCTAACGTAACCTTCCACCCTCTGGCGGGGAGCAGCGGCACCTCCATCTTCAGCAGCCTTAAGAGAATGGGCAAGAAGAGAAAGAGGAAGAGAGATGCTCGCAGGCACACAATCCAGAAAATCATGGGAGTGGAAGAGCAGACAGAAGGGATGCATCAGTATGCCTGCGAGACAATCACATATGACACACACACATGGCCGCTGAAGGAAGGCAGAAGGAAGAAGAGTTCGTCAAAGAGTGGTGATGGAGTAGAAGCTATGGCCTATATGAAGAATCCCCTGCTCAGGGACATTGAGACAGAATGTTCGGGGGAATATAGCATTACTCCATACGCTATATCAGAGGGGCCAACCGCGAATCATGTGAGAAGCCACTGTAGATTCCTCTCTTTGGGCTCTGTGCTGAGCTTTGACCTACCTAAGGACATGACCCTCATCCCCAGCATTCAGGACATCATTACAATCGCCCCTCCGGAGTCCAAAAAAGGTGCAGGGACTGATCCGGACCCCCTCTCCCAGAGACACACAGCCCTGAGCTCTTTCAAACAGACTCGACCCACTCCTGCTGCCACACGCAGTTCAGCAGATATCAGCTTTTCTGAAACACAGGCTTCAGCAGTGGTGAAAGATCTGCCTGATGTGGACAAGAGCTTCCAACCACCACCTCCTCTTTCCCTGGAAGAAGATGAGGATCAGACCGTACCGTGTAACGACCTGACTAAAACCCAGTTCAGTCTGCAAGAGCAGGCAGAGCAGGAGTGGGACAGAATGTCATCAGAGGTTAAAACCGGTACAGCTGAAAGGGATGGGACCAGTCAGCCTTCCCAGCTCCCTATTTATGTGAACCAGGCCCAAAGTGCAGCTGAACATAAACACGTGTGCCCCAGTGTCCACACGCTCATTCGAGATCTAAATGGACACCAGTACCATAAATGTGCACGACCCCAAAGTGTGGGCGAAGAGAGTCCTGGACTGCAGTATCTGAGCCAAGCCTCTCACATGGTAGTGAATCTGAAGTCAACAGTGAGTGTGAGTGTTCGTCAGGACTCGGTAGACTCTGGAATCTCCACCTCCAGCAGCATCAAGCTTTGCACTGACGCTCCGTGTCCAGATAACCCGCTGCCCAAGGGAGTGGTGGGGAGGCTCCTGTCCCTCGAGGTGGGAGGTATAGACTGCACTAAAACCAGGGAGAACAGTGTAACATCATCGGGTCCGTCGACAGACTCAGCAGAGCTAGAAACAGAGCCTGTCCACCTCGACCACCAACAGTTTGAGGAGGAAGAAGAAGAACTGGAGGACATCTGGAACCAGACGACGAACTACAGACAGAGCATCTGCTCAGACATCATGTACCAGCCCAACCAGGAAGAGACTGAACCCTCAGACCAATCCAGAGAGCCCCTTTCCCGCTCACCCTCACCTAAGACCCCGGCCGTGCTCTACAGGAACCTGGCCACGGCCTCAGCACCCAACCTCCTCGTGGCCGAGTTTAGACTGCCCCCCTACATTCAGAGCTTGCTGGGTTACGACAAGGAGCAGAGTCCCAAAGGTCCCTACCCTCCATTGGGAATACGTGACAGGAGGTCATGGGCAGCCTTTCCTAACAGAGAACCAGCCAGCAAGACCTCAGTGACGGTGAACGAGACAGCGTCTGATCCACTGAAACTGCCAGATGTAGGGGACAATCAGAGATATATCTATCAATACAGAGAGGACGAGGAGGAGGAAGAGGAGGCGGAGGAGGCAAAGGTGGGGGAGGAGGTGGATGAGAACACAGGTTGTCCGAAGGTGAGGTCAGCGTTTGATATACTGTGATGTCGTAACCTATGAGTGTGGATCAGTTCACCCAAATGTCCGAAAAATGAAAAATAGATCTTACTTATTCCCACTGGTATGTAGGCATGGGGATTGTTTTGGTTTTATTTGCCCAGATATCCATCTTTGAGATTTCTTCTTCTACCAGTACAGTGGAAGTGATTAGAATATTGTTTGTGATGCTCACAGCTTTGAGAAATTACAATAGAAAAAATTGTTCCAATAAAGGGGTTGACACCGTGTTATGTGTATTACCCAGAATGTCATTTTTTATACTGTAAGCACCACAAACAGAATATATTTTCCTCTACTCATAGTAGTGGGATGGTGGTAGAACTGGTAGTACAACTATTTAAAACCTGAGCAAGTAAAACCAAAACTATCAGCAAGTCTAGATAGCATTAGAGGTAAGCAAGAAAATAGTGAATAATTGTTTTTATGTACAACCCTGATTCCAAAAAAGTTGTGTAAAACATAAATAAAAACAGGATGCAATCATTTGCAAACAAGTGTTCCCGAGCCCACATAGTAATATCCTGTTTACCTGTGGAATGTTCCCAACAGGTGTTTTTGGATCAGTCCACAACTTTCACAGTCTTTTGTTGCTCCTGGCCCAACTCGTTTGAAATATATTGCTGTCATCAAATTCAGCACATAAGCACATATTTAAAACAATTAATGAGGTTGATGAGGTCAGACATTATATATATTGGCTTTGTGCTGTTTTCAATTGAGTATACGTGAAAAATGATTAGCAAATCGCATTCTGTTTTATTTGTTTTTTCATAATTGGGGTTGTAATTTGGGTGAACTGAAACTTTAACCCACCCTGCCTCATTTATTAGAATCATAGTTAATACAATAGTAAAAATTTCAAGTATGTCAATTTTTATGTGTAAATAGTGAATACAAACTATAGTGATTTTGTCCTAAATCTGTCATTGGGGTCAGTAACTTCTTTATCTTTGTGATGTCAATATTAAAGGCACACACACACACACACACACACACACACACAGTGACGACTGTGGAATCTTCTCTTTCTGAACAGGACCAGTCAATGAGTCTACTGTCAGTTCACATGGGTTTGGACGGCGTCTGTCAGCAAAGAAAAGCCTCTCAAAGCCTGGACAACATGGAGACGCAGGAGGACTCAATGGCCACAGGAGGGCGCTGTATCACCTTGGTAAGAGCAGCTGCAATCTGTTAAGCTCTTTAAAATATGGCTCTTGTGATTAACCACAGAGAGGAGTTTGTCTTTTAGTCTAAACGTTGGTGTTCATTTAAACCCTCTCAGAGCGGAAAGCCTGAGTTGCAGTCTATGGAGGGAACGCTCGAGAGGAAGCACAAGCTGCAGCTGGGAGGAAAGAAAGTAAGACTCCATTCAATGTTTGAGCCAGCATGGTCAGCAAATGTAAAGCCCGCAGTCAGCAGCACACACTCTTATCTTATTTTCACAGGCAGCCTTCCGAGGCTGGAACTCCTACCATGCTGTCCTATATAGACACACCTTGTGCTTCTACCAGGATAGAAAGGATACACTGAGGGTAAGCAGAAAAAATACAACAAAAAGAGCCCAGGAGAACAGAACTGATAAATAATTGAACTGGTCGGTATGAAGTCAGTGATGATCAATCTGTGCTGTGCTGCAGAGCTCTGCATGTGGCCTGCCGCTCAACCTCCTGGGAGCTGAGTGTTCACCTGCGCCGGAGTACACCAAAAAAACCAACTGCTTTCGACTACAGTAAGACTTCAGTAACCACAAAATCACACCGATGTTTTGTAGATTATAAGCATTTAAAAGGGCAGCTGTGTGTTTGACCATTCTGGAGGTCGTAACGTCTTTTCTGGCCCTCAGGCTCCGTGACGGGTCTGAATATCTGCTCAATGCCTCCTCGCGCTTTATGATGAAGAAGTGGATGATGAAAATACAAGCAAACACAGGTAAACACTTAACTTTCATGGCAAATGTATGTTAATTCACAACTCACATGAAAATGATGTTTCATTTACATGTTAATTTCTTAAAAGGTCAGAGTGAGTCTTTGTCTTCATCATCAAGTGTCCCAGCAGATCACGACTTCTCCATTTCCTTGTAAGATATGACACTTGAACGACCTCTTGATTTCCAAAGTCTAAATGCTTCTGATCCTTACAATAACGCAATAAAATGTTTCCCTCACACCTTCCAGAAAGCCCTCCCTCTGCTCCAGCTGTCGTGGTCTCGCCAAATGCCACTGCTCCTCCCGACATGATGTCACCTCAACGTTCCCCAGGCGCAAACCACCAGGCGCCGCCCAAACCAAAGAGATTGTTGTCCTCACCAGAGAGTTCAATCACATGCCGCAGAGTCATTTAAGGAGCGTTGACAAGCAGTCGACCATCTCGTCCTCGGATGGAGGCTGCTGTGGTGAGGCTTTCTGCTGTGGAGACAAAAGCTATATTTACCTGGGGACAGTTAACTGAACGGGGATCTGCACCACATTCACACTTAGCGGAAGCAATACAGGCCCTGCCCTCCATTGTTGGCTACTGGATGTCCCCAGTGAGCTGCTGGTGGTTTGAGGATGCACTCCTGTATGGTGGTTATTGATTGAACAGGACTTTTACTCATTTTCCCAGCAATGATTTTAGCTTGCTCGCTTCTTTACCCTTGAGGCCACTGTTGAGCTCAAAGGGGTTTAATTTTTGCAGTATTTCTGATTGCTATGATAAGTGCTTTAAACACAGAGGAAAATAGTAAATGGTAGTTGCAGGTGTAGCATGTATCACTAGGGGGCGCTGGGGTATTGTCTTACTACATATTAAGCAACTGAGACTGCATAGAGACTAACTTCTATTCCTGCAGTGAATGTTTCACCTTTTGCGGCTCAGCTCTTCCGTTCTTAATTTCTGCTTTTAACATTTTTTTTGTCCCTCTCTAGATGATGATGATGATTTAAAGCCGACAGTGACTCACAGACTGTCTGCAGCATCCAGAGACAACACCTCCTCCTCCCCTCACTCCCCTGTATCCACTGGTCATGACTGGCTCAGCAACAAGCGTCGCTCCCACTCCTTTACATCAGGTCAGTCTGCAGTTTTTAACCCGCATGATCCATAACGTGAATCATAAGCGGATTTTTTTTTTGTCTTCTAATGTTCTCCTCACGGTTTTCTCTCAGCGACCTTTCAGAAGATCAAACCAGTGTTGCTCACCCCTGGAGGCAGAGGCCTGGAAAGAGGCTCCAACTACTGTGTGACCCTCGTAGTTGGAGACAAGTCATCGGACGGTCCATGTGTAAGCAGAAGCTCCGAGCCCCCGCTGCAGGCCTTAGCTGGATGGCAGCAGGACGCCTGTCAGGACTCTGCTCTGAGGAGCTACGCCAGCCTGCCACGGCCCCGCAACAAGTCCGTCTTCAAAAAGTTCTTTGGAAAAAGGGACCTCTGAGCTGTTTGAATGATTTTACTAATAGAGGGTTTAACAGATAGTTTCTAATGTGCAGTGCACAGCAAAAAAAAACACTACTACTGACTATATTTATGATCAGAAGAGCTACCACGGTTTTATTTTTGATGTGTTTTATATAAATCACTTCTTATCACTTATAATAAGACATTTTTATGAGTGTTTATATTGTTCTTTTTTCTTGTTCTTGTCAAGTGAAAGGAGCAATACTGTGTGAGTGTGCACTGTGTAGTTGTAGATTTGATTATTTGAAAAACACATTTTCTTACCAGTCTTACTTTTTATTTTCTTTTGTATTTTTTGGATTGTTGTGTTATTGGGTTAACAGTCTCTGTGTAAAAAAAACGACCTGCTTAATGGAGAATCAGTTTAGAAACCAAATTTAGAGTATAATCCTAGAGATGACTCGACCAAGTATTAACAATATCCCGAACTCATGACACTTCATTTCACTTCACATGTACAGTGTGTGGTGCACCAGGACATTTTCCTTCATATATTAAAATCAGCAGTTTGATACTGCACAAGCGTGTCTGGTATTAACACTTTTTTGAATACTAATTGTAGCGAAGACCCTTCATAATAAAACATTAAAAACCAATGATTTGCTTCGGCTGTGATTAATGGATGAAGATATCTATTTTTAATACAGTTGCGATGAAAATGTCTGTTATTCAAGCTTTGTTGTCATCTCTGGAGGCTTTGAAGAGAAAAGGGGATTAGATGAATAGAGAGAGATTAAAGGCCAGGCCAGGCCAGGAGCATCTTCACATCATTAGCCTTGTTTTTGCATATTAAAAAACCTGCCACCATTTAAAGACATGATTCAGACAAATCCATAATCAGCATTGCATCTATGCTGCGGATCCAAGCATTCTCTGCGCACATTATAGCTGCATAATGAGTTGTATGCATAAAGAGTTTGCAAAATGCTGCTGTTTAGCATCACAAAATATTCAGTGATTTCCTGCAAGATCTCTGAGGGGCAGATTAGTTACCACAGAGAGTGAAAGAAAAAGAGGTCACTTGGTATAAATTTAAAAAATTGGGGGAATATTTGGAAAACATTAACAACTAGGAAAGGCCAAATTCTCAGAAGAAAATTTAAGCAGATATGTTCACTCGAAGTTAAGCACTCAAAGCAGTTGAAATGTCAATTGAAGTGTGAGCACCGCCAGCAATTAAAGTGTTTTTGAAGCATAAGAGTCAAAAACAGTTGACAACAGTTGAGGTGCGATCGCTAAAAGCATTTGAGTTTTGAGTTTAAGCCCTGTGCGCACTTGAACTGTCTGTTTGCACGTATAAGTCGTTGACCTGTCAGTTGAGGTGAAAGATAAACAGCTGAACTGTCATTTTAAGAACAATAAAATCTGCTGAAATGCTAAACTGTAAAAGGTGAAAGGAATTGAAATCTCAGTAAATCTGAAGTGCCAGACATAGTTGAAGTTCTGTATATGAACTGTTAATAGTTGAAGCGTCAGATGGGATGTCAGCATTGGCAGCAGTTGAAATGTCAGTTAGAATAACATATAGATAGAATAATAATATGTACAATGTACATAGTGTCAGTGCAATATACACATCACTAACACACTTTTGCACTATCACAAAAGTAAAAAAAAAAAAAAACAACGCAAAGGAAGATGCATTGAGTTCTGGCATATCCACTGCATCACCTTTCAGTTCATATAGCACTGCCAAAAGTCACAGTGTGGTCTTGGCATGTATATACGCATACACACATGCACACAGCAGCTGCAGTAGTGTATGGAATGGAAAGAGCTCGCAAAGCTCCGCGTTTACGGTGAAAATTTGTCAAAAGCATCCAGCGGAGGCATTAATCATGGCAGGTCAGCAGTCTGTGAATCATTATTGAGACTCTCTAGAGCTGAATTCTGTATGACTCAACTTCTCAGAGTAATGTAAAATACACCCCATGTTTGTTCAGTTTATATACAAACTCCCTATATAGTCATGTCTATGTGCCATTTCAATAAGCTATGTTGTACTCTGTGCAGGACAAGTTAATAATTCACAGTGACATCCAGGATACGATTAGCAAATCCACACACACACGTGGCACCTATTTTCTTCATATGCATAGACTACAAACATTTGGGGTTTTCCCTCCACAATAAAGACAGTTTTTGTGTGTTTTTCCTGTGTCCAGTTTGGAATGACAGCCACATCCTCTGTGGCCCTGAGGGACGCCGCAACAGCCAATCGATTGATCACCATGCCCCCAATCCCGGTGTCCTCTCTGTGCCCTCTGACCTCCATATCATCTGCTGACAGCTCCTACTGCTCCCTTCACATCTCTGGGGCTTCCCCTGCAGAGACAGTGATGCACTCGCTCTGCCTGTGTGTCACCACGATCTGCAGGCTTCCTCTCTGATTGTGGGATTATACGGCAGGGCGATGAATACGCGCACCACAAAACACAACACCCACGCACTTCTCCATACTTTGGTTTGTTGCATTTCCCCTGTCTAGCCACTAATCACAGCCAACATGACACATCCTCCCAACGGTGAGGTAAAGTCCAAGTTTTGTTATGCAGCCAAGTGAGAAGAGTGAGTCACAGGGGTTACCACAGCCTTTCAAAGAGATCCGGAGATCACAAGGAACCATCAAGGTAGTGTAACAGGAGAGGGATGTCCTCAGGCACTGACCCCCTCCCCTGCTGTTGACAGAAAATGGTCCTCGTGTCACTGGAAGGATGCATGACACTTTAATAACATCAGATTGCTATAGGGAACATCAATGGCTGCTCTTTTGTATTATAATTGATCCATTAGATCAAAATAAGTGTAGATTTCTGTCAGTATCTTAAAATAATCAATGCTACTCGTTTTCTGAATGCAGGAAGAAAATTAATTTGTTGAGCTCATGCAAAGATTTTTTTATTTTCATTCTCTTCTTTGAGCTTTGATCCCTAACTCAAAAGGTGGGCTTGCGGAGGGGTGCGCTCGTGGCCCGGACACAGGCTTTGAAACCCAACACTGTCTGCCTCCAGCGGCCCCGGGGATCCCATGAAAGTGATGTAATGGGGAGAGTGGTTTAGGACTCATCGGAGGTGGGCAGCAGGATGGAATAGCGGTTAGGAACCCGGATCAAATGGCTTCATTTCCACAGCCTCTGGATCCCATTTGACATTAACTGCCCACCTGTCAAGACCAGCGGACCTTAGTTATGCCCATTAGCGCAATGAAGAGAATTAAAGCTCAATTATAGCTTTCTGGGAATTTATCTGAAATCACCATGCCTGTGGGTCAGGCAAAGCCTTGTGGCAGAAACTGTGAGAACTCACATACCCTGTACATGCTGAGAAATTACCTTGATTTAAGGGGGTATTGTTAAGTACTTACCATGTGCAGGCTTTGGCACAGAGAAATCTGACATCACAGATGCTAAGAAGCTTTAGTGCCACATCTTTCAATAAATCATACGATCATCTTGGGAAATAAACTGCGAATTTGAAGTCCGGCTTTGGGAAAGCTGGAGCAGGCTTTTGTCTATCTCCCCCCCACATGGTCTTTGAACAATATGTCAGATTTTCATCAGCTGTGTTTGGCATTTTGGCCAAGGGCTCCTCGGACAATATATCATAATACGTCCACCCTCTGCAGCTGTCATCGTGCCTCCTGGGCTGGTACCACAAAGTGCAATAACTGGAGAGAAATTTCCTCATCTAAGCTCCAGCTCCTCATCATCCACCTCCCCCCCTTTCCCCTCCCACCAGCAAACTCCCTTTTGTCCTGGATTGTTGGTAAGCTCCTTGCATTTCTGTGTCCTCCATGGTTGGGGGGATAAAGGGTACAGGGTGCCACATAGACATCTGTCCCACAGATATGGTGCGTATGCATCTCTCTGATATGGATATTAATTCACTTCATATTCATTCAAGCTATTTTATATGGCTTTTCATGCAGCGGCCCTCCTGCTTAGGATGCATCAATAGGCCACATTCAGGTCCCCTGACAGTGTATCCAATTGTTACAGTTGGACAATGCTTACATATGAACGAACCCATGGTGTTTAGAATGTAAAACAGCAAGCATGATGGCTACATATCTGGACAACGTTACTATAAAATACAGTGATGAATGTGTTCTCTTTATGGTTGTAAATTCTTTGTTACTGTATCAAATATTGGTGTTCTGTCTATGTTTGTGCGAATGTGCCCTCACACATTACTGTCAGATAAAGTCGAGTACATCTACATCAACAATATCATTATCAATTATATATTTATCCTTTATCTTTAGCAAATTCTTTCAACTGTTCACTATTAGAAAACTAATTTAACTGCTGTATCCATTGTTTTTAGATTTATATCTTCACCATTTATCCATTACTTTTAGCTAACTATTTGAACTGTCGATTAATTACCTTAAGCTGTAACAATTCCTCTGCCTCCTTGCTAGTTTCCATACGCTCTCAGCACATGGCGTTCAGGTGTCGACTCAATGGGAAGATATTTATTCAAATTAGAAACCAATGTTTAATTTAAATATTTTTACATTCACTGAGCTAGTCCACAATCTTTCCACGTATCCCTTGACAACTACAGAAGTACCCTTGGCTGGGAATCACTGCTGTAAATGATATAACCACAATATCATAATATGGTCGCTACTGACCTATCACATCAAATGCACACATACAGACACACACACACACACACACACACTTTACTTGGTAAAACTGGCAAGGTCTTTGTCACTGTTACATAACCCATCTGCTACCCGGCTGCGGGGTGCTGAGGATCACCTTCCTTTCAAGAGAGCCAGTCCCTTCAGCAGCACTGCTTGGCTTGTCCTACCATGAACTGTATCATCCACCCTAATTGCCGGTTAAGTCTGTGTCTACAATAGCAATGCAACGCACATTTCCATGTTGGTTCAAAAATACAACCTTTGCAATGGTGACTTTGAAGCCAATTCAGTGACTGTCAGTGCCAGTTGATCCAGAGGTACGTCAGCGGTGGCCACAGAACAGATGCTGGCGCAGCAGCACGTCTGACGCAGATCACAGCTGGCAGCTGTCTCTGCAGCCAACCTGACAGGTTACATCAGTTATACAAGCAGTATTAGAAAACAAGCCAAAAAAACCTTCCATGCATTTTCACATTGAAATGACCTGAAGATGCTTTGGTGTTGAAACAAATATCTTTGCCAGAGGGTTTCTATTGAAAACCTTGGTACAACTGCCAGCGCTCACACAGAGACAGCGAAATTCCACTTGCAGCACGTCTATGTCTGATCTCAACTATCAAACAAACTCATGAACCTTGAATGTTCTTGAGCTACTTTACTCTCTAAAAAACTACTTCACCTATTCCTAATAAACTTACACGTACTAAGAATACAGCCACTTTGTCTAAAACAAATGCACACCAGGCAAAAAGTATTAACGTGCCAGATTTAATTCTCAGCTGTATGTTGAGTCACAGCGAGCTTCACTTCTCTTCAAGTTTGACAACATGTCTAATTAGATAACTGTAAACCCCTTCAGAGACTCTTTTGAGCCATGCCATTGGATTAAATCCTTCATAAATGCACTCTGACGTTTCAAAAATCCTACAACACACTATTTATCCATTAATGTCATCTGACTGCACATGGATAGAATTTCCATTATCCCAGGATGGAGCATGAAATCCCTGAAACTAAAGTGAAGCATATTTATTTGTACTGCTACACATGAAAACAGCATTGAAGCTCATCATCAGCAGGAAAAACATGGAACTGCTCAACAAATTAATAGTTTCATCTTTAAACATAAGACATGAACAGCAGAGAAAAACAATCTCATCTCGTTGTTGAAAGACAATAACTGTTTATTTTTCAATTTTTCTGTTCATTCCAGTGGATGAATAAACCATGAAAGGATTGGACATAGTCGCACCGTTAAATATTGATCGATTTTCAATGAGCGCATCCTCAGGTTGACAAGACAAACATAAGGGAGGCTCACATAGCAAAGAACTAAATGAATAAACAGGGACACTGCTTTGTTTGCCCCTTTATTAAAAAAAAATACCACCACTTGTCCTTGTGAACAAATTAATACTGTACACTGATAAATGAGAAATGCCTGCTGGAGTCTCTGTCAGACCAACAGCAAAATACAAAATAAAACAGAGCTGCATTGTAGCACGGGGTATTTACACACTAACTGAACAATTCCCCGGCTGTGTTCCATCTCACAATCAATTATTCAGCATGCAATCCATTTTAAGGCTGTCTGAGATAGAAAAAAAATGAATAGCATACATAAATACATGCATGTGACACACTAACTCTCCCAGCAGCACGGTATAGCCTTTAGGTTAGGTCACAACCCTGTTATGAAGTGTGTGTGGAGCCACTCAATAGTTTGGGTTGTGTGTGCTGTACAAACATTGACGCACATAAAACTTGCTGCCAGCACAAAAATATAGATGAACTGCAGTTTTTTTCCCCTTTTAGTGGCTCTGAATCTCCATATTATGTTGTTTGTTTCAGACAATTTTGTAGTGACGCTAAAATGTCTTGTAGAACAGCATTTCTGTTTTCCTTTGACACCTAAGTGGGAAAAGAAGTAAGCAAAAATCATTAACCATGGCAAGGAGGCAGCCTGTAAGTAAAATTACACAACCTGCGCTGATGAATAACATGAGAACTGTGACAAATGTCTGGCCCTGTAGGTCAGGATCAAAGAGCTAAGCCCCAGAGAATACAGTGTCCACTTTGAGATTATCAAACCACATGTTGTAAACACCTAATCTCTGACCTACTGTCTCATAAGTAAAATTATAACTCATATGTTTACAAAAAATATTTCTACTGCCTCATGACCTTGTTTGATATACTAACTACCAGAGCATAACGAGTAGTTTGCATGACAATATCCATAACTGAGTCTTCCGTGATAAATTATTTTGACATTTGAGACCACCCTTTGTTGTTGAATCAGTCACGCATGATTTAGAGTTAATCCTGCTATAGGAGAGGGATAATGCGGGGCATGCCGCTTCTGCGTTAGTGAGCAGACTGACTGCCCTCCTAAGACCAAGTGGATACAGTGTAAACAGTGTCCTATAGCTATTGTGGGACTTAAATGCTCCTGAACTGACCTAAATATCTCTCTTTCCCCCCCCAGAGAGTGTGCTAGTAGTTGTACTCACCGTGAAGACCTTGACATCTCTCCTGCTACGCACCTCCTCCACGAGACCCAGTGGTTTCCCCTTGGGGATGGGGATGGTGCCCAGGACGGTGCAGGAAGAGCTGTCTAAGGTCTGTCTCACTGACCTGATGAACGACTGGCTGAAGAGCTCCATTTTGCCAATCTCGTCAATGACAAACACCTTCCTGCTGCCCCCATCCGCCGACCCTGCCTGGAGACAACGGATGTTAGCATGAAGCAAGAGTGCTGTCAATGCATGCACAAATGTATGCTTGAAGTTAGTTACAATTAAAAAAAAGAAGGAAATCAGTTCAGTTTGGTTGTGTATTGATAAAATGATGATATAGGTTTAATGGGTGTCCATGTGGCTGATGTGGAAATGTGGGAAAAGCTCATCATGATAATGACTCATGTATGTAAAGCTCATTGACTGATAGTATGACTGTGACCGTGTTTGCATGTTACACGCAACGGGTGATCTGCGGTGATTACAGACGCTTTAAGCAAGATGAAAGTGGAATATGTGCCGCCAAGGCATAGACACCTTCCTTTACAGCGCATGTGTAGGCGTCACTCCAGGCTCACTTTACATGCCGGATTAATCACGGTCAGTGACAGCCAGACGGCACCATGAACACTAAAAATGTCACTCTGGAATTTATGTGTTTGCAAGCTTCCAATTATTCCATCAATTCTGAGAAAATCAAAGGTTTGATGATTTGTTAAGTGGGGAGAAAAAGGGGGGTGCTCTGCTTACTGTGATCTATTGATGAGTTTAAAAAACATGTGCTGCTGTCTTACATTTCTGAAGAGGGGGAGAGCCACGTTTTCAAAAGAAGGCAAGTCAACCACGTACTGCCCAACTGTGTATTCCCGTCTGCCGTGAGATGAACCGGAAACGTCTCTGTAAGTTAAAATAAGACAAGGGTAACTGAAAACAGCATGATAAAAGAGTGAAGGTAGTTTGATATGACAACCCTGCTACCTGATTCTGGACAGGTGGCCCCTCTCTCCTGCCACTGTGACAACATCAAAGCCCACTCTCCGGCCTCCCTCCCTGACCTCCTCTGTGTAAAAGCCTTCCAGTCCCACTCCTGACGACACTAAAGCCTCACAGGCTTTCTGGATCAGGGTGGTTTTTCCCACACCTATGAGCAAAAAACATTGGAAAACAAATTCAATGTCACAATCTGAAAATGGGTTACAGCACCTTACTGTAAATGGTTAGGACACATTTAGGGATCATCATCATGACTATCATCACTAATCCATGGATTATGTATTAGTAATGATGACATCCTCGTTCCTTAATCAATGTTCTCAGTCTGACACATTTATATAACGTTAAACCAATAAACCTGAATTACTGAGTCATATTGACTAAACACCTACCAAACATGTATTTAAAGTGGAATTGCTCATATGAACGTCTCTTTAATTTTTGTAAAGAGTTAAAGGAATATGGCTAAAACCAGAGACTGTATAGCTAAAACAAGCTAACTTTCATCAGAACCAAAGTTATCGTTTACTGACTGGGACTCTGGATTGATACAGCTGACTGACTGGTCTGGATTTACAACAGCTTTAGCTTCAACAGCACCTGAAACACCGGGTGGTGAGTGTTACCTGGAGGTCCTGTCAGAAAAACGTGTTTGTACATTTCAGTTTCCACCGCTCAACACGCTGCTACGACTCTTCCGTAAACAGAGAGTTGACGCATGCGCTGTAGGCACCAAGACTTCAGCTCTTTTTTTGTAAAAACAGCACATTCTAGCTAATTTATCGATGATTTATTTAACGAACAAATCCAATATCAGTAGAAAACAAGATCGAATTCATACCTTTAAAATATGTGAGTGAAAAAGAGGCAACCATGAAGACGTTATTTAGTTGTATGATGGAAGCACGACCATTACTTTACAAATGAGTAGTAGTAAAAAAAAAAGTTCAAATCAAATAAAGTAAAATAAGTATATTTTAAGTATATTATTAGTATACGTGCTTTACCTAAGTACATACAAGTACTTAAAATACAGTATTTAAATGTATCAAGTGTTAATCTGAAAATCATTAGTCTGAATTAGTTTTAATCTGAAAAGCATTCGAGTTCTCAAATGTAGTAGACTAAAAAAAACCCAGAGTAGTTCCTTCTGAATTAGTGCAGTATAATTATAAAGTAGCATGAATTGAAATACTCGAAGCACGAACACCTTAGAAAGCTAATTAACTACAAAAATATACATAACAATAATAATAATGATAAAATTCCACCACTACAAATGAGTTGTTCAGTTGTCCCACTGTAACCCAATAACTGTAAAAATATATCCTAAACACAACTGTCATGCAAAACACACCACGCTGGTTTTAAAATGAATAAAATAGCCGTCTCTGTTTTGCTTATCAAATAATATGAAGGGCCAAATGCAAAGTAGCAGGTGGTATTCAAAGGAAACACCCTGGAATCAGGAGCTGCCCTACGAGCTCTGGGAGATTTTCAGTCCATGACTGGAAACCCTACTGGAAAACGAGAGCTTATAAGGTCAATGATTTGCATAAATGGCGTGCATATACAGATTTCCATCCTCTTATGTGTTACTGACAGACTCCAACACTTTATGCAAATGTCCAGTAGCCGAGTATTAACTGAGTGATTAAGATGTAAGACGATCACATCATTTCCACAGTAAGCTTGTCTTTATTCAAAAAGGCGGTCTGTCACCATAACTGAAAGGAAAACGTACACATTACACATTTAAAAATATATACATTTGCTAGATGTGCACAGTCCAATATTACTACACATTGGTTTCACTTGGTTCAAGGAAATAATGCAGTATTGATGCCATCATTATGTGTAACGATTTTTTTCTTTACATGGTGTAACCAGGGAGTTTGTTGGTCACTAGTTTAGAGATGTGCTGATACTCCTTTCTGAAATCCAGAGATCCAAGCTCATCCTCCAGTTCCTCTGCCCCCTGTGGTTCAAAGGAGGATATTGATTCTGCAGAAAATCCTCGATATGGGCCGCTGTTCCTGGTTGAATCGCTCCTTTGACCTCTTGATGATATAAAACTGTCAGCACCAGAGCTCCTATCAACTCTTCCACTCTCTGTCATCTGTCTCCTGGAGCATACGGTTTGTAAGGAATCTGACCCGTCTCTGTTGCCATCATTGGAGGAAAAGCTGAGGGCTGATGCGTGAGTTCGAGGTCGGACGATGTGTGTACCCCTCAGAGTTCGCAGGGGAGAGCTGGGGGCTTTGACGGGCACAGGGAGGACTGTTCTCCTCTGGAAACCTTCAGAGTGAGAGTTGCAGATGTCTGGGCAGACAGGAGACCTGGGAGTCTTGGCCCTGGAGGGCTCAGGGCTACTCGGGGGGTCAGGAGAGTAGGCATCGCTGGGCTCAAGGCTGTTAAAGTCATCAGCGTAGTCTTCCTCCTCATTTCCTTCCCGGCTGGAGTCTGAGAATGAGGATTTTGGGCTGCTGTGTCTGCTGCTTCCTGAAGATTCAAATTCGTCTCTGTTCCTGTCAGACTGTGATTGATTTGATTCACTGTGATGCTCCTTCTCGTCTTTGTTTTGGGCGACAATGTCACCATCCACACTGGGGATGTGAATACATTTCAAGCCTCTTTCAGAGAGGGAAGGGTTTTCTGAACTTCCCCGGGAGTGTCTGTCTTGTTTACCATTAACTTTGCCATGCAGGTTTTTCTGTTTGAGTGTGATTGTTTCTTGTAGTGCAGAGTCCTCTGTGACGCTTTGTATCATCGTCTCTATATTTTCATTGAGACTGGAGCTCTGGTTTAATCCTGATTTTCTTTTGCTGGACTTCATGATCTTATTATTTGACTTTGTCTTTCCTTTGGCCACACTCGACTCTTTTTCATTCTGTATTAAATCCACACATTCACGGCGTTTTACTTTGAGAGGAGAAATTTGCTTCAGCCTCAGATTAAATGTTTTAGTTGTACCATACACAAGCTTCTTCTTTGGAGATGTACTGGAGCTTTTACGCTCGATCAAAGCCTCCTCCTGATTGTCCCCCACTTGTACAGATGCTGGCCTCATGACTGGTGTAGAACACTTTCTGGGGGAATGTAAATTCCTTAAATGGAGACTAGTCCCCTGACTGGTTTTCTGCGATGATTTGGTTTGCGCCTTATGTGCGGTGTTTTCTTGCCCAGCTGAGGGCTCTGTGGAAGCAGGCCTGTAAATCCAAGCGAGGTTGGGATGAATAAACAATGGCTGGTGTGGCTTCTGGTCATTTAACTGTGACAGCTCAACAAGAAGAGCATTCAGTAGAGGCAACTGTTGTAAAGCCTCCCTGAGGACTTTTGGAGTTGCCCCACTTGTGTCTTGGTTTCTTGAAGTTTTTTCATCAGGTCTTACTCTCTGGTTCATCACTGGAGAACTTGTACCATTACTTTCACACATCTCTTCCTCTGAGTTTGCGTCTTCAAATGAAAAAGCCTCCGAGTCCAGATTCACAAATTTGTAATCCCCTCCTTCATTTTTCCTTTTTTCTTCTGCAGAGTTACTGTAGAAGAGATGTGGTGGACAAAATATTGTCAAATCTTCTTCAAAACTGTTTTCACTTTCTGTTAGTGTCTGAGGCATTTGGCTTCTTGTGTGTTCACTCTGCATGGCAACACAAACACCACTGTCCTGCTTATCCTCACTTTTTAGAGCGTTCTCATTTGATGGTTTGTTTTTTTGTGTGCTGATATCAGATTTGTCCCGTGTGGGTGAACAAATATTCCCACAGTCAAGAGGCAATAATTCTGTAGATCTGTTTTTCTCCATGATGCTTTCTTGTACATGTTGTTCTCCATGTGCACTGGTGCCTTTAAGATCCCTACTGTCTGTGATATGTGGCAGTAAACTAGTTCCCAGACTTAGCAGCTTATATCTCAGGGATATTGACCCAATTTTCTCCCCCATGAGGTTGCATATACCAACCAGCCCCTTTTCACCATGAGAAGAGGGAGTTGAAGCACCATGTTCAGTCACATCCTGTTTGATCCTGTCCATCACTTTAGCCAATGAGATGAGTGAGGTCCCAACTAATTTGGGGATCTCCTCTTTCATATCCAACACCATGGCGTAGAGAGGGCTGTTAGACAGCTGGGTGTGAAGCGAGGTCAGGCTCATTTTGAAGAAACAAGACTTGCCCCTGTTGAAGGCGTATTCTCCCTGCTGATACTTTCCGTGATTTTCTTGTTGGTTAATGCCACTCCTGCTCTGCTGAGGCTGATAAATGAGCAGCGTTGGAAAATCCAGCAGCCGAACTCCAACAGCCAGCTCGTCGGAAACTTTACTCTCTTTCTGGATTCGGATATATTCCACCAAAAGCTCAAATGAAAACAGAGTCTCGGGATTATCTGTATTTTGTCCCGACATCTTTAAAGCAGTGAAAACACACACAAAAACCCCAACAACTAGCTAGTTAGCTAGCTGTTAGCTAATCCGCAAGCTTTTAGCTTCTATCGGCTCCATGGAAACAGGCAGCAGTCGCGAGAATTTTACGTCATACAATGCCCAGGGGTACCTGGGAAATGTGGTTTTAGGGATCCTTTACCTAAATGAGTGACATAAGATCGACTTCAATGATATTTCTTAATTTTTATTATAGTTGAACAAATAGATTCATATTTGTAAATACGTGTATTAGTGGAAATCTGCTTCCAAATTTGAAGGAAGGAAAATAGAAAAAGAAAAAAAACACAACAACTGCAGAATTACATTTTAAAGGCAACTAAAGGAAAACAAGTAAGCACAGGTTAAAAAGATATGAATAGATAATTTATTCAGGCACAGTTTGGGAGAGCAACTTTTCTGCAGTTCACCAGATGGTGCCACTGTAGGGCTTATTGGGCTTATAGACTAAAATAGTCTTTTGAATGGCAACAAGGCCACCGGACATAGCAGGCTCATTATTCAACTTCACCCTGTAGTGTACACACATCTGCAATCCTCTCTCTTTAATATAAGCCTACAGATATTTGGAATGAATTTGTGAGGAGTTTGTAGTTCGGCGTCGGGGTGGGCGGAGTCTTCTCCCTGCGTGTTGTCATCACGGCCGGAGCCGCTGGATGGATCTAAGCTGTGTGCCGCTTCAGTCTGGAGGCTGAGACTGACAGAGGGAGATGTGAGACCGACGACCGCAGCTCCGACTGGTTTTTTTTTACCCTTTAAGGATAACTGACAGCGTGAACAACCTGGATCTGACACCGATCACATTTAATGGTAAGATCGCTCATGTCTTTTTTTTTCTCCCTCCGCACCAACCAACAAAGTGAAAAGTAGGGCTGTAGCCGCACACTCAGAAACTCATTAGCACATCGATGGTGAGAGTGAACACAAAGGGTAAAGTTACTTTCAGAAACGTAAAAGAAGTGGAGGGTGTGTCGTTTCACCAGTAGCCTATCTACAGCCTTTATTAGTGTGTGTTCGTGAAGTGTTGACTTCTGCTGGACTCACGTTTGTTTGTTTATTTAACGCTGCTAAGGAGCACGCTAGCTTCACACACACACACACACACACACACACAAACTCAATGAAAAAAACGCTAATTTTTACCTTCACGCTCCTGAATGCAGACCCTACTGTGTCACTCCCGTTTGAACAAATCACTTCACTGTTGATGAATGATATGACACGTTGACGTCATAGTTTTGGTGGTGGGTGCTGGGTGGAGGTGATTGAACTGGATTTGCACAGAAATCTTTTTTTGAATGGGTTTGTTCAGTGGAATGCTTCCATCAAAACGGTGGGGGGCGATAAAGGCATCATTGTCCAACTGGTCATGGGTAATAAAGCTTTCTCATGCCCAGTGGAGGTGAAGCCTGCAGCTTCAGTGTTGAGAACATATTTATTTATTCTGTGAAGCCCTCAGTGGAATATGTTTTTATTTATGTAAGTAATGGTGCTGCACTTTTGTATTATGTGCTTATCTTTGCTTTGTGCAGCAATGGGAGCTTGTCAGTGTGTCCAGACAAAGACCTGTTTCCTCTAACATGAGACTTGTTTGGATTCTCCATAAATAATATCTGGCAGCCTGCTTGTTCAAAGCATGTACAGTGTTGCTTTATTACTGGCTGCTCCTGTGGCCTATTCAACCTACAGTGCACTGTATATCCCACTGGGAGAGTAAACAAGTGAAATGTTGTTTGTCTTCCAGCACCATATCCTTTGCTGCAGGAAGTTTAGCCTCCACAATAACTAACTTCCCTATAAAGGGAAACAAATAGGTCTGTTCCTCTGCTGGTGGCTCGCTGCAGACACAACATCTAGATGCTTGCCGTTGTAAATGTAACTTTCCATTGTTTAATCTTCAGTGCTATGGATTTATGTTCTCCTGGCTCCGCAGCTCCCACCTGAACAGATCAAGCATAAAGACTTCTCTGCTCCTGGAGCGTTAAAATCAATAAGACACCATTATTTTTCACAGGGTTTTATGTCTGGGAAAGATTAGTTTTCCGTGGGGCTGTGCAGAACTAAGTAGGCACAGGAGTGTTTTAAGATGTCTCCACTATGTTGATGGCCCGGTATAACATTTAACATATTTTCCTTTAACGCCAAAAAATGTTTGGCTTAACTCCAGCTGTCATAGCTCTGCACATCAGGGAGGCAATTTTTCAACTGACCACTCTCCTGAATGGGCATGAAGACATCTGTAGTGATGTGTGAATAATTTGCTATTATTGTGCACAAAAGCGAGAAACAACCCCATTAATCTGCTCATTCTCTCTGTCATCATGCAAATATTTCTATTAGTGAACCTGTTTTCCAGCTGAGGTTGGATTCCTGCCTTTCCTCCTTATGCAGCTGCACTCAATTCAGAAGCTATATGATATTTTATTTAGACTGTTTCATTTGATTCCTACCTTGTTGGATTTTCTGTCTATTACAAAAGGGAAGGCAAAGGGTTTTTTTTGCCAGATGGATGAAAGATAGATTAAAGACAAGATCTTCCCTAATGTAGGTGAGAATGAGGCTGCCTAGGTACCCCGTCTCACCCTCTGCCAGCAGCGCACTCCTAGAGGGAGACCTATTCAGCAGCCATGATAACCACAGTACCAGGGAAAGTCTTTCAATCTTAACTTGAATAGAGATGTGTTGCATTCTCCCGTCAAAAAGGGCAGAGAGAAGGCCCTGAAGAAGAAATATGTCATCTATTTCTAACACCGTCTTCTGCATGGCTAACCAGACAATGGGTAATTGAGCCGGATAGATATGTCTTTCAAAATAAAGTTATGTGCACAATGTGTGCTCAGCTGAACAATAAGGCACCTGTCAGGATTGGCAGAGGAACGGCTTCCTGTGACATGCCCACAGGCCGTATCCAGTTGTTATCATTGCAGAGCTGGTTAGGATGTCTTCTGGCCTGGTGGGCTTGGAGACGCCCCGCTAGAGTTACAGAGTTATGTTGTGTGTGTGAAACAGAAATTGCCTGTAAAGATATTACCATAACACAGAACACGCCATAACACACACTGTCTGGGGGCTTTAGGTTTGGGAAATTACTTAACAGTAGTGGCTGATTTCAGTCTTCTTGTTACACAACTCCCCTTGTGGGCCGACACTGTTTCATGCTCTTTCCCCATGTTTGTATCTGTTCCCACGGTGCTTTGCTACCGGTGTGCTGACTAGTCATGATTTGAAGAACAGTAGAAGGAAAAAAAACAGCCAAAGGACTTTTCAGACCACATTTGTTAGGGGTGATGCATTCCTCCTTATTGTACCACAGAAGCATGCCAAACCATGTGGTGCCCCCCCCCCAACAGATCCCACACCTCATGCATGTGACGAGGATCAGGAAACCTGGTCTGGTCTGTGCCGGCTGACTGGCTGACTGGCTGGCCAGGAGTCACAATAGGCCTCCCAACCAAATCCTGTTGCTTCAAAACCAACCAACCAGCAGACAGGGGATCACATGCTGCCTGCTCCCGTTGTGAGAGCCAGATTTTCTCTCTGTCTTTTTTGTCAGCCTTTGTTTTGATAGCAGTCTGGATTTATGGAAGGTTTTAAGCCCACTCACCGCTGTCAGGGAAAGCACAGATGCCGTCACTGGGTTGATGTTTTTTTATGAATTGATCCCGTGTTCAACCGGGGGTTTGTTTGTGATGGATGTCGGTGGTTGACTGAGTCATGTTCATAATGTGTACAGTACAGACAAAGTTCCTCTTTTGGGTTTTGGGTTATGATGGGTTATTTGTCACACTGATGTCACATCAGTGCCGGTCATACTTCCAGTTACTTCCAGGCTTACCAAAACATCTTGCGACTTAACTGCTCCAAGTTCAGCATGTTGGCTTCTGTTAGGGTCATCCATCATTTTTGTCTGTGCTGCACATTATACGACTTCTCATGTGCAATCAGTGTGATAGCAATAAGACGACATGTTTAACAGCTTGCTCAGGCGCTGGCGTATGTCAGCATCCATTCCAGAGAAACACAGGAAGACGCCAGCAGCCCTTTAACAGCACGATATTTCCACTCTTTATGTGATAAGCACAAATGAGATGTTATGGCCCGTGGCGTGTTTCTTAAGGACATATGTGGATTGGTGCCCTCATGTGCTGCCTGGCTTGTTTATTTATTTGTGTCTAGTAGATGTATGTTAATCTGACCTTACTGATATGGTTAAGCCTTATAGTAGATACAGTAGATTAGAATCAGATGAATGCTGTGTGTCCGATGGACTTGCCATTTAAACGGCATTTTATTAAGGGATTTCTGCATTATACCTCACGTGGCTGCCGAGGAGAAATGGATCCTTTTTCACTTCTCTATATTTTCATGGTTGTTTTGCTCAGAAGTAGATGTTAATGGTATTAGTAATTGCCTATATGGCTGCTCCACCAGCCCATCCCTCCTATCTTGCGAATGTTGTATCCGCTCTGCTCCTTAAGTAGCCACCCTCTTGCCACTCATCCAGCGGCTTGCTGCCGTGCCAGGCACATGTGAGTGAAAAAGCAGTGTCATGGCTGGAGGGGAAAGCTGCTGGATGGAGCAGATGGTATAGTGACAGAAGTCAAATGCTGATCGCGCCATCGCTGGTGAGGACCCTGTCAACCTCTGGTGACACACAGCCGAGCCGCTGAGGAACCGAGGAGGAGGTTGGATGTGGGGGCAGCAGAGGGGAGGAGAAAGGTTTGAGCCCTGCGATGACAGACTATGCCATCACTGCTGGCTCATGCACAGCTAGAACAGTTATGGAACAGATTAGAAGCCCTTTTTGTGGCAATGCAGACAGTCAGTGTACAATGATGTATCGCATGAAATCCAAGCATTAGATATTACTACTGTTTCAATGAAAACAAAACCATATAAGCCAGCTTAGACCAGCTTGTGCCTTTTTAACAATGACCTCTTGAAACTCCACATGATGTTCTGGACTAAGCTCCGTCCTGCACACAGGACTGACAGACGGAGCCACATATGATCTTAACTGTATTGCGGTGGCTTACAAATGTAACCCTCACAGTCAACACAGATGTAACTGTGAGATGTTTTTCCATCTGAAAGGAAATCATTATTCCACCAGATAATCTCTTTGATATTTAGACACAATGGTCTAATGTGGGTTGCTTCAGTTTATGAAGACAGATCATCATTGCTATAATTTTCAAAGATTTTTAAAACGAACATCTTTGGCCATTTGCACACGTCAATTGGTTGTCCATGCTGCATTAAAATAATGGAGCATTTATACTTGTGGTTTGATCATGAAGTTAAATTGCAAAATGGAAACCACAACCTTCAGGCTTTGCACTCGATCCATTAGTCTTGTGCCTGTGTGAATGCGCAATAGTTTTATTTAGCCAATTCTTATCCTTTCATGACAAAGTGCAAATACCACAGGACCAGTCTTTGTTTCACCAAGCCACTCATTTAACACTGTCACTCCAAAAAACATTATGTTCATGCATTATGGATTTTCAATAGTCAAGCATATAGGAAAATGTGTCTTGCCAAGATGAATTATGTCTGCACCTTGTGTTCCCTGAGGGACTCATTAGTGTCCATATCAGGAATGTTGGGGAAAAGGCCACTGAAAGTTGCTGACCCTCCCTACATGTTTTGTCTACGTGTCTGTCACTGGGCCACAATGGAGAGAATGAGTGCTGGCCAGTCATTAACCCGATTGCCACTGAGTCCAAGGACCAGTCGTGACCCGTGGGGTTAACTCGGTCTGTGTTCCCCTCAGCGGGCCCAGACAATCGGGACAGCTGACCTCTGTGGTTGCAGCCAGCCTCCAATGGGAGATAAGAAGGGATTTGGTTTAGCACTGGTGCGCATACCTCCTTCCTACTGTAGCGAAAAAGAAAGGGACTGTCTGAATAGGCAGACATGACTGGGTGTGGGTGATCCAGCCAGAGTCTGGACTGCATGCCAGCACAGCCTCTAGACTTTCTCTTTCTGTGTGTCTGTCTGTCCATTCATTGGACAGCACTTTGGTAAAGATGTCTGGTATGGAACTTCAAAATGACCAAATGACCAATATTGGATACAAAGCCAACAAAAAGACATGAGAAAGAAATAAACATGTGTATAGATACAGGAAAATATGTAAGTTTACCAATAAATTCCCAGTAGATTCCCATCTTGCGCCCCTCAGCCGCTCACCTGCCAGTAAGAATGATGAAATAATGAATAAATAAAGGGTGGAGTAGATTTATTTCACATTTTATTGGTCTATTAATGTATTTTTCTTTGTTATTCATGTGTTTATTTTATGATACCTGTTTATGTCATATTAACCATAGTGAAGTCCTTAGTAGACACCTGGACTTGTACTTGTAAAATGTAGGCCAACACTGCACGAACCCCCTCGTGCAAACATCTGCGCCCTTGACTGTCAGATTGACCTCGGGCAAGCCGAGGAGCAAATAGCCATCGGATGAGTTGTTTCAAAGCGTAAAAGTGCGCTGACTTGTTTCTGATAGAGGTTGATTGTAATTAACAAGTCAAATGGAGCAGAGCCGTGACAGATGTGCCATAAAGTGCTGAGCTTTAGTGTGTTTGCGTGCGTGCATGTGTGAGTCATTGAGACATTGCTACAAGAACCGGTATCCTTGACTTAACCTCACCAGTGCACTGCGGTGCTTCCATACTGTTGTTGAGAACAAGGTTATGTCCAAATTTAATTGAACTTGAATGACCAACAGTGTTTGCTTTAATAGAAGTTACACTGTCTACTGTAAGGCTGTTTCCTGGAGCAGTATTTACTTAAGATATAAGGACTTTAAGCATCTAAATAAAAGAATTGAATTATCCCACTCTGTGCTGTTTGACAGAGGCTGCTTTGTGCTGTTGTTGACTGACTGTTTGTGTTCAGCAACTGACGACAATGAAGTTTTCAGGTTATCAGCCTTTTTACAGGAAGGAACTTTCTCCTAAACAGCCCTTTTATCAATTGTGAGAAAGTGTCTGTTTTTTTTTTGCTGGTTCCTTTTCATGTTGCCAGCCCACAGACATGAGACAAATTAGAAAGTCTGGTTGTGGCCTGCAGTCTGTCATTGTGCTTTTAAAAGCGCTGACGAAACATATCGGGATGTTATTCTTGTTTGCGTTTCCACTGATCCATTAATCAGATGATAATGAGTTTAGTTTACTGAATATACTGTATGTGGTTTATACCGGGAAGCCTGGAACCATAACAAAACTTTGGCCGTTTGCAGATTTATTTTCTGTGTGTATTTCAAAGTGGTGCGATTCAATGCATTATTCTGATTGTGTTATTCTTTCATTTGACAGCAGCAGCAAGATGTCAAAATCCTTCAAGTGTTGGCTGGAAGAAATCAGAGGCGTTCTTCCAATAATGTTTTATCATTTTCTAGAGCTTCATTTGGTTAAAATAAACATTATACTTCCTTCAAATATCCTTGAAATAGAAATATTTTGTCTCTTGTAGTTCAGGTCAGATTGTACTTTTAAATTATGCACACCATTAAACCAGGACACTACTATGTAGCCTTTGTGTCCACTTACTGAAGCACAAAAATGCCTGCACGTGATGTTGCCTTTGGCCTATTCTTATAAGCTGCTCTCAGCAAAGGCCTAGAAGACTATTTTAGACAAGCCTGAGATACTGGAGTTACTGGTGTGTATGGGAAACCCTTTTACACAAAGTGGAAGGGAAGGCTAAAGCTGAGAGGAGCTGAACTGTGCAAGGCTGGCACTCCTCCTGGCCTTTCCTTGTACTCAGGGCCGCTGCTGCAGCAGCAGCAGCACTGTGATGTGTTTAAGGAGCACCGGCCCAGCCAAGCAGAGCTAATTCGAAGCTAGAGTCGTATATTCCATCTCGCTTGTCTTATTTTTCTTTCCTTCTTCCTTTGCGACATCATTTTGACTAGCCTTCCTTTTATGCGATTTGTGCAGGCTGTTGACGGAGGATAATGATCTGGAGTGACAGTGGCCTGATTTTCTTTTTCTCTTTTTCTTGCCCCTGTAATCGCACTGTCTGTCAGTGTGGAGGAGATCAACCGCTCCCCTCCTCCTCTCCGCTCAAGTGTATTGAGAGCCTCTGTGGACTGTTAGAGGTTAGCTACAGGGGGTGGGACACTGTGGGCTCCACAGCTAGAGGGGCAGCACATTTGACACTGAATGCTGGCCTTTATATGGGTCTGCTGCCTTAAAAGAAGAAGGGGCAACGGAAGAGGAGATTACATAACACAGTCAGGCAAACAGTGTCCCAGACACTATGTTAGGATCCTAACACAGTGTCCCAGACGCTATGTTAGGATCCCAACAAGGGCTCTCTGTACAAGTAATTCTTACAATGCCTAGCAGCTACACTGCGTGTTCATTGAGTGCTTACCTTCTCCAGGCTATGTTTACTGGAAGCCCTCGGAACCTCTCTGAAATGTAAACAGGACTGTAGGGCCACATGCAGTTCAGCACTGAGCTGTGTGGGCTCGAGCCAAAACACAATGAACACACAACTGCTGTATACACAGCCAGGTGCTGCATATCTAACCACAGGAGCAGCTGTATAATTACACTGCTCTCATCTGTCTCAGGATAATCTGTGTTTAGGTGGAACATACAAACACCAAAGGTCAGAGGTCAAAGTAAGCTTCCAACTTGTTGATGGATATATTTTGTATTTACCATTTATATTAAGTTGAAAGTTATTTCTTTTCTTTCTGGTCTTTCCAGCAGAAATCCTGCTCAGCTAACCACATTTGTCCCAACCTCCTAACCCGATTAAGGAAAAGGTTTCTCATTTACATGACTCTAAATAAATCAGGTTAAAGCAGAAAGCCGGCAATAATCAGGTTAGTTAAGTGCATGTAAACACAGAGATTCTCATCAGGTCGCACACGAAGATCTGTTCTCTGAGGTGGTGACATTTGACATTTTCGGGGGGAGTGTAAAGAGAGAAATTAGTGTAGGTTAATTGTTTCCTGTCATTAAGTTTCATTTTCATTGAAAGGCAGTCTGAGTCTGGGGTCACCGAGGAGACTTCTTGCATTTCCCTTGGCTCAAACGGAGCCTATTCCCTGGTTAGTCCAAGCTGCTCTGTTTGTTGACTTCATGGGCTGCTGCTGCACCATTGCTTTGTCACCTCAGTGTTTTTGATGTTGCACTGCAGAATCAACAACATGCCCGTGGCTAGGTTTACACTGTGGAATATGATGGGTTTGCAAACATTTTTTTTTTTTTTTTGCCATAGATGCTGAAAAAGACCCACACTGTGCCATGAGCCTGTGCTTGATAGGATTTTGCCCCAGGGAGTCCTGTACTGGAAGACTGTGGTTGTTATTGATTTAGTGTTGAATAGCATTACTGTCTGCGCTTTCTCAGAGACGATAGTAACAGTGAGGATTCAAATATTTCACATTTCTGAGTTGGTATTTCAAGGTCAGATGCACACATTACCCAACAGACTCCAACAAAGTGCTAAAGGACTCCATCTCTCTCATTAACCAGGCAGGTTGACTAAGATCTTATTTATAGCAGCAGCCTGTGGGAGTCGTCCATCTTATCAAACCCTGCTGGATATAACGCTGCCTTTGCAATCTACCTAAATTAAAGCAAAACTTTCCTCTTGATTTCGCCGGGTTGGTGACCCTGAGTGCATGTTGTACAGCTGCCAGTGCCGGGTGATTTCTCTAAATGCTGCCATCTTGGTGACATTCTTCAGAGCCAGCTGCAGTTCAGAGATAAGGAAGTGAGGAATAAGGAAATCTGTGCTTATTTTGTATTCGCTTGTAAAGTCAGGCCAGCTCTGTGATTAAGGACAGACACCTTCCTGTGCGCGTTATTCATCTTGTGCCTGATCTCTTCTTGAGTGAGGTGGAAGTACATTTAAAGACCTTACTCTAGTTCTTTTTATGTCTTTCTGAATTGCATAAATATTAATGCCAATGGACTTCCATTGCCAGTGAGGTCTCTGAGGAAATGCTGCAGTATGCCATACAACCATACTGCTTACGACCGTTGGGACGTTTTCACCAACCCCCACACACTCCCTACCCCCCGTCATAAGAGCACCTCATCAGATCGTTGGCCTCGATCAGTTCTGAAGGTCAAAGTTCACTCTATCACTGGGGGCCCTCATGCCAGGTCGGATCAGTGCACTTGGCTCCTGGTGGAAGGAATGAATTCATCTGCACTCATCCCTCTGGACACTTTTCCCCATTTAGCATTCAGGAAGGGGGATGGTGGGATGGTGGTGTAAAGAGGTGGGAACAAGACTAGGGAGGAGATGTGGAGGCAAAAAGAGAGCATTCGTACCCCTTCCTCCTCTCAGCGCGCGGTTCTTGTGTGCGTGCGTACACAGATATTTAGCAGGAGATGATGATGGCCAGCTGACTGGAGGAATGGGATGCGTGTAAGCACTGTATGTGTTGGAGGGTTTTTTTCCCTTTAAGACAGCTGACTCCTCTCTAAATCAGTGAGATCAAGGATGTGCTGATGAGTGGCAGCGGAGAGGGAAGCAAATTTTAGAGCGCAGTATTTCCCCTGGTGCTTTGGTGTGTCATTAACATTATTAATCTTTACACAGAGACAAAAGCATACTGTGCAATTGTGAACATGTGGGTGTCTGTGCATGCAAGCCTGAGTGCATTTGTGTGTGTTTATGCGTAGGCGTGCGCGCGTGTGGGTGGCTCTCAGTGGGGGTCTAGTCTTTGACACCCTTTTAGCCGCCACACCTCCCTTAAACACACCCACCGCATGCCATGCCAGCTGCAGCTGTTGTGCCTCAATGCTAGAGATGTAGAAAATTCCTCTCACTCTGCAATTAGAGCTGCAGATTGCTGAATAGCGCACATTGCAATGTCCTAAAATTGCACTTGGTCCCCTTTCTACTCCCGAGAAGACTGAGTAAATAGAAACTGATGAGAGCGAATCATGAATAAACTGGCCCCCGTCTGCCTCCAAGTTGACAGATTGTGTTTTGTGCAAGCTGCTCCTTGTGATGTGCTGTTACCCCGGTTAAAGAAACCAAAGGGTGGAAAAAGGCCTCATTGATGGGGTGGGTTTCTCACGCCTGAGTGAGAATGTTCGCTTTCCATCGAGTCAAGTGGTGCATTGTGATTCAACCAAAGAAATGCAAATATATAGAACAGATGTACTATTTCTTTTTCGCCCCCGTTTGTCGGCAGGAGTAATCCCTCACTCTGGTGGAGATTGTGCTGGGTGCACTCTGGGTGCAAAACTAAAGTGTTAACAAGGGAAAAGCCATGTCACTCTGGCGCATGTGATGGCTGCCCGCCTTTCAGGGCCTTTTCTCAATAAGGCTAGATGCTCAGGATAGATAAATGGAGGCTTTTGTGGCCTTTGCCAGAGGGAGAACCACACAATGAGGGACACACACAGAGCAAGGTCTTTTCCAGAGAAAACAGCTAAAAGCAGCATTTCTGCATTCCCTCCTCCTTTTTCTCTTTCACTCCCTCACTTCACTTTCGCCTGTCTCTCACTCTTACTTCCCGAATCTTTTCCTCCTCTGTGAGAACTGAACCTTGCTCCCATAATGTTTCCATAAACGGGCTGAGGGAATGGAAATAACTCGGACCACTTCCCATTGCCTCCCTCCATCCACTCTTCCCCCGCTAGCAGTCTCTTTACAGGGCCGTGGACAGTACTTAAGCACACTTCCCTTAATGATGCACAGTGTTTTACACTGCTCTGAACACTAGCAGAGTGCACAGTTAAAGCATCTCATGCAGCCTGGACACAGCGGCCTTAATATAGCTGTGCTACTGCTACTTCATCAGGCGTCACCAGGCCCCACAAACAGGCCTGCTTTGAACAGGATGAAGGTCAAATTGGTCTTCTATCTGGGATTTAAAGTACTGCTGCACATCCTTCAATATAGCCAGGAGACATTGGCTCAGAATGACCAGTTAATGCGCTCCTCTTCCTCCACTCTAACCTATCATCTCTTGTTATTGAGGTTTTTTCTTTCATTTTCATTTGAGCCGTGTTTACCTGTCAGTATAGCCATTATTTCTCAGTCTCTATCTTTCACTCTCTGTTTGTCTTGTTTCCCCCCTCCTCCTTTCCCCCTGTGTGACTTATATTGTTGTCTTAACTGTCACAACGTGGCTGTCTGGGGTTTTACATACCCATTTGCATGTCGGTTGTTGCCTACATCTGCAGGCCATCCTGTCAGGACTGGGCGATCTCTCATGTGGGTGGCTGCCCTGGGAACAGATGTTTTTGATGCCACTTGTAGGGGCAAAAGCTTTGAAAGTGACTCCAGAAAAGAGATGCCAGCTGCATGACAAACCAGGGCCGCCTCGTTCTCTGGAATTCTGTCTGAGCCGTTCCTCCCTGAAAACATGGCCTGTGGAGAATAAGAGGAGTTTTCACTTAATCAGACTGTTCCCTTTGGAGAGCTTCATTAATTACAGGAGGAAGTAGCTGCACTGGAACACATGCTCCAGATGGCCGTCACTTCACTTCTTGTTGTTATTGTTATTTTTTCTATCTATATCCTGTACAATATTCTGAATACAGTCTTTTTCCCCTTCTTTGTTGTGTATCAGACTCTCACCTGCCACACCTACAGTATGTCAACAGGTTGATACGTTAACAAATGTAACTGTTGTCAGACTGCTTGTTTGTTTGCAGCCTTGTTTTCCACTTCTCCAGCCAGCTGTTTTGCAGGCATCTGGCACCCTACATGGTCATCCAAAAGCACTGGCAGCATTGCCCATACTGCTGTTAACAATATAGTTTCCAGTGTCAACTTTCCTTTGCTTCCCGACGGCCTGCTCCCTCCGCACACAATCCGTGGAGCAGCACCCCTGATCTGGCATCCAGCGCACTTTCCCCTGCCAAACTTCCAATGAAAAGCAGCTCTCAGGCCAGTGATTATTATTCACGTGCTAATTTTAGCCCCTGCAATCGTCAAAAACCCTTATTATGCGCCCTATGGATGGAGCGCGTCATCTGCTGCTGCACACAAAATGTGCTGAGCCGGAACTGTTGGTGTCTGCCAACTTTTGCCAAAGTATAGTTTGTAGTTTGTGGTGGTAATGCTGGTACTCTAGCCCCAGGAGTTTCTTACAGATCCTAATCATATGTTCATAGGTAATGAAAGAGCGTGTGCAAAGCTGCAAAATAAAAAACGAGACTCGGATAAGCACTTAATTACTGAAGACACTCTCAGTGCGCCAGTGGCGATGTTGTAGTGTTCAAAAATTAATCCACTGGTTTGCTATGCAGTGTGATTACAGCAACAGAAATTGAGTTTACTTTGTCTGGTGCGAACAGAGATAATGTTGTTTGCACCAATCCCTTGAAACAATGCCACCAGTTGCATCTGGCTGTGGGAAGTGACCTAAGAGGATTTTCCTCGCTTTACTTGAATACATTTTAGAGGCCAAAATGAGTCAAATTATGCAGTAACTTAAAAGAAACCAGCAAAAATGAGAAGCACATTTTTCTGCTTTCTTATTCGGTTTGACCCTCAGATTTATCTTGTGACCCCTTGATGGCTCCTGACCCAAGGTTTGGAACCATTTTTTCTGACATTATCTTGGCTCACCTTTTTCTACACTATTAAATTTGATCTGTGTTGCTTGAAGCGACATTGTGTCCCTGTATTCACCAGATCATCTCTGTGCTGCTCTCTGCTCCTCTCCTTTCCCTCCCTCTTTGTTCTGATGGGAGGTCTGCTGTCACTCAAGGCTGTCATATGCAGGAAAAAAGTTGCCTAGCAACAACATGGAGGGATGCGAAGCTGCTATTTACTCTCCACCCCCTCACCTCATGTGCCCACTACCCCCTTCTCTTTCACTCTCTTCCTGATGGAGTGGCACGGGAGGGACAAGGGAGGCAGCTCAGATTCTTGCTCTCTGATGAATTCAGACAAGAGATGCAGAACAAACTGAGAGAGAGAGAGGGAGGGGGGCAGATAGGGGAGATGGGGGAGAAGTGACATTCGGAGATGCTGTGTATGCCTGTTGCCTGCCAGCTGCTATGCCTCCCTTCCTCTCTGCAGGAGGAACAGGCCATTTCCCTAAACAACTTCTCTCCCACTCTGCATAACTAAGGAGAAACTTGTCTCACCACAGCATGCCGTTATCAGCAGGACTAAAAATACTGGACGGCAAATGTGCCACATGCCTGGCCATCGTCACACCCTCTTGAAAGAGAGCTCAATCTAAGCAGATACAGGTGCCTTTTTGTTTTTGGTGGATTATTAAATGCCCCCCCGGTGGAAGCAATCAGGCAAAAGCCCTTGTTCTTTACAGCATTATGCTGCTTCCACTTGTTTAGGACTGTAATTACAAAGCAAGCCTCAATGGCTTCCACACTACTGTGCTGAGCTTGGTTGCTTTTTTTCAAGTTGACCGTAGAATGACAATAGTCAAGGTTGTTTTTCAGAAAGAACAGGCTCCACTACAGAGACAATACAAGAGTGTGTGACACCATGCTGTCTCCTGGTCCTATTGAGTGTATATGTGCTGTGATCAGACTGATCAGACTTTGCACAAGTAAGGGATTACATTGATAGTTATCATTTACAACCCAGTTTCCAAAAACACTGGGACACTGTGTAAAACATAAATAAAAACAGAGTGCAATCGTTTGCAAACAAACTGTGTTTACCGACAACAGTTTTACAAAGTGTTCCCGAGCCCATGTAGTAATCTCCTTTATACAATCATGTGTTTGACAAAGTGGTGAACCTCTCTCCATCCTTGCTTGTGAACGACTGAGTCTTTCCAGGATGAACCTTTCATACCCAATCATGATACTATCACCTGTTACCAATGAATCTGTTTACCTGTGGAATGATCCAAACAGGTGTTTTTGGATCAGTCCACAACTTTCACAGTCTTTTGTTGCTCCTGTCTCAACTTGTTTGAAACATGTTGCTGCCATCAAATTCAGAATAAGCAGATATTTACAAAAAAGATGATGAGGTCAAACATTAAATATATCGTCTTTGTGCTGTTTTCAATTGAGTATATGTGAAGAAGGATTAGGAAATGATCACATTTTGTTTGATTTATGTTTTACACAGCGTCCCACTTTTTGTGGAATCAGAGTTGTATTATTGTGGTATTATGGCACTAAAGTCCTTTCTCAAGCATCTCCAGTAGAAAGTTCTGCCCAGTGCTAATGCTTAAAGGAATAGTTGGACATTTGGGGAAATGCTCTTATTTGCTTTCTCACAGTAAAATAAGAAGATTGATACCTCTCTCATGTCGGTGCAATAAACACAAAGCTATTGCCAGCAGACAGTCAGCTTAGCGTAGCTTAAAACCTGGCAACAGCTCGCCTGACACTGTCCAAAAAACACCTACCTTAACCTCCGAGGCTCTCTCATTAACATGTTATATCTCTGCTGTTGTTACAGGGGGGTTACATGCTGCACTATTTTTTGACCGGGCACAGTAACTTCCTGGACTCGGCCCAGCCAAGAAATACTCACACCTCTCATCTAACTCTCAACAAGAAAGCAAATAAGCATATTTTCCAAAATGTTTAACTATTTCTTAAAGTGTGTTAATTACACAGCTCATTCGCACAATCCAACTCAAGTATAAAGCCAAACCTCTCTCTAATCCAAAGATATTTTTCAAAATTCCTGAAAAAAGTTTGTAAAGTCTTGTCATGATGGGGAAATTAACTTTGAATCTATCAATCAACAGAAACTTTGTGTCTGGCTAAATACTCCCATTTCCCATGTGAATAAAACAAATCACACCTTAGGTGTCAGAAGAAAAACAATCATCTGCCACTGAAAGTACATAAGTATACACTGTATGTAGTCCCCAGTAGTCAGCTTTAAATGAGTCAAAGCTCTCCACAGCATTTGAAAGATGAGCTGTGAAAGATGTTTTTTTTTAGTGTTGAATGTTAGTGTGAATGTAGGTCGTTCTGCATGTGTATCCGTTTGTGTAATGACTACCCTTGGTATGTAAATTACCCATCAGACCCGGTCGTCCATGTGCAAACGAGCGGTGTTTGTGGGATTGTGTGTTCCTCCACAGGCCCTGCTGCACATGTGTGTAGGCTGATGAATAGTGTGTCTGTTTGCCGGGATGCAGTGACAAGAACTCCTAAGTGTTACCTCCTGGGGCTTCCCACTCTTCAAATAAAACTCTTTCCTTCCACTCAAGTCAAATCAAAGCTGAGAACCTGCCTGCAGAAGCGAGATCAAAGCGGATTGTGGCACACAGACCTGTAGTCGCTGCCATTCATTCAGCTTGATTAAAGTCTGTCATTTCCTGCTATTAACATGCTCCTACCTCCGACCAGAAACAGACAGAGCAAAGCAGTCATCAGGAAGCGGTTACAATGACACTGTTTAGTGTTTTACCAATTAAGCCCCCTAAAACTCAATTGTATTGCACTATACAAGAGAGATATACCATCAAAACTCAATTATCTCTGAGTTGTTCTTTATTTAGCTTTTATGTGTCTAAGGAATGTTGACTTCCTCAGAGTAACTGGCTTCACAGTGTCATTTTGTCACGCTGGCCATCGAGCAGCTCCTCTGCAGTGGTTTAAAGTGTCTCGCTCAGAGGTGTCTTTTTCGAGAAGGGCGTCATTGGTCTCCACACCCACATTTAACCTGCTGCTTCACAGATTTCAACCACAAACCCTTACAGCCACAAGCCCGCTTCACTGACTCTGTGTTAGGGCCAAGACAATCCAGGCTGACCTCAAACAACTAGTGTCAACACCCAGCAACTGATCAAACACTTAATGACAGCTGACGCAGCCTAATGTTGCCTGACGCCTTCTGTTAAGACTTGAATTTGAACACCACAAAGACAACAGCTTACAGTCAGCTGACCTGGGTTTGCAACAACTCAGAAGTCTTATTTGTATTTGTAATCCACAAAAAGCAGCTTTAGTCTTACTAAATGTGTGAAAACTGAATTGAGAATATGTCTGCTAAAAAGTTGAAGCTGGCACTGTAAAGTTTGGCCACTCAGTGTCTGGCATCAACTGTTTTTGTTCTGCTTTTGTCTCTCTCGAGCACAATGCCAGCACATATCAAAGCAAAGCAAACCTTTACAGTGCTAGTTGCAACTTTTCAATGGACCACTTACTTATTATTTCCTGCCATGCAGGCGCAGGACGTACATGAATGCAAGTGGTCAGCTTGCTGTCAGCTGTAGCCTTTGATGCGTTGCCTCACATCTTCTGATAAAAGCCGCACTTAAACACACCGCAGTCAGTCTTTGTTGGTGCTAGCTCTTCGGCTTGCTGTGTGCAGGCCCTTAAACCCACAGCTGTTTGCAGTGAAGCGCTGGAGAGTAGCTCCCTGCAGAGATGAGGAGACCTTTTTTCTTACATTTTTCTTCCTTGCTCTTAGGACCATCGCAGCCCTCTTCCCTCCCCACCTCCCTCCTGTCTGCTGCTGTGGCCTCTGCTGAAGGTAAAAATATGCAGGCTCAGCATATGGCATGTGGCTGGAGGGATTATCAGTTTTGAAAGGAGGGCAATTCCCCTCTCCGGTCTTGTCTTTCTCCCCTTATCTCAGTGTGTTTAAGGTGGTCATGGTTGCTGTCTCTGTTTGTCAGACAGACCTTTTGTACTGGGCTGTAGTTCATAGGACAGGGAACAGATAAGTGGATTCCTCCATCTCCCTCCGCTCCAAATGTCAGCCATCGCAAGAAACTTGGAAGGTCACAGGCTTGACCTGGGCATCTTTTCCTGAGAACAATAGCTTTTCCCCTTCTTTTTCCTTGTCCTTCCTGTCAGCCAGAGAACTTCTGAATGTCATGGTCCACCCCCCCTCTCACACTAACACCCAGCAGTCTTTCTCCCCCCTCCCCACCCAGCACAGCCACCTACTTTTCCTTACATATGCTAATGTTGCGGTCTCATTCATTCTGTTGGTGGCTTTGTCGCAGGGGGAGGGAGAGGGCCGCGTGCATTAAGGGGCAGCTGTATGCATTTCGCTAAATTGACTCCCCGATGGCTGCAGGACTTGTCCTTATTTTACTCTCTCCTTCTTTTTCTGCCATCTTCCTCCATTTTCTCCCCAAACTAGTTATTGGATAAGGGAGGAGAGGGAAGAGTTGCTTATTTTAGAGGCTTTCGGCTGTGAAGTGTGGCTGCTTTCTCTCAACAAGTGGCTGATGGATTTAATGCACTTGGATAGCATTTTCACAGTGAGCTCATTACCACAGTGGCTCACAGGGCTTTGTGTCCTGTGCTCTTAGGATTTATGGCTCTGATGAAAAAGGACCCTCTTAATCAGGTAAGCATGGCAACTGTTGATCTCTAATGTTGGTTGTCATGGTCTGACACTGTCAATGGTCTCATAGGAAAAAATGTAAAGGCTAAATAATGCATACTTACCTCTATTTTATTTGCATTTATGTGCAGAATAAGAATTACATAAAGCATGGAAGGCCTTATTTTAAGACAATGGTATGTTTTAGTGGTCTAGCCTGCGGTGTGTATCAGAGGAGGAATTTGTGAGTGAGTGTCTCTGGCAGGCTCAGCACAGAAAGTTCTTGCGAGGTGAATAAATGAGTGATTCATCTGTATATCTGTGCTTACTCCTGTCCTGCCTACAGTCATGTTCCACTCGCATCCTCTGGTTGACTGAACCTTATTCTGTGTCAGCTGTGGAGCTTCCAGCTGCTGCCCAGGAGTCCAAATTGTCTCTCTTACACCAGATTTCTGTCAGCGACACCAGGCCAAGTGTGAAAAACAAACTTTGAAAAGAAAACGAATACCACTGAAGCGGGTAAGAGGATGGACAGATGCTCTGTGGCACAGACACGCTCTGGGGTTGCTCTGCCGGTCAGCATGTAGAAACGCTGCTCCCTGAGCGATGGGTATGTGTGTGCGAATGCGTTTGTCTATTAGTGTGTAGGTTCTCAGTCTTAGCAGTGTCACACAGCTTACCCACTTCCCTCCTCTGCTGCACTGTTCCTCAGTGATAATGTGACAATGTGGACTCTGACTGACCTCAGCAGAGGAGCGGAAGCACGGATGTTCTCAGAGCCTTCGATCCGAACTCCTCACAACTCCTTTAACAGTTTCCCTTTTGCGAGATGAGAGCGCTCTTCTCACCATTCCCCCCACCCCCACCCCCCCTTGTTTCTTTCTCTCCTTTCCCTGAGAGAGTGCGCTCCGCTGACAGGCTGTCATTGGTATGGAGGTGGTGGGGTAAGCAGCGAGCTGCTGGGAAGCGGCAGCGAGGGACGGAGGGGGTGTGCGCTGATGGAAATAGGTGGTGGTTTATTCTGGAGGCCTGCTGGGCCACATCAACCCTGCACGTCCCTTTCTGTCTCACCATAGCAGCGAAGGCCGGTGTGGCTAGGCCAAGTTCGGGGGACAGATGGTCCCTTTTGGAGAAGGGCCACAGCACAGTGCTCTCTGCTCGTGGGGCTCCACTGGAGCAGCCAAGAACAAACACGGTCTCCTTCTGTTGGGAACATATAGGAGCTTCAGTCTGTGAGACCTCAATAGTTCTGTGGGAGTGACATGTAAAACTCTGCATGTGTACCTTGGGTGTGATATTAATGCTGGTTGTTACATAATATCAGCTGACATATAACTAAGTGCTGCGTGATAGCACTCCTAGTCACATTTCTAACACGATAGTCAGTAGTCATTAATTTTGGATCAGAGTAGGGACTGCCTACGTCATCCTTAGCAAGGTTTACAAGATCGCTTAAATCTTTTAACTCAGTGCATTGTGGGTATCTGTTTACCGCAGTGCTTGTTCTTTATTCTGTGTGTATAAACAGGGAAAATCTGTTGTCCTGTCTATTTTAATTCTCAGATCACCCTGAAACAACTAAAGGACAATGGCAGTGTGCTGCCTGGCAGGCGCTGGGCAGATAGCCAGCTGGCGGGGCATCAGGGTGGGAGACTCCCATTTTCAGTGGATCCAGGAGGAGGCCTGCTTCTCTCCTGCACTGCCACTATTGTGCCGTTTTTTTACGAGGCTCTGTACAACTCAAGCACAGGGGTTCTTTTCATTTCAAGACCTAAACTTTGTAGCACAGCTCTACACCTCACCAGTGTGATTATTTGAAGCTCGCATCAGCGCCGTGACTGCGGTTAAGCTCCCACTTGATGGATTGCTGTTAGTAATTATGTTAATCTTGGCACGTAAAGGTCGTCATTCCAGAGCTCCAGTGGTAATTTCATTTTATCGACGGCTGTCATCTTAATGCATTATCTGCCATTGGAATTAACCAACAGCAGATCAGAAGCACAAGGTGTGTTTTATGTTTGCGCTAGAAATGCTGTGACAAATGACTTGATGAATGAGCTCAGTTGCAAACAAGTGATACGATTCAGGTCTCTTAAAGCATTTTAAGAACGTCTGCTGTGGATATTTACTGAGCGTTTAGTATGTCAAAACACTGCTCGGCGAAGGAGCGTAAACGTTGCGTTTGAACCCTTTACGTGCATAGCTTCAAAACATGCTGTGGTGCTTCACAATACAATCAATTACTTTGAAAGACTCAATTGATGTTTGCAGAGAAACAGAGATGAAGGATATGTACACATACACATAATAAGATTTACTTTGACTCTGCCTTCTTCTAGTTCCCTGGCCTCCGTACACAATCATGGTGTTTCAAACCGCTCTCTTCTGGCAGACCCGCTTTCTTTGTCTGTAATGCAGCATATGGTAGATATTATGAGATTTGAATGTGCGCAGGAAATGAAAAGAATTTACCATTTGCAGTTTCTGTTGGGTAAATACTTAGTGTTCCCTGAACCAAGTGAAAGAGTCAGATCACGGGTGACCCCTGTGCTTTAGACATTCCAGATGGAGCTACTGCTAACACAAAGCGGAGCCGACTAGGATGTAGGAAAACACACTCATGTCCATCTAAGCTGCCTCCGTGATAAGGCTAGAAATAACCACCAGCCCGAACGACAAGGTCCACAGCAAAAGCAAACAGCTATCTTTTGTTTAATTTAACGCGTGAGAGCACAACTGTTGACAGATGAGGTGCGGCGAGATGACTGTTGGAGGGCAGTGACCTAGGGTAAGCTTTGTAACCACAGGAGCAGATATGAGACAGCGCAGCTCAGCACATACTGTAAGTAGCTATATCTCCGTGGCCTCTTTTACTCCAGCTGTTGTCTGTCTCGTGTCTGTGGAAAGCTGTTCAATTTTCCTTGAAGTCTTACTCTGGTATGAAGCAACTTCCTTTCTGCGGAGATTCCCATACAGTCGTCCCAAACAGCTGAAAGGATTTTTACTTGAGTTTTATATAGATCAAAATGCAGACAGAGCATTAGGAGTCTCTTTTGAAGCAGCGCTCGTGCCAGAGGTTAGACTCCTGGAGACACTGCAGTCTGTGCACCTGGGGCACTGACTGGGCATTAGTGTATGTGGGCATTTCCCACAGTGCATTGTGAGGCCCGGCGCCGGGAGATTGATGAGACGGTGAGGGTATATGTTTACTCTGCGCTGTCTGACCTCCTTTTTTATCTCGTCTGCTGATTGTTCTTCTGCTGTTGGGTCAACTCGGGTCTGTGTGCTTTGAGAGGTAAACAAAAAGCCTCTAATCGTCTCTCTCTCCTGCAGAAACTGCCTCCGTTCGGCCCCTCTCTCTCTCTCTACACTCATATGTACACACACTTCTCCTTGTACTTCCTGTATTCTCTTGATCTCCTCCGCTGCTGTCATGCCCATTGTCACGCTGGTTGACTGTGCACTGTATGTTTGTGTGATTGCGGCCATTGCCAGGTCAGTTGGATCATGTCAGAATGGTCAGTGGTGATGACACTGCACTCTTGTGCATGCACTGGAAGAGTTTAGCTTGACGGGAACAGAGCGCACATATGCAGACTGTCAAAAAGAAATGAGATTGCAAATGAGTTATAAAACATGCAAGGACAAAAACATCATGTTCTCTCAGGCAATATGGCAGGTTTGCAACAAATAAAAACTCACAGGGCTCCAAGCACCTCCAAGTGGTTAATAATGTCACGTGATCAGCTGCACATTTTCAGTGGCGGCTTTGGGCCATGTGTTTCTCATTAATCTGTTTATAGTATTTTCAAACTAAATGGACCAAATTTGACACCAGAATGAATAATAAGGCAACTTTGAAAGGAATCCATCCTATGAATATGTTCCATGAATACGCAATTATCTACTAAAACTGTTGTTGTTTTTACACTGGAAACCAGTAGAAAGCAGCTGATGTTTGGCTGGACTTATCACCTTTGTTGCCTAGATTAGACAAGAAGTAATGGTAATGCAATGCAATTTAGCATTTACAGAAATGTACAGAAATTTTAAATACACTAATGCAATTAACAAAATATTAATTTCACTTACTTGGAGTGTTTATTGCTTTATTGGAACGGATCACACATTTTGGCGCATCATAAAAGCGGCTGGCACCCACTCTCCTCATTTGTACCCCTCCTCTGTTGTTAGAAAACAGTGATCGCCTCTCCTTCTTTGGCTTCAGGAACACACATACTGTCTGGTTTTTGTTGAAGCAAAGCAGTACCAGGACCGGCTTCTAAATCATCTTGTCCCTCTTGTAACATAAGCTGTCACTTTAAGCTGCAGCTGGAGCTTGTGCTTCTATTTGTTTCAACTTTCACCGTCAGGATTTCTGGCTTTGCGTCTCAAACTCCAGTCTTTTGCGTGGAGGGGCGGACCTCAAGTCGCACCCAGAGACGTATTCAGTAGCCTTTGAGGACACGCCAAAGCTGATTTCAAACTGAGCATACTGGCGCTTGTGATAGAAATAGAGTGATATGGGAGGAGTGGGTGGGATGTGGGTGGGGGGGCAATGGTGGATGGATTTGACTGTCTGTTTGGTTACTCACAGTCCCTATATCCTCTCTAGTGGGTGATACTGTCAAATTGCCACCCATCACTCGTGAAGTATTTTAATTCTGTAGCTTAATATTTATGCAACCTCGCTTAACCTAAATAAATCTCAGCATCTGTTCTTGTTAAAGTCTCATCCATGTGAATATTTTAAAGGATAACTAGGCTGGATGTGGTTTGCTGTTAGTTTCCACATATCACCCTCGATAAGGCAGCTGGCTTGAACTCATTTCACTGGCTTCCTTACCTCCCACTGAGGGTGTGACCCTCCATTCACACTGGCCATTAAAATCTCAGCATTACTCCCTGCAGGCAATATTGGCACATCGGGGTGTTCGGTTGGTGGTCTGGCCACAATAAGAGAGGGTGGAGTTAGATGATTGGGTTCTTACCGGCTCAGATATAGTGAGTTACCGCCGTGTACAGGAAGGGGTGGGTTAGGCCATTAATGGCAGGGCTTTAGCATCAGTGCTAATTTGAGTGTCAGCTGGTGGGAGATTCCTCCCTGTTGTGAGGTTGAATTGTGGGAGCAGCAGATGAAAGAAGAAGTAGTTGAATGGCGCATTTGGTTTTCTTTGGTCCATACTTTCATAGCCTCAGTCGGAGTGACACACACACACACACACACACACACACACACACACACACACAGTCTCACACACGGTATCCTTTCTGGTTATGGAGGCACTTGGGGAAGATGGTATGCTGGTTTTCCCAGGCCCCAGTAATGAACTCTCAAGGATAACATCACCCAATTAACTGGTTCTGTGGTTTAATTGCACGAATCTCTTTGAGCAAGGTTTGGCAAAACTCCCATTCTTTTTTTCTTCCTACTCCACCACTTTCACTTCTCTTCTTAACCTCGCATTCTCCTTTGATTTAACCCAGTTAAGATAAAGAATTGCTCCAGTGAAGCAGAAACAGAAATGTTTTCATCAGATTGGAGATGCCCGTGTCTGGTTGCAGTCATAAACCCCTCCTTCTCTGACTGCAAGTGTGATGAATTTAATATCTATCCTGCCCAAAACCATCGCGCGCACACCCCTCCCATTCCCACCGCAAGGTTGGAACAGCTGCTCACAATAGAGGATTGAAAACAGAGCTCCTACCTTGTTTTAAATCAACTCCTCGGAGGGCGAAACGCTAACACAGTGTGCAGCGCAAATCTGATCGTATTTGAGTGTGATGTGACATGGAATGTGATTCATTGTTTTTATTGCGAGCTTATTGAGGAATCAAATGGCGGGCAGTGAAGCATAAGCAACGTGCCTTCAGGTTTGTTTGCTTTCCGCTTGGATTTTTTTTCCCCTTCCTCGTCTTTAATGATGAACGCAGTGTAACACATCCGAATGTCTGAGTGACTGCAGCCTGTCAAGGTAAAGCAGTAGAAGGCAGGTAACAAGGAACTAAAACAAACAGGGCTGTGAATGCATGAAGAGGGACTTTGCTTCACATAGTAATGCTGCCTGACTCGCTATATGATGAAGTCCATGAGCTGGAAAATTGGTGTAATCATCTTGGCCTCTAACCTACATTGCACCCTAATTTGGCAGCGGGAGGAGAGGATGATTGCATCACGGCTTGGCCTCGGCTCCGGAGGTCGAGGCGTCTTGGGGACGAGGCCAGCTACTACTTCCTGCTCGCCGAGAACAGAGGAGCATTAATATGGCTCAATTACACCAGGGTTTATTAAAGATAATTGTCCATAATCACAGGTCTGTGTTCACCCCGGGGCTCAGAGCGGCCCTGCAGCTTGGTAGAGGCTAAACAAACATGTTTGACTTTGACCGGAGGTGCAGGAGGCTGGACGGGATGGAGCATGCCACATTTTAGAGGAATGTGAAAATACAAGGGAGTGAAAAGCATGGCTTAAATACAATTGCTTCATTTTTGGGCCATGTACCATCTTTTACCTATGAGATGCTCTTGCTTCAGCTTTGCCAGCGTACTGAATAATATAATAACACACTGCTCTGCTATTATGATATTCTGTAATCATACAGAATGGGTGCTTTGGCAGAAACATACAGCTAAATTGTGCCTGTGATGGCAAAGCATATGCAAATCTTGATATTTTGCTTCCGTAATTGTGACTTCTAGGTGAGTTTTTGCAATTTTAACACACAATTTGCTAAACCTTTTGCAACATCGACTCCTCTAGTTTATGCTGCACAAGATATTTTGAAAGGTAACCTTATGTCTAAATCAGGCATGCAAATGGATTTGGCATTCCTCTGAAGAGTATTTTTTAAAGGGCTTATGACACGGCCCTGCTTTTTAAGCATACAGTATGTGCTTAATTTCCTGAAGTGCTGTCAGCTCTCGGTGGAGCAATAATGTTGTGCACAAAATGTGTTTGCATCTGGCACCGAACGGAGCTTCAGTGTAAATATATGCAGCGCTGTTTTGTAGAACATCCTTGCATTGTGACATCATTTCCATAAATCTCTTTTTCAAATTTAATTATTTATTTCACTCTTAGCTCAAGTAGCAGAGGAGCGAAGGTTTTCACAGTGTGCCATGCTACCCAGTTTGATCTATCCGATACTGTAAATATTTGCATAATTTGGACAACTGCAACCAAACCCTGACAAAAAGACGACCCACAACTTTGCTCGGAGGGACTTCCTCTCCGTGATCGCAGAGACAGTTGTGTGGGCTTCGTATAACTATAAGAAATGAGTCTGTCAGAGTCAGCTGACATCACGCTGTGTGTCCTGCTCCGCCGAAATGGCCTATCAGTGATAGTAGACTAGATTAATCTCAGGATGGTGGACAGAACGTGCTCACTTTTCTGACAGCGTATTAATATCTGCCGGGCCTTTAATCAGGCCACAGTGTCAGGATTATTTTAAGACCTGGGAGAAGTGCTGGGCCACTCCTCTCTCGATGAACCCAGATGAAAGACAGACTATCCAACATCAGAGACAGAAAATGAGTTCATTACTGTAATTAGGCCTGTCTTTCTCTCCCATCTCTCCTTCTGTCCTTCTCCCTTCCCCCTGTTCACCAGGCCTTGTGTCTTAAACACCCATAATGGCGATGCATTACTCCGGTAATAAAGGGCTGTTAGGAAAGCAGACCGCCCACCCTCCATCTGTTGCCTCCCTTATACACACTGCCACAAAGGAATGGACAGAAAACAGCCTCCTTCAGGTCACTCAGAAGATAGATTCTGCTGACCAAGTAGCTCGTGGCACTCTCTATTTGGCCTGGGGGGGTGCAGGAGGGGGATGGATGTAGAATGAGACGTGGTGTGACTGAGTTCATTTATCACTGTCACAGGGAAAGTAGCTAATAGAAGGCAGGAAAGGGAAACACAGACCACCATGTCCACTGGTTTATCCAGTCCTGTCCTCAAGGTGAAATAAAGGCCAGTTCACCCTTTCCTGACCCCATGTAAGTCAAGCCAAGCATTTCATATTTGATATTTAACATTTCATATTTTATCCTTCTGTACTGGTCATATATATCATATCATATTCATCTTCTCATGTACATCTGTAAATAATCCCGTTTAAATTTGTAAATTTGTAAATACTTCTTTTAGCCTGTTTATTTTTCATTCTTGTTCTATCACCTTGCTGCTGTGCACTGCAAATTTCCCCACTGTGGGACGAATAAAGGTTTATCTTATCTTATCTTATGTAGCAGCACAAACAGGGAGAGGCTGGACAGCATGAACATAAACAGACTAGTCTCCTGAATTCACTTCAAGTGGGGAAGGGATTGGAGACAAGTCTAGGAATGGCCAGGAATGAACAGACTATTTGGGGGAATATTTGCACCGATTATGTTTATATTATTATAATTCCTTTCTATCTTGATTGTGATTTTTTTACAGTTTTTCACTTGATGACATAATGCTGGTTCTTCCTAACAGCGATAACAACGCTGCTGTGTTGACAGCATTACACCCTTCTATCTTTTTTAGCCGCTCAACACAGACTACCGTGAAAAAGTCATTCATGCTGTTTTGTTGTCATGCTTTGAGATTACAGTATGTCAGTTTCTTTGTTCTTCCTGTTCTCAGTCATCCGTTAAAGCCTCTGTTGGAGTGTCACCATTGATAAAGCTGTTTGCACAGGTGGCACATTTTGCTGTCACTCGCTCTAATTGTTCAGTCAATGCGTGACATTTGGGTGTCGGTCAGCAGACTGCCATAGTCCCTTCTGCTCCCTGTCACGCCTGGGAAAGAGGCTTGAGGTTTTTGCTTGACTGGAGAAGCCTAAAATAAAAGCCCAGCAGCAAGAATAGAAGATACTGGGAAAATTTAGAGTAATTTAGAATAATTCTTTGAGGATATCTCACATGGTAGAGGTAGATGATGATGATGATGAAGTGTTTGAAGCGGTGGCTTCAGCAGAGGTCAGTTTTCCTTTTTTTTTTAGTCTTTTGTCAAGCTGTGAATTATGATTCACAAATATTTCAGAGACAAGTTATCCTTAAAGTATTACCATATTTACACTACACCAGAAAAAATGTGATGTTGGTCAGTGCTTACACTGTCACACTGGCAAACATGTATGATTCAAACACCAGTCCAGGAAATAAGACCACATTAGTTGTGGGTATACCAAATTCTGAATGGGTGAATTCACTTCAGTAAGTTAGAATGAATTTCTTTTTTAGAAATAATAATATCAAAATCAACTTCATACCCACATCTACCACTTTCACAGGCCATTTTCAGACATTGTCTGTAATGAAAATGAGTGGCATTGGCCTTGTTCACTACACTGTAGCCTGGCACATATTCCATTATTCATCATTTGCCAACTGTAACCGACAAACATATTTCCCAGAACAGTTCTTGTTGCTACATTATGCATTCACATGACACGACACAATATCTTGCTGTCCTCTCTAAGCCGTGTGTTAAATACAGTGATACTACAGTGTCCTGCTTGTGAATGAAGCTGTGTTAGTAACCAGACTGGTCCATAATGGGAGACACTAAAGACTGAGCTGAGAAGGTATCGTTATCAGTCTATTCCTGCACATTTAGGTCATCAATGCATTAACCTGTATTTGGCCCATGCGGAAAGCGCATACTTTAATATTACAATGTTTCCAACTCCTCCCTGGTGTATTTGATCTAGTCTGGCTTGTAGCTAATCTTGATGTGGCCCACATTTTCATCCCAAAAATAGTTCATGCTCCTCCTTAACATTAAATGACTGAGAAATGTAAACAGTTCATAAACAGAAGCTATCATGTTAAAGGCCAGTGGAGAGAGCTGAAGCATCACGGGGCCCAGCTTCATCTGTCATGTTCACAGTGAACTCTTACAAAGAGAATAGCTTATAATCTTCATCGAAGCAAAAAAACTAGTGATTCATTGCCCTGTTCTCTGTTATGTGCAGGGCTCATTTGATAACTCATGGGGTTTTTATGGGATTGCAGTACTAGAAGAAACCAGTGACTCTGAAGAACAAGAAAAAAGCATTTAGGTCAATATAGGAACACTCAAAGTCTCTATTGTGGCACAATGTGATGATCTTCCATGCAAAAGTCAGTGTTTAAGGAGATGAATCTTGCCTAACAACTCAGTCACTTACCCCCACTGGACCTACATTTACACACCTAATAACATGGGATGAGATGGATGAGAGAGTTTTCCTTCAGCATCAGTTTGCAGTACAGTCTTTGTTAGTGTCTTTATTACATTGTCCATGTCAAATCGTTTTCCGCAGTTGAAGGAGGCTGCAGCACCTTTTTAACAAAATTCTACCAATGGCTGATGTACAGGGACATTACTTACAGATAAAAATGGAAACCATGTGATTTTTGCAGCAAGTGTGTATCTAAAATCTGAAATACCCAAGAGGGAACGATGCTGTTTTTCAAGGACAAGCCAACCAATGTTTTTTGCTCTCCTTCTCTCTGTCCTCAGATGTTCAGGTTAATGAATAAAACTGCTGATATCAGCCATTTCTCTGTTTATTATTTCCCCAGTTGAACCAAACTTAACAAGCGGAAAGGGTAAACTTGCAAACTTTCTCCTCTGAAGTTATGGTAGCAGAGTCATATTTGACTCAAATTTGACTATTATTTCTGTTTTGTATTTGTCATAGCAAACTCATCAGGTCCTTGTTAATTTTCCTCCATACCAGCTACATCAGATAAAAAGGCAAAGTGGCTTTGGTGTTGAATATGCAAAACTATCCCCCCTGTATAATTTGCACGCTTGATGATGCTACGAGCGGTTGGATCAGATATTGCTACATGCGAACATTTAGCTGAACATCTGCCTCTTGTTGCTGTAATTTGCTTCACCACCATCTGTTAGGCATTGGCTGGAAGCACCAACAAAGATATACATCTATCTTGTTATAAACCCATAATGGCACCAGCTCCTCTCAAATACACTAATTAGCCATATTCGGTGATATGCTCGCCATAGTTCCAAAACTAATACAGCCCTACATACGCCTCGGTGGGAGTTTATCAGGCGCTAACAGGGTACAGACAATTCACAGTCTGCAATGTAATCATTTTTATAGCTATACTCAAATGTGATGTGTTTTTGGGGTCATTTTGAGAAATACAAACTGCTTTTCCGTATGTTTTAAATGTTTTAAAATGAACCAACTTGCCGTGCGCTAACATTTTCTTCTGTGTTTTTGTTTCTGTGCCACAGATCCGACTCTTCCAGCTGTCGTTCTGCATTGGCGGCACGCTGTGAGAAAAGACTCCACACCGCTGAGCCTCAGCGCTCCTCAGACACTCGTCCTTGACATCCAAATGCTGCGTGTCGCTCGTCGTGCCAGCCGTCTTCTGTGAGTTATGACGACGGCTGCTTCATTGACTCAGGAAAGAGGCTCCTCCTCCGCTCACCACTGAGCAAATCACATGATGTAATGAAGGGTCCTGAAAGTCTGCTCTTCAAGGAGTCTGCCAGCAGGATATGAGTATTTTGAGCCCTGTGACGGATAACAAATCAAACCTTGTGGGAATTGTGGGAGGCCCAGAAGAATACTCCAGAGCCATGCAGTCAGAGGAGCTATTCGGCAGGAAACTCAAAGCCCTCAATGGTAGCATGGGACCACCATCCTCCAACATGCAGGGGAAACCTGACGGTGCAGGCAAAACAAATGGTACTCCAGCCATGCCTAAAATGGGCGTCAGGGCCAGGGTGACAGAATGGCCACCGAGGAAAGACGGATGGGACGGACGACCTTCACCAAACTATCAGAGCGTGATACCAGTATTTCAGAATGGCCAACAGGAGCATACTGTGGAAATATTAGAGCAAGGCGAAGCAGTCTGTCTCGAGGTAGACTACTCTGACAAATACACACTGAGTGACCTCCTCAGCCATTCCCCGCTGAAGGGTCTCCATCCCATTCGTCAACGCAGTAACAGTGATGTTACCATTAGTGACATTGACTCTGAGGACATAATGGACCAGAACGCTGTCAATCCAAACACTGGGGCCTCGCTGCACCGTGAATATGGCAGCACATCCTCCATTGACCGTCAGGGCCTGACTGGGGATGGATTCTTTACCATGCTTAGAGGCTACCGAGTGGACACCCTGGACCACCGTAGCATACCACCTCTGGGTTTCCCCGAGTTGTTGCGATGTGATGCCTCCCTCTCCCCTAGCCTGCAGACAGCAGCGCAGATCGCCAGGGGTGAGATAGTCCACATTCCAGGCTACGACTACATAGACAGCTCTCTCCTCTACAGCCGAGAGCGGGAGAAGTCCTTCATGAGACGTCTTAAATCGGAATCATCTGAGACGTCACTGTTTAGGAAACTGCGGACCATAAAGAGTGAGAGTGACGCCTTGCGGCTCTCGATAGAGGATGACCGGCGACCACTCAGCTTCCAAAAATGCTTTGCTCACTATGACGTCCAGAGCGTTCTTTTCAACATCAGCGAGGCTGTGGCAAGCAGAGCTAACCTGAGCCAGAGGAAGAACACCACTACTGGGGCTTCAGCTGCCTCCGCTGGAATAGGGCCTGGAGCCATTGGAGTGTCCGGAGGTGGAGTCGGGGTTGGACCCGGAGCAGGGACAGATGGCGGAGCAGCAGGATGTAGCAGTGGAAATGCCCCCATGTTTGAGTCTCCACTAGGCAGCAGGGAGGACTTGAACCCCAAGGAGAACTTGGATGCCGATGAGGGGGACGGGAAGAGCAACAGCTTAGTGCTGAGCTGTCCACACTTTCGCAATGAGATTGGTGGTGAGGGCGAGAGGAGGATCTCCCTCTCCAGAGCCAACAGTGCCAACTACAGTGGTGTGTCAGAGAGCTGCTCTTTTGAATCATCTTTAAGTTCCCACTGCACCAATGCAGGAGTCTCTGTACTGGAGGTTCCTCGAGAAAACCAGCCTATCCACAGGGAGAAGGTCAAACGCTACATCATTGAGCACATTGACCTGGGAGCATACTACTACCACAAGTACTTCTATGGAAGAGGTAAGAGATGCTTATGATGAATGTGTGAGAGTTTACAGAGACTAAAGAGTGATGATACGTGAGGATTTAAATGACTCAGTGTTGAGAATTATTAAACTTTCCAGGCCAAGTCCATTTCCTTGAAACAAGACTATGCACAATGCCGTGTGATAGTTCCCAAATGGAACAGCCTCTGCTCATTGGGTCAGATATCTTGACAGCCCAGTTATTTTTGTAGGACCAGATGAAATAAGGGCCAGAACAATAGCAGGCTTGTGTTGGGTGCGAGGGTGTGTGTTTCACTTCCTCGGGAGAGGAGCGGTCATGTCCTCCTTGTGATATTGCCCTGAACCCTGTGGAGAAGCTGTGATTAGTCATGTGAGAAGAGAGAGGTGAGCGAGAGGGTGTGCTGCAGCTGTTCCCCGCGGGGGCCGCAGGGGTGTGAGGACCCCTCCTATGAAACTTTAGGGTCAGTAAAACTATGCCAAGGTCCCAGGTCCCCTCATTAAAACACCTATGTGACTGACGCTGGAAATATCAGGCCCACCCCAACCCATCACCGTGTTATGCATATCTGTTTTTCCCACTGTCTATGCGCCTGTGTTCGCTGATCTCAGCAGATTGAATTACCCATTCTTAAGCCTCCCCAGAAAACAGCTGCTTCACCTTTGACACCGAGAGACAACTGACCTTCTTCGAAAAGATACTCTGTATTAAACTACAGTTGAGGCTCGATGTCTCCAGTCAAGGTTAATGAGACCATTATGGATCTGCTCTTCTTACAGTATTTCTGAATGTACCATTGAGCTTACTCTGAAAATCATTTGCCGTAAAATGTTGCCTGTCGTTCCAAAACTGGTGTAGCTGTATTATTTATTTAATCTCTTTCTGTGACAGGCCAGAGTATAATTGAAATGCCCCATGTGTCAGTTTCGTTTTGATATTACAGCTTTTACAGAAGACACCTATTTCACAGTATGTGGACGCAGCACTTGCCCTTCTTTCATGAGGTGTTTTATCAGAGAGACAAGTCTGTCGTCAGAAACACACACACACACACACTTAAAAAGGTTGCACACACGCTCACAGAAGCATGACCGCATGTCACCACTTTCGGGCAAGCTTTTATCAACCTGGGCTGAACATTGATCCTATTGATTGCCTAAAGCCCTCTTTCCCTTAGTAACAGGAATGTTTCTCCCCAGGCTGCCATAATGGACACAGTGTTTCATCGACACTCACGGGCCAAGCCTTGTTACACACAGGTCATGGTTACATGCTGTATGTGGGTGGACACAGATGTACAATAGCAGGTGGTGCAAACCAGGGGTTCTAAACCTTTTTGGACGTAGAGCAGTAGGGTGGGTTTACCAGTTTTAAGACAAATATAAAACAGTTTGTGTATAATAACATTTGTATGTTCGTTTATAGGTTTTCAGAGTTTGTCTTTATATACATCCTACACAGTGATGCTTAAACATCATAGTGAAATAACAAGAAAAGCACATTTTTAACGGAGAGGGACAAACAGGTGCATTCAGTCAAAATAAAAATGAATCATTATTAGCTTAGTGTTTTTGTGACTTTGCACCTGTCATGATCAGAGAGAGTGTCAGAAAGCGCTCTGGTGTGGGCGAGCGAGAGGGAGCGTACATATACCTTATTGACAGAGGGAGAGAAGTGTGAAACTGAAGTTTATTAGATGTCATGTGAAATAACACTCTCTGCTCAAAAAAAAGAAATTTGTGCAAATTCACAATTTATCTGTCACAGCAGGAAATGATGATATCAGCGACAGATGGAGGGGCCGTCTCTCTTTTTTTTTCACCTTTATTTATTCAGGGGAGGCTCACTGAGAGCAATGCTCTATTTTGCAGGAACGCCCTGATCACATTCACATGGTTACACATTCACACCTGGATGCTGCTCAATACAACCACAGTCTGATCCTCTGGCCACTGAGCAGCTCCACTGGAGAAGTTGTGGGTTAAGGGCTTTGCTCAAGGGCTCTTAAGACATTGTAATGAGGGGAGGGGAAAGTGCTGCCTTTCACTTTTTTCTATTTGATCCAGTCTCATTTGGAATCGCATCTTTGCGGCTCAGTAGCCAACGCTGCATGGACTGGTGTCAGGTCAAGGCATTGAGGGTCGTTGAGAATCACTTAAGCCTTATATGGAGATATGTGACTTGAAATAAAGTTTTAGAGCCACAAATATAAAAAGTAAGGACATGCAGTCTAGGGCGTTTTAAGAACTTCAAAGTCATTTCTGCAGTGTGGAGTGACAGGAAGATGGAGAAGAGGTGTTATTTGACACGACAATCAAAATCATCCATTTTTCAACCTTTGGCAAATTGTCAGCACCAAGTGATCCATACCAGTGATATGTCATGGAAATGTGTTGACAAAAAGCTTTCCTCTACAGTCAACACTGTCTCCCTCACTGTGCCAACGGTATTCGGATGCCTAGTGGCCTCATATGCATGGGCTGCCCTCCCACCACCATTTGACCTTATGCCTCACGGAGCATTTCCCCTCAGTCCACTGTCTCTGACAAGCCATGCATTCCTCAGACGGTTAACCCCGCAGTGCCTACATACAGTTAATGTATTATTCATGCCAGTATGCACTTTGCCCCACTGTTAATGGCACGGTGACAAGAATCAGCGTATTCTCATGGCATGCGCTACATGGCATCGATGCACTGTCTAAACTTCTGCAGGAATCTCTTTGCGAATGTCGGTGCTTTGAGTCCCTGCTGAGGTTTTTCTTTTGTTGTCTGCTGAATCCAGGTTTTTCTCCCCAGCTTTAGCCTGGATTAGGGAGTGTTTGCTCAAGGCACCGCTTATTGTGTGCAAAGCTCTGCTCTTGTCGATGTCCTAAACAGGCGCTCTCACATACATCACATACATACTCCCACCTTTATTAGACTAATACTTAGTATATGCCTTACAATGACACTGTATCTTTATGATATTGTCATTAAGTACACTGTATTTTGAGTGTCTTATTTAGGCAGTTTGAATGGCTTCTTATAATGCTTAAATCTAACAAGACTATAAGTCAGCCCCCCTTCTAGTGACTCACCTAGTGGCCATTAAATTTTTCATTATAACCCATAATACAAAGCTGCTGGAAAGAACGAACAACATATTGGCAATGTTGCTCTTCCTGAACCCTTCCCAGAAATGAGGCAGAAATGTTCAACCATTATTATAATCTGCAATTTCATGGCAATCTGCCCATTAAATTATTATAACTATTATTTGCTGCACAAATTTACATCTTGACAAAAGAGAAAAACTCATGGAGTGTCCACAAATTATGAAAATATGCATTGTGGCAAGGAAATTTAATGAGAGTCTGCCCATTAGAGTTTGTCATTTTTGTGTACACTGGAGAGGTGAGGGGGTTTACAAAAAGAGACTTTGTCTGAGCGCCATGAATGTCCCCAGGAAATGTCCTGAAAATCTGACCATCAGTATTTGAGATAACTTGTCATAGATCAAAGTGGTGGACAAGGGGGAGCAACATTTCCTGTAAACACTGACATAATTCATTCTTCTTTCGAATTGTTCAGCTGATGGATGTACAGGCCAACTAAACAGCGGCATCAGCAGCCCCTGCCACTACAATCCTGATTCTAAATGATTTAAATCTCTTTTTCTTGTTTTGACCAACGACTCAACCAAATAAGTCCATAAATTGGTTTGTCAGTCCCAGAAATGCCACTAACTGTTCTGCTTATGCTCCACTAAAGGACACAAATACTCTGAGCCTGGCCAGAGGGGACATCCTGGTGGCCTCGTGGTTTAAGGCACATACCATGCAACCACTTTGTCCTGGGTTTAAATGTAGCCAGACAACTGTGCATTGTCTATCTCCCCAAAGCAAAAATGAGCTAGAGTGATGTGTCTCTTACTTATAGCATGGTTTGTAAAGCCTAGGTTTGCTTCAGTGGCAGGACTAAATGATCTGTTGTGGTGTGAAAACGGATACAAAAAGACCAGAAAAAAATTCCCTGTGTTCTCTTGGTGTCCTGAGGGCTGGTATGCGTGTGGTGGGATCGTAAATTCATCGCTTCAGAATGAAGAATGCAAAAGATTACTGTTGTTTTTTTAATCAGAGTCTCAAATTCGTCTTTAATACTGAGTCCTGCTGAAATGTCTGCAATAATACTTTGTTTCTGCATGTGTTTGCTGCATATCGTGAGAAGCACAATGCTGCGTGAAGTATCTGGGTCAGGGATGGGTCAGAGTGGGTCAAACTTTCCAGGCCTGTATTTATATTTATGTAGTGTTTAAATCCCAGTGCTGCAACTACAAGCCAGGTTCTAATCCAAACTGAATCCAATTTCAAATCTCTACTGCTGTGGTTCCCAACTTTTTTTGGTCTGAGGTACTGACCACAGCCCTATCAGGTGAACTCATGTAATATTTTTATACAATTGAGCTGTCGATATTTAGGTGTGTTTGGTCAGCGATCATACAACTACCACTTGGAGTGACGCCGAATATTCCTATATTATCAATTACTGTAATGTTCCTGTTTAGAATTCAGTGCTCACTTACTAACTAGCTTTCACACATTTTACATAATTCTAACATGTAGTGTTCAGGTCTTACAGCCATGGATATATTCTTACAACCAAATCGTAATTCCTGGGGTTTTTTTTTCAAATTACTTTAGCTACTCCACATTCTTTCCAGGTACCCACTGGCAACTGCAGAAGTACCCCCTGATTGGGAATCGCTTCTCTACTGGACCCCTGCTGCTTTCTGTAATCGGTGTCACAGCTCCCCCTTGGCCAATCCACAAAGAATTTTTACATGACTAAATAAATAAATAGACTCAGTGATATAAATCAATATTCTGTTGCAGAAAAAGCAGTGATTTGACAAACAAGGGAACAAGGTTATAGATTTTTATTCTGAAAAACCTGTCTGTGCGCTGTAATAGCAATTTACACAGCTTTGCTTTTCCAATTCAGTGAGGATGACGCAGACTCTGAGCACTTATTATGATGCTTAATGTGTGTTTTAATTCCAATCTTTCTTGCTCGCCCTCCAGAGCATCAGAACTATTTCGGGGTTGATGACAATCTGGGTCCAGTGGCTGTCAGCGTCCGCAGGGAGAGGCTGGACGATGGGAAGGAGAAAGATGGAATGCAGTTCAACTATCGAGTCACCTTCAGAACCAGTCAGGTAACTATATATGCCAGTGTGCACTTTTTCTGCTCTGCTTGTTGTCTTAAATCAGCGTAGAACCAGTGCGGACGCATGGTAGGAGAAACCTGCGTGATTTCTGTCGCTCTATTAAAGAAGTGACTACACGAGCCAGAACATGCTTTTAAAGGGTTTTTCTCATATATTGCATTCAGCAAGACATGTTAAGGTCATTCAGCTCAGGGCTCATTCAAGCAGTACAAGAGTGCAGTAATGCTTCAGTACCCCTGAAAACAAGAGGAGACTTCTCGCAGCTTTCTCTTCCCAAATCTGCTCCTGGCACCCTAATGTGTCCAGTGATTCTGTGCCAGTTGTGACTCAGTTGGCCACTCATGCAAACGCTGATGCAGTCTATCAGAGTCCGTGTGATGGCCCTGGCTCGCTTACACCCTCACACACTGACGCATGCACTCGTATGTACGTGCATGTGCGCACAAGATGATTAATCCACAAACTGAGATGCATAGTCTCACAGTCCCTGGTGGTACAGAACCCTCTCCTTGATTGATGCTGGGTGGTCTCATTCACTGAATAATTCAGGTGCAACAGATGTGTCAGGCAGGGAAATGTCACTGATATCCAGTGCCATTCTTGGTTTAAAGCACCACTCCCACGATAAAACAATGTAACTGGGTCATGGTAGCCTCGCAAGTAGCACGCAGAAAATGTTTTAACTCCCCAACCACTGGAGCGTCTATTTGCATGTACTCCTATCATTTAGCCTCAGCGCTCTCTGCCTCTCTGCCCCACTCTCACTCTCCCTTCCTCTCTGACTCTATCAAGTAATCTGCTTTTCAGAAAGCCTCTCTGTCGGACAGCCGGCGACTGCTGACATTCATGTCCGCGGGCTGCTCTGATGGAAATGGGGATTTATGGGCGTAAATGTGTCTGTGATGTTCCAAACAACAAGACAGGGTTACAGAGTGGGTGTTCTGAAGCTGTTTGGCCTAACGTTTACTGGCACATTAATGATCTTAATAGTAAAATACCACTTAACATCTAGTGCTCAGTTAGCCTATGTTAATTATTCAGAATGTGAGCTCCTAATGCCTTCCAATGGAGACGTAATGGAGCCACTGCTCCAAATAACGTGGTATGAGATAAAGGGATATTATCACTGGCTCACGCAGCAGCTAGCATATGAGCCTGGTTTTTATTTCCAACATTTTGAAATAAAATATGACTTGAGCAAAGTGCAGGCAAGAGATGAATAAAATGATTCACAGATATATTGACTTACATAAAAATAGTATGCATACACATCTAACCTCAACACATTAAACAAGGCGAGACCAAGACTTCATGAGACACACAGCAGACAGCTGACTTGACAAAACTCTGTCTTTTCTGTCAGCTGACCACGCTCCGTGGAGCCATCTTGGAGGATGCCATCCCATCCACTGCGAGACATGGGACGGCCCGCGGCCTGCCGCTGAAAGAAGTGCTCGAATACGTCATCCCTGAGCTGAACATCCAGTGTCTGAGGCTGGCCCTCAACTCCCCCAAGGTCCCGGAGCAGCTACTCAAGCTGGACGAGCAGGGGGTGAGTACATGGAGACGTCCTTCATGTTTTGAGTGCCACCATAGACTTCTGCTGATTTTGATGAAGCAGCACTGGAGCAATCTGTGGTTGAGTGCCTTAATCAAGGGCATTTGTTGATAGTGCGAAGAGTAGATGTTAAAGGAATCCGTTTCATCTTTATATAAAAGCCAGAGTGTAAAAATGACAATTTGTGGCTTTACATGGTGTTATGTGCAGGACCATTACTTGTCCAGATACATTGACTTACTGGAGTCTTGTCGTCACTATGAGGTAGATTTTTGTTGCTGCACTTTGTTTATTGAATGGAAGAAACAAACTAGATATAGCATGTGGATTTTGTTACCTTCTGACAGAGCCAGGGTAGCTGTTTCTATCTGTTTCCGGCTATTTCTTCAAAAGTAAAGCCATAGCTCATCAGTGCCACACATCACTATTATGAATTATCTGTTAATATTATGATATAGACTTTTTATTTAAGGTATATGTGTCTCTGTTTCTGACACTTGCATCAGCTATAGAAGGAAACAGGGGAGGGATTAACTTCAAATAGCACGAACCTTTGTCCCATATGTGGGTTGCTTATTATAGATGAAGCCAGCTCCCCGGTGGAGGCACAAGACAGCCAATATCACACTTAAATAGAATCAATATGAATCCCGCTCTCTCTGTAGCCAGCATCGACTATTTGACACACATTTTCTGCTGATAGGACACTCAAGCTAAAGTAACTCACTTTTGACAACTTACTTATCAGAGAGCAGGTGATTTGGTATTCTGCCTGGATGGCAGGGGATGTCATCTTGCATTATCTCTGTTTGAATAAAATGGCTATTAGTGATACAGGCTCTCAGTATTCACAGGTGTCAGAGATGGATTCATTGTGTGATCTTAAGGCCTTTATTTTCTCATCTAATAAAACTGCAAGATGGAAAGGAGCGTGGGGGGATTAGCTAGTGCTGTGCTGCTTATCTTACTATCAGAGAATGGGCTGCTTATTAGTGTAATTACATTCATTAGCATGAGCCCATCCTTCCAACTGACAGGGGAAAGGCTCTTATAATAGAAAGTGTCAGCTATGTCCCTCTTGTATATTAAGATTGTGTTGCACACATAAACAAGAGCAGTGTAGTGTCCTCTCTAAAGCAAGTTAAATGTACTTAAGATGATGACAGACTTTGTGTATCCAATTATCGCAAAGTAACTCTGTGAGTAAGTGCTCTAGGAAGCGCCGGATCTCAAGGAGCTGATACGGGAGTTTGTTCACCTGCCATCCAACTCCCCATGCCTTTGGTATGAGAGACTGTCTGCAGATACAGACTTTAATATAAGACCGAAACTGACACATAGGGGGGGAGGGAAAGCAATAAAGTAATCTAAGAAACTACTTTCAGAGGAGGAGAGCCCAGGCTAAGTGGGGCTCAAAGCTCTTCCAACTGGCACTCCTCCTCACAGACCTCAAACCAAACGCCCAGTGGAGGCCAGTTTTTTTATATTTGGACATCAGTATTTTTGTACACTCTGTTTTAATCATTAATGTTGTGCTTGCCATGCAAATGTTTAATAGTCAAGCACCCCGTAATCTTCTTTTTAACCAAGCTGGACTTTCACCACCCCTCTGATGTGTTTATGTGAGGAAGCTAATATTGGACAGGAAGAGCTGCAACTCCGAAATAGAGTGGTCTGACAGGCCTGTTTTTGTTTGTTTGAGGGCATAATTTTCTTCTACCACACGTAGAAAGCTGTATTTGAGGGAGTTTTGTGTGTATGCACACAGCTGAGGAGATGTTTTGAGTGTGTCTGTGTGTGCAAAAAGGCTTATTTTTGCTGTGAACAGAAAGGACGCCTGGTGAGTGAGAGTGTCCTAAAGCAAGACAGCCTTCATAATATCCTCATGATCAGTTCTGCAGAAAGAATATCCCTGAAAGCAGCGCTGTAATGGCCCTGGATGTAAGAAGAGAACAGAGCACATGTGAATGTATTTTAGATCACATTGTAGATCACTGTGTGCAGATGGACTGGGAAAAGCATTAGGCAGTCAGGGAACTGTTTTTTGAGATGTGATTTTAGGTGATAGAAATCACAAATTATACATTTTTCTAAGAAAGCCATTGCTGCAAAATCTGTTGTTTCCATCTTAAGACTAAAATCTGGAACATGAAATGAAAATGAAAATTATTGTTTAATAGAAACTGTTTATCAGCTGCATCGGCTTCAGAATTAAAAATGTAATTTCAAGCTCTGAATTATAATTCATGATAATAAAAGCGGGGATCTGAACAAGATAAAGGCAAGCCTGCAGGTCTTGAAAACGACACATAATGGTGTTTGGTGATACTAAAGACAACATCAAGAGGTTAGAGAAAGGCCACTAATCTTTCCCTCCCGATAAATGCTGAACAAATTACCTGCTGCCTAATCTAGAAAGCCGTTTTCACTGCCACGCTCTGTATCGTGACATGAACAAAGAATAAATGTGTAACTCTGCCCAACTGCCAACGCTGCCAATCAAGTTACGCAGCGGCCTTACAAAATTCAACAGGTAAAGCCTTTGCGGGGCCATAAATCACTCCTGATGCCCACAGCGACGACGACTCAGCTCTGAAGTATAATTCAGGCTTAAGTGACATTTGTTCCACAAGTTCAGGAGAGTAATCTACCACCTACTGAGGCTGTTATTGCAGTGCCAAAAAATCACTTCTGCCTTATGTAAATCAATCTCCTGTCCTGACATTGAAACTTGAGGATTTACTTTGATTCATTCAGTCATTATGTAGTGACCAGAATCCCCCCCTTCATTTTCCCCCACATCTACATCCCAAGTTCTCCTTTTTTTTTAAAGATATTGTCGCTTTGGAACTCGAATACAAAAGCAGCAATAGATGTTTGTGGGATGGAAGCCATATTTTGGATTTTTGCTGCATCGGGACACTGCAGTGCAGACAGATGTCACAGTGTGTGTGTGTGTGTGTGTGTGTGTGTGTGTGTGTGTGTGTGTGTGTGTGTGTGTGTGTGTGTGTGTGTGTTGTGTTAGGACACTGCCGTATCCCTCAGGTGCATCTCAGAGCTCCAAGGGGAACGTTGTCCTCATTTCTCTCTCTCCGCTCATTAAGTATCCTCCATCTTTGCATTTTTTTTAGGGTTTTTTGTTAAAGAGAAGAAGAGGGGCAAACAGTTTTCAGCACCCTCCAGCTCTGGACTGATGGAGGGAGAGGAACATTGGGAAAAAGGATTTTTAAAAAGAGACAAAATTACTGCTTTCTAGCAACATATGTGCAGATTTTTAGCAAGTCCGTTAAATGGGATTTTTTTTTTATGGCTGCTTTACCTTATCAGAAGCTGATGCTCTAAAAAAGCACATCAAAGGCGGTTACACAAGAAGCTTCACCTCAGGAGCATTACTCATCTGTATGTGTGTTATGTGACCTGATGTGTTTGCACTCTTTGGGCAGCACCAAATTTGCACCAAAGGCCAATGTGATTGTCCTTGCCATCGGCCAGTCTTTTAAGAGGAGCAGGAGGTTAAGTGAGCCCATATAATGCAGGATAAAAAATAGAAGACCACATCAGTGCACATCATGCCATTTCCACTGGGCCTGATGGTATAATAGCTTTCCGTCACCGCAGGAGCTTTAGTGCTGAGCGGACTGCCTGATATAGGAAGCCATCATGGCAACAGTGTCAGGAGCACATCGGGAACTGATAACCTGTGACGGAGGAAAAAGACAATTCCAATTTGTTTCAGTGTATAGATCATTTGTCAGCTTCCACATTCTGAGAAACCTTTTCGTCTTGCCACATTGACACATTTGCCCAGGGTCAAGAAAGCGCTGTCCTCAGCTGTGAATATTGGGCAACAGGTGCCGAACACAGGAGGCTATTTTTTCTTCTATTTTTTTTTTCTGCTTTGACTCTTTTACTTGAGCAGCATCAGGGAGCTATAAGCCATGAAAGATTCATGTCGGTGGAGAGGGCTCTCTCTCTCTCTCTCTCTCTCTCTCTCTCTCTCTCTCTCTCTCTCTCTCTCTCTCACTCTCTCACTGTGCAAGAAGAATCACTCCGGATGTTTTATTTCTTCCTGTCTCTTTGTGAGATATGTTCATATCAGACTTGTCATTACTGGATAATATTAATGCTTGCAGTGAAAACCTGTGAGATTTTGGCTGGCTTGTCTATGTCTATGAATACTCCTCTTTGTGAATAAGACATTTATTGTTATTGAGGCACACTTTGTTGAACAGTGACTGAATCAAGAGTATTATTAGTGGGGTGTTAGGGAGATCAATGCTGTTGCCATTCAATGCCTACTAGCAGTATTTCACTGCTATAGTGGGGACTTTACCAAACAAAAATATTGCTCAAGGGAATGTTTTTAGAAAGGATTAAAATGCTATTGCTGGCAGCTTATAGAGTTTTCTGCCATAAACCCAAGCTATCCTGCTGTACGTCTCCCTCATTGCTCCACAGCTGCTCTTAAGTAGCAGCTATTAGCTCGGCTTGATTTATGTTCTGCTCAGAGCTCCGGAGAGTTCACAGCCTGGCTTCACAAAAGGGGATTTCAGCTCTCTCCTAAAGGTTATGAAGGCCTTCACATTAGCTGTGACATGATGGAAAGTAGGCACTCGCGTGCTTTGAGTGCATAATGTACAGTATGTGTGAGCCGGGTGTGGGATACATATCCGCGACAGGAAATGATACTTACTCACTGAGTGTCTGTGCATGTTCCTCGTTGCAGCTAAGCTTCCAGCACAAGGTGGGAGTGCTTTACTGCAAGGCGGGCCAGAGCACGGAAGAAGAGATGTACAACAACGAGAGTGCTGGACCGGCTCTGGATGAGTTCTTGGATCTGCTTGGCCAGAGAGTGCGCCTCAAAGGCTTCACCAAGTACAGAGCCCAGCTGGATAACAAGAGTAAGATGAAACACACATCAAACAAAATATTCACAACCCACACACACTTCTAATCCCACTGAGTGCAGCCTATAGTGCAGCGTATATATCTTAAATCTTGTTTCCTGTCCAATGACATCATCATCTTATCTAATCCAATGACCTTTTGTAATGAGTCCAGAGAGTTTGACCTTCTTGTCCTGTGTTACAGCTGACTCCACAGGCACACACTCTCTCTACACCACCTACAAGGACTATGAGCTGATGTTTCACGTGTCCACCATGCTCCCCTACACACCCAACAACAGACAGCAGGTAAGTAAAGTCTGCACTTCACACTCTGTCCACTCTAGCAGACCACCATGTTTGCTTTACTTTGTGGTGAGCCGGCGTCTAATGGCGGTAATGGCGGTCCCTGAGCAGCTTCCTTTTAGGACATCTTCAATCCCAGCTCCTTTCAATCTTCCCCGGAGGCTCATTTTACCACGGTAATGACCTATCAGTTGAAAGCATGAGCATTGCCATGGTAACGGTACCCCATAGTAGGATTTTAATCAATGCATCCCCAGGGGCTGGACCTGATGTGGTATTAGATGGGCCTCTGTGTCTGTCTGCGCTAACAAGTGGAATTAAGTGGATGTAGTGGTGGACTGGCGAGCGATGGCCCGATAAAGCCGTGATTACACAAGTTCACCATTTTAGTCTCTGCAGTCCTCGTATGGAAGTGCTTTTTGAGCCCATAATAAAAGCTGTGGGTACAACCCTGCAGAGATAATAACAGTGATGATACTGAAGGAGGTGGTAAGTGAGTCAGGGGCAGGAGCCACAGTGAAACACTGCAGAGACCTAATCTATCATGTGCATCTAAAGGGTCTGATTGGCAGGATTTGGGCGGGAGTTCTTTCTCTTTTCTTTTCTCCGCCTCCAAATGCATTTCATGGAGTGGGATAGTTCAATTTAATCCCCGGTGGTAATCTTTCAGCAAGCCCAAGCAGAGCTTGCCCCACTCATCCCTTCATCCTTTCCAATTCACCTCTGCACCCTTTAATCCTGCTTGTTTCAAGCTCTTGCTGACCCTCACTGACAACTGTATAGCAACGAGAGAATGAGGTTAACTATCCAGACAATCCAACAATACAAGCAGTCTAAATTTGGTTTGGGGGGAATGTGTCTCCTTCACCCAAAAAAAAGCCTAAAATTGTGTCAGCAGAATACATCTCTCTCACTCTAAAAGCCCTTTATCTTGTAGTAAAAGTAAATTTGCAAACTGTGTTTAAAGCTCGGAAAATAGTTTGATGTTCTGCTTTGGTGCTGGTACAGGCATTACATGCAATTTGTCACTTGACATTGAAGTGTAATGGGGATTTCCTTGATTTGTCCACTCAAATGCTTTCAAACCAGGGAGAATTAACCTATAAATAAATCCAAATCTGTTTCCACTTGCACTCCCATATTATATTCACCCTTTATATGCTACCTTTTTCTCATGTATTTGACTCCATTTCTCTCTTTTTTTTTACAGTTATTAAGGAAGAGGCACATTGGCAACGATATCGTCACCATAGTATTCCAGGAGCCCGGGGCCCTTCCTTTCACTCCAAAAAACATCCGCTCCCATTTCCAACATGTGTTTGTCATCGTCAAAGTCCACAACCCCTGCACTGATAACGTCTGCTACAGGTAAACAGAACAACCGTGCACCACGCCTGCAAGCAACTCTCAAAGCTATTTCACTCCTTACCATGCGATAAGAGGCAGACTAATATCCTCAAGACAATTTAGGGGGAATGTGTTTATCTTTTGATGTGCTTTGCATAAAAGTCTTCATGCCAAATGGCTCTACATGAACTTTTAAGAGCACTTAATTTGAAAGAATAATAATAATAGCCTGCTGAGTGCTTTCTGTGGTTTCTGTCATGACTTCATAGTAATGTGCGGGAATCACGAGACTCTTTTGATCTGTTCAGTGATGATACAGTTATTATCTTCAGAGACACCTTGAAATTATGACTTACGACTCTCTCCTTGAGTGTTTCTGAAGTCAAGATGACTCTTGTTAATAACATAGCATTTGTTGAACAGACCAAGATTAGTGTGAGCTTCTCTCAGTCTTCCCACCAGAAATAATTTCCATGAAAGCCATATAATTTCAACACTCTTCAAACGGCTGCTCATTACACGTACAGTTCAATATTCCCTCACTTCTTTTAGATCCTCCAACTGTCTCAACTCTTATTGATTCATTGATTCCATCCTGTTTTCCAGCGTGGCCGTGTCCAGGTCTAAAGACGTGCCCCCGTTCGGCCCCCCTATTCCCAAGTCTGTAACTTTCCCAAAGTCAGCAGTTTTCAGGGACTTCCTGCTCGCCAAGGTCATCAATGGAGAAAACGCTGCACACAAGTCAGAGAAGTTCCGAGCCATGGCGACTCGTACGCGGCAGGAGTACCTGAAGGACCTGGCTGAGAACTTTGTCAGCACAGCTACTATTGACAACGCTGTCAAATTCAGCTTCATCACCCTCGGAGCCAAGAAGAAGGAGAAGGTGAAACCCAGGAAAGACGCACATCTGTTCAGCGTGGGAGCCATCACCTGGAGCGTCTGCGCCCGGGACTTTGGCCAGTCGATGGATGTGGACTGCTTGCTCGGCATTTCGAACGAGTTTATAGTGCTCATCGAGGAAGAATCCAAAAATGTGGTCTTCAACTGCTCTTGTCGTGACGTTATTGGATGGACCTCAGGGATTATGAGCATTAAGATCTTCTATGAGCGCGGGGAGTGTATCATGCTGTCTGCCCATGACAACTGCGGAGAAGACATCAGGGAGATGGTGCAAAGACTAGAGGTAAGATCCTTCCTAAGACTCAACTAACAATAACCTCTGTCATTTAGAGGCCTTCATATCTGCAGGATTAGACCATGGGGGTTAGAGTATGTCTAAAAATAAGGGTCATTTCATCGGTCATATTGGCAAAAATACAGGCAAAACCATTTTAAAGTTTTTATTGGCCTATACCGATGGTGTGCCAATATTATTGTAACCACCTCATAAAGGGAGTCATTCATTCTCTGTTTGATTTTTCTGTGGCGAATTGAGGGTTTTGTCCTAGGTTGGCATCCAGTTTGTTTTTGATATAACAACAATTGAGTCATCATACCAGAGGTGTGTCAAAAGCAGTTTTAATGGATTGGCTGAGGTGCAGCCCAGGTTGGCACTAATATGCAAACATGCACAGACAGATTAAAAAAATTGAACTTTAGCATATAAATGAGCCAAACATTAATGACACATTTGCCTGGGCAGCGTTTGTGCACCAGGAAAGTAAAACACGGCTTCAGAATTTCAATTTGTATGTATTTAAAAAAATGTTTGGCCAAACATTTTTATGGGTGATTGTCACATTGCCTTGCTTTGCAGCTTTGTTGTCCACTGATTAAATGGCCTTTTCTTAGCTTATGAAAACCTCCTTGTAGTACTTTTAGTCACAATATATATAAATGTTTTTTTTTAAAGTTCACCATTATGTTTTACCTAAAAAGCGACCTAGAAGTAACTCCCATAAAACACAGAGTAGTAGTCTGTCATCAGAATTGCCCAGTAAATCTATTATGACTGTGTTTTACACATAAGCTGCACGGCATATGAGGGAAAATGGCTGTCTTTACTTTAAATGGTGCAGTGAGGCATTTTACTTTGGGATAGTTGTGGTCTCTCTGTGGTGAAACAATGCATTCTGCAAATATTGCTCTTGCCATTGTAGCTTTACTACTTACCACAAAACCTTGTTATTTTATTTTCATCATTATGTCAGCAAAACTGTTGCTTGTTTAACCTATATCTATCCTGTCAAGTCTCATGTGTTGCAACTCGACACACGCTGAGCTTCCAGTCTTTCTTTGTGTTTCTATTGCTGCCTTTTTCCTCAGCGTTGTAGGCATGTGGCTCAACCTAGAACTTATTCGCTTTCCTGACTTCCCACTCCTTTGTCTACCTGTCCTCTTTGGGTTGTACAGACATGGGAGGGTCACTTGAATGTGAAATCAATAGAGTCCAGAGAGGATTATGGACCTCCTGTTGATTGCTTTCTTTGGCTTATCACACAGAATCACCAGAGGTAGACAGTCAAACGTTCAGGTCACACAAGTACAGATGTCGTCCTGCTCTTGATCAGGATAAGCCATCGGGAAAAAAAACAAAGCAGAGCCACTCCCTGCGGCAGCCTGTTAATTTAATGGAGTGAAAGATTAGCGATGATTTAATTGTGGCCCATTGAAGTGATTTTGAGGATGTCTGGGTGCAGGTACAGGAGGAGGCAGCTTAAACAGGACACCAACCCAGTTTTGAAGGGGAGGAGAGGAAACACAGACACATTTTTTTTGGGTCTGACAGACTAAGAATAGAGGACACTTGGCCTCAGACTACTTCACTCCTATGGAGAGCTACCCACTTAGTCCAAGTTTTCTCATCCCTGGTTTGTGGTTCTGTCTTGACCATCTGTACAACTCAGCGGCCCTGGTTACATTGTGTGATTTTTGGGGTCAGGTGGGTCTAGGTACCTTTCAAGTCCAGAAATAAATGGGTCAAAACACCTGGTTCCGCTGCCTGGAATCTGGCATCCGATGCCTTGTTTCCTCTCGTTGTGTTGCTGCATACGCTTGCTTTTCCTATTCTAGTTTCCACGGCTTGTTTACTGAACCTCTAATCAGGCAACCCTTTGTTTCCTTGAAATAACGCTGAGGTTGAATCCCAAAATCCAAACCTGAGCTGTGCATGACCTTATTTCTGCCGGCATACTCTCTTCCACTTATCCCTTTGGCAACCTCATTGACAGTTTTGAAATTTTCAACCAATCCCCACAAGCATATTATTGGTTTAAACAACACGAGAGTAACAATCCATTACCTGCTAAAAACATGAACAAGAACCTCATTCTTCTGAGGATTACGGTGGGCGAAAATAATTACACCTTTTTTGTTATCACCTTTTGCATGAAATTAGAACGAGTAGAAGTAAATGTGAACAGGAGCACAAGGGTTTTGCATGTCTCAACTGCCAAGTTCCAAGAGGTATTTACCATAATTAATCTTAAAAGGACACGGATGTCATTCAGCGTCTACTCAACTCATCATAAGAAAGGACAGCGCAGGATATATTAGCATTTGTGATTAGCCAAAGGACATCTCTTCCTCATTCACTATGCTAATATCCTCTCACATTTACTGTCCACTCACCCACGGGATTTGCGAGGGATATTTCACAGAGAAAAGCTCAGAATAAGTGTTAATAAGTGGGTGGCTATTAATGTTACTCACATGGACAGTGGAGCTGCACCAGTAGGCACATTTGGGTATGAGCTGACCGTGCATACTTTGTCCCAAAGGTGTCTGTAATGTCCCAGAGGTGGACTCGAATCATGTTTCATTGGAAGGATTTACCGGCTGCCGGACCTGTGATGTAATGCGAAGCAGAGTGAACAGAGAGCCCAGTGTGAGAGCACAACTAAAAGCTTTGTGATAACGCCCTGCTCTCCAGGGTGTTGCTGAGTTGGGTGGCCGTGTGTTCGGCTTTTATGAGACAGGTCATCTTTACTCAGGTGCCATGTATGCTTTTTTTTTCTGAACAAAACACAGAGAGCATTTCTTTTTTTTTACTGTATGCATCAAGGGCTGCAAAGAAAAGTAAATGACTGTATCTGCTACAGATTTGAGGGGAAGAAGGAGGCAAAATGAAATGACAAACTATGATGACAATAAATGCTTGAGAAAAGCTTTCTGCAAATATTTGTGTGTAGCTTATTCTCGTTACTCTACAACAACAGATTATACACTACTGTAAAGCTGAAATGATGAGTCAATTAATCCATTAGTCCACTGACATAAAATTAATCCACAACTATTTTGATAAGCGATTAATCATTTCATGCCATTCATTCTCTGCGATTGTTCTCTGGTTCCAACTTCTCAAATGTAATAGTTTCATCCTGTTTTTTTGTTATATGCAAGTAAAAGTAAAAACAATTAATTAATCAAGAAAATTGATCAGCAGATCAATGGATAATGGAAACAATTATTAGTAATATATTAATATTATTAGTTAATATAAATGTACATACAAAATGGTTAAAAGTGCTCATGGTAACATTTTATGTTGTTTGTTTTGTCCAACCAACAGTCCAAAATCTAAAAAACACTCATTTTACTATTGTGTATAACAAATAAAAACAGCAAAATCTCAATCTTTGTTTCACATTTTTCTCAGTCAAAAACTTAAATAATTAGTAGGTCACTATATATGTTGTTGTTAATTTGTTTCCTGATGATCAACTGAATGATTAATCGATACAATCAGCAATTATGAGTAACTGCTGACATTAAGGCCTTGCCAGGGCTACTCCTGCCCTATTAAGCAAAATTGTGCTTTATGACATTAGAAGCCACTGTTCTAGATTCAGACACTGAATCCTACGAGAACCACAAATACAGTATCCATCCCAGAGGAGTGGAGAGACACATCCACCAATCTGTGCTTCAGTTGTTTGAAGTTCAGTGGGATGACAAGGATTTGTCATGTCTGTGAAACATGCTACTACAGACGGTGTCATCAGTGTCAAAGCTGCTTCTGACTGTCAGACCTCTCACTGAGGATCAACGCCAGCAACACTACTTGACAACAGATTTAAGGCTGGTGCTGTTTGTTTCCTCAGGGCAGTGTTTTAGCTTTATGTCACCTGTCGTTAGAGCCCATCTTTAGGCTCTGCGTGGAAACACTTTGGTCAGCAGGAGGGACACACACACACACACACACACACACACACACACACACGCACACGCACACACATACACATACATCCACACTGTCATACTTCATGTCACCATCCTTATCAAAATAACTATACAGGCCACAAATCCCTCCTATGAGATAATGAGTGTCCTGTTGGATTCAGCCATTATGGATTTGGGCCAATCGGAGGAGAACCTGGGCACATTAATATTCGGGATGGACTGAATAAAGGGCCTTGATGAAGGCATTTAGAAAGCTATTATTTAGGCCTAATGAATTTCTGACAAAGGGCAGTTTGATTCATGGTCCCTAATACCCAGGCCAATGTCTTCCTTATACACAGGCCATTTACTTCCAGACATTGCCTCCAGAGAGCTTTTGGACTTCACATTTCCAATTTCTTTTGCCCTTGATGTTTTATGCAGAGGGATTGTTTAGTTTGTGGGTCATCTCACCAAAGTGCTCCTCTAGTTTGATCAGTCTTTGAAAACTGAATCTTCGAGGCTGTTTTTATTGCGAAACTGAGACTGTAACTAACGTCACTAACCGGATGAGTCCTTTCCTCAGTTAATAAAGTTTTAGGGTCATGTCTCGCTATGAGGCTCATCATGGTTGTCTCGGGTCTCCTTTCACACAGCGGGGTAGGATTTCTGCCAGTGTGAGAATCTGGTGGAGTGTTGACAGGCCACAGTCAGAGTTAATGTGTCCCTGAAGCCAGCTGCCACTCTGAGGCAAATGGAGGCAGCCACCCACAACTGAACCAAGACTAATCTGATGGGTAATTAAAGCTCATTGGATGCAGTGTGAGTTTACTTTTCCAGTATTGTCACAAGAAATCTTGCCCAGTCCCACTGCGTACCTACGCATATATAAGCTCAGTCATCAATCTGAACATAGAGAGGCTACAGTTGCATGTTGTCATGTCTGCTCAGTCTGGTTGTTTAACTAATATATATTTTACTACAAATTGCTGCTGATGCAAGAGGGTTGCCTGAACTTCAGTTGAACCTGAATTGCATTAAAGCAGAGGCTTAGGCCAGGCCACTGCTGAGCGTAGCGAGCAACTTAATTTGCATGCAAGTACATGATTGGACAAGAACCAACTTTAAGTTTCATCCAAGCATGCAAGTGGCCAAGCAGTGACTGTCCTCCAAGTATCCATGAATGAAGTCTCAAGTCTTTGGCTGCAGTCTCTCAGAACCACAAGAAAAAGGGTGAAGAGATCATTTTTTCACTCAGGATGTGAACAAAGTGTGTTCATCCGCTGCCAGTTGATGCAGATTATGCGTTGTTGTGTAAATGTTGTGCTCCAAAGTCCTTCTTTAGAAGTTAACTCTGGTTAATAGACTTAGTTCTATGAACAAGTCAGTGTCTCGTGGGCTAATCTGATACTAATTCCCCACCCACAGAGCTGCTGCAGTTAAAGTGTCCATAGAGTGTGTGTACAAACAAAAGCTTTATGTAAATCTATACTCATTCTGAATTTGATGCCTGCAACACACATATAAAAAAAGTTGGGATAGGGGAATGTTTACCGGTGTGTTACATTGCATTTTCTTTTAGCTTTTCTTTCTTTTAAACACTCAGTAAGTGTTTGGGAACCGAGGACACTAACTGTTGAACTGAGTGAAATTCATTCCCATTGTTTCTATATATAAAACTTCAGTTGCTCAACAGTCTGGGGTCTCAATGGGAGACAGGTCTGGACTGCAGGCAGGCCAGTCTAGTACCTGCATCCTTTTACTTTAAAGCTGTGCTATTGTAACACGTGCAGAATGAGACTTGGCATCGTCTTGCTGGAATATGCAGGGACGTCTCTATAAAAGACTTTGTCTGGATGGTAGCATATGTTGCTCCAAAGCCTTAATGTACCTTTCAGCATTAACAGTGCTTCACAGATGTGCAAGTTACCTCTACCATGGGCACGAACACGCCGTCATACCATTACAGATGCTGACTTTTGAACTTTGGTAATAATCTGGAATCTGGTCCTTCTCCTCTTTAGCCCAGAGGACAACATCGATGATATCCAGAAATTATATGAAATGTGGACTCATCAGACCACAGCACACTTTGCATCAGTCCATCTCAAATGAGTATGGTCCCAAAGAAGTTGGAGGCAATTCTGGATATTGTTTATCTATGGCTTTTGCTTTCCATTGTATAGACTTAACTCCCATTTGTAGACGCAGTGACAAACTGTGTTTACTGACAATGGTTTTACAAAGCGTTCCTGAGCCCATGTAGTAATCTCCTTTATACAATCATGTGTTTGACAAAGTGTTGAACCTCTCTCCATCCTTGCTTGTGAACGACTGAGTCTTTCCAGGATGAACCTTTCATACCCAATCATTTTTCAGTCTTTTGTTGCTCCTGTCCCAACTTGTTTGAAACATGTAGCTGCCATCAAATTCAGAATAAGCAGATATTACAAAAATCAATGAAATTAATGAGGTCAAACATTAAATATATCGTCTTTGTACTGTTTTCAATTGAGTATATGTGAAAAATGATTAGTACATTATCGCATTCTATGTTATTTACTTGTTGCGCAGTGTCCAAACTCTTTTGGAATCAGGATTGTATGTTTATGTGTGTTTTAGCTGTTTCTGTGCAGCTCAGATGATAAATCAATTAGCTCAGTGATGTACCCTCTTATTAACTTTAATTTTGAGTGCTTCTTTGAATTAGCCAAACAAACATGTTTGTGCACTTTTGCCTAAGGACAGGATTTTCACTCTGCTTTAATAGTATTATTGTTGTGAGTGCATGTGTGTGTTTCTTGTGTAATAAAACCCACACACTCTATTAGACAAGATCCAAAGTGTACGCTGTTTATGGCTGCTGTTGGAATATTCTGTATTGGTTTAGAAAGCTCTTATTAAGCCATATTAAGATCACTCAACTTCCAGTCCTTCTCTGTCTGCCATCCCATGCCTGTTTCCTGTTTTCTCAGTGATTGCATAAAATCTCCTGTCCAATTCATGTGTCGCTTTTTCTACTGAAGTGTTTCTAAAGTTCTGCTGTCTTTATGTCTCTGGCGCAGTGCAAACAAGACAAAACTGATGTACTTTGATTGTAGATAATGAACAGGTCCGTTCTGATTCTGATTCCAGATCACCACCAGAGGTTGCGAGACGTCCGAGATGACTTTGCGTAGGAACGGCCTCGGCCAGCTCGGTTTTCACGTCAACTTTGAAGGCATTGTGGCAGATGTGGAGCCCTTTGGCTTCGCCTGGAAGGCCGGGCTGAGGCAGGGCAGCCGACTGGTGGAGATCTGCAAGGTGGCTGTCGCTACTCTTACCCATGAGCAAATGATTGACCTACTCCGCACGTCCGTCAGCGTCAAAGTGGTTATAATCCAGCCTCACGAAGACGGCACCCCCCGAAGGTAACTCCTCAACTTTGCTTTTCTATTTTAACTTGAAAACTAACACTTGTATAACAACACTGCAGACTAAAGATGCTTACAAAACATATTGCCATTGTCTTTGAATTTTGTCTGTCGTGCTGTGGTTAGTGAGACCGAGAAGCAGGTGCTCCTCAAAAATGTATGAAGACATAACAGAAGAGAAGTTTCTTCTTCTGGTTTTTCCATGCAGCTGGGGTAAATTAGCTTGACATTTGCTCTCATGTTTGAGATGATTAGCATAAAGAAATGCTTACATACTGTTTTTGTTGCACAAGGGATGATGTTGTTCTCCGCTGATTTCTCTGGAGAGGAGAGTCTCTTTGTCTTGATGTGGCTTTGTTGCGAGAGAACGCTCCAGCAGGGCTGTAGAGTCATGCAGACACGGACAGTCAGCGTTTCTCACTAACGATAATGAGAGGAACATTTTGATTAATGGCTCATCTCTCGCTGCCATTGTCTGACAGCTCACATTTGCAGATTGCTTTTTTCTAACCTCGCCCAATTTTCTATTTAGCAGTTAGGATGGGAGCGTTTGGCTTTTTAGGGACACACACCCATGGGGAGACTCCGTCGCTCCCGTAATAAAAAGAGAGGAGCATATTTCAAACGATCTTTTGTGATGGAAAGAGATGAAGGTCTGTGTTAAAATGCTTGTTCTGAAGCCACATCTGCGTGTTTTGTCTGTGAGAGACAGACAGTGAAATCATATCCATCAGTCTTTCACACTCGCATTTTCGACATCTTTGTTTTGGTTGTGCTTCAGGCTGACAGATTTTACCAGCAAATGCTCTTCCCACGTTGTCGCAGTCGAATAACTTCTGTGTGCAAAGAGAATATCTTCACTTAATCCTGTTTTCTGTTTGTGATGTTTCAGGTAACGCTAATGTTGTCAAATTAAAATCCTGTGGACTACTGTGCATTTACAGATAACAAAGGTGTTGATCGCTGAAAACGTGCTATATTTTTTTAAATGATATTAATGGCGGCCTTATATGAAATTCTGCATGAATACAGTCTTAAACAGCTGTGTGTATATGTGTGTCATTATGTCAAAGACTGCATAGTAGGTGCGTGTTTAACTGTGTTTAAACTTTGCGTTTTGGTCTGGCAACAGAGCAGTAACATATTTGCTCCCCCAGATGGTGGGCTAACATGCCTCGTCTGTGAATCCAACACAGCAGCCACTCTGGCAGAACCAACATCTAATCCTCTTACCGCGATCTATGATGATACATGATGATACAATCATAATCGCAGTTCAGGGAAGCGGAAAGCAGACAAAACAAACATCTTCCAAAACTACGGCTCTCTGGAGATGTGGTTAAAGGATGGAAGGTTCTGTAAAGGAGGCTTTTGACATGCTATTTGTGCCAGTGGAGGACATCTGGCTTGGTTTCACTGACACCACTGAAGCCTGTGAAGGTACTTTACCTCTTGGACAGCCAATTAAAGATGGTTTTTAAAAATACACGTGCTGCATAGCATTGTGCCCAGAAGTATGCATCATATCATGCTGTGTGATGCATAATGCGCTAGGATTGACCCATATATGGCGTCGCTAACAGATGCATCTGGCAGATTAGTGGGCATTACAGCGGAAGTCTATACTGGTCAGAACTGTGGAGCTGTACTGGGAGACTTCCCCGTTTGACTGAAACACAATTTCTCATCATCATCCCATGAGAACCAAAAGGCTCCGTCTTGCGTCCTGTGAATTTTCTCCCAAGGCTCCAGCGAATCAAGAGGTGAGAGGTCAGGTGAAGAATCTCGAGGGCCCTCAACTCTTTTCGCTTCTGCGTCTTAGAGTTGCCAAAGTGTTGCAGTCAACAATAAGTGCTCCAGTTTCTCTACTATTATCTCAAAGGAAAGGAATTCAGCAGGGGCCCGAAGGCCCCAGTCAGTCCCCTGTGGCCAGAGATGGGGGGTTAGTCTAACAACAATGGACAAGAGTCTCATGACCTCCAGACAATGTACCCTGGCTCCACACTGCTACCATGACAGGGAAAAATGTTTTCATAAGCACATGTTGAGGCCAGAGGGAGAGTGTTTCCTCTTTGCTGTTTTTAAATTGTCAGAATATCATTTGGTCTTCTTAATTTTGTGATTCCTCCAGATTGAGCAAGGATTGATGGGGTCATCTGGTTGCAAAGATTATGTTTTGAAGCAAAAAAAAAAAAGGAACATTTAGCCCAGTGTGTAGCTCTGTTTTGCAGCAAACCTCCTAAAGCTGTTTATGCCCTAAACGGTTTTACCCCGCTCAGCCTTAAGCCAGTGGAGATATGGCTCTAATATTAGCCTTACCTAGTACTGTATTTATTTACACTGGAGGAAGGATGTGGTTTTAGCCCGGTGCAATACCAGAGGCTTTTCCATCATCACTCTGAAAAGCTTTAAACAAGTTCAACATGTTAGCCTTGGATCAACCTAATGAGAAAAAGATGAAAAAGATTAGCTCTTTGAAACAGGAATGCAATGTACAGAACATGGCAGTGATTGGATGTTTAGGTATATGGTCATCAGAGATGTAAAGAGTAAACAAAAGGATCGGTACAATATGGAGTAAAATGGATGATTACTACAAGACATACAAACAGTAACAGAAACACTAAAGCATCTGTATTGAGTATCAGCTTTTTGTGGTTTTTATCGCAACATATTGTACATTTTAGGTTTTAGCACCAAGATTTATGTTTAAAATAGTGGCTAACTTAAATTTATGTGGGTTCAACCTGCACTGGGCCCCCTGCTGATAATGAGTATTGCCTGTGACACTCAGATGGCCACTTGTGACCTTTCCTTTGAAGTGTCATCAGACTTGCCATCATGGATTTTCATCTGGACTGCAGTTAAGCCGGATTTCTCACTTCCCATGCCGACACCCTGTGAAAAAGAGCACCGCTGAACCAAAACTCAGAGAACCTGCATCACAAATTACTCAACTTAATCCCCCCACATTCTTCACAAGAGCCGTTCTTTCCTTTAGATCAGTTTGCAAAGAAATCACTGAAAGGCTTTCTCTCTCTCTCTTTTTTTTGCAGTCCTATACACTTTTTCGGCACACCTAATTTAATGAACCTCCTGACAATGGCCTGCAGAGGGCTGGTGGAGGTCACAACCTCTGTGGCTCTTTGCTGTGACATGGACTCTGACTGTGGGAATGGATTAGCATGTCCTTCAGTCGCTGGCCATGTCATTAGAGTGACAGCTCTCTCACTGAGGTCTAAGGTCCTGTTGTCACACTGATCTATTGTAATTTGTTAAGAGCCAATGGCTAAAGGAGCTGATTGTTCACCTCCAAGTGGCCACAAACCGAGCTGAGCTTTTTATTTTAAATGAGCAACAATGTTATTTTTGTAATGTCAAGTCAAGCTGTGGCAGTTGTGTTGTCAAATGATTCCCTCCATTAAGTCAGACATAGCTGTGTTTTTAGTCGACTGGATGTTGGTTTTTAAGTTGTAGATGTCCTTCTCTACAAGCTTATGTAGGCCATTGTGGTATAATTTATAGCCCCTCACGTTTAGCTGGAAGAGTGCAGCAGCAGTTCTTGGTGGATTCAAGAGGAAGCAGCCAGTATTATTTCTCACCAGTTCCTGGCTTCCTCTTCTCCTCATGGCAGGCTCAATGTGTCTAACAGCCTCTCCTCTTAAACCACTAGCGTCCAGCTCAAGTTTAACTGTTGACCAAACACCCGTTTCCTGCTGTTCCTCCATGATTTATACACAGCGGGTCCGAGCCCCCCTATACATTACAAACAAGAATCACATTCCACTTACGCCAGGCCAATGCGACGGGAATTTCCACTCCCAGCCAAGCTTCTCGGGGCGCTGAGAGAGAATATCATGAGAGAAATTCACCTTGTCAGCTCTTGGTCATTCTGGCGCAAAAAGAAAAGCAAGAGGCAATGGCTGAGACCTTTCCTGGTGGTGAGCTGTTAGTTAGTTTTAGCCTTTTCAGAAAGTAATGATGTGTGGCAACCTGGCATAACCACACACAGATGATCAAGGTAGTGAGTGGGTGAACAGCCCTGTTAAAAAAAAACAATTGACCCACAATCTGGAAGATTTAACACTATTGTTCTTCTGACATGAACAAGACCTCAAGTTACACAATGACAGTAAGAAGGATAATTTACTTTTTAAACCACCAGTCTCTGATCTCCTCATATACATACAGTTGCTTCACCCAATGAGATCCATTTCTTTTTCATTTATGGACATCTCTGATCTTCTGATGCTGCAACGTCACTCATTACTCTCGTTGTCCCATATTTCAGGCCAGTGATGCATACTGTATACATACATTAAATAAATAATGTAGTATGTGGTGGATGTAGAGCACACCATTGACGGTCCCTCGTCATGAATGAGGCCAGCTCGCCCGTGACACTGACCAGATGTGAGAGGCAGACGACATGGTGGTGGAGGACGAGGAAGCGAAGGATGATCTTCTAGTTAGATCTTATAACACCCACAGCTCCAGTGGGAGACTGGCTGTAAACAGCCCAGCCACCCGTGGCCCAGTTTGATGAAAAGGTCTCTCTGAGAGGGATTACTCGCCCCCTCCACCGCAGCCTTTGCAATCAGCCAGCGCACCCTCCTCAAGCTCCGCTGTGTGTACATGTATGACCACAGCAAAGTATACACAGCTTTCCATCCCCCAGTGGATTCTGGAAAATGGACTTTTAGAGGGGGAGGGCATTGTAATCATTAGGGTCATGCTTGAGATGCTTTTGGAGAGCGAGCAGAGCACCCAGGCTGTTTAACCCTGACCCACCACCCCCGTCCCTCCAAGCATACACACCAAGCCTCTGCCCAGCCCCAAAGATTAATGTTGCATGAAATGGCATCACAGGCCTTGTCCATCCCTGAGATCCTTAGTGTTGTTAGCAGTAATGGGATGGAGATGAAGGGACGAAAATCCTCCTGTGTAGAGCCACTCAGGGGAGATCCATATCTGATGAAGTAGCAAGCTGAGATTTTCGGCTCTATTAAAATGGGCAAAGTGTTTCCACTGTTTTCGAAGTGTCTCTGATGTGCCTGTAAGCCCCCGGTGTGCACATGCAGATATTTGTGTGTGTGTTTACATTGTATTTAGATGCCTGTTTCTGGCTAAATATTTCTGACTTTGGTGTGTTTTGGTGTTTTCATGGTAGCACACAAGAAGAACACTTGAGCTTTTCAGGCAGTTGTAAGAGTGTCATCAGAATAAAGCTGCAATAATCTGTGTTTTACATTATTAATGGAAAAAATGGTGGTGTTTACTGTGAAAATGGTCACACATAGAGATGAATCAACTTTAGCCGCAACATGCAGCTTTTCTCCCCTCAGATGAACCCACTGGTACATGGCAGCACCCAACGTGACACAGACAAAGTTAGAAACTCACTGGTGAACATAGAGGAAGCTAAGTAGCTAAATGCTTAAAAAAAAATACATTTATACTTCTTGAGATATTAGGCGCTACTTTAAGGAAAGCAACCTGCAATGCAGCTAGGATGTTACTGTAGCCTTTTCATCCCGGGCGTCACGGCTGACCTTTAACCTTCTTTCCTGTGTCCTTCCCTCTCAGGGGCTGCTCAGAGCTCTACCGCATACCCATGGTGGAGTACAAGGTCGACAGCGAGGGTACACCCTGTGAGTACAAGACACCCTTCAGGAGAAACACCACCTGGCATCGGGTGCCCACAGCTGCCGGAGCACCGCTATCCCGAGGCTCGCCCACGCAGGGCCCTGACCGCCTGCAGTGCCAGCAGATCCTCCAACAGCATCAGGCAGCTATCCCACGAAGCACCTCCTTTGATAGGAAGTTGCCAGATGGGTCCAGGTAAACCATCATTAGCTCCCACTGCTTTTACAGACAAGCTAAAAACAACTCTGAGACATGTAATTTAGTTGGTGAAAGTGTTGAGGTGATGCCTCATAATTTACAGAGCAATTGGATGACAGCATGGTGGCAAGGTTGCATCAAAATAGATAATGCATATACGCATATTGACCTATAACCAATGAAGGAAAAAAGCTTCATCAGTCATGTGTTATTCAACAAGAAGATCTTACCAAATACCATATAGTAAATACAATAAGACTAAAATTAAGCATTACACACATTACACTTTTGTCCTTTGTGACAGTGAAAAATATTATATCAAGACAAATGCGCAGCAGCATTATTTACTTGCTAACTTAGACTTAACTGAGGCAAAAAAAGAACAAAATGATGCTTTTTAAGACATTTTTGGAAGTCAAGCTCAGGGTTTTTCAGAAAGCTCAACAGAGCTAAGCTTGCGATCAAACATGATGACGCTCAAAAGATCCAATCCTTTGAGATGAAATCTTTGAACTCCCAGCCTTTCTCATTTAGTAAAGAGCCACAGTAACACTTTGAGGGGCTGTTATTGTGTTCAGTTATTTGCATACATATAAATGGAGCATTTTAGTCCAATGAATTCACGGCTTCGCTTTCATCTCCCTTCAGATGATAAGGCCACACTCAGACTTTGTTCCTGTCCTAGGCTGTGTCTCTTTTGGACATCTCCATTGAGCCATGTAAAGCAGTGATTTGTTCATTCTAATGAAACCCCTACCGTCATGATAACCTTTCCAGCGTGTCACACCGACCCCCCCTGGTGTTGTCTGTTCTGGCTATACTGGGATAATGGCCGCCTTCTCTGCCTAATCAGAGTCCCTGGCAGTGGGAGCACTCCATTCTCCCTCGCTCCTTTCTTTCTCTCTCCGTATCCCTCCGACTCCACGCTCCCTCCCTCCCGCTTCCTGCACCCTGCCGAGGAGGAGGTGATGGGGACACTGACACAGCTCAGCTCATCTCATCCAATTACTGCTGAAACAAAGAGAGTGCTCTTCCCCGGACCACGATATGTAGCACCCCAGAGGGAGTGGGAGTAGAGGAGGGGGATGAAGGAGTCACAGGCTGAAGAGGAAGGGAGGGAGGGAGGGAGACAGGCAGGGAATATTATACAGTCGCATATTCTAGAAAAGAAGAAGCTGCTTTTTTTTCATGCTGTGTGGACATATAGAGGAGAAGCTGAATATGTATACAGTCTACAGCAGTGATTCCCAACCATAGGGTAAGATTAGATAGAAATTACTGTTTGATTTTTGAATTACAATCCAGATATATGATTGATATATATATATATATATATATATATATATATAGTTTGATTAATGGATAAACAGTGAAACTGTTTGCTAAAAGTATATGGTTAACATAGACAGCTGAATGTTGGATAAACTGTATAAATAGTTTGCAAAAAGTAATAAGTTGAATTAGCTGTCTTAAAACAATAGATAAATGGTTGAGACATCCAACGTTCTTCCACACTACATTATAGTAATACTTGACCAAACTGACATGAACATTGACAGTTCACTTGTATTAAAGCACTATTGAACCTGTATCCACTTCTGTGTAATGAGTAGTGTTAAATATTAAATGTTAAACATCAGATTCCAATGAAGATTTTTGAAACATGACAGGTGGTGTTCAGATGAACTTGAGTTCATGTGAAAGGGCTGTGTGTGACAAAAGCAGGTTGGGACCCACTGGTCTTTAGGACACATGTGAATCTTGATAGCTTAGATAAAGCATCACTCCATCCACACATATAGCTGAAACCAGACTTGGCACTGTAAAAATATGACACCTATAGTCTGCAGCTGACTGAGACCGGCCGCTAATCTCTGAAGCCCAGAATGTTATTGCAGCGCAGACAGAAAATTATGTTCACTATCCCCCCAGAACTTTACATTATGTCAGGGGAGGAAGAGAAGGAGAACAGAAAGCAGCTGCTGCTGTTTCACATTAAAGTGGCTGGACCCGGCTGAGGAGACTAACACTTCAGTCGGGGAGGAAATGTAGCGATCTGGCCAAAGCATTCGATGATGTGTGCCGCGACTGAGTTACTGACAGTTTAGTGAGTTTCCCATGGAGGTCCAGACAAAGGAAACCTGATGACCAAGCAGAAGGGGCTGATGCTAAGAATTTGTCACCTTCTAAATTGACATTTATATTGTGAGTTATATGGCTCTACTGGATTTTTTTTTTCATGAAATCTACCTGCATATTTCTGCTCTTTGAATGTTCCTTCAGGCTTATGATTGTTTGGCATTTACATATGTAAAAAAAAAAAAGAAGGGAGAAATACACCTGAGGCATGCACCTAATTCAGATCCAATCCTAACCTCATTATATAAACAAATCCATAAGAAAAAAAGATAGAGATGAAAGGAGCATAGAGTATGCAGCTAGACCTGGCTTGAGACTTAATGTGAATGCCATCCTGCCTATGTTGTTGCAGTCTTATTCCCGTCCGGTCATCTAACCTACTTTGGTGTGTTAAAAGGAAGGCCTCCAGGCAGCAGACATAACTCGAATGCAGTGTTTATTTTTCACTCTAAACCATAGTGCGCATGCTTTTCCTGACCAGGCGAGAGTAAGCAAAGAAACCTCTTGGTCTCACATTAAGTCAGACCAGGGTTTACTGCAAGACAGTAACATACACTTTGGATAAGTGGAGCTAAGATGATGGTCTAAGTCAAGGGCGTAAGTGAGTATGATTCTTTTAACAGATCATGTGTGAAAAGATAGTTCAAGCACAGAGTCAGGTTTTGTGCCAAACAGGGTTCCTGTGTCATATGAAACAGTATGGAAATGTATGGAATTTTATTTGAGTAATTTTCAGGTCTAGACAAGTATGTAACTAAACACACACTCCTATGCAGAGCTGCCTCGACACCTGTACATCACAGCCTGCAAAACAGCTCTGCCCCAAGTGCCTGTAGCTGTACCAAATCCAGGCATCTGCGACCAAATTAACAGCAAAATCCTTGAATTGCATATATGAATAGCAACACAAATAAAGAAATATAAAGCTTGTCTGAACATTTATGAGTTGGTTATGAGTTGTTTATGAGCAGTGATGTAGTCATGAGAAAAGTAAAGGGATGATCTTTTCTGCATAAGGAAACTGCACCTTTATGGCTGCATTCATTGATATTTCCATGGACACAGTAAATAAACTTCACCAGTGGAAGTATGATATTTTGAAATGGAAAATGTATAGGAACCCTGATCAAAGTATCATACATCAAGAAGCTTCTTCTGTCATTACACACACACACACACACAGGGCTTCACCATCTGGATTACTCACTGAGACTTATTACCATAACTAATCTTTGTTTCTGTTTGTCTTTGGAGAACAAGACACCTTCTCTCTTACTGACAGTTCTCACATTTTCTTAGAGATTATCCACGGTGCTCACATGCAAGGGACTGTTTACTAGAGTGACATGATAATATAGTCATTAACATAGACATAGGAAACAGTGAGGGAAAGAAATGTTTATAGTTTGTTGTGAAATTTCAGCTTCCAGTCAAAAATCTAATTTAGCCATTGAATATACAGTAAAATGGTTTCAAATAATAGTCTGTACAGATGAACTAGTTTTACAATCATCATCAAGATATTTATGAAACAAAAATGCCAAATATTTGCAGATTTTGTCATATTAAACACAAAGATTTGCTTCTTTTCTTTATTTTGTATCACTGCAATAAATTATATATCTTCTGGTTTTGGACTGTTGGCTTAACAATACAAGTCATTTGGAGATGTCAATCTTGGCTCTGGGAAATTGTGATGGTCATTTTTCACTAGTTTTGACCAACTATGACAGTGTGCTTTACATTTAAGTGTCTTTTGCCCCTCTGTTTCTGCAGGACAATGCAGGATATGGAGAACCCACAGGTCACCTCATGTAACAAGGGAGAGCAGCACTATCGCAGCTCCCCCAGTAACCAGTCATCCTCCAGCGATCCAGGACCCTGCGGCAGCAGCACCTGGTCCCAGCAGCCTGGATATGATGGGTACGGTACCACAGCAGTGTTACTTCTTTTGAAATAGCCTCTAAGTAGTCCCTCCAGGAATATGCGGTTCTGCAGTAATGAATGCAGCCACAATCAGTCCCAGCACTATTTCTGAGAACTTGCAATTTTGCAAAATGACAGCAATTTTTCCACATGAAATGACCAAATCATCAGTGCACTTTTGGCCAGTTGTTACTATTTTTTTGAAGGAAGTGATCGAACAAAACAATATATATAATTATGCCTGCCTTGGTCTAATACCACATCCAGAGCTTAAAAGAGGGGATGATGATGGAGGATGATGAGAGTCGCGTATGAGATTATTTTCATTTAACATACATTATCATAGTTTCTGCTCAATCATCCCAAAGCCTTAGTTTCAAGATTTCATTCAGAAGAACATAAAGGCTACCTCAGACATAAATGGGCACTTTGAAAATTAAGCCGATCGGTTTTATAGCCATTTAAATATCCAAGCCAAGTACAGTTTTATGCGTTGTTGTAACTTTGAGCACATCTTCCTTCTTCTGTTCAGAATATTTAAAAAGGATGAGTACTTAAGTATAATAGGAAGTGATTATAAAGAATACTTTCTTGTCCCTACCTATATCCTACTGTGACTGAAGTGCCACTTTAGCAAACTAGACTGTAATTTTGGAGAAAGCCATTTGAAAAGAAAGTTTTCAGTCAGAACGATCACAGAAAAAGTGAAAGTCTGAAGAGAGCAGGCTTCAGCTGATGGAGACCTTGTCGCTTCTGTCAACACGATTATAGCCGCCACAATTTCTTTCTGTCATCATAATTTTCCAGTTCATATGTTTTGTCCACTTTACAGTACATATCAGAGTAGACCTCTTTTCAATATTCAATATTCTCATATGATGGTTTTGCAGGACAGCGTGGCTTCACAGGCTGCACAGGCATTACATCTGTCAGGCTGAGTCTTGTACATGAGCAGAATCCATCAGAGACCGATGTCTGTCTGTAAGTGGTTACGGACCATGACAAGAGGCTTAGCTCCACGCTGCTGCTTTTCTGTCAGAGGCCTCAAAAGTGCACTGAACTCTCAGGGATCGCTGTGCCCTGTCAGAGCCGCCACGATGCAGAACAACACACACGTTGACTGGCCGATTGATCTCCAGTTAGAGTTTTTTGCCAAAGATCACGAGACGCTGTGGCCTCTGTTCATGTGCTGTAACCTTTATTAGCTCCTTAAGGTTTAATTAAGACCCGCATTGAAAAATTCAAGAGCAAGAGAGTGCCTGGCATGTCGAGCTGAATGAAAGGAGGTCTCTTTGTCTGGCAGCTTCTTTATTCTATTATAAGCTCAAGTGATTCGACCTTAAATGATCTTGAGCTAATTGCTGTACATCTGTGGTAAATCTATTGAAGCCTTTCTCTGACTAGAATACAGAGTTCTTTCTATGGGCAGAAAATAATTTACAGACCATTTTCCTCCTCTTTCTTTGTTCAGGTGTCCCTCTCCTATCCTCCATGAGCGGGCAGGAGACATGCAGGGGGGGGACGGAGAGATCCACAGGGAGAGAGAGCCCACCCTGGAGAGGACCAGGTCTGCAGGTGAGTCCTTCATCTGAGCTGTTCGGGTGCACATAATACCTAGAAATGCAATGTTTAAAAAGGCACGTGTCCCTTTCATCAGTTATTGTGATTTAAGCTGTCTGTTCATCACTGGCGCTTCTCCACATTCAGCTCTTTCTTCTCGGTCCACAGAAGCCAAATGGCACATCCCCTCCACCAAGATCCTGAACCCTCTGAAGCAAAGAGAAGGAGGAAAAGACTCACCCAACAAGCTGTCCAGGGTAAACACCTGACCTACTTTAATCTCAGTTTGACACAAGCTGCCCACGACATTTAGTGGAAGTGTTTAGAAATTCATTGTCAACTTGTTTTGAAGGGCGCAAAAGCCCTTTAATGCGGTTTAATGCGGCGTCAGTGCTGTGCCCAGCTCTGCACTGTCAGACCTGCTTTACCCCACATCAGTGTTTGAATCGGGGTAAGGTCAAATTGCCCTTGTTTATGGGCTTTGCAGCCACCAGCAACTCAATTGGTGTATTCAACCTCACATCGTCCCCTTTAGCCGCTCTTTGCTCTTATCACTTTCCCTTCATCAGCATGCTAACGGGCGACTCATCTCATCACCATTTCTAGTTGTCTCACTTTTCTAGGACACATTTTCCTAGAAGGTTGAATATATTAAGTGCTTGTGCCTCTCATTTTCCCCCTCTCTCTGTATTCCCCTTTCGCTTATCTTTTTTTTTTTTTTGCCCATACAACGTCTCTCCTTCTGTCTTTTATTTCTCCTTTGATGCTGGAGGCTGGTGCACACACAGTAACAACGTCTTTCAGTGCTTTCAGCCAGTGTTGCATTAACCCAGGCCAGGCTCTTCCCTAATGCACAGAGCTTGTTTTTTTTTTCAAATCAGACGATCTGTTTTTGATGTGATGTAATTTAAGTTGCTTCCATGATTTGGCAGTGTTAAGCGTAACATAATGAAGAAAGCTCGGCAAGTCATAATCCTGAGGTCTGAGTTTATATTCTCTAATCAAGCATCGCCATTAACCCTCACTAGAGGCCTGTTTTTGAGTCAACAAATCGAATTGGAGGACTGCTGGTCTACAATTTTCATGAGCTGCTCTGGCTTCCTGATCACACACTGAGTAATGATATTGATGACAATACTTTACGCCACTTTTAGCAGATCAGATCATGCTGGTCTCATAAATACCAAAATTAAAAACGAGGTACAATATGTGACATTCTGCATATTCTGTTTATATTCCTTCCTGTTACTGTCAACTAGCCTTACAGTATCAGGGGCCTCTAGAACACAAGCTGTCGCCTCACTTGAACACATGAACTCACATGTGATGTAGGCTGATGGGTAAACCCACCCCCCTCTGGTGCATCAAGCATGTTAAAACATCCAGAAGAATTATTTGTACCTGCTGTTTGACCTTGTCTGATTTACTATATTTCTGTCTTCTTCACCCCTTGCCCTCACTCTTTTAACCAGACGGGCGATAAAAACTCAAGCCACTCAAGTAGCAACACTCTCTCGAGCAACGCCTCCAGCAACAGCGACGATAAGCACTTTGGCTCTGGAGACTTGATGGATCCAGAGATGCTGGGCCTCACGTACATCAAAGGGGCATCCACAGACAGCGGCATTGACACTAATCCCTGCGTGGGCCCTGGGGCCCGGGTGTTGATGCAGGGCAGGGTGGGGGAGCAGGGACACCCTTGGGTATCAGAGCACCATGAGGACGGGGCATCAGAGGAGGATCATGGGAAACTGTACCTGCCACAGGGCTACGCGTCCGCCATTATGTCTAGTCATGTGACGGAAGGAAGCATCGGAGACCTGAGTGAGATCTCATCCCATTCGAGGTACAGTGCAAAGACAGGATGTGTGTTTTGTTTAACCATTTCCTCCTAAAAGACATGTATACTTTATATACAGTATATGTCTATATATACCTGCTGTTTTGCAGCTACAGTCACAAGGGATCAGTGAATGGTTTGAAAAGATGTGAATCATATGCTCTGGCCTTCTTAGTCACTAGATCTCAATTTAACACCTATGGGAGATTTTCAAGTGAGCCATCATCATAACACCAAACAAGGGAATACCCTTTGAAAGAATGGTGTCCTCTAGAGTTTCACAGACTTGTTGAATCTATGCTAATGAGCACTGTAGCTCTTCTGCAGGCCCAACACTTTACTAGAGGACGTAATGCTGTTCTTTCGTTCATTTGTCACCGTACTGTGTACTCAGATGCCTTCTCCATGGGAAATTACGTGATTCCGTTGTGGTCCAATTCTAGCGTGTTGGCTCATTGATTTGCCCGCAGAGAAGAATCACACCCTTTTCATGGTATATGGCTGGAAGCACAATCCACTGTGTTCAAACATGTGGATGTGCATTCACACGTACACTGCCGCTCCACTCCTCGGCTCATTATCTGTTCTGTTAAACACGCACTGAAACAAAAACATGCATAAAAGGACGGTTGCTGGCTGTTTGCTGACCTTTTCACCCAGCCGTGCTCCCTCACTCCTGACCCACGGCCTCACTCGTCCAGCTGTGCTGAAGCCGGTGGGTGGGGCTTCTGTCAGGCTGCAGCAACACGGGGGGCTTCATCACACCGCCGTCCAAGTCCTCCTCACCAGACTGGGGCCCATCTGGGAAAGAGGAGAGGTGTCACAGAGGGTTGGCCCTGCAGCCACTCACAGCCTGCCTCTATGAAATAGAATGGGTATCTATTTGTTTATGCCACACAGGATTATGTTCCCACAATCTGTTCAGATCATTGACCTGCTTGGGAGGTGTCAGAACTGTCCACTCCAGGATATCATTCAGAAATGAGTAAAGAGCCCATGCCATCACCTTGACTACTCCGATGCATCCCACCTTTTTAGGTAATGGTCTTTGACACCAGAGTGTCATCTGAACAAACAGTGAAGCAGCAGGAGCACATTTTGCAGGGTGTGGCCCAGATGGTCATGAATATGGAAACGGTGTATGTGGTGCCTCCAGCTAAAGCCAACTCTGATGGCTCAGGGTATTTTAGAATGTTTTGTGTTTGCTGAAAGTTTTCTAACAAACAACATGATGTTAGGACCAAAACGTGACAGCGTTATGGACCAGTTGAGCGGCTAACAGATGAATTCTAACTGGGCAGGTCACATCAAACACAAACTTTCCACCCTCATATTAATGATGAGATGAATAGGAAACGACAGTGGATGTTCAGGGGGACTTCTTAGAATTGCAAAGGATGCAATGTAATTAAAAACATGCAAAGACAGGCAGGGCGCTGCAGCTCATTTCCACATCAATGTCAAATGTGATGGATTCATCATAAATCTACCATTACATGAATGATTGTGTAATATAAGGATATGGAGTTATTCTAGGTGTTTTCACAAAGCTGAAATGATGATTGTAAACAAGGAAATGGCACCTAACCACATTTATATCAGATGGATGTTGTGAAATATTTGATTTCAAATCCACCAGAAACAAAGTTATTTCTGCTTTTTAGAAAGTGGAGCTGAAATCAATAAAGTATTAAGAATTTTGGAAATACACATCTTTTTTTTCTCTGCAAATAAAGTATTCCTTTGACAATTTCATCATAATTTCAAAAGTCAGTTTACCCAGATTACAACAGACATTTTCCTGTTCACCTAGTGACATCCAGCCATGCACTTACTTTATTTTTTTTAGATAATTTTTTATGCTTTGTCACAGTTGTGGATGTCCAAAAACTTTTACAAAAATACTGGCTAGATACCACTGGGAGAAAGTGGGGAAAATATGCTTCTTCGTGATTTGAGTGCACTGACCCTTTAATCTGGTTTGTCAGTTGATATTTTACTAAATATTGAAAGGGCACAGTTCAGCAGGAACACGCACATGATAGACTGGATGTGAGTCATCTTCCAATGTAGGTTAACGGTGAATAAGCGTGACTGTACAGAGGAAGCGATGTCCTGTCTAAGCCAACAGCAGAGCTCAGCTTTTATTAATCATTTTAAGTTAAGTAAAATCATCCTTTTAGCTTATTTCTCAATATCTGAGTTGCCTTGCTAGTAGCCTTTCTCATTTTTTTCATTGTTGATGTTTGTTTATGCTTTCATGTTTTTTTTTCTCAAATTCATTCATTTTTCACTTTTGAGTTACATTATGCTTTATTTTTTTTTGCTGTCTGCTCAGTGGCTCACACCACTCTGGCAGTCCTCTGGCCCGTGGTGCCAGATACTGTATGTCCGCTGACTCCTCCAAGGTGTACACCATCCCCCAGACCAGCAGCTCAGGGCCAGGGCCAGGGCCAGAGCAAGAGCCAGAGCCAGAGCCAGAGCCAGGGCCGGGGCCAGGGCCAGGGCCAGGGCCAGGGCCAGGGCCAGGGCCAGGGCCAGGGCCAGGGCCAGGGCCCAGCTCAGAGGCCTGTGGACAGACACGCCCACAGCCCGATTGCAAACTCCCAGTGGGCATGAAGACGACTGATGATGATGATGATGATGCCCACAGCACTGAGGGACCTCCCAGCATTTCAGAGTGTGGGTGAGTGTGTGTGTGAGGGAGAAAGCAAGAGAGAGCATGTATGAAAACACCAAATATTTAGCTCCTTTACCACGCTTATAACACAAAGTTAATATAATTTCCTCACATTAAGTTCAACAGTAGCTATCATGCAAAGCTGGACACTTTTTAGTCACGCTAACTGGCCTCATCAGCACTGTTCCTCTCATTGTAGAGTTGTTTCCCCCCCAGTTTTATTGTTGCACTAGAGCCAGACCCATTCCAATACAAGTGTCCCCCCTCCATGAGCCCACCCCGTGTGCATAAACTGGCCCTGATTGAAGCCGACAGCCACAAAATAAATAAGCTCAATGAAGCCGCGGACATAATACACTTGGCACATGTCACTTGCGGTTATTGATCGCTCCCGTGATGCCGGGTCCCCATGGACTGCCGGGCTGAGCCTCTACGAGATCAGCATCTCTGCTGGGAGCCAAACAGTGAGCCACACAGAACAACACACTGCTGTCACACACAGACCCCGAGGACACCTGCTGCTCAATAGCCTCTAGAAACATGGCAAAGGAGGAGGAATGCATGCGCTCGCTCAGCCAGGTTGAGAATGTGGACCCTCATCAGACTTTATATGAGCAGTGACGACTGACTGTATCTGTCGGATGATTAAATGGTTTGCTGTAGAGAACAGAGAGCCATTGACGGCGAAATTGAAACACAGCTTTGATGGTGTGAGTGTAGATGTGTGTGTGCTTGTTTGAAGGTGTTTGCGTACAGGTCGGGGCATATTTCAGAGGGGAGAATCTGAGATTTGCCCTGGAAGAAACCCCCTGTTCTAGCTCCCATGTAATTTCATTCAGGCTGTGAAATTTGCCACTTAAGGGCTTTGTGATTGATCGCATGCACTGAAGTCATCTTCTGCCGACTTATGAAAAAGTTCTGTAATTCAGTTACGCTCCCCATTGTTTGTTTATATATTCCTGCAGTTTTATTTCATCTTACATAACAGTGCCTCATGATAAATGGCCTAATATTACTCACAGATATTGTCCTAACATAATGAAGTTTCTCTTTCTGCTTTCTAAAAAGTTTTTCTCATTTGCTCTAACACTGTATGTAATGCAGGTTGTGTAACAATGCTCCTAACCTGGGCTCTTTCTCTCTTGCTTCTGCTTCTTGTTCCAGAGGAGCCGAGAGCTTGTTAGCCTTTCTCCTCAAAATGCTGTCTGAGCGTTCAAGGTACACAGTCAGTCAAAGTCAACCCCTGTGGCCCCAATCTGACCCAACCTGATCCCCCCCACATATCCCCCACCCCTGTGTCCCAGACCACCGCCCTTCTCCTCTCCCATAGCGGGTCTAAAGTGCTAGTCCTGCCATGTGGCACATGCTGAGAGTGGAGGGCAACCAGCTGTGCATCGGTGGCTGTGACATTTCTGCTACAAAATCCCACCAATACTTCCTCCTGTTAGACCCTCATCCAACATACTCTCTGAATTCCTGTGATTATGTTTTCATTGAAATTATGCTATGAAGCTGTGAATTTCTGAAATTGTGGCAAAATATAATGCAAATCATGTTTCTATCAGTTACCTAGATGCAAATATAATAACATTGAACAAACATTACACATGTAATCAAGCACAAGTCACCCTGATATATCATGACATTACATGCTGCTTACCACCAAAGATGAATGAATTTGTCTCTTCTGAACCCTGTGTACTCTGTGGTGTTTTAATCAGCCGCTATAGTGATAGAGAGGAGGGGGTGACACGAAACCCAGTCTGGATTCAAACCAAGGATTTGTGGTTGCCTGCACCTTGACACCGTCGCTCTTTTTATCCTTTAGAATAAAGATTCTTTATTCTTTTTTGAAACCCTGTGACAGAAATTGGCAGCATGACAATAATGCCTTGTCTACAGCAGAGAAAGGTACATCAACATCGAAGGGCGATGAAAAAAATCTGCTTCCATCAGCCTTTATTTTCTCTTTTTGATATGCCAGCTGTCCACCTCAGCTGAGCCTAAAAACATTTCTTTCTTTTTTTTGTCTTTTTTTGAATTTCTGGCTTTAAAAATGTATTTTTAACAGGTGGATGAAAACATACCTTCTTTCTTTCACACCCACACTCAGCACCTGCTGTGCTAGAAACCATTGTAGGCATTGTAGGTAACAGACGCTCCCGCACAGTACAATGACCTTTAATTGCAAAGGTCAGAGCTTTAGCATTGTTCCAATCTTGCTGTAATCATGGATTGATCATGTAACAATGAATTGGACAAGAGCTAAGTCAGGGTACAGATGGAAAAGAAGAGTTTTGATCCTGCAGTTTTAGCACCAAACCACCAGTTTACAGTACACAATTACTGTAAATGCACTTTTTGCTAGATGCAGCCTTCAGAATGTTCACAATTACTTTTGAACCAGAGAAGTCATGGATCAGTCCGAAAGCATCAGGCAATCACACATGAACGTTTGCAACCCTCGTCTGTGAATTTAGGGCTTGGTTTCCATGGTGCCAAAAAGCTTAAAACAGGCCAACTCTCAGCAGTAGTGTCTCGAGGTCACCATCACATTCAGCCTGTCCCAACGTCTCGCCACCGAGTGTATCGCATCCCCCCTGCGGCCATCTAACACCCTGCCAACAGCGCTCAGCATATCATGCTCACAGGCTGCTCACTTAAAGCAAAGGTTTCACAGCCACACGACTTCCCCAGCCAGGTCAACATCTTCCCTTCACCGCACACCCCCTCTTACCACTCAGCACCCTCAAAATCATGTAAATGTTTTCTGAAAATGCCCCAATGACAACCGCCACCGCCAAAGCAAAACATGTCACCTCTTGTGGGCCCTTCTCCAACCCTGTCCAACAGCTCTCATGTCTTCCTCTGTTGTTGTCTGAACACTCACCTACAGTCCTGGTTTGCACTTGTCTCTGGATGTAATTTCTGTCCAAAACCCTCTTTTTTTCCTTCCTTCCTTTCTCCCTCTCAAAGTGCTTGGCTGTGTTCTTCACAGTCTCTTTAATCATGGGTTTGGCAGGGTGAGATGGGACAGGGTGGGATTGGAAATAAATTCCATCCCTCGCTCCCCTCTCCAACCCTGTCACCCCAAGTTTGCCTGACTAGCATGGAGCAGGGAGGCACCTGATGTTGGCATGCTAAGACGGATCCACCTGAACCCTTTTGTGTGAAACTGACGTTGTTTTCTAAACAGCTGGAACCAAGCTGTGATGGCCCAAGGCCTCCCTCGCAGGTTGTGGCTTCCGTGCCCCTTTCTGATGAGCTCTACTCTTCTGTGCCCTCTGTATCGTCTACAGGCAGCTGTACGCACAGGAGGCCGCCTGCCGGCTCCAGGCTGCTGAGCAGGATGGAAAATCGCTGCAGAGACTCTCCAAAGAAGAATACCTTAAAATGATGCTGCCCGACAGCCCTCCAGGAGACGACAGGACTCGGAAGGTGAGGTCATTGTTGCTGATTGACCAGCTAACCCCAGAATTACATGAAAATTGAACAGTTGAAATTGTGAGGTGACGTAGACAGCATGATGACATTCCAAGGATCTACTGCAAACCCTAAGGCTATTTTATCATGCTGACTAGCAGGCAGGGTACATAGGAGGCCAGAATTAGAGCAGATAACCTCTTGCTGGGAAGCAAGTAAAAGCAGGACAAACATCTGCTGCCTATCAGCCGGCCCTGCCGCTGAGCACCACAGCAGATAGGGCTTGTCTTTCCCGACACAAGACCCTTTCAGTCCCCATTGACTGGCACTGAGTGTTTGGGTAATTTAATTTATGATGGGGGTCTGGGTTTGCTCAGTTGGGATGGCATGGATTAAAGGCAGGGAGTTGCAGAGAGTGCATCGATGTTTGATGTTCCTGGGTCCTGCAGACTCTATTAATTGCATCTTAAGTTCCCCCGTGCGCCGTCCCCCATCCCCCATCCCCCATCCATTATCTACCAGGAAGAGACCCTGGAGACTTACAAATCAGTTATTTTTGGATGCTGCTCAATTCTAGTATAAATGCACTTCATCGCTGGAGATGAGAGGCATGTCCTCTGGCACAGGCAGGCCTTGTCCCTCATGTGAAGCATCTCAGTGCAGTGATTAGTTTGTCTTGCTGCTATACACTGGGCTTACACTATATATAATGTGGTGCCTACAAGAGAGCCAGAAAGCATCAGCATCTGTCTAAAATGAAAGCAGGTGTATCAGGCCGCGCTGTGATTTCCCTTCATTTGATGCTATTTTGTTTCCCGCAGAGAAGGAAAGCACAGTAACCAGCACAAAGGTGCACAGAGCTGCTTGTCGGATTCAAAGAGAAGTACAGTCTTTGTTGTAATCTCGCTCTCCAGTCTGAGTCAGTGTGATAATACAGTGTGTGGAAAAGCAATCTGGGAGAGAGATGCATGAAGGGGGGCACAGAGCCAGACACTCCAACCGTATACTGTACACATCTGATCCCAATGAACACATACTGTTCTTTTTCTGGGAGCAGCGGCACTTGGACTGCATGTTTTCAATCATTAGCTGGCACGGAGAGGAATCAAATTACAGTAATGACAATGTTGGAAACATCGGTGATGTATTTCTAATTTAATACAGTCTGACTTGTTTAATCTCCTAAGTAATTAAACAGAGTCTACGGTAAAGGTTAATTCGTGTGTCACTTCCGGTAGTCACCCGATGCCATTGTGTGGGTGAGCAGGTGCAGAGAGATTTTCCTCGCCAGCCTCCCCGTCCGCTGGGACGCGCTTCCACAGACAGGCAGACTATTGTGTGGTTGACGTAAAGGAAAGGCCGCTCACAGCTCATTCTCCCACAACGTTCCTCTTTTGAACCTCCTGTGGGAAAGAAAAAAAAGCATCTGAAAAGGTGGTTGTCCGACACATCCTCCCATGTGGCACGTCAAAGGGTTCCGAGGCTGGTTGTTGTCTTTGTTCAGCGCGGGCAGCGAGGGGAATAAAAGTCAGGGAAATCAGGTAAAATCTAGGTGGATGTGTCAGCGCTGCCTCGGCTGATAAGAACGCTGCTGTTGTGGAAAAAAGAATTCAAACGCATTGCTGCTCAAATCAGTGTGAGGACTGTTGCCAGCTGAGGTGGATTTAGACACACTGAAATAGTCCATAATCTTGCAGGTTTGATTAATGCAATATTTTCTGCGTAATGTGCTCAGCAGATTCAGTTAACCAGTGCCAAGATGTGTTCAGAGAGCCTGGTTTGATGCCGGAGATGTAATAAATAGATGGCTTCTGAAAAAACATTAAGCCCTATTGCAAATGTTTTCATTTGCCGTGACTCCATTTATTGGAGTTCTAAATCTGTGCTATTTTCGCTTTATATGAGAGAGCAGCAAATCCTGTTTCAAGTTGTTTTGATGAGCGAGGACCTTATGGGGTCTAATCTTGTAAAGTTGGGTGGGAAAACTTGCAATATGAGACCTTGTTAAGTTAAAGCCCCTGAGATGTTCTTTGGAGGCAGTATGGATGTATGCCGCTTTGAATTCCAGTATATATCTCGTATTTAAAGACGTACTAGATGTTTGTTAGATTCTCACGATGGGATTTGTGGGAGAACTGTCTTTGAAATGGAGATGGCTGGGTGTTGGCTTGTGGGGATATCAGTCTAGCGTTGGTTACAGCTGGGAAGCCAAAGGCAGACATTTACCCATCTGGCCAACTGCCTCGCATATCATTTGTGGCTACTTTTGATGTCACTCCTACAATATTTATGTAAGCTAAAAGGGACAATGATGGATTGGATTGGCCTGTGTGGTTTTGTGTGTTTAAACAGGAGATCCTCCGTCAAAATTCTGGCCACGGTCGTGAAACCTGAGTATCGCTTCAGTGCTCTTCCGTCTAGTTCTTCTCTGTGCACAGAGAGCAATCCCCTCAGGATGATGCTGCTTTTCAAACCCTCGCAGCCTTTGTGGTCGTTCATCCTGACCTTGCGTTGCCTTTTGACCTCTGCATTGCCTTGCATTGGCCTCTTTAAGTCTTCAGATTCTTTGCAATGTGGGAGCCATTATAGAGAGTACACACAAAGCTGCAAACACACTTCATGTAAGTACATTATACTGACCACTTCACTGAACCGTGTTCATCGGGTCTTTGTCTGGTTTGTAAACAAGCACACAAAAGAACATGTGTACTGAGTTCATTTAAATATGAGTTTTTAATAGAGCCATGCATTGAATTAACTAATACAGGAGCTCCATTGTGCTCTATTTATCTGCATTGACAATCCCTGGATAATAGCCCATGCTGAGTTTAATTAAAGGAAAATTCTGGTGTTTTTCAACCTGGTTTATTTCTCATAAATATGGACATTGTGACTCTGGGTTGTGCTAACTTTGCACTACACCTCTGCTGTAGAGATTCAGGAACACTCATGCAAAACAATATATATTTATGAAAGCTGTGCGAGCCTCCTACAACCAGTCACATTGGCATGAATAATTTCCAAAGGTTGTCTTGGAATCCGACTGAAAGTGGGCACAAAATATAGCCCCCTGAAACAGCCATTATGGCTAAAGCTGAATAGGGATCTACATCTGGGCCAGCTTGCTCACTGACCTAACTACAATATCTGCACCACTATACTAGTAATTACAATATTGGAAGGAATGTACAGTCTTTATTGTTTGTCGACACATTTTGACAGAATAGTGTTGACAGTTTTTTTGTATTAGGACATTTTATACCCGATGCCTCAAAGTGAAATCCTCGTCCTCATAATAGTCCACAGAATAATCCGCCATTGCATTTAGCTTCTTGGGGTTTCCTCAGACAGCACAACCGCAGTGACGGTCAGCCTTACATATATGGCAGGGTGGTTTGGTCAGCCGGCAATTTGACCTGGATGTAGATCCCTATGCTGTTAGCCTCAATGGCTATTCCAGGGGGCTGTGTTTACTTAAAGCCGGGACTTGGAGACAAGTACGCAGCTTGCGCCAATATACACTGTTTTCATATTCAGTCTTCTCTGCTTTCTGTGCGTTCTCACATTAAGCTCAGTGAATATTGGCTGCCTCAGCATAGTGACCTCTGTCACCACCTCCACAAGCCCTGTCCCCTGTTTTTCCCACTTGCCAGACACTCTCCAGCTGTGCTCAATCCATCTGCATTTTCCTGAGAGCAAAGACTGTAATTGATTCCTGACACTGCTCCCCGATGTTCCCTCCTTACCCACCCAGCTGCCCGCTCATGTAAGCCTGCTGTGCCAAGGAAAGGCGAAGCACAGGGAGGGTTCAGAGAGGGGACCATCGCTGGGGGGTTGGAGGTCATTCATCTCAATCATTTGCATTGTTGTGACTATCTCTTGACAAATTGTTCTCCTTCTCCCTCTGCCAGGTGTCAGCAGTGGGCAGTTTGTCACCGAGACGCTCCCTGTACCGGACGCTGTCAGACGAGAGCGTGTGCAGTAACCGCAAGGGTTCCTCCTACGCCAGCTCGCACAGCTCCATGCTGGACCAAGCCATGCCAAACGACATCCTATTCAGCACCACCCCACCTTACCACAGCACGCTGCCTCCCCGCATGATCCACAACCAGGGGGCATCCAACCTGAGGAGTAAGTACAGACAGAGAAGCTCTTACTATCCTGGCTGGTGCGAAAGAAACAAAAACTATGTACAACACTTCACCAAGGCTACTGCAGAGAAGCTGCTTTAAACAAAAAAAAAACAGAACTCTGCACTGACTTATTAACATACCTCTTAGAGACAGGGAGGCTAAGGTAGACATTCTCTGCATGTTGCTCTTGGATTATCATTCCTCTTCTGTGGCACCAGATAAGAGCCAGGATATAGATACAAGAGCCACTTGTGTCCTACCGATATCATTAGCACAACTGGTACACACTCCAGCAACACTCCTCAATATAGCAAACTAATTGGAAGTGGGTGAGGTGGCATGCAACTTGCAAGGGGCTGCCGCTCCGTCTGCATTAAGCAGACACCTGTCACTGCTGGCTACTATCTCCCCCTCTCTACTGTCCACCCAGCATCCACTGAATATGCATTAGTGATAAGAGGTGTGATGTGTCCCGCCTGCGCCGCTGCAGGTCCTTAAGATCTCCGACATGAACATGTCTATTTTTCCATCAGGAGTGTCACATTGTCTGTCATACATAATGTTTCATTCACTCATAAGTCCCTGCCTGCCTTCCCTCTCTGTCCCTCCTGTCTCATTTCCATACTGTTCCTCATCCGTCTCCGGCTGCCGTCGTTAGATAGAAAATGGCTTTTGGAAAGATGTTTCTCTCTTTAGCCTCTTCGGGCTGTCAACCTGATGGATTCCCGATTGTTTTGAAGGATAGTTGAGAACACGGGCTCTCTCTCTCTCTTTCCCTTACTGAAACAGTCCAATTTGGTAAACAGTGAATCACTCGAGCTCCAAGACGCTGGGTAAATTGAAAGGAGAGTGTCAGCATCACCTCAAGCTCTCTCTGTCTCTTCTCGACTTCTCCACTCAAGCTTTTCTAAATGCCTCTCCGCAGAATGGGAGCTTGTTTATTGCATTCCCCGTCTTTCAGGGCTGACAGGGAGGGAGAGAGGGAGGGGGTGGGAGATGGAGGGGAGGGAAAGGAGATATTGATTGAAACATGAAGACATTCACTTAGACAAGTCATTTATTGCCCCTCAGACTGCACCTTGCGAGTGCTATGCAGAGACGGTGGTTTGCTGTCACATATATACAAAACTTTTCAAAGTTAAATTGTTTGTAACCTTCAAGAGGATTTGTTATTTTGCTGCATCCAGATTAGAAATAGACTGAGGTGAGGGTATGATTGGATAGGAACTACTTTTCTTAGACTTAAGCTAGGTGTTTTGATGTGCAGGACTGGAGTTATCATCCCTTTCAGCCAACAATGATGAGTTCAAATAAACCCCCTGCCCTCCCCCTCTACGCCCCTCCATTTCCTCTCCCAACCCCAAACTGAAGGGCGACTCAGAGATTGGCCCTAAACACAGGCCAGGCCGAGACACTGATCAGAGTGCCTGCCTGTCTCTGCAGATGAGTTTTGGTTCTCTGACGGCTCCTTGGCGGACAGGTCCAAGTTCAGCGACCCGGGCCTCATGCCCCTCCCAGACACTGCCTCAGGCCTGGACTGGTCTCACCTGGTTGACGCAGCACGAGCCTTTGAAGGTAACCAGCCTGGCTGAAGCTGCTGGCACCTCGTGTAACCTCCCCCCCTCTTCCTCCTGGCTGCTTAGCGTGTGTGTGTGTGTGTGTGTGTGTGTGTGTGTGTGTGTGTGTGTGTGTGTGTGTGTGTTTGTATGTCCATAATCTGCAAGTGCTAGCTCGCTTGCATGTGCAGGTTTATGTGCGCTTTGTGTATGTAACTCCTAAGTGCAGTAGGAGGTGACTCGTGGGAATCCTTTAGCTTTTTGCGCCTCTGCTCTGAGCCCCATTGTGATTCCCATCAAGCACTTTAACTTGGAAAAATGAGCCATCACTTCTTAGCACAGACATGGAGCCAATTTTTAAACCATAAAGCCAGCAAGTCGCCACTCAGGGAGCGTTCTTACAGCGATGCCTTTTACCATTAAGCTCTTAGATAGTTGATAAGTTTAGGGCTGAACTCTTTGAGTGTGGTTTTTGGTGGCACCTGACTCTGGGACTAGTGATTTAGAAAACAAGCACTCATAAATTTATGAGGACTTGCAGCATGTTGTCTTTCCAGACAACATGAGTCAAATCTGTCTTATCACTCGGTCACAACCTTTTTCAGTTAATTAGCATTTAGACGTCTCAGCCATTCATGGTCAGCATCATCACTGTTCATTTTTCCCCCCCAGGTTGAAGTACTTTTTCGACCGCTCTCATACCAGTGTGTTTCCCATTTATCACGGAAGCACTCACGAGTTTTTTCTTTCCACTTGAACTCAGCCTGACCCCGAGACCAGCGAGCAGGCAACGTAGCATATGACCATTCATTTGTCATAATTAATGAATCCTCCGCAGAGTTTTCTTCTTTGATACATTTCCTGCTGCATAGCCTGCAGCATATCATTTAACAAGAGTGGAGTCAGTGGAGATGATGCAGAGTCTGACTGGCAGCAAGAAGGCAGTTGTCACGGCAGGCTGGCTGGCCCAGAAAAGCACTGTGTAAACTGGAACCTTGTTGCCGAGCAGAAAGTGGCTCCAGGCTGCCATTGTGCCATGTATGTTTAACCAGCTTTGGTTAGAGCCAGGGGAGAAAAAGGTTGCCAGAGATGTAAAGCATTTATACTATTCATAACCTTGTAGATCCTGAGAGACTGCTTGTGTTCAAGATGCAAAAAAACAGTTTGAATTGGCTCGCAGCATCCACAAACACACTGTGGCCTCCTGACTTTTGAAAGTCGAGGCAGATGGAATTTGAAATGGGCTTTGGTAAATTTCAGCAACAAAAGGCTTTTGGTGCAATCACTGAAAGCTCTCTTTGTCAGCCGTTGGGTATGTTTTTAATATTCCATCACAAATAAATACGGCGCTGTATGTTCACTCACATAGATTGTCGTCAGCGTAATGTGTTTCTGTTTGATTTTCAGCCGTTTGTCCAGTAAATCTGGACACCGGGTCACGCAAAAACGACAAGCTGCTTTTCTGCGCCTGTCACCGCTTTCCTAGAAGTCTTTAATCTTTCTGATGCAGCCATCGAACATGAGAGAAAATGTTCATTCATATGTAAATTAAAGCCTGGTCTCCCTTTCCTGCCTCGTCTGAACAAGCAACTCCGGGCTCGATCAGCTTTTGTCTTGGAGTGGATTAGCTTTCATTTGGGGTCTAAATTAATGGAAGGGTTTCCTTAATCTTTTCTATGAATATGCAGATCCCCCTATCTTTAGTCTCAGACCAAGGGCTTGAGAGAGAGAGACAAATAGCATTGCGTCTCAAATCTGAGCAGTCCCTAAGTGTGACATGCCAAGTTTGGGTTTTCCATGGGGCTTTGGACAAGCTTAAGGGTCTGATATGGTAAAACAAGCATGACTGGTGCCTTACAGCTCTCTGGGATCCAGCCCATTATGAGCCAAACAGCTGTCAGAGGAAGCTCAGAGGGGCGAGGGCACCGGAGGAACACCCAAGGGACTGACTTTATCTGTGTTAGTCTAGAAATGCTCTGTTTCCCATCTTGTTCTTTATTGTCCAGTTCTACATCTATCAGTATGGGAGGACCTCCTCTGGTGGCTTTGCAACAGCGCTCACACCAGAACCACTCATTCACACAAAGCATGAATGAATCACCCCATCCTGCCAGGAGTGTGTGCATGCGATCGTGTTGTTCTGCTCTATTTTAGTTGCATGTTTACACCATTAAAATGCGTTGCTGAACACATTTCCTGTTTTTGATGGCAAAGGGCAGATTATGACCTGTTAACCCCACCTGTTCTGTCTCCAGACCAGCGCGTGGCGTCTTTCTGCACCATGACGGACATGCAGCGGGCCGAGGCTCTGCAGATCTCCAGAGAGCTGACCAGACGAGTGGTGGAGGCGGAGGGAGCAGCGCTGGAAGCAGAGTAGGCTTTACTGACGAACACAGACACACGAGCACCAACGCTCCTGTAGCAAATGAATAATTGACTGTTCGCTAAAACACGGCCCCGAACAGAGATTGTCCAATCATAGCTTAGCAGCCGTAACTAGTCACAGCAGGCCGGTCACGCTTTGGATTTGTCTGCAAGAGTTTGGAGGGTTGTGTCTTTTTTTTATAACCTTTATATAACCAAAAACTCAAGAGTGATGGAAGGGATGGATGACATGAGCTGCATGCCTGCTTACTACCTGCAACAATGAGTGTTATAATTTCCAAAGGCAAGGGGCTTGTCATTAACTAGCTATGTATTATTATGTGGGGTTAAAGGTAATGTTAGTAAAACACCTGTGCAGGACTGAAACATCCATTATGTGAGAGCCAAGGTGTTTAGAGTACATCAGAGTTAAAGCAGCTCTGTCCTGCTCTTTATGTGGTTTGGAAAGGTTTACACTCCAGAAACTCCACCCCATGCTCGCCAAACTCATTGGTTATTTCTAATCCTCACATCTGCTTCTCTCGTGAAAGTGAAACATGCTGTTTGAAAATATGGGCATTAAAGCTTACATTTAACCACAGTGTTGCTTGTCCAAATATGTTTTCAACTAGCTCTTGGACTGAAGCCTCAGTCTGTTAGCATAATATCATGTGTGTGTTTATCATATGCATATTTATGAAAACATTAAAAAGTCTGCTGGCAACAGAGATTTCAACTAACTTAGGAGTTTGAGAGTTAAGAAGCAGCTAACATAAATCAGTTAGCTGCCTCTGTTTGTAATCAAAGACCCATAATAATTTTGATGATAAATCTGCCACCATTATCACTGTAAACTGCATATTTGCTGTGCAAGAACAAAAAGCTTGACAGTCGTAGCGACAGGAAAAAAAGGGCTTGGCTAACAGTCCATTATCAGCTTCTTATGTGATGAATTGAATTAGTCTTTCACGAGTCTTAACAACATCCCATTTTGTGTTCCCCGACAGCAGCTCCCCCTCCACACTAACTGGCAAAGTCAACCAATTGGAGGTGATCCTCAGGCAGCTGCAGCACGACCTCAGAAAGGTAAGTTCACGTACATCAAACTTATTTTTATATTATGTTTTTGTCACCTTTTTTGCTTTCCTTTTTCACGTCAGCAAACAGTGCATGTCTTTGTCACTCGGCTCGGGAGAGTAGACATTGAATAATGGGTCGCCCCGAGGTCCGTGTAATACAAACTCGTCCACTTAATTCAATATCCTGCTTCCTTTCCTTATTGTTTCCCAGCCCAACATTTCCCCACATCCTCTAATGTGCTTAACACGGAGAGAGGAAATGCACTTTTATCAGAACAGAGAAAAGGCTGCTTTGCCATCCTAATGCCTCCCATTTACACACCGCTGACGAAAGACGGATGTTCTTGTAATAGCTGGGCTTTTATCAACCTCTTTTGTATCCATTTATTTATACCTCGAGTCCCGGTGTTTGATTGTGTGCGTGTGTTTGTGCGTCCAGGAGAAAGAGGATAAGGCGATGCTGCAGGAGGAGGTGCAACACCTGAGACAGGACAACATGCGACTGCAGGAGGAGAGCCAGACGGCGGCAGCTCAGCTCAGGAAGTTCACAGAGTGGTTCTTTCACACCATTGACAAGAAACCCTGAGAGAGAGAGAGAGAGAGAGAGAGAGAGACCCGTGGAAAGAGAGAGGGAGGCAGAGCAAGATGGCACCCACTCAACTCCTACTTAAGACTCCCAGATGATCCACAGGCAAACAAACTTTCAAACAAACCATTACCGGCCCCCAGAGTAATCAAGACTCTTTAAAAAGCCCCTGCTTAGGAGACTGTAGTGCAGCCCTCCGTGGAGAGACTCGAAACCCTGATCTGGACCTTAGTTTGGGATCCTCTTCTATCTGAAGTGCAGGGCTGTTTCTGACGTTAACGGTTTCTCCATCCTGGCAAACGAGACCCTTGGGAAACCTCCTCATCTCCGGCGCTGGAGAGGAACTGAGAAAGGCGACCCCCGAGGGGGGGCCCGCCTGAGTCCCTGGGATCTTCTTACAGTAGTGGAATGTAAAGCTCATTTACTGTAGTCAACATATAATCTACCTACGTATGTCCCGTCAGTCTACTGTACTGTATACTCAGCTGTACTGTATCATACTGCGCACACTGTCACACAGCTGTTTCTGTGCCGGCCTTCACGGACACAGGAAAGTAGAGGGGGTGAGGCGAGGAGGGGAGGAATGTACTGGACATAATGAAGTGGTACTTACTGTCTGCTTGCACCAAGAGGAACCCACATGTGGTGGTCTTGAAATGTACAGGGGGGGAATGAATGTAGCTCAACTGAGACCCTTCTTGATTTCTGGTTCCCAAAGTCACAAAAGTTTCAAGGTTTTTGAAGTTCTGGGCCATATTTCTTTTTCAACTAATTCCACTTTTTCTTTTCCTCAGTGTTGTAATGTAGGGTCACATGGCAGTAATTTTGATGTTTAAAGGTGCTTTCCCTACACGTTTGTCAGTAGTTTCCATTCACTGTCACAATGTCCTAGCAATAACGAAGTGGTAGTTTTGAAACTGTGTTTAAGAAAAATTAAAAAAAAAAAAAAAAAAAAAAAAAGTTAGCACAAACGTGAAGAGTTCCTGTCGAGAAGCAGTCGTACTTGACATGTATTTATAAAACAGGAAGAGACTGTGCCTAAAACTCTTGGTTGTAAATGGATTGTTTTCTCTTTGCTTTTAATTCTCTTTTATAAACACATGCCTTGTCTGTGGCTCACTGATATAAAAATGGTGTGTGCGAATGTGCGTGTGTGTGTGCGAGCGTGTGTAGTTCATCACAGCAAAATGTGGTCTTATGCAGTGGTTTCTAGAGCATTAGAGCAAGCGCCAGTGAACCACACTTACAATGCCAAATGTGTTTATTTCTGTACATATCTGCCACAGAAGTGTCTTGTATTTAACACTATTATTTAAGCTTATTTAACCTAAAGTTGTTTATTTTATTAAGGGTATTTGTTTTTTTGTTTTTTTTCTGCACTAAGGAGAGATAAAGCTCTGTGTATGTTGTAAAGTGTGTAGCTTGCCAGGGCAAAAAAAACAACTATATATTTAAATATATAAATGATGATTTTGGAGATTCCAACATTTGGATGCTGCTAGATTACAGTTTGCTGGTTTGTATGCTTTTAAAAATGTCTCTCTCCGTAAACTGTCTCATCCCTGGTGGGACACTGGTTGCTTTATTTGTTTTTGTTCTATTTTTTGTTTTGTTTTTTTAATAAATGTAGTTGTAAAAATAAGTGATTTTTTTTGTGTTTTGTAATCTCTCTTTTACACTTTGGTTTTTGCATGAATGAAACAAGACATACATTGTTAATTAGTGAGCTTTGAATGTGCAGGTTGGTGGATTTTGTTACTTTTACAGAACCTTTATGCTGCACCAAGCTAACTGTTTTCTCTAACTTTTTTTTCTATTTTTCGTGCAGACATGAGCGTGGTATCGATCTTCTCAACATGATCTTGGTAAGAAAGCAAATAGAAACATTTCCCAAGTTATCAGTCAAGATTCATCCAGGTAATTATTACATTTCACCTCACACTCAAGAGGCTTCTTCATTTCTAACTGACTGGCAGGGAGGCCCAGGTTTTTAACCTGTGTGGGGTCATTGATCCCATCTGGTTCACTGGTGCTTCTGGCTGTTTCCTCATGCATTTCCACAGTTCTTGTTCTGGACAAATATCAAGTGGGTATCTTCCAAAGTGCAAGTTTTTGCATTACTATCCTTACACCACAACTGGGCAAGAAACACTGTCCAGGGACACTCAAAGTGGAAACTGCACAACTACAAAAGACCTGACGTTTGGAGGATAACTGCTTAATATGTGAATCTATCCTTACATGGGTTGCTCTGCACATTTGATCTGATTCTTACATCTAACTTTTAAGTGAACTTTGAAAACTGTATTTTCAAGTGCGTCAGTAGTAGAATCAGAACAACAAGGAACAAAATGTTGATGGAATTGTAAAAGGTCGCTGATATTTGAACAAAATGCCTCAAATGTTGTGAAAACCAAAGATTTGGACTCTATTAAAAGCATTAAAAATGTAATACACCAACATGGGACCTTAGATGTTTTGGAACAACCAAAGGAATATAAGTAATAAGATTTCCAAGGAGAGCTTGGGTTTGTTTGTGCAGTTAGTGGTAGAAATGATATGGACATGATGATGGACTGAGCTGAGTCAGTGTCCTCATCAGCCAACTCATACCTGTTCTCCGGGCTTAGACAAAAGACTAATTTTGGACACTACATTTGTTGGAGCTCCTGCGGGTAAAAGTGAAGATAACCTTTTCTTTGAGACTTTCTTATCCTCTATTTTGTAAACAGCAGGTGAGCTAAGACTTTCAAATGGAAACATGAAACTGTGAGTGTGTTTGTGACTTGATTCCCTGTGAGTTGGTGTGCTTTAAATAAATGACAGATGTTGCTTTCACCGCAGGGACGGCAAAGGACTCTCTGAATAATTAATCATAAGCCTTTTTGGGTGCGGAGAGAAAAACAATTAAATTTGTTTGCTACTTCCTGCATAAACCTCCAGCCCAGCTGCTTGAGTGTGGGCCGATCTATCATGTCCCCCAGGGGCTGCTGGGTATGCAGCTGCATTGAACTGTGGGTAACGCTGCTCTGGCCATTTTTTTTTGGATACCTTTTTTTCCCCATTAGACTCACCTTTGAGGAAGTTGGAACCACCTGCAGAATTTTTATTTTCGCACCTTCTGTGTCAGCAAAGCGTTTGTCTGAGGTTACGAAGCAATTTCAACTAAAGAAGTAGCTTCGTCCAAGTCTCACCACTTTATGAGGAAATCAAGAGGTTATAGAACCTGGTCTGACTTCTCCATCCACACTAGTGCAGCTGATAAAATTGCCTGGACGGTCATGTGTGGACGAGCTCTGGGCTTGGCCAGGAGCAGCGTGCAGTCAGATGATGTAGTTAATCTACATGTGTGTGCGCGATGCCAGGACAGCAGATGGGAGCTCACACTGGCACAAGGCGAAAGTGTTGCCTGTTTCGGATGGAGGAGGATTCCAGGGTGTGCTGCAGAGGGTAAGATCGGGAGTTTTGACCAGAGGAAGAGGAGAGAGCTGCCAAACGACTTGGTATTGGGGAAATCTGGAGAAGTATCTGTGGACAGAGGCCAGCAGCAGAGACTGAAAATGGAAAACAAGCTGCAGCAAAAAGATGCATGAGACCAATCAAACACTACAATGACATGCTGGCAGTTTATTAACCTTGCAAAATATGCTGACAAGCTGTAAAGTTAGACCCGATCCAATAGGTTGAAAATCTACTCTAACCAGATGGAAGAGCTTACAGTCAAGTGAACCATGTTAAAAAAATCTGACTGTGTCAGCAGTTAAAGGAATAAACATTAGCATTTCTCCCCCACTCAGGAGTGACGGTCATCCACCACTACACAGACTTGGTGCACATCACACATAATAGCATGTGACTGGGACGCAGTTGTCCTGCGTCCACGGTCCCGCAGCAGATGCTCCCCTGCTGTGAGTGCCACCCTGGTCAGGATCACGTTACCCAGAATAGGGTTCAGTGTGCCCAAAGCACAGCTGGCGCAGCTCAGAGGGAGGGGGAACTCCATCGACTGCGTGTGTAGTCACTGCTCGCAACATATCAAATATCAGGATCAGCTTTGGCTTTCAACCTCCCTGAACAAGGATTAGATTTTGTGTTCCTGTTGTTCTGGATGTAAAAAAAATCAACTCTGGGATTGCAGGGAATTATTCATAAATATCAGATATTCTATGTATTATTCAGAGCGAATGTTGTATCTAATCCTCAGTTCAATATCTTAATACCATATTTTTCACTTTTACCACAAAGTTACATGTATAAATTATCGACCACTACTCGGGTATTAAGCATTGAGGACGGTGAAAAAAGGAAAATTCAATAGTGGTTTGGTCTTGTCAGACAGTTAGGAAATCTCAATTGTGTTGTGTGCCTGCGAGGCGTAACGGCAGGATTAGCTCTCTCACCTGGACTGCTTATCTGTGTAGCTCATCTCTCCTCAGCAGGCACTTTGAAATTCCCTCTCGCTCGCTGGGGAGCTGCATCTCACACATAACACAAAAGAAAGAAAAAGAGATGGGGAGGGGGCGAAAAGAGAAACCAGCCGACAGTCATCTCTCTCCCCCATCTGCCTCCCAGGTCCCAGTGGGCCGTCACTATCTGTCAGTCAAGTCACAGGTGACCACCCTCTTAGCTGAACCTAGTGAAGGGCGACATTTTATAAGCCACTTGCCTCACTGCCTGGCCTCAATAGAAATCAGAAAGGGTAAAAAAAAAAAAAAAAAAAATCATTCTCCAGAAAGGTCATCGCTGGCAGAAAAGCTTGAAGTCTCACACATCCACAGGGACAAAACCTCAGCAAACCTCGTGTGTGGAAGGTGTGGGGATAGAAGAAAGGCTCATGTCTGCCTGTTGTTTCACTGCCAAATTAGATAAAGAGACGGGAACAAATAGATAAGACTGGGCTGCTGAATTATCTTTATTTGCCGAGATGTCCTTGTCTGTTGTCCTTGTCAGCCTCCGAGCAACAGCGAGTTCTGCTATCGATTCTCAATCGGCCGCTTCCAGTGCAAACAGCCCCGGCTGTGAGGAGGCATTCAAGGCGCGGGGCAGGTGGGTGAGCGGCTGGTGGGTGGTGGTTAGGTGGTGTTCAGACCCAGATCTCTGTGCTGACTTTCCCCTTTTTTTATCTAAGATATTGATTATGCAAAGTTGCATTAGTCTGGCCCGGCTTGTGTGTCTGAGTGGAGGGGCTGTTTCAGAGGGTCATGGGAATATTGACGTCTGGAGGGTGAATGGTAGGTGTGAGAGTGGGGGCGTATAGTACCGAATAACAAACATCCCCCACTGACCCATCATCAGCAATAAAAGCTTAACTGGAGAAGCAATCGATCCTCGGTGTGAGAGAGAGGAGACACGGAGACACTGGAAGGTCAAATGCGAAATGTGTTGGAGCCTTTCTGGTTGGCACAGCCAGCTCAGGGATGAGCAATGCCATTTACCTTCAGCCTGGCCTGCTTGCGTCAAACTGTTCAATAGAGTGTATGCCATTTTGGCCTGGGCGTTCGAGGCTACAACCCTGAATGTTTCATGAATAGCTCAGATTTTGACAAAAGAATAATAATAAAAAAATAGCCCCTGATCTATTCATCTGTCAGTCCGATCATGCTTCAAAGCCCTGGAAATAATATACAGGTGATCAAAAACACAAGAACGTTTTGTGTCCTCTGTGCGTCATTCAAGCAACAGATCTACTTCACACTGCTTGACACACGCACTTTTTGTGTGAGCAACCAGTTCCAGAGCTTGTCATATCTAGCTAACTCACTGAGGCACGACTTGAAGACTGTGGATGTAAGAACCTTTTTCAGTAAGAAGAAGGATGAAGGCAGCACAGGTGAGGCTGGAGGAGGAGGAAGAGTTATCAGGATGTGAGAGTGCCACTGTCTCACCTCCTGGCTCAAGGTTGGTGAAGAAGAAGAGGACTATTTAACTAGTTGTGAAATGTTGTGATAGCCACCTGACCAGGACCTTCAGTATCTCAATTCTTATGTTCATTCAACTCTGAAACAAGTTGAAAATGGTACAATAGAGATTTTTTGACTGGGCCAGGCTGCCAATGTTTCAAGATCCTAATAACGCGCCTGGTGCATGTTGTGTCCATGTGCAAGTAAAAAGAATAGACTTACTTACCATTATCTGTGGAAAATCTGCCTGTCGCCTCTTTTTGATGATCTTACCTTCATCATATGGAAGAATCTCTATTTGACTTAAGCTCACTTTTTAAAAAAAAACACCTGTAGGCTACAAGCTTCTAAAATATGCCATACCTCAATGCACAGCCAGTTTTTTCCAACTTATTCTCAGAGTTGTTATATATCTCAGGAGCAGATGTCTCTATTTTGAACTGTGGAGCAGATGTGAAAATGTCATAAATGTCACATCAGGAGGTCAGGGCCTTACAGTAAGTCCATGATCTCTTTTTCCATATATTAAATAGTTTAGTGTGACCTCACGATAGAAAGAGTCCACATGCCGACACACTGATGTTCAGCAGGTACTAACTAAACCTAATGCTGCTCTAATGAAGCAGGGCTGCAAAAAGGCCTATTGTTATTAAGGTTATAATGTTACAGTGGTGCTGTTGAATTGTATTAAATAATACTGAGAGGTGTTCCTAATATATTGCCAACCCTACTATTGAGTGGGGTGGACAAAATATTGACAACACCTCTCAGTTTAACCCAATGCACAGTTCAGCAGCACAGAATCCACATCCTTCTAAATGACCAAAAAGTTGAATCAACACTTTTCTAAGATACGTTTAAACTCAACATTATAACCTTCATCAGAATAGGACTGATTGCATTACTGAATATCCAGCATCATGATAATGGAAAAGTTTGACTTGCTGGTGGTACTAGAGGAAAAGTCAGGGGGGACGCCAAGGTTATGAGGTTTCATCCTTCAAAGAACACGAATGTCTGTACAAAATTTGATGGCAATCCAAAACTGTGGACTAATCGACTGAGCAGTATTTCCCCCCAGAACCATAATGCCAGTGTAACTAAAAATGACCTTTGCACCAGGTAATTGTTTACACTATCTAAAATGTGCTCGGATCAGTATTTATATCTAGCATCATCTCATGGGCCCCACCTGAGGGATTTCTGTATATCCCTGTCTTCTCACAGTCTCTCGCAGAGAAGCCAATCAGAGATTAGTGTCTCCTGCTTCACATGCCAGATGGTGACATTTATGTCTTCATTCAGCATGTCAACAAAAGTAATAAACGTTTATCTACGACGCCTAATAAAACATAAAAACCAGAAGATTTTGATTTGTGATTTCAATTAATCTGCTTGACGGCAGGACGTTATGTTCACCAGGAGCAATGAAGCAAACAGTGAATATTGGTATTTTCCTGAATAGTTCATTAACCAGTTCAATAACTACAAATTAATGTGCGCTTCTTCCGCTCCCAGTGACAGCTCAGTGTTTATGACGTGGGAACAAAGCTCCACCATTACACCCCATTGTGATGAGGGATCAGTTCAGCTTAGATGCCTCAACTGAGTTAACACGATGTCGTGTTTGATATGACTCCCATTCAAAAAGTGTGTCATTTTTATAACTTTACTATCCTCATTAAATCAACCTGTTCAACTACTGCATAACTGCAGTTATTTATATTCTTGAACGCTACCAATTTAATACTGAGATAATAAGTAAGCTGCTCTAAATGTGTTATTCCATCAAAGCTGAACTCTTCATGAAATATAAATTACAAATGAGACACTAACCTGCACGACGACATAAAGACATAAGTGAAGTATGGTCCACCTCAACACACTCATTTGTGGACATCATGTCATGGTTGACCTCTGACTCCAGCCATTATATTCTATCGATCGCCTATGCAATCAATAACATACAACACAATGAGGTTGAACGCATTTGCATAAAACTGCCATCTCAAGATGAACGACCTTTAATCTCAGGAAAACAAACACACTCCGCTCCAATCCTCAGACGTGCTCTTGTGTGTTATTTACTTACTTACTTACTCACGACTTATTCGTCTTTGTTCCCCGGTGCGACATAACACTTTGACAAGAGCTCACCACGCTGTCGCTGTAATTTATGGGCATAATAACAAAAGTGCAAAGCTCTGGTGATCTATATGTCAAAGCCGAGCTAGTCAGCTTTCAGTCTGCCAGGTCCCAGAGGTGCAAGAAATTCTCGCTTCTCCGTCAATTTACTACACCTCCATTTAACATGCCGCCCGCCTCCTTCACCCAGCTTCTCAGCGATGTACAGTCGAACGCTCTTCTCTTTTTTTGGTACGATTTTCTTCCTCGCTGCAGATCAGATAAAGTGTGTCAAACTTTGGAGGTCATTCGGATAATGTTACTGTTATAGCTGTATATAACTGATATGGCTTTTTCAGTAATAAAATAATTTCATCAAAACCATACAAACGATTATTACCTTTAATTAAACAATTATTATACCTGCAAAACTAATGTTACTCACATCAGTCTTAGACTTTTGTTTTTGCACAAATCAGAAAATGTTACTATGCCGACACACTAAACTTGCTAAAATAGGATAAAAAAAAATCCGTGGCAAACATGCAACGTTGTTATTGTGAGCATTTTAACTTGCTGTTTAGCATATAGCTCATCTTGTTTCAATGCAATTTTACACCTCACTGAAGGTCATATTATTACGTGTGGATGAACATTTGGCGAATGTTTTGATTTCTATATCCTTGGCATATATTAGGCTTCCTATTTCTAAAATCTAATATGGCATGTGATATCAAGGCATCAAGGTAAAGTATTATAATAAAAACAACTTTCCAGCTGGAGTGGCTGCCGACCGCTGTGTCCCCCCCCCCCCATTTTTTACAAGGTAGAGAAACAATTGTAAAATGTAAAATCCCAAAACCTCTCACCAAAAAGTCTTTGATGCTTTGTGGTTGTAAGACAAAGCTTTTGTGTAAAGATTTGAAGCAACCTCTAAGATAACGTGATGCAAGGAGAGAGGGGGTTAAGGATGGAGACAGAGGTTTTTTTGTTCCTCTCTTCCTCCAAATGCTCAGCTTATCAACAAAGCCAGGTACCAATCTGCCTCCCTTTCCACTGCATTCCTCTGTGAAAAGGCATCTAGTCTGGATATGCTGCAGCTGAATGTTATGCAGTCTCCAGCCAAGGGCACACGCTCAGATAGGAAAAAAATGCTCCATGTGATCCACTGTTTTTTTATAGTGGCACCTGCTTTTCCCCAACTCGCGGTTACTGTAATTGCGCCCTTTCTCATGCAGTCTCTAATCATCAACCTCTATCTGCACACCATGTGACAATGTAAATGGGCCGAGGAGAGGGGGGAGGGAAGACAGACAGTGAGCGCAAGTGCAAGCCTTGTGGCAGCCTGCGAGTCTGCGAGCAGCTGGAGGAGCTCAAACCACAACATCTGCAAGGAGTGAGGTCAGGTTTCTATCGCACCACCCACAATGCAGAGCTGCGTGTTGTTCGAGTCATGGAGGGCCAAAGGCTGAAATACAGCGGGCCAGGTGGACAATGAGCCGAAGTTATTGTTAATACTCTTCTAGTTTATGTTCATCCTAATCTTGACCAAACTGTATTGCACATTGTTGCATGTTGCTTCCTGAAATTTCAGATTACTTTTCAGTTTGCATGCTTGATATGTTTTGCTGAATGTTTGAGATGATTCACCTGGGCTGACAGCCAGAAATGTCTGTGTGTGTGTGTGTGTGTGCAACTCATCATACTGTTTGCCATCAACCGTCTTCCTGTCAGTCTCCTCTGGTGTATTGTGCAGCGACAGCAAACACAGACAATGAACAAACAGCCCAGACATGCACCTTAGGTGGTTTTAATGTTGTTTTACCTCGTTCAGAAAATAAATGAGAAAAGTTTTCTGACATAATGGCTAGAATTATTTTTTCGTTATGCCAGTTGCTATACATATACTGTAATCTATCACATGGCCCTGTAAAGATTGCTCCGGTTAAGCCAAGATTCAGAACATTCTGTCACCTCGATTTATTCCAAGATTTCTGTAAACATTTTCATGTACTCCATATCCACTCTTTTTATATTGGAAAAACAACTTTAAAGGACTTGGATACATTGTGAAAAAGTGCTTATTATCTTAAGTCAGTTTAAAAAATGTCAGCTGTTCAATAATCTATCTCCTACGACACATCTATTAAATCATCCTTCATTGTCTCCTGCAGCTGAAATAAGAGCATCATGTTGTTTCTCTTCATCTTTGAGCTCATGCAGTCAGTGATGTTCATTACTTTGCTTTTCTGGGTCCAATTAGTTTTGCGGTGTATTCCCAAGAAGAGCTGGAAGAATGCAAAACATCAGCTGTAGCATCAACAGACCAGACAATAACTGTGTGTTTGCACTTAAATCCACGACTGTTCCTTGATTTGAAAACCTCAACTGTTCTCCGCTTTCCACCAAACTGCTCTGTTGCTATTGATAACACTGTCTGTTGCTGCTGCTCTTTTCACCTCCACATGTGCAGTAATCTGCTGATGAATGAATAAACAGTGTTGAAAGGCGCTCTGGAAGATGTAGGAACTGACAGACAAAGGCAGGCAAAGTAGGACATGATCTGTACATGACAGACTGATGATACAACAGTGAGAGATAAGATTGCTCATTCAGGTTTATGGCTTGCACTTTTGTCCATGTTTAAGTCAATAACATAAGCACCAGAACAATGACCAACACAATGCAGCAGATCTATATTCAAATACTGCTGTAGCTGAGGTTTAACTGTTCGGTTCTTGATTTGGTTTTCCATGACTGGCATACAGGGATTTAAACACGTGAGGTGCTAAAATAAATATTAGTCATCCTTAAGTGAGCAAGAGCTTAAAAAACAAAACAAAAGGCGACGTATCCTCCAATCACGCTTCACTCTAGTATCACTTTGCTTGCCAGGCACTCTGAGGCATGGCGGCATTAGAAAGGGATGAAGCCAGACTTAAAGTCTGGCTGTTGATGGGAACAAACATCCGCCCTGCTCCTCCTACGCTTCACACCAAACACACAACACACAGGATCTAATGAACCACCATCTGGCGCTACAGCAGACCTGGGCGCCTGCCCTGCATGGGCAACTCACAGAAACAAGTTCCCAAGTGGCTCCACCATCAAATCACACACTCACAATGGAAATGTGGGTTAGGCTTCAAATGTTGGCACCCGGCACGGTTTGAGAGAGATACATTCAATATTGTTAGAATGTAAGAATTAGTATCAAGTTATTTGTCTGGGAGCTAAAACATCAGTAATGTTTGTTAGCTGCAAAGTGGGAGTGTTTCTAATCAAGAGCTCACATTTGTCCATGTGTCAGCATTGTGTTAACATGTTTATGGCACTGCTAAGTGCTCATTTATTCCATTTGGCTATATAAAAAGGGCAGGTAATGGTAATGCGTGCTTGCGCCGTAATAAAAGAGCTGAAATGAATTTCTCTGTGTGCATAAAGGAAAAGCGATGAGAGATCACGATACGGGCGGCTGAAGGTTTGCACATACAATAGGTCTAATTCAGCACACAAAGGCGGCACATTGTGTAGACGCGATGTGAGCGATAGCAGAAATGAATAGCAATTGAAAGGTGTGAATGGCATCGCTCATTGAAAGCAAACACGCAGAGAGGCAAATAATCTTCTGATCCAGACTGTTCATACTTGTTTTAGTTGGACTTTCACACTGCTTCCATGTGAGAGAGAGCTGTCAGCTGCAGAATTACTGCAGTGGGAGTTTTTTTTTTTGTAATGGCAGAATGGAAAGGTCTCTTTTTGTCTACCTACCCTGCTGCCAGGGCGCAGGCGAACTCTCTCCTCCGACGTGGGGCTTGTTGTCACCCTCCAGGCTCAGCTGATGCTGGGTTTCCACAGCGACGGAGGCGTGAAATGTAGCCAGGCTGTACAGTGCGAGCGGCCGTTCTGGTGCATTTCTTTGTCTTCTGTCCATTCAGACAGGCATGTCTGGCTAGCAGCACAGTGCAAATCAATACAGCCTGGCACACACATACATGTTGTAAATTCCTATGTGCTGCAGCACAGCCTCCACAGCTCCTCAGGCTATTTTAAATTTTTCCAAAGCAGCGATGGGAAGGTGAAGGGTCACCAGCAACAGGGATCAAAAACTCTGGTGCAGCCATTCAGAATTCAAGCTTTAAAATTCCATTTTTGAATGCGTATTTTATTCGGATCATTGGAAGGATTCTGTGTGCTTTTCTTATTTCATTGTTGTATCTAAAACACTGAAAGTTTTTCATCCCATCATTATCTTTATAGTGTTATATAATGTGTGTATCCTATTGTCATCACTGTGTATGTAAGAATTATGATCTATCTTTCAATCTATCTACATTATATCTATTCAGTTCAATTCAATTCAGTTTAATTTATATAGCACCAAATCACAGCAGAAGTTATCTCAGGGCACTTTTCACACAGAACAGGTTTAGACCATGTTCTTTATAATGTCTGCTAAGAATAACATATAAAATATAGGACATGTCTGTGATTCACTGTCATGACTGACCTGTTTGACAGTAAACCGACTGTAAAACCATAACCAACAAACAGAAGTCTATTTCTGTTGACTCTCTGTTGCCTGGGTGTGTGACTGTTTTCCTTTTCAAACCGCCAGCTCAGCAGTAACTCTAATGAACTGCTTATTGTCTTTGTGTAAGAGCCTGCTGCTGATTAAATGTGGTCATGGTTACTTGAGTTGTCTTGACTTCTTGGTCTCTGCCAGCTGCTTTTCACTCGGAGTCTGAGCCCTTCCACACAGACCTATTAGCAAATTCTTCTGCAGGCTTAACGTCACTTCTGAGCAGTGGGTGTAGACGTAATTGCTCATATTTGGGCATTTTTCCAAATACTTCTGTGAAATATTACTGTGTAAGCTATACAGCTTTGCCAGGATAATCCTGATTTAATTTTGGTCGGCTGATTAACGTTATATCTCGCTATCTATTTGCTGGAGGTTTCTCATGGGGGCTTTGTTACATTGGTGAAGGTAAGAGAATTAGGCTGCATGACTGTGTAACCGATCTGATTTCAACTGGGAACCTCTCTCTCTCTCTCTCTCTCTCTCTCTCTCTCTCTCTCTCTGTCCCTCAGACCTCTCAGATCAAGGCAAATGGAGCAATCTGAGAGCAGTGTGGTCATTGCTTTATTGTACTTGTCACTACAGTTCACCATGGATGAGATAGGGCAGATTAAAGTTACAGGGGAAACTAAATTCTTTAGGTTGGTTTGATGAAAGACATCAGAGCACTGAGGTCATTTTTATATCAGAAAAAGAAACTGAAGGGCCATAACTGCTTCCTTATTTCCTCCTCTAGTAAACAAAAATTGCCTGAATTAATAGTATTTTGGAAAAAATATTCACTTATCTGCACCTCTACAGCTCACTAATTAAGTTCAAACAAGGTATTTGCAAACTGAGACTTTAAGACTTTATATCATATTGCATCATATTGCAGTTTTACGCATTAATGCGCCAGAATATTTGTTAAACATTTGTTAGTATCTGAACATATCTGAAATAATAATCTGTTAATTAGTGAGCTTTTGAGGCTGGCCTGGCTTTTTCCTCCATTTATGTGCTCTCTATTGTTGCACAGTAAATATGTCTATTTCCCAAAATGTGGAACTATTCCTTTATGCAAAATGCAATTTGGCAGATTTCTTAGTTTAAAGACGAGAGATGTTTCTGTTATTGTCGCTCTGTAAAAACATACAGTAATGAGTTTACATCATACTGTGGATAAAGTGATCTAATGAGGTCAGAAATAGCAGACAGGAGGCCAAAAAAGAAAGGGTCCACCCATTGCTAACTATTTTTAAATGACTGCAGACACAGCCTCAGTACCACGCCAGCTGAACAGGGCCAGAAGAGAGAGGCTAACTCGTGAAGACAGTCGGAAAGAGCAGTCGAAGTTCACCAGTGTCGTGTTGTGATGAGGCATCACAGGCACTTCTCCTCCACAGCCCAAATCCACAAAGAGCCCGACAGAGACGTGCAGAGCGGAGGAGGGATGGAGCGGACGTCCACTCAAGGACTCCGGATAGAAGGAAGCGTTCATATTCTGAGCCGGTTTGCAGTTTGAGGTGGGTGACTTTGCTCTCTCTCTCTCTCTCTGTTTGTCCGGCGATTTCTTTCTCTCTTTGTCTTTCTCTCTCCTGGCTGCTCGCTCTGCCTGAGGCAAAACAGAAATCAGCTGATGTCTGCACAAACACGATGACCCCCCCCAGGTCTTGTGTGTTCTTGAACCAGCAAAGAAAGACAAAACTGCAAGAAAGGAATAATGGAGGGAAGAGCTGGGGAATTGAAAAAAGCACTCGAGGTATCTTTCCTGCTCCGTCATTGATGCCGCATTTCTAGATGGCGGACATTTTGCCAGTGGCCCTTAATGAATGAACGCTTACTAGTACTACTCATTAAAAAATGTCATTATAACATGTCATAAATATGGCAGTGAGAAAATACAGGTATCACCACATGGCTGATTAATGTGGAAGGTAAAAATGACTGTATGTCACAATCCGAACAATGTTTCAATCACAAATGTTTTTTCAGTTGTACAAACTTTTGTCTCTTGCTTTTCTGCTTTGTCAGTCAACAAAAATGGCAGAGGTCGCCCACAGGTACGATGCACTCACCTTTACAGTATGTCACATCACATTTAGGTCAAGAAGGTTCAAATCTATCGGCACAGCAGGTCACTAAACTTGAACAAACGGACGTCTCTTGATTCATATAGCAGTGTGTGTGGGTGGATGTATATGTGTGTGCTGACCTCTTTGGGTTTATACTTGCAGGGAGGGAAACAAAGGTCTAAAACACAGAGGTAAAAGTTTTTTTACATAGTTGGTATGTGCTTGACTGGACTTTTAAACTCAAGGACGTCTACCTCAAGGACTTCTAAAGTGCTGCATCGTCCTGTTGTCCCCAACTAATAAAACCAACTCTGTCCGCAGACAAGAAGATTGATATTGGAAAACCTTGGATTTCGTTCAATGACATTGTTTTTTTCCTCCAATGCCAATTTTTACAATTCTCCCTTTCTGCACTATCTGGATGGCAACTACCATTTAATTAAGGCTAGGGAAAGGTCAGGGCTACAGTTAATAAAAAGGTCAACTTTAATTGCTGTGTATGTGTCCATCCCCACCCTGACCTCCCCACCCTCAGAGCAGATCCACACCAAGAACAGGGCAGTCTTTAAAAGCTCATCAGACGCCAAAACACTTTTTGTTATGCTGACAGAAGTTATCATGGCAGCAACTATTTTATCTTTTGGGATGCAAATATGTAAAAAAAAAAAAAAAATCTACCAAGAATGTGTGCTTGCATTTATGTGGCTGGTCAATGCCGGATGACATCATGCAGCATTGGAGCAATAGTCCGGCCTGGTTCCTGGCTCAGCTCAAATGAATGAGAGAGCTGTGTTTTTCACGCAGAGCTGAAGTCTGTCTGAACGTGGCCGCGCTACATAAAGGATGCACTGCTTCCTGCATTGACGCTGAACAGTGGCAACAGACATTGTGAGGTGTGGAATCATCCAATCATCCACATCCATACCGTGCGAACCACAGCACAGTGTGATCTGAACACACTCATATCAAAGGACTTATATGATGCAGCTACGTTTCCTTTACTCATTTCATTTTAAACAATTTTTTTTACCAGCCTCACTTACTTTGTCTGTCTGCTGTTCGGTGCTGGTCAGGTAGCTTTCAACAGGTTTTTAGAGCTGCACACAGAGAACACAGCGAGCGTTTAGTTGCCTAAGAGCCAGGTATTTCTGGCAAGAGTGAGTATTGGATTTACGTTCATCCGGTGGCCAGAGGCGTCAAATGAATGCTAATGTTGCTGCTTATCTATTGAATGTGTAAACAAGCAGCTTTTTGCGAACAGGTTTGCTGTATCAGCTTCATATGATGTCGCCATACGAAGGTGATAATATGTATGAGTATTGTGTTTGCATCTTGCCTGAAGGAAAACAGGTAGCATCGTTTGGCTGATTTGAATTTATGTGTAAAATAGCGAAAAGCAATCTGATGATCATGTAAATAACCTTAAATGCTTTGCATATTTCACGATGCCTGATAAATATGTTTAATGTAAGCTACTTTTATTTGCTTATGGAGCAATTTCTTTATTAAATGTGTGACTGACTGTGGAGCGTCATGAAGAACTCTCATCTGAAGGGTGATGACTGAGATGAGAAGCGTGTGGGGGAAAAAAAGGTCCCACTGTTTTTACACTGAAAAAGCTCATCTGTCAGTTGTGACCCACATGTGTCATTGTTCTTGACTGATGTGTTTTACACGTGTCCCCTGGCTGGATTAGTAAGAGGGTAGACTGTGCTGCGTTCAGAAAGACAGACAGGGATGGAGGTTGATGGTGGCCTGTTGGGTCAGCTGTAATCCACCATGCCAAGGAAGGAGGTCTGGGTTTGATTCCAAGGTCCCACCAAACAATTAGCACCCGAGCAAAAGACAAATACGTTACACTACTGCACACGACCTAAAGGACACAAAAAAGTGTCATCAGTCACATGACATATTGAGCATTTGCAGGTGACAGTGTTTTGGGTGAAGGTGAAACAGACTCGCCAAAGTGTGCTCGCTGCTGTGATTAAAGCCAAACGGTGCTTCAGAGTTTACTCAGTCATATACAGTTAAATGTGAAAAAACACCCAAGGACATTTTATCCGTGGTTGTTGTGGGCGTGGAGGCGGAGCGGCTTTGATTTTCTGGGCAACAACGTTTCTTGTTCTCTGAAGTGAGAGACCAGGCAATTATGAAAGCCTGAGATATTCAGGGGGAGGACGTATCAGTTCTATCAGACTGTGTCCACATTCACCTCTTCAAGAACGTTCTGCTTACACGATACTGCGCAGTCTCATCACTCAGTACCACAACCTCTATTCATCTGCCGTTTACCTTTATAAACAAGATGCTGAATTTCAGAAAACCTGCTTTTAATTTTTATCAAATTTTCTACCTTTTAGTTTGAGTCTTGACTCCACAGTTAATTGGATTTTTTTTTTTAAATAAGCACTTGGACTGTAGCACTCTTAGCATATTTTAGAGAGATGCATTTTCATTTTTTTGATGACATCTACCTCTTGTTTGAAGGCACTTATTGTAAGTTGCTTACAACACCTGCCAAACAAATATAATGTAACGTTATATCAATATTTATTATAATTTTTGTCAGTTTCTATGATTGATTGCTCTTATGTTTAATGACAACCTCAGAACAAATTTCTAGCAGCTGTCACAGCTGATGTGACAATATCATGCAGTTCAATCTTTCCTACTTTCTGCTTCCCAGTGATCATAATATTCTTCTCTGTATTATTCTTCTCCTACTAGACACAGTCCACCTGATGGCTGAAACACCAAATGTGAAATGTTATCATGATTTCATTGTTTCTGTTTGTATGACTGTAGTTGTCATCCAAATGCCCTTCTATTGGCAGATATTGAAATGATTCGTCACATAGCTGGCAGGTGAAGATCATTAGTGGCATATACAATACAGCGTATGATCTATGAACAGACACATAATCCACAAAATACAATGCATGTGTTTATTGTTTCAGCACCTGGCCTTCAAAGAAACCCAATAACTGTCTTTCTAGTGCCATCTGTCATCGTAATCATTAATATTTGCTATGACTTTGTAAATGGAGCATGTGGGTTCTGTCTATGTCAACACTTTTTTCTCCTTGCAAGCTTGCAATTCATCTCCATCCCTTCGAACAAGAGACAAACAATTGGTAAATAGCTCCCTTCCAAAGAATCCTCTCCTGATGTATCTTTAAAGAGGTTTGAAAATGCACATTTCCTGCAGCTGAGAGATTCTCTCATAAGGAGGAAGGGAAGGGAAAGTAAAAAGAAAGGCAGTTATTTCACATGCGCTCACATCAAAATGACTGTCTGTCCACCCACACAAAGACGGCAGGTGTAATCAGACTGTCAGTCAGTCTGAGCAAGGGCAAACACATTTCACAGTCAGACTCGAATGAATGCAGATCATTAACTTATCTATGCATGTAGGTCAGAAAAACATCAGCAACAGCGTGCCACTGGATTATGGATAGGGACACCTCCACCCGGATCCTTCTCCATGTTGATGCTGAGAAGGTGTAACTGAGTCCTCCTGTCAGAAGGCTAATCCCTCACAGGGACAGATTTAGCCGCCGCGTCTCATCAAGCTTTCATCTGAGTCCAGAGCTGATGTCATCGAGCCCGCTGCCCTTACTAAGCGAGTTATGTTAAGAGCGAGCAGTTTCACACCTGCTCGGCGGCTGACGCTGAACTGATGCTGCAGGAGAACGACGACTGTTGGATTAATGAGCCGAGAGCTCGCGGGAGGATCCTCCCTCGCAGCCTGAGAGCATCGGGAAGATTTGGAGCAGGTCAACTTGCAGATTCACGGACTGTCAAATGCCAGCGGGGTGTGTTGGTGATGAAGAAGAGATCTGAAGAGCCTCTAAGCTCTGATCAGTCATCCCCTCCCCAAACCCTTTAAACCCCCTGCGGTGCCTGCGGGGCGTCTGCGGACACCCTGCACACCATGTGCAATTACCCTTTAAGCTGTTCCCAAGCACAATTACCTTCACTCCTTAGCAGAGCAACACATGGTATTGCAATAATGTATGGAATGGTCATTGTGTGTGTGTGTGTGTGTGTGTGTGTGTGCAGGGGTGTTGGGTTAGTAACACTACCCTTTATCCCGTCTCCCGTTTGGAAAGACCACACTGTGATCAAAGTCTCTTTGAAGATCTGCATTTATGGAGGTAAAATGGAAACACCACTTTAGTGATTTTTTTTTTTTTTTTTTTGGAAATCTGATCAAATGTTCCCATCAGACTTAGCTGTACCTTGTGTTTAGTGCTACTGAGCAAATGTTTCATGCTCACATTAGCTCGCATTGTCATTGTAAAAATAATCGTATGTTGATATCAGCATTTAGCTCAGGTTGCTTGTCTTGTCTTATCTTGTTACTTTGAATTATACGCTTTGTCTAATATGAGGCTCTGTTTTCAGAAATGCAGGATGAGTTTATTAGGAATTCAAACTTTTATCTGTTTTCACTGTTTATCAGTTGTGCGTTAGTTCAGGCGATGAATCTGAGCTCTTCTCATTGGTCCAGTGTCAGCTGTCACATTGAGGCTCACGATCATTGGCTTACAGCTTCATCATCTACTGGCTCCCAGCTTAGTAATGTTGTATTATATTCATACAAGTGTACAAGGAGGTTTTCTAAAATGGTCAGTTCTCTGCTGATTTCTAATACCAACACTGTGTCATATCCTCCACTCTATGTGATCCGAGCCTCTGTATTGTTGTCTCGCTAAGCTCTAATGTTACTGTGTGTTTACAGCTTCCTCTGAATCTGTACCATTAAGTGTTGAGGATTATTTCTCCCAGCAGAATTCTTGTAGCTGTTTGGATTCTTCGCTCCCCAAAGAGTCTTTCCCTCCGAGCAGAGGCTTTTCAGTCTGACTCTATAATGATAAATGATAAATTTGTCGATGTTTGTGTCTGAACTGTTGGTTATAGTAACACTCCACTCATTGCACACACCAACTGTAGAGCAGAGACGGGCTTACTGGCCTATAGCTCCGAATGTTTGCCGCAAAGCTTTTAATCTTTACTGTTCAGCACAAGTGGCATTTTTTTTCTAAACCTAAATAGCTGTCTAGGAACCAAGGTGTTTTTAACTGAATGATGGGACCAAAGTGCTGACAGAGTGGGAATCAGAGCATGAAGTCTTTTTGCTCAATAATGGTGTTGAACTGGATCCACTGACACCAGCACCGCGACCACAGGTCTCCACCTGTTGCAGAGACTTGGGGACTTGCTTGCTTGTTAAGCTATTATTTACTATATTTGCTGTAGTTGTGCACACGATGAGAAACTTTTACAGAGATTTCAGTTGTGCTTGCTTCTGGTTTTACTTCCAAATACAGTGATTTAGATAATCTGATAACTGTTTGTTCACATCTGATCATTTTAATGTTCTGCCGAGCTTGATTGTAGCAATATGGACTTGGTGAGTACTGTGTTATTACAACAGGGGAATGGTGGCTAAAGTAATGTAAATATTTCCCAAGTTGTAATAAACCGTAATTAACAATTAAATGAAATGGAATTTAAAATGTCAACAACTGAGTAGATGACGTGTGTAAAGTGGGGGAGTGTGGGTGAGGCTGAGGGGTTTGCACTCATGCATGCGCCTCTCCACATGCACTTCCTTTGAAAGCTCCATGCACGGCTTGGTGCCATCAATTGTTAGCGATGGTGAAGTGATTAATTTCTGTGTCAGGTCTTGGGCTGATTGGACAAGCCTTTGGGGAGAGTTGGATTGATTGGATGGTTCCTGTTTCTGTATCGCTGCAGCGGTTGTGATGGTGGGGTGGGTGGAGGGGGCACACGGTTGGTCTCTCTCTCTCTCTCTCTCTCTCTCTCTCTCTCTCTGTCTCTCTCTCTCGCCCTCTCTCTTGCTCTCTCCCCAGAGATCAGCCACAAATTAATACAAATCAGAGCCCTCTTCTCTGCCCAAGCCTCGTCACTCACCTTCCCCCCAGGTAGGAAAAAGGATAGAGGACGATGGAGCAGGTGCAGCCAAGTGCAGAGCAATCGGAAGAGGAATGATTGGAATATCAGTGAGTGAGTGCTTTTGTGCTTGAGAGACAATGTTTGTGTGTGTGTGTGTGAGAGAGAGAGAGAGAGAGAGAGAGAGAGATCTGAGGAAGAGCAGATATGGAAAACTGTTATCACAAAGGAAAAACATATGGTGCTCCAGTTGTGCTACTGCCTCCTGTGTTAACATAAATCTGTACTGTACTGTACGTCTTGGTTAAGCATCTGGACAGATGTTTGAATTTTTAAACCTTCAGCTGTCTTTTTGATCAAAACTTATTCATGTACCGTGGCTCGACAGATTGGTAGAAACTTTGTTAAGCAGACTGAAACAAAAAAATTTTAAAGCGTTAAAAGCCACATCCATTCTGCATTCATGTGAATCAGACTCTTGTTCAGAGTCTGCATTGTGGCTGTCACATCAGTCCACACAAAGTAACAGCGCAGTGATGGTGGCAGAGTGACCCCTTCTGGTGTGATCCTCAGCACTGTCTGCTCTGCTCTTTGGACAGTGAGCCCAGTGCTCCCAGTCTGACTCAGTGGTTTCAGCTCCTGTCCATGTTCCCAGGCCCCGTCAGAAAGCCTGTCTTTGTGCTGCTGTCTTTTAGTCTATGTATTTTTAGGTCTTAAATTGCCTCTAGTGTGGACGTTAGTGAGCAATTAACTGCAGTGCAGACTCAACTCAGAGCTTGCTTTTCAAAAGAAAGAGCACTTTACATAAAGAATATTTGACGAACACCAGTTTCTTAAAGGTATAATATGCAACATTTCTGCATTAAAACGTCTAAAAACGACAAGACCCATACACATTTGCTTGAGTTGTTTACTTACATTATCCCAAATGTTTCCAACAATATTCAAACCCAGACGAATATGTAATTTTATTCAAGCTGATGGTGCCTTTCATGTGGTTGCCTGTTGCTATATTTCTGGGGAAACGCAGGAAACACCAGATGATACGTCACCTGGAAGGAAGTTGGCAAACGTGACTAAACGTAACGTGAATAAAATTTTAACACATTACCTCGTCTGTGAACAGGAGTTTTGTCTGAGTGACGTCAGATACTCAGACATCGGCGATGATGGTTGTTTAACTACTGAGCCTACAACTCCCATGATCCCACCCCACTTCACGACGTCATCAAACTATGTCTCTTGTTTTATTGTTTTGATTGAGAGACCCACAGTGGCAGAAAGACAAGTCCTATTATGGTTTGTGTTGCCTCAATGAAATCATGTAGTCCATTACATCTAAATGGCACTTTTTATTGTTTAACATCAGATCATTTGATATGTGATACCTCCGCCTCGACATTGAAAGTATCAAGATTTCTAAAATGACTTTATTGATTCAACTCTCCCCTCTGGTGGGTTTTATCTTTCTTGTTGAGCATCATTAATGCACAGGCAAAAATCTAATTTTACTGGGCGGAGCTCTATTGATCTTTCTATCACATGATAACTGTTCAAATTCACCATGTGATCGTCTTCATTTCATTAGCGAGGACTGACCTTTCTAGTTTTAGTTTTGGAGCAGCAGGGAATCTGTGTGTTGTTTGTGTGTCTGCTGTGAATGTGGTATAACACACTTTGTTAACTGTGTCAGACTTTGTGTGGCTTTAATCCTCGGGGGACAATAGTGACACTTCAGATTGGCAAATCCGTTTCATCTCACTTCCATAACACAGTATGTCATCTTGGAGAGCACCTCAGATAAACCGTAGCCTTTAGCCTACGTCAAGCGCGGCTCTGTGAGAATAACCTTGGACGCTCTCCTTTGATGCTGCCGACACATGGAGATTAGCAGCCTGGTGTCAGTGTGTCAAAGCTGATCTAAGTCCAGTAGCTTTCTCTCTGATGATGCCTACTGTCAGTGACGGTGCATGAGCTCGCCAGCACGGATATCAGAGCTCTTATGAATTAGTTTACCTTGCAGAAAAACCATGCACTGAATGACAAAGAAAAAATAGATAGTGCTTTTTCATTAGTAATCAGTGTTAGTGTTTTCTGAGCATTGTTGTCTCCAATATTGTATATGGGCTCTGGGTTGGTTAGAGATGGTCGGACAGTGGACCACCACCACCCCCCTGACATTTTGGTGACCCAAATGGGGTCCAGTTTGTTGCCCAGATGTCAGGAGGTGGGATTTGGGGGGGGGTGACACACTAGCCTGCAGCAATTTGTGTTCAACCTATATAGTAACCAACAAATAAACACACTGGCAAGTCATATTTGTCCACAAAGGCCCCACCTGCATCCCTTGGCCCTATTATTAATATTATTATTGTTATGATAAAATCTGATCTTTTAAATCTGTTTTAACTTCAGTGTTTTTGGTTTTGTTCAGGAACTGCTTCAGTGGCTGGGGGCGTGGTCTTCAGGTTCTGGGGCTCTCTCTCTATTCTCAGTGCTCACAGCTGCATCCCATCTGACCTAATGACTGGCAGCTTAAATACCCCTCTCGTTCTCCTGCAAGCTGCCAGATCATCCCTGTTTTCTAGTGCTTCATGTTTCCAGTGTTTTTTTGCCTACCAGTGTTCCCAGTGTCTAGATCCTGCCTCAGCATCTACCACACACCAACCAGCCTCCATCCACTGAAGAAAGACCTGTCTTTTGTGTGTTTCCTGGAGAGTTTGTTTAATAAATTCCATTTTCCCCTTAACCCTCATCTGTGTCTCGCCCCTGGGTCCAACTAAGAAATAACCTAAAATGTGACATTATTACCCTAACTGGATATTTCCCACTCATTCTAAACTGCATTGATTACCACTAACTCTGAAACATAGATATTTATCCTTCTATGCACATATGAATAAAACAAAGTGATATACATTTTACGTTTAATATAAGGTTTGCCCCCCAGTTTTTGAAAACTATTCTATAGCTATTGATGCACCTGTACACGACTTCCTGTCTCCATAGTTAATTTCTTTTGATTGGACAGTGCTAAGATTTAATTGTGGCACCCCCTTTAATAAACCACTAGTTTGAAACAGAAAGCTTAGCCAGTCACAGGCAGGGGGTCGCGAAGGTGTTGTGGATGACTGCTCTCCTGGATCCACTTGTAGCCCACCTTGGCCCCATTAGCATGGGAGACATACTGTACGGAGCTGATGGACAAATTGTTATGGGCCCCGGGGTTCAGAATCCAACACATCAATTTCACACACATGGACATGTCGGACGTTTTATTCAAATGTTCTTCCACCGGGCGTTCACTTCTGTCAGTCATAGCACCAGAGCTCATTTGCTTTACAAGACTTGATTAGAATAGGTCCTCATTGAGAATAACAGTGTTCACTGAGAAGATAATGCTTCTTGTATGTAGGCCAGTCTGTGTCTAGTTGTTCCTGTACAGTTTTGTCAAAGTGCTGTCTCATGTGAAAATGCACTCCGGGGCTTCAAGTGGATCGCAGAGAGGCGCTTTCAACTCCCTCATCCTTCCTCTCCCCTCCTCAATCGTCATCATCCACACCAGAGTGCTTCTTTATGCTTTGGCCTTTAGCGATGTGGTCCATTGTGCGTCGGTCTATGAGCTCATGACATATGACTCTGTGGCCCCCTGGAAATCTACTGTCCACGCTGGAGCAACAGGACAGGACTAATATGTGAGCGATCAGTGGCTTTTTAATTCAATTCACTCTATCATTTAAAACCGCCTTTGTGTTTCCATTTCAATTCTCAGGATGCTTTAGGGCTACAAAATTGTCTGTCTTGGTCACAGTTGCCTTTATCTGAAACTGAATGAAATGTGGCTCCAAATCCTCCCTCCGGGCTATTTTTCCCCTACGAAACCTGTATGTCCACAGGGCAGAGCGCCACGCAATCCCCCTTTCCCGAGGCACCACTAATCAGCACTAAATCAGATGCCTTTAGCAATTTCACAGGACAATGTGTTGCCACTGTTAAACCCCGAGGCAAATCACCATACGGAACAAGAGCAGGAGGTATCGGTAGCAAAATTGGAACACCATATGTTTCTCAAAGGGTTTTTTTGATAATAGTTTTCACTGATATGAGCACACACACACACACAGAAGGAGAGGGAGAAGGGGAGAGAGACTGAAGCCCAAAATGTCTCAGGGAGGAGGAAAGCCCTAGATTTGCTCACCAGACAGGATTTAGTGATGAAAGCCCTCTAAGCATCACTGTCACATACACACACATACACATGTATGCACACAGAAAACAGAGCCTTGGGCCAGCATGGACAGACTGCTGCTCGCAGTAGAGAACTCGGTGTTCATGGTTCAGGTGTGGCGCTCTCTCTGAAGTTACACTAAATGAGATTACCTCACCAACTCAAGTTAACTTCACACGTGTGTGTTTTTTCTCTTCATTCTTCTAAAGAATACTTTTAAGATCCCCTCTAGACATTTTTTTAAACATAAAAACATTCTGCTTGAATTAATAATTTGCGTCTGATATGGTTTCTCCACAAAAACAGTTCAATTACATTGCTTAAAATTGAATAATTCCTCCTTATTGAACAATAATTTGAAAAGTTTAAATCTGATTCCAAAATAGTTTGGATGCTGTGAAAACATAAAAGAAATAGAATGTGATAATTTGCTAATCCTTTTTGACATACACTCCTATATAGTCCTGCCCTAGTTCCAGTCTGTCTCTGTCTGTGTCCAGTCCATTTCTTGTATTTGTCCTGCCATGTCTCTGCTGTCATGTCGTAGTTCCATGTTTTAGTTCTGTTTCAGTTTATGCAATCTCTTTTCTGTCGTAGTCTTGTCATGTCGTAGTCCTGTCATGTCTAAGTTCTGTCTGTCATAGTTTGTCACTATTCACCTGCCATAGCTTTACACCCCAGGTCCCAGTACATTTCCTCACCTCACCTGTCAGCCACTCCCACCTCATCATCTCACCTGTGCACCCAGCTGTTTTCAGTCACCAATCAACACTTTATATAAGCCACTCCACTTCACTCTTACTTTGCTGGATTGTTCTTTCTCTGATGCTTGCTTGTGTTCATGTCATTTTTTGGATCTGCTCTCTGTTTCATCAAGGCATCCGTTACCTGTTAGTAGTTCATGTTTGTGGTTTCTGTTTTCCTGTGGCTTTTTGGCAATCCCCAGACTTGACCCTTTCCGTGGGTTTTGCGTTTCCCTAGATTTCTTTGCCTGTAATAAAGGACATTAATGATGATCTATGTCATTGTGTGACCTTATTCTGAATTTGATGGCAGCAACACGTTTCAAACAAAGTTGGGACAGGAGTGACAAAAGACTGTGAAAGTTGTGGACTGATCCAAAAACACCTGTTTGGATCATTCCACAGGTAAACAGGTTCATTGGTAACAGGTGATAGTATGATGATTGGGTATGAAAGGTTCATCCTGGAAAAGCTTGGTCGTTCACATGCAAGGATGGAGCGAGGTTCAACACTGTGTCAAACACATGATTGTATAAAAGATATTTCTACATGGACTGATAATAGATAATATTTGGAAAGAAGTGTATTTCCCAAGAAGTAAGTTGTAAGTATTCCTTCAAGTATACAAAAGGTACTGGATTTGAACCAGTGTCATGGACAACTCTCTGCAGGTCAAACCATGACTGCTATCAGCAACATGGCGTGAATATGCTGATGTGTTCTGACAGTTGTAGCAGATCTGCTGTCACTCCGAATGTCTCAGCTCAGCCGTCCAGGCAGCCAATAAACACAAGGAAAAGATAGAAGACATTTCCTCATCAAACAATGCAGCCCCCAAAGAATTCAGTGTCTCAGTCTACCTTTAATAACGTGCAAAGCAGCAGAATAAACATTAAATATTAAAAGATTCATATTGACTTTCTATGTCTTGTGCTCCATTATGATATCACAATGAATTATTCTGCCATGGCAAGCAAATCTATGGTTTGGAACCAAGAGACAGTGGCTGGATGTGTGAGAGGTGAAGGTCAGAGCCGGGCACATCAGTCATATCCAGACAACGGCAGCGCCGGAGAACGCTGGCTTCTGCCGAGGAGGAGAAAGCCTTGAGGATCCCCTTTCAGCAGATGGGGGTGTGTTAGCGGGGCAGAGGCAATTAGGCCAGCTATAATCCTCCATCTGCTTTCCTGCATCGCCGTCCCTCAGCCTGAAACGAGGCTGCCCCCAAACCCAGAAGACCGGACACCTACCGCAGCAAGAAAAACCCTGACAGAGCACGGTGAAACTAAATAAACCCTGTCAGCTAATTTTCCTTTTAATTGCACTCGACCACTTTTTGTTCTGTTTTCTTCACCTGCACCTGCTTCTGTTCAGGTTCTCTCGCTCAACACTTTCTTCTTTACTGGAACGCTTTTTTCACTTTCCAGAAGAACTGAGCCGTGGGCGTCTCGTAACTTGGTGCTATGCACATACTGGGAATAGACACAAACATATTTTACTGCTAGTGTCAACATACTGTCACCTTCAAGATATTGTATTTTAAATCTCTACATAAATGACATCAACAGCAGCACTATTCCTTTTAAACAATCGTCTCTTCTCAGCCAACTCTATGACAACAGGCTTTTTCCTGCTTTCGAGTTTGGCCATTTGGAACAGGTACAAACACTTTAAGCTCAAATTATACTTTTACACGATGGCAAGGTAACCAGGGTCCATGCCGTCCCAAAAATATGACGTAGTTCAATGACCCTTCGTACAATCTGGTTCCTTTCAAGCATACCTTGACCTTTTGCCCTTCACACATTGGGCTGCTAAACTTACTTTGTAGGTGCAATGATGTGAAGATCAGGTTGGATTAGATATCCTGTCAAAGTGTCCCTCAGTATTCCAAATCAGTAAGTTCAAACAAAGGTTGGATGTTCAAGTAAATTAAAGTATGAAGAACAGCCATTCAGTTAAATGTAACTTTAGAAAAAAGAGGTTTTTCTCGTCTGCTTGGCCTTTTTGCCACCTGTTACATTCAAGTACCAATTGCTGTAATTCTGACAATAGAGCTTTAAACAGGGCTGAGGTTAAGTGAGCTTCTATTCATTCATTCAATTCAGATTCTAAATTAAAACTGTCTAACGTAGCTAAAACAGAGCACACTTTCTCAGTATCTCTTCAGAGAAAGAACAAATTGCTCTTTTACGGCAAAAAGCTTTGGATTGCGAAGAAAACTGACTTGATTGGATTCAATTGACACTGAGCTGACCTTGCCTCCAAAACACCATTGTCACTGATGAATGCTGCACATTTGCTTTCCGATCTCGGAATCATGCAAGTTTTGTTCTGGATGAAAACCAGCGAACAAGAAGGAAGTCACAGTGACTGTGCACACGCTGAACATAAAGAGACCATCTGCTGGAATCTTCTGCCTGTCTGGAAAAGACATGACATTTGCTGGTTCATTTGAGCTGTCTGTCACTTTAATTTTTCCTTTTTTTCAGAGGATTGCTTCATTGTCAGTGTACACAAGGCAACTGGAATTAGTCTTTTCACACATCCCTCCTAGATGCACATTCATACAGTCCCACACAGATATGGATTTCATTCATTTCAGAGAGGTCACCTGAGGGTTCGGGCAGGTTCAAGGGCACTTACCAGAAACCTTTTGGTTATTGTTTGGCCTCTTTTACCTTCAAGCCATCCTGTCTCCCTTTTTCATTTTACTGTCAAAATGTCTGTCACTGTTGTGAGAATGCATTATAATGTGCTTTAGTAGCTAAAATTCAGATAGTGGCAGGTGCTTATTTAGCAACTGTCTATAGAATTAAGGCCTTATCGTACTGAGGGGACTTGATGGAGACAATTTTGTACATGTCAGCTTTAAATCCACACAGCGCAGCTCACTCCGGAGAATACAGAGTAATAAATGTTTGACACACTGCGTTGCGGGACCAAACATAGATACAGAGATAGATACTGTATTATGGGACAAACACCCAGAGTTGTCAGCAGAAGCAGGAGAGCCTATATATCATACAGACTGCTTTCTTCACACCTACCTGCCCCAGGGAGAGCGTCGAGCAACAATACGCAAGTGTTGCCATTGCCACCAGTGGTGCATTGACCTTCTGCAGGTCACAGGGAGTCACAGCTTCCGCCTCATGACTAATCCACAAAGCCTGACGAGAGGAGACGGAAACAACGTACCGAGCATCGACATCAATCACAGCAACTGCCTTTTCACCAATTACAGCAGTTTTTAGCAGCTCGCTCTTTATATTAGAACTAATTTAATCTTGAATCAGTCGGCTCCACACTGCACACTCACCAGAATGACCATCTCCCAGAGGACATGGAAAATGTTTCACTCAGCTAGAAAAGCTCTCTTATGTGTAGTCATGTTCTTCCACTGAAAGAAAAGGCTTTTTTTCCTGAGCTGTATGGTTTGTTCCGTCCTGCGCTCTGTCCGGGGGCATCAGCCTTCCTCTCTCAATGGTCTGCAGGAACACAGGCGGAGGGGTCAGTGCATTAGCAGCTGTTATACTCCGAGGCTGCGTCACAGACAAGAATAAGGCTGGATGGAGTAACGCTCATGTTGGAGGTATATTCTGAAATGTTTAATACGATGCACACAATTCTGAGTTATTATGAGTGATGAGGAGGAACAGGAACTGCTCTACATGGCCAACACAGTGGAACATTTAGCAGCAAAAGAACCAGATATTTCCATCTGAAAGGAGAGTGAATATTGGATTTGCTCACACAGACACAACTGCAAATACATGTTAATGACAGTGCATCTGCTTGATGTGTAAATAAGCCAGTGTTTGCTATGTTTGCTAATATGTAAATGTTCCTTTCACAGCTCACACAACGCAACTTACCAATCGACACACCTGCACAAAGTAGCTGAACTCAGTGGGTCCTTGCTTAGCACCAAAATCTTTTAGGTCATTGACCTGCGCCTGCGTCCAAAATGATGACTAATAATCTGCAAAATCATGTTGGAATTTGTTTTATTTATCCCTGCTTGAAAAAAATATTTTAAGTAGCAACACAGAAAAAAAAATGAAACAGTTTGAAGTATTTTAGTTTGAAGTATTTACTCACAAATATTGCATGGTCAGTGTTTCCAAACAAAGTCTCTTCATAGTAAATCCAATTGTGATTTAAAAAAAAAAGATTTCTGATTGATTATTTGAGAATTGTTTATATTAGGGGGCTAGTTTTCAGCCCTGTGTCAGGCCCTCTCTCTCTCTCTAAGGTAGATCATTTACCTGTGCTGTAGTAGTGATGTAATGATCCCTAGTCAAAATGGCTGTGTGGATAAAGTACATTAAAAAATGTCAATAAGAAGCTGTCAACATTAGGTAAATGCATTACATGGTTCTGTATTTGATATTGCTGAAATCATCTCCACATGGAAGCCTGCCAATGAAAATGCTGGAGATTTCATTGTCTGTCAGGATGAATGCATTACAGTGAGATAGGGGCTACGAGAGCAAAATGCTGTCTGTTTTGCTTTTTGAGTCATCCATCATTAAATGTCTCTACTAAATGTGGAGTATTGTTTTAGTCCAAAAACAGAACTGTATTTGCAAGCTTTCCTTTTGGCACATTGAGACAATCATCATGTAATGAATATCAGTCGTATATATATCTGTATTGATTACTAGCGGTGCCATTTGGCCTCCAGATAGAAAAAATTACATCCGGCATGCACTAGTGGCTTGGGCAATCAGCGCGGCCATGGCCACACTTGATGAAATGCCTTCTGAAAAGGCCACCTCTTCACATTTGTAAAAGTCACCTTCCATTATCTTCCAATTGTGGGAGTCGGCTGGTCTTATAGCTCTGTAATGTTAACTTTTACAAGTGTGTCAGGACCAGCCTGACATTTGTAAACAGTCTCTTTACTTCGTATTCCCTCGATTCAACATCTTCATGACCAATCAGATACGGCTCCCGTTCTCCTGACGGCCGCGGCTGCAGCCGGCGGAGACTTCCCATAAGAAGCCTTCCAGAGCCGCACTCGTCTTTCTAGCTAAATGCCACAGTGTCATCACGCTGGTATTTCACAGAACGGCTCCTCCAAATCATGTGTCTCATGCCACTCTACTAAATGTGACTGGATTTAGATGAAATACACTGGACTGATAATAACATAGCAGTGTGACTGGTTGGCAGCTGATTCCAGATAAAGTGTGTGTGTGGGTGAAATGCAATGTGTAATTGGCAGAGAGAATTGGAGTGTGTGAACTGGAAGTGTGAAAGACAAGCAACAGTCCTCTGAGCATATTGGTAAATCTGCAATCTGCTGTGATTTTAATGGCCAGGCAAGAATAGGAATTTACCCAATATGATAATGATTTACATGTGCAACAAACATCAGCCTGACTGTATTCAAAGTAAGACAGTTTCTTCGGACATACTTCCATCATCATTACATTATGATGACAGACCATGCAGCTCTTCCTCATCTGTATTTCTGCTGTTCTTCATACTTATAAGCTAATTACAGATATTTCAAAGATCACAAATTGTTGACAGCTTAGCCTTTTCAAACTGGAGAGAGGTAAATGTCTCCAGGCCTCTAAGAAATAAAGATTTTTTTATACACTATTAATTCTCACTGCATTACTAAATATGTGTCTTGTTTCCATGGACACTGTAGGTCACGGCTGGCAAATGACTAGATGTGATGACTGACTTACTAAGTTTCAAGTACAAAAGTCACATACTGTACCCATAATAGGATTAAAGTGTGAAAATGTACATCCACTCTAGCAATGGCCATTTTTTACCCTTTACTTATATGATTTACATTTCAATCATTTTGTAGTGTGTTAAATATGGGAAACATCAACATCAGAATAATATCACTGCAATAACATACACATGCACATATACAGTACATTACTGTGGAAACAGGGTCAGCACGAACAAACTGTAAACATAAAACTGACACAGTAACCTTTTTTGGCAAAATAATTCCAGTGGGTTTATCAGAGCTGCCTGCTGCTGCTGGAAATGAGGCTTATGAGAGAGAACCAAAACATTAACCAAACAAAACCAAAACAATATGCTGAAAGATGCTAAGATGCTAAAATGCATCATGCATCATGCTGAGCAGAGCTGTGGAGTTCGTCGCTATGGGACACCCCTTCCACAAACACATCGTCATCAGATTCCTTGTAATATAAAATATCGATAATAGGAGCTTTAATTTAATATGACAAACCATCAGCACAAAAGGGTTTTCTGCCTTAAAAATGTAGAGAGTCCCACAGTTTCCACATTACTGAATGCAGTTCAATGCTATGAAAGAAAAAAGAGAGTGGGATGACAAGGACTCAAACCCACAACATAATAAGCGTATTCTTTAGACCCCAGCTGGCTGATTCATCACAACACTCCCCACAAAGTGTATTCATAAAAATGCAAGTGCAAGTACAGTCGTGTTAAAGGTAGTGGAGCTGCCAAAATGTGTCCTGTGGGACGTGTGCATGGAGACAAAGTGGTGCTGTGCTTCTGGCAAAACCTCCGATGGTAGCAGCTAATGTAGCATGCAGAGCCTGAGAGACGTTCTGCACGTGCTGTCATTCATTTCCATTATCCCTGAGTGGGAGTGCCAATGGAGATATCAATCAGTCTGCGGATACTCATGCTGAAGCTGTCATGTGGCACCAGGCTGGAGCGAGCCGTGACGGATAAAGATGGATGACACGTCCCGACAGAGGGAATATCCTTAACAGGAGAATAATTAGCTGAATACAATTTAAGCAGGGCTAAACATCGGTTGAATTTAAATTTGGTTTTGCACTGGACGCCGGGGAAAACCGGATCAAGCTCAGAGGAGCAGCAGGTGAATGACCATCCCTGAATTGTCTCATCAGTGTGACACAGAGATGATTATCACAATGATGCTGCAGATAAAAATGATGACAATGGTAACCGTCCTCCTGTTGGTTGACTCCACGCATGTTCGGGTCCACCAGCTACAGAAGTAGGTCATGGCGTGGTAGAGAAACACCTGAGCCAGTCGCTGGCTGGCAAACAGGATCAAGGTACTCTCGCTGGAGCCCTACGGCTTTGATGGAGCAGCGTCAGGTGTCCTTTCAAAAGATTTATAAATAGCACATAGCAGCTCCCCAAGCTGCAGATCTGCCTCCCTCTCAGTGTCATTAAGCCCAATTGGAGCGGTAATTGCTTATAGCGAGGCAGTCAACCACATCGCTGATGGATGGAAGGAGACGACAAGACTATTTTTGGCGAAGCTGCCACGGCTGTGGATGGCACTAGCAGGGCGCCTTTTTAACAGCAAACCATTTTCTCATCAAATTTTACCTTACAGGTGCTGCCTAACGCCAAATCTAATTTCCTCATTATAGCATTTAATGCATTTATGCATGAAGAGAGAGAAAAATAGATGGAACTGAAAGATGTGCTGTTTGACTGTATCATTTCCTCTGTGCGCACGGCATTGATATTGGAGACGACGCAGTCTTTGTGTTGACCCAGCCAGGGAGCCTTCGCACAATGAGCTGTTATAGCTTCCCTGATTGTTTTGTCAAAAACATTACACACGCCAGCAGCACGCCACTGAAATGAGAGCACCCATCGAAGAGGAGCCTCTCTTTTTCAATTCATCCTCTTTACTCATGGGGGTTCCTCTTTTTCTGGCTCTTCGGAGCAACCAGCCAGAAGGTTATTTTTCACCTCGCCACCTCACCTGTCCTGCAGTCTGCTCGGTGACAGATAAACCCAGTGGGTTTGCTCCGAGCCTCGCGCCTGCAGATGGCACGGCGGTGCTGATGGGGCACTCTGGTGTGCTGGAGACTGCACAGGGACGAGCAGGGGGGGAGGTCTTACAGAGTGTGAGTAATAGTAACACTATCTGGGAGAAATGTGAGGAATGGATGAGCCAGCACCATGGCAACAAAAACAAAGGGGAGGCAGCGTAGCTAAGACTCCCAAGGCGACTGTTCATGCTCTTTTCCTGGATTTCTCTTATCACCAATAACAAGATGTTCACTGGGGCTGACAGTTCATGAATGCTGCAGGGTTCAATTGATTTCTATACAACATTTGTACATATGCTGCAAAAATAAATGAGAAAAACAACACCAAAGCTGCAATTTGACCATTTTTTCCCATTGCACATAATTCCCAAATCAGATACAACTTCTTTTGGATGCCAAATTAATTAGATTCTGCTTGAATAATGAACTGAACGTGTGTGTGTGTGTGTGTGTGTGTGTGCGCGAACGCTCGCCTGAAATAGTTTTTACACGGTTTCAATTAAAAAACGCCTTTCCCCCTCTCACTTTGTAACAAATGAAGCCCAAGATATACTAGCAAAAGATTTTGAAACATTAGCAAAAAGAACAGAAAAGAGAAAAAATAGTCCGATGCCCGATTTTCAGACGGAGGTAGAGTTCGGTCGTAGCCGCTCCCATCGCGTCCATGACCTCGGGGTCACTCGGAGACAGATTCCCCTGGGTGTTCACAAAGGGCTCCTCAAGTTCACTTCCTCCACCGTGGGAGGAACGGCCGCCGTTGGAAACCTCCTGGGGAGACACAACAAAGTGACCTCATGGCTCTGCAGTGGACCAGGATGTGGCAGCTCCCTCCACTGTCCCTCTGCCAGCTGTATATTAATAAACCACAAAGACCTCGACTCGTAGTGAGACTGCGTGTTTGCCTGTTTGCCTGTTCTGCCCTTGAAACTGTCGTGGTCTTAATTCATTATGTTACGTGATGTCCCAAACTGGACAAGGTCGGTAAGGTATGAGGACAAAATGCGGTTTGTATTTTTCATGCTGCTGCAGATATTTGGACGGGGGTCAACCTGAGGTCGTTTTACAGAGGTTTTGTTTTGTTCCATTAAGAGCTCCTCAAAGCCGGAGTAGTTGTATCAGAATAAAATCAGACATACATATTTATGTCTTGGGATTCTCAAATAGGATAAACATAACCTAATTACCTCTATTCTACCTTTCATTATGAACAGAAAAATGCTTATTGGCAATTTGAAGTGATAAAACAAAGCACAAGGGACAGTCCTGCTACACTGAGAGACAATGACATCTCATGTAATGCTTTTTTAAAAATAAATTACCTGATGATGGCCACTGCCGACTGACTGATGCAATGATACAAATGATAGGCATTCCTTGAATAAAATTAAATTTTAATTTCTAGAGATACATATCATTATTCTGTTTTCTGGTCTTGTCTTTTGTCTTTGTGACATGAAACTTTGCTTTTATTTTGTTGCAAATATTTTGTTGGACTATGACTACGAACACAAGACCATGGCGACACGACCAGCTCTGTGATGCTAAATGCTAAATTCAGTACGCTCACAACAACAAGGTATAATGGTCACCATGCCCATAATCTTACTTTAGCACGCCGACATTTGCCAATTAGCGTTTTTAAGTATTTGGTCGTAAAGTAGTGGACGAATTGAAATTTTAACCTAATGATGGAAGTAGGTGAAAAGTCCCATCACCATCCTGAGCAGAAAATGAGTGTATGTAATAAATTTCATGCCAATCCATGGAATAATCGTAGAAGTGGTGGATCAACTGACCGACAGAGTGACATTACAATCTATAGAGACGTGTTCTGAGCTGAGCTACAAATTACATTTAGAAACACATACATGGTATATAGGCATGCAAACAGCCTCCTACATCCATGCCATGATGCTATAAGCAGCTTATGGATGGTTATGTGTTGAGATCCACACCCAGCTTCCACCTGCAGATGAGAGAATGTATCATTAAAGGCCCAGTTTTAACTAGGATTCGTTTTTTTCGCAGGTCATTTTTCTCATATTAAACACAGTACAAAATTATTAAATCATTACAGAAGAGAATTTGTAATAAACTACATTAATTCAGTATAAAACTTAATTTTATCGGACAGCCATCAGACTTGCTGGGAGATCAAACCGAATGAAGAAAAAACAGAAGTGAAAACTTCAAGCTCAGAAGCAGCTGCCATCCTAAGTCACTGGAGAAGTTCTGTATCTCCAGATGTTAAACAGAGATTTAATGTTATCACATTTGGAATGGCGTGCCTATTTTCTTTCCTTTTCTACATTTTGTTATGACGTATAGTTCAATTCTGTTTGCTGTCTCTCTTGTAATGCTGTATGTGATATATATATATTGCTTTTTGATTATGACGACAGCAAGATTAAAACTAGATAAATGGATGGACGATAAAGACCGGTACAACAAAAATATCCATAAACACCAAGTGTGGCGTGCGACCAGCTTATGATACAGTATGTGACCGTGAGGTTACACTGGGGTTAGTTTCAGATTAAGGTGATTTAGGATATGCATTAGGGTATTTGACACGGGTTGGGATTTATGTATTGGACTTAATCTATAAATGTTAAGTGCTATACTAATCAATTGGTATTCACTATGCACGTCTCTGACTCCCCTGGTGACTGAGGAGGCTTCCGGCTCCAACAGTTTTAACAGATCATGCTAACAGTCAGTGTTTCTTGCATTTCAGTGCCCCTGTGGCTATTTATACAGCTGTGAAAGTCACTGGAGCAAACTAATATATGCAGAGGAGTCACTGCTTGACAAAAAAAACCCCACTCATGATGATTAAATTAAAACTGATTACATTTGGTAAATAAACCTGGTTTGAAGCCTTGGACAATTCTTCTTTTATTCTACTTTTATATTATTTTTATTTTTTGAGGGACACAAATTGAGACTTGCATCCCAAAAGAAAAAAAAAACCTCCAAACAAAATTCAGTGCTTGAGATCGCCTTGTCAAACCGAGTTTCCGCCTGAGGTAAAATCCGACTACAGACTTTTCTCTAAATACGCAGAGCCCTCGTGTCAGTGATCAAACATCAGACAGATCTGAAGTCAGTTTAAGAAATCTACTATCCTGGACAATCCCTGAACAAACGCACACATTTTTTTAACTTGATCTCTGCACTTTTCCTGGTGTCATGACACAATATGCAGCTTTAATCCACTCTCAAGCTCTGGGATGAATATTGATGTTTCCATTTGAATTTATCTTGTCTCCTGTAGCTGTAAGTCTGCTTATCGAGGTTTACCACTTCCATTTCATTTGGATAATTCATACCGGATGATTGTCACACAGATGTAGGCAGCTGCAACTCCAAACATTTGTTGCTGTACAATATGATTAATAATACATCCACGGACAAGCGTTCCTGGGAAACAGCGAAACATTTCAGAACTACTTTGTGTTGTCGGTGGAAAAGCGCTGCAGATTCCAACAGGCATCTGTTCTCAGGATGTGTGTTACAGCCTGCATCTTTTATAGATATACATCCTGCCCTACAGGAATACTCTCATCGCTATCTGTTTTCTCTGTCATTCTCCATTTCTTCCTCTCTTTTTCACCCTGCATCCATTTTAAATTCCAAATGGCACTAATGTCCTTGGGCTGCTCTTCATCATCTGTTTGTTGCGTTAGTGTGTTCGTGCTGAAAAGGATGGGAAAGTTTAAGAGGGCCCATATCGCTGCTCTTGACACATTTATTAAAATGTTGCACGTCTCAAGGCTAAATTGCTATAAATAGTGAGCTGGGCTCTTGTCAAATATACAGAATTTTGTATGTGTGTACATGTGTGCTGTGAGTGAACATAGAGAGTGACCATCCTGTAATAGACCCATGGTTCTGGGGTTTTTTTTTTCAAACCTAAAGCTGAAAACTCCAATTTCTCTTGGTAACAATTTAACTGAATACTTTCACTCACACCAAGGTTATGTGCTGTTACTATTGAGTCATTCTCCAGTGTCAGATCAGCATGACCCAGACAGTGACCCCTTTCAGCTGGATGGGCAACATAAACCAAGTGAGGTGTCAAACCAGGGTCAACGCAGTAATCTGTTATGTAAAAAGAGCTTACATTAACAACATTAATACCAGGTCACAGAGGTCAGCAGAGGAGCAATTTGAAAAATATGGCAGAACAGTGATATGTGAGTATAATTACTTTCCATATAATAACATGGCCCCTATGCTGATGATTTACTGGTCCAATATTGACCCTTTAAAATATCAAGCAGTCAGATGGTCCAGAGTTTCCCTCTTGAAGTCCATAGAATGTAAATCCTGCAATGATATTTTATTTTGTTGTTGAAATTAGCATGTTTAGTTGTAAATACATTATTTTTTAAAGCCACCAATGTACAGTATCTCAGTGCTTCCTGTATTCTCCATCGGTGCATTGTGTTTGTGTTTTGAAGTGGTGGAGCTTTGGAGCTCAAACGCTACAGTTCCCTTGCTCAGAAGATAAGACAAGCAGAAGTCCTGGATTCAGAACCACACCCAAAAAGTGAACTTTACCGACTCTGTTGGTTCAGTGTGTCATATCTTGTGTTCCTTGTTGTCTGCGGGTGCAGGCTGGTCCAGACAGACTGACAGACCGACAGCGGCTGAGAAGCAGCATCTCACATCACCACCTCCCTCCCCGGGACGGGAGCTCCTCTAAGTCTCATTAGGCTAGACTGGCAGCTCGAGTGAAAGGAGAGAGGGCCACGCGCCCAGCCTCCCATGGCAAAAACCTCCCCATCGCTCACAGGAGCTCTCATTACTTCTCTCCCCTACCCTCCGTCCCCCAGTCCCTCTCCTAAAGGCAGCCAGCTCCATCCATCACATCTATCGATCCTGTCTCCCCCTGGTGTGGTACCTGCCTGTTTTTGAGACTAAGTGGGAAGGATGGCAGAGCTGGCATGATATTTCAGCTTTCCAGTGACAGCCACGTCCCCTAGGGACGTTACAAGGTGAACCAGTGTCTGGGCTTCGTGGAGGAAGTGCTCCCCCATAGATCTAAATGGAGGAGTTCTCCCTGGAGGAATTACCAACAATATGTTTTTCCTGCTTGGACATCGAAGTAATAATCAATTTTCTGTTGCTTCCGCTGCTGGTTACACTGCTTGCTAAAAAAGGGTCTCCCTTTCCTCTTGATACTAAGCATGAGATAGCAGCACAACGCATCTCTTTGCTCCAAACAAACCTTTTTTAAAATAAAAAAAAAACACTGTCATAACTGTTGTTTAAGGCTTGACAGCGATGTTTCACAAAGAAAAATGGATTCTGCAAATCTTCCTAAAGAGATTTGATGGTGTGTCACACAGAGTTCCTCTTGGCTTTGATCTTATTACTCTGATGGTTTTTTGGGCAGAGAAGCAAGCTTAAGCTTTTAAAGCGATTGCCTTTGAGGAACCGGTTTTGGGGCAGTCTGACATGAGCACTTGTTATAATTCTGACTGGGAGTAAATACACAGTGTGTGACATCATTCAGAAATATTCGTCTTTTAATCAGATTGATCTAAAGTGGGTTCAGTATGTTTCTTGAGGATCACTGAAAATTAAATGTGACTTAATTTGAAGTGTTTTGTCTTCATGTAAAACAGACAATTTTGCCTGTTTGATGTAAGAAAAGATTTGCTAACACAACATGCTGACGCTATGCAGGGCTGTAGCCAGGATTTTAGATATCACTGAGGTCATGAGTGCAACCAAAGTCATCTGTGATGAGCTTGGACTGCTTGTGATTTCTCCTGAAGTTTCTCATGCAGGTGGAGATTGTTGATAGTGTAGACAACATTAAGGAATTTGAAAACAGACTCTATAACCATCTCCTTTTCAGTATCACAGTATCCAGCCAAGCCCCCTCCACTACAAAATCTCCGCTCAAAGCCATCAACACTATTATCACAATAAATGGAAAAATGTAACCTGGATGTTATACCAGTTCTATGTCATACAGTAAATGAAAGGATGTAAACATAATTAGTGCTTTAAAGCATCTGATCACATGCAATACATCCATTTAGTGTTGCAGTGGTGAAATCAGCAGGTGAAATCAGATGCTGTGTAAAACATAAATAAAACAGAATGTGATAATTTGTTTAGCAATTTTGGCATAACAATTTAAAACAGTACAAAGACAATATATTTAATGTTTGACCTCATCAACTTCATTTTTGTAAATATCTGCTTATTCTGAATTTGATGGGACAGGAGCAACAAAAGACTGTGAAAGTTGTGGACTGATCCAAAAACACCTGTTTGGATCATTCCACAGGTAAACAGGTTAATTGGTAACAGGTGATAGGATCATGATTGGGTATGAAAGGTTCATCCTGGAAAGACTCAGTCGTTCACAAGCGAGGATGGAGAGAGGTTCAACACTTTGTCAAACATTATCATTGTCACAGAGAAGCTTTTAAATAGTCCTGTCCATCAGTGGTCTTCTACTTAGCACAATATTATCATCATACAACCTCCACCATGAGTCCAGCCCCAGTGGTTCACAGTACTTACAGAGTCTCTCATTATTAAGGCATATTAGATATCAGATGCTTGAATCATCAGAGATTTAAATATCTTTCACTGTGGCTTTCTGTTATTTTTTCCTCGGGGGTCTTACTGCTCAGATAGATCACATGCAGGCTAATTATTCCAAGTTCAGTCTGAATGATTAAATATGCAAATGAGTAATATTTCTGATTGGGTTCCTGCAGGATCAGTACGTCTCTCTCTGCACTTGCACAGACACGTGTTGCACACACACCTTCCCCTTCTGTTCCCTCAGACTCCTGTGTTCCTTCAGGAGGGCTCACAGTTGTTCCGCGTGTCGTCTCTGAAAGGGCCAGCGTGTAAATTAGACATATCAAAATGAGGATGAAAATAGACATGTGCTTGCATCTCTGAGTGCGTTTCCTCCAATCCTGTGATTTCTCATACAGCCATAAGTGATGGAAATAGGTCTGTTCCTGAGGAGACTGCAGCTCCCACCGGCACGGTGTTTATAATTAAGTGTGATTTTCAATGTCGGGATCAGACCACAGGAAAAAGAATAAGGCAGGCTATTTCCTCTTGTGTCTGCACAGTCTGCCCTGTTGTTCATTTGTGCCATACTTCCTTTCCTGATTTGACAGAGAAATATGCAGATTTTGAGTTGAGAAGACTTGCAATTAAATGATTTAAAATGCTTATTAATTCCACAGGAATTTCCTCCCTATTTAATTGCACAGTTGAATTTATTCAACAGTTGAGTAACGTGCGGAGTGAATTTGAATGAGCTCCTAAAACCACCACAACACGGTGGAATAAAAGGCCACTTGCAGACAGTGGTGAGTTCAGTGTCCAGTTTTGCTCTGTGTAAAAACACCTCTCAGGAGAGTTGACTTCACTGACTCGAGGACCAGAACTGACACGCGGTCGCTCACACGTAACAAAAGGTGTCAGTTTCAGAGGAGCATACAGCAAAATCTAAGGATGTGAAAGGCATGAATACAAAAAAAAAACCCTCAATTCGCATTCATTAGTGGTGTCTGTGACGCTGGCAGAAGCGGCGCGAGAGGAAAATCTGCAACACAATCTATGATTCTCCCATGGTTCAGAGAGTTTGTACATGTACCTGTCAGACAACATAACAACTCAGCAGGGAATCGAATAAACAAATCTCAGGCCCCAGACACAAATCCCCTGATATAGACACACTCCTAAAACCCTTCATTCAGTCATATTCATGAAATATTCTTCATAAACCCAGAGAAACATTCGAACAAGGAGCGTTACAACATCGCCTGCATTTGCATGTCATTTTCAGATGCTTAATGAATTTTTCTTTTTGCACCTGCCTTTCTTTCATTGTTTATTTTCCTCATTACTTTGAATCAGACAGTCTCCCGTGTGTACAAACAAAGTGACACATGAAAATTCTTAAAATGAATCAATTTGGAAACGAGCCAACTCACCTCACCTCGCTGGGAAATTTTCTATCACTGCATTTATTGATTGAGTTATTTATTCATTATTGAAAAGTTTCATGCTGCATAATTCACCGTTTACTAAAACCTCTCCACCGGTTGTCCAATCATAGCTTTGCATTCATAACTTGGTACGGCAGGTCAACATGTTGAAGTGGTCTGCATGGGGCTGCAGAAAGGTTTTGTTATACCTTGTCTACTGTTTTTCTACTCTAATCTCTAATCATCCAGGGGCATTTTATACTACATTGTGCTATGGGGATAAAGGTTATGTTAAAAAAAAACAGGCCATGGCAAGCACTTTTGTCTACCTCTGTCTGACATCCAAGGACCCATTGTTTTGAAAATAGCTATGAATTTCAAGTGCCACTGGAAGAACCAGATCTGACTGGATGATCAGAATAACATAACATCGTACAATATCGCAGCAACCCAAACTGCAGAGACAAAGGACTTACACTGCATGGAGCTTCACTTTACATCAGGAAACATCCCACCCTGCTATATCTGCCTGCTGTAAACCATCTGGGTTTTTCTCCGTGGCCATTTTATGAGCAGAGCTGCCACGCAGGGCACAGTGTGGTGCAAGCACAGATTCAATTATGAGGTGGAGGTGTTTGGCAGGAAGGCGTGCGTGCCAGCTTCTGTCTGTATGCTGCCTAAAGCTGATAGATGTGGAGACTTCTGGCAAGGCGAGCTGTTTGTCTGGAACGTCAGAAAGGCCCATTGTGCTGCTGCGGGAAAAACCCCGAGCTCTCAGCTGTGTTTACAGGCCGGAGCGCCGGGTCTGCAGACACGCCTCTGAGGATCCCTCAACAGCCTCCCGCTCTGAAAACACACGGCCGAATCAGATAGAGACAAAAGCAGCACCGCACTGTTTTCCCCGCCATGTCCTCTGTGAGGCTGCCTCCCAATTAGCCACACCGCTGCTGCTGAGGCAAGATAACAATAGAGGCCCGTGTATCCCCTAAAGACCTCACTAGAGGACCTTTATTACCGTATTGATATCTCCTACATGTCACCACTGCCCTCGCTTGCCTGGCTGCATGCCCGCATATCTTATATGAGGGGAAACCACCAGAGGGGCTGTAACTCAATACAAGAAGAAAACAGCAGGACACAACATTAGGCTGAATGGTACATGCTGTAATTAGTGGGGTGCTGTAAGGAATAAATATAAAATATGATACAGCAAGTTCAAGCTGCACAGAAAATTAAAAAACAAAACTGATTAATAGGTGACAAGTACAAAAATGTTTCTGGCAAAACGTCAAGTGACACCCAGTGGAATGATCAAGAATAGTCTGAGCTGACACAAAATCGAATAAAAATAACACATAATCAGTGGAAGATAAAATAATTTTAGAAAAAACAAACAGCAGTTGCAAATACTTATCTTAACTTAATCTTATCTTGTCAATATTCCTCACATGCATAAGACGACAAGAATTGTGACACATGTATTTTAAAATACACAGCATCGCTACAAGCATCTACAAAAAACCCATCTAAATATTGCATTTTCCACACAAAGAAAACAATAAAGTGTTCAAGTTAGCTCACATTCTGTAGCACCACAAAAGTTATTTCATGGACAAAATTATTCATATAATTGACGTCCAATCGTACTGAAAAACACACAAAAGTGGCTGGACGATCTAAAAATGAAGCATACATTTGAGTTTATGTGCAAGACTGATACCAGTAAGAGATGTCGAGATTGTCCACTTGGTCCTCGGCCAAAATTCAAACTCATGGTCGTGGTGAGCGATTAGGGATTTTTTTCGGCTTGAGTTTGGTTTCATGTTGGCTAGTTTACAGTTTTTCTCACTGAATTTTAAAGTGAAACCATGTAACGTTTGAAAGAAGAAAACACATTATAACACCCTTGATCAATTTGATACACTCAAGCATTTTGGTGATACAGCTTTACTGTAACTTATGGTGGCTAATATTAGGACACACTGCATAGATATTGCTGTGTCACTGAATGTAGGACTCTTCTCTTCTTGTATTTATCATTTACCATAATTCATTAACTTTCACATGTGGCCACAAGTTGCTGTTGTTCAGCAATATTACACAGTCTCGGTTTAAGGCTAATCATTGCTATTTTTCTGACACTCTACTGGTTTGCAAGTGGCAACAAATCAACACAACAGAAAATCCTCAATTAACCAAACAATCTCCTAAAATTGGAAATGTTTTTACAGTAAAAACTTAGAAAACTATTTGCTGAAAATTGCTCTGCACTAATAAGACATGACTTGTATCCAAAAACATCTTAATTGAAAAAGTAATCGCTATATGTGCTCATTGGCCCAAGGCACTGTTTCCTGGGTAAATTTAGGCTGGCAAGAAGTGAAGAACTTCTAAAATTTGCATTAAAGTGTCTTATATTTTGCATTTATATCGAAATCCTTCAGATGTTTTTTTTTTCCATTTGTAGATGGATAAAATGTTACACAGACTTTCTAAGGCTTTGCACTGGAAACTTTCAGCAGCACCACAGAGGCTGGCTGTAAAGTCCATTGAGTGAGGCTTTACAGTAAATGGATACGAGGTCACTCCTACTGCAAAGCTGAGGTCAGGCTCTCAGAGAGCCGGTCTGCGTGTGAGTGGTCGTAAAACACTACAAGCATCTATTTCAAATGCCCCAGCTGTCACTGAAGTACTGATCCTCTTCTTCCTCCTCATCCTCTTCTTCTTCCTCAGTCCCATTTTTCATGAGGTCATCATCTTGTAACTCGCTCGCTTCCTCTTCCTCCTCTTCTTCCTCTTTGAGCTGTGCGAGCATGGCCTGCAAAGTGGCTTTTACTTCCTGGACCTCCTTTTCCAGCGACTGTGCGGTGCGAGTTAAGGAAGGAATTAGGTGCTGCAGACGCAAACCGAGAGCCAGACATTAACATGTAAATAAAAAGCATGCCAGCAGACAAATATCAGGGAAAATGTGACACTTGTGGCCCTCAGTGGTTAATGGTAACAGCAGCGGACAGCCATAACCTGATGAAGTCATCAATCTCCAATTTGGCCACCAAATGGATTACTGGGACAGATCATCAAGTCATACCCAATTTAACCCCATCCAATTCACTATTCATGAGCTCATCTCATCTGTGGAGCTGGGTGGCAGTGCGGGGACCCAAGCAAACAGACTGGCCAGCTAAATTATTCATAAACCATCAATGAAACGGGATAGAGGCTGTCATCAGTGGGGGGATTGTTTAACCTGCTTAGAAACTCAAATTAATCGTGTGAGTGTCCAGCTTAAGTGGCAAATCAAAGGGATGGCTTTGATGGCAGATGGGGCCTGATGGCTCGTTTTACTGTCTGAATGGACACAGATTGTCCTCATTCATAATTAACCAGCCGTTAAAGAGCTTTTCATGAATACTGCAGAAGGTTCGACGGGACTTTTAAGGCAACGCGGTCCAAATGGGACGATGGAGTTCAGGATTATGCTGAAGGCCTTTAAGACAAACCACAGACATTGACATCGTGTCGCCTATCCATCCCTTCTTTTTTTTTTTTTTTTCAATTCCAGTCTCTGTGGTCGTCCATCCACCTCCTTGTATTGAGAGTGAGGACTCAATTAAGACCCTTAGAGACTGGAGGTTTGATCTTCCTGTCACTATGGCAACAGCAGCGCCATCCCGAGTTCAGCTTCTGTTCAATTTTTTTGCAAACCCAACAACAATATTGTCCTGCATCTTCAGTGTCCTCAAGTGTCCACGGCGCTTTCTGCGAGAGTGCCTGGACTTCCAAAAGGCTGAGATGACTGACATGTAAGGACACAAAAACAGAGAGGTGGAGAGAAGCGGGCCAATCTGTGTCTATCTCTCACTGCCAAGCTGCATCGATATCATGCAAACAGCGGAGGAGCCTGTACTGACCCCTGACAGCGCAGCGGGGGACGGGAATCTCTAATAAGATGTGAAAACAGTCCAGCCCCTGCTTCAACTGAGAGCGAAGGACGTACTGTATAACACTCAGCTTGCAGAGATCATAAAACTAAATAAACATATTCATCAGATTAGGAAAGTATTTCTGGCAGCTCGTCTTCAAAGGAGAGAAATGAGGCGTGACACTAAACAAATAATTAAATAAGCAGCAGGTTAGGTGGCAAATTTTCTTCATCCCCGTGCTGAAATATTGCCTCTTCTATCTGTCTTAATAAGCCCACAGTGTAGAGGGGAAAAGTGGAGCGAGAAAAACACACTAATCTATTTCCAATCAGCTTTCTAATTAGCACGGAAAATGATGTATTGTGACCTGTAATCAGCTTCAACAGTTTCATTTGAGTCATTATCGTGGATATTGTAATTTCCTCTGAGCCAGATACCGACGAGTAAAAGTGGGCGGATGGAGGAGGGGCAGAGGGGGTGAGGAGGGTCAGCGGCAGGATGGACATTAAGATATGACGGGTGCGCAGTCATTACAGTGACATTCCTCTATCCGCCGCGGCGCTGCCCCCGTCGGCCGACTTTAATCTCAGCCCGTGGTGACTGGCAGCCCACATCAAGGACCTTCTAATAACCTCGCCTGGACTTTCACCATTTCATTTTCCGGTTGGCACGTCCAGCCTGTCAAGAAAAGTCCTCTGATCCCAGTTTATCTTCAATTCCCTCCCTGAATGTACCCATAATGTCAGATAAAACAGGTTGATTTTTTTTTTCATGGAAAGGTAAAATGTACTTGTGAGAGTTGGAAGGCCTTGAGGAAACTAGGTCCTTAAGATGGATGGACAGATGCGGACACACACACACAGATAGCATACAGTTTATATGATAAATGTACATTTAGAGAGTTGTGAAAGGATATGGGTGAGGGCCTGATCTCGGTTCAGTATGGCCGCCTGCAATTCATCTTCCAAGGTCATTAGCCTGTCACTGATCAGCTCGCAGCGCTCTGTCAGGTCTGCGGCCTCAGCCTCGCTGCAGCCGTCCTGGCGGGAAAAGGAAACAAGGGTTGAAACGATGGGTGAGGAAGGGAAGGGGGGGGGATCAACAAGTGAAGCTGCAATGATTTAAATATATGGGTCTGATATTGAAACTGAATAAGCCAATCTAACTATACAGTAACAACAAGCAGACTAGTTTCATTTCATTTTTTTGCACAAGATGACCTGCAGGTATTTAAAAGTTCACTCTAGTACATATTGCAATTCAGCAACATGCGACCATTGGTTGTCTCCATCCGACAGTGTGCCTACATTTTAATTGAGTGACGGCTCGCTTCCAATGTAACTTTAATTAGAAAGACGAGTGGTGTTGGTAATTACTGCTGCAAATCACGCTGAAGGTGGAACCTTTGTGAAAACAGCATGGCTATACCTTAGTATAGTACTTAAAGGAGCACACCAGTAATTCAGTATTGCACTTCCATAAAGTTGGGAGACTCACAAGGGACAGATTAAAAATGGATCCTACATTTCCCATTATGCAATTGTATAGAGTTAGTTTTAAGTCATTATCAGTATTAACTTAACAGTGTCTTAGTCATATTTTTCACTCTCTAAAACAAGTGTAATGATATGACAGACACTATAACCTGTGATTCAATATGAGCTTCATGAGTCCACATAACTACACAGATCACAGAGATCAGCAGCAGGAAAATACTGTGTTACCACCCTTGTCTCGTAATACCTCATAAGACAATAATCACAACCACAACACACTCGTAATGATAATACACTTCATGTTGAACGATGCTACAGAGTTAACACCTGTAGCATTACTTACTGTCATTAACTGTGTTTAGTCTTATATTAAATCTATGATCAAACAAATAAGCTACATATACATATTGAATATACGATTGGTTAAGGAGGCCTACTTTCAATCATTGCTGTTATACAAGCATTATAAAACACTTCAGTGTTGCGTTCGCTCTCCCTTAGTTTTAATAATGGTTGTGCTCTTATAACCATGAGTCAGAGCTCAACATGGCGCTTTTCAGCGTTTTTCAAGACTCATTTAATCTCTTTCACACTAAATCGTTGACAGTATTTCAACCAGATACAAGTCTGAAGCGGGGGAAAAGCAGGCCAGACAAAAAAAATATGAGGCTGCCAAAATCTTTGTTTGGTAACGCGCCAAGGTCATAATGTACACAACACACACCAGAGGGGCTGTGTGTGTAACACTGAGCGGTGCATCGGCAGATCACCTGAAGGTGGAGTGAGGTTGGGTGTGTGTCGGAGGGCGGTGGGGATGTCAGGTTGGTGCAGGAGCAGAGTGCACTGGGGCAGAGCATTCAGAGAGCAGAGCTGGCCGTAATTAGCACAGGCCCCTTTGCAGACATCGTGTCCTAGTTTCTTCACACTTATCAAGCATAGAGAACACAAACACACTCGCGAGGGTACACAAATGCACTTCGAGCAAACAGACACACACGCGTGCACGCAGACCCGGCGCTCTCGTCAAACAACACGTAGAAATCTGACTCATAGCTGCAGGTAGGAAATATCAACTCCCCGCAGCTCAGAGGTGTCAGAACAATCACTTGAAAGTCATGTCTCTGGTGTCTGTCCTGGAATAGCACTCCGGATGATGTAATACCCCAAAAGAAGTGTACAACAACAAGAGGCCTGAGGCGCCACAATGTGTACAAGTCATCCCTGACGCAATTAAGGAATTAAGTAAGACTTAAAGGCAGAACAGCCCACGGGACAAAAGATTTAAAGACAACATGTTTTTGTGTGTGGGTCACTTAAATGAACAACCACTAACACTGGGTCTGTCCTCAGGCGTCACCTTATGTGGTGCCGAGATCCCTGTACCGAGACAGTCAACTTATAGATTCAGCGAGCCGTTTGTTTGTCAAGCTTAGGGGCCTCTTTAGCAGATAAGAGCCCTGTGTTTGTGTAGCTGATTGATTCTATACTTCACAGCCTCCAGTCATCATCTGTAAAGTCGATACAACCACGGGATAGAAAACAAAAGCTCACTGTGCAGAATGACAGTGTTGAAAACATCCCTGACAGTTTGTTAGCAACTATGTACACAAACCTTTTAAGGAAACCGGTACGACTATTCAAAAGCTGTTATTTGGCCCCTGGTGGCGATCAAAACAATACAAATTACATATAGCTACTCTGCTTACTTCTGCCTTTGATAAACAAGAAAACATGGCAAATGAGTTTTCAACAACGCGTTGATCTGCATAACAGAATCTCAGGCATACGTGTGTTGATGTGTCGATTCCTGATGCACATTAGAGCTAATGCTATCAGAGCAAAAGTAAACAAAGCGGATCGCAGAAGCATGAACTTGAGCAAATTATTTAGACATTCAATTCAGACTCATGTATGCGCTGGTATGGTTATTTAAGCAATAATGAGTGAGAGGCAGCAGGTAATTGCGCATGTTCCCATGGGCGCTGTTAGGCCCAACACTGTGCGCCGAGCGGGCAATATAAAGCAGCATATTACACTGGTATTACACTCAAGGTCATGATTGCTTTTACAAACAATAAAGAAGATACATTTGTTTTAAACGCAAAAGGAAATGAACCATCTCATGATCCACTAGTCTCTTTGTTATCGCTGATGCCTTGTTTTGTTACTGGATCCACACTCAGAAAGACTATAGTTTCTGAGATCGCCTACAAACATGTGCAGTGACAGTATGAGGTGTCCCACTTCTTTAATGCATGCTAATTCACAGCAGGCTTTGCATATGCAATGATTTCACATGGGAAAAGTGGCAAAATTAAGTAAAGTCACAAAAGTAAGTATGTAGAGTAAAAGACATCTATAATTTCTTTTTTGTTTTCAGGATCCTCCTGAGGTCTGAACACCACCTGCAATAGTTTTTCCAGCTGTGGTACTACATACTATTTGTACACACTTTATTAGTCTTTATAGTACGTGGTTTCAATAGTTAGTATACAATAAATGAACATACTTAACTGTTTTATACTAACAGGAAATCATATAAAAAATGTGCACCTGTAGATATCGACCAAACTGCAACTCTGGGATGTCACTGATATTTAAACTTCACAAAGACAGAGCTTTTTTTTTCAATTTAATACTTTTATTTAATACTTTTTTTGTTTTCCAAGATCTTCCTGGAACTGTCTCACAACCATTCAGACTTTACTCGTTGTTTTGCATTTCACTGTGGGACAATAGTGTCTAACAGCAGTACACTCAGAAATCAACATTTTTTAGTCTGCATAATGGCACTTTTGAGTATACTTAATTCTGTCACCATTCAAGTGCGAAGTGCAATTGGGATACAGCTTCAGTTTTTGAGTGTGCTGTTGGTGCCCACAATGCACAATTCTCCACAATTGTCCACGATTTTTTTTTCTCTCTGTGATGTTTGATTGCAGTGACATTCTGAGGTTGCAGTGTGATTGACATGTGACAGCACATGTATTGCACCTAATTACCTGTCACTGCAAAAACTATGCAATATGTATGAAGACAGCCTACAGTTAGTATGATGTATGGATTTGGGACACAGCCCGCAAAACTAATTGTGAATGGTGGTGAAACCTCTGGGAATTCCTTGGAAAATAAAAAGGAAATCATTTGTAAAAAGCACTGGTATTTAAAAAATGAAGCATTAAATCTTTGAAAAATCTTGCTTGTTTTTTCTTGGTTAATTGGGGACAGTATTTCTGAGTCAGTCTTTAATTGATATCCATACACATTGCATGATTGATGCCTGTGCACACTGCATAATTTTCTCCTACAAATGGAAAAATACATAAATTACTTGCATATTGACAGAAGTGTCACAGTATACCGTGACAATAAGTATATAGCAGCTACTATGTACATTAGTATGCGGTAAGAAATTGTGACACAGCAATCATCTCTTGTCAACACAATTCTAACAGAGCTGCTGTAAACACAAACTACCTGATTAACAAGTCTAATCAAAAGCCATCAACATCTCAATTTAATAATGTCTCTATTCATGTTTGGTGCTGCAGGTCAATACGAAGAGGGGGACGTAAGGACCTTGAGAGGATAAAAGAACAATTAGTAGAGATTAGAAGAAAAAAAGAATAGTGCTAAAACACACACACGCACTTGCACACATGCGCACACGCGCCAATCAATCTCCATTGTGGCAGCAGGGCAGCAGCTTGGCAGCAGCTAAGTGGAAATCATTTACTTAAAGTCATTATGGAAAGGAGAAAGAGGTCAGACGCTCTGCGAGGTGGAGAATCCAGCTCCTCCACAGTGCTATCACAACACCATCGAGACAAAGACACCACGAGCATTTAATAGCCATCATATTATTTGACTGAGCCATACATCACGCTTTATTGTGACTGAAGCATTTTATGTCAGCTAGTATTCAATAATTCAATGTGATTCAAAGTTGCATAGTTCAGATGTAAAAGTCACTGACCTATACATATTGTGCATGAGCATAAATTGACCTTCCTAACTATTTCTTGTTGTTAAACCCGTCAAGCTTTCCATTCTCCCACAGCATGTAAAGATGCAGATTTGCCATCAAAAATCTTGGTCAATTTTTGAAACAATGGGTCTTTGATTTCAGATAGAGTTGACGAAAGCAGGCTTCTCATTATAGCCGGTGTCCAGCTGAAAAAACAACTGTTGCATGCACATTTTATCAGCTAACAACACAGACAATAACAAAAGAGTTGTGTTGTCTTGCAGTAGCTAGTTAGTCTTCGTATTATGAGTATGATAAGGAAAACTTTATGGAGGCATCCAAAGTTTGACAACTTGTTGTGACGGACATGGCTCTAATATCTGAGTTTAGGCAAGTTTTATGTGCTACATTACAATCTATTAGAGCATTATGTACACATGCAGAGGAATTCCAACTATGAAACCAGGACATGCACACATTATCATCAGATTCACATCAGTTTAATCTGGCTTTAAATCATGCACGTGAACTCACTTAACAAGTACAGGTGCCCTTTTACCATTTGGCCATGGGTGTGAACGAGTATAAATGTATGAATTTAAAGCAGGAAAATTCTGAAAGGAGAATACAAGCTCAGCAAAAGCCCTGTATAAATAAAGCTCTGGTAAAAGGCATCGTCAGACAGTTGGCGACACCAACCGAGGCTTCTCATGTAGATCAGTATTGATCAGACAGTCAGAAAGGCGAGAGAGGTCATGTTTAAGTTAAGGTCAACTAATTGATTCTTCTGTGTCCCAGTGAGGCCGACGTCCATGTAACTGACACTTTCATTACACTGATAACATTCAAGCGTGCAGTGACAGCGTTAGCATTACCAACCTCCGCGTGATTGTCCTCCATGCAGAACAAAAACTCCTCCAATTTCTGCAACAAAAGAGAAAGATTTGTTGAGGCCACACAGTCATAAACCTGCTCATGAATTATTGAAAATGCAATTACGTTGGCTGTGTACTGTATGTGTGCAGCATCATCATAATGAGAAGAGGTTGTAATTATTCATCACCAAAACTGACAAGGAGAAAATAGATTAACTGGCTCATCTGTACTGCAGGTTTCCTTTGTTAGTATTCAAAGTGTGTAATTGTACATTCCTCACTAAGGAAGGAGGTAATTACTGTATCTATTGGATGCTAACATATTGTTTGTGGCTTTAGGGTAAGTACATAAGAAGGCAGAGTAACAACAAGTAATAATCAGCAAAGTTGTAATTATTACTTTTTAATTAAAAATTGTGTAACAGCCTTCATGGCTTTGCTCCCCAGCACACACAGCTTTTGACACCTATAACTCTTCACAGAGTATCTGAGATCAGATTGTTTAAACGCTGCAATTTTCAATCAGTTGCACAAACTGGATTGACTTTGCTCTCTCCAATTACATCCACCTCACAGCAACATACAATCTGTCACATGCAGTTTTCAAGGTACAGATTGCAAAGGTTTTCTGGCATCCAGCCGATAAAATACTCTTCTTCTGTTGTGTGTTGCCTTGAGATGAAAACACTCATATCTACCAAATCCAAACTGAAGGGCATTTTTGATATGTGGGTCCTTGAATATTGAGGAAAGTTCAGTAGAAACTTATTTCACATGCAGGAAGATGTAACAGTAAAAGATGTTCATATTTTTCTATCTTTATTTCTATATTTTTCTTGCTTCAGCCAAGAAAAGCCAGAGCTGCAGGACAAAAATGTGCTCTTCATCTCTTCGCTTTGATCAAAGATTACAAGTTGCTTGTTGTTATGAAAAATGTTAGCTGGTTACTTGGGGGCATCAGTGTCATTCATGTTAAATGTTGCAAAGAGGATTTACAGTACAAATGCGTTTTCGCTTCTGTCCACGGACGTCATAGATTCTTTTTGTGCAAACAAATTCAAAGAAAAATAGTGACTCATTTCCAAAAAAAACCTCTATATTGAGAAGGTCTGCACTTCAAGGGTGCGTGCTATTTTCACAGCCTAGGGTGAATTCAGAGAACATTGTGCTACCCTGAGCTCCAGTGTTTCCGGCTTAGTTAGAGGACAGAGAAAATAGAGTGCACAGGACGGGGACAAAAGAGAGAAATGGTTGGCTCTCTCACCTTTTCGTTCCCGGAGAAATGTTAGAAGGGGCCAGGCTTTAGGAGGAGAAAGGAGAAACAAAGGGAAAGCAGAATATAGATTCATGCAGTTTGTAAAATGCGGTCAGGCGGGGCAGGGAAAGAAGACGTCAATGCAAAGTGTATATTTATGGTTGCACAGAGCAAGACTGTGAGAGAAGGTGAAGAGGGTACAACAGTATTAGCTGTTACACATGACAATGAAAAGCAACAGCTTTCAGTTTTAATCCATGCAAGTGGAAACTCTGCCAACAGCACCAGTAAAGATCATTGACAAATACTTGCTTATGGCTACATTCCAGTAAATCCATACTGTATAAACCTAAATGCAAATAAGTAACTTCCAAAAATGTAAAGTATCGACCACAATTGAAAAAAAAAACATGATAAATCACACGATGTGAGCCAAACTAACAAAATATAGTCTCACAAAAACATGTCTGGCAAGTGTTCCATTTTTTTTTATCAATGCTGGCTCTGTTGGCTTTGTTCCTATCTCAGACGAGTCTGTCAGACTACGTGGGAGGAGGAAAGTGTGAGGAGAGGAGAGAATCAGTCGGACTCTGCCCTGAGGCAGTGGACCTCGACTCACTGTGGGATAGACCAGCACAGAGCGCTCACACAAACGCACACACAAAGCACACACACACACACACACACCGCATACCACAGACAGGCATTCCCACTAAACACATGTAATTGTGCAGAAACAGACTCTTAAATCTGTAGAATGAAACTCTTGATGGGAGCCAAAATATTTCCAAATGGTTGCCTCCCTCACGCCCACATTTTCCTCCTTTAGAAATACCTTCGAGCAAATGCACTAATAGACTTCTGCTCATCTAAATGTAGTCTTTCCTATTGTGACAACAGCTGAATGTAGCCACTGAAAATGTCCTCTCCAGTCAAGTGGTAAGATTGACTGAGCAGAAACACTTTATTTGAGGTCGCATTTCACACCACAGTAATAAAAAAAAAAAAGAAAAACGCTAGTGAATCTGAAAAAAGTGGCAAAGATGGGTGTGAAATATGTAAGACCTCAGTGATGGAAAGGGCATCTTTTATATTCAAGATACTCTCCGAGTGCATAGGCAGCTAGATGAATAATACATTATGTGTTGTTAACAAGATACTGTTGTGCTACCTTCGTGAACTCTGAGTTCTGTAAGTTGGCCTCGGGACACCAACGCCCTCCTAACGCAGTCAGCATAGCGCAGTCTTCTTCTTCTTTGGTGCACGGCTGGGTTGGAAGATAAACTGCAGCAGTGGGGAGGTCATCCGTGTCGGCCCCGCCGCAGCTGGGAGTCCGCAACTGGAGGCCCCGCAGGAACAGGTGACATGCCTCCAGGTCGGCTTCCCAGATCCGCTCCAAGCCTGGACAGCCACAGCTACAGAGAGGAGACCAGCGTGTTACACCATGACATACCATACCATGCAATACATTAGTAGAAACTATTTAACAAATGTATAAACTATCTAGCGCAATGTCATATGATAAGTTACAATGTGGCACAATACAGTACATCAATAATGTGATACTCTAATTATACTATATAGCAACAGATATATTAATATATATTTATTTATATAGTTACATTTTCTTACTTAAATAGCATCTATTATAAAACATTTAGACACAGGAAAGTGAACAGAAAAAAATACAAAGGGCCATATACAGTAAATACTATACAGATGTTTGATATGTCATGCATTAAAGGGATAGTTCGACATTTTGGGAGGCGCACTTATTTGCTTTCTCATGAAGAGTTAGATGATGCCGTTACCACTCCTGTCTGTTAATTATTGACCTGGAGCCAGGACACATTTAGCTTAGTATAAAAGACGGAAGCAGACCGACCAGCTCTCAACCTCCTGTACAACCACCAGTTAGACAACATATATAACGTGTTAATTTGTCACCTTTAGAGGTGTTGATAGATGTATTTTTGAACTTTTAGGGGGAACTTCTAGAGGGAAGGCGGCAGCTGTTTCCTCCTGCCCTCAGTTTTTGCTAAGCTAGACTAATGACCTGGCTGCAGGTCAGCATTAAACAAACAGACATGAGAGCCATATTGACCTTCTATTACAAGCACTTCTAAGCACTGTTATGTTTATCAGTAATCCTTCATATATGTGCTAAAATAATGCTTAAGCATATTGGGCAAATGTACATTGAATTCACGTTTAAACATTCAGTATTGTATGTTGTGAAAGACGTGGACATCATGCAATAGCACATACAAAATCATGCAAAGAATACACTGAGGTACAGTTTGCACTTCAGCACTGTGAATTACTGCGAGCACGATAACTTAGCACAGCAGTTGCACAGACACAGTAAAGGACATCTTTAATAATATCTCTATAATGAAGTGCTGACAAAAGCGTGACAGGGGAGAAATGAATCATTCAAAGATTGTAATTCCATTGACAAAATGTAATGAGAGTGAATGTCCTGGTAGGCTGCCCTTTCCTTCAAAGAGCTGCAGCAGAGAGGGGAAGCAGAGCCTGAACGTGTTCATCTTTGCCGGGGTCACTGAGCAGGAGTTCAGGGGGAGGACAAGAGGATTGCTTTTTTTGTTGATCTACTCATTGAGTTACAATCAGTCATCCTTCGCCCTCCCTCGCCCCGACCTTGGTGACACCCCAGGTGCAAGCGTCCAGCGTAAAGACGGAAGAGAACAATTAAAGCAGTTACATCTAATTGACTATTTTGTTCAGAAAATGAGCAGCGCGGTCACTGACCTGTTGAAGCCTCTACTCATTGTTCCATTATTTAGGTTAAGCTGGTCACTGTGTGAAAGGAAACGTTTGCTCTCCACAGTAACACCAGACGCTTCATGTCATCGGGTCTTTTTGGCTTTTCAAAAAGAGCTTTTCCATTTCCTTTCACTCCTCCGCTGACTCACATTTGAGACCTCTGACCTTTAAAATATTCATATTTATTCCTCTTCTTCCTTCGCTGACCTTTAGATAACAAGTCATTCCCATATAATTGTGGTCCCAGGTGACATTTTAGGAACCAAATCCATCGATCGTGTGAGAAATTCTACCTTTAATATGGATTAAGAGACGCCCCCAAAAATGCAAAACCTCCACTAAAGACCATAATACTTCACAGTAAGAAACAAAATCTGCCTCTACTTTACTCCTCAATAACAACCTTGTTTTTCCGGAAATCCATCTTGCCTAGAAAACAAACTAAAGCTGACAGGATGTGGGGACAAACATGTGGGTTTTATACATGTGGCATGAGATGCATCAGACATCTTAAAGGAATAAATGTCCTCAATCTCTCTGTATGTGCTGATTTCCAACCCAGGAGGAGATTCTCTGTCACAAACACTAATTCTCACATTGACTGACTCAGAATGATAAAAAACACAACAATTTCATACTCTAAGCACAAATATACTTACATATAAGCCTCTATAATATATTCAGTATTTTCACCTAGGCGCTGCCTTCCTGCTGCGCAGTTAGATTTGAGAAATTGCTCATTCTCCGTCATACATAAACAAACTCAAAAGCAAAATGCGCCCAGACAATACTGTTTAATCTCTCCCTCTGTTCCTTCCTCTCTCTCAGTGATGAGGCCCCCTGAAAATTGAATGCCACTTGTTTTCCAGCCCATCTCCTGCCTGAAAAGGCTGCCAACCTCTGTACCCTGCCAGCGCACGCCTCTCAGCCGTTCTCTAACCTTCGTTTGGCACGCAGACAATAGAAAAATTGCTCGTCCCAGCCCCCCTGCCCTCGCCAATTCACTACTCAACGCCCGCTGCCTCTGAATTCTGCTATGGTGGGGACGCACCCAAGTGAGCCATGCCATTGTTATTTGTCTCCTCTGAAGTGGAGAGACACACACACACACACAGATATGGGTGGGCACACATGTGTTAACTTACACACACACACCCATAAATCATTCTCTGTGGGGATTCAGCGTTGTACAATTATAAATTCCTCTAAAAAATGTCAAAGCCGGCTTCATCTATCACAAAAGCGTCAATGACAACCACAATTCATTACAAACAACTGTGTGTACTGAAAATCCAGACAACACGTCAGCACCTAAACATCCCTGTGATGGGGCCCGTCGGTATGAACTCCTCGTCCGGGGGGTTAATTGGTGGCAGCCGCTCGGCCTGCCATCTGACAGTGGCAGGGTGTGGGTGTGCTGCTCCGCTGATGGCCCGGTAATAAGAAGGAGAGACAGGCGAGCACAGTCCTTCTACAGTCTCACAGTCTCCCAGTGGGACCGCTGACTGACAGGACTGCTCTTTCTCCTCAAGGCATTATGTACGCACACAGACAGCCACGGAGGCAGGATTATAAATATAACTGTGTTGAGCGAAGGAGCAGAGATCCGGTCCTGCTGGTACCAGAAGGTTCTGTTAGACCTCTCGGGGGTTCACACACTGTCTGGCCAATATTCTGAACTCTACCCAGCATCAGGCCATATGTTCAGCCAAGAACAGACAGACTGTGAAAAAGAGGCCCTATCCTCAGTCACAGCTGGGGGTTTTGGCTATCTAAAGATCAGGCTTTGAGTGGTTTTTTCGGCAAAATAAGCATCAAATCCCCAAAAATGACTGTTCTGAACAATAAAAAAGAAAATAATGCGACTTCCACTGGCTGTCTCGTGTCGGGGCCTGTGATGTTTAGGATCCCCCCAAAAGCCATAAGCAAAATGAGAATTCACACATTAGAAGGGAAAAAGGAGATGGTAATGTTTCACCTTAATCACACAGCAACGTCTCGGATAACACCAGCCGAGGAGAGGTGCTAATAATATGGTGAAATTCAGGGCGGCAACTGTTGGATGAGGTGTGATGGATGGAGGATGAACTGAACTGTTTACAAGGTGGGAGGCAGACAGCTGAGCAACCAAGGTCCCTTTGTTCCAAACACTTTACATTTCTCTCATGTACAGTCAAGATTTTGTACATTAAAAGTGATAATAGAGTTTTTTGCACTCCCTGCTTAGACGCTCTCGATATGTCTTCCATTTTAACTAACGCGTCTTGTCTGAGCATTTTAATGACTTCTACACCAGTTGCATTGTGTCCATTAAATGTGATAAACGACATCCAAATCTAAACAGAAGAATGCATAAATGTAGGAAAAATATACGAGAGGCATTTCCTAATGAAACATCTGCATAATGTATGAAACAACTGCTGCTAATCTGAGTAAAATGTTTTTTGTTCTGGTGACACACTTACAGCATCTGCGCTGCTCTAACATCCTGTTCTAGTCTTTAGCAAGGAAGAGATAATTGGTTTTTTCAACACCATCCGTCTCCACGGAGACCAGACATCTCACCAGTACTAATCTGCCCCCCCCCCCCCGCCCCCACCACCACCTCCTCTCCTCACCTCCCATCACCAACCGCACTCCATCAACAGTAATGTACATTAGAGCTGACTGATAAAATTTACAGGGGATGATGGATGCATGTGTGTATTTGTGTGTATGTGTGTGTGTGTGGGGACAACTGCCCATTCAGTCAAGCCAAATATGTGTCACTGTGCCAAACTGGAGCTGATGGAAGCTACTGGTCGTCGCCTAAAGCCAAAGCTGTGCTTGTGATTTGGTCTGGACCGCCTCTGGTCATGGAAGCTGATCCAAGGCTGGAGAGACAATCAATTAATATAGACTGTGATGAGCAGGACAATGAGTTTGCAGAACAGATACCCAATAAGGTGTCATTTAATGTGATTTTTCATTCAGTTGTAATTTGGTTAGATACTGTACATGTAATTTAGTGAATATAATCAGTTATCCAGACATTAACACATCTATTGGTGAAACTAAAAGATGCGATCAGCAAATATTGGAGCTCCATGAAAAGGGCAGATATAAAGCACCCAGTAGCCAGACTGTTTTGGAGGCACAAACATTAATCTACATAGTTATTTCTATCTATATGATCTTGGCTCATAGCACAACTAAAACTAACATTTTGATCAATCAGGAGAATGAATTTAATAGAAGGGAGTTGTGTGGTTTATGCACCAAATGATCAGCTTTTAATATTCACTTAGATCTGTATTTGCATGGTATTTTGTGACTGTGATGATTTTTGCTGTTTATGTAACTTCTGGATGTGCACATTTATTTTGAAATTTCTGTGCTGGAGGTGTAGAATCCTTTAAAGGCTTGACTCTTGGTGTCTACTTATATAGGCTGTGCTTGACCATTTTGTAAAATACCCAAACAAATGCCTCTTCCAATAAGTCTGCTAGTGCTGCCAAGTTGTTTTTTCACATTTTTCACATTAGATACATGGCACAGACAGGTGCTCGCTCTCTCTGAAACTCTCTGAAATAAACAAAGCACAATGTGGCCATCTGCCCTATTGACAGAAAAGGTCCAGAGGCATGCTTCCCTGCTGGGCACGGAGATCGCAGCCATGTTGCTCCCTGACCACGCAGAGCCCCAGCCTGTGCATCCTTCAACAACACACAGCCCTGCAGTTTGTGACTGACTCCTGGCTCCCATCCAAAGAGGTGACCCTGCCTCTCCAAGGATGTAACACACAAAGCGAGCCCCTCTCACACACCATACGCAGAGACACGGGTCAAGCAGACACAGTGTGTCTGACAACATAGGCCTTTCCTGGCTAAAAGTAAGCCCAGGCGGCCTAACCTTCCTCCTCTGAACACTTTAAAAAAAAAGAGACTGAGTGGAAAGCAGAGCTTATGGGGTGTGCACAAAAATATTACCACTTCTATTCACCCATCTGTAAAACACAAGCAGTTCCAAAATGCTGCACAATAAGAGCCAATGACATCGCAGCTGCTCGGTGAGACGAGCTCTAATCTCCATAAGGAAGCACGAACGCGCGTATGGTGTCGACAGTTGACCGGGTTCCACACCCTCTGCTCCAGAAAGTCAGCCACTCAGCACATCACAGTCCTGTTGTGTAACTGTCAGGAAGGCTGAGCAGCCACCCGCAACACAACAGACCTGTCCTCAGTGATTTAAAAGCTCCGAGACGCAGACAGAAAACAATGAAACAGGCAGAAAAAGATATTGTTTAGTCTAAAATGGTTTACACGGGAGGAGGGAAAAGGTGGAAACTGAGCTCATGTAGAGGTATGAAAAACAAGAATATAGAAAACATGTGAGAAGATGGGAAGAGGAAGACAAATTGTGCAGGTGAGAGACAGAGTGAAATGTGGAAAAGGGGCTCTGGGAGACAACAGCATGAGAAAAAGGTGTGAGTGCATGATGCGGTGGGTGAGGTGACGTATTGGGGAGACGGCGCTCTGGTTAGAGGACGACGGAGGTGAGAGGAAAAATCCTTGGAGGCTGATGCTCTGTTTGTGTCTCCTTGTTTTGTTTCACTCCTGTGGAATATCGAGTCTTCGTGTCTGCGCTAAAAAGAGAGAGACAGACCAAAATGCTCTTACCTGTGCAGCCTGTCCTCCAGCAGCTTGATATACTTGGTAGTGTTCTCTTTCAGACAGCTTTCTGTATGGAGGGAGAAGCAGAGAGAGAGAAAGGAACAGCTTGTTATTTGCACTTCATTTACTGCTTTTATTAGCCATGATGGGGTATGTGAGCAGCAAATCACAGCTCTGATACCATTAAGTTGTCATTAGCTATAATGTAGATGGCTTGGAAAGGTAAGATGTCATCGCAGTTGTTGATGGCATTGTGCTGAGAAACTGCTACAGTACAGTTCAATGCAAAAGGCTCAGCTGGCTCTCTCTTAAGACAAACACACAGTTGAGGAAAGATCATTCCCACCGCCCTAAGAAGGGATACAATCGGAGACGGCCTGAGGATAAAAGGGGATTTTATCATTGCATAGGTCCTTATATCGCGCCAGATTTTCTGTGGGGCATGAAGTTAGATGGATAGCTTATGTTGCTTCCTGCGCCCTTCTGCCAGCAGTGAGCTGTGCCTGAGGAGGCAGACGCAGGCTGGCTGAGCCTTAGTCAGGATGGAGAGGAGGGCAATCTGAGCGCCGTTAATGAGCTCATGTATGAAACATGAGAATATGCCCCCCGCAGCAGCAGATCTTTGAACACAATAGGATGCACTTATATCAAATTGTGCCGCATATATATGTGCACACCAGCTATAACGTTCAACACAACCCTCCTCCTCTCCACTGAGACACACGCACGCAAAGCTAGTCTGATAAATCTGTCCATCCCAATATCTGAACTGAACAACCAGTCAGAATCAGTGATTTTCCACATTCTGATGCAATGGTTCCCAAATTGGTGCCAGGACTCCAAAAGAAGATAAATCAGAGCGGTCATGAAATGACTAACAAGATAAAAAGGAAAGAACTAATATAGTGTTTATTTTTCCAGACTTTTTTATAGTCATTGCTATTCTCTTGCAAAATACTGGATACTTGTTTAGACCTGTGCAAATATTAATATTAAACAATCTGAGAAGAGAAATGAACTCTGCTGGTTTATGAAATAGTTCCACATTTGGCAAATACACCTTCTTGCAGAGACTCACTTCTGTTCACTAAATATGAAGTTCCAGCCAGCAGCTGAGCTCAGCATTAACACTGAAAACAGGGGGAAACAGCTAGCCTGGCTCCGTCTGAACAACATCCACCTACCAGAAGCTCACTAATTAACACATTATATCTTGTTTGCCTAATTTGTACAACAACCAAAGTGTAAAAATGACACATTTGTGGTTTTATGGCCGGATTGTGGAACCACTTCTTGGCCGTTAACAGTTGCTTCCAACTGGGGGAGACTTCAGGAAGGTAATGTGCCTAGCCAAGAAATCAACCTGCACACTAACACTTCCATTTTTGTACCTGACGGCGGTAGCTTCATATTTACTGTACAGACGTGAGGGTGTTACAAATCTCTCATTTAATTCTTGGCAAGAAAGCAAATGTATTTCCCAAAATGTCAAACTGAGACATTAAAAGTTTTTCCATAAAGCCTATGAAGAAGGGTTACGAGTAGATGGTGCTTCAAGCCGCAAATGGTTGGAAACTACTCTAATGCAATGCCACTTAGCTTGCTCACATTGACTAGGACTCACGCAGAGAGAAAGTCCCCTAATTGGGTGTTCTGAATCACACTGAAGTTTGAAATATAATTTGTATCATTGTCTTGATGGTGGTTATTAGACAGCATCAGCTCCAGGATGAGACAAGCCGGGGGGCTCGCACAGCGGGGAGAAAAGGAAAATGTCTGAGACTAAGTGGCTGTGACACACACACACACACACACACACACACACACACACACACACACACATTTCTGTCCATACTTTGGGGAAGAAATGAGATAGCAAGAGAATAGCGAGACTATTTATGGGGGTTGCATGTGTGTGTGCCACAGAAATAGAGATCTTGCCTTAGAGTCGTTTTCATTCAAAGTGGCCAAATCTGCTCAATCAGAGGGAAGAGACAGGCCGCTGGAGTAGCTATCACATATCTGGTGAGCAGATCTGGTGTACGTGGACCAGACAGCTCACTTACCACCCCTCTAATTGCTACGTGAGATCCTATCCTACCTGACAGAGTTCCCTTGTCAACTTCCATTCACGCTGGCTCCGTTAAGCAGCGTGCAAGGAGATAGCCACTGAATAATACATGGGGGGCATTAAGCCTGACTTGGGATGGCACAGAGCATGTCGAACAAGGGCGAGAGCCGGATTTAGAAATAATATACAGTGAGGAATAGGCAGAGTCAATATAAAAGGCAGATGAAGATGGGAGATAAAGACACGAGAGCATTAACTTAATATTTCTTTCTATGCTGTTACTGTCTGAGGCGGAGGAGAGCCAGCGTGCCACCCTGTCTCCATGCCAACTGATGGCAAAACTAGAGCCTTTTTGGGCGTGACACATGAAAATAATCTTCTCTTCATAGGATGGGACAAGACATCGAGCGGCAGAGCCTCCTCCTGCGCTGAGTGGAACCAGAGCACTGGGCTATATTACCACTTCCTGTAAGTCTGCGGGAGGCGGCTGTCATTGGCAGGCCATGCGAATAAAAACACCACTAAAAAGCCCATAAAGAAGAGAGCCACTCTGTTACTCCCTGATACATGCGGCAGTATATTCGGTGTTGAAGGAAGCTCACAAAAGGCGTCCACAGAGCCGGCATTGGAAAATTCATGAGCTCAGCCTCCCGTCGCACCAGTGATCTCAGCAGGCGCTAAACATCGCTGATTGCTGCCAAGGACCCCGGCCAAAATCGAAGAGGCCATTCATTCACAACACAAACAGAACTGAGACACTCTTGAAAAGAGGATGAGAACGTGTTACTGGATGCTGCAAAGAGGCCATTTGCTTCATATAGGTCAAACCACTCATTCATTAGTCTAATGAAGAAATAATTACTTCAGCTAAATAGATGTAAAGTTGATACAGAAAATGAATGTGATGATTAGAATCAGTTGTGTAGGCAGACAAAGCAAACAGAGCAGACATATGCACAATCCCCAATGATGAAGTTATGGGCTTTAATCAGCCTGCAGAAGGTAACGGCAGCGAGGTGCTCGGCTTTGCTGCATTATGAGCATTTGAGCAGCTCTCTAATTGAAAGTGAATAATGCAGTCATTTCTTCATTGCCTTGTAACAATAAAAGCACCCAACATCTGCGAGGCCCCTTCGTGTTGTCAAACAAATTAGAGGCGGCCCCGTGCTAACGCAGCACCACCGATATGCATGTTATAAAAGCCTGCGCATAATAAGGCAGAAGAGAAATTGTGTGTCTTTGTAATTGAGTTGAAGGCACCGACTGTGATTAATGTGTTTAAGCTCAGCTCGGGCTGTTTGAGTGCAACGGCACTGCAGGTAACACAAACACGCAGTCAGCATAATGCAGACGCTCACATTGTTATGAAAGTATCTAAACTTAACAGCAGCCCGGCAGCATGGCTAATGAAGGAAGGGGGAGCGGCTGATATCTCAGACAGACACTCAATAACCCATGATGCTTTAAGGCTGCGGGATCACAAAGCATAGCAGTACACAGATTGCAGCTGGCACGGCGTAACATATTGTGGGGCCACGCACGAACGCACAACAAAAGGAATCATTTGACAAAAAATTGGCTGTGTGTACAAAATCTGTGCTTGAGTGGATATATATATATATATATATTTCAGTTCTGGGTGCGGAATTGCTCTGACTGAAATGTTAGACATGCTCACATTTAACTCAAGTCAAAACTCAGCAAAAAAGAGTTTGTTTAGATGAGACTCTAAACCGACTTTGCTGTAGGGAGAAGCACTGAGAGCTTCAGCAAACAGGAGCTCATCTAAAGTGTGCGATCATAAAAGCTCGACAACAGCTCACCTGCTCACATCAAACTGGCATCTTAATGTTTCCTCTGTGTCTTCTGGGAATAGCACCAGTCGAATACATTTTCCCAAAAAACACATTTCTGAATTTGTTTTTTAATTTCGAAGAGTTTTGAATAAGCCTGCACTTAGACACAGTGGCCCTTAAATCCTAATGTCAGCACATTACATTTGCTCATTAGCACTAAGCACAAAGCTGAGACTGGTGGCGTGAGTCATCAGTTTTGCAGGCATTTGATCCTAAACCAAAGTATTGTTCTACCAGGTGATGGCACTATATGGAAAGTCAATTGGTGATGCATCCAGTAGCTGCTGAGCCATTTCAGTCTGGACCAAAGTGGTGAACTGACAGACTGGTGTAAACAACATTTTCGAGCTGTATTTTGTTTGCAGTGCACCTTGAGGTGACGTAACCAACAATATAAACCCAATATGAAACTGGATTTACAGAAAAGAAGTTGATTGATGCGGTGGCGGGAGCCGTTGTAGCGCTACCTCAATCAACGTCCCTTTGTTTTTGCAGTAATTCTTATGGGTATGGACGCTATAATACTCCTGACAAACTCACAATGCGATGACATCCTCTACTGAATCACAGGAAAAATGAATACTGCCAAAACTTCAGAGACAAAAACCAGGAAACATTCTCCGGGGCCCACTTAACCACTACGCCACTCTCAATCATTCAGACACTCTTTAGGAGAAGAGCTGTCACACGTTCCATCATGTTCTCAACAGAAGCACCCTGAAAGAGTCATGAATAAATCATATACGTCCTGGCCTTTACTATTGGCACTCCATTAAGAGGAAATCGCATTTGTTTAATAACACAGAGTGACGGCGTTTCTGATGTACACCTCAGCTGCTGGGCTGGTGTGCACAGTGGAGCTGGACGGTGACACTGGAGTGGGAGCTGCATGAAGGAAGAACAGACAGTGGAGATCCAGCAAAAGACAAAAAAAAATTAAGTGTGATCCTGTGATGCCATGTGTAGAGGACAACCTGCTGTCTTTGTCACAGATAGCCAAATGACTTGAATGCTCCAGAATATACCTCCTGCATACTAACAACAGCATTAAATAAGCATTACCAGAATACTTGGATAAATCAAGAGAACACACACTGGCACTGCCTCCACGTTTGAATGTCCTCACTCCTGGGGGTCATTTACTCATGTTATTCAGCTCTTCAATTATTTATTTGTAAATTTAGTATCACTCCAGATCTCTCTTGGGGACAAAATTATACTCTCAGCAGGGAATCAAACCTCCGGCTATAATGGGTTTGGTATTCATCAGCACTCGTGCCAATAGCAATTAGGGACGTAATGGCTCCCAGGCCAAAAAAACTCCCCCACAACACAATATACGCTGGGCGGAGACGCTCAACAAGCTGAAGCCGTGCTGTTTAAGTGAACGTACGGTGCGTGTATAGATTTCGCCAAGGTGTCAGCTGAACTGTGCGTCGCTTCACAGCTCGCGCAACGACAATAGGCCTTTTCAAGAACAGGCGTGTGGGTTTCTTGTTATGAGATGACACTGGTGTCATTAGCATGTGCTGGAAAATGCCTCAGAAACCAAAAGGATGGCCATCTTGACTTTGAAGTAGACTGTAATTTCTAATCCCCTCCAGCTAAAGAAATGGTAATGTGCTGTTTGTGGGCTATCAGTTTCCAGCTCGCGTGTGCCAGCCCCTTATTACCAAATAGGATGACAGTTTAATGAGCCCCTTGCTCGGTGTCAGCAACACATTGTGAGATCGCGCCCACTTGAGCATTTGAGCAAGACGCACAACCAATCATTAACTTGCCGTCTCTTCCCACATCTGTGACGTGTTGCTCACCTGATTTCCAGTTCCTTTGTTTAGCCCCAGCAGTTGCATGTCGCTGGTTTCCCAGCCTCCGTGTCCCTGAGAGCTACATTATTCTGTATTTAGGATGCTGAGGTGAACTTGAGCGTGTCTTTGGCGGTTGTCAGGGGAGAGATTAATGCTGTCCCTGGATATTTAGCAAGTCAAGGTGTTCAGGACTTTATTCCAGCAGCAAAAAATCAGGCAGGTGACTGAGTTTCATGCTCATAGGTGAAAGGAAAAGAAACTTAATTGCTTTTGCTATTAAGAGGAATTTGTTTCCACTACAATAATATAAAACCTTACATGAACAAAAAAATCCATCCTTATACCCAGTAAAAACTCAATGCATCTCAACTTAACTGCAACAATGAAAGGGTGCCCCCTAGTGACAGCAAGGGGTGCATTCCACACAAGACAATGGGTCGACAGTAAAGGTGACGCTGCAGCCACGGACCTTACTGATCTACATAACAGCGTATGTCAGACGGCTGATTGCACACCATGGGGTTGCAGCAGGAGCCCGATCCAGAGCTCCAGTCTCTGGTGCTTCACTACCTGCTCTGGCCCCCGTCACTTCACCGCTCCTCTCCCATCTCTGCGCTCCCGTCTCGTGCATCAGAGAGCGAAGTGACCTTTTTTAGAAATCTCCCTCTGACTGATGGACTGGAGAGAGCAGCACTGCAGGTGGTGCCGTCGAAATCCATTTATCTCTGTGCCAGTGCCAGGAGGCCGAACCAATCTAACCCCCCATCCCACCCCCCTACCAAAAAAGCAAACCCCTACTTCAAGCAGCATTCAGATCTCCTCGAGTTGGAGAGTGTGCGAGTGCTGATACATCATGTCTGCACAGAGTGGCTCAGAGGTAATTGGCTACTTCACACAATCTAAAGCTCATTTCCCCTGCACACCCCCACCCGCCGCCCCTCACCCCTCCCCTCTTAACAACTGCCAATCCCGCTGGTAACTCATTTGATGCCAAGTCCCCACTGACAGCAGATCACTTCTCCTTCATTTGGGAGGAAAAAGTCACCGTCCATTGATGTCCCCCCAGTGTGAAACAACATCAAGAGAGGACTTCTCTTTCAAAGAGCTCTCGCGTTTCACATTTGAATTGATATTTAAAAGGTGTATTCAAAGAGAGAGCGAGAGAGGTACCTTTCAAAAATACAACAAACATTTTCTGCTCTCAGCGGGTGGATGAGTGCTCTTTCACATAATGGTGCATTTATTTGATTTCAGATTTTCATATAGCTATTTAAAGCTGCTATAATCAATATTTTTATATTAACAACCAACACACAACTACGTGTAATGTGAAAGGGGTCGCTTGTAGTGATGAACCCACAGAGAGTTATCACACGACTCCGTAGTTCTCAGCTCTGTGGAGCTTTACAGCATCTTTCAGCTCATTGTTTTAGTTTTATGGCCCACAAAGTTACCGCTTCCATTCGCTCTTATCGCTCTCATCAGCATTGTTTCCAGATGTAGCAGGCAGCTGTTTTCAGTAAAAGCTCTGATAAACCCACTGTGAACTACCTGCCCAGCACCAAACAGCAGACACTGAAGCTACTAGTGAACATAGTGGAGCATTTAGTAGCTCCAGAGCCAGATGTTTGCCTCTGGAGATCAAAAACAGAAATAAAAGTAGAGTGAATATTGGACTTACATTCATCAGGTGGCTAAAAACATGACTTTAAAAGAATGATCGTGCTACTTTGTATTTGCTGGCTGTGTTAATGGGCAACTTTAAATGTGTATTTGTCAGTGCAGGTCAATGCAGGTTAAATGGGGCAAAGATCAGTTTGCCAACTAACTCTTCAGCCTAATAAAAGGCTAAAAACTTATCTTGTACCTGAGTTTGTGTGTCTGTCATTACTGCTTTGTTGCTCTAGGGTGCGAAATAGAAGAAATCATGTCATAAATTTGCACATTTTTCCAAGTTTGAATCAGATTTAAATCTGGAATAGGGATAAACTATGGTTAACTACGCTGATAAGAATGATCTTAATTACACTTGTTATAACAGCAATGATCTGTGAATATGATCATGTAAATAAGTACAAAGGTGTAAGAAATTTGTGGTTTTATGTGCTGGACTATTTGTTGGCCAGGAGCAGCAACCTCCTGAAATCTCCACTGGTGGCCCCCAGGAAATTACTTTGAGGCAAAATAATATATAATTATAAAACCACACATTGTCACTGTAAGCACATGGGTTTTTTGTACAGATTAAACAAACAAGATATAACATGTTAATTAGTGAGGTTTAGATTTGTCTTAGATTTGTTTTAGATTATCTAATGGACAGACGTGAGGGTGATATCGATCTTCTCCTCTAATTCTCAGCAAGACCGCGAATAATCATATTTCCCCAAATGTCAAACTATTCCGGTAAGTTATGTAAAACAGTTGATAACCATTAATTATTTGTTGCCCTTAGAAAGTCTATATTACAGTAATGAGGATGATTTGTTGCCCACAGCAGCCCAGTTCCTCCTTTGGGATGGACACAGCTCATATTATGTTGAAGCAGGCTGGCCTCAGTGACTCACCGTGCTGAGCCTCCTTCTGCTCCAGCTCCTGCCTGAGCTGCTGCCGCTGCTCCTTCATCCTGGCCAGCTCCTGGCTGCTCCCCGAGCTGAGGCTGTGCAGCCTCTTGGCCAGAGCCTCCAGCCGGTCTCGCTCCAGGTACACCGCCTTCATCTCAGCCTTCAGCTCCTTGGCACTGCTGAAGTCATTACCTGCAGCGGTGCACCACGGGAGGACATTAAGCTTACGCCGCCCATTAATGAGCGCCTCGATCATTAATGGGCGTAATTACGTGAGGCTAATGGCAGGCGATTCAGGGAAATGAGGTAAATAAAAGACGTGGAAAATGTAGGGAGGGTGTGGTTGAGCGGACAGTTACCTGAGATGGCCGCCAGCTTGGCTTCATGCAGTGCTAAAAGCTGAGTTTCAGTCTCGCTGACTTTCCTCCTCAGGCTGCTGCCCAGCCTCTGACTCATGACCACCTGGGGAAAAGAATGAGAAGAAGAGGTGTAGGAGAGAGAGGGGGGGAGGGTGGTAACTAACAAAACCTTTGCAGACACATGGATCCCACAGGATGCATAGCTCATTTCCAATTCCGCTTTCATTTTCTTTTTGACACTCATTCTTACAAGACCTTACAGATTCATTTCCGTCCTTCTGTGTTCGCCCTGCTTTGAATACACAGCAGAGCATCAACGCAGATGTGTTACCTTGTCTATAACCTTTAGAAAGAAAGAGAGTGCGTCTCCTTTCACGTGGACAGACAGGGAAATGTGAAATCTCCATAAAAGATGCCATTAGAATGTCAGAGAGGAAAAAGGCCCTGAATGTCACAGGTCTGATGGGGATGCGGCCCCTCAGCTCGGCGGTATTCACAGAGGAGTTGATGGCTTCAGATACAGCCTGTCTGGCCCCCATCTGCCCTCGCTCTGCTCTTTAAACCTCTGTTCTTTCCAATGTATTCACTTTGAGTTACAGCCAGATACAATCCCCATGATGCGCTTCCTTCTTTTGAGGAACTATTTTCACCACTCAAAGGGATGTGGAGCCGGATTTTCTGACGCATTTTCTTCTTGAATCTGACACAGTTTTGTGCAACACTTTGAAAGGACTGTCAAATAGGTTGGCATTTCTGAGGCAGAACATCTCCAGGGAGTTTTCCTCCAACAGAAATATAGAAAACAGCTTTTTCAAACAGGCTTGCATAATTTTATTTCACGCATTACATGAACTGGAAACTGCTCCGGAGTGCTTTTTAAACTGTAGAAATTGTGACATTGGTGATTTAATTTCAAACCATCAGGCTATTTTTGTCAATTTTGAAAAAGTCAATAGAGAAAATGAAAGTTACTTTCATGCCAGCAATCATTTTGTCACAGCAGGTGTGCCATTTTCCACATGGTGGATATCTCACATGGGAACAAAAGTTTTCATTTCAATTTAACAATGGACAATCTTGTGATTGCGCTAAAAGTGTCTCTTTGTGGAAAGACTATATATTCCCTTGTGGTGTAGTTGCAGCTTCAACCAACCATTTGATGATGGGTTTCTAAAGGGCACGGTAACAGTAAAGAGGTCTTCTGTGAGTCCCCCCTGTACCCTGCTGTGCCTCTCTCCCTCTATCCTTAAACCACCACTTCTTACAGATTTCTGCCGCTCCCGGCTTTTTTCCAGCTGCCGAGATCCATGTATGGAGATCAGTGAGAGGGAAAAGCAAACCCCTGAGAAGCAAGGCGGGCCTCCAGAGACACAGCACATACAGAGGGAAGCATGCAAAAGCCTTTCAGACACAGAAATACACCAGTGACAGGGAGAGAAAACCCACCAAAGCCGTGCAAGCTCAACAGATATTTCACATAGTGCACATACACCGATAGGTTCAACTGGTCATTGGCCAGTAATATAAAAACTACCACAACTGGCAACTTCATAACTTTCTGCTTTAGCTGCTTATTTCTCATCAGAAATACACAGAAAATCACATAGCTGTCATTTTCTATGGTGTTGTATTGTTTTACAGAAGAGGGAGAACTTTTTCTTGTCTCTTACACGACTCCACTCAACTGTTGAGAGTTCACTGCTTTGTCAGATAGAAATAAGCACATGAATACAGACACTGATATTTAGTATGCATATGCAACACACTGGTGCTGGCACACAGTACATACTTTCTATTTTGACATTATATACATTCAGATTCATTCATATTGTTGACATGCTGAGAAGAGGTTGCAACGGGTTAAATCAGGTCAGAGGAACAGCAGCTTACTTTGGCTGTAGCTTCCTTGATGGACAGATTCAATGCCTGCTCCTGCTCCTGGAGTCTGCAAAGAGGAAATAAAAATGTTACAGTGCAGTGCTAAAAGTAATTTCTTCTTCAAGTGACATCAATAGATGTCAATGAGAGGATGAGAGGGAGTCCAGCGGTCTTGATCTGGCGGCTCAACACAGTGTGGTTAATCAAATATCAAGAGTTACTGAATTTTTTATAACTTCTATAAAGGAATGTCTGAAAAGAACTCATCCAGTGGATAAGAGCAAAAGAGTAGACACAAATTATTCACTGACAAGTCGACATCCTTGCATTTGCAGTGGACATAAACTTCAAGCAGAAACTTCAAGCAGACATCTACGACCAGAACAGATTTACAATAGATTTACATGATGTCTAATAGGATATAAATAGTTGATTTAGAATGATACTGTGAGCAAACATGAAAGCACGGGGGCTGTATTTTGAGGCCTTGTGCTTCAATTTTTATATTTGGAGCCAAAACTTATTTTTTACATTTTTGCATTTTTGGCTTAATAAAAATCAAAATGATGAAATGATTCAAAAAATTGTTACAGTTACATTTTCTGACGATCAACAAAATGAGTGATTCGGAATAGCTGAAAATTTTGGGAAACGTAAAAAGGACAGTTTGGTTTTTTTATGGGGGTTATGTGGTGGACTACTTTTGTTATTTTGTGTTTAACAGATATGAGAGTGGTATCAATCTTCTCATCTAACTCTCAAAAAAATGAATGAGCAGTGTTTAGCACTGAGACTTCCTGCCTGTTGTTTCTTCTCCAGAAACAGTCCCAGTTTAGATTCCTACTAAGTCTTTAGAATTTAAGATTGGAAATGCAAAATATCACATGAGAAACGGAGATACCACTGTTTCTGAAGGTTCTTGTTAAAATGATTTCGCTTATATCTTGCAGCTGAGCACAAAACTAGGCTGTGAGATGATTTGTTTCTTGTTACAGCTTAAGTCTGTTATTTCAAATTGACCTGTCACATACGGTATTTGCTTGGCTGAAATTATTGTATTATTATTATAATAATGGCAACCTGTAAAGCAACTTCCAGGCAAACAAACACAGAAAACAGAGGTCAGTTCATGTGTTTTCATTCACTGGCCCATTAGCTTTAATGGCCTAGATGAATATTTCAGATAAAGGGTAAACCTCATATTAGTAATGTCATTACTGCATATGTACCGAATGTAAACATGTAAACAGGACAAACCATTAAGGTCAAGTTATTTGGTGACGGATATAAATCAATTAGTAGATGGAAAAAATGAGCATAAAACCCATTATCCACAACACAGTCACCTTGAGATAGTCCCAGTCTTCTCATATCACAAAAATCAGTATTCATGTTATTCAAGCTGATGTTCACGGTGAGTCACAGTAAACTGTTGTCTCTGAGCATCAGTGTTACGGCACCCTTTTTTTAAAGGGATGCAGCTACTCAGGATAGATCCTTAATCTAGCACCCAGAAGGAAAAAGAAATGTCTGTGTTATTTGGGAAGGGAACACAATGACCCAAAGCACGCCACCCGGAGATGTGCAGCTGAATATCCAATCTGAGGTTGCAATTTCAATCAGTAGCGGGTATAAATGCGTTCCAGTCGGGGTGAGAACATGTCAGATATCAAATTATGCCAGTGATGGTGGGTCACGCCACCGAGGAGGCGATAAGTACGATTTACATGTCTTTCTAACGAGTGGCAAGACAGAGAGGCTTTCCACGGCGCTCCCTCGCAAGCTATTAACTTCCGAGGATATGATGCAAAGTAATCATTTGCATCTGAGGAAAAACCATTAAAATTCAAAGCAGGTTCAAGCAGGTGCGAGAGATGAAGAAGAGGATTGAGGGCACAGGGGATGCGGGTGATAAAGAAAAAGTAGTTGTGGCTGCTTGATACATCCTCTATGAGCCTGAAAATAAATAAAATCATTGCTCATAAAGTCTTACAAAGGATTGCATTACATTACATTCATTTGGCAGGCGCTTCAGTCCAATGTGACTTACAATTCAACCTTCACGGCCACAAGAGCTGAATGTCATCATAAACATCCAAAAGTGTTTTAAATATTTTTGTAATGTTCTCTTCGCTCTAGAGAAGAATGCTCTGGCAGCTATTTGAGATGTTAATTGGTTTGAAGCATGATGCTGTGATTTCAACTCAGTTGTACTTTCTTGGCACGGGATGAGACGGTCCTGTGGATTTATTCAAAATGCCACTTTGTCAGAGGATGAATGAAGCTGTGAGGCAAACATTCAGCGAAATAGAGGATCTGCGCTGACACATCCTCGTCCAAACGGGCTTATTTAATTATAAAAAAAAATACGTGACATGATGCAGGGAAACTGTTAGTGGACTGTAGATTGTTGTTGTGTCACTCACAGCTCTCTAGCAGCCCCACCTGTTGACTGACGGTACTGCAGCAACTGTGAGAATTAAATTTTGAGTTGAATAACTGGACCTCATGTGTTAAACTTACAAAAAAAGTGTCCAAGTATTAAGATAGAATATTTTAATCTTATGTTATAATAATCTTAAAATTAAATTGTCCAGCATCAGCTTCTTTCAAACTTCTCATTTATAAAGGTCTTTCTGTCCGTATGTTGCCTGTCTTTGAATCTGTGCCCTTCAGATTCCAATAAAACCTCCTTCTACACTCCAGTTTAAAAAAAATGGTCATGAATAATTCATACTACAAAGATTGCATTTCTTTTTCATTGTACAAAATCAGTAGTTAGAGGACTGCAGCGAGGGCAGATGACTGCTCTTTAATATTTTGCAGTTGTTAGAGATGGTGGCTACACTCCTGCAATCAGAGGAGGTGGACGATTTGTGCCGAACAAACAAATGTAGACATCATGGCTGACATGGAGGAAACAATGGGAGAGGGAAAGCTGGTGTGGCTTGTTCGGATTTCTGTTGTCATTGTCAATGCCTGTTTTGTTGTTTGCTGTTTAATAAATACAATGATGTGATTTCTTAGTTTCTCGTCATTTACAAAACATCCCTCACCTTGACTATGAGCATATGTTCGAGGGTGATTTTGTGTGTCTCATATGATCTCATATGATATTGTGTGTAACATTCTATAATCATATCACTTCTGAGCGAAAGCAAAGTGATGTGTTGGACCAGTCAGCAAATTATTTTCACAGTTCAGCAACACTCAGGCTCAACCAATCAGAGTTTGACTTCAGTGACCAATAGGAAGAACCAATGAGGTGTAAGATGCAAATGTATAAAGTGTGAAAATGTTTCTTCAAAGAACACTCCAAGGTGCAATTTCCACATGTATTTGCTCATTTTCTCAACTGTATTGGACAAGGGAAAACAGAAGCAGATACACCTTCTGGACAGCAGTAATATGTCAAAACATCTGCCGTGAAATGCTTTCCTTTTCTCATCTGGATTTGACTCTCTTTACATACATACAGTACATTTTATTTCATTAATAATAAGAAAAGATAAGATAAGATGAGATAAACCTTTATTCGTCCCACAGTGGGGAAATTTGCAGAACAGAATAATCTAAAACTGGAAATGTCTTATTCAATTCAAAAAACTTTATTTAGTGCAATTTAATGCAATCATTATAATATGGAATAAAGCATTTATACGAAAAGTGTTTGAAAGGAATAACTTTGGTATGAGCCGTTATATATTTACTCAGAGAAAATGTGCAGCTAGTAGTTCTGTAAGTATGCAAGAGACTGGTCAAATATTCATGCACGTGTGTGACGCTGACCTGAGCGTGGAGGACGGAGGGGAGACGGAGATCTGCGTGCGGTTTTCAGAGGCGACGAGGTCCTGCAGGGTTCGGCTCATGTCACGGAGCTGGGCCACGGTGCAGCTCCTCAGCACAGAGCCCTCCAGCTCCTCAGCCTCCACCCGCTGCTCCTCCTGCTGGATCTGCTGCTCCAGGCGCCGACTGCGGTCCTTCAGCTCCGTCAGCCTCTGCTGCAGCTCCGCCATCTCCTCCTGCACAGGTTTCATGAGATTTCATTATTATCTATGATCCTTACCTTTATTTTCCAGGTTACTTTAGTTATTGTTCTGTTCTCCATGTGAGTTGGATGTGACAGTGTTCTTGTGGTTGTGATTGGAAAAAACAGGCCCTGTTCTGATGAAGCTAATCAATGTTATTAGAAATTAAATGAAGTTTTGTGAAATAGCAGCACTTCAATTATTCAAACTAGCACATTTAGCCTTAACCTAAAACAAAACCAAACTTCACTGATTCTGTAGTTAACTTAAAAAGAGAAGTCTTTTTATAAATTATAAGCATTTGTCAGTGTTATTATGTAGTAATGGGAGTTTCATATTAGAGGTATTAATAATGAAATTAGGTACTTTACTTCATATTAAATATTGACTCCGGATATTTCAGAAATTTCATTCATTTTCATGAGCAACGAAAGAAAATGCAATAATAGCACTCACATCAGACAGATCAGGGACACACATGATACAAAGTGCCAGAAATGATCATTGTAACCCCCAGTGTCATAATGTGGCTGAATTTACCTCTACCAGCCGCTTCTCTTGGATCAGACGATCCCTTCGCTGCAGTGGACCCTGCGATGAGTCGCACAGCTCCCCCGCATCAGACTCTACACCCTCCCTGACAACCAGTCACAAAAAACAGTCATCAGAAAAGCCTCAGCAGTGTTTCAACAGAGTTTCAACATTGTTAATCATGACTTTTCTCATTTTTCATAATCACATTTCAGGCTCCTTTTGGTTTCTTTCAGGGACAGTTAAAGTAAGTTGATATAGACACTGGGACATTATTATTTGGGGGCGTGTTTTTTTCAGTTTTTTAGCATTTCAAAAACTGACACTCTGAGATAAAGGTACATATGGAAAACACAGTAACATATTAACACAGTGAGCTTTACATTTGTTCAGGATACCCTCTGGAGAGAGAGGCCCCACCTGATTTCCTTCCTGTTACAAGAGCTATTTTTGACATCCCTCCCTAAACACTCTGTCCTGCAACATTATAATGGAAGACAGAGCATGACCATGATCACAGGACAAAGCTTATAACGTCATTTTCACCATATAAAGCTGTGAAAAAGCAAATTGCACCAAAAGTTGAACAACCTGTTCACTTCAATACTGCAAACCCAGCAGGGCTCTGCTATTGTTAATCACCATGTACTGCAGCAAAAAGTTCTGTTGTCAAAGCCAGTGCTGTAAAAAGTGATCAATGACAACATTAGAATGATAGCATGTGTTGTGTATACATTAGTAATGCATCATGGGATCGTGGTTGCCAGTTCTGTGACTGACCTGCACTGATTGCTGTTTGCCCTCTGGAGGGCGCTGTGCACCACCTGTCTGAGCCGCTCTAGGAACAGGGCCACGCTGGGCTGTCTGGAGGGTAAACCCAGCTTCAGAGCACCTCGCTCCCTGCACAGCTCCTCCAGCTTTTTCCCAAAACGCTCAGCTGAAAACACACAAACACACAGACTGAGTAACACGCAGCAACATGTGCTAAAAGGTTTATTAGCAACTAGACTCAAGTCAGAAAGTCAGTGTAGACACTAAGGATCTACATGCAGGTTCTGCTGTGTTGTGACTGTACAGAAAGCACACACATCACTCCTTATTCAATTACCAAATAATCCCTTAACTGGGAGTCAGTTAAAGAGAGCAAATTACTGTCAATACTGAAAAATTCTCAGCTTGCTCTTTCCAAGAACTCAAGTCACTGAAATCTTTACAACGTTTCATTAAAAAGCTGTTCTTTAGCTTTTCAAACATCCCGCTGACAGAAAAAAAAGCTGGAAGTTAACAGCAGTGGGAAAGAGGTTTGTGATGCACAATATCAAAAGGCAAACAGAAAACCTGACAAGACATACTGACCTAAATAGCATTAAATAGTTCAAGGTCTCCAGGACCCAAGACAGCAGATGTCTGAGTTTATTTCTATCACAAGGTCCATGAAATGGGTCAAAATTCAGTCCTCTTTTGAAAATAAACCATCCGCAGACTAGCAAGAAAAAACATTCAGGTCAAACAGGGTCAGTTTCTTCTGGAGACAGATTCAAAGTAAAGTACAGATTAAATTTGTTAGGTCTGAGGACTCACTAGTTCTTACATGAAGTCTTCAAAGTTAAAGCATCAAAAGCCAAACATGGATAATGAAACATGAATTAGTGTTCACAAAGACCCAGAAGCCTCACGTTTACGTGCTCACTGTGCTACTTTCACTAGTTTTACAATGTCCAGTTTTACTTGGCTGAGTATGTTCAACCCTCCAGCTTTTAATGCAGAAAAAAACAGTCCTACTAAGGTCAGTTACAACTCAGCTGTCAAACAAAGAGAACAATGGATCTATTTGTACTAATCTTCACTATATGTATAGGCCACATTGTTAATACAAAACCTTGTTATCAATCACTGGGGAGTTGAATTTAAAGGCACTAAACTCTAAGTAAGTTGAATGTGAAATGTGTGTCAGAGTCAGTAAACAGCAAACCACTTGTTCAGCTCTAATTAAAGTGTGGCCTCCTGCCCTCACGTGCTTTATGTCAGTATGATCCATGTTTAATTCAATTAACAAAAATCCAATAAGGGCAACTAGACAACTTCTCAGATTTCTTAAATACAAACACTACTGCTAAATGTCTGGTTCCTGACTAAACATGTCAATGAAATCTTCATATATATGGAGGATCAGACAGAGTTACACTATTGCTGCAACTTTCTGTCCACTCAGACACTTTTCACTGTCTGTTCTCCTCTTTCCATTATACTTGAACAATACGTAAACAAAGTTCTTGTGGAGGAAAATAGCAGAAAGAAAATACAAAATTATTTCATCAAAAAATTAGACTTGTACAACTATTAAACAAAAGTAATGACAGGTGTCTAAATTCAAGTCAGTTCCAGATAAGCTCTCAATAATCCATCCACAACTGCAGTACGTCAACAAAAGCTGAAACGAGCCACTTATTAAAGCCACTGAAAGTCTCAGTTCACCTGCATCATAGTCGTCATCCAAAATGGCTTTCTGCTGGAGTCTCTGCAGCTTCAACATCATGGACTCAATCTGAGAGGGAGGCACAACAGACAGAAGATGGAAAATATTACACAACAGTCCAGAGGCCGACGCTCTTTAAACAGTCACCACAGACCAAAAAAAAAATGTGTGGGTGCAATGACCGTCATTTCAGAAAGTGGCACCAGGTCAGCAAGTTGAGGACTGGCAAGTTTAAAGCCTCTTTATCATGACTAAGTATTGCAGCCTGAATCTCCTAAATATATATATATATATATATATATAATATTATATATAATATAAATAACCTCAATAAATGTTTTTAAAGTTATGTTTTTCTTCACCATCTAAACTTCTGTAACAGACAATTTAAGGAATATCCCCTGTTTAGTACATAAACTGCAAGACATAAAAAAATTCTGCTTCATAAAATTACATTCATTTTTGGGGATATTTCTCCAATCTTTGCTTATTTCTTGTAAAATAACAGCTAGTTTTGCCTTTTCTAGCAAAATATTAAAAACAAACAACCAGAGAGGGTAAAACTCACTCTTTGCAATTTAAGCTGAAACACATTTTAAAGAATGGTTTGACAAAGGCTTGTGAGTAAGGAGTTGAATGTTAGAGTGGTATCGATCTTCTCATCTAACTCTCAGCCGTGACCCTGACCCTGGTCTTGGAATTGAAACTCAACTCTATTGTGACTACAGCCCTGTGTCTCACCTTAGTGTGAGTGCGGTTGTTTTGGAGGCAGTCCTGCAGCACGCCCTCGTACTTCTTCACCAGGTTGTCCCAGCCTTGGTCGGGGGCGGGCGTGGCGCTCTCGTAGCCGGAGGTGACAGAGGAGGCGGAGGCGGTGTCTGAGTCCACAGACAGGGAGGAGGTGATCTCTATGTCCACAGAGTCACAGTCAGGCAGGTCGGGCGTTACGTCTCTGCTGGCCCACAGACATTCCCGCCAAAACCTCCCGCCTGATGACAGCTCCTCTCTGTCAGTCTGGCTACCTGGGGCGGAGGAGGGCAGCGATTGGACGGGAGCTGGCTGCTTGTGCTCATTGGACAAGGTTGCTGGTTTTGTTTGAGGTGAACAAGGTGCTTTAAGTGACTGATTTAGTGGCTCTGGGTCCCTGGATGGTGCGGCAGTGGTCGTCTTCTGGCTGGAGTTGAGAGACTGTTGGATGAAACTGAAGCTGGAGTTAAAGGACTCCTGAGGTGAGGACCGGAGGGCCGGGCTTGGGCTCACGCTGAGTTCATTGTGACCCTGGTGACTGGATGTACCATTCATGGCATTGCAGTCCACATGGGGACGAGGACGGGTAACAGAGCAGAGGAAAGTCTTGCTCTGCCAGGAGCTACATGTGAGTTTATCAGGCTGTTGCTGATTCATTGAGGACACTTTGACAGCAGGTGTTAGACTCGTCCTCTGAGTGCCGTGTGCTTCAGTGATGTCAGTGTGACGTCCAGATTTTCCATTCCTAATGCAAGTGGTCCTCCCTCCTCCTCCTCCTCCTCCTCCTCCTCCTCCTCCTGCCCATGAGCAGTGCTCTGTTGTCTGGCCTGCTCTCCTCTCATGTACCCAGGTCTTCGGTGGAGCCTCTTACGACCGGAGCTGCCAGCTGTCCCTGATGCTCTGCCACCTGTCAATGCAGAGATTAACCATTAAGCTGGACAACACGGTCATGAGGAAGATAAAGAGTGAGCTCACAGGATTAACCGTGCAATTGTGTACATCAGGAAAATGTGACGCTAAATGTGCCAATTACACAAGAATGTAAAACATTGCGTTGTTAATACTCCAAACCAAAATGGCTTTCCCCTAGTCCCTTAAAGAAAGCATCTAACCAAATGAAAAACAACTTGGGCAGCTGTGTGACATTTCCCAGCGTTCTGCTCCAGCTGTTGGGAAATACCAAAGCCACACAGTCATTTTTTAGTTAAGACACGCCTCTCGGTGGAGGAAGAGTGGGCTATGTGAACAATGTTTCCTGAAGTCACATTTGAATCTGTTTATCTTTGAAAACACATGTGAGCCAGGGGGTTCTCAAACTTTGGGGTGGGCCATGCTGTGGGGGGGCGTGCAGGCACTGCAGAGGTGGAGTGGAAGTAAAGCTGATTGAAACTGAGTCATGTTGGATGGAACAAAACTGCTGTGATGATAGCGAGAATGTTCAGATTTAAGCTAGAAAGATTCAGTTCAGATGGCAAAATGACAAGCTCTTGTGTCTGTGGGGGGCGCTATGACATGCTGACACACACATCAAAAATCAACATGATTAAAGCAACATTATTTGATTGGATGCAGTGGAACAGGCTTTAAACACAACACTGACATATGACTGTATCACCCTGTTGGAGCTGTACATGTGTCCAACTCTTAATCTAAAATGTGTCGCTCTTAAGCTGCTAAATGCTTCATTACATTCACAGCTATTTGAAATTGGTCTCATTGTTGTTTGGTGCTGAGCAGATGTTGAACAGTGGGTTGATGAGAGCAGCGAGATTGAAATCAGTAAAGCTGTGGTCTGTAAAACAAAGACAATGAGCTGAAAGATCCTAAAACGCTTCATAGACCTGAGGGGAATGACAGAGAGCAGCAGAATCAGGTGATAATAGGTGACTATTAGTGACTCTTTACACGTATGTACACGTAATCAGTTGAGTCAAAAGTTGGTTTCAGCTTCTGTAATGTAAAGAGTTACTGCTTTTCTTTGTCATTAACAATAGTAAATGAAGGTTTTGGGCTGTTGATTGGACAAAAGAAACTCATCAGATCATTCATATTATTACTATTTACTTCTTTGAGTTACTGTTAAAATATTTGATGTATAGTACTGATTAGTGCAGCTTTAAATATAAGATGGACAAATGAACAGGGAAGAAAGGAAAAAATATCCAACACATCATTTAAAATCAATACATGATGAAGCTTTTGCTTAGTTTTACTGTCAAAGTTTAACTTGTATTTGTCATTTGCATTGCAGAAACCTGTGTAAAAGTGTACCAAAACATCCAGTACATGGTCTTAATAATGTTATTAATTTCCCTGATATTGTTACCGGATTAATAAGATTTAGCAGGTTTATATTGAGGCGGGGTCCATGACAAAAAAAGAGAACCACTGCAGACCCCAGCCAGGCAATAAGAGGTGATCAAACATCAGTGTGAACAGTATTTGGTGTGAAAGTGGAGTAGGATGATAAAGACCAGTTTGTGTTCAGAGCTGGACACCTGCTTCAGCGTCACGTGGTTAATACACATAATGTGTAGGATTCAGAGGAGACAGGCTGACATGTTGGGAATCAACAGCCCCTTTGTGTACAGCTGTGCTGCTCTCTCTCCAACTTCTGTCTCTCAATTTTCCTCCCACCTCCCACACTCACACACACACACACACACACACACAGACACACTGACACACAGACTTTTGTACTGAAAACAGTGGGAGCATTCATACTAATGTCATTGTAAAGCCCTGTTAGACTTTCAAAACTTTCAAAAAGGTTTAAGAACACAAGCAGTTTTAGACTGATGTTAGTAACAGCCAAATTACTATCAATTTCATCATCTCTTAAAATAGAACATCTCTTAAAATTAATATTTTTCCAACAATTACAGCACATTTATACACCCTGCACTATACAATAAGTCTGTGTGTAAAGCTGTATGTCAAGACAGGAATGCAGCACAAGAAACAAGCCATCCCCCTGCTCAACCCCCCGTGACCTCCGGTGATGTCACTCCTAAACCATCCCATGTGACTGGAGAGGAAGAGACACAAAAAGACAGCACTTAAGGACAAGCTGGGATGTTAGACTGATGGGAAGGCAGGGTTTGCTGTGAGAGTAAAGCAGGGGTGTTCCTATTGTAGCCAGGCTGTGTCTGTGTGTGTGTGTGTGTGTGTGTGTGCGTTCAATAAGAGCCTTCGTTCCGCCGGGACCACCGCGCTAAAGCTCACGTTACATACAGCTCCATTAGCGTTTCTCTGCAGACGTGGCCACTGTCCCATAACCAATTTAAGAAACCCAACACTCACCGTGGGCACCGAATACAACCGCACACCACCCACCATCTGCCGTGGTCAAGATATAATATAGAGGCCACTCCAGAGAGTCTGAGAGCTCAGGGGTTGAAAGGGGAAGGACTCGCTGATAGAAAGTGTTACTGTATCCTCGCCGTGCTTCGATTACACAAAGACGGCTCTTCTCCGTAAAGGGGAAGGAAATGCCTCAGGGCCCATTGTGTGTGTCTGTGTGTTGGGGGGCATCTACATCCAAGTCCTTCAGAGGTATGTCATTTGCTGCTTCCTGCCAGGCTTTGTGCGAAAATAGTTTGCCAGGAATTCCGGCAGAAACGGCAAATAAGCAAAAGGAGTGGTTCAACAGCAAGGGCCAAATGATCCAGCTTTCTCATTGCAACTTGTTGCTAATGCTAAACTGTGCACATAGTCTGAGAAGAGTCTCAGCCAGAGGAGGCGAGATTATTTACCTTTGGAGATTAAAGAGGCCCTCCTCAGAGCCCTCAGATTAAACACTGTGTCCCATTGGTTGCTGAAAGTGCTCGGGCCAAAGAGCAGAGGAATGCGGAGGATCTCGTAAAAACACAAACGCGTGAGGAACAAGCTCAGCACCCACACACACACACACACACACACACCAGCAGATCTGCATGTCAGCAACCTCCTGAGAAGCAGCACTCCTCTGCAGATGTGAGAGACCTCATTACTTGTGACCGACCGGCAACAGAAAAAGGGAAGTGAAAGTCAGCGATGAGTCGTAAAAAAGTGGTGGTGACAAATGGTGACCTAGAAGTGAATCCATCTATCTATCTGAATTGAAAGCCTGCTCTGCTCTGGTCTGACTTTTATAAGAAAATAGCTCCACATTTCCTGTCTGGTCACATGAGGATCATAAACCAGCCCAATATGGTTTGAGTGGAGTGAAGATACAGCGGCGAGAGACAGACGCTGTGAAAACGAATACACCACACGAAAAAAATACTGTTGAATCTGTTCATGCAGTTAAATGCTTACTTTGCTCAACAAACTATTTTGACATCAACTTCCATTGTACTGAATGAGTAATTGCCACTTGAGACAGCCTCATCATTACTGTCCTGATGCTTCCTGTAAGTTTTAAAGAGACTTGAAAAGTTTTGATCATTTAATAGATGGATTAATTTGATTTATTTGAAATGTCAACAATGTGTAAAAGTGTGTAAAAATGTGAGGAGATGAAATGCAAACTAGTCCAATGACAAGATACTTCAGGCAGGTCATTTCTTTCCTGATACTAAAGTGTCACACAGTCAATAGACTCTTACTAAGTAGATAATAAATTACAGTCGTCCCACCAGCTGCCACATCTTTAGAGTGGGAGTTGGGTAGTCAGACAAAAACACTGGTTGCCTGTTTGATAAGAATATTTGCTCCAAAAAAAAGAAAAAAAGTGTCACACATCCTCATGTTTGGTAGATTTGAAACGTAAAGAATCAAACAACCTGATTATAGAGAGTTTAAGTACGCACAGATTTAAATGAGGATAAGTAATTATGGGCATCATATCTGAAATAGACATATGTCACAGACAAGCCGGTATGCAAAATATGCAAGTGAGTCATGCAGGATAGATAATATCCTCAAGGGAGCGCCACCATATGTCTCCACATTGTCTACATATTCAGAGGAATAAAAAGTTTTTAGTCACTTGCAACTCATGACCTCTGTGACCTGACCGATGCAAAGACAGTGCATATAGCAGACAGGAGCAGTGAGTGGATGTGAGTGTGGAGAAGCAGCTGAAAACACACACACACACACACCTCTTCCTTCAGTCAGACTCTCATTAGTCAGTGACACTGAGCATCAATGTGCAAAGCAGCATGTTGACTTGCAGGTCTTGTTTGGGAAGAGTTGGACAGTAGTGAGAACAATATTTAGACCCACCACACACTCTCATGTAAGGACCCTCTATGTTTTGTTTTCTTCATTTATTCTCATCACCAGTGTTTACCTCTTCATTACTTATACTATAACATATATAAGACATATGTACTATATTAAATCAATGCAAAGCTCCTGATGAGGGCTCAGAACCAGCCTTCATGATCAGCATTATGTTCCCTGATGACTGTTTGGTTAATGTGAGAAACAGATGAGGAAAAAAGACGTGTCTTTACCTTCCATGACTTCACAGTGCTGAAGCAGAGAGTTACTGTGACACTCAAGCCCCATCAGTCCTGCAAACATCTTTCCATTAACACCAAGCTGCGAGTGTCCAAACAAAGTCACATCCACGCACTCACACCGACCATGTTGGAGAAGAAGTGGATCCAGGCCGTGGGACTGATCTCACATCCGCTGTGGAAAAGTGAACCCAGACTGCTTTTATCACCCCTCCCTTTGGTCCAACATGCGAAACCGGCTTTTCACACGCGCTCTTTTGTCCATAACAAACATTTCCTGACACAAGTTTTGACGCTCGTCGTCCAGATTCCTACATGTCTCCTCTGAGCCAAACGAGCGGCGCCGGATGAAGTTGAAAACACGGTGTTCATCTCATGTTCCTGGTAGAAAACACGGGGGGAGGAATCCGATCGTGTGCAGCAGTGTCAGAACTAACAGCCGGTATAAATCTGTGTGTCATCGATCAGTCGATCAGTTGATCCGTTATTCGCTCCGGTCGTGCGTCACGCGTCGTGCGTCGTGCGTCCTGCTGGAGCAGCGCGAGGAGAGACGTGTTCAGGAATTTGACTCCTTCAGACCGCCTCAAAACCTCAGCGGGCAGACTGCGGATCCACATCACTGGCTCTAACATCACTGGCTTTCACTGCTTGTCTACCAGCTTTGCTTTGGATGCAGCTGGTGGAGGAAAAGAGGAAACACCACCTTCAACTCTGTTCAAGTCACACACAAGTTCAAGTTCAAGTACATACTTATGTTATGATGTAGTAATGACCATCATTATCATTGTTGGGTTTTCTATAGTAGTTTTGAAAGTGCAAAGTAACTATTTCACATTTAAATAAGAAAATGGGCAAAAATAAATAAAATATAATTAATTATATGATAATATATATATAAATATATATATAATATATAATATAATTAATTATGTCTCATGTTATTTTGTTTTGCAAAAAGAGCCATAAAAAATCATTCATTGTTCTGTTTTGTTGTGTCAGATATATATGACATTTGTATTTTTCACATTGAATATTAAATGTATTTGGGTACATACTGTATGTCCCTGCATTGTTGACTATAATGTTTTCAGACTATGCAAGTGTTTGACTATGTAGGCCACATTATTGTCTGTGTGCAAAAATGCATGTTATTTTTTGCATATTTTTAGACACATCCTGGTGCAAATGCAGAAGTGTCCCCTTTGTTTATGCAGTGAGGGAATGAATGAGAAGAGACCCCACATAGAGCAGAGTCTTTTCATCCTCCTTCCCACACATCCAAATGGTCCTTTCATTCAGCTCGGCTGGCTGATGGACAAGACTCAGTGATGAAGAGCTCGGTTCAGTCGACGCAACAAAGTGCAGCCTTTGCTGAGTTAGTTAGGCCACACTGTGGAGGGTAAGAGAGCTGCGTGGCATTGACACACATGTACTGTAGAGTGAGATCACTTGAGCAGTATTAAAGATTAGAAGCTCTTATTAGAAGACAACAACTCATGACACAACTCAGTGTTTCCTCAGGCTTATTAATTAACACTGAAATGTTGCATGAAAGGTCATCACGTTGTATGAGTTTTCTGAAGAAAAATCATACATCATACAACAAATATTTCTCAAGTACTTGTTATAAATTATTATTATTACATGAGATGCATCATAATGAGATTTTGCAACAATGATCAGAGCGATGGGGGAAACTGTGAGGAGGAAGGTGATAATGATGGTGATGGCCCTTGTGACACTGTAATTTCCCCTTTGCTTTTCTCACTGATACCTTTAAAACATGAAGCATTTTTCATGTTAGGTTTGAAAAAGTTGGTAATGGTCAACTATTATTATACATAAGAATATAATATATATGTAATAATAATAAAAAAAATTGCCTAACTTTTTCAATCAATTATTTGACCTGAACGTTTCCTGCCACCGTGACTGTACTCCTCATCTGATGTTAAATACACCCACAGCTGTGCTTCATGATAGTGTACCCTACTTTCACCACTAGATGTCAGGCTTCACACAGATTTGGTGATGGGGTTCACTTGCACACACTGCTTTCCTTTAGTTATTTATTCATTACAGTGGTGTTTTGTTGGCATTGTTTCTTTATGTAGGAACTTCTTGTTTTAATTTCATACAGTCTGTGTTAAAAACATAAAATCTGGGTAGTTAGTCTTTCTAAGACCCTAATCAGAAGATGATTTCAGTTTCAATGATATTTAAATATAACATTACAACATATAATGCCAAATGTGCTGTATATGTTCATTGAAATGACTGGATTTCTTAATTGAACACACCGAACAAAAGAAACACCAAAAACAGATGTATTTCTGTCTCTATTCAATAACCCCTTATAAAGCACAACAAATAAAATTAAACCTGTGCAAAAAGAGTGAAAGCTGTGTATATTCATATTTGCAGTATTGCCTTTAAATTACATCTTATTTTTTACAAAATGTCTGAATAAAAGACAGGATTCAGGCATGTGTAGTACTGATGTTGGCCACCGGTTGGCAGACTTCAATTACATTCAACCTCTTTCTCTCAGTCTACTGAAAAACATCAAGAGGAATGAAATAACAGATGATCGTATTTGTAGATAAATACACAACTATTAGCCAACAAAATACCAAATGTCTTACATTTTTATACATAAAGAGACAGATGTATTTCATCCTAAAGCTCCAGGTGATGGTGATCAGAGATGAGCAGCTGTGAAGCTCAACAGCTGCCGTCCAGGATTGAAACTGGAAAACCTACACAGAGGCAGTCGTGTTGTTTTCGTTTGAATGGATGAGTAATCAAGCACACAAGTAAACCACGTCTCATAAGCGGAATCTTGTTTCCTCAAACAGGAGCCTCTGTTTCTGATTATAGGCAAATATTTCTCTCAGGCCAATGAAGAACGCAGCTGAATCCATTCTCTCTGCCTCAAACATCCATCTGCATAGTAATAGTTGACACCATCAGGTGATGAGGAAACAGCAAGAGGATATCAGTTCTCTGCCAGGAATCTGTCTCAGCGTGCTCCGAACCTTTGAATTAACGTCGTGGTGAGGATTGTTTAAAGATGGTAGAATGAGGAGGGGTTGTGTGTGTGTGTGTGTGTGTGTGTGTGCCAGCAGGCCTACCAGAGAATAGGCACGTACAATGTACAAAGGTCACATGTTCCTCCTCCACACAGAATGCAGTGAGTGCAGGCAGGCAATGGTTCTACCTTAGATTATCTGTGTGTGATAGAGGGAGGGACGGGCAGAGAGAGGAAAATAAAATAAACACACACACATTATCAAAGCAGCTTTAAAACTGGGAGAGCATGGTATTTTTGGCACAGAACTTTTATTCATGCAAAACAAGTGAAGTCATCAGATCTTTATCATAGCAAAAACACACTACCTATTATAAACTTGTTTTTATTGCAACAATAACAACAAAAGGCATGTTGCAAAACATATTAAACATCTGTCAAATCACAATAAAAAAAACAAACTAGAGCAAAACCAAAACAGACAATGACACCATGGGGGGCATAATGTTGAAGCTGTGCTGGGCTCAAACCACTCCTTCCTCTGGGTCCATGAGTGTGGTCCTACTGGAGAACACGTCGGCCAACATGTGTTTGGGGATCTCGGATCCACGGACGCGCAGGGTGTAGCAGGCGTCCTCCACTTTGCCGAGGCTCTGTCTCAGTGTGTGCAGCTTCTTCGACACCTCATACGGGCCCGTGTTCCCGATGTAGGAGAAGCCGTCGTGGATCTGCCGCAGGAACTGGCTCAGCTGGAAGGGCGTGTCGATGTCGCCGTTTCCAACGCTGCTGATGCACATCCGCATCAGCTCTCCGGTCAGGTCAGCCACGCCGAGCAGGTAGTCTGAGGGCGTCACCTGGAAGGTCAGGACCTGAGCTCCCGTCGGCAGGGCTTCAGCTGAACCCTGAGGTGAAAACAAGATGAGCTTTGGGACAGATTGTGCACAGAAACTCTTATCCCAGCAGGACACACACAAGATTGATGGTGACAACAATAGTTTCAAGATGTGATTGTTACACTGTGTAGCTGTGTTTCTGGCAAAAGGGCTACAAATAAGCAGAGTCCAATTTTCCTCAGTATTTTGTGTGCTCTTACCACAAAACACTGAGATTCAAGCAATTTTGTCTGCATCAACAGGAGCCCATCGTCTTTGGAAATAACAGGCAGAGTGGACAAAATGACATAATGACACATAATAATGACAAATGTGGTGCACGGCAGCACATGATGTGCGCCAGTACCACTGCTTTGAGACGAAATGTAAAATAATGTAAAACGAACAAACAACGCTATGACATTATTATGGAAAGAGTGGAGTGGAGAATATGCTTAATTGCTTAAATACATGAAGCTATGGATTTTACCTTTAAACAAATCCAGGTTGTATGCTAAGCTAGGCTAAGCACCTGCTGGCTGTAGCTTCATATTTAACACACACAGGAGCGTGGTATGAACCAAACTCACAGCCAGGAAGCGAATAAGTGTTCTTCACAAAACATCCAAACTATTAAATGTTGTTAAATGTGTCCTTAAACATTAAATGGCATGATAAAATAAACGTGCAGCTTGACCACAAAGTCTTTAAAGTCACCTTAGGATCTCCCTTCTCTGTCCTCAGGAACACCAGTCTGGCGTTGATCTCCTCCAGGCTGATGAGGCTGCGGTGACGGATGTAGTGCAGGAAGGAGACGGCCTCCACATACTCCTGGATCCCTAATGCATGAAATCACATTGAAATCGATTACCACAAGACTTTGGAAAGTGCATCCAAATATTTCACTGCTGCAGTGTTTTTTGTGATTTACCAAAAAGATACCACTATGACTAAAAAAAACAAGGTCAACTATGTATCAAATGAGCATAGCAAATAAAGTGTGTATAAACACTACATGGTATCTGCACAGTATAAGATCGCAGATGGAGATAGTGATTCAAATAAAACCTGTTTCCTGTCACTGTCTTTTGATTGAACAACAGTGGCCAGTTTTTTGTGGCGATCTGAGATGACCCCCTCATTTGTTTTCCAACCCTGTGTAAACAACAATCAAATAATCACAGGACGGAAGACTTTGTGTCTGGAGTTTACTTTTGGAGCGGCAATTGAACTTCAAAGGGCCTCGTATCTCTGCACGGCTAACAACAGCGTGCTACAGAGAGGAGGAGGAGGACATGGTTCATCTCCACTTCACTTTTATTCACTCTTATTACAACGCTGATTCCAAACAAGTTGGGATGCTGTGTACAACATAAATAAAACAGAATGTGATCATTTGCTAATCCCTTTTGACATATACTTATTTAATGTTTGACCTCATCAACTTCATCGATTTTTGGAAATATCTGCTTATTCTGAATTTGATGGCAGCAACATGTTTCAAACAAGTTGGGACAGGAGCTACAAAAGACTGTGAAAGTTGTGGACTGATCCAAAAACACCTGTTTGGATCATTCCACAGGTAAACAGGTTCATTGGTAACAGGTGATAGTATCATGATTGGGTATGAAAGGTTCATCCTGGAAAGACTCAGTCGTTCACAAGCAAGGATGGAGAGAGGTTCAACACAACACGTGGTTGTATAGAGGAGATTAATACATGGACTCAGGAACTCTATCCCATATCATACATATTATTCACTTCTTTTAAACTTGATTTGATTTTAAATGTTTACTCATAAATAAAAAAAATATTTTTGACCCATAATTTGCTTTCAGACGAGAGATTTCTATAATACAGCAGTGTGTAGATATGCATTTACCAACACATAACCTAACCAGCTGTTTGTGAACTGACTCAGTTTTTTACACCAGCAGCTTCTCTGTGCTATTTTTAGCCTCCTCAAGCAGCACTGCATGCTTGGTAAGCAGAGGGAGGTATGTCATGTTTGGATCTTTGTACAAGCAGCAAAGAAGCTTAAAGTTGGAAGAGGTTTGCTTAGTCATACTCTTACATGTTCAGCAAATGTTTCAGATGCTAATTAAGCAGCAGTATTCATTAAAGACATTTAAGGTGCTAGATGTAATTCTGCTCATAATGATGCCGGAGGAATAAAATGATTGCATCCATTAAAAGACTGCAAATACTTCTGTGCACCAATCAGGATGTTGCAAAATTTTGAATTAAACTCTGATGACAGTTTTTTACTGGTTACTTTTTTTTTCATAACTTTAGCATTATGTTTGCTTATTCAGTCATGAATATTTAATATTATAGATAGGGCTGAACAATTAATCAAAATGTTGCTGAAACCGCAGTACGGCCAAGTGCAATATCCAAATTGCAGGGGCTGCAGTTTTTTGATAAAGGTCAAATGTGTCACAACATTATAAATGAAGCACTGTGGTGCTACAGAGATGCCCCGGCCTACAAATCATATTCTACAGTGAGGGAACGTGCTTGTTTGGTACAAAAACAATTACACCATCATTTTTATATTTTCTTTTTCTTTGAAAACTAATTGTAAAAATGACCATTCCTACTAAAATCATGACTCATATCGCAATATCTGTGAAAAATAATCGCATTATGATTTTTCTGCATATTGTACACATACACCTAAGTGAATACTTACAATGTCAGGGCCTTAAAGTGAGCTGCTTATTAGAAGGATTATATCTTATTCTCATGTAGCGAGTAATAGGCATATATTTTTGGCCCAGCTTATATTTGACAGATTTTTCATAACCTTTACCAACAAAAAACCACTACAAACATGGAAACACTGCCACTGGCCCCACAGCTGTGACACTGGCTTAGAGAGAGTACAACAACAGTTTGAGGCGGACAGGATATGACATGAAAAGGTTCCACAGGCTTTGAGGCACGCAGGCGGAGCTCAGTTCCTGAGTTTACTGCCAGGAGCTGTTCGTCTTATTTACTCTGAAGCAGCAGTCACCTTTGGTCACTGAGACCCAGAAAAAAAAATTACTGTAGATGACATCTAAACAATGACTCAAGGAAAACCATTTGGAAATTAGAGAGTTTTTACTGGCAGAGCAGTTGGAAAAGTTGAACGCTAAGAGTGTGTGTAGCCAGACTGGATCGGAAGTTTTAACAGTTTTCAGATGATTTACAGGTTGAGGTTAATGTTTGACCACAGCGCAGTTCACTCAGTTGCAGGTGATCCCTGGGAAATACTCCACCAGTACACTTGTGTTTGCACTGTCTTGGAGCTTCTAGCTGGGTCAAGCCAAAGGGCTTATCAAAGAGCCGCTCTGCTCTGTTATCAGTGGCAATTATGTTCAGATTTAGCCCACAATATCTTTAATGGTCCTTATATAAAAAGAAACAGACCCATTACACATGCCTGGAGACTTCACGTCCAGCCAAGATTATCTGGAGAGCCCTGCAGCGAGCCCAGTCTCAATCTAATAAAGACGATAAAAATGGGGGAAAAAAATGAAGCGTCTAATTGGTGGGAACTGCCACTGGTCACGTCGCGGAGGATGCAGCGGTGATTCCTGAGTGACCACAATCTAAAAATGACTTCCCCAGCTGCTAGATAACAGCTTACCCTCACTCCCAGTAATGTTTTTCTCCAAACTCTGCAGACATTTTGGCTACGCTGACAAAAGCTGATATTGATACTAGTGGGATAACAAGTTTATCAGAGGGTGTGTCTATCATATCCAGGCCTGTATCAAGGTCACGCTCTCACACTATCAGCGACTTTATAATCAATCTAAAGCACAAATAGGAAGATTGATGTGATAGCAGCACAGCAAAGATCATTTTTTATTCAGGAGACTCCTGTGTAATTAAGTTTGGAGCTTGTTTTTCAGTTCAGGAATTTATTATTATATTGAACAAAATGGACTCCAGACTATAAAAATGAGATGACCCACCAATTGTGGCTGACTGTCAGGCTTCAGATTTGATCCACGCTAGTATAATAGTGGGGAGACAGATCTTATTAAGGGACTGGAAGACTCTAGTGGAATCATCTTTTCAGGAATGGATTATTCAGCTGGGCAAGGTGGCCTCCTGGAGAAAATCTCATTCAGAATGAGAAATAATGTTGATCAGTATGGGACCAAATTGGATGGGATTGGAATGCAGGACAATTACAACTCTTTATGCACTAAATTGAAGGTAAATAAAATGACAATTACTATAAAATATTGAAAGAAAGATTTAGGGAATGAAGCACGTCTTTGTATGCAGCTTTGTGAGTACATCGGGCCTGTATGTATGTGTAAAGCTATATGAGCATATGTTTAAGCATGTGCATGTGGATAGATATGAATGTGCATATTATACGTACTTACACACACATATGTATGCTGGTATGTTTGCTTATACGGTAAAATGAATGAAAATATCAAATCACAAAAAATATACTGAAAAACATCACATTTTCAATCCATCCATTAGTTGTTGAGATATTTCAGACACACAGCTAGAGAACCTAAGTTTGCTTGTTGCCTACTGAGGCATTTTTATTTCAGAAAAAGATGAATGAATTGCACCAAGTCATATAGACACTAGTGCTAGAATTACGTCTCTGGTTAACATGACGAAGGTAAGGGTGGTGGAAATGTAACTAAAGATCAACTGCTTTTTAAAAAATGAAGAGGAACAAGAAGACATTATCGTATATCTCAAATAATCTCAGATTTAACATGAGACAGTTACTGTAGATACATCGGCATCTGATCTGATTTTATAATAATATACAGAATATTTGGAACATCACTAATTAAATACAACCACAAATCAGTTAATGGGATGTGGCTCTATATCTTGGCAACTAAATGCATATTTCTGCTAGAATATTCATGTTCCCCATTAACTGAGATCTTTTTGAAGGACACAAGTTTATTCAAGTAGTGTGACTGAGCTGAGTATATCAAATAATGTTCAATGTTGAATTAAATGCAAACACCGTCAGTGGGATATTCAGTGGGATAATCAAGATTGATTCATCTGAATGATCACACAATGGTCACACAACCTCATCTCCAAGGACTTTGATGTAATAAATTCAGGAGCATTAAAACAGCCAATCACTTTTTTTAAGCTGGAACAACAACACTAAACTCTAAACTTTGTGACAAAATGCCTTTTCTTATGAATGAGCCAAAGAAAATGAACAAAGGATTTTCTCATTGTTGTTATGCTGATGGTAAAACTATTATCCTAAAAAACTTAATATTTTTACATGCACTCTCATGCAAACACCTTAATATCCTGAAATATTATAAGATAATATAAATAATATAAATAAATCGAGCTGTTTGCTTTCTTAAACAAAAAAGCTCTACAGAAACTCACCTGGTGTGAAAGCTCTGTGAAACTGATAGATGTCCTCTCCTCTGAGCTCCTCAGCAATTTGACCAATTTTCTGCCTGACTCCATCCAGTTTCGCGTCTGCTTCATTCAGAACATCCTCTGCATCTGTTACACTTCCAATCCCGAGAGAAAACACAGAATTAAAGTTAGAAAGGCAATTCCTTAAACTTACTGGAAAACAAGAGTTACAATAAGTTGTGTCATTCTAAGACATTTGGACTTGCCATAGGAACAACCCGGATTTCAAAAAAGTTAGGACAATGTGTAAAAGGTAAACAAAAATGGAATGTAATTGTCTGGTTTTACGAAGTGTTCCTGAAGTTCCAAAGCAGTGGACCTCTCTCCATCCTTGCTTGTGAACGACTGAGTCTTTCCAGGATGAACCTTTCATCCCCAATCATGATACTATCACCTGTTACCAATGAACCTGTTTTACCTGTGGAATGATCCAAACAGGTGTTTTGGGATCAGTCCACAACTTTCACAGTCTTTTGTTGCTCCTGTCCCAACTTGTTTGAAACATGTTGCTGCCATCAAATTCAGAATAAGCAGATATTTCCAAAACTCAATGAAGTTGATGAGGTCATACATTAAACATATTGTCTTTGTATTGTTGTATCAATTAAGTATATGTCAAAAAGGATTCTCATCATATTCATTATATATCATATTCTGTTTTATTCATTTTTAACACAGCGTCCTATTTTTTGGGGAATTGGGGTTATACTAACACAAACAACTGGCTCCTGAAACTGGAAACCAAAGCAGAAAGGCTTGAATTGAATACATCTTCAGGTGACATGTTTTGGGGTTTTTTCTTCACAGTTTTCATCATTCAAGTGATTTTAATTCCACTTCCACTTAAATTCCACAAACTTCCCATCTGCACCATTCTGGCACTTCCAAAACAATATCTAAAGGCTGATTTAGACAGACCCAAATGTGAAAGATTTAAGAAATGCTTTAATGTTATTTTGCAATTCTATTATATCAATATTTAAATGTAATTATTATTAAAGCTAATCAGCTTTCTTTAAGCCCATTGAATACAGAGCAATTAAAACTAAAACCACTGTAATAGCATGTAAATCATTAGATTTAGCAACTCTATGAAGTGGGGAAATCTACTGTCCTCCCCAAACTAAACTGCACCAATGACCATGTCTTTCTACAATAGTACATACCTGGTCACTCTGTGTAGAAGAAAAATTGTCCTCTTGCTCTCAATGGTAACATCTCGACTGATCTTAACAAGACGCTCATATTTGTCGTGTTTGGTGTCAAGCTCCTGTTGGAAAACTGAAAAGACAGAAAAAAAGGTTAGTTTGAGTACAGATGTCTGAACGCTAATGAAATACAGCAACCATGTGAAAAAAAATTCCTGAGGATGCAGTTACCTTTGAAAACAGAGATGACAGGTGAGCAAGGGTTGCCGCTCGCATCATGATCCTGCACTGCATCAGCATTTTTCCGGGGACATCCTTCACCTGATGTGAGACAGAAGAAAAAAAAATCAGGTGATACTGCAGCTGGTGTTCAGTAACAAATGTCTCTAGTTGCTGTCATGTTCTCTAAACTGGCCTCGTCATATTTAAGAGGCATCCCAACGATTTTACACATGAAGATCAGTTTAGTTGTTAACCCTGATGTCATCAGGGTTGTTCATAATTGGGCTGAAGACTTCAAATATTTAAAGGATGGTCTGTGTTCTGTGTATATGGAGCTGGTAAGACATGCCTGTTTGTATGAAATGGGGGAGTTGACTAATAAAGTAAACAAAGTTGACTTACAGGGTAGCATTGCGGGAATTGTCTGATTTGGCATTTTTTAGGGCTTGACACATTTTAAAGGCTATAAATCAGAATATACCATGGCCTCTGCTGGATTGATTCTTTTTTCTTTTTTTTAAAAAAAAAAAAAAAACATTCTCACAAGTCCACAAGCTTAAAGTTAAAGCAATGCTAAATCAGTGAAGAACGTATTTGCGGTGTGAACTAGATCTAAAACAAGTAACAAACAGACAAAAAAAAGTAATCTGCTACCATTTTGACAGTTGATTATTTTTTTCAAGCAGTTTTACATCAAAAATGCTAAAAGGAAAAAAAAAATCACTGGTCCGAGCTTCTCAAATATGTAACATTTTAGTTTTCTATGACAGACTTTCTGTGAAAGTGGCTACTACTGGGGTTTGGACTGGTCAAATCATCTGAAGACATGACAGAACGAAACATGGGCTGATTGATCAGTAATGAAAATAATTGATGATAGATTAGATAGATAGATAGATAGATAGAGAGACCTATGTTGTAAATACTATTGAATAAGCAGAAGCTTCTGTTGTCATTTCTGGGACCACAACCACTTCTAAGACTAACAAATGAATAAACTGGAGCTACAGTATGATCTTGGTAAACAGTGTTGTAATAAAAGTATAACAGATTGACAGTTTAAACATAAATATACGAATCTTTTCACTACAGTTCAATCTTAACAGCCATTATACTACATGTTTAAATATCTATGTTTTAGCTAGTAAGTGGAATAGCTAGCCCATGCTAATGACGACAAACAATTTACAACTTTATGAAATACTTATTCTTATTTTAGTCTCAAAAGCCGGACTTGCCTTCTCGCTTATTCATCCCTTCAGTGTTGTCTTCTAATAAATTCAATATATTTTAAGCTCAGTTCGGGTTAAGTTTGAACTGTTTAGCCGCCGCGCTGCCGACCAGATGTAACCAGGCAGAGTATTTTACATCTGACAGGAAATATTAAACAAAAGAGTTCCGGTTACACATAAAAGTTACCATCTCTGACCATTAATAAACAGGTTGTATGATGTCTAAATATCCTACAAAGTGAAAGAAATCGTGTTAACTTGTCTTTTTTTTTTTTTGTTATAACAGGCATTCTTGCGGCCCTCTTTCCTCGCGGGGCCTTTGCGCTATTTACATGCGTAGCAGGAAATGAAGAGAGGTGCATCATGGTAGATGGAGTAACATAACAGTATGTGGCATTTTCTTTATTACAGCATTTTCACAACTTAATATTCAAAGTCATATTTGCTGTTGTTTTTTTATTTAAAAATAATTGAAAACAACAAATTTTAACTAAAAGTCGGGCACAATTATTTATTGTTTCTTGCAGAACTCCTCGTGGAATATATGCAATTATATGTTTGCGTTTGTATTTTTTTTTTTATGAAGCATTTAGTGTAGTGCATGAGTGATTATTGCAGATACTGTATCCACTAATTATGGGCACATTCCTGTGTTAAATGTATTTAAAAGGGACTGACACAGGCAGCCAGCAACACTTTCAATTTCCACTCGAAATCCAGGTTAACCAGCTAGTCATCTCCTGGCTGCCATGCTAGATTGGTCCGTGTCATTTGTTGCTATAAAAGCATGTTTCATCCAACCTTTCTTGATCAGATTACTCGCCTCTCTCCAGTAACCCCTCCTCCAGGGACTCCTGCAGACTGTGTACGTGCCACACGACGGGTGCCAACTTGAGCTTGAGCTTTGCCTCTGCACAGCACACCCCGCTGTCATTCACACCAGTCTCACTTATGTGTGCAATGACCGACAGACCCCAGCAATGTGTCTAATGACATATTCATCAGAACAAGTTTATACTTCATAAAATGCAATCAAAATGTATTAAAATATGCATTCCGATGCTCGATTTAAGACTCTCTCAACCACAATCACAAGCTTCATAAACAGCCAACTACCCGACTAATTAGTCTATCACAACAGCGGCAACATCGTCATGCAAAATCGCCTTTTGTTGTGTGAGAGGAATTTCACACATGCGAGCGAGGAATGAGGGCACAACACGGCGACGCTGACGATGAGTGATGATGCCTTCACGTGCTCCCTGCAAGCTCCTACATTCGAGCTTCTACTACTACTACTACTGGGATTTCTAATATCTCCTTTATAGAGTAATTACAGCAACACAACCGTTCTGGTAATGATTTTAAAGGCTGTTGTATTATGGTATAAAACAAGCGACAGGGAGCTACTATGTGCTTGTACATCACTTGGTCTTAAACTGCTGACATACTTTTCATATTCCCAATTGTGTCCCCAAAGACATGCTTCCTGCACAAATCTGTGCAGTTTGGATCATATGTAAATAAAAGTGGTACCTTTATTATCCCATCTTGATCAATATTAAAGATGGGTTAGCTCTACACAGACCCTGGATGATGTGACAAAGACAGAAAGAAAAGTATGTTCTGTTATATGTAGCTTAATTAGATCAGTCACTTTGTTTCTACTAATCCTGTTCTGTTTCTAACAGATCCTTTACTTAAGTAAAAATGGCACATTCCAAATAGTAAAATACATTATAACGTGCTGCAAAATGCTGCAACCAAAAGCTTATTTTGTATGATGAATAATTTTATTTTCTGAAACTTTAGCACATTTTGCTGATAATACATGTGTACTTATACCTTGGTAAGCTTGTGAATGCAGCATTTTTACATGAAATGATGTGTTTTACTATTTGGTTAATAATGCTGCATTCAAAAGTTTGTTCAGGAGGAAGAGGACACCGACACAGCCTCTGTGTATCCTGGGAAAGGAGGTGGACATGGTGGATGACTACAAGTACCTTGGCGTCCACATTGACAACAAGCAGGACTGGAAGACCAACACCGAAGCTGTGCACAAGAAGGGGATGAGCAGACTCTTTTTCCTGAGGAAGCTGAGATCCTTCAATGTGTGCAGCAGAATGTTGGAAATATTCTACCAGTCAGTCGAGGCCAGTGCCTTGTACTTTGCTGTCGTCTGCTGGGGAAGCAACATCGGAGCGGAAAACACAGACTCAATAAACTGATTATAAAGGCTGGTTCAGTTATCAGTTCAGTTAAACCTGACACTCTTGAGGCTATGTTGGAGAGGAGGACACTGGACAAACTGTTATCCATTCTGGATAACCCTGACCACCCTCTCCACCAGCTGCTGGACAGACAGCGGAGCTCGTTCTCCAACAGACTGATTCAGCTCCGCTGTCACAAGGACAGATACAGGAAATCTTTCCTGCCACAAGCAATAAGAGCGTTTAACTCTGCAGCTCAGTCTGGCAGAGTTACTGGTAGTTTACTGATAGTTTTTGATCTGTTTGCACTATATCTGGTCACTCAGTGTTCTTTGCACAACATTTTGCATATCTTGCACATCACATTTACCTCTACATTATTACTCATAGGATTAGTGGTTTTTGGGTACATGTTTGTTGCACTGTATGTTGTTTTGTTGCACTGTATGTTGGTTTTGGTAATGTTGTTTTGTTGCACTGTATGTTGGTTTATGTAATGTAACCTTGTAACCTTGTTGTTTAATGTGATATGTGTTGTGCTGTGTTGTGTTGTTTCAACTGTAGCTGCTACAACAAAAGAATTTCCCAGTTTGGGACAAATAAAGTACATCTATCTATCTATCTATCTATCTATCTATGTAATGTACATGCTCTAGTACACTACTTGATTAAATGCCTGTATGTTAGCAGAGATGATTTTAGAGATTAATCAGTCTAGTCAAGATGACACATTCTGCTGTTTCATCGATTGACCAGAGGCGGACTTTATCATACAAGGACATGACCTGTCATGACATCCATTAACTACCTCCACGTGTTTCGTGTCGGTTTGTGAACGCCCATCTGTCCCACAGCCGTTGAAGGCAGCGGGGGAGGGGCGGGGCATGTGTGCGGACGTCAGCGCGGGCTGGACCACAGAGAGGCGACACTGAGCGGCGCCATGCACCGCCGACTGACCTGCAGCTAGCCCGCACAACTGCCTTGTGAAGCCCCGGCCCGAAATGCTCGGCCCCGGGCGCCCGCTGCCGCATTATTCCGCCGATACAAGATGTGAAGATGGAATGAATGTGACAAAATGGCGAGGTATTGAGTCGTACTTTTCCGTCTCGCTCGGCGTAGCGTGGCCGAGGGTCGTTTCCAAAGTTGTCGGTTAGCAGGGCGCGTGTGACGGATCGGACTTAAAGGCGCAGCGCCGCCGTTTGTAGCCGCAAACATGGAGAAGCAGCAGAGCGACTTGGAGCGAGACCGACAGGTCTGCGAACTTTGTGGGAAAATGGAGAACCTGCTCAAGTGCGGGAGGTGCCGGAGCTCCTTCTACTGCAGCAAGGAGCACCAGAAGCAGCACTGGAAGAAACACAAGCTCATCTGTAAGGAGGCGGACAAGGCGCAGCTGCCCAAACAGAAGCCCGAGCTGCCACCGCCGCCGCCGCCGGGGGACGACAAGGAGCCGGAGAAGATCAGCCCCGAGCAGGCGGACAGCGCGTCCAGAGCCCCGAGCACCAACACCGAGGGCAGCGGAGACAGACCGGCGGAGGACGGCTCCAACGACACCGCCACACCTAACGGACAGACCAGCTCGTCCCCGCAGAAACTCGCCACGGAGTATATCGTCCCGTGCATGAACAAGCACGGCATCTGCGTGGTGGACAGCTTCCTGGGAGCAGAGACCGGACTGGGCATCCTGGACAATGTCAAAGCTCTGCACAAGACGGGCAAGTTCACAGACGGACAGCTGGTCAGTCAAAAGAGCGACTCCACTAAAGACATCCGAGGGGACAAAATCACGTGGATAGAGGGGAGGGAGGCCGGCTGCGAGAAGATCCGCTTTCTCATGAGTCGCATGGACGACCTGATTAGACACTGTAACGGCAAACTGGGAAACTACACGATAAATGGAAGGACGAAAGTAAGTATGAGGTGTTCATGCTTTAGAGCCACTGGTTTGTGTGAGCCAGAGGTGCCTCATCTGGAACACATGAATCATTGCCTAGTGAAAAAATGCAAATCACTTGTAGGCTTCCTTTCTCCACAGATCAGATAAGGATATTACTGAATGCAGGATTTATTAATATGAAAATACTCAGATTTCATTTTCAGTTTATTATGTAAAACTAATATGATATATTACATAAGACTAGTGCAGTCTATTGCAACACCCCTGCAATACATCCTACCTTCATCAAGGTTGTAAGGTCCAGATTTCATTGAACCTGTATCAGAGAGGTGTGAATCAACTGTATGCTCATATTAGAGGCTGTAGGTTGAGAGGTGTTTCTAATATTCTGTCTACCTTTAGTGTTCATTTAAAAAATGGGGTGGACAAAAAGTTGACTCAACACCTCTCTGAAACATTTCTCACAAAATGTAAACATTTCAACATTCATGATGGTAGGATTTATTGTAGCGCTGTTGGACTGCATCTACCCATTATTTTCTCAGTTGATTGTCTGGTTCATAAAATAGTGAAAAGTGCCACAATTTCCTAAATCCCATCTTCAGATTTTTTTTGTTTTATCCCAACAGCAGCACATAATCCAAAGATATTCACTTGACTCACACAAAAGACAGAAAAAAACAGAAAATCCCCCACAACTGACAAACGACAACTGGGAAGGTTTTGGCATTTTGACGATTTAAATCCTTATTCAGTTATCAAGACAGTTGCTGATTAGTTTTGACAGTCGACTAATTTATTAATCAATTTATCTTTTCAGCTCTACCGGGCTGTAGGATTACGCTGCATCAGTTTAACCTACTATCAGTGTACCTAATGAACTTTTAGCTGAGTGTACACTTGCAGGATAAACAGGCAAAATGACACAGTGGGGTTGTAAAACACACTGCACATGTTCTCCACGTCATGCTGCTCTAATGCACATGTGCTGCTGCTACATGCACAGAAACAAGGAAAGACATCCTGCTTAAATTAACAAAACGGTGCTTATTACGTGGCGTATTTACACTTTCTGTCTTCTTCTAGTAAAAGAACAGGATGTGCGTGAAGGAGCTGCAACCATTTGGCAAACAGTTGCATGAACGGACTGTGTCAGGCTGTATGAAGTCTTAACTGGGCTGCTGATTCATCCACAAGGAGGCTGTTCTGTAGCCGGCTGCAGCCTCTGACCTCGCTGTAGAGAGGCGGCAAACTGTCAGAGTTGTGCTGCAGTGATAGATTCAGTTATCACACACAGATGCACAATAGGTTCGACAGAGCATTCCTATGTTGAGAAAGACCTGCATGTTTCAAGGTTGGCAGTGCGGGGGAGAGGAAACCGCATGCAGCTTGTGTTTCTCTGAGGCGTGTGTTCTAAGAAAAAGTCTATGGTGAGGAATCACATTATCAGGCTGGGTCCTCTGAGACGATGAGTAAGTTGTCCCCACACCTTGGTCGTCATTTCTAACCGTTCTCTAACTGAAAAAAGCAGCCTATGTTAGCTCAAAGCAATGTCAACCTTGCTCCAGCCTGGCTGTTGGGTTGCATGTGACCTTTGACTCTTCTTTTACCCAGATCTGGTCACAATGACCTTATGGCATGAGACTGACCCAGGAGGGGACAAGCTGCTCACAGCCTCCCCCCTCTTCTTCCCCCTCAGGGGGAAATACTCTGAAGTAGACTTGTCACCATTTCATTGAGTTGAAGTTAGGTTGAATCTGTTTTCCAGTTTTTTGTTTGTTTGTTTGTTGGATACATGTAGCTAAAACTACTGCAGTCTAATACAACAGCCCTGCAATAAATCCTGCCTTCATGAAGGTTGCAGTGATCAGTTTTTGTAGAGACTGTTTGAGAGAGTTGTTAAATCAACTTTATGGTCATTGTGGAGGCTGCAGTTACAGAGGTGCTTTTGTTCAACTCATATATATATATTCATATATTCATAAGGAAAGACTATATATTACAAACACCTCTCAGTACAACACAATACAATTCAGCAGCAACACAAACAGCAGCCTTCAGTATGATCATAAAATTCAATCAATGCATATTCAGAATAATTTGAATGAAAACTGAACATTATAACCTCCACAAAGGTAGGATTTAATGCAGGGCTGTTGATGTCAGTAATCTGATACCTGTTGAGGTCTTTTCTCAAAATGTTAGAGGAATTTAAAACTTCATAGTCACTTTATGCACTTATTCTTACATGATTATGTTCTCATTAACGTGAACAACGTTAACAACATTTGCAGACCCTCTGTCATAGGTTTTTGAGGATAGCAGTGGTTTTGACCCTGGGACATGGTCAGTGTAGAAGGTCAAGGTTCAGAGAGTGTAAAGTCAGAACCCAAAAGGATTAGGATTAGCACATAAAAATGATACTAAGCTAAGCCCACTCTGAGCTAGTCACTGTTTTATATTCCTCACCTTACCTTATCATGTTCTGTTATCATAGTGCTTGACATTTAAGGGCTCTAGCAGTGAAAGAGCACACACTGGACTCCAGCCTGTGGCCTTCACTTGCTGCAGGTACTTAGTTTTCTGTGCTGGCACAGAGCTCTGATTGCCGTCCTCTGTTATTTTTAGGCTGCTCCTACTGTCCGCTTGTGTTTTTTTCCCCTTGCTGGTTCTTAGTAGACATAAAAGGTTTTTCAGAAAGCACACTATTTCAGTGAGCGGTCAGATTGTGGAGCAGATCCACGCAGCTGTCCACTGAGTCAAACTCTGTTTAGAAGTTGACTTCCTCACCCACTGCCCTAGTTGCCTTGGCAAACACACGCCTGGACTGTGACCAGCGAAAATCAGCATGACTTGCACAAATGGAAAGCCGCCAGTATCAATGGCTCAAAGGGATACAAGACAATGTAAGCACAACTCACATTGGGAAAGATAGAGGAAAAAGATTTTGCCCAAATAGTTATTTAATGTCATTGTTTCCATTTCCCCTTTTCACTTGATAACATTGTGGGAAGTCGCAGGCAGCAGGACGTGTTTGTTTCTCTGCAGCTCCAGCATGTTGAAGGCTCACTCGTGCCATTATGGTATTAGAACATATAAAGACGTTTGTAGCAGCAGCATGATTGTCACGTCACTGACTTGCTGCTGAATGTTAGTACGTCCTGCATGTTAATACAACAGCTTACTAGGCCAAAGCTGCATTATATTCTTACTGTCAGTGTGCAAGGATAGTATTTATACAGTTGATGTCGTTGTGCATGACACTTGATAACTCTCTCGATGTGCCATTTTGTAGCTTAGTATAGAATTAGATACTCAGTTTAGATGTACTATTGTTTGGACCTCACGGACTGGATTCATAACAACATAATGCAATCCAATACAATAATGAGATGGTGCTCTTAATTGCACCTGATGGGTAACTACTACTACTCACTGTAATAAGACAACACTGCACTCATTTAGCTCAAGCATGACTCTCTATTTTGACGAACAAAAGGGAATTTATGGAAAGATGAAATCTTCTATAATAAACATAACAATATACACATATTGTTTGTCATGATGCCAGATCACATCATACATAAAAAAAAGACTATAGACAATAATTATAGAAACACTTTCTGATTAATGAGATTCACAACGTTGTTCTTAACAGAGACACCCTTCTCTACCAGTTGATTATATTGATATATATGAAAGTTATGAAAATCAGCTGAATTTGTGTTTTGTTCTGGCAATAAAAGAAACACAAGAGCTGAAAAGATTGCCCGATATATTGCTTAGTCAATCAACAGAAATTTAATTTGCGGCTTTACTGACAATCAAATGATTGATTAGTTGTCATTTCCAAAGCAAAAAAGTCAAACAATCCCCTGTTCTAGCTTCTTAGTTGTGAGGCTTTCCTGGGTTTCTTTGACTTGTCTGATAGTAAATTCAATATCCTTGGGGTATAGAGAAAGAAGAAGAAAGAAATTTATAGACATTTTTCACTAGTTTGTGACATTTGACTGAATGACTAAATGGTTCATTTATTAATCAAGAAAATAGTCAGCAGACCCGTCATTAATTAAAATAATTTTTTGTTGCAGCCCCAAATACAGCAGAGGGATGGGCAGTATGGATAGAAGCTAAGCAAGCTTTGTTGAGAAAAAGGAAACGATCTAGACACTGAATTGAAAAACTGTTTCTGAGATGACGTATGACAGGACAAGATTAGACCTCTTTTATGGCCTTTGGTTATCGCAGTGAAAGCCAATAACCCGACAAATCAAGACGCATTATGATGTTTATGAAAAAACACTGTAAATCCTTTATTGCCATAAAACAATCCTGCACTGATTTGCAACATTGCCCACAATGGCTTACTGCAGAGATCACGGCAGTTTAACCCAAACTAGATAAGTCTAGACAAAATCCACCCCTCGCCCCAATGTTGTTATAATGAGCAATAAGTTTTATTATATTGTTGAATGCTGACTTATTTGCTGCATCATTTCTAAAGTCACAGAGCGACTGTGGACATATGTGCTTTCATAAGGAAGATGTTGACCTAAATCTTAAAGCCTTATAGACCAAGTAGGCTAGAGGAAGTCATGTGGTGGTGGTCCTCCGAGCGTCGGAGCCGGCTGTATATTATGCTATAGGCAGCGAGAGCCCCTCATTCCTTCCGCTTACAGTACCAGCATGCTCGAGGCAGCACCTTACATGCCACCTTTTTCCTGCTTATTGTTTTACCACCATACAGTAAACAATAAAGGGTATATTTTTGGACTCAAGTCAGAGCACAGGTTCCCCCATCGTCCATGGTCAAGTATAAGCAGCCAGTTTGACTTTCTAACGATACCATTTACAGGAGGTGTAACGATACCACTTTGCTATTATAATCTCATGTTGCGTGTGCGACATACCAGAGAGATCGCTGAAGGCTGGTAGTTGGTTGTGACTCGCTGTATGGTTGTAATATGTTTCAGATTATTTACAGGAGGCGTAATCTGGACAGGTGCTCACTAGCAAACAAGCATTTTTGCAGAATTTATTTAAATCTCGTTAAATTTTAATCTAACTTTGAGCGCATGTTTATCTTTCTCCCTTTACTATGCCGTGACTGTCTAAGCAGGACCTGGTCGTGAGCCAAGTGGTGCTTTGAGAAAGAGGTCTTCTGTTTTTGACTGTTTGCAGCTGTAGAGTTGACAGGGAGGATTTATGGTGGGTGGAGCATGACATCAAGATAATTGAACATTCAAAAAACAATTTATAAAGTGATTAGCGTAACGTGTACTGCACCAGTTCAATACAAAATGCTTTTGAAAGATGTCAATGAAGTAATCTATTACAATTAGCCACTTTGATGAGTAGAATTTCTCCTGTGCCTTTATACAGAATGAGAGCTGATAGTTGATATAAAGCTTTTATTACCTGTCTCTAATACTGCGTTCAAAGCAGCACTTTGACTCAAAATGGCTTCTATTTATTTTGTATTTCAAGTGTTATTTCTGACTGTGCTCAATCTTCTACCACTGGCAACAAAAAAGTATCAGTGACTGATCCAATTACAGAATGAGCTCACTTGGCTCACACACAGGCACGATGGAGACATTCAGTCAGACTGAGCTGCCACTTAGAAGCCACTGTACAAAACAGACACAGCACTGTAGATACCGCCTGGCTGATTGCAGGTTTGAAGATGAGCTGATACTCTCTGGTTCTGCCACACGTGCCGGCTTATCCTATGTGATTTTATGACTTGTCAGAGTGAAACAGCAGGCTTGTCTTTAGGAGTGGTTTGTTCTGGATGAAGCTTGAGCGGTTATCTTTTTTTTTCTTCTTTTTTGTCAATGGGAGACACCAGCAGAGTGTGCTAAAAAACTACAAGGCCATTGACTTTACACAATCCTTCAGAGTATTTGCGTAATGATATCAGAAACTGTGGTTGTGTTTCCGCTGCAACATGTTGAGGGTGAAGGGTAGCCCCACTGCTGTATACGTCCCTCTATTGTTCACAGCCTACAGTAAAGAAGAAAAGAATAAACTAGGTCATTACTTTAAACAGGGATTTCCTCTGGAGGCAGCACCACTGTCTGACAGATAAAACAGTGAGCTATCCCGGGCTGGGGCCCAAACACTCTTGGTTCCCACACTCCCCTGCGCTACAAGGTCTCCATCCCAACTGTTTGTACTCGTGTTTGGATAAGCATCTCTTCTGTGAAGTGAGCAGACCCCTTGCAGCTTTTCCTCTTTGCTCCACCCCAGTTCATGGCTCGCATCAGCGCGTGAACCAGGGATACGCTGATAGCATCACAGTGATCAGTGTATCCTTCCAAGTGATCAGGTCAATATGAGGTCAGAATTATCTGACGTTGTGTTGGGATGTGTTTGATGGAGCAATTCCTACTTTTCAAACTGCAAACCAGCAGTGATGAGCTGTTTAAGGAAGTGCCTGGTTCAGGTTCTTGTTATCATATATGCAGCAATTAAAGCGAAGTCATTGGCAATGAAATTCTTAGATCTCAGGCTCCTTCCATCTTTGCTCTTACAGATATATAATATAAATAATCACCTAAGTGGAACAAAATCTAATGAGAATCTATGATAATTAGACATCATAAATCTAAGGTATAAAATAGCGCAGCTGCTAAAGTAAAGGAATAAAATGTAATGTAAAATATAAAGTGAAACATAATACTGTATGTGATACTGTGGTAGCCTGGTGAGTAATAGTAAAATGTAAAGTAGTAATGTAAATGGGTTATACATTAATGTAGTATTCATATGCTTCATGAGAACATGTGTAGGCTGGTAAGCATCTAAATATATATACTGTGATGATAAACAGCTCATAGACAGGTTGTAAAATAAGAGATGTAAAAAGTGGAGTCAGTGCAGTAGAATATGTATGTACAGTAATGCCTTACGGCTGAGGGCAGTGCCATACCATACATTGATGGTCATGGAGGTGTGTCCCTCTCCTCGTCGCTTCCTGTAGTCAGGAGTCAGAGAGTCGGTGGAGGATGTGGTGCTGCCTATCCACACAGCCTTGGGGTCAGCTCGTCAGGAAGTTCAGGATCCAGTCACATTCACCAGTGTTGAGTCCCAGGTCTCTAAGCTCGAAGGGCCCGGTGGTATTGAATGCTGTGAACTACAGTATGTATTCTTCTGGTTCAGGTGGGAGAGGGCAGTGCTGCAATGCTGCAATGATTATTCAATTAATTAATCAGTCAACAGCAAATGATTTAAAAAAAACAATTCTGATGGCTCTTATCAGCCACGACTGTCTGGTGAAGATTCTCATCATTCTTGATCATTCTTGATTTTGTCAGCTTCATTAACTACTAATTAACTACTAATGATAATAACATATAATATCTCCAGGAAAAACATCTACAGAATAAAAAATATGATTAACAATAGAGTATAAATAACTCACTTTTCTCTGGAAAGAGGCCATAAAAAACTGTTTTGAAGCATGCCCCTTCTGTCTGGTTACATTCCTCTTCACCCACATGAGCGACAACAGGGCTGTTTCTTCACTTGTACACCACTTGGCACGGCTTTTTAAATCCATTTGATTTCATAATGGAATTTTCATTATTTATGAATCTGCGGCGGTCGTGACAAAACTGCAAGCATATCACAAATGACCCTCCGAAGCAGAAACGCTGAGGTTCTCTCTGGGCTCCACGCAGTCATTCCCATGCACACATTTTTGTTCAACATGAAACTGTAAACATATGGTAGAGTTTTGCATTTTGGGCAAGAGATGGAAATTCTTAGCCGACAACCATAGTTGACATCAAAAACACTAGCTGTGTAAAAAGCACCATTATCCGATGCCATGGGAGTTAGCCTGGAGTTATTGTGCATGCCTGCTGAGCGGCGTTTTTTTCTGCTGCTTTTTCCACTGACTGCACTGAATTCAGTGTCAGTTTGAGCTTTTCCCATTATAACAGAAGGTGTTGTGTTCTAACATGTAAGGCGGTCACTGTTTCCCCTGTCTTTGACTTCCTACTTAGTTTATTATTCTAACATAACAGGTTATTTAGATAAACTCTTGGAATGACAGATCTGCTGCATGTCTGATTTAAGCTGATTAGCCAATCAAGTGCCAGCACCTGAATGTAGTCACCTGTTTACACTTAGCATTGTAACATTGGAGGTATAGAAAAATCTATTATTTCTATTGTAACTTAATAACCCATTTAGCAACTTGTAATATTAAATTGAATTAAGTCTGAGCTTTTTGGTTTACATTTGACTTTGATTCAATTTTTGGTTTATATTACTATTGCAGTGGTAAACACCTTGAACTGAACTGAGAATACATGAATACAAATTTGGAGGAGCAAAGGCGCATGTTTTAGTAAACACAGTAAATCTGTGGGTCTAGCCTCACATAAATAATGTTGGTCTTGCTTGTGCTTGTCACATCCCATTCAGTTCAAGCTTGATTTATTTGAGGTTTGAGATGCAGTTGTCTGAGACAAATTGATGATGAGGAAGAAAAATAAACAGTAGCGCACAACTTGCATGGGACACATTAGTCTCTTCCACACAGACGGATCCTCCGTCTATAATAAATATTAAAGTACTTTAAATTAACTCCAGCCCCTGGAGTGAACAGTGCGTAATGTAGAAGCAAAGAAAGACAGAACAAAACATTACCAACATTAGTGACACTGAAATGGTTCTTAAGTGTTTCAATTGACTGTTGCTGTTTCTGATTCAAATATGCATATGTGGCTTAAGGTCTGCCTGTCATTTGGCCTTACTGAAGTCCTCGGCGATCTAGTTTGGTGACCTCTACTTCTCTCGTTCACTGTTTGCCTGTAAATGCCAGTCGGCCTCTGAAGCCATGCCTGTGGAATGTAAATAAACGGCACAGCGAGCGAGGTCAACCTCCTAATGAGGGCCACAGTGGAACGCGGAAGAAGAAGGGGCTGAGAGGAGCGGAAGCTCAGATAGGGATAAAGGTCAGAGGTGAAGATGGCAAAGGAAGGAAACCCTCCTGCGGTGGAGGACTTCTCATGTTGGGATGAAGTAATGATACTGGTAGCTCATTTTTACCAGGTTATATTGAAATATGTAGCTCTGTCAGGACAGTCAGAGAAAGGGGATATTAGGGATTAACATGCATGATCATATACAGTAATAACACTTGTCTGTTAATGGAGAGTCATTGATTTGTCTTCACATTTTGCCTGCACAGTTACACTCTGATGCTGTCTGTATCACTGCTGCGTGTTGCCTTTTTCAACACGGCTTTAGCTGCAAGCCATCTGTGGTTCTGTGACTGAGGATCTGATCAAAAGTGATGTCTCTTCTGCCTGCTGGGTCCTCATGACCAGATCACATGAAAGGCAACCAGGAGTTAAATCACGCATACATTACACGAATACATTACATCTTGCTTGTGTTTTCTGTGGAAAATTTGTGGACAGTTTATGCTTTATTTAGGATCTCTTTGCTCATTATTCACTTTTCCTGAAATCCACTCTTACTACCACTCTGATTTAATATTTTTGAGGTTTTGAGAGGTGCCAGCTGGCCAAATGGCATATTGATAAGGAAACCAAACTTGCTTTTGTTAACAGCTTGTATATTTTAGTACGACCCTAGCTGTCATGCTCACAGGTGCACAATAGAGCTTGTACAGGAGTTAAGCCGTCCTGCGGTAGATGAAGCTTTATAGAGTTTCAACAGCTGTCCGGTGTAAGGAAAGGCGAAACTGCTGTGTCCGACTTTTTGCCAAATGCCAAGGCCCTCACACCTTCAGTCAGCCTGCACACACACACACACACACATATATATATGACCCTCGCACATCTGAATCCACATGAACACACGTTTCCTAGCACAGAGACTGTTTACCCATCTCCAGCCTTGCAGCGTGAGCCAAGCAGTTAAGGGTGGGAGGGGTGACATAGCCGAGGATCAGCCAACCTTCCTCACGCTCTGCACGTAGCACAACCATTAAAATACTGCTCCCGCTGGAGGGAGGCCAGGAGTCAAAGTTTACAGCAGTTCAATCTTCTCTTCTGCTCCAGCCCCACCCCTCTGCTTTCTCTGTCTGTGCCCCTCTCCCTCTTTCTCTCTTTTAACACACATAATGCACACACAGAGAAGCTTACTGTATTGCTTTTTACTGACAGGAAGCCCTTTGTCTGCTTGCATGCCCCTCACCCGCCTTGATTCCCAGCAGCCTTTTCTTCTGGGACCCGCCCTTTTTTTAAAGAATCGATAAAGTAGTTTATGAGTTTGTGCAGGCAGAGCGAGGCTGCGTGCCCCCCCCTCCTTTATGTTGGAGTTTTGTTGTTTTTCGGCTTTGAAGGCCCTGATATTGTGCATTCCAGTGGTAACCTGCATCACTCAAAAAACGTGAGCACAGTGTGGACTGACGCAGGCAACCATGGTCAGGCGTGCAGGAAAATAAGATTCAGACATGTGTAATGTAGATGATTTATTTAAGTTTTTCACTCTCAGAGCATTGCAAGACTTACAGGTACAGATTTTGCAAAACAGTTACTATATAGCACAATAAAAGGAAGCACGTGGACCAACAGGCTTTGATATTCTTCAGTGATTCTGTTCAACTCCTTGAAGTCCAATTATTTTTAAATATAGGGCATATCATTTCAACACGCTCAGGATGGCTTTTCAAGATTCAAACATTGAGAGTCCGATATTGTATTGGCACGAGACCGAGCAAGGGAATTTAGTCTGCTGTGAGTGTTTATAATAATGTTGCAGTGGTTTATGTTGATCCAAGTGCATGGAAGAATGCGGAGGAACTTGCCTTTTGTTTGTCATATCATTGCTTAGACACGGTGTATGAGGGCTGAATCTTCGCTCGGCATTTGTGCACGTTCGCTGCTCACCTCGGCTCTTCTTTCAAGTCAGACAACACGTGCAGTTGCACGGTGACCCAGCAGTGTTGGTTGTAATTTCTAGTTCTTATGGTCTGATATACTACACGCTGTCTGATATCACAGGCATTATAAGAACTGAGTGACTTAAGATGATGAGGCCAGACTTTTTTGTTGCCCTTCTAAACTGACATCATGTCTTCCACGGAAGTCTTATTTCTGAATAAAAGTAAAGTGTTCTGTCCTCCGGGCAGTGTGCGAGTCACGGCTTGTGTGCGTCTTATTCCCAACGGACTTTCTGTATGAATGTATGAATGTGTTCGCTCGCTGTTTACACCAAGACGTTTACAAGAGCTCATAGGGGTTCACTGCCAACACCCAAGCAGATCATGCAAGTCTTAATAGGACAGGAAAAGGCAAGGGGAAGTTGACATGCAGCGCGATATCTCCGGTTTATTTCCTTGCTAGTTTATAGTTTATAATGAGGCAGCTGTGTTGTATGCGGCCACGGCTTGTATCGCTCTTTGTGCAGGTGAGGCAGGTCTGACTGTGCCAGGACCTTCCACTGCAGCTCCGGTTCTGACTGACTGGATCCACACCGGCAGCTGGATTTATACAAACGTACACAATTTTAATGCAGCCTTGACAGTTCCTTTTTTCACACCATACTTCTCTCGACTTGCTTAATGACACATAGGAGATCCAGACATTGTATTCACGATTCTGCTTTTGCCACAGTGCATATGTTTATGCTCATCATGCTTTTTTCTCTTCCTGTTTTCAGGCAATGGTGGCATGTTACCCTGGAAATGGAACAGGATACGTGCGACATGTGGATAACCCCAATGGCGACGGGCGATGTGTCACATGCATATATTACCTTAATAAAGATTGGACGGCCAAGGTATGTGAGAGATGTGTGTAGGTGTAGGAAATGATTTTCATTAGTGCTCGATGATTTGAATTTTGAAATTGAACTTTATTAAATTATCTTCTTACTAATGTTGCGTGAATCAATTGTAATTTGAAATCATCACTGAAATAACCATCAAAACAAAACTATTTGCAAATGCCATGTGTCTGGTCTTCATATTCCATTTGGACTTTCTGTCACTAGCATATGAAAAGTCAGCTCTGTTCTTGTCTGCGTGGCGGGGTCGTGACCCTCCATCCTGCTTTACTCCACACCTGAGCAGAGTCGGTACTAGAGGTTACGTGTCAGTACGTGCTGTTCGGGCTGTTCGGCCGCTCTCTCCATTCATAATCCCATTAAAACGCAGAGAATCCCGCTAATCCAGCCACACCCAATCAGGGAGTAGAGTGCCCCCATGCTACCTCCCACACGTCCATTGTTGCTCCTGCAGGAAAGTGGAGGCATGGGCAGACAGAAGAAAGAGACTGAGGTGTTGCTACAGTAGTTTATTACTCTTATCATTCTGAATAGGCATTTCAAATACTCCTGATGTTTTGATGCACTTGGGAACCTTTTGGAAAATTTATAAAAATGTCAAATATATTAACTTGAAAAAGCCTATGGGCATCTGTTACTGACAGTATTGTCCTGTGTGGCAGAGCCTGTTCACTTGATTCTCAAAGCAAGCACCTGCCTCATGTGTGACTTAAAAAATTGAGTGCAAGCATCCTGTCATTCACAGTGCAGATTCAATGGCTTTTATAACATTTTTTTTAGAATCTCATTAAATTAATTGAATATTAATAGCACATAACAGCATTTGACCTTATACAGTGTTTTGCTATATATTTTAAGGCAGAATGAGTAGAATTTTCCTAAAAACCAATGTGGGCTCATACAAAAATAATCCCTCTTGATCATCCTTCATGCCCTACTAGAAGTGTGTGTTGGTGTCTGTATCTGCAGAGGCCCTGCCCTCTGCCAGTTTTTTCTTATTATGTGTTGGGACGTTTCTGGGCATCAACCTTTGGGCAGTGGGTGTGTAGCCCCCAGCCAATAACAGCGCACAGATCCAGATCGCCAGGTTGCAGGCGCGTCCATTAGAAGCTATGGCGTCCACTTCTGGTGTCATTGACCTGAGGAGGAGGGGCCAAGTTTGAAAGTTGTGTTTACAATCTGCAACCAATAAGTCCTACTCATTCTGCATTTAATGGATGTCAAAGGTCTCACAATTTGCATCCAACATCAAAACAAAACTATATTACATCAAGGCACCTCATTAAGTTAGATTGTCCATAGCCTGACAACTTTCACTGTTTACTTTGCAATATGTAAGGCTACACACTATGATACAGTACACATCTATTGTAGCATCATGATTATATAAGAAAGCATGTCCATGGGAATGCAATAATGAATGTGATGTGACAATCTAACCTACCTATGTTTATTGTTATTATAATTATTATTTTAAGGCATTTTGATACCAAAGCGTAGCTGTTAGCCTGCTGTTAACACTCTGACCAGCCACAACAAACTGCCACTTTAATTCCTACTGCCACAGTAAGCTGACATAAATTTGATAGCACAAATTAACTTTTTTTTTCCCCACAAAGTTGTTTTTGCCACATGACACCTGTCAGGCTTCACATTTTTGTTGCAACATGTGTAGATTGAAGAAAATGTAGGCTACGCTGTAATGTGCTTTAAGTGTTAAGTGGTAAATGTTATTGGACCAGTAGTTAAGGAACTCGCCCCTTGAATATGAGACTGATAAACAGGATGCTGCACACCAGGAAGTACGACAGTCTTTATAACTGAAAGCAGCAACTATAAGGTGGAAGGATGACATTTGTGCTTCTATGGGGACATTACAAGACTCAGAAGTAGACAGTAGATTGTCTTCCCGACTTCCTCACATACTTGACCTCCAGGGCTGCATATGAAAATTACGTAATTACAGGAAACTGCATTTTGCCTCTGGATGCTAGTTAGTGCAGGCCATGCATGAGTCTGTCTTGCGACTATGAATGCTACTAAACGTATTATGGCCATTATTAGCTGTCATCAAACAAGCAACATGACAGGTTGAATACATAGGTGTTGGGGACCTGTCTTCTACTATGGGATGGTAGACAGAATACCACCTAATTGAATAGTATTTTAAGTGTGAAGTCACTGAATCACCATTGCAATCAAACTACTTTTAAGGTTGAGTATTTTGCAGTTCACTGATATCCTGCATGTCTATCATGTCCCGATTGACTAGTTTTGACCTGTGACTGTCGTTCTTTGTTGATGCAGTTTGTTTTGCATTTGTTATCATGATTTTCAGGATGATTTCCCTTGACATAGCGCATAATCTGCAGATACAGTAAGCAAGTTGGGCACAAATGACTTGGCCTTTTCAGTGTATATTTGGTGTCTCAGCAACATGTTGTTACCACACCAAACCTCTTCACAGCCAAAAGATCTGGTAAATGACATCCAGCCCAACCTGTGACCCACCTTTGTTGCAATCTTTTGCATTCTGTTATTTATCCCTCTATGTTTCTATCCTCAAGTGCTTTACACAATCACAGTTTTGCTTGTTTATGTGTATACTAAATTTTTCCTGTTGATGCTTGTGCCAATGTGCATTATGTGGGTCATATTGCACTTATGTTAATCAGCTAGGCTGGTCCATGATTTCTATTGTCATGTTCATGCACACACTTCAATTATTTAAATCGGGTCTCTGACTGGCTGTTTATTAGGTGCATGATGTGCAGTCTTTCATTGAATGTGGTTTCCTGAATAACGGTGCTCAATGAGCAATTTGCATGCATAACCATTATGATAAAGGTAACTGTAAGGACTGGCCCAGACTGAGAATAATTTTGGAACGACAGGAGTGAAGAGGATGGGTGACCATAATGAAATAGAAACATGCATGTATTAAACAGTAAATGAGGTAATAAGCAGGTGGTAAATTCAAGTTACAATGTAGATTAATCCACAGGTTCAATTAGTGAAAAAGAGACTAAAAAAGCAAACTCTGCACATTAAAAAAACAAAGACCCGGATGTTTTTCTAAGCCTTTGTAAGAGTCACAGTTCCCACTCAAACCCTAACGTAGGTGTTGTTTAGTTCACAACTCCTCTTCTTACTGCAACCAACAAGTTCGGTATCTTGTGCACTGGACTTGCCATCCGGTACTGGGAAAAGTTTTCTCTGGAATCTCTGAGATCATCACTTGAGTCTCTGAAATCTCCCTGATGGCTCTGAGATCTCCTCTGAAGTCCCAGACCGTCTTAGAAGGACTGCAATTCATTGACCTTTCCAAATTTGTATTTTTGGTCCTTAATTACAGCGCCACTATCTGGCCAATTTGGCTCATGTTTTTTGGGAAGCACTTACACGTCATTTCCAGGTATTGGGCCAGGTTTTATGTTTCTAGCTCAATCCAGCTTGTGGCAATATAGCCGCATGTGAGCAGCAAGTTTCAGACTTCACAAAGGTGAGCAAAGTCACTTCAGCTAGTTTAATTCTGTCTCAACGAGAAGAGAGACCAATCACACACTTGTGCCATCATCACAAAGAATGCAGCATTTCAATAAACCAGCACAAACACACTCCTTCAGGGTTTGAACCCTAACATGCTGTTCAGGATTTACATTTTGTAAATATAGACCCTGATAAGATAACAATTGAGAAACACTGCACTAAAAAATACAATAAAATACTGTTCAGATGCAAAATTGCTATACAGTAACATTTGTGTATAATATCCATCCATCCATTTTCTAGATTGCTTACCTTGCTCAGGGTTGCAGGAGTTGGGAGTTTCCCAGCATGCACTGGGCAAGAGGCAAGGACAGCTCACCAATCTTTCACAGCTAGCACATACTGTAGAGACATAGAGACACAATCACACGACTGTTTTAACAGTCATGATATTCAGCAATCAGTAGACATCATTCCTGTCATTTCTGTCATAGCTATCCAGCCTTATCGCTAACACATGACATGAATCAAATTGATGATAGTAACATTTTTTTATAAAGCCACACCAACATCTTACAGTGTGAGCAAGTTGCAGTGATTGCCTCAAACTCGTGTTCCATTTAAATTCACCAACAGTTTAACAGTAAATAAAGTTTCAAAAAAACTTACAGCAGTATGTGGCCTGATTTAGAAGAAAAGTTGTGATTGATAAACACTCATACTGGTAACTATGGATACACCATGTTACTTCGTTTTGTGAAAAGTGTTCCCAGCGGGCATGTGGGTGTCAGGTTTGGCTAGATTTTTATTTGTTTAACTTGGACACGGTGTCAGACATCAAAAACGTTTTGTTCCATCCCCTGTTTCCACCACCCACGAGAACCAAAACTTGCATAAATGATCTGAATATTTGTCTCTTCATAACCTTTTACCATCCACTGTTCTGTGTGTGGGCAGTGGCACTTTGTCGAACTTTCACAGTCCACTAGTACTGAAGTTATATGAATATGCAATATATGTATGTCTAGATAAGATTTATTTATGTAGCCCAAAGTCACAAATGTGCCATAACGGACTTGTATTTCTTAGAAAAAGAACAGCCTGGCATAAAATATGCACAGCTACTATGCAACTGAAGTATTAAAATAATGTTGTCTCCTAGGGGGGTGACGTTAAGATTATAATCCTTAAGATTTCAGTCCTGGTTGATTTAGTGACCCTCATAGCTGCAGTCCAGCTCTGATGTGGCTGTAAGAGAATGAACTGTAAACCGTGAGGCTGATATCAATAAGATGATAGAAATTATATTTGAATAAGATTTAGGTGACATGCATGCATTGCTTCCTGTGAGTCCCTCATGTGTAGCTACACCATTTGAACCCTGCACAGGAGTGGTGGGATACTATGATAGAGAGGTCGTTTATAGATGTAAATACTTTGAATGGCTATTGCAGAAAATATGACGACCGTAAATAGTTTAAAAATCAGGCTTTGATTTCATAACAGTGACTATAATTTTCAAGGGTTAAAAAGAAATGCATGGAGCGGTTAGATGTTGCAGATTGTAGAATTCATTTTATAAAATGAAATATGCTGTGATGCACAAACTAGTTAATGACCGCATGGACGTTACTGTGTATCAAAAGAATTATTGTATTCTTAGGAATTTTTGCTTTATTGAATTTTAAATGATTTGATTAAAAAAAATAAAAATTTCCAAAAGTGTCTATTTTGGGTTGCAGCATAATTTGACTTGCTTGTACCCGAGAGCAGAGTTTTAAAGAACATCATCTTGATGTAGGTCAGAAGGTCATGTCCTGCAGGCGAGGGTCATCCTGTGTGCACTCTAATCCATACATCATTTACAGGTCTGGACGCTGAACACTACCACTCCAACTATTGTTAAAATCAGTGCTCATGTGTTGCAAAAAAAAAAACTTCTCCTGTCTTCTTTGACCCTATTGTGCTTTATTTAGTTTTGCCACACCACCGGCATTCCCCCTCATTCAAAGTAGTATAAATGGGAATAGCATTGCTCCTCCAACAAAGGGTGTGAACTTTTTTTTCTCGGCTAGTTTGCGTGTGAAGAGAGGGGCCTATCATATCAGCTGTGAGAGAGTTTAAGCGGCACACTTGCAGCAATCTGCTTTTTCACTCTCCAGGTCCTTTATCCAGCCAGAGCAGTTTTCCTGTGAGTTATTCTTCCTATCCCTCCACAGGAAAGCCGCCCCCCGCTGCTGCTTCCGATCCTGAGCTTTCGTCCTAGCCCTTGGAGTCGGACAACCCTTTTCCTTAACATTGTCGTCCTATGTTGATCATTTAAAAAGCCTCACATATGAGATATATTTAAGTGAATCTTAGTAATAAATGCTCTTTGTTTTCAAGAGATGTCTCCTTTCCCTGAATATTTACCTATTTTAATGTGGATGAACAAGACAGTCAAGTCGGAGTCAAACCCACAAACATGATCACTGCAGAGGCTTCGCTTAGTGTTTGCTTCCTATAGTCTCTCTTTACCTTCCTGCTCTTGGTTTGTCCTGATTTGTGTACATAATAGGGTTGTTTCTGCTTGTTCTTTTCTTCCAGGAACACGGTGGCCTTCTTCGAATCTTCCCAGAAGGAAAGGCCCAGTTTGCCGACATAGAGCCCAAATTTGACCGTCTGCTGCTGTTCTGGTCAGACAGACGGAACCCTCACGAAGTTCAGCCCGCCTTCGCCACCAGGTCAGCATCCAAGTCTGTCCACTGCACACACTCAGATCAGGGTTTATGTTAGAAAAAAATTGGTACCAGTTCACGTATCCCAGAAGATTTCAGTGTCCCAGACACATGGGGGAAATTCCGCTCAAATATTATCTGTGTTGTGGAACCTATTTTCCCAAGTGTTTGTGTCTAAGTCACTAATGGGGACAACAATTTTTGAAATCGGTCCAGTATTGAGTGAGAGCGCTACAGCCAGCAGCCCAGGGGCGTCAGACTGAGGGGGGAAAGGGGATTTAGTATACAGGGCTGGCAGAGATACTAGAATAAATAGTTGTAGATTTTGAAATGGGCCCATAGAGAATGTCTATGGACAAGATCCAGACTTTAGTGTTATGCCCCTGCTGCAGCCGCGAAACAGGCTGCAATGTAATCCTGCTGGACGTTTACGCACCATCAGTCCACTGAAGGTCTACAAGTGCTTGTTTTTGCCACTGACAGGCTCAGACTCTTATTCTTAGTGTCTGACAATATTATGGAAAGGATCCTTGCAGAGATGGATCTTTTTGTTAAAGAGTAAGTTCCTTTTTGTTGAACCAGAAACAGTGGTTTTATTGATCTTGCAAAGGCCACCAGACTCCATTTACAGAAACAGTAATTTTATCTGCGTAAAACACTCATTAAAACGCAAAAGAAACAAAATAAAACTCACCAAATCCATCTTGTATAGTCTTTCCATTGTTCTAAAAATCAACTCTGGTGAGGTCGAAATAAACCCTTAATTCACAGAGTTAGATGTGAAATTAAAGAGAAGAGCAAGAGCTAGGTTGGACTTCAGAGAAGCAGCGGGGGAAAACAACGTGTGGAGGTTTCACATTTTAATCAGGAATTATTTTCACCAGATATTATGACAGGAAAAATTTAAATATGTCTGAACAGATTTTCCCAGTAAAGAACTGTAACTGCCAGACAACAGAAACTGTGGCTCAGATGATCGGGTCTGTTTTGCAGTGACTCATTGTTTTCATTGTCTCTGCAGGTATGCCATCACAGTGTGGTATTTTGACGCAGATGAGCGAGCCAGAGCTAAAGAAAAGTACTTAACAGGTAAGACGTACAAACTGCACAATAGTCTCTATTGTTTTAGGCCCAGAGGTTTTTTTTTTCTTCACTCTTTTACATCATCTCTCGTGTGTTTGTGTTTCCTATTGTGTGCAGGTGCAGGAGAAAAAGGAGTAAAGGTTGAACTTGACAAACCGTCAGATCCCAGCTAGTGGGCAGCCTGCATCCCCTACAAACAGCCATCAAGTGCTCTGTCCTAAGAAAGTGGCCTATAGAGAGCATGTGTGTGTGTTTTACATGGCAAAACAGCAGACTTTTTCTTGAGTGGGTGGAAGATCCATGTTTATGGAGACAAACAAATACACAGTGATTTCTGTTCATTTTCAGCAAACCAGGGCAACCCAGCGGACCTTGAATGTCATGACATTGTACTGAAAGGGATTGTGTGGATTTTTTTTTTTTCCTTTCACCTCTTTGGTGGAGAACGCTTATGTGACAGCAGACGTTTTCAGAAAATCACTTCAAACAGGAATTAAGCTCAGAGAATCTACATCTTTTGCATTTTTGTTTTTGCAGTTAATTCCTTAAAGGTACAGTGTTCTGCATATGCTTAATGTGTTATGCTTTTCACATGGAATCAGCTGTTATAAGCTACTGTATGGCAAAATGTGCTTGAGTTTGCAATAATATGAGGAATGATCTGAATTAAAAACACCCTTTTTCTGACAGAACTTAGTCGGTCTTAGTTTGAAGTCCTTCCTTTGTGGCACAGTAGCTGCTGACTGTGTCATTTGTTCTTCCTCATTTCTCTAAATACAACATCTTATTTGAATTAGCAGTGATTTAAGGAGAAACATAGCATATATCTGACCTGTGGTGTAAGGACAGAGTGCAGGACGTTAACTGCCTCTCTGGCTGTCCTGTTTGCACTATATACAGTTTCATGCTGCCCTCTGCAGGCTTATACTGTATTGCAGCTAGTTTCTAGTTTTCAGGACTTGGGGATAAGTAAAACCCCTATAATGGAAATGACAATCTTGTGAAGATTGCTTAACTGAATAGCAAAATTGTTCAGTTTCCCCCATCAATATCATCTGTACTCTTGTCTTTAGTGCCCTCAGTGTTTACTGATTGAAGATGCTGTGATTACAATATTACACTATCGCACCATTTCTCAAATGACTTAAACATTTTAGTATGTTAACCAGTTAGTAAGCGACGCTGTCAAACAGTAAATTATTTTAAGGTTATTTATTGTGGAGCACTGTGTGCCAGAGTTACCTATTTTTCTCCAGTCTTTCAGTTTTATATTAACACTTTTGGCATTAGATAACAGACAAATCATTGATCTAAAATGCATCACTAATCTTAACCTGCAACATTTCAAAATCAACACAGACCTTTTCCAAGAGTATTAACAAAACCTGTACGGCCTGCTGGTCTTTTTGTTCTGCCAGTCCAGTAATGTCCAGCTCTGAACCAGTTTCAGCTGCACCCACCTCCCTACTTGGACTGGAGAGCGAATCTTTTACAGCTGCTCTAAATTCATCCGGTTGTGTTCAGAGGTGCTTTCCTGCACTCGGAGCTGGGTTACTATCAGGCCAAAATGCCTCCAGGCCCCAGAACCTGTATGTTTATTATGAAGTAGTCATTATTACTTGTCAGTCAACTTTTTATAGTACTTAAAACACTTTTACGTAAACACATAGAAATATTTCTAAAACATGAGCAACCTTCTCTCAAATTATCAATTACCTATTAGTGTGGTATTAAAAACAAACTGCATTTTTTACAGCATTTTAAGTTTTTTAATATGAATTAAATGAATATCTCCTCTATAGAAACAACATCTGTATGAAAAAGATTATAGACAGTACATAAAATAGTAATACAGTACACATTACAAAAGTCAGGAAATATATTAAGCAGTATTCAATATAAACTATACAATGGAAATGTTTAAGAACAGTCAAAATTAGATCATACTTTGTACAAGGAGTGTGCAAAATTAATGTCCCATTAGTGAAACTTCACAAACCGGCAGAGACAAAAGTCTGTTAGTTCTTCTTCTCTAGACAACATAGAAAACTGAATGTATGGAGTGGAGGGTGACTTTCAGCCCAGTGTGCCTCTGTCACTAAGAGAGACTGTGCAAAAATATACAGATATAAAACAATGCCACAGGTCAGCAGGAGTCACTGAACTCCAGTCAGTAATGGCTGAGCTCCTCTGGAGGAGAAGGGAGGTGGTAACTGTCATCCCCCCCGATGTAGGCACCAATGCCGCTGCTTTGGCTCCCCCACTCGTAGCTGTCAGCAGCTAGACTAGAGGAACAAATAAAAATCCATTAAACTATGTGGTTTGACCTCATGACCTTTTCCCACAATCTCACTTCATTTACAGTGTTTTCATGATTAGATCATTTATACCTGGCCTGGATGTTCTGAGGCATGACGCTCCAGGCCAGGTCATCGTCGCTGTCATAACGCCGAGGGTTGTCGAAGAAATAAGACCTGGAGGAGAAGACGTGACCGGGAAGCACAGAACCACTCTGCAGGACAAGCAAACAAGACAATAAACATAAGACATCATAGTGGACAAAAATGGAAGTTATAAAACCTTTAATTCCTTTTTCATAGAATTTGCTTATAGCCCCTTAAAATAAAGGTATATTTGCTGCCCCTCATCATACATTGCATATGTCTATGACATGTGAGCAGTTTCACCAAAGTGATTTAGTAAGACTGTTTGACTACATTTTAAAGGCTTGAAATGATAAAACTGTTCAGTATTTCACAAGAATAAAAAACAGAACTACAGTATGTTTTTAATCAGCCTTTCTATAAATCATCTCATGATCCCTCAGATTTGCCTGAGGAGAGATTTCCTGGCCCCCAGGTTTGCAACAGCTGGCTGAAGGTAACCGCTGTCTCACCCTGTCTTGGTTAGGCTTCCGGACTCTGAAGAAGAAAACCACGAGGGAAGTGGGAAGCAGCTCCCATACAAACAAGATCACTCCGAAGACGATGTAGCCGGCATCTCCCAGAGTCGACTGTAAATCTGCCTGAAAAACAAGCAGAAAAACATTTCATTCTTAATTCCACTACTGTTTACCCAGAGAGAGAGGAAACTATATTTCCTAATTGCAATCATCACAAGAAACATCCAACAATTAAGCAAACATTTTCTAAAAAATTAATTCACAAAACTGACACATAAAGAGTTGCATCTGCCAGAGAATTGAGCAAAAATTGCCGACCACTGCTCCGAGAAAGAGCAAGATCTTTTCGTGTTAATCATCAAAATATTTAAAGGAATAGTTCTTGTGAAATACGCTCTTTTGCATCGTTGCAGATTGTTAAGAGGAAGAGTAAATACGAATCTACAGCTTATCCTGTCATAAAGAGTCTCAGCTGGTTCCCTGGAAAGTCCGGTCAACATACGGTAAATACAGAGAGTGATTCACCATAAAAACCACAACTTGTCCTTTTTACACTTCCGTTTTTGTATGGACTAAAGAAGTGATATATAACAATTAGTGAGCTCCACCTTTCAGACTGAGCTGGGCAAGCTGTTTCCAGTCTAAGCCTAAGCCAGTGTGCAGCTTTATATTTCCAGCACAGATATGAGAGTGGTATCAATTTTCTCCTCTGACTCTCAGATAGAAAGCAAATTTCCAAAATGTCCAACTATTCCACTATGACCTCTGGTGGTTCACCTGGTCTGAAACGTTGTACCAGTCGTAGTCAAAGGAGTTAATACTCTTGTTTGAGAGTCCCAGGACAACCAGGTTGTAGCACGCCCTGGACGAGTACAGGAGGATGACGATGGCTCCTATGACTGTCACCTGGCACACTGACGTCCCCTGCACAGATTGAAGGCTTGCATTAAGAAACTGCACGTGAACCATACATGTACTTTAAGGAGGAAATGAGACATAATCTGATTAAAACATATGAAATCAAATCACTTTTTTTAAAACAATAAATTTGGGTTTGAGGTAGGATTTTTTTCCCAACACCTCAGTACCTGTCATTTTGTGGATCAGTGTGAAATAACATATGACCCAACTGTGCTGTAGTTCAAGCTTGTGAATGCACCAGAGTACAGTCAGTCATGCATAAGAATGACTAAGCTAAGAAGCAATCACTGATGTAAAGCCACTTGTATTCTGCTGATCCCCTGTTCACATTGGATTTGACCTCTCGGTGCCACACAGGATGAGTGGGGGGCTGTCTCTTACCTTGGACTCCAGGTAAATGTTGGCCAGCGACATCTTAGCGATCTTGTAAAGACACAGGGAGAGCGAGACGGCACACAGGACAAAAAGCGAGTCGTTGATCGTGACCCTCACTAGGACAATGGTGTGAGCTTCTGCAGTGGACATCCTCACTAGCAGGGCGCACACTAAATTCACCACTAAAAACACCAGGCTGATGAACAGGAAGAGCAGGTACAGCGGCAGCCTGTGGGTCAGGAAACGAGAAACACATCAACCCCCAAAAAATGCTGGAGGCCAAATTTTGAACAGTTCACACATTTTTTGCCAAATGAATAGAAAATATTACTTAAAATGAAATCTTAAATCCTGAAATCTGATCTTACCTGTATTTCAAAAGCTCTGGTGCATATTTCGACTTTGCCTTAAAAATAACCTGTGGAAAAGAAAACAAGTCCTGCATCATGCAAATGATCATCATGTTATTTTTGGCAGCCAATTTTCACTTCTGTTTTCTCGTTCTTTGAAACAGCAAGACTGTCTGTTGAAACAGGAGAGTTTTGAACTTCAGCTACACAACTGTCACACAGCACAGAGCCACATGTAACGCTGCGTGCCTCACCGTCAACCAACAACTGTGACTCACAGCAGCACAAGAGGATTATGCTAAAAATAATTTTTAGGTAAATGCCAGAGAAGCTATTATTTGATATTTGGATCAAGTAAGCAGATGGAGGAATGATTCACTGCACGGCACTTTGTAGCTGATCTGAATCTGAATATTAGCTGGACGGTCATTAGAGGGTCCAATCTTATTCTTTGCTTTGATTATCACATTATGTTATTGATTTACACTATTTCTTATCAATATAATGATAAATGATTGATTTGTTGAAAAAAGTTATATAATCATTATATTATTATCTCTAAATGATCCTCTACTGTACAATTTCATGTTGCTACTGGAAGCCATCTTATATTCTGTCCAATGGCTGCACAGTCGAGCTTTCATCCCCCAGTTAACAAGAAGTCAGTGTATATTTAAAGATCCCCTTCACACATGTTTTATCACATATAGAAATTTGATTTTTTTTTTTTCTTCCCACAAATGCAATCACCTTGTTAAAGAGTCTTAAAGAGTCTTGCCTTGTTGAAAAGCAAAGAGGTCCAGAATCTAAATTGCATATTGGACCAGCTTTCAAAGTAGTGATATCACAAAATCCTGCTCTACAGAGATTTAAGATGAGCACAGATTCAGTAGGTGGATGATGTGCAAACAGTCTCCATCATTCTGTACAATGAAGCTCAAACATTAAAAACGATCCAGTTAAACACATTTTAAAGTCAGATCTCTTTGGTGACAATGATCCTGACCACAGGTGCAGACACACATTAACAAACCCCGCCTGCCCTGGTGCAAACATCCATCCACACCTGCCGAGCTCACCTGTGCGAAGTACAGGTTCATGAGGCTGAGGGTGAAGAACTGGAGGCAGACCGGGAGGCAGTAGAGCAGCCAGAAGGGGAAAGGCCCCAGAGTGTTGGCCGTGACGAAGTCGTGGAAGTAGAAGGAGAAGAGCACGGTGCGCAGGGCCGACCACAGCAGGCACAGCACCAGGAACACGGTCTGGTAGCTGATCCGCTTGTGTCGGTACCGGAGCACCAGCCACAGCTGCACGTACACGAAGAGGAAGAGGAGGGAGTAGAACACCGTGTAGACCACCGTCAAGCCCAGGGTGACGTAGGGGGGCACGGCCGGGATCAGGGTGGGCAGAGGCAGGGGCCCGTCCATCGGCTCCGGCTCCGTCGCAGCGGCCTCCATGAGCTGCTCTCCCCGGCCGGCGGAGGAGGAGGGAGCGGCGCCGGGCCTCGCTCTGCTCCCGGCGAGAGAGCGGAGAGAGGAGAGAGAAAGAAAACGATGCTGTGAAGAAGAGAGGAAGAGAAGCGAGGCTAACTTCCTGAGAGCGCAGAGAGGCACATGATCGGTGATGAGGATGGGGCCGTCTGTCGGGCAGGAAGCCGCAGCCCGGAGCTCACAGAGAGGACCGGCCTCCCTCCAGCCTCCGCCCCCCTCCGGCCTCCTCCGGGCCGCTCTGAGCTCACTGCGCGCCGCCGCACCGGCTGACGCACCGCGCTGCACCTTTAACCCTGTGATGGTTGTTCCCACCGCGGCCCTGATCCCCGGAGAGCGGCCCAGACCTGACACATGTGTTCACTCTCAGGTTTATCAAGGTGCATGACAAACACATTATCACGGATCAACACTGGGGAGAGCAGAAACAACATACATTTAACTGGGTTTTAAACATCACAGTAGCATCACTTGAAAATGTGTCAGCAAGATACATTTTAGGGTTATGCCCATGTTGAAATGTAACTAATGGTAAAAGATTAGTACTATTCATTACTGCACTTAAATAAAGTTGGGGATTTACAAGAGACTTGGAAATGTAGGCCCCTATTCCCCCCCACCCCTTGTTCCCCAACTCATACACTGATTATAATAACATGTTTTAAGGAATATGAAATACTATATTAAACCTAGAGATGAGCCTTTTGCACAGCCGGCTGGAAGCTTTGCAATGAATCCAGAGTTGGAGGTGGTTTAAGGCACCATGTAATCACAGTGTCCCTGGTTCCCACTGTCTTGTTTCACTGGAAACTATCACATGAAGGCAAAAAGCCCAAAAGACATATTTATAATAATATAATCCATGGACAGAAGAAATAAACCTGACGTGTTTGCAGTTGTAGTTTCAAGCTTATGAAGTACACAAATTGATCATTAAAAGAACCTTAATCATATAAATGTATATATTTTTATTATATTTATTTATTGAACGTGGAGATTTTGGGGGCCCTCAGGGTCAAAGGTTCAGAAGGAGCAAGTATGGATCAGAACCAGGAACAGAAAACAGCAGTTTTTCACTTTGCCCAATTGGTAATCCAGCCATGACTATATGTTAAATTGTCCAAATTAATGCAGCAGATGCCGACACAGTCTGACTTTTTTTTCCCGATTATGAGTCAAGTGCCAGAAATACTGGATCCTACAAATTCAAATCAATAGTGTATTTCTCTCTGCCTGGGAAACACCTCCATCTCTCAGACTTCACAGTCACAGTTTGTAACATAGCCTTTCCACTAAAAAATTGAGGTTTCAAGCTCAAGGTTGTTTTCTTGGACTTTAGACAGCTCCTTCAGGGCCAAGGAAGACATTATACAAGTGTTTTCACAGGCTGAGTAGTTCACCTCATGACGAATAATCTGATCATCATGTGTAAAAGCACTGGAGTTCCCCTTTACTTACAACCAAAACTATTTGAGGTTTGGTCACAGTGGCAGAATTGACTTTATGGTCCAAGAAGAAATGTATCTAATCTGCACACAGGCCTCAGGAAGTTTGTTTTGGTTAGTAGTAGTAGGGTTTTTGGTTTCACAGGACTGGGGCATGTGAACACGGGGAAGGCCAAGGATGGAGGTCAGTGTAGCTCACCTTTGACTGCTGTCATACATTCATCTTTTCACACACAGGGACGCTGCCACCCAGGCGCCACCACAAACAGGATGCAGTCAGCCACAGGCCTTCCCTCCTGCCTGTTAAACTTCACTTTGTATGGCCACATTATCAAATATTTAAAAATGTGGCCTCCAGTGTGTAATACAGACAAATTAATTCAGTTACATCATCTTGTGCCTTGTTTCACCCTTTTGCTTTGAGTTATATAATTGTGTTATAAAAAGCTGAGGACTGAGGTAAAAGCCCACAAAGTAGTTGAAGGATTTAGTGAAATAACAAATGAGATGTGATGCAAAATATTTAATGCCTTGTTTGCTCCCTCAGCTTGGCTCCAATTTAAATCACCCATGGCTCCATTTTTTCTCAGTGGATAAAAAGTAATAATAACAGAGTGGTGACAAACTGGTGCTTCAGTCTGATCATCAGTCTACAGTTTCGTGCCACAGACACATCAGATCACATCCACTGCCGGTTCCCAGGCAGCATGGCCAGAGAAAACAGACTCACGCAAACACTAACAAGCCACAGCTAATGACATCACAGGCCCCGGGGTAAATATCCCATCAGCCACTGAGAGTCCAACAAGGGCCCAATGTGTATCACCGTTTAAGTGCAGTGAATATTGACAGTGTTATAGAATAGATCGTGTGTATACAAAGACAAGTTCTGTTATTGGGTGAACAACTTTTAGTTTCATGCACAGGAGCACTACTGGTCCTGCAATCATGCTGAATATGTTTTAAAATAAGCCCTCTTCATTTAACGTGTGTGTGTGTGTGTGTGTGTGTGTGTGTGTGTGTGTGTGTGTTAATGTACCAACTGTATATGTATCAATTTATATTAATCTCTTAAAACATTGCATTCATAAAATGACCAGAAGGTGGCGCCTTCAAACTACATAAAGATAGAAAAGCTGGGCAGGAACCAAAAAGGGAGAAATAATGCTTATCCAACACTGAAATCAGGCAAGAAAATTAAAAAGTAAAAAACACAAAGAAAATAAATATGCAGTGGTTAATTAATAGATTCACTTGTAAATGGTCTCTCTCCATTGTATTTAGTTTTAAGTCTATTTAAAATCATGTATGGTATCCAGAAAAGTGTTGCTGCTTGGTATATTTTGGTATTTTTTTGTATATTTTAATTTAATGAGCTCTTTTATGTAAAATGTTTTTATATTTCAGTGTGTGTGACATATGGGAGATAGTATCCTGTGACCCTACATGTATATACTGTATGAAACTATGCCTCATTACAAACATGTATAGTGCTATTCTCTATTTACTGCTAGAATGATGCAACATCTGCAATGAAAAATAATCTTTTCACATGGAGACTGAGGCAAACTACATTTCAGCTGTAGCATATTGTCCATAATATTTGGAGTCTTGACATGAAGCCACTAAAGAACACTGGCAGCTAGCAGAAGATTGAACTGTTACAGTCCAATAACCCAGACTCCAACAAACTCCAATGTGTTTAAAGCACAATGATTTTAGAACAAAACATATAATGGCTGTTTATGTCTTGTGTTTTATTGGAACATATCACAGCAAGATACAGCCCCACTCAATGTGTAGATTAAATCACACTGCAGTGGGAGAAAATGTCATCCTCAAGCCCTGCCAGCAGAGGGGCTGAAAATGGAAAGTCTCCCCTGAGAGTGTTGCTAAAGAAAAGGCAATGAAATCATTAGAATCACAAAGTTTTATCCCCTCAGAAACATAAATGTGCCCTTCAGTTGTGGCCTGAGGGTGGTGCAAGAGTGTAGCTCTTCGAGTGAGCACAAAAGCCTCATCCTCCGGGTTGGTAGTTCCCAACATATTTTCCTTGTGGGCCCTTAAAACGAATCAATGTGTGCATGTGACCCTTCATGTTAAAGTTTTTACAGGCTGGATAAGGTGAAAATATCCAGTATTTCAAAAGAAAAAAGTAAAATTAAGAAGTGCATATTTCATTCTTAGACCTTTACAGGGACACTCCTCTAATTTCACACATCAAGATCAGTTCGCTCTTCATGAGAAGTACTGTTATGTGGGTGTTTTCCAGGTAGGGAAAGTCTAAGAAAAGACACTATGGCGTTGCATTATGGGAAATGCACTGGTAGAAAAAGTATTAAGATCCTTTACTTAAGTAAAAGTAACAATACCACAATGTGAAAACTACTATTACTCTTATATATGATGTTTTGGGATTAATATGCAGTATTTTGCTTTTAACTGCTTTATAGTATAATGTACAGTAATGCATCAGATTGTATAAGATCACACAGTATGTTTGTGGCGTTGCCGTCCTGTGAGAACCACATATCTCTGAAAATCCACGAGCTCAGAAATACAGCCCTGTTTTCAGCTTAGTGTTGATGCATTTTCCAGCTAATCCAAGAGGGGGGAGGGAGGGGATATACAGCACATGGTTCTCACTGGACAGGAAGGGTATGAGGAAACTACAACGAAACTAGTCACTACAGCTGTTGGATAAATGTTGTGGATTAAAAATACAATGTTTGTAGAGTAGAGAGGCGGTGGAGTAGAAGTATAAAGTTGTATAAAATGGAAACACTCAAGTAAAGTACAAGCACATAATAATACATAATCTGTACTTTCAGTTTTGGTATCTCTTGTGTAAGGAAATCTTGGCCTGGTGGTGGACATGGGAAAAGGTCAGGGGGTCACCAAAAACATTATTAGTCATCGTCCGGGGATCCTGAATGAAGGAGAAGAAGAAGAAGAAGAAGAAGAAGGCATACTTTATTAATCTCTCTAGGGTAAATTCGTTTGTCCAAGAAAACAAACGAGTAGTAAACAAAAGGTCAGGGGTCACTAAAAATCATTAGGAATCATGGGGCCCATGAATACCCACATTAAAATATCATGGCAATGTGGCCAACAGTTGCTCAGATAAGTGGACCAAAGTGTTGGACGGATGACTGACCATCCGTTAGCGGCACAGAAACAGCTCCGAGTTGAACCATATAACCAGCATGCCTCTCATTATCCCAGCTGGAGAGCAGTCTGATAGCCACAGCGGCCTGCCTCAGATGATTAGAGTATGGTACAGTGCTCTGTGATACTGTCCTTTACATAATGTCTCAATCAAACCGGCCGTGGCTCTCTGTTGCTGGTAACTGGTCCATGCTCTGATGTCTGTGCTCTGATGGCCCCTTGGCCTGGGTCCAAATCTGCCAATACAGCTCCAGTGTTGTCCCTGTGGGGACACTTGGACCTCCCACACAGTGGCCCCTGCATTATAGTATCTTATCATCCAAACAGAGGTGAGTGCTTTCTGCTGTTTTGGCAATATTGGAACAATGAGTTGCAAAGTCAGGGTTTAAATGAAGGTGGGGGGGGTGATGAGAAACTGACCTCAGTGCTTCTCAAAGTCCTCAACTGTCAATGTTTTTGTTTTTCAAAGTGGGCCAAACTTCATCCCTGCCCAGCACACCATCACTTCAGGAATTTATGAGCAGCATGAAAAGAAAAGTCCACCTCTCATGTCTCCCTCCAGTGTTGCTGTCTTTATGAGAGCACCCTCAACTCCGCCCCGCGCCAAAAACTCTGACTGAACTCTCTTTGCCGGAGCCCGTGCGTCACTCTCCATTACCCCGAACCACAGGACCCGCTCCACTGCTCCTGAGACACCGACGATGTGCTGCCAGGAGCGAGGATGGCTCGTGTGTGCGGCTTTTCTGGGGCTCGTGGCCTCGGTGCGGTGCGTAACGCGCGGGGAGCTGCTCCCCTTCGGCCCGAGCGCCAGAGACCAGATCCTGGAAGCGGGGACTGACCGGACGCACAGACTCGACCTGGACAAGCCCGTGCTGTTCTATGATGGCACTTTTGACAGCATCTTTGTAAGTTAACCCGCTATTTGGCTCACGATCATAGTCATTTTAGCACAAACTGGTGGGATAGTTTGGCCACTGTGCCAATAGTTCTTGCGTAATTGCGCACAAACCCAGAAAGCCCGGACAGTTATACATGAAAAGAGGTCAGTAGTTACAAACTTTAACAATACCTGGAAGTTACTAAATCAATGTGGAGGCCTGGTGTGACTTTTTCTGTCTCTGTGGAGTATTTGTAAATATTGATTTACTTATCACACAGACTGCTGTATCTCGAGAAATGTATGTGTCCACGCATTCTTGCAGCTTCCCCTGAGCTTATCATTTTACTGTTGACACAAAGACCAGAGTACTGAGGAACCTCGTTTTGCAATCCATCCCAAAACCTCTGCTGATGAGCCTGGTATGTCACATTACTGTGGGGCCTCTATATGCATCAGATATGTGAGTTTCAAATGTTCACATCCTGCCATATCTAAATAACATACCTTATGTCAAAGTATGCAAAAATTGGAGGCTGGACTGTAACATAAGTTCTGAAAACCTCATCTGTTTATTATTTGCTGTTTGCAGATACATGTGGAACTTTTAATGATTTGGGGGGAAAAAAGGCAAAAGCAACATGTAGCTGAGAGCTGCACCATTGTGTTGGACAGACAAACAGCCCTTTATTCCCTGTGATTCTGCTATTCAAAGAAAAGTGCTGCACGTCTGTTTTAATTGTGCTGCATGCGGATCATATGCAATCAGAGAGTATTTAGGTTTTTCCCATGAAACACAGGAACATTTGCCTGAGCTTTGTCCATATTTTATTAGAGAGAAGTCAGTAGTGTTTACTTGATGTTGCACAGTTGAGGCAGCAATCATGGTCTCCCTTTTAAAAAGCATCCAAGCTTGAATTTCTGAAGGCTTGGCCTCTCATATTATAACTCTTTTAAAAGACAGCTTCATCTTCAATCAGTGTTTTAATTTTCATGGAGCAGTTACATGCTGAGCCTCAACCCAGGGGCAGATCTATTTGTGAAGATGTGCAGAGGGAAAAAGTTGAGCAAACACATGAGCCTGAGCTTGAGACTAAATATTTAATGCCTTATTATAAGTCTTGGGGGGGTTTCCTCACTGCTGACTTAATACATCACTCACCACAAACACATTTCTCCACTGCAGCCAAGATGGCCTGAAGATTTTTGTTTTTCATTTATGAGACAGTCTGCCCTGAACTGTCTGTGCCCTGTAGGCGAACAGTAATGCTTTTCGCTCCAGACGTGGTTATAGAAAACAACATTTTCTCTAATGATTAGGAGGCTTTAATCGTCTCCTCCTGAGTGTGATTCATATTCCACAAAGCCCTGGTATGGTTGGTTAACCACTAACTTTAAAGATCTCTCTCTCTCTGCTCTACATCTGCGAGATCAGAATCGCTGATCAATTTCCCAGCTCTATCTTCAATTTTGGCAGGAAGTTTCTGTAATGAAGATTAGTGCGCAATCTTCAGGCTCTCTGGGGCTGCTCGTCAGGGGCAAGGACAGGAAACAGAGTGGTCCGGGCCAGGAATAGTGTTCTTGTTTTCCCCTGGTCAGGAAGTGAAGGAGCCCCATGTGCAGAGTGTCTGTGTGTGTGTGAGTGTTTTTGACGTGAGCCCAGCTTTTCTTTTTTTACAAGCTCCCCTCCATGTGTCCATGTTAAACCTTAAGTGTGTAAAATCTGTGTTAAAAGGCGTTCGTTCATTTGTTGTTTGTTCGTTAGTGCTTTTGTGGGACATGGCAGCTGACTTGGATCATTAGTCTAATGAGTTTGGAATAAAGATCAAAGTGGGTCAGACTGGATTGGGTTTGCCTCTGCTGTGAAACAGTTCTTCATGTGTTGCTTCTCTAGTTATTACTGGATGAAGAGAGTCGTTACAATCTTCTCATTTCTTTTTAACCCCATTGCCTTAACTCGAGTTTTTAATTTCAGATCAACACCAATGGTTTTGTTGCCACAGCAGAGCCGACAAGCGAGTCGACATATCTTGGCAGCATGCCCCCAAAATTCGGCATGATTGCAGCTCTGCAAGGAGACCTGGACACGAGCGATGGAGTGGGCAAAGTTTTCTTCCGTCAAGACTCCAGTCCTGATGTCCTGCGTCGGGCGACCGAGCACATCAACAGGGCTTTCCCCGAGGATGACGAAGTCAACCCCACCCATGCTGTTGTGATCACCTGGGTCGACGTCTCCACCCATGAACCTCAAAGCAGAGGAGATGGCATTGACAAGAAGGTGAGCGCCACATGGTTATTTGACTGATCTGTGGTGGAACTGGTCCTTTACATTCTCTTCAATGTTTTATCACACAGAGAAACACCTTCCAGCTGGTTATTGCTTCCCTGGAGACTGCCTCGTATGCTATTGTCCTGTATGCAAGGGATGGAATACAGTTTTCCTCCACGCCTGTAGGAGACAGTAGTGCCGTCATGCATGCTGGCTTCAGTAAGGGTCTGGTCCGGGGTTTCCTGTTCTCCAGTCAGGGACCATACTACCGCACCACCACTGATGACGAGGCATCCGTCAGGGCTTTAGCGGAGTAAGTCAACCTATGACATTAACAAATATTTGGATAATGTTTCAAGAAAAGTGACTATAAAAAACTCTTCTCTCCTTGTAGGGAGACCAACTCCGGCCTGCGGGGTGTATGGGTGTACGAGATCGGCACTTCTCCCTATTTTACCAACGTGGCTCCAGGTGAGGTCACTGACCTGCCTGCCGAGGCCACACCGCAGCAGGCCCCCGAGGGCTACGAGGAGGCCATTGATGCAAGGAGACCAGTGTATACTGATGGACAGCAAGTGGAGTACCCTCCTTATGAGACGGAAGGGGGGCAGATCGAAGTCCAGCCAGTTCAGTACCAGCCACATCAGCCTGGGAACCCAGAAGTGGTGGTGGTGGATGACACAGATATAAATGTAGATGGTGAGTCCACATCTCATTGCTGACAGAATATAATTGTTTAATTATCTGTCTGTGATGTTCTGACTGTGCTTTTACATGTTTTCAGTCTTCTCATACAACCTCGGGACATGTGCGAACAATAGAAATAAGTGCTCCCAGTTTGCTGACTGCAGAGACTACTCCAGCGGATACTGCTGCCACTGCAGGCCGGGCTTCTACGGCAATGGGATACAGTGTGTGGCAGAGGGTAACGTCACGCTCCTGCTTTAAGTGCTCACTCTTCATCTTGAAACAAGATTGAAACTGAGTGTGAAAGTGTCCTCATTTTTATTGCTTCAGGGAAATGGAGAGGAAAGGATTCGGTCAAAATGCATGAAATATGTGTTGATAGCAAACTTTAGACAGTTGCCCAGCACATTCTATAAGATCCGAGCTAAGGTTATGAATGAGACATACTGTTCATACCGTACTAGTCATTATGCTGCATTAGTCTTTAAGCCTAATAATGCTGCAATGTTTTTTTTACCAGTTCACCAATAAGCTTTTTCCTACTTTAGAAAATTGCGTCTGAGCTCAATTTATCAAAGTGGCTGGCATCACTCATTAATTCAAATTCAAATTTAACTGGTATTATTATACTTAAAAACACCTCTATGTGACTGAATTGTTAAAATGATCTATAACAAAACATTTGAATGTCATTGACCAGCCAGTTTTAAATACAGGACACTGGAGCAAATTTCCATGTTGGCTTTCAAGACTAACTGTATGAACTGCTGACATTTATAAAAACTTTAAACATTAAACACACAACATTTAAAGTGTTCATTGAGGAAAATCTTTGAAGCAGTTGAGCAATTTCACTTCTTGTATTTAGAAATTTGTGTTTATTGATATATACTACTCCTGAAATTTCCTTTGCAAATCATTGGGTTCAGCTCTGGTGTTTGTTGCTCTTCTCTGTAACCAATTGTGACGGTTATGGTTTGTTTTGCAGGAAAGCCACAGAGGATGAATGGTAAAGTGCATGGAAAAGTGTACGTGGGCAACTCTCCTTCTCCAGTGGACTTCACCAGCAACGATCTCCATTCATACGTTGTGGTAAACGATGGCCGTTCTTATGTGGCCATCAGTGATATCCCTTACACCATCGGGCCCTCGCTGCAGCCCCTGTCGGCCCTCGGTGGCGTGATTGGGTGGGCATTTGCTCTGGAGCAGCCTGGCTTCAAGAATGGCTTCAGTATTATTGGTGAGACTTCCACAATGGCACTGACAATATGTTGTAATGTGACACCCAGCAGCTTCTCGTGTAATTTTCTCACACTTGGTTAGAAAAGGACAAAGTGAAGATTGAGGAAGCATACATGTCTGTTCACAAATGTTAAAGCTGCTGCAAGCAGTTTGCCATACAGCTGCACTTTCACTCACTCTGTCCAGCTGAATTCCCCTCACATTACCTCAGCTGAGACAGAAGGCAGTAAGCCAAAGTTCATCCAGGGCCAGGGTCTTAAAGTTAACCTCCTCTCCTCTGTCCTCTGTAGGGGGGGAGTTCACACGGCAGGCTGAAGTGACCTTTCTGCCAGGGAATGAGAAGCTGACCATCAGGCAGGAGTTCAAAGGCATCGATGAGCACGACCACCTGGTGGTGAGCACCACCATGGAGGGCCGGGTCCCTGAAGTGCCTCGCGGCTCCACCGTGCAGATCGACCCTTACTCTGAGATCTATCAGTACAGCAACAACTGTAAGATACAGCAGAATGCAGACAGTGTCGCTGAGTTGTTTCTCCTGCTTTTTGCACTTTGCAAACTCCAAGCTGCCTGTTTCTTCCTTGCCTATCATACCTTCCAGTGATCACCGCCTCTTCCACCCGGGACTACGTAGTGAGCTTCCCCGATGGCACCACTGAAACCAGGACCTATCAGTGGCGTCAGACCATCACCTTCCAGAGCTGCCAGCACGGCGAGTCTTTGAGAGACATGAAGCCGACTCAGATGCTCAGCGTGGACCAGGTGTTCGTCATGTACGATGCTAATAATGAACTCATCCGGTTCGCCATGAGCAACAAGATCGGGGACATCAACGGTGAGGTCATGGAGATTATTTTTGTCTTCCTGTTTTGGTCTGTGCTCACTTCCTTCCTGGAGTACAACATATGACATCCTGACCAAGGACAGTTGTAACTTAGAACTGTTTTGAACATTTCTTTTCTCATGGAATTACATGATTTAATATTATAGTAGCAACACATTTCTAAAGTGCACACTTAATTCTCAGGAGGGCAGCCAGAGGAGAACCCATGTTTCACCGGAAGACACGGCTGTGACACCAATGCTGTGTGCCGACCCGGACAGGGAACTCAGTTCACCTGCGAGTGTGCTACCGGTTTCAATGGGGATGGACGCACATGTTATGGTAAGAATGACAAATGATAGAATAGAAAACTTTTCCCATTGTTTGTGGAAGGAAGAGGGTGTAGTAGCCTCTTGATTCTCACCACTGATGTATTTTTGGCTTTCAAAGAAATCAAACCGTTTCCGCATCTATTAAGAGCCATCATTTAATTAACCCTGACTTTCTAAGACCTTCCTTCCTGGGGAACTGGGCAATCTTGCCAATTAGCAGAGTGAGTCTCACATGGTAAACAAAGTTTCCTATATTCTCAGACCAGGTTAACATGTCCACTGTGGTCCTCATCCCCAGCCTGAGCTCTATACAACCGACAGTGTTTTGCATTCAGGACAGGAAGAGCTTTGAGGTGCATAGAGTAGAAAAAGGGAAGGAAGTATTTCAGACAGATGCTATCTTGAAACATTTGGAATTAAGAAATCTAATTAAGCTCTCTCCTCTGATCTCCCGATATCTGATAATGAAGGACTCTGATTTGACAAATCTTCAGACTTCAGAGCTCCAGACCCAAACTCGGACCTAATGTAGGAGTTATTAGCATATGATAATTGGCTCCTCTCTTCATCAGACATTGATGAGTGCAGAGAGAATCCTCAGGTCTGCAGCTCCCACGCTATCTGCAACAACCAGCCTGGGACCTTCCGCTGCGAATGTGAAGATGGATATCAGTTCGGCAGTGACGGGCAGACCTGCACTGGTAAGTGGTGTTTTTGGGTTGCAAGCCAAAAACAGGACAATTACATATTTCAGAAATCTCACCTGGTAGTTGGGATGCACTGGTTCAGACATAAACTGTAATAACATGCTTTAAAATATTAAGTAAACCAAGGTGAGCAAGATAAAACACATGCATGCCTATTAAGCTTAAGTACACACATGCAGCTTTCAACTGCATGAGTGATTGTGTGTGTGTGAATTTGTGTGTTTGTGTGTGTTCATCAGGGCTCGGCTCCAATAATAGTGGGTGCATTATTTGACTACCAGTCTGCATCAGGATACTTCAGACACTTAAAAAGTCATAAAAAAGTTAGCCTGAGTTTTCCTTTCTCACTTTCTGGTCTCCTGCTGTTTGTCACCAGCTGTTAGTCACATACATTAAAGGAATAGTTGAACATTTTGGGAAATACGCTTATTTGCTGTCTTGCTGTGAGTTAGATGAGAAGACCACTCTCATGTCTGTATTTTAGATATGAAGTTACAAACAGACACAAACAAATGACGGACAAATGTCAAACTTTGAAAGTTTAATCTGATGTCTGGTCGCATTGACATGCTCTGACATATCATCGCCCCATACCAAAATAAATGAACAATGTTTCCCGGGTCGTCTTCTCCTCAGAGGTTAATCGACCTGTGGACCCCTGTGAAGAAGGCACCCACACCTGTGACATTCCTGAGCGCGCTCAGTGCAGCTACACCGGAGGCTCGTCCTACATCTGCTCCTGCCTGCCAGGCTTCATAGGAGATGGTACAATCTGCCAAGGTACTGCATGGAGACACTTAATATATGTTTGTGCTGAAGAATGATCACAGGAAAAAACTGCTTTCAGTCTGTATGTACAACAATAATCACTAGTTATTGCATCTAATTCACATCCAGTAAAACACAGTATTCAAAGTGTATTATAACTAATTTTTTTTTGTTTATAGCTTTATCGTAACATTAGATTTATCAGACTGCATCAGTGGTTTTGCATATTTTAGTTGTTCATGCACTAATTGTTTCTACCTTATATTATTGCCAGTGGTTTAAACTACAGTATGTGCTATTACCTAATGTCAGCACAGTATAAGAATCAACTTATGGACTTTATGGGGTAGACTTTTACATCGTTACTCATAATTAGTTCATACACTGATACATTTACAAAAGCCATTAGATATATTTTGTTTAATTATTTATAATTCAGTAAAGCAGCAGCTGCCAACACATTACTGCTGGTCAATCAGAGCTTACGCTGCTGCTTTGTGGGTTGGAAGTCAAAAAAAAAAGTATATATAGCCTGTATATAATAAAATCTAATTGTTATTTGGTTGATGCGATGACCTTTGAGTTTATTAATGAATGATTAATACTAATAGGTTTTAAAATTCATATTATGACTTGATTATAATTACACACTGTAAAACTCTGTATTACACCTATGGCACGCTGCCTCAATACTTGTTGATGTTTGCAAGGAGAATGTGAAATGTGAGATTTGAGACTTTGCTGCCAAAAAACTTAGCATTCATGAGCAGTGTTATCAGAGAATCACCATAGAGGAAGGGGGGAAAAGCTGACAAGGGCATTGTGAAAATTATGTAATTTTAGTAGCTTCTGGCAATGAAAATGTCGTTGGAAATTCATCCTCAAGTCTCGAGTAACAGTGTTACAAGGAGTGTTTTCACAACTGTTCCTCCTTGCAAATCTTGTGATGATCATTAAGTTGAACAAACATCTGCAGAAACTAATATCTGCCTGCATGGTGTGATTCAATCCAAAGTAATATGACTTGTTTTGAAAAAAGGTTGGCAATAATGTGACTTTCTAGTCAACTAAATGCCAAATGAACAGAATTGCCCTTTCACACAAGTAGTCCAGATTTCAAATCCATTACAAGGACTTTAAGGCTATAATTGTTCAACCATCTGTTCAAGACTGGAGTAGGTGAGATTGCTTACATAATGCATCTGCAGTGATTGAACAGTGAAACATAAACCAGATGGGGCACTTCATGTGTGGAGGTCCTGAGTCGGCGTGCAGTTTTTTTTGGCTGGTCCTCTGGAGCTCTCATTCATAGTTTCCATTCTTTCCACATCTTTGCTTCATGTTCTGCACTCGGAGGGCAGTTCTGGACTCAGGCTGACCCAGACCGCGGTGTAGATCCCAGACCATAAAAGGACACGACAAAATCAGACGTGCAGGAAACATTTAATCTGATGCAGCTGATGATTGATTCTTCTCTGTCCTCGCTCACTCTCTCCTATTCTGCCTGAAGACATAGATGAGTGCCAGCCAGGCAGGTGCCATCAGGACGCCGTTTGCTATAACACCCAGGGATCATTTACCTGCCAGTGCAGGCCAGGCTACTATGGCGACGGCTTCTACTGCTCTCCAGGTAAGTCTTGTGGAATGCCGTCACTTTTTGACAAGCACACCCAACATCCTGCTTAAACAGTGCATCATTGTCAGTGACTGGATTTTAGTTTCAGTCCGGTAACATTCGCTCTGTGCTGCTACAAGTTTATTTTGGGTGTCTGTCGTGGGAGTTTACACAGTTTGGTAATAGTTTTCTTTGATTTTGTTGCAGACTCAATAATTGAAAAATAGAAAACAGATTATCGTCTTCCTCAGCATTGTTTATTCCGCCCATTTGGACCAGATGAGTGCGTGGAAATGAGTTCCTCGGCAGAGTATATTGGTGCCAGCTGGAACCTGTTTTTCATTTTCTACTGGATAGCAAAAGGAATTCATCATGTTTTACAAGGGGTGTGGGAGTTTTTTTGTGGCTGAATTTAAAGCAGAAGACAAAGGGAGATATGAATGAACTTATTAATAAGTTTGTGACATTGCTGCAGGGTATCTGTGTTCACTCTGGGGATTATTTTTCATTGTTCTCTCCAGAGAGGACAAAAACACAGTGTGAGACTCACAGAGACAGCCTCCTGGGCACGACCGAGTATGGTCCACGGGGCCCCCGACCTCCCGTTGGACAGTACATCCCTACGTGTGACGAGAACGGCGCCTATGAACCCATGCAGTGCCACGGCAGCACGGGACACTGCTGGTGTGTGGACAGGAACGGACAGGAGATCCCTGGGACTCGCTCTGGGCCTGGCAGCAGACCAATGTGTGAGTAAATCACATATGGACAACAAGAGACCACAGTGTTTCTCACTGTGTATTAAAAGACTAAATATGCAGACCCATGGAGGCCTTGAAGTTTTGTTGGCTCTAAAACTTGCTAAATTGATTTGAGGTTGGTTCCTCCACAAGACCCCTGACTGTTTGTGTCTGTTAGGTATCGACCACGGCGGTGTGCCACCACCTGTTGGACCCACCCCTCGACCCGATGTCCACCCCCTACCCCCAGGAACACACCTGTTGTATGCCCAGAGCGGCAGGATAGAGCACGTCCCGCTGGAAGGTTATGATATGAAAAAGGACGATGCCAAGGCTGTGCTCCACCTCCCTGTAAGTCTCTTGTAAAGAGGAAGCTCTACAAGCAGTTTGAGAATCTGTGTGATCCATTTTCATATTTTTATCTTATTTTGGTTTTAGATTTTTGTGGTTTGAACCACTTGACAGGAGGTTTAAAGTGATATTGTTAACAAGTCTCCAGTCCTTATTTCTGAGAGATTTCAAGAGGCCTTTCTGTTTATGAATCATTCATAAAAGGGAATAATTTACTAGATTTATGTCTGTTCCAGACAGAAAAATACTGATCTTAGGAGATCATAGCTGAGCAGTAAGCACTTCTGAGTAAAGAAATCTTTCACAGTGCAGATGTGAGTTTAAGAAGACAACAACAAGTTCTCAGGCACAATGTCAAGTGAGGAGTTTTTGGTATGTGTGATCATTGAGAGAAAACAATCACAAAAGGCTACAGTGTGTTTGGATTTCTCATTCGTGTATACATCAGCTCAGCCTCTTACACAAGTCGCTCCCTCGCTGGTAATAATACTTGCATTCCATGCGACTTCCCCATCTGCTCCATGCATTCAAGGCCTGCACTTTATTGGAGGCACATGGTGACATTCACACTAATTACTAACATCAGTCAGACATCTTTGGAATTGCAATTTGCATTTCTTGTTCCGCTGATTTGCAGACCAGCTGGTCTGAAGTCTGGCCGAGTTGCTCAGTGTGTGGCTCTGTTTGTTTGGATTTGTGTCTAGACGTTAATGTCAAAAAACACATCTGCTTATCCTTGACCACTCATGTTTGAATAAAGTGCACTTCAAAGATTGTTGGCTGCTGACCCCTCCGCAGGAGAAGGTAATCATTGGAGTGGCCTATGACTGTGTGGAGAAAATGGTCTACTGGACTGAAATCACATCTCCCTCAATCAGCAAGGCCAGCATCCAGGGGGGAGAGCCTGTTGCAGTCATTAGATCAGGTAACGATACTCTTCACTTTTATCCTTCACTCTTTCAGTTGCGAATCAGTTTTATTGAAGTAAAGAATCTGTGACCCGTCAACAGAGTTGGACAGCCCGGAGGGAATCGCCGTCGACCACTTGGGACGAACTCTGTTCTGGACAGACTCTGTGAAGGATCGCATCGAGGTGGCCTCTTTGGACGGGTCTCAGCGTCGGGTCATTATAGACTCTGATCTTGTCAACCCCCGTGCTATCATCACAGACCCTCCCAATGGGTGTGTGTTGTTTTACATGAAACCTTTACGCTTTACTAGCTTGTCTCTTTAACAAACTCTGAGTGGGAGACCAAGGCAAATTCATCCCCTCTCAGTTTTGATTGGACAGTATGTATTTAAAGGAATAGTTCGACATTACTTGGAATATGCTTTCAAAATTTGCTTTCTCAATAACACATCTAACTGTTTCCCCCCCCCATTTCCAGTCTTTATGCTAAGCTAAGCTAACCAGCTGATGGCTGTAGCCTTGTACTGAAAGGACAGATGTGAGAGTACTATTGATCTTCTCATCTAACTATGGGCAAAAAAAGCAAAGTCATAAATCTTATACACCTGGACAACATGTGAATATTATGTAATTAATCAAAAACTGTCAATTCTTGATTCTCACAAGAAGCTTTATTTGCTACTGTTAAAGAATATAATTTATGGGCTGAAGAATAACATTTTTAATAACATTTTAATTTATGAGATCTGCTCTAAAAATCTGTCCAGTCTGACAGTGAACTGACTCCACACCTGTCCTTACAACAGTAATCTATACTGGACCGATTGGAACCGCGAAGCCCCCAAGATTGAGACCTCTTACATGGATGGATCCAATAGAAGGGTGCTGGTTAAAGACGATCTTGGCCTGCCGAACGGCTTGACTTACGATTCTCAGAGCTCTCTGCTTTGTTGGGCAGATGCAGGTACTGTAGATTTCAGACAGATGACTCATGTATGAAATTATGTCTGCCTTGTGATCTGCAGTAAGTGTTATTTCTCGCCTGTAGGCACTCATAAAATGGAGTGCATGCATCCTGCCCGGGGTGACCGCAGAATGGTTATGGAGGGGATCCAGTACCCGTTTGGAATCACGTCTTTTGGGAATAACATCTACTACACTGATTGGCGGAGGTTTGACTTTTTGTGTTATGATGAAGTCTAGCTTTTTATCCAATGACAACATATG